>CM071932.1:39469188-40863443 GCA_016081115.2 Rehmannia glutinosa | reverse complement strand
GACCATTTGGAATCTTAGAGAGGATAGGTGATTTTATCATATCAAATTGCCTTACCTCCAACATTGTCTGAAGTCCACAATGTTTTCCATGTTTCTATGCTAAAAAAGTACATTACGAATCAATCACACATCTTAACCTACGAGATAATTAATCTTCGTGAGGACTGAACATATGAAGAGAGGCCAATGAGAATCTTGGATAGAATCAAGAAAGAGCTTAGGAGGACAAATGTCACATTATTCAAAGTCTTATGGAGAAATCACGCCATAGAAGAAGCCATGTGGGAGCGTGAAGATAAGTTGCTCGTCATTTACCCCCAACTTTTTGGTAAGGATTATGGTGTTCTTTCGAGACTTATTTTCATCCATTCATATTTCACATTTATTTGTATTTGACAAGTTTCGAGGACGAAACTTTTTATAAGAGGGAGAGTATATAATGACCCGAATTTATTTAATTGCTTATTCATAATATTTAACTATGTTATTAAGTTATTCTTGATTTTATAATAAATTTATTTATTTTATTGGGTTTTATAAAATACTTTGGGCTCCTATTTGAATTAGAGTATTAAATTAGGCCCATATTATTAGTAAATATTCCTTCCCTAAGGCTGATAGTTCATTGGTAATCTCGGTGAATCTTGCATCCAAACTATCCGATGATTCTTTGTTATCATTTTGAAGTTTTCAAACTTCTACACTGCCAATGTAAGATTATTCTCTTTATTCGGCCATGTTCCTTCACAGAGCAAAGTCAGCTTATCCCATATGTTTTTATCTATTTGGTGTGATTTGACTTTGTTGAACATAGCTTTGTTCAAGGTCTTATACAGTATATCATTTGCACCATTATCCAGGTTATGTCTTTTTCTATCATATTCACTTTTGGGTTTATCAATTTCTACTACACTAGCATCTTCCTCTCCTGCAGCTACAGCTCTTGTGACAGTTGTGTTTACATTTGTAATTCTAATGGGCCATCTCCAATCACAAACCACATTTCATCGTGTAGTGAAGAGAGATGTGTCAAGATATGAATTTTTCAGTTATCAAATTCTTCAATTGTAAACAAAGGAAAACAAGTTTGGTTTGCTTCAATTTTAATAATTTTTTAAAAGCTTTGAAAACTAACCGCGTTGATAGTTTTTGAAAATGGAGATCTAGTGCAGTAACCAGTGTGAAAAGTTCTTTGAACCAACCGCTCTGATACCGCGTTTAGGTCCCATGGGGTGTTAGGTAAAGTCTAGAAGGGGGGTTGGATAGACTTTATAATTTTTTGATTTTTCAAATCAGAGTTTAAAGAAAATAGTTAAGTCTTGTTGCGACAATTAAGTTGACATTCAAAAGAGAGTTAACCACACAAAATATCTCTTGACAAAGTTGTTGATAGAGTAACTCAAATTTGAAAATACCAACTTTTAGAAAATCGCTTTCTTCTTAACAACAATGAAGCCTTACACCTTAGATTTCTTGGCAATCAACAAAAGTATTTTATAGAGTTATTAAATAGTTTAAGCATCAATAAGAATGACATATTGTAAAGTGCAGGAATTTAAATACACATATATTTATAGTTGTTCGAGTATGGGGTAATTCCTCTACGTCCACTCTTTTCATACTCTCGGAAGAATTCACCATGTATCAAGTAACTTTAGATACAAAGTGCAAACAATCCTAGCAGTTTTGATCACACAGCCTACTGCCATTGGACTCAGATTTTCACTAGACTCCTCTGGTTACTTCAGCTCACTGGAGCGTGCAAGACTTGATCACACAACCCTCTTGCAATCTTCAGTCCTTGGTTCGACAAGAACCTAACTACACTCCTTTACTTCAAGGCAATGTAGACCCCGATTTGTTTTCACAAAGTTTTCCTCTTCAACTGTTGATACAGCCTTGATCTTCCACTTGAGTGTTGGATAAGGTGTTCTAGATGAAGCTTGAGGATATGAGTTTTAAGCTCGAGAGAGAGTTTTTGCTTTCTAGATTTGCTTGTTTTCTTGCATCTTGTGTCTCTTATTTCTATTTGAATTTCCTTGGCTTTATAGTGTGGATTTGAATTTTGTCCGTTGAAGAGATAGACAAATTTAAATCCCACCATTAAACAGTTGGCATGTCCTTTCTTGCAGCTTTGATGTTGACCCTTCCTAGTATTCTTTTGTCTTCTGCCTGAAACATGGAAGTCTGCAGGTGCTCTTTTGTCTTCATAAATGCTTTAGCATTTTTATGGTCAAACATAATACTTTGATATTTTTAATGTAAATTTTTCGTGGACTTAGTGCAACGGATCTCATTCAGTTGACTTATTCCTTCAGTTGTTTTACCCATTTTTACTAAATCTCGAGGGACGATGCCAGACCACTACACTGCTTAGCGTCGGGTCGTCGAGGAACGCTGAAACATTGAGATGGGAAGGACAGAGAGAGAGCCAGAATAGATAACTGTGTTTTTTTTTGTCAAACACGTGAGAAATGAGAGATAATTTGATTTGGGTCCATTCTAAAGCAAAAGGTATGTTTGACCGTTCATAGGGGTAAGGGTGGTATAATTTAAAGGATTTAGGTTGAGTCGCTATTCACACCTCCAATTTCTCTAAATACAACCCCTATCATTAATTATATAATTGTCATCAATTTAAAAGACTAAAATGCCCTTAGTACCCTACCAAAATTCTAAATAAACCCATCTAATCTCTAAATACACTCTTTTCTTCTTTAATCCTTATAATCTTGTCCCCCATCTTATCTCATCAACGTTCTTCTTTTCTTCACAAAAACTGTAATTTTTTGTAAAGCCCAAGTTATGATTTTTTGAGAAAAATTATGATATATGAGGGGGGGTGACTGGAAATTATGCACACATCAAATTTGTTTTTTTGCGAGATTGTTTTCGGATATGTAGATTTTTTAATTCTTTGATCAAAAAACTCTTTCCAAATTGGGATTGTCCTAAAGTTGGATTATTATGCCATTATCGTTGGAAGAAGCCTGCTTACGATATATAGGATGTAGTATGGAGTAATGATATTAGAAAATGAATGAATATTCAACTTTATGTTTTAGTTGTAGAAATCAATGGCACATAAAATTAGGATATGTGTGCACAATCTGGATCTTTGCCCTAAGATTAAACTACCTCACAAGGCCTTACAGGTATTACACCATTCTTTGGTTGGATTCCACGTTGACATGGATAGAAGGGGTGGAAGTATTGGAGAGGAGATTTTCGAAGATGTGGTTTTGGAAAAGGGTTTATATTTTGAGGAAAAGAATTGAGATTTAATTAAAGAAAGGGTAAATTGGAGAATATAACTGGGTGCATTAAGTAAATTGGTTAATTTTAAAAAAGGATATGAGTATATTAAGAAATTGGGCGTATTTAGAGGTTTTTGGGGTACGAATAGCCCTTTTCCAAATTTCCTTTAGTGATGAGGTAACCTAATCAGTGAGTATTTTTCCATGGGCGCTTCAGAATCATCTCGTGCGAGCTCCGGGGTAAGCTCTTGCCCCTATATCCATGGCCGCTACTCTCTGTTTGTATTCCTAATTTTCTTTTCATTTCATGGATTATTCATTCCACTCTAATTATCGTTTCTGTATGTGTATATGAAGAATCCGGAGGATGGGATCACCACAGTTTCTGAGCGCACGCAGGGCGTAGACCCCGTTTTACAGAGGCTTCAATCCCTCCAAATTGTGTGTTCTACTCATTATTCATTTCATGCCTTTTGCAACCCCCGCCGGAAATCTCGCTAATTAATTCTCGTCGATTTTGTGTTTATGTACGTGTGAACAGACCAAGCCGATACTGACCTCTGCCCCTGCAGAGAGTACTTTGACGGATATCCTTGTCCGGAAACCATTTTCTTCTTCCACTTCTGGTAATCTTGTTATTATTTCTTTTATTTTATTTTTCTCCTTTTTGGCTTTATCTTGATGTACTTATTTGAGCTCCTTTTCTGTTTTTGTTCTTATTTTCAAGATGACTTCATGTGTTTTTTCTCCTTTTTTTTCCCCCCCTCCGGGCTAGTTTATGAAGCCTGCAGGCTGCAAGTGAAGCAGTAGCGAAGTGGTATTAGGTGTGGACTATCATTGTATTCGACATGGCAATATTGAGAAACTTATTCAAGTGATTATGAAGAAAGTTAATATTAATAATAATTTAATTTCCTAAAGGCTGTTAAATTTGAACAGCAGACTTTAGCACATGCCTTTTTCTATTGGAACAAACCACAAGGGCTGTGGACTGCGTTCTTTTTTGGGTTTCCCTGTTTGGTTAGTCTGCCTACCTATTTTCCGTCATTCTTTCTCCTCTTTACGCTTGCTGTCAGTTGCCTAATTCCAGCCCAACCCTTATTGTCATTATGCATCCTTGGCATACTAACAGTCCGACTAGGCTGTATTGGGTAAGAATTATTCCAGCTCCTTCAGCTGCTCTATTTGAGTTCAGTGCATCAGACTAGATTTTTGAAGGTTAGAATTCGATAATACTTAAGCGGTTTCGAGTATTTGCTTGACTAGACTAGTGTTGACTGATTACGGTACATATAAACTGTTGTCTCATAAAGATGGCTGATGCATTTCAGTTGTTCACCTCATAAGGAAAACTTGGTATATATGAATATTTTGTGAAACACATGGTAGAAACCTTCCAGGATGTATTTTCCAAAATAATTTGACGAGTTTGGTAGTTTTTTAAGGCTGGCTCATTAATAGTTGATGCAGAACTATTTCAACTTATTAGATAAAAGCAGGTTCGTTTTAGATGCTGTGATGAAGTTATTTATTATTTGATACTCCATTTCAAATCAGGGATTACAAATCTGTGCTGAATCTGAGGAAAATTCGCAGAAGGGATAACATAGTTGAAGAGTAGGAAGGTTCTAGAACGATGAAACGTTTTCAGTGTGCTTAAGAATGATTTCACATGTGTCTGTGCATGATCTAGAGTAACATATAAAATATTACATGCTTGATAAACTACATCATATGACCAGAGGAACAGTTTGTTGAGGAAGTTTTACACTTCTGCTTGCTCTATGCATCATTGGTAGTGCTGGTGATGTTATTAATCATATCTTAGAATAAACTACCTGTTACTTAAAGCATGCATTTGACATGATTCATTTTCCAGTGGAAGCTTTTGGCGAGAAAGTTTTCAAATTTTAACCTTACTTGAAGTGGAGCTATTCTGGGGGAACAGGAAAAGAAAAATAAAATTGCATCTCTCTCTCTCTCTCTCTCTCACACACACACACAAGGCGTTCCTATCAATTTTTTGGCCCGAGTCGAACTTTAAAATTGGGCCCCTTTTTCTTCGTCATGTGAAATGTGATTTTGGCAACTGTGTAATGGCTTTTTAATGAAATGTGATTTTGCCTTTTTAATATGAGAAATTTTAAATTTAGGGCCTTAAATAAAATTAAATGTGTATCCTGCAAGGTGAATCGAATCGATCTGGGCCGTTCATTCTTGGTGGGACAGATCTGGGCAGCTCGACCACTAGGTTGCAATTAAGGACTTTTAATTTCTTTATGTACATAATAAAGTAAAAGAAAATCTAGTGTACAACATGATTTGAACTTGGCCGCTGCCTTTCAAAGTTTCAAGAGTGGCAAACATTCAACTATTACGCTGGATTTACTCTTTGTGCCATATTTTATTTATTATATATATGTACTATATATATATATATATATATATATATTTTTGAATGAAACCACCCTCAATGGGGTGATGGATTGAGGCGGATCCCTAACCAGTGGATTAAAATGAATATCTAAAGTACATACCAATTGTTACAGCCGACAAAAAAAATAGCAATCTATACGACGCAATTTTTTAAAGAGTAATATGTATCTATCAATGAAATGTGTGTGTGTGTGTCTATCTATACAAAATCATTGTGCAGAAGGTTGGAAGTTGTAATTGATCCATATGAGCAATGCAGTTAATATGTCTAGGGATGGTGGAGGATGACACAATCTGCAAGGCTGAAGTGTGACACCCTAACTTAGCCAATGCATTTGCCACATTATTGCCCTATCGATGAACATGAGTGGACACAATGTGCATTCCCTGGAGCAAGTTCGTGATATTGGTGAGAAGGTGTGCATGCTTCCACTTTCCCAGTTGTGAATGATTCAGAGTATGGATGAGAAGAAGAGAGTCAGATTCCACAGTAGCTCAATATATCCCGTGTTGTTGCAGCAAAAGGATTCCTTTCTGACGAGCCAAGCATTCTGCAGTAAAACTATCAGAGCATCCAAAAGCATGGTCAAAAAATTCCCATAAGATATTACCATCGTGATCCCTTAAAACCCCTCTAAGACCAACTTGGTTAACCAAACCTCTATTGGCACCATCTATATTAAGTTTCAGTGAATTGACAGGAGGTTTAGTCCAAACCACAGCAGTAATTTTGACCCCCCTCCCTCTTCTTTTGAAATGAAAACCCCAACTGTGAGCTATGTGAGCAAAACCTTGCCAAATTGTAAAGTTCATCACATGAGCAGTATAAAGCAAATGTAAATGAGCAAGAACTTTATATATAATCCCATGTGAACTAAATGGAGTGCCATTATGCTTGATATTGTTTCTCTCAGCCCAAATGAACCAGAATATGAGACATGGAAGTATTAGAGTGATATGAGCTGTTTTGGAAAAAGGTGTTAAATTCATCCAATGTTGGAGAAAAAGAATATTTTCAATGTGAGATAGTGTGCAACCCATCACTCTAGAAAAATGATCCCAAACTTTTACAACTTGTGCATTTTGCAGAAATAAATGAGCTAAAGATCCAGTGAAATGTGAATGAGGAGCATTAACCAAGGAGCAACATGAGCATTTAGAAAAACCTCTTGATTGGAGCTTGAGATCCACAGGCAGCCTGTTTTTCAGCAATCTTCATATGAAGATAGACATAGAAGGAGTAAAAGATATGTTCCAGATCTGAGAAAAAAGCATATTTGTAGAAGAAGTGGTGTTCTTATATGGTTCCAGGCTGAAGATAAAGAGAACCTCCCATTCTGGGATGGCATCCAACTCATACAATCTTTGGCATCACATGCAATAGGGATCTGACACAGATTTGCAGCCCATGTTGGCCCAACAATTCTCTCCAATCTATTGAAATTCCATTGCCCTGCAGTCCAGAAATAATTCACAGACACATGCTCAAGCCCCTCTTTATCACACAGAATAATATCATCCAGGGGATGATTCCCATGCCAATAGTCAAACCAAAAGCTAACTTTCCCAGACCCTAGAGTCCAGAATATGTGTCTTTGCACCTGGTCTCTAATCTTACAAAGTCTTTTCCAAATAGGGTTGTCAGTAAGATGAGGTTTGACCCTACAAGCAACAAGACCACCAACATACTTAGTGTGAAGAAACTGTGCCCATAAGGAATAGCTCTAAATCTCCACCATAGCTTATAGGAGAAAGCATATCCAAACCCCCTTCATGAATAGGATGGCAGATTGTGTTCCAAGCAATCCAATTGAGTTTCTTTTGGGTGGAAGAGGAACCCCAAAAGAACCTTGCCATGATTTGCTCCATTTGATGGAAAACATATTGGGGAGGTTTAATCACTTGGATAAGATGAAGGAACATAGAGGTAAGAGTGCTCTTAATGAGCATCAGTCTACCCCCATAAGACAACCCCCATAACACGATGTCTCCATTCCCAACCCTTGACTTTACTATGCATCTTGTTTAACCAGGGTTGGAAAAGAATGCCTTTTTGTGACCTTTATACATAGGAGCACCAAGATATGTGAAGGGAAAGGTATGGTGCTGAAAGTTAGTAAGAGTTACAATGTGGTTAATGCCTTTTTTGGGGTTAATGGAAAACAAGGCTTCCCAAATCTCAGACACAGAGAAATCCTGCTTGGTCTTCACTGGGAACTTGAGTAAGGAGTAGATCTTTTTGTTTGGGGTTTTCTAGAATTGGAAAGCGAGAACTCCTTTCTTTAGTTGGTGTACCTACTTGAGCCGGATGAAAGGAAACTTTCACGTCCGATTTTGAGGGGGGGGGGAGATCCTATAGGATCCTATCCCAATTTTTCTTTTGCTAGGCCCATAACGAAAAACCCACTTTCCAGATTTATCAAAAGAAGCAGGAATGGTGGGGAGATCAAAGTTAATGAAAAAGGATGATAAAAACCTTCATTAGAGAGATGATTCTCAAAAATTGAGAACCAGATTTTGAATCTCCGCATCCTCAGAAAGAAGTAAAAAATTATCCATAATAGAATTGATCCTTGAATGAATTCTTTTTTGCTTAACAAGGCTGTGGAAGTATTTAGTGTTCCTCTCCCCCACAACTATCCATTTACAATGAAAATTTTGATGCCAAAAGTCTTCCTTTGTCCTAGTAGCCAAAGTAAGCTCATCAATGGCTTGTTTGAGGGCAAGACGGTTGGGAATATTAGGAGAGGAATCATAGAGTTTTTCAGCCATCATAACCTTATCTTTAGCCTCTTTGAGTTTATCAAAGATATTGCCAAAGATATTTTTGTTCCACCATCATCATCATCAAGCACCTTATCCCACTATGTGGGGTCGGTGGTGTAAAATTTGTAGTGTCAATTAATTGTCTAAAATTAGTTAACACTACAAATTCACACAAACAACAGAGTGGCAAAGTTTTACGCCGGATGCCCTTCCTGACGCAACCTTCATACGAAGGA
Organism: Rehmannia glutinosa; assembly: GCA_016081115.2. Lineage (NCBI taxonomy): Eukaryota > Viridiplantae > Streptophyta > Magnoliopsida > Lamiales > Orobanchaceae > Rehmannia > Rehmannia glutinosa. Next base: position 40,854,748 of record CM071932.1, on the reverse strand, counting down.
GAAATGAGATGAAATTCCAAAACCATCATCATTATCATAGGTTTTTCCACTTACATGGAAAATACGATGAGACGGCGATGAGTTGAGATAGTTGCTCTAGCCATGTCCCATTACATGATTGATATTGTAAAATCAACATGTACATCATGGAACACGACCTAATATTTTTGTTCCACCATCTGATTTTTTGTTTGACCTTAAGAAGTTTATACTGTAAATTGATCATGCCTCTCTCCCCAGTGAGTCCCTCCCAAGTCTGTCTAACAATATCCAAAAAAGAAGGATTCCTAGCCCACATTTTTTGGTATCTAAAAGCCATGGGAGGTTTAACAAGATGAAGAAAAGCTTGCATGGAAAGAGGAGCATGGTCAGAATGAACTCTAGATAAATGATTTACCTGAGATTTAGGGAATTTGTCCCCCCAGCTAGCGTTCACAAAAATTCTATCCAGTCTCTCTTGTAAACCACTTCTAACCCAAGTATGCAAAGAGTCCCCATGGCACCCTAGATCAATAAGACCACTGTCAGCCACCGCCTCATTAAATTCCTCCATATCCAGATTTCTATTGGTTTGACTACCATGTCTCTCCTCATCAGAAAGGAAGCAATTAAAATCCCCCCAACCAACCAAGGAGTATTCATGTGCTGCCCAGCTAATAAGGTCAAACAATCCCATAAAGGTATTCTTTCAACTCTACTGCATTTAGCATAGATGAAAGAGGCATGGATACTATCAGGTAAGAGATTATTATGAAGCTTCAGAGACAACACTTGTTCATGATCCAAGTCAACAGAAAAAGTCCACCCATGCAGAAGAAAAGCCCAAATTTTGTTAGAGCTATTAGAGTAACCATGAGAAAAACCCAATGCATTGCAATAATGATCAAAATCAGGGGCAATCATAGGTTCCAAAATAGCAAGAACATGAATGTGATGTTTTTTGCAGAGTAATGAAGATGATTGAGGGAAGGAGCATTGCCAATACCCCTAATATTCCAAATATGTAAGTTTACAGTCATGGTTTAATAAAGAGATGTACTATATATAAAGGTATACCAAAACGTTGGGCCTCTAAATTTCGTAATTTTTTGGGGACCGAGTCGACAAACTTCTTGGCCTAGCGTAAGGAGCGGCCTTGAACACACACACACACACACATACAATGACACCAATATTTGATTCACCTGTGTTTCTTCCATCATTTATACTGCCAGCATTTATGCTGTCATCATATGGAGTTAAGCTAGAATGCTGTTTAAGTTTTCTACTTCATATGCTGATTCATGAGATGCTAATCCGCCATAATGGATCTGTTGAAGGGAAAAAGGCATAGGATTACGGAAACCTGTCGCTGAAAATACAATCAGGCAGACAGCATGATATCAATGTATAATGCACTAAAAACCATAAATGTATGTTTTGTTATTAGTTGATGACTGACTTTGTTCTGGCAAATACACGCGCTAGAAGAAATGTGCTATTATAGGTGCAATTCGAGAAGAGTTGGATGTGTAATAACTGTCTGTTTCATATGTCCCAGAGTAGAATTCCCTTGTCATTTCTTTACCAATCTAGTTACTTTCTTGTGGATAATAGCCCCGATGAATCTGTTTTACTGCGGAAATATTTTATTTCTTGTTACTTTTGAACTAGGTACTGTAAATCCTAACGTGCTACTGGAGCTCTTCTCAATGTATCGTGACTGGCAAGAGGAGAAGGCCCAAAAAATAAGTAAAAGACAGGTTGCTCTTTTCATTATCGTGCATTTCAGTAGGACCTGATCATGTCTCCAGTCATCATCCCACAATAGACACAGCAAATACACATGGAATCTCTTGAATCTGTCTGAAATTAGTCTTTTTAATATGTGCTTAAAAGCTCGATTTTTTTATTATATTTGGACATTCATCTAAATGAGGATCATATCAAAATTAGGAATTATCAAGTCAAAGGTGTTTACCTAGTAACAGTTGACTAGAATATTAAAAGAGGCTGGAGCTGTAATGGGCCCTATGTGACACTAACAAATTCGGGAATCCGCCGTAATTTGTTAGCTTTTAAATTTCGTAATTTTCAGGTATTATTCAGTATCATTGGAAAAAATGTGACAATCTCGTTTACATTATAAATCCGTTCTTAAGATTCCTGCTTAAGTCAGGAGTATATCGGTTCCAAAATAAAATCATCTTATAAAATTAATGCATTTATAAGATTGTGAGTAAAAAGTTTATTATCAAGTAAATTATATATGTATTGAAAAAACAAAAAGTATAATTTTATTAAAATAAAATAGGAATAAAATTCGAAAATAGAACACCTCAGTAATGAAAAATTCTAGAATTTTTGTGACAATAAGAAAGATATATAAGGAAAATATCGTGTTTTATTCCAGTTATTTTTGAAAATTTGAAGAACTTTCTATGCTTTATGCTAAAAACAGAAATTCTTAACCAAATTGGAATTATCTGGATTGCCGTTTTTTGCTTGAAACTATTCATTGTGACAATTATTGCTGCTCTGAAGTCGGTATGGAAAGACAAAGTGGTGCATGGGGCTTATAATATCAGCCTTCTGGTTGCCCCTATCTAGAAACCTACCTGTTGATTTCTTCTTTTTGGTTCTGATATGTCATGTGAAATTAAGTTGAACCTTGAAAATTGAAGTCGGTATTTGACCAGTGCATGTCATCCTCTCATGAACTGATTCTGATCTTGGACATAGCAGCATTCGTTCTCAATCGAATATGTAAAATTAATGCCCAGCATTAATTTGCTGCATAATATTAGCAGATTGGTTTTTCTGTAGAATTGAAAACTCCATCTCATGTTTTCTTGTTCCTTCTGCATCCGTTGGTTATTTGTAGCCCGAGAAACAAATTATTACATTTACTATACACACTCATTTTGATATGCAGGAAGAGATTGAAAACAAAATAGAAGTTGCAGATGCTTTAGCTGTCAAGCTTCTCCAACGTTTCAATTACTCAGTCTCAGCAATAAAGACCACATCTAATCATCTATCAGAAGGTACCTGATGCATCCTAGAACTAGAAATACTGGAAAATTTATAATGGGGCCGTTTCGGTGCATGATAGGGTTACTATTAGCTGATTTATCTTTTGTACGTATGCACTTTATCTTGTTTATCGATTAAGCTAAGGACAATATAATATTCATATAAGTCTAGACAGATACTTTGAGTCTAGCTAATGCTTATTGCATGCCATGTGAAAATATCATATTTATGGTATCAGAGAAACCTAACATTATCTTATTGTGAATTTCAAAGAGAGTAGTGCATCTAATGATATTATTTAAGAACCTTCCAATTATATTTGGCATGTTTCTTGAAGATGTATTACATGCAGCAGAAGAAAATTTGTTTACGAATTGCTCGTGATGGATTATTGTTGTGATTGTGATCATCTTCAAATTGCACAGTGCATGCCTTGCAAGTGGAACTTGGAGAGTTAAAAGGAAGATTAACTGAGGTCATTAGCAATTGTGATGCATTACGCAAGCGAATAACCACCGAGGGACCAGAATCACTGCAGTCTTCTGTCAGACCATTAACAGATCAAAAGACTTTCACTGTCTTACCATCTTTGCCATCAACAGCAGAAGAGGAGGATCAACAATTACCACAACAGACACATTAGGCTTTTTTGCCCTTAACTTTTCATTTCATATTTTGTTTTTTGTCCATTATCTTGAAAGTGCAATTAGGTTGAGTAAGAAGCTGTTCACATGCTTAGCAACACGATCATACCCCACCCTTTTATTTCCCCCCGCTTATGTATTGACGCTGAGCGCCACTGTAATCCCACAAATTCCAAAAAATGATGCATTTTGTATGATCACAGTACTCAAGTTTCCTGTATTAGCTATGTATACCTTTAGAAAAAACCCATATGAATATAGGTGTGTTTCTGCATTGATTTGTGCCATAATGTTGAGGAATATAAACAACTTTGCATTTGGCAACATTAGATAGTGACGCTTTCTCTCCACTTGAAAAAAAAAAATTGCGAAGCACAAAGTACAGAAACTACAAGACACTTGAGCCCCACATTTGTTCAGAATGTACAAACATAGAACGTGAAGTTGCTCATGTTCAATCGAAAGCAAGGTAGTCCCTGATGCCTGCATCCAGATCTGATCCATTTAATGCTATTCACTGTTCGGTTTTAGATTACAGGTTGGAAGTAAATGGATGATCTTGTTACCGACATAAAAAATCAGCTGAAACTGGGATAAATAACTTAAAATCTGCATATGAACAGTTACAGATAGTTGACAGCAGAATTAAATGCCATCAATATAAGAAAAATCGGTACAAACTCTGAAAATTGTCGCTGGTATTGGCAGACAACTGATACCATCATTAAGCAAACACGAGAAAAGCACAATTCGGGAATTTTGAGTAGATTGAATCAATGGGATTTTGCTGAATATCCGAAGAACTACAACTGAATAAAGCACTTCAAATCCTTAATCAAACTTCAAACAAAATAGTAACTATACTAAAAAAAAAAAGGGACTCGTCTTCAAGCCACAATATAATACCAGCCAATCTGATGAAAAACTCCATAAGCATAAATCAGCTGGGATATTGATACAGAAATAAATGCCATCAAGATAACAAACTCCGAAAATTGTCGCTGGTATTGGCTAACAAATGAGCTGATACCATCTAGTTTACATCATTAAGCAGAAACAAGAAAAGCAAAATTCAGGAAATTGAGGTGGTCTTATGTGAGACGGTCTCATGGACTTAGATTAATGAGACGGATCCTACAAAGCACAAAAACATGGGTCTTTTATATAAATTTGCGTTTGGGTTGAAATTCTAGTTAAGTGTAAAGATCCGTCTCATGAACAATGTCCATGAGAAAGTCTCATACAAGTTTTTGCCAAGGAAATTTTAGTAGATTGAATCAATGGGATTGCTCAAGCTCTCGGGAACTACAACTGAAAGTACATCAAATTCTTAGTCAAACAAAATAGTAACTATACTAAACAAAAAGACAGATTTCAGTCTTCAAACCATAATATATTACCAGCCAATGTGATGAAAAATCACCAAACTGTTCCGCTCTATCAACTCATTCTTGTTATTGCATCAAGCTTCCATTACTAATAATCGAATCAAATTTCATCAATGAAGGGAAAGGAAATCAGTAAAAAACAATAACACTATGATATGATGGCAAAAAGTAATTTGATTTCTTTAAGGCTGCTGTTGGGCATCCATATAACCAGCATCAACAAGCACCTTCTCCCTCTTAGCAAATTCAACATCCTCATCAACCATCATCTTCACCAGCTTCTCAAACCCGACTCTGGGCTTCCAACCCAGCACTTTCTTCGCCTTGCTCGCGTCCCCTTTCAGATTATCAACCTCTGTCGGCCTGAAATACCTTTTATCAATCACCACATGATCCCTCCAGTCCAGCCCCACGTATCCAAACGCCACCGCCAAAAACTCCTCCACCGTGTGCGACTCCTCCGTCGCCACCACATAATCATCCGGCTTCTCCTGCTGAAGCATCAACCACATTGCCTCAACATAGTCCCCGGCAAAACCCCAATCCCTGGATGCCTGCAAATTCCCAAGGAATAGCTTGCTCTGGAGCCCGATCTTGATCCGACCCACAGCCCGTGTGATCTTCCGTGTCACGAAATTCTCCCCTCTACGAGGCGACTCGTGGTTGAACAAAATACCATTGCAGGCGAAAATACCGTAGGCCTCACGGTAATTAACAGTGTACCAATGCGCGGCGCACTTGGAGGCGGCGTAGGGGGAGCGGGGGTGGAAGGGGGTGGCCTCCGACTGGGGCGGGGGCGTGGATCCGAACATCTCAGATGAGCCGGCCTGGTAGTATTTGATGTGGGAGCGGCCGGAGGCGGCGACGTGGGAACGGACGGCCTCGAGGAGGCGGAGGGCTCCGGTGGCTACGACGTCGGCGGTGTAATCAGGGATCTCGAAGGAGACAGCGACGTGGGACTGGGCGGCGAGGTTGTAGACCTCGTCGGGGAGTATGGTGTCGAGCCAGCGGCGAAGGGAGGAGGCGTCGGAGAGGTCGGCGTAGTGGAGCTTCATGAGGGCTTTGTGGGCGTTGTGAGGGTCGATGTAGATGTGGTTGATGCGCTGGGTGTTGAAGTTGGACGATCGGCGGATGAGGCCGTGGACCTCGTATCCTTTGTTTAGCAGGAATTCGGTGAGATAGGAGCCATCTTGGCCGGTGATGCCAGTGATCAGGGCGATTTTGCGGGTGGGTTGGAGGGTGTGGGGGTTTTGGGTGCCATTGACGGCGGATTCAGATTCAGATCTGTCGGTGTTGGAGTCTTTGTTTATATTGTCGGTGGTGGTGGTGGTGGTGGCCATTGGAGAGGAATGGAGGATTAGAGAGGTAAAGGTGTTGGAAAGTGGAGAAATGGAAACTGGAAATTTATTGACGGAGAATGGTGTGGGGGTGGGGGGTGGTGGGGACGCCGGACGAGGGGCAATTTTTCGGTTAATTTCTCTCCTCTCTACTAAATTTTTAATTTTATACTGACGTAACTAGGGATGGCAATGGGACGAGTCCAAATCCGGACCCACATCAAACCCGTCCCGACGAACGGGTTTAGAGCCGCCTAAATGGATCCCATGGCGGGTAGCCGGTCCAGTTGGACCCGCCCCGCTACAATTTTTTTTTCCTTTTTTTGGCACTTAGAATTAAAAACTTTGAATTTTAATGTTTTGAGTAGTACAAACTTTCAACTAGTTGGGATATAATCTGAATATTTTTATTAACTGAATCTTTGAAATTGATCTATGTTTGTGTCGTGATCTTTGTATGGCTTTACAAAATGGTTCAGACTGTTCAGTTTGCATTTTAAGAAGTTCTATACATGTATTTAGTTTTCAATTGATATTTCAATTAAAATGCCCTTGATCATAAATTTAAAAAAACATTCCAACAAAAACTAAAGCACCAGGGTAAAATATATGGCATTTACTCATAATAATTTATGATTCCAAAACCGTAATTTAAAATATTAGATAGAAACCGGTCACTCCTTTGTTGGTGCGGTTATGGTTTTAGATTTCAAAAACAACAAAACCGCACCGCATTTTTTCTATAATTTAGTGTTAAATAAAATATTGTTCTTTAGTCTTTAGTTAAATAGTTAGATAATAAATATATTAAGAACTAATTTATTGAAGGCTAAACCGTGATTTCACCCACTTTGTAATTACCCAAAAATTATAGCAAACATCTAAAATTCTCAACTTGAAATCGCAATTTCTTGCGAACCGATATGCATCCCCTCTGAGGATCCTTAAAACCTCTGATTTCAGAAAAATCCCTCAAATCCTCAAGACTAATATACTGATATTTAACCATCCTAGAAAAATCACACCCTGTATCATATTAGATCTAGACTTTGTATACTAAATTATAAAGTATTTTATATTCTTTTAATGTTGTTACAATGTATTATGTTTTGCATCAAAATAGAACAATATTACATTGCATTACATATTAAATGTAATTGAAATAAAAAATATTACAATATGTATTTTATTTGCAAAAATACACTTTGTTTAAAAAAAATCACTTTTCAATTCTAATATTTTTCTTTGGCTTTTTCTTTAAAAGATCATAAAGAAATTATATAAATTATCAATTATATAATTAAAACAACATTGAACCGCCCGTTTTAGCCACCGCTTCAAATCCGCACCTTTTTTTGGTTTTACTTCAAAAACCGCGATTTGAAAATATTATTTAACCGAAAGAAGCATGTAGCAATTCGATTTAAAATTTACTCAAAAAACCGCAAAACCGCACCGTGATCACCCCTAGATATTTCAATTAAAATGCCCTTTACTCATCTCTCTTAGCACATAAACATTCCAACAAAAACTAAAGCAGAGGGTAACATATATGGCATTTACTCTCATGCATATACATTCATATATATATATATATAATTAACAAATATTTATGTGCAGATTCTGTAGATAATTTTACTATACTTAAACTGTCAATGAGAAAAAAAATTAAATCATCTTGGTATACCCCCAATTGTTTCCAAGCCACATGTCACAGATTAGATCTATGAAATAGATTGTTTTTTTAAAAATTGCGGGTCCAATGGCGGGGCGGGTCTTGAGGCGGTCCCGGGTTTTCATTTTCCTTGGCGGGGGCGGGTCCCAGGTTTGAATTAATGGTTTTTAAAATCTGAATTTATGATCGTTCATTATAAATTTCAAGTTTAGTATAAGTAAATATCATATCTAAGATTTTCGTATGACCTTAATTTTCGTGCTGGTCTGGTCATTGCGAGTAATACACGTGGCTACTAAGCTAATCTCAGTGGTTATTTTTAAATAAAAATTTCATTTCTTCTTACATTACTATAAATAATGTTATGTATGGATATATGTAACATATATAATCTTTTGAGATATTTTCTTCAATTAAAATAAGTATTTTTATTTGAATTTAACTGACAAAAAATACACATATTTATGAAGAAACTAGAATAACATTCGTGTGTTACACGAGATTTGTCTAGAGATGGAATTTTAGTGTCACAAATTTTTGTAATAGTTATAAGAGATTCAAAATACTAATTATAAAGATTAAAAAAGAAATTCTTGATTTTTAGGTTATTTGTTATCTTTAAGTCTCTTTCTCTTTTAAAATTGTTATCTTTTAAGTTCACTGAAAAAAATTTCAAGCATAAAAGACATATAAATTCCTTAAACATAATAATGTATCTTTTATAATCCAATAAAAAAGTATATTTTTTTTTCTTTTAAATCTGTAATCTTGTAAGTTCAATAGAAAATATTTTCAAGCAAGAAAAACATAAATAAATTTCTAAAAATAGTAACGTATATTTTAGAATCTAATAAAAGTATAAATTTTTTTCTGAAAAATGATTGTTTTATGCATTTTACTTGAAATGTATAATATATATATATATATGTATATATATAAAGAAAAGTTTCTGGAAATAGCAAGTAAATTTTCCAACCCTTTTACAGTTGCTATAAAAAGTAATAAAAATATGTGTAAAAATAAGAAGTGATAAATATATATTTGGTATTTCATTATTTTTGGTAGTCAACTTTCTTCAAATAATCACTATTTAAAATGATATAAAATATAATAATGGAAAATTAGTTTTCCAAATATGTGTCTACTGCATTAATTGTTGTATATATATTTTTCTTTTTTTGTTAAAAAAAAATTAATAACTTTTTCATTTTTGATCCCTTATTTTCGTATAATATATCAAATTAATGCTTTTTTGACAATCTTCGGTTTGACACCTATATTGGATATATAAAATAAAAAATATAATAAATAAAAAACTATAAGAAATATTTATTATTTTTTTTGTAATTTGTAATGGGCTTTAAAAATTACGCATTCGGGATATTGAACATCAATTTGTATATTCATGTATTTTGATATATTTGTGATATATATATATATATAGTTGTTATCAGGGTTTAGCCCATTTCTTAATAATTATATAGAATTATATTTATATTGATTAAATTGAATCAAAAAACATATGTAGGTCCCAAGGGGTATGAGTGTTAAGTCTAGGGGAGAGTTTGAATAGATTTAACCAATTTTTCGATTTTGATCTTAAATCAGAGCTTTTACACAAGTAAACAGCTTAGTCCTTAAAGATAGCTAGGTTCAACCTCAACAGGAGAGTTAACCACTTAACAGACTCAACTGAGCTGTTGATAGAGTAACTCAACTGAGTGAAGTGGACTCTTTTAAATGGTTTTTACAGCGGAAGTCTTACACCCTTTTTGTAAAATAATTTTACAACACTTGTTTTATTTTAAGTTATTATCAGTTGAGTCAAGCAAACATAAATCAACAGAATAAAATGTGCAGAATTAAAGTGCTGAAAATAAAAAGACACAAGACAAATTTATAGTGGTTCGAGGATGGGATAATTCTTTTACTCCACTCTTCTCCAACTCCTAGAGGTAATACACTAATGCAACAACTGTCACAAAACGGATAGAACAGTCCAAGTGATCACATAACTGACTCTACTTCTAGGACTCAGCTTCTTCGTAAGGCCGCTGCCTCACTACTTCATCTCCTTGAAACCCTTCGGACTTGATCACCTAGCCCTCCGATGGATTCAAAGCAGGTTCTAACTTGAACCTCACTGCACTTCTTTCACTTCGTGGAGGTGCATATCCCTTTGTATTTGAAAAAAAAAATTCATCTTAAATAGGTTGAAGTTTTTCTTCCTTCACTGAGTGTGTTGGACAGATTCACTTCGAAAATAGGCTTAATGATTAGAATGAATAGCTTGAGAGTGTTTTGCTTGCTTTGCTCAAATTGCATGAATTTGCCTTAGTTGCTTGTATGTGTCTTGGTTCGTACTCTCTCACAAATATTCCTCAGCCTTTTACAGTGACAGTTTGAAAAAGTGTCCGTTGAAGAGATAGACATTTTCCAAACTTCACTTCTTGATCGTTGGCTTGTCTTGTTGTGCAACATTTGATGTTGACCCTTCCTTAATTTAATGTTCTGCAGGCTGCCTGAAACTCTGCAGGTTTTCTGCGAACAAGTCATTGGTTCTCAGCAACTTGCACTCTTTGAGCAAGACAACTTTAAGGTTGTAGGTCTGTCTCCATACCATTTTGGGTAAGTCTTTGACTTTTCATTCCAACGGGCTTCTTCAGCTTTCTTCGAGTCCTTAAGCTGTTTTACCCCTTTATTGAGTCTTCTCCATTCATATGGGATGACTCAGCTGTTAGTCTGCTAACAGACACAACTAATTTTCCTTACTGATACTTTTCTTTGATACTCAGCTGATTCTTCACTGCGTCCTTTAGCCAACTTCTGCGATCTTCAACTTGGCTATTTCTTTACTCAACTTATATTTCCTATCTATTACATAGTTGAAATATAACAGAAAATGGGGTGCCAACTTTCTAATGTAAGTTTTACATGCATCATCAAAATCTATACAAATAAATTTCCCAACAATTTTCTTCTTTTTGATGATGCCAAAACTTAAATAAAAAATACAACATAAAAGGGCTTATAAAGAATGATTGTAAGAATGTGATATTTTATTGAATATCATTATGCACTTACATGTACATACAGTCTTTTTGTGTATTTACAAGTATTGTAAAAGTACAACAAAGTTTGCAGCTTTCTCAACGCCTCTGCTGCTTGCTTCTTCTTTCCTCATCCTCATCTCGTCTGTGGCGATCTTCATCTTCTTTCCTCTTCCTTTCCTAGCTTCTCTCCTCTTCTTTCTGTCATAATCTCTCCTCAGTCTCTCGTTGTATTCCCATTCATGCCTTGCACTGTCTTCTTTATATTTTCTTTGAAGTTCATCTGTGCGAAGAACAACTTCTTTATTATCGAGTTGTCTATAGCCAAGCCAATATTCAACGTCCCTTTTCATGGGATCAACGTACATGATTCTCTTAGGTCATCTTGATGGAGAGTTTCTGCCTCTTCCACCATACCTACAATCCCTTCCTCTTCCCCTAGTTGGGTCAGCCCCTCTGGGAGTTTGATTGGACTGAGCCCTTGAAGTTTGCAGACTCTTTGACGATTGAGTCGGCTACTTCTTGGCTAGATCAAAAACTGCAAGTCTTTTTTCCCAATAATAATCCCATGCTCTTTTTAAATCCATCCCCTCAAAGTATCATTCTGATCGAAGAGACTCAAATTTTTCGATAGATCTTTCCACTAAATGCGATGGGGTATTGGATTCTTCACTTGTTTCCTGGAGCTTTTCTACTGACGAACCACCGAACTTGGCTTTGAGTCCTTCAACTATGTCATGCTGCCTTCGTTCAAGATCTTCTATTCCAACTTGATGTTTCTTGAAGGCAAGCTCAATTTTTTTTCAGCTGACAATTCCTATGGCAGCTGAGAGTGGAGAGAGCTGGTGGATGAGCCTTTAGGTGTTTTGAAAATGATTTTCATGGGGGTCTTCTCAGTTGTATCTTGCCCTTTGGTATTATCACCTTTTATGAGAGAGAAGTTTGGAGTCGACTGGAGAAGAGAGTCGAGTTTCTTGTGTGTAATGGAGTCTGCTGTTCTTTGCTCAAAGCGGAGTGCATGCAACTCTGTCTTCATTTCTAACATTTCAGCTCGTTGAGAGATCCCCATATGCTTCATTTTCTTCTTGAATTGCAACTTGAGCAGCTCCATGTCTGTCATGTGGCTTTGTTCCGATCGATCAATGTTGTCCCTTTGCCTCTGCTGAAATTGAACTTGTTCGCCACACCAGACCACTAGTTTTGAGAAGAGTGATCTGAACTCTGAAGTAGTCAACATGTTCCCTGCGAAATGCCTTTGTCTGTGTAGTCCATTCTCGAATTCTCAGCACTACTACTCTTATATCCCCAGATATCATGGCATCATGATTATCAATCGTCTAGTTTAATGCAACAAAGCCTTTTTCCATTGCTTCAATTTCCTGGCACATTGCTCAAAAGGCCTTTCGGAAGTCGGTTGCTTCAAGCGAAGAATCCTCAGGTAGGAATGATTCAAAGTGATGGCCAAAAGGGATGATTTGCAAGTCGTCTGGAGCCTGGAATTCTGGTGGATCAATTTGAACATGAAATCTGGCAGCTTCTTCCGCAGTATCAGCTTCAAGGGGAACTTCATCAACAAATGGGAACTCCGATTTATAAATGCTAATAGGTGCTCAGGAAGGTCCCACTCCTCCTTCGGGAGCACTTTTCTCATTACCCTGGCTAGCAGCTCTTTGTGCCTCAGCTGTTTAAGCGTCATCGGTAGTCATAGTTGTGGAAGCCTACTGAGCTGACTAAGCCTCAGCTGTCTTGACAACTTCATTGGCAACAGTTGTAGCATCCTTTTGAGGAATCTAAGCCTTAGTTGCCTTAGCAACATCATGGGCAGGTGATGGAACTATGGGGGTGTGATCCATAATCTAAAACATATCTCTTGGAGGCTTTCAAACAACCCTCTTTATCTGGGCTTCCAATTCCCTGTCTTCTGGATCAGACTCAGCTGGGTTATCAGAGTCTTCAAAGTCCAAGAAGTTATCATCTAAGTCATGTAGAGCACTAATTTCAACGGGATCAATTGTCTCATATTCGGGCAATTTGGGAAGAGCCTCAGGTTCATTCACATTTCCCTTGGAAGTCTCAACCTCCATAGGGTCTTCAGTTACATTAGCAGCAACCGCTGCAAGACCTTCATCATTCCCTTCTGCAGACTTAGCTCAGTTGGGTATTAAATGTTGGCATCATTCGAGGCCTCATCCTCTGGGATTGCACTTTTAAGACCAACAATCTCAACTGCTATGGTCCTCCTACTTCTATCATGTGCCTCAGTTACAGGAATTTGGACATCTGTAACTTCATTGGCCTTCAATGCAGCTGGTTCCAGCTGAGGCAGTCTTAACCATCAAAGCCTCGTTGGTTCCAACTTGGTCTTGTTCAGCAGTCTTTCCATTGCCTCATAACACCAAGGTTTCTTTGTCTCATGCAGCCTCCTCCAACCTGGCTGCATTGTGATTAGCCTTCCCCTCAGCTGGCTCGCCAGCTGATTCACGGGCAACGGGGTCAGTTGTCACCGGAGACTTGGCTGTTTCACTTGAATGTTCAGCCAAATGGGCAGTTGTCTCAACAACTTCTGTAGGGCATGGCTCCATTGGGTTACCCTCTTCTACTCTGTTATTCCCAACATCATCACCATCTTCCCTGGTCACTTGTCCCTCAGAGTGAGCTGGTGAGGTCGTTTCAACGAGGTTCCTCATAATAATAATTATTGCACATGTTGGAGAGATAGAGATGGATGATTCTCCAACACCCCTGAGCATATATTGCTCTGCAACTCACGAGACTCTAGCAGCACTTGTTTCAGCTGAGCCTTCTCCACAGGATCAGCTCCTTCAATAATTTTGACGTCACTGCTGCTACTTTCAGCTGGCTCACCAACTGACTTTCCTTTCTCCAGGGCCTTGGCCTTTTTAGCATCCTTTTTCTCATATAGGATTGCTATGCAGTAGAGTGCGTTCAGGCCAACGGACAACAACATTGTCCAAAAACCTAAGGAGATATTTCTCCTCATCGATCATGTCGGCCTCGAAACTAGACTCGATCGGCACTCAACTTCCATAGCCTCCATGTGCACGATTTGTTCTTCAATGTCGATAGGCGGGGATTCTTTGCTTCGGAATGATGGCATCTAGGACATGTTCTTTAATATCGGCTTCTTTTGTCCCATCATTTACCCCAATATCAACCATTTTGCCCTGAGGACTGACAACTGAGTTATTTTAAGCTTCTTCAGCTTCAGTTTGTTCACCCATTTTCATGGGGGCAGCTCCTGAGCTATTTTGAGTTTCTTCAGCAGTGCTTTGTTCACCCATTTTTGTCCATTCGTTATCCTTGGAATTGACCTTTTTACCTTCCTCGGATATTGCACTTAGGGTGGCTTCAGCTGTGACTGCTGCAGCTGTCTCAACAGCTTTCTTTGTAGCATACTTCTTCACAAGCCGTCTCTTGGAGCTCCTCTCTAAGGGGGCTTGTGCTTCCTCCATATCAGATCCTTCAGAACAACTCGGAGGGTGGACTCTGTTGCAGTGGACTCAGCTGCAAGCTCTTTAGCAGCCTTGGCAACTGACTCCTCTTCATCTCTTAGACCAACACTGGCCTGAGTCTTCTTCTTCTTAACAGCTGCCTTACGGGGAGCAACCGTCCTTCTTTTCTTTGTCACTTTGGGAGCAACGACAGCAGGTTCTGGAAATGGGACTGGGGCATAGGCATCTGTGTCCTCGGGGACATGTTTAGATGATTCCCCCCTCAGAAGTGGCAGTCTTCTTTAAATGTGCCCTATTTTGAGCAGCTGACAAGTTTGCCTTAAACATTCTCTTGTTCGCATAGAAGGGCTTTTCCCTGCGAAGAGGTACACCCTTCTTCCCCATCAAATATTCTAGAACCAGTCCATATCCCAGGGAATGCACAAGCTCCCCTTCTACCAGCTTCACATTTTGGACATTCTGGCACATCTTTTCGAAGATGAGCTCGGTCCATTTCATCTCCACCTCCTCAATGATGGCAGCCATGACAATCAGCTTAGCTTGAGATTGCTGATTGTATGACCTAAATGATGTGTGTAAAATATACGTGCATTTTGGGGGTTAAACTGATACATAAGTGATGCATTTGCAAACATATTTACTATGTTTTTACTTGGTTTCCTTTAAAGGGCATGATACTGCATATTCTTGTAATTCTTGCAGGAAACGTAGCTTAAAATGAAGAAATATTAGTAGTGATGCCCGGATAAGATTGCTGAATGCAAAGAGAAGATCAAAACGATAGAAAAAGAGAATAAAAGCAGGTCCACACCACCGTCGACAATATAGCCTCACACGGCCGTGTGGACTTGTGTTGGGAAAATGACACGAGTGTGTGAAGAAAGAAAGAAAACAGAGGACGGAGGAGCACCACATGGTCGGACCATGTGACCTCACACGGCCGTGTGGACTTGGATTCCAACCGCACCACCTAACCGTGTGACATGCCAGCCCGTGCGATAAAGGGCTACGCCCAAGGCCACATGCCCATATGGACCCACACGGCCAGACCGCGTGGGAGTCTATTTCAGCGCGTTTTTGGAGTTCTTGTCCCGATACAACTCTACAAGTGATCTCTCCAAGCATCTATAAAAGGGGACCAAGTCTTGCATGAAAAATCATAACTTCATACAGCAAAAAACATCAAATAACACAGGAACGAAGGAATCGAAGAGCTTCTGAGAGCAAAAGGCTAGGTTGCGAAGAACACCACAAGGCTTTCGCATCTAAGGAGCACAAGAGCTTCGAGGGCTTGGAAGGGGAATCCATCCTGACAAGAAGAGGTTTTCTTTCTATGTCTAAGAACTCTTGTTTGTGCTTATATGATGTCATAATATTGATTCGGATTTGTCTATGAGTTTGTAATCAATGTTTGGCATATTTTTCGGATCTTAAGGGCATAATCGAAACTGTTGATTTATATTAAATATGATTACTTGATTTCTTAATTAATTCATGCGTTCTATTTTATGAATTAGAGTGCTTATTTATAATTGCTTTTTATCTGATCAATAATTTGCATGTCATACTTCTAGTCCATAATCCGACCAAGTGAGTTCTAAAAGACGAAAATCAAATTCGGACATGAAACATGTGTGACAAAGCGTGTTTGTGGGGAGTCATTCAATTCACAAATCTTTTTGGAGTTAATAAGAATTGTAACGTTCTGGCCAGACTACAATTGTTATTAATCAACTGTTTACGCACCACCTGACCAGGGGAGTAAATGATATTAGGAATTTGAACCCATAGAATTATATGAATTGGTTTTTAAAACTTTATTCGCATTTAATATTGAAGAAGCATGTTGAGATTATGCGCCTAAGGTTGCTCCTAACAATGTTGAAAATACTTGTGGTGTTCACAAATTTATTTTATTTTTTTCTTAATTTTCGATTTTAGTTAGTTTAAAAACTTGATTTTCGGTCGCTTCAATAAAATTGGAATACAATGTTATTATAGCCTAAGTGTTTCGAGATTCAATCCCTGAGGAATACGACCTTGCTTGTCATTATTCTATAAACTACACTGCATACTTGCAGTTGTATGAACCAAACTATTTTTGGCGAACACTAAACTTCATGTCAACACATTTGGCCACTACATCCATCAGCTTGTGGTATTCTTCTTTGATGGTCTTCTTGGTAGCTGAGTAGTTCACCTTGCCCATTTACCTACTGGTTAGCAATCTCCTTCCAGGCCTTCACAAGGTCAAACTCTTTTCCAGTTAGTTCCTTGAGTCGGCAGGATGGAAGGTACATAAACTTGGTTAAGTCAGATGCAACCAACTTAATCTCTTTCCCATTCACATGGGAGCGAATACAGTCGTCGTGAACAGCCGCGTTTACATAAAATATAACACTCCTCTTGGAAGGTTTGCGTCATCTCCAGCGAGAGAAATCTCTTTAGCCCATATTTCTTTAAGTGAAGGGCAATCTTCTCAACTAACACCTTGTCCTCTGATTGCTTGACAAGGCCTTAGAAATCTACGAGCGAACCGGTGTGAATCTTCTCACCGAGTTTAGCGAAATCAAGAGCAGCTTGTTTGGGAGCCATTTCAAATTTTAAGGAATTTTTTGAAGAACTGTAGGGTTTTAGTTGCATAGAAATGCTTGAGTATTTTGAAAGTCTGAGAGTGAAAGTGAGGAGAGAGAGATGAAATATTTTGATATATATTAGACTTGAAAGAACAGTTTCGGAATCCCAAAAGTTTGAAAGTTGATCAACGACTAAGATCAAACCTTTCAAAAGGCATTAATCACATCGCATTTAATGCGGTAACATTTATATCCAATTATAAGTAAACCATCACAACTTTTACTATACAATATTTAATGATGCTGATGTCAAGTGTCGCACTTAATTCCAAATGACCTCGTTTTATCACTTAGTTCATAAATGAGTCAACGTTCTTCATTAATGACTTGCTCGGCTTCTCTCTTCCTTCTATACTACTGGATGAGACTCAGTTGTCCTGCTAACTCGATTCTGCTAAACAACTATAAGAGCAGTTTCACTCGGTTGCATGAGTGAAACTCTTCTGATATGCAATTCTTCCATCTTTTACCCTGCTGAATGAGTCTTCTGAGCATTTTAACTTAGCTCAATCAATCCAAGCTCATTCTTAAATTCTTCAAATCTTGATTCACATAAGGAATTTGTGAATTTATCAGCTAACTGTTTTTCAGTTGATATGTATTCCAATGTGATGTCTTCTTTTCAACACGATCTCTTATGAAATGATATCTGACATCAATGTGCTTTGTTCTTGAGTGCAATACTGGATTCTGAGTGATTGCAATGGCACTTGTGTTATCACACATAATTGGAACTTCTTTCTCTTTTATGTCATAGTCTCTCAGTTGCTGCCTCATCCATAAAACTTGGGTGCAACAGCTGCCTGCAGCAATATATCTTGCCTCAGCTGTGGATGTAGCTATTGAGTTTTTTTTCTTGCTGAACCAAGAAACCAGTCTATTTCCAAGCATTTGACAAGTACCAAATGTACTTTTCCTGTCAACTCTACATCCAACATAGTTTGAGTCTGAGTATCCAATTAGCTTAAATCCACCTTTCATTGGATACCATAAGCTAACTTCTTGGCTACCCTTCAAATATCTCAGAATTCTCTTAGCTGAAGTCATATGACTTACTTTTGGAGCAGACTGAAATTTAGCACATACACCTACATCAAATGTGATCTGCTAGCAGTGAAGTAGAACAATGATCCAATAAGTGCCCTATATCTTGTCTTATCAACTGACTTTCCTTCTATATCCATATCCATCTTCACGGAAATATTCATGGGAATCTTCACAAATGACTTCTCTTCCATACCAAATTTCTTCATTTAATCTCTGGTATATTTGGTTTGACTTATGAAGGTTTCATCCTTCATTTTCTTGACATGAAGACCTAGGAAGAAAGTCAGTTCTCCCATCATGCTCATCTCAAACTTCCCTTACATAAGGTTTGAGAATTTGTCACACAGTTATTTATTTGTGGATCCAAAGATGATATCATCCACATAAATTTGAACAAGCAATATACTCTCTCCATCTTGAATTAAAAGAGTGTTCTATCAACTTTGCCTTGATGAATCAATTGTCTATTAGAAATTGTGACAGTTTATCATACCATGCTCTTGGTGCTTTCTTCAAACCATACAATGTTTTCTTAAGCTTGTAGACCTTGTCTCCAATATTTTTCTACTTAAAACCCTGAGGTTATTCCACATAGACTTATTATTCTAAAAGTCCATTCAAAAATGCACTCTTCACATCCATTTGATAGACTGTGAAGTTCTTGTGTGTTGCATAAGCATGAAACATCCTTATTGCTTCCAATCATGCAATAGGTGCAAAGGTTTCATCAAAATCTATTCCTTCTTCTTGGCAATACCCGTTGGCTACCAATCATGCTTTGTTTCTCACAACAGATCCTTCCTCATTCATCTTGATTCTGAATACCCACTTTACCCAATAACATTTTGGTGGGTAGGCCTTTGAACCAATTCCTAAACTTTATTCCTTTCAAACTGGTTCAACTCTTCCTGCATAGCTAGAATCCAATGAGTGTCATCCAATGCTTGTGACACATCCTTTGGCTCAATTTGAGAAATGAAACAAGTAAACATGGCTTCATGTTGAGTCCTGGATCTGGTTCTTACTCCCTCTCTAACATCTCCAATGACTAGTTTAGGTGGTTGATCTCTCAGCCATCTCACATCTGGTTGGAGTAAGGCTGCTGGGTTGAGTCTCCTTGTAGCTAAGTTGTCTTGAACAGCTTCTTCTTGATCTTCATCATTCAGCTGCAAGCCTTACAACTGTCTTTGAGATTCAACTAACTCATCCTCATTAGGATCGCGTCTTTTGCACTTTCTTCAGCATAGGGACTCTTCTGAATGGTCGGTTGATTCATCTTTTCAGCTAACACATCAATGTCTTCTCTATTTACATTAGGTTCATAAAAAATCACATGGATAGACTCTTCTGTGACCATGGTCCTCTTATTCAGCACTCTGAAAGCTTTACTCTCAGCTGAGTATCCTAGAAGACACCTTCATCAGCTTTAGCATCCAAAGCTTTCAAGTTGTCCTTGACATTGTTGTGAATAAAACACTTGCTTCCAAAGATGTGAAAATATCCCACATTAGGATTTCTTCCTATCCAAATTTCATAGGGGGTTTTGGACAGGTGCTTATTTATCATACATCTATTCTTAGTGTAACAACCAGTATTAATGGCTTCGGCCCAAAATCTCTTGAGCAATCCAGCTTCAGCTAACATGGTCCTGACAACTTCCTTGAGGGTTCTGTTCCTTCTTTCAGCTACTCTATTCGGCTGTGGAGTTCTTGCAACTAATAACTCATGAGCAATACCATTCTCTGCGCACTGAGTTATAATCCCATTGACAAACTCAGTTCATCTGTCAAACCTTATCTTGATAATGGTTTGGCTCTTCTCATTTTGAACTCTCTTCATAAGCTGTGGAAGCTTCTGCAAATAGTCCTTCTTTTTACACATAAAGATGGTCCATGTGTGTCTTGAAAAATCGTCCACCACCACTAAGGTGTATTTCTTTCCACTTAAGATTGCTGGTTCAACAGGTCCAAATAAATCCATATGCAATAGATGTAAGATCCTTGTTGATGAAGTACTTGGCTTATCCTTGAATGAAGACTTTATTTTCTTTCCCTTCTGGCACGCATCACAAATGCTCATTTCTTATATACTGTGTCTGGAAATCCTTCCAATAGATGACTTCTTGATAGCTTGTTGATTGCCTTGAAATTCAGGTGACTCAGCTTTTTGTGCCACAACGCAATTGACTCGGATGTGCTTTCTACTAACAGGCATGTACTTGGTGTAGCAGTAGACCAATCCACTACATATGTATTTTTCTTTCTTGTTCCAGATAGCACAACTTCACTCGTCTCAACATCTTTGATTTGGTATACACCCATGTTGAATCCTACATTTTAGCCTTTATCACAAAGTTGGTTGATACTCAATAGATTGAAATTCAACCCTTCAACATAAGCTACATCTGTGATTTCCAATCCATCATTCTTTATGGATCCAATGCCTCTGATTTCCCCTGGAGCTTCATTTCCTCCAAATATAACTTTTGCTCCTCTTGACTCCTTGAAGTTAGATAAATTCTTCTTATTCCCAGTCATATATAATTGCCACTATACATGTACTAGGTTCCTTGGCACTTAGTTGTTCCTGAACTTGCAATCAAGGAAATCAAGTTTTAGGTACTCAAACCTGTCTGGGTCCTGAGGGGTTAGCACTATAAGGTGATCCAACCAACCTATAGCCAAATGATTTGACTATAAGAGGTTTCCACCTATCAGTTCCATAATTATAATGAATTTTATCAAACTGCTTAGGAGCTTTAAAAACATACTTGTGTCTCTTTTGTCTGTATGTCTTGTGTATGTGCTTGTGCATTTGCTTTCTTTGGATAATATGGAAACTTGTATGCATTATAAGCATTGTGTTTGGGTGCATAAGTGTGCTGATATTGATTTCTTTGCCTTAGGAATGACCTATATTGAGTTTGAGGTCTTTGCCACTTGGGCTTGTATCCTATAGGACTTGGCTGATATTTCATTTGATGGTTCTAGTATGTAGGGTAGTTTCTACCATTCCCTTCATATGCTTTCTTTTGGTGAAACCTCTGGGGCCTTTGGTAGTTATGCTTTGATTTCAAAGAATATTTTCTGTTTGGAGTCTGCTGATGGGCTTTTCTAAATTTCATTTCAGCTGCCCTTTCAACACACTCAGCTGGCTTTTTACCCTTGCCTTTGTAACCTAGGCAAGCATTGTGTGCTTGTGATTGTGTGTGGGTGCCACATATGGTGCTTTTGGTTTTTGGATTCCCCCATTGCTTGAGGATTCTTTTTTTAAAACCACTCTTGGAGTTTGTGCATCGCCAAAGGAATTAAATCCTAAGCCTGTTTTATCTCCAATTTCTTTCTGTATCATCATCAATTCATACAATGTTTTGGATGAATTGATGAGTGATGCAATCACATTTTTCAATTCTTTTTTCCTCTTTTCTCTTTAATTTAAGTTTGCTTTTGACCTTGGCTATCTCAACCTTTAACTCTTTGTTCTCAATAGCTATGTGACTAAGAGTACTCAGCTCTTCAGTCAGCTGTGAGTTTTGGCTTTTGAGTTGGTTGTTTTCCTCATATAGAAGTGTGTGTGAGGATTTCATGTGCTCAAAATCTTTCATCATTTTGCCTAATGAATCATACGGATTTGTGGGTGATGAAGTGTGTGTGTCATTATCACTATTATCAGAATGTGAGCTAGATGAGTTAGAATTTACCTCATCTTCTTGTTCCTTAGTGATGAGACAAATCAATGCCACTTCATCTGTGTGTCAGAGGAGTAATCTGCTTTGCTACTGTCTGATTTAACGGTCTCCTTGCACTTGGCTGTATCTGGATCAGCAGACACCATGGCTTTCTTTCTATCCTATCTTCTTTCTCTAAAGACATTCATATCCTCTTCATTTTTGTATTTGTTGACTGGTGGATAAGGGCAGTCAACTGCAAAGTGTCCTGGCTGTCTACAGTTCCAACACATGTTTTCAACTTTTATGGGCTCAGCTCTCTTTGGGGTTCTTTCTTCCTTGCTCTTGGAAGGTGCAGAGTGTCTTCTGGAGGATTCACCATTGTTTGTTTTATAGTTCTTATTGACGAACATGTTGAACCTTTTGACCATTAGGGCTATTTCCTCTTTGTCTATGATGTCCTTGGATTTTGTGATTTTTGATTCTCCAGCCACCGGAGCAGCTGTCTTGGGTACAACTATCTCATCTTGCTCCTTTATTCTGAGCTCGAATTCATAGTCCTTTAAGTCTGCGAATAAGTCATGGTTGGATATCCTTATAAAGTCCATAGAATGCCTAAGGACCATCACCTTCATTTCCCACTCAGCTGGGAGTGACCTTAGAATTTTCATACACATTTCCTTTTGTGTATATTCTTTTCCCAGAGCTGAAAACTCATTTGTAATCTCAGTGAATCTGGCATCCAAATGATCCAAGAGTGTTTTTCACCTGTAAGCATTTTGAAGTTCTCAAACTTCTGTACGGCAACAGACAACTTGTTCTCTTTAATCTGTTCTGAGCCTTCGCAGATTAGAGTCAACTTTTCCCATATCTCATGAGCAGTCCTGCAAGATTTTAACTTTATTAAACATTGCTTTGTCAAGAGTTTTATATAAAATATCCTTGACTATTTTATCCAAGTTATATCTCTTTTGATCCTCATTGGTCCATTCGTTCCTTGGTTTTTCAACCACAGTAGGCATTTCAGCTGCACCATCCTCAGCAGCTCTCACAGCTGTGTTCACTTTTGGTGATCTGTATGGGCCCATCTTCTATGAAGAACCACATTTCATCATGCAGTGCTGAGAGATGTGCCTGCATATGAATTTTCTAATCATCAAACTCTTCCACAGCGAACGTGGAAATGCGGGATAGATTTGATTCCATGATAATAACTTTTGAAAGAGGGTTGAAAAACTGTCAAGTGTTGATCATTAAAAGATTGAGATCTAGTTTAGTAACCAGTGCGGAAGGTTCTTTTAACCAGCAACTCTGATACCACCTTGTAGGCCCCACGGGGTGTGAGTGTTATGTCTAGAAGGGGGGGTTTGAATAAACTTAACCAATTTTTTGATTTTGATCTTAAATCATAGTTTTACACAAGTAAACAACTTAGTCCTTAAAGATACATAGGTTCAACCTCAATAGGAGACTTAACCACTCAACAGACTCGACTGAGCTGTTGATAGAAGAACTCAACTGAGTGAAGTGAGCTTTTTAAAAATACAACTTAGTTTTTACAGCGGAAGTCTTACGTCCTTTTTGTATAATGGTTTTACAACACTTTTTAAGTTTAAGTTATTATAAGTTGAGTCAAGCAAATATAAATCAGCAGAATAAAATGTGCAGAATTAAAGTGCTTAAAATAAAAAGACACAAAGCAATTTTATAGTGGTTCGAGGATAGGGTAATTCCTCACTCCACTCTTCTCCAACTACTGGAGGTAATCCACTAATGCAACAACTGTTACAAAACGGATACAATAGTCCAAACAGGCCTTGATCACACAACTGACTCTACTCATGGGACTCAGCTTCTTCGTAGGGCAGCTGCCTCACCACTTCAGCTCCTTCAAACCCTTCAGACTTGATCACCTAGCCATCTGATGGATTCAAAGTAGGTTCTAACTTGAACCTCACTGTACTTCCTTCACTTCGTGGATGTGTAAACCCCTTTGTTCTTGAATAACCATTTTTCCTCTTCAACAGATTGAAGTTTTTCTTCCTTCACTGAGTGTGTTGAACAAATTCACTTCGAAAATAGGTTTGAGGATTAGAATTAAGAGTGTTTTGCTTGCTTTGCTCAGATTGCTTGAATTTGCCTTAATTGCTCGTATGTGTCTTGGTTCGTACTCTCTCACAACTATTCCTTAGTCTTTTATAATGGCAATTTGAAAAAATGTCCGTTGAAGATATATACATTTTTCAAACTTCACTTCTTGATCGTTGGCTTGTCTTGTTGTGCAACATTTGATGTTGACCCTTCCTTAATTTAATGTTTCGCATGCTGCCTGAGAGTCTGTAGGTTTTCTGTGAACATCTCATTGGTTCTCAGCTACTTGCACTCTTTCAGCAAAACAACTCTAAAATTGCAGGTCTGTCTCCGTACCATTTTGGGTAAGTCTTTGACTTTTCATTCCAATGGACTCTTCAGCTTTCTTCGAGTCCTTAAGCTACTTTACCCCTCTATTGAGTCTTCTTTATTCATTTGGGATGACTCAGCTGTTAGTCTGCTCACAGACACAACTAATTTACTTGACTGATATTTTTCTTCAATACTCAGCTGCAACTCAGCTGATTCTTCACTGCGTCCTTCAGTCAATTTCTGCGATCTTCAACTTGGCTAGTTCTTTACTCAACTTATATTTCCTATTTATTACATAGTTGAAATACAACAGAAAATGGGGTGCCAACTTTCTAATCTAAGTTTTACATGCATCATCAATGATTTATACAAATAAATTTCCCAAAAACATACTTATTTTAATTGAAGAAAAGAAATTTATATCTCAAAATATGTATCCAAATTTTATATATCACATATATCGATACATAACAATATATATTTATATAAGAAGATAATTAAGATTTATTTAATATAAAATTATATTCATAATATTATTATATATATAATTATTTTTACATATTAACATACTTTTCATGTTTATAGAAATTATTTTTATATTTATCAACGTATTTTGATATTCATATTTCAAAGTTGTACGTTTGGAATTAGATATGAATTTGTATGTTTGATAATTCTTTTGATATATGTGCATATATAAAAATATTTAGTTTTTATATTTTTTGAAATATTTCTTTTTCCCTTAAATTTGCATTGCTAAATATTAAACATGAATGTTTTTAATTTCTTTAATAATTTTGACAATTGTTGAGCTTCTTAAACTAAAAAAAATATTAAAATTTAAAATGACTTTATTATTGATTGTATTAAACAATAATTTATTAAATATTCATCATTGGAGTAGTAAAAACAAAAATCCATATTGGACAATCAAAACGTTTTTCAAACTTTTACTTTCTTGTTTTCTATAAATAGATACAATTCATATTCACGCAACCAAATATTTCGTTTCTGAAGAGATATTTTTTTATAGTTTATCATATTTTTCTTATATTTAATCGTATGACTTATAATCAAATTAGTTATCTTTATATTTTAATTTTTTTTTGAAATTTTAAACCTTTTGCAATCACTATTTTTTTAAAACATAGATAACATAAATCCATAATTTGTAAAATAAAGAATGAGAACAAGTAAAATTATAAAGATTCTTGGGTTTAATTTTTAGAATTAATAATATGAAAAGTTATAAGAATTAATATTACTATTAGATACATAATTTCGGGGAATGTGGATGGAAACAAAGAATCCAAAATTTATCTAGTTGGAATAGGAAGGGGGGAGAGGATATGAATATTGTCCATGTCCCATCCCCGATTCTAGAGAAGCGATGATTTGGTTACCATTCTAGAATTAACTGGAAATTCTCCGCCCCATTCTATTTGATTACCAACGGGATAGTTCCTCGGAGGGATGTTGTCATCCCTAAATACAGGAAATAAAATTCATAAAATTATTAGAAAAATATATATGTAACAGTACAAAATAGAGGCCCAATGGATATACACACCGTGCATCGCACGGTTAAAAGACTAGTGTTAATTTAAAATATAACAATTAAAAGATAGTGTAGATAAAATCCTTGATTTTAGCAAATTTAAAGGATATAATAAATTAACATATAACAAATTTAAAATATAGTGTAGATAGAATCCTTGATTTTTGGGTTATTTGTTATCTTTTAAATTTGTTGTTTGTATTATTTGTTATCTTTTAAATTTGTGCATAGGGTTGCCACATGGATAAATGTGAACCCGCCATATGGAATTGGAAGAATGAGGAGCTGACAAATATCTAAGATTAATGAGGTAAAAACGTGTGTCAACTCTATTTTTTCTTTTAGTATATAGGGTAGATGGGCTACACCCAAATAACTATTATACATATATCACAAATAACCAAAATACATGAATATACAAATTAATGTCCAGTAGTCTAGATGCATAATTTTAAAGCCCATAATAAGATAACGAGTAAACATATCTTATATTTTGTATTTATTATGTTTCTATTTTGCTTTATATATGCAATATTGGTTTCAAACTGAAGATTATAAAAAATGATTAATTTGATATATTTTACGTCAAAAAAAATAGATCAAAACGAAAATATTATTAATTTTTTTAAAAAGAAAAAAAATAAAGATAATAATTTATGTTATATACACTTAAATTTAGAAAATTATTTTTTATATAATTGTAATTAAGGCACCTTAGAAGTTGATTACCAAAAACTACCATTTCAATAATAATCAATTTTTTTTTATTGCAGAGATATTAATTACTTTTTATAGTAATCGAAAATGGACAGAACAATTTCAAGCAACTATTTTGAGTGACTTCTCTTTTTTTATATATACTAGTATATCATCCGTGCAATGCACGGAGTCCAATAATGAAATATTGTATAATTTTGAGATTAAGAAATTGATATATTGTAGGAATTGTGATGTTGCTGGATATGACGGATATCTCAAGACTCAGACTCGCCCGTCATTTGAACAGAAAATAGGGGTGCAGGTTGACACGTCTTGATCTGAACAAAAAATGTAGGATTTATTAAATAATAATCATTACAATAGTTTAATAAATTCTTACAAGTCATCATGTTAAATATCCAACTATAAATTAAAATTTAGAAAAATGAGAAGAAAAATACATATTTTACGTTTCAGAAATATTAGGAAAACATAAATTGATTATATATTTGAAGCAAGTTTACACATCTCTTTAAAACACTTGTTGAGTTGTCTAAAATTTTAAAAACTATTTGTTCACATAATAATTTCCCATAACTAAATTAAATTGGATCATTGAAGAAAGTTGATATTTATACCAATAAATTATTATGTTACTTCAAAAACTAAAATCTGAGTGCCATTTTATTTATCAATAACTATATTATTCTACTAAAATCATGATTATTTCAAAAAACAATATCTAACAAACAAATAAACAATAATGTTTTATTGTTTTAGATTAACTAATAAATAAAGCCTAAACAATATAAATATATTCTTTTAATGTAATCAATATTACTTATGTTATATCCAAAAAGTATATACATCATTTATTTCTACAAAATCTATATATATGTATATATATTTTATTTCTAAAAAACACTATATAATGTAATATTGAATATATAAAAATATTCAAATTTGATTATATTTATTCGTTGATTTTAAGTAATATTTTATATTTATTATTTTTTTTAAATCGGTTTTGAAATAATTTTATTCTCCAGATTTGTATTGTATTATTCGATACATGTAGTATACTGTTTGAATTTTCAATGTTTGATAATAACCAGATATTTGATTATACTTGTCCGGCAAGAATTATGATTTTCGTAAGAAATTAAACAAAATAAATACTGGTTTTTGTCAAAAAAAATAAAATTAGTAACTATTAAATTCTTATTCGCATTTTGTTTAAAATCTTACCAATTGTAAACATGTGAAAATCTATGAAAATTTAATTTACTCAAAATAATAAATTTTAATTATTTAAATTAAGAAAGTATAAGTTTAAAATACATTTTTTTTACCTTAATCATTAGAATGTACGCAAATCAAACAATCAATTTTACTGAAAACAGGGAATTACAATTTCTAAATTTGAAAATTGTGAAGTGTTAAATAATTAATATTTTATATCATAAATTTTCATTTCTTTAATGCAGTCTAATATTTTATTCACCAATTTTTAAATTCTTAGAAAAATTTTAGATGTAAATTGATTATATTTAA
This sequence comes from Rehmannia glutinosa, assembly GCA_016081115.2. Classification (NCBI taxonomy): domain Eukaryota; kingdom Viridiplantae; phylum Streptophyta; class Magnoliopsida; order Lamiales; family Orobanchaceae; genus Rehmannia; species Rehmannia glutinosa. Next base: position 40,826,602 of record CM071932.1, on the reverse strand, counting down.
ATTTATCTAATGATTTATATTTTTATTATAATAATATTTTGAATTATTTTAATATTTTTAGATTTCATCAGATGATTTTAAGACTTGTCAAATAAACTTTAGATTTATTTGATAATTTTAAAGGCTTTATTTCAATATTTTTTATTAGCTGACCCTATGTGTAAAACTTTGCCGCTAGAGAGTCTTTCTCCAATGAGAATAAAGAAAGTTTATTTATATAATTTTGTTAACTCTTGGATAATTTCAGATTTATTTAATATTGTATAGTTCTTATATGCTTGTTTTTGAATTCATTTAATTTATTTTGTATTTTGAGTTTTCAATTTTTATTTGATCATCATATCAAATATTAGATTTATTTTGTAATATTTTATTTATTAATATTTTTAAATTATAAATTATGTGAAAATAGAAAATTTAGGTTTTTAAAGTAAGGAAGCATAAAAATAGTTGTCAAAATAATGTTACATTAATCATTAAAACTTATACAAAATAATTTTTATTGCAAGTTGTTGATATAATTAAATTACCATTTTTTATTATTCAATACATTTTTAATAATGATTCAATATTTTTTATATTTAGAAAGGTGAAATGGGTGGGAAAAATTTATTATTACTATTTATAAGTGACTCTTTCTTTATATATATAGATTAGATAAGGCCCCCGTGCGATGCACGGGTTATTCTAGTAATCACGCACTTGTATTTGTATCAATCAATACTCAATAGCCCGTATCATTCCTTGACATCATCAATAATAGATAAGTTGTATCGATGGTGGATATGATATTATTTTTGTATATATAGATTTGAATATAACATAAATATTGGATACATTAAAATGTATATACAGTGGGTTGGAGATCATTCTAGTATATACAAATTTGTCAATAACATAAACTATAGACACATGGTGTAATGCCCTGAATCCCTTTAGGTTAGGAATATCACTGTGGAACCTTTGAGTTTTTCTAAATAGTTTGCGGAAGCGTAAATAAAAACTTTAATTACTCTGGGCTTAAAGATTTTCTAATCAACCATAATAATATTAAAAGCAATAACAATTTGATAAGAGTTACGTATCAGCAAAATCATATTACATCAACCATTAAAATTGTTTACTTAAAACACATGTAGTTCAAAAAAGTTGGGAAAACATTAAGTGACACCCACGCTGCCAGACTCTTACACCTCGGCTCCCGGTTCATCATCATTATTTGAAATATAAAAATATTTGAAGACGTGAGTAATGACACTGAGTGGTAGGAGTGTGCACCGGACGGGACAATCCAGAGATTTAGAAATCTCCAAAACCATTCGAAGTTTGGAGATTACAAAACAAAATCTCCAGAACCAATCCAGAGAAAAAACTTTCCGTCCTGAACCGTACCGAAAGTTCAGGATGGTTTAAGACGGAGATTCAGTTCTAATGTGATGGTACAGTATAGTATAATTCGGGACAGAAATTTGGATATTAGTCATAAATATAACACACAGAATTGAATAAAATATAATATAAAATCACCAAACTAATATATTTTCATTCTTTTTTCTAGTGTTATAGTCTCAATATATATATATATATATATATATATATATATATAGACACACACACACATAGGATTTGGTTTAAATGAGACCACCCTCCCTAGGTGAGACAGTGTGGAATCATCTTACCCATTGATTTTAAAAAATGAAGGGATGTGATTAATTCAGTTTTTTTTTTAATTATTCCTAATTTTCGTTGATTTTAAGGGTAAGGTTGTAATTTTTTAATTCAAATTAGTGGTCCTAGCGAGTTTTCTGGTATGTTTGACTTTTTGAAACCATTTTTATGGGATGAGATTGAAACTATTTAGTGGCGTAATTTAAGGAAGCAGTTTTCTTTCCAAATATTTTTATTTTACAGTATAGTTAGGGGTCTTCTACTGCTTAATTAGCTATCAAATAATGCATAGTTAGTTAATTTGTTGGCACTGTTTTACGAAAACAAGACATAATTGAATATAACGTACTGCATATTTAGTTATTCTACAATGCATAAATAGGTTCAATATAATGCATATTTAGTTATGAAAATGGGATGTTGGTTTTTGGAAATTATGAAAATGGGATGTTACATAATGTACTGCATATTTAGTTATTCCACACTGCATAGATAGTTTCTAGATAATGCATAGTTAGTTATTTTGTTGCATAGTTTATGACGCCTTGCATAGTTGGGTATACTGTACTACATATTAGTTTTTTACGCTGCATAGATAGTTTTCAGATAATGCATAATTAGTTGATTTTTGTTGCATATTTTCAAATATGTAATATCATACAGATATATGCATCGTTTCATAAGTATCTGTGCATCGTTTCATAAGTATCTATGCATCAATTCATAAGTATCTATGCATCAATTCATAAGTATCTATGCATCATCTGATTCGTGAAAATTACAGTTTTTTGAAGAGTTTATGTTAATGGTCAGTTTCGAGTTCTCCATCAATGTCTACACCACTGATGCTGTTGGATAGAGTTTTTTCCACGACTGATGATTCATCATCATGTTTCGAACTCACTGTTCGTTATTTCTCTGTATATTGCACCGTTTTTTCTTGCTTTTTCTTTGTAAATCATGAACTGTAATTTTCAAGTTCTTCACTGTTTTTTTTATTTGCGTTAATGGAGGAATTAGAGAGAGAGAGAGAGAGAGAGAGAGAGAGAGAGAGAGAGAGAGAGAGAGAGAGAGAGAGAGAGAGGGTGGGAGAGACACGTGAGATTGGGAGATGTATGAGAGAGAAAGAGATTTGATTCCATTTTTGCAACTATCTTGTTATGTTATTTTATCCTACTACCCTTATGCTGATTAAATTAATGTTTTAATACATTTTTTATCCCTTAAATCATACCCATTGATTAATAGTGGGGGATGGTTGAGATTAGTCCATTGTGTCTCACCTAGAGACATGGTCTCACTTGATCCTCCCCCTATATACATATATACATATATATATATATATAATAACCGAATCACTTATAAACAGTAATCTATTTTTTTTCCGGCCTAAAGTGCATACTTTATATAGTAGTAAAATTCTTTGGTAAAAGTTATAATTTAAGTAAGTTTTATTATATTATACATAACCATAATTAGATGTAATAAATAATACTGAGAATTTTGGTAGAGTTTTTGTTTGACCTTAATTTTGGTAGATTTTAAATTTTTTGTCAATATAATTTGTATATAATGTTAATCTTTTTTTTAATATCAATAATAGGGTAAATTTTTATTGGTTGCAATTTTATATTTTCATAACTTAAAAAATAATAAATCTTATTTTTTTCAAAATTGGAATTTAATACTTACCAACTTGGAATAATAACATTTTATTTATAGTAAAATTAAAAAATTCTAAATATAGAATAATTAAAAAATAAAATCTGAAAATTAAGAAATAAAATTTAAATATTTATTAAGATCTTAGCTAAATTTTTAATTGCATGAAACATCATTAAATGTTTTTATATTATATATATACAAATGTACGTAATATATGTGAATGAAAATATTATTATTACAAAAAATAAGTACATAAAAAATAAAAATAAAATTTATTTGAATGAATCAAATTATGGAAATAAATTTAAATATTATTTAATAAGATTGATCAAATAAAATTTAAAATATTAAAATACAAAATAAATTCAAAACAAGCATATATAATCTATAAAATATTTCGTAAATCTAAAATTACCCAAGTATTCACAAAATTATATAAATAAATAAAAATTATGAAATAAAGCCTTAATATTATAAAATAAATCTAAAATTTATCTGATAAGTCTCCAAATCATCAGATAAAATCTAAAAAGTATTAAAATAAATCTAAAGTTTCCATAATAGAAAAATCATTAGATATAAAAAATAATCAAATGACATCTAAAATCATTTTAATACTTATTACATAGAAGAAATGTTATTTATTTGTACTATTATTTATGGTATATTTAATTTTTAAATTGTTGTTCATTCATTTATTTACAAAATAGTTTTTCAAAGAATCATGATTTGAGTAGAATGATATTATTGATAAAATAAATGACACTCTGATTCTATTTATTAAATTAACATCGAATAATTTGTTGTATAAATTCAACTATGTCTCAATTTATCTAATTTAGTTTAATTGTCAAAAAGAGGTATTTTAAATAGGTAGATAAACTTACTTCAAATATATAATCAATTTGCTTTATCCCCTCATTTTTCTAAATTATTAATTTATTATTGGATACTTAACATATTATTTTGTAAGAATTTAGTAAATTATTGTAATAATTATTATTTTGTTCGAGTTAAGACATGTCAATTTGAACTCATTTCCCCGTGTTCAAATGACAATACAGGTTTAATTGGGTCTTGAAATCTCCTTTTGTTACAATATATCATTTTCTTAATATCAAAATCACACAATATTTTGTTATATTATATTTTGTGCATCGCATGGGTGATAAACTAGTATATATTAAAAATATAATAGGTCATACGATCCTAAATTCTAAAACCATAAACTTAATAATCTCTATAATACAATAATATTCTATTATCTTAGGCCATTGCTGTTATGTTTTGATTAAAGATAAATATAATTAACTAATAATTTTGATAAATTAATATGAAACAAATATTTGGATAAGTTTACAATCGAAATATCTCATACTTAAAAACTTAATATAATTAATAAAATTATATTTTTAATTTATATGATGTGATAAAAGATTAAAATAGAATTTTGTTTAGAAAGGCCATAATGCCACAACAATGTGGTACTATTACCTGTTTAGAGTATGTTCTCTTTTATGTAGTTTACTAATTATTTTACTAATTTTAATTTTAAACAATTTACTTTATTATTAATATTAAAGTATTTTTTAGTACTTAATATTAATACTAAAGTTTTTAAAAATTCATAACAGTTGTAGTATTATGTATCTTTTAGAAAGATGTTTTACACTCAATTTAATTTTAAATAATGTGTAGTCAATTCAATATAAAAATATAAATAAAATAGAAATAATATATATGTATATATAAAAAGATATTTAAAATCGGTTCTTGATTCGGATCCTTGGTTTGGAATGGTTTGGTGTAGTTCGTTACAGTTCTCGGTATGGGTATTTGAAAAATCTCCAGAATCTTACCATAAATATTTTTGGAACGGTCTAGTTCGGGGAAAGTAAAAAAGTTAACGGATATTTTCGGTTCAGAAAATTTTCAATCCATATATCGGTTCAGCTTCGGTAACCTCCAAGTCCCGTGCACAACCCTACTCAGTCGGAAATGTAAGAAGTTATTTATGAACATTTCATAAAATATTTTCCTCTGGCGAGTTACATTCAGGTCTCACGGGCCCCCAGTCAAACGTTTCAGACCCTACTACCGCCTCACATGTTATTAACTCATTTTCACTTGGTGTGTCACCTTCGTGTCTCGTGGGCCATGATCGATGCCTCGGTTCATGCTTGCAACTCACATGCTATTGACTCAATTTCATCATGAGGAGTAATTCATGTCTCGTGGGCCACGACCGATAACTCGATTCGTGCTTGCACCTCACATGTTATTAGCCCTTGGCCCATGACCCGAAGGTCTTTATTCATCATATACAAGAGCTTAAAAAGAGTTTTGCAATATCAACATTTAGTATAACTGTAGCGCCCTTTCTTGCTTGCTTGAATATTAATGCGTAAATAAAAAAATTAAAATAGAAATACTCTGAACAATGCTTAAAAATACGGAATAATAAAAACCTCACTTCTTTTGAAAACTTTGCAGCGGAATTAAATGCTTATAACTGAAATAATTACTTATCCAAAAATATCCATTCTGAAAATAAAACGACATTTGACATTTAATAAACTAAAAAGTCAAAACATTGAAAATAAAATAATTCCATTGACATGGGTTTCCCGAGTCACCGCGCCCGACCATCTCCTTCCTTTCAAGCATTCTCATCTGAAAATATTCAACATTCGTGGTATGAGCTAAAGGAGCTCAACAAGTAATCTCATGCATGGATGCATGCCTAATACAGTATCTTACATTTAACTTAAAATGACTTTACGTTTTCCTTACTTAAAACTTTTCTTTCATAACTTCCTTTCGCATAAAACTTTATCTTTCATTACCTTGAAACATTCTTAGGACGCGAGCTCACTTGGTAACACATTGTTCTAATCAGGGCCGCAGTGGGCCTTGTTATTTGGAACCCGTGGTTTTGCCCGAAGGCCCATTTCCATTCGTTTTGCCCGAAGGCCCATTTCCATTCGTTTTGCCCGAAGGCCCTTTTCCTTGAACATAAACATTAGCCGCAAGCGGCACATTGTCGGAACGCCGGTCCCCCGCGCCCATTTCCCACTCACTCCAGCATCATAGAACAATGTGCACCCATTTCTTTTAGAAAAACATTATTAATATAAACCTTAAAACTTGACTTGACTTAATCTTTGTATGCTCGTGAAATGCTATGAACATACATTAACATGATGCATGAACCTAAGTGATGCAACTTAAATTGAATACGAACATAAACTTAAAGAGCATAAACACAATAATAAAATCATATTAATTAGCAAACATATTAAAAGTGAATATGACTTGAAACATGTAAATGAGGATAAACCTACATTAAAGATACTCAACATTAATTCGGGAAAGTATTATATTAAGTTAGTTAGGGAAAACCCCTACGTTCAACTAGTGAAGGGATAGGCCTATATTCAATTAGTCAAGAGAAAACTCTACATTTAATTAGTTAGGGATAAACCTATGTTCAATTAGTCAAGGGAAAGCCCTACATTCAATTAGTTAAGGGAAAACCCTATATTCAATTAGTTAGGGGAAAACCCACATTCAATTAGTTAAGGAAAAACCCTATATTCAATTAATCAAGGAAAAACCATATATTCAATTAATCAAGGGAAAACCATATATTCAATTAGTTAAAGTAAAACCATGTATTCAATTAGTTAAGGGAAAACATTACATTCGATTATTTAGAGATAAATTATTTGTTCAATTAGTCAAATGTATTTAGATAACCCTATTACAATTCCATACTAACTCCAATTTTAAAACAATATGTGAGTACAATAATGATGAATTCATTTAATAGGGAACCCAACAGAAACCATACTATATTATATAACTTAAATTAACAAAAGCAATTGTAAAGCCTAAATGCACCATCTGAATTTTCTCTAATTACATTGCAAGGACATAAGCACCATTCCTCAATGACGTAAGGTTCTAACTCAAAACAGCAGCACCATTTTACTATGTTAGTGGGACCGTCCACAATATTATGCGTCAGATTTGTACTGATTAGATTTGTACTGATTGCATTATATATGGTTCATGAATATAGTTCGTAAGTTTTCAGAAACATTAGAATTGTCCTACTTAGATTCACAATAACATATAAAACATTCGATTAAATACATTTGAACTTTCGAAAACAACACATATATTCATTCATCAGACGAAGGGAATTTTAATTAGACCTCCTAATAATTCGAATCGTAATTCTACAAGAGACTACCGAGATTACTTGACTGCTCGACTTAGGGATAGTAGAATCCTTTTCGTGCCTCTTTCGAATCAATCGCGTTGGGAAGTCTCCTCTCTTTCTTCTCTTTTCTCTTCTTCAATCTGGCCGAATTCTCTCTTCTCTCTAGGCGTCTCCTATTGTGTTCCCAATGTGTGTGTTTTACGTGTGTTATATTCGTGTTTTTTAACCTACTCCTAATTGGACTAGGTTTAAGGTACATGTGTCTATAATCAACTTACTAACAATATGAGCCTCGATTAACACTCTAATCCAAATAATGGCCTAAAGTGTATTATAAAACCCATTAAAATAAAATTAAAGTCATTATAAAGTATAGAACATTCTAATAAAATAAGTAAATATTATCATTAAGCAATTAAATAAATTCGGTCGTTACATTCTCCCCTTCTTATAAAAAGTTTCATCCTAAACTTGTCGAATATAAAAGATTGAAAAAATAATTTTGAAGACATACAAATAAGCCTCGTATTAAAAGCTCAATACATATCGAATAACCGGGGGTATATATAAATATATCATCAATAAAGACGATGATGAACTGATCAAGTAACTCGAAAAGGTTTGATTCAAGATATCCCTTGAGGGAATCGATATACAGAAGTGAGTGTTTCGAAGAGAGATAATCGGACATGTTCTTAGCAAAATTAGGACATTAGCAGGTATACCACAAACATTCAAAGGTTCTACGAAATAATTACACACCTAAAACATGCATGAATCGAATGGCATGGAATTCATAATTAAAAGGATGAGTTAGATGGATACCAGCCACCACGTCTGTTGCTTCCTCAGCTTCGACTCGTGCCATCGCGAACACCCGAGCCTGCGCCGACTTCATCTTATCCGGGCAATATTGTGAGATGTGCCCAGGCTTCTTATAATAGAAACAAGCTCCCGAACCTTGTAAACATTCACCTAAATGTGTCTTGCCACATTTCGCACAAACAATCATCGGTTGTTTGTTCTGTGGGCCACCCTCCGGGACCTGCGCTTGCTTTCTCTTCTGACTATTATTATTCCAAGTATTTGGGTTCTCAGACTTGAACTTATGTTTCCCTTGTTGAATCCTCATCTCCTCTCGATTGATTGTCCGAGCCCTCTCCACCAAAGATAGCCTTGTTGATGACTTCACGGTATGTAGTAAGTTCAAACGGTGCCACCGCAAGTTTTATCCGGGATCGCAATCCTTCCTCGAACCGCCCGGCCCTCCGTTCGCAAGAGCAACCAAGTCGAGGGCAAACTTGGATAACTTGGCAAATTCAGCTTCGTATTCAGCTACTGTACGGCTCCCCTGCTCCAGTCGTATGAACTATCTTTCCTTCTGTTGGCGGACACTCCTGGGAAAATACTTATCATTGAAGACTTCCGTAAACCTCTCCCAAGTAAAAGGGCGAGTGTCACCCTCAATGGACGTTGCACCATTTTCCACCAGCTTATAAGCCTCACCTCGATAAAACGTCGCATAGTTAACTCGTTCCTCATCAGTGCAATCAATAACCGAAAATATCTTTCGCATCTCCGTAAGCCATCCTTCAGCTTCGATAGGATCAGTGGTGCCTGCGAAGGACGGTGGGGATAACCTCAGAAAGTCCGATAGCCGATTCCTTTCCCGGGCCTCAGCTCGCCTGGGCTGAATATTCTGACCATAAGTAGCCAATGCTTGCACAAGGGCCTCGACAGTCAGAGGGGTCCCTTGAGCATTGTTGTTGTTGTTGGCACCGTTGCCATCATTGTGTGCAGCGCGAGTATTGCGACTCATGATTGGTTAGCTGTTATAGGTTCACTAGGTTCGTTAACTAATCATAATCACAGCTCAATTCTATTCTGTTATTGATCTATCAAAGCATAGCACAATACAATATAAAGTAACACGATATCTGATGAGGTTCCGTAATTATCATTTATTCAATCCAAACACTCAATAAACATTCACATAAGTAGCCATTTCCTATAGACATAAACATTCAATTTCACATTGGCAAAAATATGAAGCTTACCACATTGCGGAGGGAGATGCTCGGAGCACGACTTGGAACCCATGACTTGTTGATTTTAAACTTGTCGTAAATTAAATCGTTTTAAAGTCTACAGAACCGATTTGAAAACCCTGGGCGCTCTGATACCACTAAATGTAGCCCCCTTTCTTGCTTGCTTGAATATTAATGCGTAAATAAAAAATATTAAAATAGAAATACTCAACAATGCTTAAAAATACGGAATAATAAAAACCTCACTTCTTTTGAAAACTTTGCAGCGGAATTAAATGCTTATAACTGAAATAATTACTTATCCAAAAATATCCATTCTGAAAATAAAACGACATTTGACATTTAATAAACTAAAAAGTCAAAACATTGAAAATAAAATAATTCCATTGACATGGGTTTCCCGAGTCACCGCGCCCGGCCATCTCCTTCCTTTCAAGCATTCTCATCTGAAAAATATTCAACATTCGTGGTATGAGCTAAAGGAGCTCAACAAGTAATCTCATGCATGGATGCATGCCTACCTGCAGATCTTTACATTTAACTTAAAATGACTTTACGTTTTCCTTACTTAAAACTTTTCTTTCATAACTTCCTTTCGCATAAAACTTTGTCTTTCATTACCTTGAAGCATTCCTAGACGCGAGCTCACTTGGTAACACATTGTTCTAATCGGGACGCAGTGGGCCTTGTTATTTGGAACCCGTGGTTTTGCCCGGCCCATTTCCATTCGTTTTGCCCGGGCCCATATCCATTCGTTTTGCCCGGCGCCCTTTTCCTTGAACATAAACATTAGCCGCAAGCGCACATTGTCGAACGCCGGTCCCCGCGCCATTTCCGATTACTCCAAAGATCATAGAACAATGTGCACCCATTTCTTTTTGAAAAACATTATTAATATAAACTTTAAAACTTGACTTGACTTAATCTTTGTATGCTCGTGAAATGCTATGAACATACATTAACATGATGCATGAACCTAAGTGATGCAACTTTAATTGAATACGAACATAAACTTAAAGAGCATAAACACAATAATAAAATCATATTAATTAGCAAACATATTAAAAGTGAACATGACTTGAAACATGTAAATGAGGATAAACCTACATTAAAGATACTCAACATTAATTCGGGAAAGTATTATATTAAGTTAGTTAGGAAAACCCCTACGCTCAACTAGTGAAGGGATAGGCCTATATTCAATTAGTCAAGAGAAAACCCTACATTTAATTAGTTAGGGATAAACCTATGTTCAATTAGTCAAGGAAAGCCCTACATTCAATTAGTTAAGGGAAAACCCTATATTCAATTAGTTAGGGAAAACCCACATTCAATTAGTTAAGGAAAACCCTATATTCAATTAATCAAGGAAAAATCATATATTCAATGAATCAAGGGAAACCATATATTCAATTAGTTAAAGTAAAACCATGTATTCAATTATTTAAGTGAAAACCCTACATTCAATTAGTTAAGGGAAAACCTTACATTCGATTATTTAGAGATAAATCCTTTGTTCAATTAGTCAAATGTATTTAGATAACCCTATTACAATTCCATACTTACTCCAATTTTAAAACAATATGTGAGTACAATAATGATGAATTCATTTAATAGGAACCCAACAGAAACCATACTATATTATACAACTTAAATTAACAAAAGCAATTGTAAAGCCTAAATGCACCATCTGAATTTTCTCTAATTACATTGCAAGGACATAAGCACCATTCCTCAATGACGTAAGGTTCTAACTCAAAACAGCAGCACCATTTTACTATGTTAGTGGGACCGTCCACAATATTATGCGTCAGATTTGTACTGATTAGATTTGTACTGATTGCATTATATATGGTTCATGAATATAGTTCGTAAGTTTTCAGAAACATTAGAATTGTCCTACTTAGATTCACAATAACAGATAAAACATTCGATTAAATACATTTGAACTTTCGAAAACAACACATATATTCATTCATCAGACGAAGGGAATTTTAATTAGACCTCCTAATAATTCGAATCGTAATTCTACAAGAGACTACCGAGATTACTTGCCTGTTCGACTTAGGGGTAGTAGAATCCTTTTCAGGCCTCTTTCGAATCAATCGCGTTGGGGAAGTCTCCTCTCTTTCTTCTCTTTTCTCTTCTTCAATCTGGCCGATTTCTCTCTTCTCGCTAGGCGTCTCCTATTGTGTTCCCAATGTGTGTGTTTTACGTGTGTTATATCTGTGTTAACCTACTCCTAATTGGACTAGGTTTAAGGTACATGGGCCTATAATCAACTTACTAACAATATGGGCCTGATTAACACTCTAATCCAAATAATGGCCTAAAGTGTATTATAAAACCCATTAAAATAAAATTAAAGTCATTATAAAGTATAGAACATTCTAATAAAATAAGTAAATATTATCATTAAGCAATTAAATAAATTCGGGTCGTTACATTCTCCCCCTCTTATAAAAAGTTTCGTCCTCGAAACTTGTCGAATATAAAAGATTGAAAAAAATAATTATGAAGACATACAAATAAGCCTCGTATTAAAAGCTCAATACATATCGAATAACCGGGGGTATATATAAATATATCATCAATAAAGACGATGATGAACTGATCAAGTAACTCGAAAAGGTTTGATTCAAGATATCCTCGAGGGAATCGATATACGTATGAGTGTTTCAAGAGAGATAATCGGACATGTTCTTAGCAAAATTTGGAGTTCACGAAAAAGTGTGAAGCTCTAGATTCAATTAGGACATTAGCAGGTATACCACAAACATTCAAAGGTTCTACGAAATAATTACACACCTAAAACATGCATGAATCGAATGGCATGGAATTCATAATTAAAAGGATGAGTTAGATGGATACCAGCCACCACGTCAGTTGCTTTCTCAGCTTCGACTCGTGCCATCGCGAACACCCGAGCCTGCGCCGACTTCATCTTATCCGGGCAATATTGTGAGATGTGCCTAGGCTTCTTATAATAGAAACAAGCTCCCGAACCTTGTAAACATTCACTTAAATGTGTATTGCCACATTTCGCACAAACAATCATCGGTTGTTTGTTCTTCAGGCCACCCTCCGGGACTCGCGCTTGCTTTCTCTTTCCGACTATTATTATTCCAAGTATTTGGGTTCTCGACTTGAACTTATGTTTCCTTGTTGAATCCTCATCTCCTCTCGATTGATTATCGAGCCCTCACCACCAAAGATAACTTTGTTGATGACTTCACGGTATGTAGTAAGTTCAAACGGTGCCACCGCAAGTTTTATCTGGGATCGCAATCCTTCCTCGAACCGCCTGGCCTCTCTTCCTCGTGCAGCAACCAAGTCGAGGCAAACTTGGATAACTTGGCAAATTCAAACGTATTCGACATCTTGTATGACTCCCCTACTCCATCCTATGAACTCTTTTTCCTTCCTTCACATTGGCGGACACTCCCGGGAAAGTACTTATCATTGAAGACTTCCGTAAACCTCTCCCAAGTAAAAGGGCGAGTGTCACCCTCAATTTGACGTTGCACCATTTTCCACCAGTCATATTCCTCACCTCGCAGATTTAACGCCGCGCATAGTTAACTCGTTCCTCATCGGGCAATCAATAACCGAAAATATCTTTCGCATCTCCGTAGATCCATCCTTCGATAGGATCGGTGGTGCTGCGAAGGGCGGTGGGGATAACCTCGTAAAGTCCGATAACCGATTCCTTTCCGGGCCTCGGCTCGGGTGAATATTCTGACCATAAGTAGCCAATGCTTGCACAAGGGCCTCGACAAATGAGGGGTCCTTGAGCATTGTTGTTGTTGTTGGCACCGTTTCCATCATTATGTGCAGCGAGTATTGCAACTCATGATTGGTTAGTCATTTATAGGTTCACTAGGTTCGTTAACTAATCATAATCACAAACAATTCTATTCTCATATCGATCTATCAAAGCATAGCACAATACAATATAAAGTAACACGATATCTGATGAGGTTCCGTAATTATCATTTATTCAATCCAAACACTCAATAAACATTCACATAAGTAGCCATTTCCTATAGACATAAACATTCAATTTCACATTGGCAAAAATATGAAGCTTACCACATTGCGGAGGGAGATGCTCGGAGCACGACTTGGAACCCATGACTTGTTGATTTTAAACTTGTCGTAAATTAAATCGTTTTAAAGTCTACAGAACCGATTTGAAAACCCTGGGCTCTGATACCACTAAATGTAGCGTCATTTCTTGCTTGCTTGAATATTAATGCGTAAATAAAAAAATTAAAATAGAAATACTCTGAACAATGCTTAAAAATACGGAATAATAAAAACCTCACTTCTTTTGAAAACTTTGCAGCGGAATTAAATGCTTATAACTGAAATAATTACTTATCCAAAAATATCCATTCTGAAAATAAAACGACATTTGACATTTAATAAACTAAAAAGTCAAAACATTGAAAATAAAATAATTCCATTGACATGGGTTTCCCGAGTCACCGCGCCCGACCATCTCATTCCTTTCAAGAATTCTCATCTGAAAAATATTCAACATTCGTGGTATGAGCTAAAGGAGCTCAACAAGTAATCTCATGCATGGATGCATGCCTACTGCAGTATCTTACATTTAACTTAAAATGACTTTACGTTTTCCTTACTTAAAACTTTTCTTTCATAACTTCCTTTCGCATAAAACTTTGTCTTTCATTACCTTGAAACATTCTTAGGACGCGAGCTCACTTGGTAACACATTGTTCTAATCAGGGTCGCAGTGGGCCTTGTTATTTGGAACCTGTGGTTTTGCCCGAAGGCCCATTTCCATTCGTTTTGCTCGAAGGCCCATTTCCATTCGTTTTGCCCGAAGGTCATTTTCCCTTGAACATAAACATTAGCCGCAAGCGGCACATTGTCGGAACGCCGGTCCCCCGCGCCCATTTCCCACTCACTCCAGCATCATAGAACAATGTGCACCCATTTCTTTTTGAAAAACATTATTAATATAAACTTTAAAACTTGACTTGACTTAATCTTTGTATGCTCGTGAAATGCTATGAACATACATTAACATGATGCATGAACCTAAGTGATGCAACTTTAATTGAATACGAACATAAACTTAAAGAGCATAAACACAATAATAAAATCATATTAATTAGCAAACATATTAAAAGTAAACATGACTTGAAACATGTAAATGAGGATAAACCTACATTAAAGATACTCAACATTAATTCGGGTAGGGAAAAACCCTAGGTTCAACTAGTGAAGGGATAGGCCTATATTCAATTAGTCAAGAGAAAACCCTACATTTAATTAGTTAGGGATAAACCTTATGTTCAATTAGTCAAGGGAAAGCCCTACATTCAATTAGTTAAGGGAAAACCCTATATTCAATTAGTTAGGGGAAAACCCCACATTCAATTAGTTAAGGAAAAACCCTATATTCAATTAGTTAGGGGAAAACCCCACATTCAATTAGTTAAGGAAAAACCCTATATTCAATTAATCAAGGGAAAACCATATATTCAATTAACAAGGGAAAACCATATATTCAATTAGTTAAAGTAAAACCATGTATTCAATTATTTAAGGGAAAACCCTACATTCAATAAGTTAAGGGAAAACCTTACATTCGATTATTTAGAGATAAATCCTTTGTTCAAGTAGTCAAATGTATTTAGATAACCCTATTACAATTCCATACTAACTCCAATTTTAAAACAATATGTGAGTACAATAATGATGAATTCATTTAATAGGGAACCCAACAGAAACCATACTATATTATATAACTTAAATTAACAAAAGCAATTGTAAAGCCTAAATGCACCATCTGAATTTTCTCTAATTACATTGCAAGGACATAAGCACCATTCCTCAATGACGTAAGGTTCTAACTCAAAACAGCAGAACCATTTTACTATGTTAGTGGGACCGTCCACAATATTATGCGTCAGATTTGTACTGATTAGATTTGTACTGATTGAATTATATATGGTTCATGAATATAGTTCGAAGTTTTCAGAAACATTAGAATTGTCCTACTTAGATTCACAATAACAGATAAAACATTCGATTAAATACATTTGAACTTTCGAAAACAACACATATATTCATTCATCAGACGACGGGAATTTTAATTAGACCTCCTAATAATTCGAATCGTAATTCTACAAGAGACTACCGAGATTACTTGCCTGTTCGACTTAGGGGTAGTAGAATCCTATTCAGGCCTCTTTCGAATCAATCGCGTTGGGGAAGTCTCCTCTCTTTCTTCTCTTTTCTCTTCTTCAATCTGACCGATTTCTCTCTTCTCTCTTCTCTCTAGGCGTCTCCTATTGTGTTCCCAATGTGTGTGTTTTACGTGTGCTATATCTGTGTTTTAACCTAATCCTAATTGGACTAGGTTTAAGGTACATGAGCCTATAATCAACTTACTAACAATATGGACCTGATTAACACTCTAATCCAAATAATGACCCAAAGTGTATTATAAAACCCATTAAAATAAAATTAAAGTCATTATAAAGTATAGAACATTCTAATAAAATAAGTAAATATTATCATTAAGCAATTAAATAAATTCGGGTCGTTACATTCTCCCCCTCTTATAAAAAGTTTCGTCCTCAAAACTTGTCGAATATAAATGATTGAAAAAAATAATTATGAAGACATACGAATAAGCCTCGTATTAAAAGCTCAATACATATCGAATAACCGGGGCTATATATAAATATATCATCAATAAAGACGATGATGAACTGATCAAGTAACTCGAAAAGGTTTGATTCAAGATATGCCTTGAGGGAATTCATATACAGAAGTGAGTGTTTCGAAGAGAGATGATTGGATATGTTCTTAGCAAAATTTGGAGTTCACGAAAGAGTGTGAAGCTCTAGATTCAATTAGGACATTAGCAGGTATACCACAAACATTCAAAGGTTCTACGAAATAATTACACACCTAAAACATGCATGAATCGAATGGCATGGAATTCATAATTAAAAGGATGAGTTAGATGGATACCAGCCACCACGTCTGTTGCTTCCTCAGCTTCGACTCGTGCCATTGCGAACACCCAAGCCTGCGCCGACTTCTTCTTATCCGGGCAATATTGTGAGATGTGTCCAGGCTTCTTACAATAGAAACAAGCTCCCGAACCTTGTAAACATTCACCTAAATGTGTCTTGCCACATTTCGCACAAACAATCATCGGTTGTTTGTTCTCAGGCCGACTTGAACTTATGTTTCCCTTGTTGAATCCTCATCTCCTCTCGATTGATTGTCTCGAGCCCTCTCCACCAAAGATAGCCTTGTTGATGACTTCACGGTATGTAGTAAGTTCAAACGGTGCCACCGCAAGTTTTATCCGGGATGCAATCCTTCCTCGAACCGCCTGGCCCTCCGTTCCTCAGTAGCAACCAAGTCGAGGGCAAACTTGGATAACTTGGCAAATTCAGCTTCGTATTCAGCTACTGTACGGCTCCCCTGCTCCAGTCGTATGAACTATCTTTCCTTCTGTTGGCGGACACTCCTGGGAAAATACTTATCATTGAAGACTTAGTAAACCTCTCCCAAGTAAAAGGGCGAGTGTCACCCTCAACTGGCGTTGCACCATTTTCCACCAGTTATAAGCCTCACCTCGCAGTACGAAACGTCGCATAGTTAACTCGTTCCTCATCAGTGCAATCAATAACCGAAAATATCTTTCGCATCTCCGTAAGCCATCCTTCAGCTTCGATAGGATCAGTGGTGCCTGCGAAGGACGGTGGGGATAACCTCAGAAAGTCCGATAGCCGATTCCTTTCCCGGCCTCGGCTACTCGGGTGAATATTCGACCATAAGTAGCCAATGCTTGCACAAGGGCCTCGGCGAGGGGTCCCTTGAGCATTGTTGTTGTTGTTGGCACCGTTGCCATCATTATGTGCGGCCATGCAGTATTGCGACTCATGATTGGTTAGTGTTATAGGTTCACTAGGTTCGTTAACTAATCATAATCACAAACAATTCTATTCTGTTATTGATCTATCAAAGCATAGCACAATACAATATAAAGTAACACGATAACTGATGAGGTTCCGTAATTATCATTTATTCAATCCAAACACTCAATAAACATTCACATAAGTAGCCATTTCCTATAGACATAAACATTCAATTTCACATTGGCAAAAATATGAAGCTTACCACATTGCGGAGGGAGATGCTCGGAGCACGACTTGGAACCCATGACTGGTTGATTTTAAACTTGTCGTAAATTAAATCGTATTAAAGTCTACAGAACCGATTTGAAAACCCTGGGCTCTGATATCACTAAATGTAGTGCCCTTTCTTGCTTTCTTGAATATTAATGCGTAAATAAAAAAATTAAAATAGAAATACTCTGAACAATGCTTAAAAATACGGAATAATAAAAACCTCACTTCTTTTGAAAACTTTGCAGCGGAGTTAAATGCTTATAACTGAAATAATTACTTATCCAAAAATATCCATTCTGAAAATAAAACGACATTTGACATTTAATAAACTAAAAAGTCAAAACATTGAAAATAAAATAATTCCATTGACATGGGTTTCCCGAGTCACCGCGCCCGACCATCTCCTTCCTTTCAAGCATTCTCATCTGAAAAATATTCAACATTCGTGGTATGAGCTAAAGGAGCTCAACAAGTAATCTCATGCATGGATGCATGCCTAATGCAGTATCTTACATTTAACTTAAAAAGACTTTACGTTTTCCTTACTTAAAACTTTTCTTTCATAACTTCCTTTCGCATAAAACTTTGTCTTTCATTACCTTGAAACATTCTTAGGACGCGAGCTCACTTGGTAACACATTGTTCTAATCAGGGTCGCAGTGGGCCTTGTTATTTGGAACCCGTGGTTTTGCCCGAAGGCCCATTTCCATTCGTTTTGCCCAAAGGCCCTTTTCCTTGAACATAAACATTAGCCGCAAGCGGCACATTGTCGGAACGCCGGTCCCCCGCGCCCATTTCCCACTCACTCCAGCAATCTGGAACAATGTGCACCCATTCTTTTTGAAAAACATTATTAATATAAACCTTAAAACTTGACTTGACTTAATCTTTGTATGCTTGTGAAATGCTATGAACATACATTAACATGATGCATGAACATAAGTGATGCAACTTTAATTGAATACGAACATAAACTTAAAGAGCATAAATACAATAATAAAATCATATTAATTAGCAAACATATTAAAAGTAAACATGACTTGAAACATGTAAATAAGGATAAACCTACATTAAAGATACTCAACATTAATTCGGGAAAATATTATATTCAGTTAGTTAGGGAAAAATCCTACGTTCAACTAGTGAAGGGATAGGCCTATATTCAATTAGTCAAGAGAAAACTCTACATTTAATTAGTTAGGGATAAACCTTATGTTCAATTAGTCAAGGGAAAGCCCTACATTCAATTAGTTAAGGGAAAACCCTATATTCAATTAGTTAGGGGAAAACCCCACATTCAATTAGTTAAGAAAAAACCCTATATTCAATCAATCAAGGGAAAACCATATATTCAATTAATCAAGGGAAAACCATATATTCAATTAGTTAAAGTAAAATCATGTATTTAATTATTTAAGGGAAAACCTTACATTCAATTAGTTAAGGGAAAACCTTACATTCGATTATTTAGAGATAAATCTTTTGTTCAATTAGTCAAATGTATTTAGATAACCCTATTACAATTCCATACTAACTCCAATTTTAAAACAATATGTGAGTACAATAATGATGAATTCATTTAATAGGGAACCCAACAGAAACCATACTATATTATATAACTTAAATTAACAAAAGCAATTGTAAAGCCTAAATGCACCATCTGAATTTTCTCTAATTACATTGCAAGGACATAAGCACCATTCCTCAATGACGTAAGGTTCTAACTCAAAACAGCAGCACCATTTTACTATGTTAGTGGGACCGTCCACAATATTATGCGTCAGAATTGTACTGATTAGATTTGTACTGATTGAATTATATATGGTTCATGAATATAGTTCGAAGTTTTCAGAAACATTAGAATTGTCCTACTTAGATTCACAATAACAGATAAAACATTCGATTAAATACATTTGAACTTTCGAAAACAACACATATATTCATTCATCAGACGACGGGAATTTTAATTAGACCTCCTAATAATTCGAATCGTAATTCTACAAGAGACTACCGAGATTACTTGCCTGTTCGACTTAGGGGTAGTAGAATCCTTTTCAGGCCTCTTTCGAATCAATCGCGTTGGAGAAGTCTCCTCTCTTTCTTCTCTTTTCTCTTCTTCAATCTGGCCGATTTCTCTCTTCTCTCTAGGTGTCTCCTATTGTGTTCCCAATGTGTGTGTTTTACGTGTGTTATATCTGTGTTTTAACCTACTCCTAATTGGACTAGGTTTAAGGTACATGGGCCTATAATCAACTTACTAACAATATGGGCCTGATTAACACTCTAATCCAAATAATGGCCCAACGTGTATTATAAAACCCATTAAAGTAAAATTAAAGTTATTATAAAGTATAAAACATTCTAATAAAATAAGTAAATATTATCATTAAGCAATTAAATAAATTCCGGTCGTTACAATAACAGTACGACATGCTTACAAAATCAGAAGTTTACCCACCTTTGACGTTTGAACGAATGCTAGTGATGCCATTTGATTATGAGACCGTGTCTGATTGTGCAGCACCTAACACAATCCAATTCTTCCACTTAATGACATAGGATAAAAATATAATCATTAAAAAAAAACTTAGTCTCTTAAGTTAAGTAAAGTCTAATATGTACCTTAAAGTCAAGTATCCTATAATCCAGTATTCGATACTCTTTTAAAGATCTTTAAAAATGATAGTTAACCAAAGTCAAAGTCAAAATCAACGGTCAAAGTTAAAAGTCAAAGTCAAGGTCAAAAACAACGTATGACCAACTTAATTGAATTCATCCATAATTAATCTTCTTTAAATAATTAATCGACTAACGACTCGTTTTAGACAAAATTACCGATTGTTCGAACCTTTAAATAATAATATCATAAACCGACCTTAATCACTCGACTTATTTCAAAAAATAACACATCGTTTCGTAAAAATCTCATAAATATCTTCGTCACATCACTTTTAAAGAAAATCTCTCCAAAATCTCACGTTTCTCGAAAAATTACTTTATGTTGCCTTGATATCTTTTCACGTCATAATTCTAACCTACTAACCTAACACTAACACTAAACCAACAACTTTTCTAAAAGTCTTCTCTCGATCTGCTTAAAAATTACTTGTACCTTTACATCACCTTTAGGTCAAATCCATCATTGTTTTCTTACACACTCTTTCTTATACTCCACCACCTAACCTGTTGGGAAAATTTATGTATAGATTTTGATGATACAGTGTAAAACTTAGATTAGGAAGTTGGCACCCCATTTCAAATATAATTCAACTTGTAATAGATAGGGCTGTATGAGCTGAGTTGAAGTCAGCCAATTCGAAGATTAAAAGACTTGACTGAAGATTGAAGTGAAGACACTGTTTGATAAATGGTATTATCATGATTTTGATGATTTTGTTTTTATACCAAAATAATGGTTTTAAAGGTTGTCCAAATACTCCTAAATGATTTAAAATGGTTTTAATATTTTCCGGAGTATTTCTTCAAGTTTTATTTTCGACAAAAATTGGACAACACATTTAATGATTTTGTATCAATAGGTTTTTACATCCAAACTATGTTCCTAAATGTTGTCCTAATACTCCCGATTGGTCTAAAATATTTTTACTATTTTTTCGGAGTATTTCTTGAAGTTTATTTTCAACACAAATTGGACAACTACTATGTTTTGAGGTCAACCGGTCGCCGTATAGGGCAACCCGTACCTGAAGATGAATTTTGGAACAAAAAATGAGATGAACTTGAAATTGGCCAGGTCGACCGGTGACGTCGACCGGTCGACACCCCGTCGGCCGTGCACTGGAGCAATATATTGAAACAGAACTCCTGCCTTTCTTATTTCGTGTTGTGCGACCGGCCAAAGAGGGGGACGACCGGTCGAACCCTACGTCGACCGGTCGCCCCGTGTTAAATTGTCATTATGTTCATTTCTATTCTATTTTTGTGCGACCGGTCGCCCTATGGTTTGACAGCAAAATTCTAACCGTTGTGCAGCAGACATCTTTTCCCTAAATTGTGGTATTGATTTCTAACAGCTATAATCTTGATTTTAATTGCAATTTTTTTGTAGATATCAGATTCCAAGAGGAGCCCATCAAGTATCAATCATCTCCTATAAATAGAGGAAGATTTGAAGCACAACAAAAAGAGAGAACAACACAACACAACAAGATATACTCAAGCAAACACTTGGTCTTCTATTGTCATTATTCTTGTTGTAATTTGCCTAGCTTATCACTTTCACATTCTTGAGGTCTAGACTATTCTTGATTACGCTTGCACTCAATTGTATAGTTCATTATCGAGTTGTAATCTTGAATTTTTGGGTTATCATTCAACACAAGATATCCTTGTGAGTATTCTTGTGGTAAGAATACACTTGGGTGATCTAGGTGTTAGGTGTAAGAAGATTGTGGTAATCTTCTTGTTGAGGTGTTGAAGAATTTGGTATTCTTCAAGGTTGAAGATTGTGGTAATCTTCACAAGGTGCCGTTGGAGATTGTGGTAATCTTCAAGAAGAGATTGTGGTAATCTCAAAGGTGGTGTTGAAGAAGAGTGTGGTGCTCTTCAAGGTGTTGTTGTAAGTTGGTGTTGTATTAATTTTGGTAATTAATAAAATCTTTTTTTCTTTTCGAAATCCATCCCGGATATACTGGGGTGGTAGAGGATTAGGCCCTAGGTGGGTTGAACCTCTATAAATCGACGTGTGTTGTTTACATTCTGCACCTTTATTATTGTCTTTGAGCATTCGGTTTGAAAAAGAGGGCAAAATCGAAAAGATGGAGATAATCTATTCACCCCCCTCTAGATTATCGTAGCCGCTTGGACTTACAAGTGGTATCAAAGCCAAACTCTTT
This sequence comes from Rehmannia glutinosa, assembly GCA_016081115.2. Taxonomy (NCBI): domain Eukaryota; kingdom Viridiplantae; phylum Streptophyta; class Magnoliopsida; order Lamiales; family Orobanchaceae; genus Rehmannia; species Rehmannia glutinosa. Next base: position 40,803,948 of record CM071932.1, on the reverse strand, counting down.
GGCAAGCTCGTTTCACATCGCGAGTGAAGAGGAATGATCGTCGGCTACGAATGAAGCTCATCTTTCCGGCACCTCCACCACCAAGCCACCTCGATTTGATTCCAAAAATTTTGCATTTTGGAAAGAAAGAATGGAATGCTATTTACAAGGTTGCGGGTTCGATATTTGGAACATCGTCATCAATGGAGAATCTATTCCGATGAAAGACACACCACACACCTCCAAAGGCCTCAAAGAGCTCAATGATGAAGAGAAGAAAATCATCGCCTTAAATGGTAAAGCTCTCAATATTTTATATTGTTCACTTACCAACTTGGAATTTTATCTTATTGTAGGAATTCGATCGACTCATGAAGTATGGAAAATATTAGAAGCCATTCATGAAGTATATGCAAATGATAGGAGCAACTCAAAAGCATCTACTTCTCAAAGGGAAACAAGGTCAAATCTAAGGAACAAGCCTTTTACAACATCCAACTATGAAGTAGTTGAACAATGTTTTATGGGCATCGAAGAAGAAAACGAGGTATGTCTTAAACCCTCTACTTCCTATGATATTGTTATACAAAATGATTATAGTGATTTGCACAATGATTTTGATGACCTTCAAAATGAATTCCAAAGTTTACTTGTTAAGTACAAAAATTTGAAAAAGGAATTCAATGTTTTGAAAAATGATAAGGATAGTTTATTTACTTCCTATGAATCACTATCATGTGCTCACACCACCACACTTGATAAGGTTAGAAACCTTGAAAAAGAAAATAGTACTCTTGTTGAGGATATTAATTGCATGAAAAAGGATTTATCAAAATCCAACTTGAGTACCAATAAAATGACCAATATTGTTGATAGTTGTGATAAATTGAAACAAGGACTTGATCATAAGCCTAGTATTGTTAATTATGTGAAAAGAAATCAAGTACCTATGAATGTTGGTCATTATGCTCCTAAAATTGTTTCTTTTTTTTATTGCGGTAAAAAGGGTCATACGGTAAATACTTGTCGGGCTAAAAATAGCTCTAATTATTTGTGGAGACCTAAAAGTCTCAAGACTAATCCCAAAGGACCCAAGCACTTGAGGGTACCACAAAACAATGTTATATTAGGTACCCGGCGAAATAATAATCAAAGAAAATTCATACCGCCAAGAAGACATCAAATGACCATTTCATTTGATCAAAGGAGAAAGCACCTTCAACAAAGTCATTTTCCAAGAAGAGGAAATAATCAAAAATGGGATGAACAAAACCCTTGGAAATGGCAAAGACATCATCAACAAGATGATTTTCCAAGAGAAAGACACTTTCGAAAATGGGAAAGCCATAATGCTTGGAAATGGAGCAATTGGAGAAACCACCATCAACATGAAGATTTTCAAACGGGAAGATATCATCAACAATGGGAACGACACAACCCATGGAAATGGCGAAATTGGTAAACCATATCTCCCTATTTAAATATGCATTTTATTCTTTATGCATGTTTTTATTTGTGTCATAATTGTAAATTGATTTTTCAAAATGAGTCTTAAAAATTTATTTTTAAAATTTAGGTCTTCAATATATTTGTGAGTTTCAAAATATTTTTGAAAAGAAGACCTTGCATGATGTTTTTAAAACTCTTGTGCATTTGCCTTAACTATTGTGTTTTACAATCTCCTATGGATTCTCTTGGCATAAGCATACTTGTGACATATATTGTCTTTATCCTACACTTGTATCATGTTGCTTTGTGCTAGAGTTGTTTAAGATATATGTAGGATATATATTTCCTCATCCTTTTCAAGAGTTGATTAAACTATCGAGGTACGCTCATCATTGGTATTCATCCTATAGACTCGATATATTTTTTGTCATATGTCTATGTGCTTGTCTTTCAAGTTATTTTGAAAATATTTCATATAAGTGCCATTAAGAGGATTTTTCGATTTTTGAAAGACACTATTCTATAAAGTTTGTTTTATCCGAGACTTGTAAAGGATCATATTGTTTTAATAAAACATTTGAATTTTTACCCTCTTCTCAAATTATGCATTTGATTGCTCATATTCATTCTTGTCAAAACTCTTGTTCAAATGTTTCTTTTAAATAAGGTCTCAACTATATGCTCTCGAATTCTTAAATTCCAAAAGAGACCTTATATAGCTTTCTATAAGCTTATTTGAACTTACATGTTGTATTATATTCTTGATGATTTTCTTTAAGCATAGTATGTGTTACTTGCTATAGTGTCTCTATTATTCGATATTACTATGCTTGTGTGCAAGATGTCTTGATAAGATTTTGCAGGAATTTTTGGTATTTTGGAACAAGATAATTGACCTAGGCAAGGTTAGTAGCTCTATGGTGTTGTCAACAAGAAGGTATTGATTTTGATGATACATTTGCACCCGTAGCACATTTAGAAGCTATTCGTATTCTACTTGCCCATTTTTGTTTTAAGAAAATTTCAAGCTTTACCAAATGGATGTTAAATCCAATTTTTATTCTAGAAGAAGACTATGTAAAACAATTGGGGTTTAAAATTTTTCTAGGCCAAATGCTTTTTATAAAAGGCCTTGTATGGTTTAAAACGAGTACCCCGTGTATGGTATGATAGACTTAGCTATTTTTGCTAAATGGTTTTACAAGAGGTAAAGTTGATACTACTCTCTTTGTTTTTGAAAAAGGGCAAGATTAGTTGTTAGTACAAATTTGAGTTGATTTGGTGCTACTAATGAATTTTTGTGCAAGATATTTTCTAAGTTGTTGCAAGGTAAAATCAAGATGATCATGATGGGGGAGCTCAATTTCTTCCTTGAACTTCAAGTGGAACAATGCCAAGAAGGTGGTTATATTTCAATATCAAAGTATACAATAGAACCTTTGAAGAAGTGATGGATTGAATAAGGAAGAATTATCTCAACCTCTATAGCTACCAATGTAAAAATTGAGAAAGGTGGAGGAAGGCATATTGACTGACAAACATATTCGAGGTATGTTCATTCACTTCTATTACTCCCACAGACTCGACATTCCATATGTCTTACGTCTATATGCTCGACTTCAAAAACTATCCCAAAGAATTTCATTAAAGTGTCGTTAAAAGAAATTTTCAAATATTTGAAAGGCACTTTTCCTTATGACTTGTTGTATCCAAAGTCTTAAAACGTTCTTATTTTCAGGATAACAAGTCCGGTGATAATAATTTTTCAAAATACGGTTCGTCATAATCGAACTAAACATATTGAGATTTGATATCTTTTCCAAAGGGATTGCATGTTTAACAAAAACTTGAGATGTGTTTAATTCCGTCTCAAGGATAACTCGCGGACTTTTTAATCGCTCACCGTCGAGTATTTTACCTCATTTCGAGCTTGATTATGACATAATGTATATTGAATGAGGTCTACGTTTGCATTTTGCACGTTTTCAAAACTTAGGGGCGAAAAATCGGATTTTTGGATCAAATTTCGGAATTTCAAAAATGAGCAACGTAACCAGTGGGCTGCCGAGGGCAAAATGACCGGTCGCCCACTAGCTCGACCGGTCGCCCATGCCCGACCGTCGCCTTATGGATTTTTAGTTTTAAATGCGTCTGCTTTTCCGACTTAGCCATTTTTGGCTCTTTTGGCCATTTTTCGTCCCCTTCGCAAATTGCACACAAATTTCACTCCAAATTTGTTTTGTTGCATACATTTCATATCTTGGACCTATTTAGGCTTGATTATCATCATCATTGCTCGTCTTTACCGATTAAATGGTAAGAATTCCACTACCTTATCTCAATTGGGTTGAACCCTTGAGAACTTGGGCTATATGTATTTTCTTGATGATATTTGTATATGTTTGTGATGAGATTGTTATCTATGATGTATTGTATTGTGTTTGAACTGATTTGGTGATGAAAAACTTGGCTTAATGGCCTTTACAAGGGCTATATATATCTTCTTCAATTTTTGACGCCCGCCAAGTGTTCGATAAAATGTCTCAATGATAAATTCATCACCTACATGATTCTCTCGATTTCAAAAGCCTTATATATTTATAGAGATCATGTTTCGCAAATCAAATGAGTTTTCATAAGCTTCTACAAGTCGTATGATCGACTCTTTCCTCCTATTTGGTCTATATGCTTCAATGTTCAAATAGCTCGATACATCGGTTTAGTTACGCACTTTGATATGATTATATGATGTTTTTATCGTGCTAACATTCTTTTTGATGATTCCAAAGGGGGAGAAACAGGTTATAAGCTTATTAGCTCATAGAAGCTAAGTTAAGCTCGAGAAAGAAGCTATAAGCTATGGCTTCTAAAAGCCATAAATTGTGGACTATATTTAGTCCATTTGTTGTAGTATGAACTTATATACTTGTCTAATGATGTTTTGTTGACAGGGGGAGCTTATAAGCTCTTGTACTTAAGACCAATATGTAAAAGCTAAGCTTTTAGCTTGTGGATGATTGCTTTTACATTACTCTTGTTGTGCATATTGATAAGGGGAGCTTTTGCTATATATGTTTAATATCTCTACTCCCATCCTTGTGATTATATTGCGTGGAATGTTGTCGCTCACAACGGATAGTTCCTTTTAACCGGTAAAATTGTTTTGTTTTCAAAATCGACCTCGTTAAAATTGTTTTGGTTTGTAATCATCAAAAAGGAGGAGATTGTTTGATAAATGGTTTTATCATGATTTTGATGATTTTGTTTTTATACCAAAACAATGGATTTACAGGTTGTCCAAATACTCCAAAATGATTTAAAATGGTTTTAATATTTTCCGGAGTATTTCTTCAAGTTTTATTTTCGACAAAAATTGGACAACACATTTAATGATTTTGTATCAATGGGTTTTTACATCCAAACTATGTTCCTAAATGTTGTCCTAATACGCCCGATTGGTCTAAAATGTTTTTACTATTTTTTTGGAGTATTTCTTGAAGTTTATTTTCAACACAAATTGGACAACTACTCTGTTTTGAGGTCAACCGGTCACCGTATAGGGCAACCCGTACCTGAAGATGAATTTTGGAACAAAAAACTGAGACGAACTTGAAATTGGCCAGGTCGACCCGACTCGTGGGGCGTCGGCCGTGACGGCCGGTCGACACCCGTCGACCGATACCTGGGAGCAATATATTGAAACGGAACTCCCGCTTTCTTATTTCGTGTTGTGCGGCCCGCCAAAGAGGGGGACGACCGGTTGAACACTACGCCGACCAGGTCGCCCGTTAAATTGTCATTATGTTCATTTCTATTCTATTTCTCGTGCGACCGGTCGCCTATGGTTTGACAAAGCAAAATTCTAACCGTTGTGCAGTAGACATCTTTTCCCTAAATTGTGGAATTGATTTCTAATAGCTATAATCTTGATTTTAATTGCAATTGTTATGTAGATATCAGATTCCAATAGGAGCCTATCAAGTATCAATCATCTCCTATAAATAAAGGAAGATTTGAAGCACAATAATAAGAGAGAACAACACAACACAACAATATATACTCAAGCAAACACTTGGTCTTCTATTGTCATTATTCTTGTTGTAATTTGCCTAGCTTATCACTTTCACATTCTTGAGGTCTAGGCTATTCTTGATTACACTTGCACTCAATTGTATAATTCATTATCGAGTTGTAATCTTGAATTTTTGGGTTATCATTCAACACAAGATATCCTTGTGAGTGTTCTTGTGGTAAGGATACACTTAAGTGATCTAGGTGTTAGGTGTAAGAAGATTGTGGTAATCTTTTTGTTGAGGTGTTGAAGAATTTGGTATTCTTCAAGGTTGAAGATTGTGGTAATCTTCAAAAGGTGCCGTTGGAGATTGTGGTAATCTTCAAGAAGAGATTGTGGTAATCTCAAAGGTGGTGTTGAAGAAGAGTGTGGTGCTCTTCAAGGTGTTGTTGTAAGTTGGTGTTGTATTAATTTTGGTAATTAATAAAAACTTTTTTCTTTTTGAAATCCATCCCTGATATCTTTGGGGTGGTAGAGGATTAGGCCCTAGGTGGGTTGAACCTCTATAAATCGACGTGTGTTGTTTACATTCCGCACCTTTATTATTGTCTTTGAGCATTCAGTTTGAAAAAGAGGGCAAAATCGAAAAGATGGAGATAATCTATTCACCCCCCCTCTAGATTATCGTAGCCGCTGGACTTACTGACACATCTATGTGGCGGTGAGTGAAGTGAAGTGAAGACTGACAAGTAAGTGAAAAAGTCATCTCGGTCAACCACCGATCGACAAAGAAAGTCATTCCAAAATAATTGGAATCGAATGACAAAGGGATATGCAGAAAACAGGACTCGAGACAGCTGAAAGAGATCCATTGTCAAGACATGTCAAGGTTTTACTGGAAATAGGCATGTGTCAGAGTGCAAGCAATAAAGCTATTTTGCTAAAAGAGTGCAAAAAGCAAGGAACCAATAGGAAGCACCTGAAATCCTACAGAGTTTGAGAAATGGCTGCAGAGCATTAAATTCAAGGTGCGGTTTCCATTAATGCTGCAAGACTAGACAAGCCAACAACCTACGAGTGTGATTTAAAAAGTGTGTTTATCTCTTCAATGAACATATTTTCAAATGTGCATTATAAAAGGCTGATGAGTCATTTGAGAGAAGGTTACTGAGTTTAACACAAGCATAAAAGCATTCAAGCAATAAGCTACAAACATCTCTCAAGCTTACAAAGAAATCCTCAAGCCTAAACTCGAAAAAAATCGATCCAAAACACTCAGTGAAGGAAAGACAACTTCATCAGTTGAAGAGGAAAAATTGTTTTCAAGAACAAAGGGATATACTCTCTAAGGTTGAAGGAGAAGTAGTGAGGTTCAACTGAACCAGTGGTTTGAACCTGTTGGAGGGCTACGTGATCAGGTCCAAAGGTTTGAAGGAAGCTGAAGTAGCAGGACAACCGTCTTGTAAAGTAACTGAGTCACATGAGAAGCAGACTGTGTGATCAAAGCTGACTCGGACTGATAACTACTTTGTAACCAAGTCAAGTTACCTAGTAGATTCCTCCAGGAGTTGGAGAAGAGTGTACTAGAGGAATTATCCCATCTTCGAACCACTATAAAAACTTTTTGTGTCTATTTACTTTCAACGCACTTTATTTCTCGCATTAATTTTCATATCTGCTGATAAGTTAAATTGCTAAAGTCTGCTGATAATAACATTGCTAAAACAAGTATTGAAAAACGTACTTAAAACTCTAAAGGTGAAAAGTCTTCCGCTGGTAAAACCAAGTCAACTGCATTTCTAAGTGTTAGCTGAAAACAGCTAACTTATACTATCAACATCTCAATGAGTCCGTGAGTGGGTAACTTTGTTTGTAAGCCAACCTAGTCATCCCTCAAGGACTTAGTTGACTTGAGTTAACACTGAAATTGTTAAAAAGTACTAAAATCAAAAAGTTGGTAAAGTTTATTCAACCCCCCTCTAAACTTTACACATCACCCCTGGGGACCTACAAGTGGTATGAGAGCGGTTGGTTCATTGAGCCTTTCGCACTAGTTACTAAACTAGATCTCATTCTTTTTCAAAGAATCAACACTTGAGTTTTTAAAGCTTTTATATCAAAAGAAAAGTTATTATCATGGAAGCAAATCTAACTAGCATTCCAATGTTCACTGTTGAAGAATTTGATGATTGGAAAATACGTATACATGCTCATCTATCAGCCCTGCATGATGAAATATGGTTCGTGATTGAGGATGAATCACTACAAATCCTAAAGTTTAATACAACTGTAAGAATGGATGCTCCTGCTGAAGGAGAAGATGAAGAATCTGCAGAGCCTAGACCTGCCATGGTGGAGAAACCACGCTGCGAGTGGACAAATGAAGATCGAAAGAGATACAACTTGGACAATGTTGCCAAGGATATACTTTATGATACTCTTGATAAGGCCATGTTTAATAAAGTTAAATCTTGCAGAACGACCAAAGAGATTAGGGAAAAACTAACCTTAATTTGTGAAGGGTCTGATAAAATTAAGGAAAATAAGTTAACTGTTGCAGTTCAAAAATTTGAAAATTTCAAAATGATTGCAGGTGAGAGTCTGGATCAACTGGATGCCAGATTAGGGATGACAATTTCGACCCGGCCCATGGGTACCCGCCCTGACGCGTGACTGGGGGGGCGGGGGCGGGTATCACTTCCACCCCGTGGGTACCCGCCCCGCATAGTGTTTTTATTTTTAAAATTTATTTTAATATATATTTTACATATATAATATATATTATAATATAATTTTTATGTATTCTTATATTATATCTAATATTTATAAATTGATAATAATAAATTTTGTAAATAATATTTTATAAATATATATATTTTTTAATTTAATTTAATTTAAAATGGGGCAGAACGGGTTGGCTCGCCCCGTCCCGCGACCGGTGGCTTGTCGACCCGCCCCGCCCCGTTTTAGGCATGGGGCGGGTCTGGGTCATGGCGTCACCCGCCCCATTGCTATCCCTAGCCATCCCTATGCCAGATTCACTAAGATTACCAATGAGCTCTCAGCTCTAGGGAAATAATATGCACAAAAGGAAATGTGTATGAAGATTCTAAGGTCTCTCCCAGCTGAGTGGGAAATGAGGTTATGGCCCTGAGACACTCCATGGATCTTACAAGAACATCCAACCATGAATTGTTCTCTGATCTTAAAGCCTATGAGTTTGAGCTGAGAAGGAAAGAACAAGAAGAGACAATTGTACCCAAGACAACTACACTCATGGCTGGTGAAACAAACAGAGCTGAATCCAAGGAGGCCATAGACTAAGAAGAGATTGCCCTGATGGTAAAAAGATTCAACAAGTTCTTCAATAAGAACTACAAGAGAAACAAGGGTGAATCATCCAGAAGACACTTAGCACCTTCCAAAGCAAGGGAGAATAGACCACCTAAAAGAGCTGATCATCAAAGGACTGAGTATTAGAGAGCTGATAATCAGAGAGCTGAAAGAACAGACTTGCAGAGAGCTGAGAACCTGTGTTGGAATTGCAGGCAACTAGGACACTTTGCTGTTGACTGTCCTTATCCACTAGTCAACAAGTACAGAAATGAAGAAGAAAGAAAAATCTTCAGAGAAAGAAGACAAGAAAAGAAGAAAGCTATGTTGGCTGCGGAGACTGCTGACAAAGCCAAGTGTAAGGAACCAGCAGAGTCAGATAGTAGTGAAGCTGACTACTCCAGTGACACAGAGGAAAAGGCTTTGATATGCCTCATGGACAAAGAACAAGACTCCAAATATCATGAAGATGAGGTACATTCTAACTCATCTCATTCAAATTCAAGTGATAGTGATAGTTACACAAATATTTCATCACCCACAGATCTTTATGATTCTATTAGCCAAATGATGAAAGATTTTGAGCATATAAAAACCTCTCACACACTCCTAAATGAGGAAAACAACCAGCTTAAATGCCAAAAATCACAGCTGACTAAGGAAATGAGTACTCTAAGTCACATAGCTGATGAGAATACAAAGCTGAAGGCTCAAATAATCAAGATCCAAGCAGACTTAGCTACTACAGAAAATAGAGAAAAGGATCTTAAAAATGTGATTGCATCATTTACTGAGGCAATTAAATCATTGGATGAACTTATAATGACTTAGAAAAGAAAGTGGTGACAAAACAGGCATTGGGTATAATTCCTTTGTGCATGCCCAAGTCCTAAGAGTGGTTATGGAGAAAGGATCCTCAAGCAAGGAGGCAGTCCAAAAATCCAAAGCACCATATGTTGCCCCTACACTCACTCAAAAACACAATCACAACCATACTGGCCTTGGATATAAGGGAAAAGGCAAGAAGCCACCGAGTATCTTTGAAAGGACAAAAAACTAAATTGAGAAGAGTCCATCAAGAGACTCCAAACAGAAACACTCAGAAAGTCCAAACAGAGCTACCAAAAGCCCTAGAGATTTCAGCAAAGGAAATCATATGATGGGAATGGTAGAAACTACCCAAACCAGGCTGATTGGAATAATCAAATGATATATCAGCCAAGACCAATGGGATATAAGCCTAAGTGGCAAAGACCTCAAACTCAGTATAGGTCATTCCCAAGGCAAATGAGGTATAATCAACACACTTATGCACCCAAGCACAAAGCACAAAATGCACAAAAATTCCACTATTATCCCAAGAAAGTAAATGCTCAAACACACACAGGCATAAGACAAAAGAGACAACTATATGAGCCTAAAGCCCCTAAGCAACTTTCTAATTTGCATTATGATTATGGAACTAATAGGTGGAAACCCCTTAGAGTCGATCATTTGGCTATAGGTTGGTTGGATCACCTTATAGTGCTAACCCCTCAGACCTGGCAAGTATGGGTACCTAAAAACTAATTTCCTTGATTGCAAGTTCAAGAAACAAATGAGTGCCAAGCCAACATGGTACGAGATATTGGTCATTTCTGCACATGATAGGCAACAAGAAATATCTCAAAAATTTAAAGAATTCAAATGTGCTAAAGCCATATTTGGAGGAAATGAAGCTCTAGGGAAATCAAAGGCACTGGATCCATCAGAAGAATGGACTAGAGATCACAGATGTAGCATATGTTGAAGGCCTCAATTTCAATCTGCTGAGCATCAGCCAACTCTGTGACAAAGGATATAATGTGGGATTCAACATGGGTGTATGCCAAATCAAGGATGCTAAATCAAATGAGATTGTGCTACAAGGATCAAGGAAGAAAAACATGTATGTAATGGATTGGTCAATCACTACACAAGCACATGTCTCAGCAAAGAGTACAGTAATCAAGTTGGTTGTGGCACAAGAAGCTGAGTCACCTGAATTTCAAGACAATCAACAAGCTTGCAAGGAGTCATCTTTTGGAAGGATTCCCTGACTCAGTGTACAAGAAGGAAAGCATTTGTGATGCATGCCAGATGGGAAAGCAAATTAAGTCTTCTTTTAAGGACAAGCCAAGTCCTTCTTCAACCAGGATATTGCACTTATTGCATATGGATTTGTTTGGTCCTGTTGAACCAGCTAGCATCGGTGGAAAGAAATACACCTTAGTGGTGGTGGATGATTATTCAAGATACACATGGACAATTTTTGTGTGTAAAAATAAGGAAACCTTGTAGAAACTACCTGAACTGATGAGAAGAGTTCAAAATGAGAAGAGTCAAACCATTATGAAAATAAGGTCTGATAGATGAACTGAGTTTGTCAATGGGATTATAACTCAGTATTACATTGAAAATGATATTGCTCATGAGTTATCAAATTCAAGAACTCCACAGCAGAATGGAGTAGCTGAAAGAAGAAACGAAACTCTCACGGAAGCTGCGAGGACCATGTTAACTAAAGCTAGTTTGCCTAACAGATTTTGGTCTAATGCCATTAATACTGCTTGTTACACTCAGAATAGGTGTATGATTAACAGGCATCTGTCCAAAACCCCCTATGAAATTTGGACATGGAGGAAGCCAAATGTTGGATATTTTCGTATCTTTGGATGTAAGTGCTTCATTCACAACAATGGCAAGGACAAGTTGAAAGCTTTTGATGCTAAAGCTGATGAAGATATCTTTTTGGGATACTGAGCTGAGAGTAAAGCTTACAGAGTGCTGAACAAGAGGACTATGGTCACAGAAGAGTCTATCCATGTGGTTTTTGATGAACCTAATGTCAATGGAGAAGACATAGATGAGTTAGATGACAAGAGGAATCAACCAACTGTTCAGAAGAGTCCTTATGTGGAAGCAGGCATAAGAGGACTCAACCCTGATGAAGATGAGATAGCTAAATCCCAGAGATAGCTGGAAGGTCTGCAGCTGAATGATGTTGAGGAAGCTGTTCAAGCAACTTAGCAGTGAGACTGCTGAACCCAGCTGACTTACTCCAACCAGATGTGAGATGGCTGAGAGACCATCCACCAGAGCTTATCATTGGAAATGTTAGAGATGGAGTGAGAACCAGATCCAGAACTCAACATGAAGATATGTTCACTTGTTTCATTTCCCAGATAGAGCCTAAAGATGTGTCACAAGCATTGGATGACACATTGGATTCTAGTCATGCAAGAAGAGCTGAATTAATTTGAAAGAAACAAGGTTTGGGAATTAGTTCAAATAACTACCCACCAAAATGTTATTGGTACTAAGTGGGTATTTAGAAACAAGAGGGATCTGTAGTAAGAAACAAAGAAAGATTGGTAGCCAAAGGGTATTGCCAAGAGGAAGGTTTGATTTTGATGAAACCTTTGCACCTATTGCTAGATTGGAAGTAATCAGGATGTTTCTTGCTTATGCTGCACACAAGAACTTCATTGTTTATCAAATGGATGTGAAGTGTGCATTTTTGAATGGACTTTTGGAAGAGGATATTTATGTTGAACAACCTCTAGGTTTTGAGCAGAAAACTATTGGAGATAAAGTCTACAAGCTCAAGAAGGCATTATATGGATTTCAACAAGCACAAGGAGCCTGGTATGACACATTGTCTTAGTTTCTTATTGACAATGGATTCACCAAAGGCAAGATTGATAGAACACTCTTCAGAATTCAAGATGGAGAGATTATATTGCTTGTTCAAATTTATGTGGATGACATTATCTTTGGATCCACAAACAAAGAGCTGTGTGACAAATTTTCAAATCTTATGTAAGGAAAATTTGAAATGAGCATGATGGGAGAGCTGACTTTCTTCCTAGGTCTTCAAGTCAAGCAAATGAAGGATGGAACCTTCATAAGTCAAACCAAATATACCAGAGATTTAATGAATAAATTTGGTGTGGAAGAGAAGTCATTAGTGAAGATTCCCATGAATACACCAGTTAAGATGGATATGGATGCAAATGGCAAAGCTGTTGATCAAACCAAGTATAGATCTCTTATTGGATCTTTGCTCCATCTAACAACAAATAGGCCAGACATCACCTTTGCTGTAGGTGTATGTGCCAAATTTCAATCTGCACCAAAAGAGAGTCACATGACTGGAGCCAAGAGAATCCTTAGGTATTTGAACGGATGCCAAGAAGTTGGCTTATGGTATCCAAATGATGGAGGATTCAAGTTAATTTTTCTACTCAAACTCGGATCTTTGGATGTAGAGTGGACAGAAAAGTACATCGTGTACTTGTCAAATGCTTGGAAATAGGTTGGTTTCTTAGTTCAACAAGAAACAAAATTTAATAGCTACATCCACAACTGAAGCAGAGTACATAGCTGCAGGCAGCTGTTGTGCCCAAGTGTTATGGATGAGGAAACCACTGAGAGACTATGATATAGAAGAAAAAGAGATTCCAATTATGTGTTATAACACTAGTGCCATTGCAATTACTCAGAACCCAGTATTGCATTCACGAACTAAGCACATTGATGTCATATATCATTTCATAAGAGATCATGTTGAAAATAAAGACATCACTTTGGAATACATATCAACTGATAAGCAGTTAGCTGGTATATTCACTAAGCCATTATGTGAATCAAGATTTGAAGAGCTTAAAAATGAACTGGGGTTGATTGAGCTAAGTTAGGAGGCTCAGAAGACTCAACCAACAGATTCAAAGAAGAGAGTATTGAAAATCAGCGAAGTTTCATTTTTCAAATGTGAAATAGTCAAGACGACTAGTCACCGAGATAGAGATACAAGACAACTGAGTGCTTATTATGTAAAGAGAGAAGCAGAGTTACGTCACTTATAAAAGATAACTGAGTTATTTGAAGAGCTAAGTGACAAAACGCACTCGTTTTCTGCGAGCGAGAATGTTTTGGGCATGACATCAGCAATAATTATGGTGTTAGTAAAAAGCCTGTACCCGTTTTACCTATGATTGGATATAAATGCTGCTGCATTTGATACGGGGAAATTAATGTAGTTTCAAGACTTAATCTCAACCGTTGATTATTTTTGAACTTTTTGAATTCCAAAAATCGTCCTTTCACATCCCATATATACTCAAAATTTATTTTCTCTCTCCTCACACTACATTCATCTCTCTCAAGCAAAGGAAGTTTTCCATGCAAACCCAAGCAAAAACCTTAGTTCTTTTTCCATTTGAAGGTTCAAGTTTTCAAGTTCCAATTTCAGAAATGGCACCTACGTATGACTATGTGAAGATGGCTGAGAAGATCCACTCCGGTTCTACAGTAGATTTTGAAGGTTTGATTAGGCAAGGGGTTGACAAAGCTCTTGCTCAAAAGACCGCTGAGAAGTTAGAGAAATCCGGTATGAATGAGTTTCTCTCAATGGAGTTCTCGAACACCTACTTGGAGGAGGTGTCAATATTTTATGTGAACGCTGAGGTTCACGATGGTGAAATACGTTCTTCGGTCAACAACAAGGACATCAAGATAACTGCTAAGGACCTAGTTGTACGCTCTCATCTTCCTTCATCTGGATTGAAGGAGATTTTTGAGAAAGATATTAACCTGGCTGTGGCATGGAAGGAGATTGCCAAGCCGAAGTCTCTTTGCAAAGCGCCGCTATACAACCAAGAAGTTGCTCATCAAGGAGGACTACCACAAACTCATGGACGTGGTAGCCAAGTGCGTTTATATGATGTTTGGCAGTTTCTATCAGCTATCAAGGACCAAGCTAACAGTAATGGCTTCCATAATGGAGGAGAAAATGTGAATCTGGCTTGAGTTCATCTTGCACAGAATTTGTCGAATATGATGAACAATACCATAAATGATGCTGGTCTGTTCGTGAGTTCGCTGGGATATGGTATGGTGATTGGCCACCTGATGGAGGTGAAGGGCATTCCTCTAAGGAATGGGAAATCCTTCCACGTTAACAAAAAGATGTTCAAGGCTAACCTCTCAGCTGCTCAGAGGCACGCCCATGCACGAAGAGCTAACACCAATGAATGGGAGTCAACTGACCTTGTCCCGGAGGACACTGCTGCAACTACTAAGGCTCCATCTCCAAAGCCTCGTGCGAGAAGAAGAAGGCTCCTGCCCTACAACAATGGAAGACCCCGCACTGCCCCGGTGGAACAGATCGAGAAGGAATCCCCTGCACCTTCTCCAGTCGTGAAGAAGAAACGCTCAGTTGTGCCGAGAAAGCCAACTGCAGCTAAGGAGATAAAAATGGCAGAGCCTGCTTCCATTGAAGAGGAAGAAGAAGAGGAAGAGATTCCTCTGGTCCGAATGAAGAGAAGGCGATTGGTGAGACAACCCGTCTTAGTTAAGCCAGCCTAGTCCGATATATATGTTATGAAGGAGACTGCTGAGGAAGTACAACAATC
This sequence comes from Rehmannia glutinosa, assembly GCA_016081115.2. Taxonomy (NCBI): domain Eukaryota; kingdom Viridiplantae; phylum Streptophyta; class Magnoliopsida; order Lamiales; family Orobanchaceae; genus Rehmannia; species Rehmannia glutinosa. The sequence continues at coordinate 40,788,741 of CM071932.1, read as the reverse complement.
CATGCAAGAGACTGCTGGTGGAGATTAGTAGAATGTAGATGAGACAACTGTCTGGGAGACAACTGAAAAAAAGAAGTTGAAATAGCTGACCTGAGTGAAGAATTAGCTGTTCACTCTTCTCAGACCGATGCTAGAACTACTAAGGTTGAAAGGGCTCCTCTTAAGCCAATAAATGAAGGAGACGAGGATGATGATCTCGCTGTGTTATCTCCAGCGTACCCGGATGTACATGAGAGGCTTTATTTCTGGAGGAATTGGAAGTTGAGTTATGCTAGAGCTCAATTCCAGAGTCCGGAGTTCATAGATGAGGAAGAAGAACTCTTGAGCTTTCTAGGAAACATCCCGATCCGTTCAGCATTGGATCCAGATTTCTGCATAACCATTCTCTTCCAGAAGAAAGAGGAAGAGAAGCGTAAGGCGAAGGCAAAGGCAATTGAGGAATCAAAACAGCCTCAACCCTGCCCATTTGAAGGTGTACCTGAAAGTGCCTTTCAGTCAACTAACAACAGCAACGATGATGAAATGGACCCTGCTGATGAAGTGGAGAAAGCTGAAATGAGGCAAGCTATCTAAGAATTCAAAGAGCTGCACGAGAAAAGATTGTAATATGGCCCAGGAGAGTCTTCTTCAATTATGATCTCTCCTAGCCCAAATATTTTGGAAATGGGCTTAATAGCAAAATTTGCCCCATAACTTAGGCCTTTTTGCATTTTTGCCCTTTAAGTATTAAAGTTGCAATTTATGCCCTCGACAATTTTGCCTTATGGCTAAACAACAGTTTTGGTCCTTTATCTTTCAAAAGGTAGCAATTATAGCCCTATAACTTTCGAGAATTAGCAATTTCAATCCTTTCATAACATAGCTCTTTTCACTAAGCTCAAATTTCATAGATTATGAAAATTTACATCTTCAGACACCTATTTTTTTTGTGGCATTGTTACACCTACTTAGATCCAGTCTCTATTCATAGGTTTTAAATGGATCTTGTCAGGTTTCCAGCCTATAAACTCCATAGGACGTACTTCTGCAAAATTCTCATAATTCTAAATAATTTGATTTCAGACCAAGTATTTGATAAAACGGATATAGTCCATTACGAACATATCAGGCAAACATGCTTCCGTAAAATTAATAAGTCCCTTAAAAGTCATACTTTCTTTGACCGAAACAGCATGGGGTGAGATGGCTTGCAACACCACCAGTCGGAACATTACTGCCCCTAGATCGTTTAACAAACCGTTCACACTGTTCAACTTCAACCAGCAGGGAAAATGATCTACAAGTTATCCGACTCCTTCAGCAACTGATCAGCACAGCCTTGGTTCGTTTCCTACTCTAGGCGTATAAAGTAATTCTTAAACAGGACAAATTAATAGAATATTATGAACACATGTTGAAGCAGAAAACACCTTTTTATTAAGAACTTGAAGAAATATTTAATACATTGGTAATCTCCTTTTGGGAGGAGAATACTAGTTTAGCCTCTCATTAATGAGGCTTGCACTCGAAAATACATAAAACTTAGAAAACTAAAACACTCAGCTATTACAAATTTTCACTCAGGATTTATTATAAGAAAACTAAGGAAAATGTTCGATGTCCTCAGCTTCCTTCAAAGCCTGCAATTTATAGAGATCGGTCCGGACTTCAAAGGCGGACTTCAAATCTTGTTGATATATAAGATGTCACTGCTTACGTCATACTCCTGAATTATTGCCTCGCCAGCTGTCTTCCTTTTCTTTCCGCGTGACTCAGCCCATGTGATGGTTGTCGGGGAATCTTTTAAAAATTTGGTTTTCGTGGTCCCCGAGGATAACATGTTTTGTGAGTTGGGCCCTTGTCCTTTCCAGCTGCATGGTCTTTTCGGTCGGGTTTGGGTTGGAATCCTTTCCAAAACTCGGGTTCTTTATATTCTGGGCATGCTTGACAGATCCGGTCGATCCAATGGCCAACATGCGCCATGTTACAGAATTTTCGGTAAGTCTCTTTGCTAGCCGGAATCTTATTTTCCTAGAGAATTCTTCTCTTTGTCTCGAAAAGTTCCTCTGCAAATCCTGTTGTTGATCCTGCCATCGAATTCAGAAGGAACGATCCATTTGCTGAATTCCGAAAGAACTTGAATGGATATTTGACTTTGTCCATTTCTGTTAGACAAACCCAAAGACCCTATGCTCGTTGTGTAGAAGCTTCATCTTTGGAAATTGCTCCTACTAACAGTGGTCTTCTTCCGGTGAAGCTGCCTTAATGTATTTTAAAGAATTTCCATCCGGTCTTCTTAACTTGATAAAATGAAAAGCTTCATTGAAGCCTTTGTTGGCTGGTTCGGGAGCTGCACTGATAAAATACAGTTCCAAAATATCTTCCCTGGCCAAGTGTGGATTGTTAGCCCAAGTCTCAAATCGCTTCCCCAATCCATTTCGGTAATTTTGAAATTTAAGGAATCCAGGTGATACAAATATATATTGAAGCTAAAGCTCCAAAAGTATACCATTCTTGTACTTCATTTGGATGACTTCCTGGTTTCATCCAAACTCTGGGATACTTGCCTGAGATATCAACCGTTGTTTTTCCGGTTAATACCTCTTCTTGTAACCGCCTCCATTGTTGTTGATATACCGCATTGGAGAAATCTTAATCTCGTCGATTGAACCTTAGATTTGCTGTCTATGGCCTAAGATTCAACTCTCCATCTTTTACCCCAGAGGTCTTTGGTTGACTTGAAGACTCGGGTTGTGACACCGAGCTTCAACATTCATTATTTTACACCCTTAGGGGATGCATCACCGCAACACTTGTGATTATGGTACTTGAATCCATAACCTCCGGGTCAGAGCCCCATTCTATATTCACCCCTTTTTGCACCGTAGGAGATGCAACCTCGAGGAGAGGCCCTTGCAGCGCTAAGAACAATTGTCCTTGAGCGAACTGGCATGCTCGTATTTAACTACAAACGGATTTACTGTCACTGTTGAAGTCGTCCGAAGAACTTCGCATTAAGACATAACGTCCCAAAATCTCGTTCTAGACTCTCTAGGTTTTCTCTGAGATGTCTTACTCATTTAAGGACCTCGTCAGCAACGCGTCCTTCCATCTCGTGTCAAAAAATCTGCAAGAACATTTTCATGAGATTTTATAATGAAAATATAATAACCATAATATTGACATTCACTTGCCATCTAAGTAACCTAGTCTTTTCTGGTTTAGATTCAATTTTGTTTTTCAGAAAAGCCTTGACACTAGAATTATCAATTTTTAAAACAAACGTTTTAGCCAATAAATATAAAGGCCATTTTTTTGAAAGCCTTTCATTTGCAAAGAATTCTTTCGTTGATATGCCATCGATTCGCTTCATGCAGAAAAAAGACCGCCGCAATATCTGCATGGCACTTCGCCATTTGGTGTGGCTTTTGTAAGAACAAATTTGCCCACCAATAGTCATTAACATCCGTGTATAGAACCGTTCATCTTCATCTTGTGGAATTGCAAGTTTTGGAAGTTTTTACAAACTTCTTTAAGTCGCTTTATTCCTTCTTGATGTTCATCTTCCCATTTGATTGTAGCATCTTTTTTTGAGCAATGGGCTAAACACCTTCTCGTAATGTGCTAGAGATTGTTTATGAACATTCCAAAGAAAGTTAACAACTCCAAGGAAACTCAAGTCGCTTCTTGTCCTTTAGTGTATCCGGAAATCCTTGTATCTTTTCCACAACATGACTTTGTTATATGATTCCAGATTCATCGATTTTAATTCCGAGGAATTCAATCTATCTTATAGCAATTACTGCCTTCTTTTCTGAAAGCACTAATCCTTCCTTGTGGCAAACATCTGAAAATATTTCCAAATGCTTGAGATGCTCCTTCATGTTCTTTGATGCGATAAGAATGTCATCGATATACACGAACATGAAACTGAAATAATCTTTGAAGAGATTATCCATATTCCTTTGATATATTTGGGGTGCGTTAGCCAATCCCATAGGCATCATGTTCCAAATATAGTGTCCTTGTGGTGTGGAGAAAGTTGTGAACTTCTTACTCTCTTCCTCCATCTTAATCTGGTAGAATCCAGACTTGCAATCGAACTTTGAGAATATCTTGGCTCCTTTGATACATTTAACCAGATGTTCTCTGCTTGGGATATAGTATCCGTCGAACTCCAGAATGTTATTAATCCCTTTGTAATTAATAACAAGTCTTGGCTTTCCTCGTTTAATCTCTCCATGGTTTCGACTAACAATCCCGCATCATGGAGAAAATCCTGGTGAAATCAACTTAAGGTCCGATGTTCCTTAAGTATTTTTTGCATATCCTCACGATCCTCCTGGTTCATAAGGATTGGTTTGAATCTTACGAACTGGTACTCCTTTCCTGTTTTAACTTTCAAGGAAGCTTTGAGCTCATTCTTATCCCACCATGCCAAAGGATTTTCATTGTAATTCCTTTGGATCTTCTTCTTGATATCCTCGAGTGATATTTGTTCTTCTATGGTAACATCACTCTGTGGATTCCCCATTAGGCTCATCATTAATTCTACAATAGCCTCTGGAGGTACTCGTTCTTCTCCTTGTATTCTGAATGAATACAAGTCATTATCCCATTTTTTTATATCTTTTTGCTTCGAACCATATTGTCGAAAGGATAATAATGCATCATCAAATCTTCTCTTATCTGCCATTTTTGGATTTCAAAGTTTGGCTTCATCACCACGCTTGCTGCGAAAATTAATAGGCATTTTTCTGTAAAATGCTTCCCGCAGTCTCTGGACGATAATCTTATGATCACATAATGTTGTGAAAATAAGTCTTCTTGTCTCAATTTTGTGTAAATCGCTTAAATGTTTGTAGGAAATTTTTTCCTAGCAAAACATCTGCTCCTGTATCATGGAAATAGATTGGTGGCGTCTTCACTTTGTACCATGGGGTACCGCCTGCGCCTCCGATCATGATTTCTGCTTGTTTAATTCCCCTGTTAAGGATAAGAATCATTTTAGAGAAATCTCTTCCTGCAATATCTGGTAAATCTTCTCAATTTCTTTAGGAAAACATCCGAAACTGCGGTACATATTCCTAAGACCAATCAATCAATATAGGAAATACTGTCTTGTATTCATCATATAGCATTCCAATCGAAATGTATATGGAGAATGGGCTAGTGGTCATCTGATTCTGTATCTTTTATCAGCCACTGTGAACTCCATTCCTTCTTGTAATCTTTCCCAAAGTTTATGATCCTCAAGAAATTCAATACCCAATATTAATTGCTCTGGATTTTCCCTGCTACTCCTTTGATAGTCAACTCGATTTCACCTATCTTTAGGTGTCCTTGATACCTTCTAAATATAGGTTGTTGGAGATAATATAGAACATCACAAGGAAAAATATTATCCTTTTGAGTGATGTCAAATATTACTTCAACTTCTCTCCATCCTTCTGGGCATTTCAACTCTCCTTGTGTTTTGAAAACATCTGGGATGCGCTGAACTGTACTCGGTCTCTTTTCTTCCCAACGGCTACTGCTTATCATTCTGTCTTGTTGGAAAGACATCCTTCTTGGCTCAACTCTGAGGCTTCTACTTTTGTTGAAGACTGGTTGATCTTGAATTGTCATATCAATCTCCTTTATGGTTGGAGATTCAATGATTTCTGGTAGAACCACCCTGGCAAAGTCCTCAAATATTCTTGGGACTTCAATAAATTCCTTTCTCAAGAATACCTCTGAATGATGTGTATTCGAGAGAGTATATGAAATCTTGTATGTGATTGAGTAAGGTCTATTCCCTTCTTTCATCAAATCGATTCTTTTGAAATCTTGATGAAGGGTTAGGACTCTGTTGAAATCTCGATCTCCCAAATTGTATGCAATTCTAGGATAGACATTAAATGCCAATTTTCCTGCATACAAATTACCTGTAACTACTCCAAGGCATGAATCCTTGAGGTTTGAGATTCGATTGTCAGAGATAACAAGATTGAGTGGCGAATCTATTCCTTCTTTGAATGTTGCTTTAATAATGACTCTTATGGCTCCGATGTGAATCCATGATAGTGTATTTGTAACTTCTCTTTTAACTCTGCTTTTGAACTCTTGGATTTCTCTATAAGGGACCAATTGTATCTCGATTAGGTTACTAGTAAACTCCATCAGAATGGCAAATTCTCCGGTTGTTACCCTATGGATAATTTGGTGTTTTCTATTATGAAACCCAATCTTATCCAATGCCTTCTCCATTGCTCCAATTGTAAAACCATCATAAATTTGAAGCTTTGGATCTCCCTTCATAATTCTCATAAGAGTTTTATGAGAAACTGTAGTGTGAGAGAGGAATACTGACATATCCTCCCTGACCGTCTGCTGAAGAATTTCCTCTTCATTCTGATTCTGAGTGGAGTCACTTCCATCATCAGAATAGATCTCTTCTTCATAGATGCTTTCATCTGAGGGTATATCCTCAAATTGATACACGTGTATAAGATCTTGATAGTAGACAGCTTCTTCAATTTCTGGTGTAGCTTCGAACTGTCTGACTCCTCGTTTCGGTTGTGCAGGCAACTGCTGAGATATGTCCTCTTGCTCCGCATGTCCAGCAATTACAATCTTTGAAACTTTCATTAGCTCTGGTATGAGCTCGCCTGAAAGTTCTTCTCCCTGTGGTTCTGCTGGTACTCCCTTGATTTGAACCTGATATTGAGGCTCTACTCCTGCTTGGTGCCGATCTTTGCCATGATTTGTAACTTCGGGCTTTTTGTTTTGACCAGAACCTTTTAGGTCTCCATGAAGACCTACTTCTTTTGCTACTGCTTCTCCGGCGGTATGGATGGCTTCTCTCTTTTCTTCTTCTTATGTTTGCCGTGGTTGACTTTCCACAATCTGTTGGGATATCATCGCCTCACGCAACATAGTCTTTGCTTGGTAGCACCATTCGATAACTTAGCCTTTAAGAAAGACATTCTTCTCGCATCGTATCTAAATCTCACGCTTCCTTGTATTCCCGGATAAGCATTTCTCTCCAAGGACTCGGAATCTTTGCAAAGAATAGCTGTGAAGCTTCTTTGTCTCCAATTTTAGACTTCCACTGGTATTTGGTGAATAACTTGTTATATTCATCAATATGACAAATATCACGTACTTCGAGGCAGTAGAGGGCTTGTTTGTATCTTTTTCTTTTTTCTTCTTCCAATCCCTCAAAATAGCCTGTGCCGATAAAATGGATTTTGAATAATTTGGCCATATCATCGACAATTCCTTTTAATGATTCTCCAGCTGTGACCGCGCTTTTCATATGTGCTTCGGTCATATCCCATGCAATCCTTATGGATCCTTCAAGACTCATCTCAAGGAGTAAGATGAATGCATCCTTTGTAAGATCGAGGGTTCCTGCTGCAATCCTCATAGTTGCTGCCCATTCATCTATAAGGACTTCTCGATTTTTAAAATCTGGGATATCCATATTTAGCATCAATCCGTATGGATGTATAGGATCGAGCTGCGATTTTCCATAAGGCGTATTATATAAATTTGGCCTTTTGGATTGTCGAGTTCCTATAATAGGATCTTTCCTTGTATTAAAATCTCCGGCGTGAGGCATTTTTTCCTCTGGGTATTCAGGATTTGAGCTTGAACTTTCTACCACGTTGGGATTTACTGGTGGTGGTGGAATTGGTGGAATTGGTCTACCTTGAGGGTCATAGGTAACCAAAGCTGTTCCATCTCCTGCATTCATCTTTAAATCTACAATTCCTAATCCTACGAAGGATTCTGCAAGGTCATGTAGATCTTTAAGATTCATCTTTTTCATATCCATCACCTTTTAGTTTGTGACAGGTTTTCCCTTGATGATGGCGATAAACTTCTCCTCATTTGTCGTTTGACTTCGGTTGGTTTCCATTTTTGATGTAAATAGGGTACTGTTCCAAAATCAATACGTTTCTTTCCTCCGGATGAACTTGGTCTGTCCTCCATGTTCTTGACTCGTTTCTGAATATCATGAAGTATTTCAAGAGTTTCTTTCTGATATTTCACCATCGTCTCCATCTGGTTTTAGATCTGATGAACTTGTGTTGGTAGATGAATATGGCGGTTGCCATAATTCTGCACCGTGTTCTGGATTTCTCTAAGATCTTTTGAAATCTTAGATGTATATGGAAGTATCTCGTTCCATTCTGATACACCATCAGGAATCATGATTCTAATGGGCATTTTCATGGACTGCTTCTTGTCGGTTCATCAGATCGACATATAATATCTAGTTTACTATGAAGAAACTCATATAATATGCTATTTGTCTCTCGCAGTGTCTCAAGGTTTCCCTATCGGCTCCTGCAAGTTCCTTTTCAACATATTGGTTGTTCCAATATGCTATCTTATCCTGGTGATCTTGTGCATACATCGTCAAAATTTGACGATATATCCTGTAAGGTGTACATCTTGGACAATTGTCCAGATCCATATTCTCGGAGAAAATTCTCCTCACCAATTGTTAATTACATATAATAATAAATATAACTAAAAGTTCTTAATAAACCTTGGCTCTGATACCAATTTAAGCAAAATACTTAGTCAAATCAGCCATATGTATGAATAAGGGTACAATTGGTATTATAAAAATATGCAATTATTCCGCTGGACAAATTTTGCAGCAACTCGAGACTTATAGGACTAAAATTGCTTAGGTATAAAACTTACAGGGCATATTTTGCAAAACTTTATAAACTTACATGGCATATTTTGCAAACTCAATAATAAAAGTCCTAAAATGCAATCCACCCAAAGTTACATGATATTTTTTGCAATTAAGTCCTTTGGAAATGGTAAGGTTGATCGATGCCACCACTTCCCCAGTGCACTCGGAGGAAGAAAATACCAGGTCAAATGGCGATGAAGCTAAGGATAGAGTAGAAGAGGGAACCTTAGCCAAGCCGATCCTTGAAGAAGGTATTTAGACACCTGCCCTATCGACTGCTCACTCATTTGGACAAGAAACATAGTCTCAGGTTTCGAGTGACCCAATTGCTCGAGACTCAACTGGTACGCCAACTGAGGGGGAAACTCAAACCATCACATCCCGGAGGAGGAGGTCATGGGAGATACCACTCAAAATAAGTCTGGAGGCGAATGTGAGAATATCATTGTACAACAGAGGGGTTGATGAGGCTCAGACGGTTTCGACTATCTCAGCTGAAATCCCAGCTGCCCTGCAGGCTGATGAAGCTGCTGATGCAGCCAAGGCAAATGTTGGATTGGAAGCGATGGGAGTTGAGACTCTTGGCTCTTAAAGTGCAATCCTAGGGGTTGAGACCCCAAAGGATGCCACCGAAGAGCCTGAAGCAGCTCAATCTGCTGAAGGGATTGCTGAAGACCCTGCTGCAGTTGAGACTGCAAAAGGGAATGTAGAAAGACCATCAGTGGTTAAGGCTACTGAGGGTACTGAAGGCCCAATGGAGGTTGAGACTTCCATGGGCAAACAAGGTGAAGAAGAAGTGCATGTCCCTCAAGAAGAGTTAATGGAAAAAAAGAAATAAGTGCCCTTCATCACTCCCAAGAACATGTCGATCTAGAGTTCTTGGAAATAGATGATGAAGCTGAGTCCAGTCCTATTAACAAATCTGCAGAGGACACAACTGCTAAGGAGGCCTTGGCACAAAGAAAGGGCAAAGCTAGTGACAAAGCTGCCACTATAAATTTTACATTGGTTGATGTCCCACCCTCTATGGTGCCATCACCTTCCCTTGACGCTGATAAATAAGCTGAGGAACAGTCTACTCATATGGAAAAATCTACTGATACCAATGAAGTCAAGTAAGATAGCCGAGGTCGATCACCAATTCGCCGGCTAACACGCTTGATTATGTGTTTTAATCTTGTTTAAGAAATGAAAACACCTCATTATCCCGCGAAGAAGTGGGCAACCAAGAATAGGGAATTTTAGGTTGATGTTTTGTTTAATTTGAGCATGTTTAAGTGTAGTTTAAAGGTTTAATGTGATGATTCAAGACTTATTTTTTCATTTTGAGCTTTATGATATTTATTATATTTGAAGCATGTATGTTCTCTACAAGATAAAGGAATGGATAGTTGAGATAAAAGCTCTTCGAAGGGAACAAATTTGAGGTTTCAATAGATTATACAATAAGCTTTTGGTTTGGGGTTCTGACCAAGTAGCCTTTAAAATCACCAAAGAGATCATACGAATATTATGAAACAGAACCATCAGAGTGACATGGACTTCTTAGATTCAAATATTGAGAAGAAATTTGAGCATATGGAGGCTTCAATGAGCATGAAATTCTCAGCTTTGCAATATCAGCTGATTGAACTTAGCTTAAGTCACTCTACTCTAGATTCCTCTACTAAGATGAAGTTGGACTTCATTATGTAGACAAATCATTCTCATCGGCTGCTGATGCCAAAAACGGGGAAGAAGGAGTAGGCCTCCCTACATTATCTGGCAAATGCACTCCAATTTTGTCTCAAATCCCATCATCTCTTTTTGCGGAAGAAAAGTTGAGCTTGCTATGAAGAAATACATGAAGATATTGTTGCCCTTGATCTAAAGCAAGAGGATAGGATAAATGTGCTTAGGGAGAAGTATGGTGGGCCACCAGCAGGGTTAATCCCCAAGAAGAACGAATGATGAATTTGAAACTCTTCTCTCTGAATGGTATTATATGGAGAATACTCTTGTAGAAGCATGGGATAAGTACTGGGAAAAAGGCTCTGGGTCCAAGGCTGACCGAATGCCAATGTGTAGTCTCTCAGCTTTAGAATTGATACCTGGTTGCACTCAGCTTCCAGGCCCTCAATATGTGTAGCCTCTCTTGCACATCAGGATAAGCAGGAGTTAGAACTTGAAGATCATCATCTTTATTATTTTGCTACAAAGGCTCTTAAGCAGCCTTGCCTTCCTCAGCTGTAATGGCATCAGTCTGAGGGGATCGTACATCTAACTCTTCATGACCTTGGTCACCGTGTGTTGTTTGAGTTGATTCTTCACCGTCTCCCAAACGACTTGTTCTTGTTCTTGACGTGGCCGAGCGCAGCAATGATTCTGCTTTCGCTGACCATCATGTCATCCTTTTCTTTTGGACTTTGCTGTATATCAACAACAACCTCTTTCTCAACAACTTCAACAACTATTCCAAACCTAGCTGGCTTGGCAGCTAAGTCAGACTGTCTCACCAGTATTCTTCTTGTCTTTCTCTTCAAGGGAACTTCAACTTCTTCTTGTTCCCCTTCATCTTCAGCAATGGCAGCAGACTCTGCAAATTTCAACTTCTTGGCTGCAGCTGGCTTCCGGGGTGCACCTGATCGCTTCTTCTTCACGACAGGTGAGAAAAAAGGTGCATGTTCTTTCTCGGCTGCGGGGGCAGGTGCAGTCTTGGCTATGGGGACATGTGCCTTCTTCTTTGGAGCAGGTTTAGGGGAGGGGGTTTTAGTTGAAGTAGCTGTTTCTATGGGGATGGTCTCAGCTGATTCCCCCTCACTCGTGGCCATCTTTTTTTTGCATGGGCTTGCACTGGGCAGTAGAGAGGTTTGCCCTAAACATTTTGTTGCTGACATTGAAGGGTTTCCCATTTTGGAGAGGAGCACCCTTCACCTCCATCAAGTGGCCTAAGATCAAACCATCATCCCCTACAGACATGTTCAGCACATTCTGGCACAACTTGCCAAAAATAATTGACCCAATTAACTTTATTTTCTTCCATTATTGTCGCCATCACAATCAGCTTAGTCCGAGAGAGATGATTGAAAGAACCAGATTTCATGTCGATGCACTTAGCCAGCACATCCATCAGTTTGTGGTAGTCTTCTTTTATCAGCGACTTCTTTACAGTGTAATTGGGCTTCACAACGGCCTCTAGCTTGGCTATCTCCTTCCAAGCAGCACCCAAATCAACATATTTCTCAGTTATCTCCTTCAGATCAGAAGAAGGGAGATAACAGTGAGCAGCTAAGTCTGCAGCAGTCAGCTTAAAGTCTTAGCTGTGGACCGAAGACCGGATCTCATCTTCGTGAACCTGAGCATTCATGTAAAACATTGTGACCTTCTCAAGGTAAGTGTGAGAGAACTACATAGATAAGAACTGCTTGAGACCAGCTTTCTCAAGCGTTTCAACGATCTTCTTGGTTCCTTGTCCACGCCTTGCTTGACGAGGCCTCAAAGTCCACAGTCGCACCGGTGTGGACTTTCTCAGCAAGCTTTGTATAATCGTAAGATGGTGCCATTTCTATCCTTAGATTTGAGATACGAACGGAGAATGAGAACTATGGTTTGAGCTTTGTTGCAGAGATAAAATGCTTGAGATTTCTTTTTGAGAGAGAGTGTATGTGAGGAGAGAGAAAATTCAATTTCTCTCTATATGGTACATGAAAGGACGGTTTTTGGAATTCAAAAAGATGAAAACTGATAAACTGTTGAGATCACGTCTTAGAAACCGCATTAATTTCCCCGCATTAAATGCATCAGCATTTATATCCAATCATGGGTAAACTGGCGCAGGCTTTTTACTGACATCATAATTAATGATGATGTCAAGCCTAAAAACATTCCCGCTCGCATAAAACGACTTTGTTTTGTCACTTAGCTCATAAATAACTCAGCTATCTTCATTAGTGTGTTGATTGTGCTTCTCTCTTGACTAAATAACCACTCAGCTGTGCAGCTAACTTGATACAGCTGACTAGCCATCTTGGCTCTTTCACTTGACTCTCTGCTTCAGCTGTGGATGTAGCTATTGAATTTTATTTCTTGTTGAACCAAGAAACCAACCTATTTCCAAGCATTTGACAAGTACCTGATGTACTTGTCATGTCAACTCTACATCTATCATAGTCTGAGTCTGAGTAGCCATCTAACTTGAATCCTCCTTCCTTTGGATACCATAAGCCAACTTCCTGGCATTACTTCAAATACCTTAGGATTCTCCTAGCTGCAGTCATGTGACTTTCCTTTGGAGCAGATTGAAATCTGGCACATACACCAACATCAAAGGTGACGTCTGGGCTACTTGCTGTCAAATAGAGCAAAGATCCGATGAGAGCTCTATATCTTGTTTGATCAACAACTTTGCCTTCTGCATCGATATCCATCTTGACTAATGTATTCATGAGAATCTTCATTAAATCTCTGGTATATTGTGTTTGACTTATGAAGGTTCCATCCTTCATTTTCATGAGATTTGAGAATTTGTCACACAACTCTTGTTAGGAATTTTATTGTTTAGATTTTGATGAATGCCATGTAAAACTTAGAATAGAAAGTTGGCACCCCAATTCTTGTTGTAAAATGCATTGTAATAAATAGAGCTGACCAAGCTGAGTTAAGTCGCCACGCCTAACATGCAAGAAGACAAATCAAGACTTGAAGGAAGACTCACCGTGAGACAAATTGAGTATGGCAAAGAAGAGTAGACAGAACTCTACTATAGAAGCGGTGAGATGCACTGAGTGGAGCATCGACCAAGTGAAGTCAAGAAAAGCCAAGTCTCAAAGTTGAAGTGACAAGAGTCATCCATGATTGGAAGTCGACTCTAAGTCACCTGGGAAAGCAAGGAAATGCAAAAGTCGAGATAATCGTAAAAGAACCGTTGCATTTAAATCAAGAGAATTACTTAAACAAGTAATATCTCCATACCACTTTTCTCGGAGTGCTCACCCTTTAAGCGTGCAAATGGAATGAACCAATGGGAAGCACTACACCGTGTCGAACTCGAAAAGGTGAAAGAACAATTCATACGAGGAAATGGCAATTCCAAGAACGCAACAAGACAAACCAACGACGCAAAGTGACTTTCAAAAATAAGCCTATCTCTTCAACGGGCAAATTTTTGAAAGTTCACTATAAAAGGCCGAGGAGTTTGTTTGAGAAAGACACACATACATAGATGACACACATGTGAGATATACAAGCATATTAGAAAAACTGAAATAGTCTCAATCCTCAAGCCTACATTACGAAGAACATCAATCCAACACTCACCGTGAAGGAAAGATAACTTCAACCATTGAAGAGGAAAATATCGAAAACAAGGGGTCTACATTCCGGGAAGGATTGTAGGAAGGTTCAAGGTTGAGCCAAGTCTTAAGCTTTTGGAGGGCTTCGTGATCAAATACAAAGAGCTTGAGCAAGTGAGTCAGTAGTAGCAAGCAAATGCCCTGCGAAGAAGCTAAGTCGTGCGAGACGAGAAGCCAAAAGTGATCAAGGCGTCTCCAGATCGAGTCCCAAAGGATCAAGTCGGCCGTGTGATCAAGACTTGTATCGGGACTGTTACCACTTTGTAAACCGATCATTACCTAGTGGATTCCTCCAGAGAGTTGGAGAAGAGAGGAGTAGAAGAATTACCCCATCTTCGAACCTCTATAAAAATTTTATTGTGTCATTTACTTTTCAAGATTTTTAATTCTTGCATTTTTAACTGCTTATACCGGCTGACAAATCTGCTATCCACTTGATAATTTATAAGTACTAAATCAAGCTTCAAAATCTTGCTTAATCAAACTTAAGGGTGTTAAGTCTTCCGCTGTAAACAAAACCACAGTTGAGTTAAAATCAACAACTGAGTTATTCCATCAACAGCTCAGTTGAGTCTGTTGAGAGACTAACTCTACTGATTGACTAAATCGACTGTCCATCTAGGACACAGCTGTGTAGAATCAACTCTGTATTTTTAAAGGACTAAACCGAAAATTTGGTAAGGTTTATTCAACCCCCCCTTCTAAACCTTACACTTACACCCCTTGGGACCTACAAGTGGTATCGGCGGTTGGTTCATTGAACCCTCCGCACCGGTTCTTGAACTAGATCTCCAAACTTTTCAAAGTCTGCTTTAGTACTTAAACCTTCAAAACTCTTTTTATCATTAAAAGTTATTATCATGGAAGCAAATTTGACACGCATCCCTATGTTCACTATTGAAGAATTTGATGATTGGAAAATTCGTATGCAGGCTCATCTATCAAAGATTACATGATGAGATGTGGATAGTGATAGAAGATGGGCCTCTGCAAATCCTAAAGGTGAACACAAATTTGCACGAAGAGTTGCACCAAGGAGAAGAAGATGTTGCTCCCGGACCGGTCATGGTTGAAAAACCAAGAACTCGAGTGGACAAATGATGACAGAAAAAGATATAACCTGGACAATGTAGCCAAGGACATCCTTTACAAAACCTTGGACAAAGCCATGTTCAATAAAGTCAAATCATGCAAAACGGCTAAAGAAATGGGACAAGTGACAATGATTTGTGAAGGCTCGTGAGCAAATCAAAGAAAACAAATTATCGGTGGTCAGTACATAAATTTGAGAACTTCAAAATGATCTCGGGAGAGAACCTGGATCAACTAGACGCTCGGTTCACGAAAATCACAAATGAGTCATGCACTTGGAAAGGAATATACACGAAAGAAATGTGTATGAAAATCCTAAAAGTCTTCCACTGAATGGGAAATGAAGGTCATGGCACCGAGACATTCCATGGACCTATCAAAGACATCCAACCATGAGTTATTCTCGGACCTCAAAGCCTACGAGTTTGAGCCGAGAAGAAAAGACCAGGAAGAGACAATGTACCCAAAACAAATTTGCTCTAATTGTTAAAGATGGAAAGAGAGTCGAGGTCAAAGAGGTCATTGACCCGGAAGAAATAGCCACGATGGTTAAGAGGTTCAACAAGTTCTTCAATAAGAACTACAAGAGAGGAAAGGGTGAATCTTCCAGAAGACACTCGGCTCCTCCAAATCAAGGGATGATAGGCCAACCAAGAGAACATCATCAAAAAGTTGAGTATCAAAGGGTCGACAATCCAAGAATGGAAAGAGCTGATCAAAAGGTTGAGTATCTATGTTGAACCTCAGACAACCAGGTCACTATGCCATTGATCGTCCGTATCCTGTAGTCAACAAATACAGGGGATGAAGAAGAAAGGAAGGTCTTCGAGAGAAAGAAGACAAGAAAGGAAAAAGGCAATGATGGCTGCAGAGATCTTTAAAATGGCCAAGTCAAGAGAGACAAAATGACTCGAGAGCAAGCGTGAAGCCGACTACTCAAGTGACTCAAGAAGAAGCCCTGATCGCCTTGATGGCCAAAGAACAAGATCAACTCGACCAAGAAGATGAGGTACAATCTAACTCAACAAACTCGAGACACTAGTGATAGTGATCGTGACACACACACCTCATCACCCACTCGATCTTTATGATTCATTAGGCAAAATGATGAAAGATTTTGAACACATTAAATCCTCACACACACTATTGAATGAGGAAATCGGCCTACTCAAAGTCAAAACTCAAAGTGACTAAGGAGCCGAGTACTCTAAGTCAAATAGTCATTGAGAATAAAAGTTTAAAGGTTTGAAAATGCTAAATTAATAAAGCAGAAATTGCTGCTATAGAAAAGAGGAGAATGACCTCAAGAATGTTATTGCCTCATTCACTAAGGCATCTAAATCATTGGATGATCTTATTATGAGTCAAAGAGAATGTGGAGACAAGACAGGCTTAGGATTTAATTCCTCTGCTATGTCAAACCTCAAGAGTAATTTTGGAAAAAGGATCTTTAAGTCATGAAGAGTCTCGAAAATTCAAAACTCTAAATGTTGCACACACATTCACTACAAAGCACAATAATAAGCAAACGGCCTTGGTTACAAAGGAAAAGGAAAACGACCGATTGAGTGTCTTTGAAAGGACAAGAGAAGAGGTTCACCAGTCCTCAAAGAACTCCAAACTCCAAGCAGAAAATACTCAGTAAGAAGAAACAGAGCTACCAAAAATCCCGAGAAAATCCATAAAAGAAATACATATGATGGGAATGGTAGAAAATATCCAAGCCAAGCTGATTGGAATAATGTGAACTATCGGATAGACTTATGGAATATAAGCCCAAATGGCAAAGGCCTAGAACTCAAAGAAAGGCCATTCCAAAAGCATAAGAGCTTTCATCAACACACATATGCACCTAGGCACTACATTCAAAGACACCACAATTACCCAAGGAAGGCAATTGCTAAAACACATATGCGAGGCATACTGAGACAAAAAGAGAGATAAATGTATGAACCTAGAATCCCCAAGCAATTTGCCAGGATTAATTATGATTATGGCACTCGATAGATGGCAACCCCTTGAGTCAAATCATTTGGCTATAAGTTGGTTGGATCATCTTACAATTCTAACCCCTCAGACCCGGACAAGTATGGGTACCTAAAACTTAATTTCCTTGATTGCGGTTCAAGGAACAAATACTGAGTGCCAAGGAACCTGGTACATGGATAGTGGTCGCTCCCGGACATATGTCGAGAAATAAGAAAAATCTATCAAAATTCAAGGAAGTTAAAGGAGCAAAAGTCATATTTGGAGGAAATGAAGCTCTGGCGAAATAAGAGGCATTGGATCCATCAAGAGGAATGGATTAGAAATCACGACGGACGTTGCATATGTTGAAGGACTCAACTTCAACTCGCTAAGCATCGATCCAACTCGTGACAAGGGCTACAATGTTGGATTCAACATGGGAATATGCCAAATCAAAGATATTGAATCAAATGAAGTTGTCTTTGCAAGGATGTAGACAAAAAATATGTATGTAGTGGATTGGTCAATCGCAACACCCAGATGCTGTCTACTAGCAAAGAGCACAAAATTAATCAAGTTGGCTGTGGCACAAAAAGCCGAGTCACCCGAATTTCAAAACAATTAACAAGTTGGCAAGAAGTCATCTTGTAGAAGGACTTCCGACTCGATTATACAAGAAGGAGAGTATATGTGATGCATGTCGGAAGGGAAAGCAAATCAAGTCGTCATTCAAAGAAAAGACATGCTCATCCTCAACAAGAATATTACATCCGCTTCATATGGATCTATTTGGCCCAAAGTGGAACCATCCAACATAAGTGGAAAGAAATACATCTTGGTGGTAGTAGATGACTACTCAAGATATACATGGACAATATTCATGTGTAAGAAGAAAGAAACTCTACAAAAACTACCACAAATGATGAAAAGGATTCAAAACGAGAAGAGTCAAACCATTATCAAAATAAGATCGGATAGAGGAACCGAGTTTGTCAATGGAATAATAACTCGATTGTATTGAAAATGGTATTGGTCATGAACTATCGGCACAAGAACTCCACAACGAATGGAGTTGCGAAAAGAAGGAAATGAACCCTCAAAGAAGCAGCGGGACCATGTTAGGTGACGGGGTTACCAAAAAGATTTTGGGTGAAGCAATCAACACAAATTGCTACACTCAAAATGGATGTATGATAAATAGACAAAATGACAAAGACTCCCTATGAGATCCTGGATCGGAAGAAAACCAAACGTTGCATATTTGAGAATATTTGGATGTAAATGCTTCATCCAAAACAATGGCAAAGACAATCTAAAGGCTTTTGATGCTAAAGTGATGAAGGTATCTTCTTAGGATACTCGTGAAAGCAAAGCCTACTGAGGATACTCAACAAAAGAACTATGGTTACGAAGAATCCATTCATGTAGTATTCGATGAGCCAAATGTAAATGGAGAAGACATTGAAGAGTCAACGATAAGTCAAATCATCCAACCTTACTGAGAAGAGTCCCTATCTTTGGAAGCCGAAGCCGAATTATCAATTCGAGAAGAAGATGAGATAGTCAATCTCAAAAACAATGGAAAATTTGCGGCTAAGTGATTACTGAGAGCCGACCCGCAAATGACACATTAAGTCGATCAATCGGCTAACTCACTCCAACCTGATGTAAGATGGCTGAGAGATCATCCACCAGAACTTGTAATTGGAGATATAAAAGAAGGTGTCAAAACAAGATCCAGAACTCAACAAGAAGCTATGTTCACTTGCTTCATCTCGCAAATAGAGCCCAAAGACGTGTCACAAGCATTGGATGACACACATTGGATTCAAGCTATGCAAGAGGAGCTGAATCAGTTTGAAAGAAATAAAGTGTGGGAATTAGTGCAAAGACCCATACATCAAAATGTGATTGGCACCAAATGGGTGTTCAAAAATAAGATGAACGAGGAAGGTTCTGTGGGTAAGAAACAAAGCAAGACCAAGAGCTGCAAAGGATATTGCCAAGAAGAAGGGATAGATTTTGATGAAACATTTGCCCTGTAGCAAGATTGGAGGCTATAAGGATGTTTCTTGCCTATGCGACTCACAAGAATTTCATTGTATATCGATGGGATGTAAAAAGTGCATTCCTAAATGGTGTATTGGAAGAAGAAGTGTATGTTGAACAACCTCCAGGATTTGAGCGAGAAGACTCTTGGAGACAAGGTATACAAACTCAAGAAGGCTCTATATGGATTGAAACAGTACCCGGAGAGCATGGTATGACACTTTGTCACAATTCCTAACCAAAAATGGATTCACAAAAGGAAAAGTAGATAGAACACTTTTCTTAATTCAAGACAAAAAGAGTATCTTGCTTGTTCAAATTTATGTGGATGACATCATTTTTGGTTCCACAAACAAAGAGTTGTGTGAAAAGTTTTCAAACCTCATGCAAAGTAAATTTGAAATGAGCATGATGGGAGAGTCGACATTCTTCCTTGGACTCCAAGTGAAACAACAAGGATGGAACCTTCATAAGTCAAACAAAACACACCGAGATTTAATGAAGAAGTTTGGTATTGAAGAGAAGTCTTCGTAAAAATACCAATGAACACATCACCAAAATGGACATGGATGCGATGGCAAGCCAGAGATCAAACAAGATACAGAGCACTTATTGGATCATTGCTCTATCTCACAAAGAAGCGCACCAGACATCACCTTTGCTGTAGGTGTATGTGCAAGATTTCAATCTGCTCCAAAAGAGAGCCATATGACAAAGCAAATAAGAGAATATTGAGATACTTGAAAGGAAGCCAAGAAGTAGGCCTATGGTATCCAAAGGAAGGTGGATTCAAGCTAATTGGCTATTTAGATTCTAACTATCTTTGGATGCAGAGTGGACAGAAGAGCACTTCGAGCACATGTCAAATGCTAGAAACAGTGATTTCCCCGGTTTAGCAAGAAGCAAAACTCAATAGCCACCTCCACAAATGAGGCGGGAATACATAGTCTGGGCAAAATTGTTGTGCCCAAGTCATATGGATGAGACAAAGAATGAGAGACTATGAGGTTGAGGAAAAAGAAATTCCAATCATGTGTGATAACACAAGTGCAATTGCAATTACTCAAAATCCTCGTATTGCATTCAAGAACAAAGCACATTGATGTCGGATATCTCTTCATAAGAGATCATGTTGAAAAGAAGGACATCATCCTGTAATATATCTCAACCGATAAACAACTAGTGACATCTTCACAAAACCATTATGTGAGTCAAGATTTGAAGAACTCAAGCATGAGTTGGGACTAATTGAGCTAAGGCGACACTCGGAGGCATTTAATCAAAGAAGAGAAATGGAACAGAAAAGGGGTGAAAAAGAGTGAAAAAATCAAATCGATCAAGAATCACCAGATGTATCGGAAAACAAATGACTACACGAGTCACCGATAGCCGAGTCACTAAGAGAATCTGTGAGAAGTAGAGTTAAATCGGCTAAGGGATAAGTTTGAGTCACTTATGAGCAAAATGACAAAAACGCATCATTTTGACTAAGCGGGAATGTTTTAAGGAATACGTCGGCATAATGATGATGTGTACGTACATAAAGCTGCACACCAAGCTTATGATTGGATATAAATGCTTTGCCGCATTAAATACGAGACATGAAATGCTAAATAGGCGTGCAAAATCTAAGCCGTTGATTTTGATCACATTTCAAAACCACCCACACGCCCTTTCATAAACCATATTTAAACCATTTTCATCCGTTTCTCTCTCACACTTCTAAAACTGTTCATCTCTTTCTCTCAAAAGCAAAGGCAAAATTCTCTCGAAACCCTATCTATCTTCAAGTCAATTTCGAGTTTTTCTTCGATATAATCCTGAAAAATGGCACCAACTTATGACTTTACCAAGTTAGGAAAGCAAATCCACACTGGCTCTACGGTGGATTTCGACGGAATGGTGGAACAGGGTCCGACGACACCCTAGTGAAGAAAATCGCTGAAAAGTTAAAACGTCCGATCAAACCGTTTACGACGTTAGAATACCCGATGACATATGTGGAGGAGGTCGCACAATTCTACGTGAATGCTTTGAGATTCACGATGAAGGAATCAAGTCATCTGTTCATGGAAAGCGGTGACTATCTCTCGCGAGGATTTGGCCAAACATTGCTCACTACCCGGTAAGGAGCATCGAGATTAACGGTGATGTAAACCTGGTCAAGCTTGGAAAGAAATAGCCAAGCGACTTTGCTTTGATAAAATAGTGTATACAAACAAACAAGAGATGCCAAGGAGGATTATCATAAGTCGCTGGGACATAGTTGCCAAATGTATCGACATCAAGTTTGGCGGCTTTGACCAATCACAAAGGCAAAGCGATTGTAATGGCTGCAATCATCGAAGAAAAGAAGATAAATCTAAATTGAGTTTGTCTCAGCAGCATGGACTCTGCCCGAGCGTGGGAACAAATCCTTCAAAGAAGATGGCACATTTGGAGGATCCCTAGGATATGGCCTAGTGATTGGCCGGCTAATGGAGGTGAAAGGAGTCCTCTTAGACATGGGAAGGCATTCCATGTTAACAAGAGGATGTTCGAGCAAACCTCTGCGGCGCACTGAAGAGAGAGCTTACGCCAAGAGAGGCGACACCGGTGAGGGGAATCAGTGACCACGAAGATACATCTGTTTCCTCTCCACCCAAGAAGAGAGCGCCCAGCGGCTACTAAGAAGATCAAGTGCTCTGCGGAAAGAAAACCAAACATGCTCCCCCCCTGCGGCGATGTCTCCTGCCCGCAGCCGTGTCTCCCGCCCAGCAGCCGGGGTCGAGAAGGACTCACAAATACCTTCTCCGATCGTCAAAAGAGGAGAACCGAGAAGCCACGACGGCTGCTCCTCGAAAAAGACACCGGCCACACCGGCCCCAAAGCCGCCCAAGACTCGAGAGGACACCGTCTCGAACCAGAAATTCCTCCGTACAAACTAGGAGACGAAGAAGAATCATCAAGCGATCCTGAATCGGAGAAACCAAATGAGTTAGTTACTCGGCTAGAGAAGATACTGGGAGACTCTTTGGAGAAGTAGAGTCTCCGGATGTAATTGATGAAACGACCAAGTCTCGTCAAGCGCGATCAGCAGAGGCAACTCCCGAAGACACAATTTGTAATTTACACACAAGCACAAGAAGAACTGCTAGAGCGGATAGTGATGTAATGATCCTATCTCCACCTTACCCGGACATCCAAAATCGTCTGCGTGAGTGGAGGAAATGGAAATTGAGTAAGTCAAGGAACAGTTCCAACGGCCCGAGTTTATAGAAGAAGAAGAGGAACTCTGCTAAATTTCCTTGGACTAAAATCGCTGCCCCAAAGACTTGATGAAGACAATTGCTTAGACATCCTGCAGATTTATAAGGAAAAGGAGAGAGAAAAGCAAGGCGAGGAAGCCGAGGCACGTGAGAAGGCAAGCATCCGCCCTATCTCCGCACCCACAGAACACACACATCCTCTCCTTGATGTCTTCTCGGACAGCTGATGAGGATCCGAGAATGCCGATGCCACGGAAGAGTTGCAAATGCAGCAAGCACCGCCGCGAATCAAGAATCCTTCACGAGCAAAGACTGATGGAGGGACCAGGAGAGTCCTCGAACACACCGAAATTGATCCAATGGGAGTGGTTCAGCAAATCGCCATTGTTGTTCTGCCACCACTTCCCACTCACTCGGAAGAAGCAATAAGGGACTTGGCGATGAAATGGGACAATGGGGACCCCAATCGAGCCAACCCCTATTGAAGATGTGTTACCACCGCCCCAATGGCTGAACAATCAATCGAAACAGTGGGAGCTTGGAGACGAGTGACCCCATTCCAAGTCACTCACCGGGTGCGCCACCGAGGGGAAACTCTCTCCACCGCAGCAAGGTCGGAGGATCTTTGCAGATGACTCCACAACGAATCAAGGAGGCGAAGTAGAGAAAATACAAACACAAGAAGAACAACAAATTGCCATCAACGAAGCTCGGACAGTTGACATGTCTCACTGAGGTGCCAACTTTCGAGAAGGCTAATGACGCTGCTGATGCGGTCGAGGCACTGAGGAAGGAACAACCCTGGGAGTTAACACTGGGCGATGAAAGTGCAATCCATGGGGTTGAGACTCCAATGGATGCCACCGCAGAAGACCCTAAGACAGCTGCCACTGTCGAAAGGGAGGACTAAGGCCTCGCTGCATTGCGTAGAAACTGCTGGAGGTACTGCGAAGGCCCATGGGAGGTTGAGACTTCCCGGGGTAAAGAAGTCAAGAAGAGAACATCCCTCCTGCTATAATCGACCCATCCGAGAAGGAGATAAGCGCACTTCATGATTCCCAGGATAATCCTGATGTATCCTTTCTGGGATCGGGGCGAAGAAGAAGGCGAGTCATCCCCGTGCCAAATCCAAAAGACTCACTGCGGATGTTCCAAGCACGAGCAAGTCTCGATCCCAAGACTACTCGTCAAACCTTTAACTTTGATGATGAGCCACCAATGGAAATCTCATCATCGTCCGATGACGCTACTCGATAAGGCCGAGGACCGCCTACGCAATTGGAAAAATCGGTTGAGACCAACGAAGCTGTTGAGACAGTGAGGCTCAAGAACCGAGACCAACGGTTGTTGAGGCAGTGAGGCTCGAGGCTCAAGAACCGGGACCACTTCACAACAAAACCCAGCTGAACAAGAGACCACTACGCAGGCTCCTCAAGGCTGCGGCGGGATCGATTCCCAAAGAACTTCACGCGCACCGCTCATCATCGAACAGATCCCGGTTGGCGGCGATGAATCTTTTGTAGAATCTTTCCCTTTTTCACTGGAGATACCAGAACTCCACGAAGAGTCGAAACGAACAAGCACGATATCACAAACCAGCTCCTATTCTTCCATCGACACCATTGTTCCAAATGATTATGATTTTGACGCCGCATGGCCATCACCGCACCTTGAAGAATCACCAAAGTTCGAGAAGTGTTCAAGGCACTATTTGCCGAGGTTGAGCGAATGGAGAGGCACCGTGCCTCTTTAGACATGCGATCGGACAATAGAGATGCCACCCTTACGGCCGACTTGAGAGGCATAACAAATCGAGAATAAGGAATGGTGGCAACAAGACAGAAACAATGCGTGTGGAACAAGTGAGATACTTCAGGACATTGTTCAACAAGTCGCTAGTGTGGAGAGTCAAAAATGCTTGATGCAAAAACGAAGTGAGAGAACATATTGAGCACATGCATGAAGCTCATCTTGCGCCGAGATAAAGCTATCTTTGCGTGAGCAAAATACGAATGATCTACGACGTTTGGAAGAACACATGACTAGAAAATTCAGCCTTCTCATGGCCGAGATGAAGCTAATTTCAAAGTGAGTCCAACGCTACTAGATCCAAATTCCTTTCGCTTACAATGCAAAAGACTTGAAGCAGAACTTCGACAATCCGCAGAGCTCGACTTCATGCTTGCCAAAGATGTTCCACGGGGTTCCTCTATCCTTTGATGATGCCAAAAAGGGGAAGAGAATACCTTAAAGCAAAAAAATCTGTCGAAAAGAAAGGAGCAAATGAGAAGGGAAAATCAGTGAGGGGAAGGATCAAAAGATATGACCTTGATGATTGCACAAACCCCTCAACAGGTCCTGTCAAACCGACATTATCGGCTGACAAACTCCTCGTGACTCGCCACTCCAACACTGTATATCTATGGTGAAAAGAGAAAAACAATTGAAGCGGGGATGAAGGAAGTGGAAGGAAGAATGGATGCGAGTTATGAACATCTTGAAAGAACACGGAGGCATTCCAAAGAGACGAGACACTTATGCCATTTCGGATGTCGGGGACAGAGCCACGATCAGTTGACGAATTTAAAACGCTCGAATCCGAGGGGATACTTTGCAAATATGTCTATGGCTCAAGCTTGGGACTTATCTTGGGAAAAGGGTCTCACGTTATGTGAAGAAGGCGACAGCGACGAGAGACTTCCTAAGATCCTCTGCTTTGGTCACTCCGCCGGTCACTCACCGAAAGAAGAAGACCCCAAAGATCTGATACGCCCGGAGGTAGAGGAAGAAGCGATAGTGGAGGAAGAAGCTTGGACCTAGGCCTCTACCCAAGAATATTGAATACGTAGATCCAGGGAAAGTAAGGAGGGATCTACTTGGGCTTGACCAAGTGGCAAATTTGAAAGTGGCTAAAACTAACGCCGAGTATGCAAAAAGAATAGAAGAAGAAAACAAGAGACAAACTCGGCTATGGCGGAGAGATAGGAAAGATTAAGAAAAGATGAAGCCGCCAGGAAGGCATATGAAAAGAAAAAGAAGGCGGTGATGACGAAAAAAGAGAAGAGAAGAAGATCTTGAACAAGATGAAAGAAGGAGACAACGAAGGAGATGAAGTGTTCTTTGTCCAACCCTTCGTGTATTTTATTATGTAAATACATACAATGTAAGTCTTACGTAATAAAGCTATAAATTCTTTATTTTTGTGAAGACAATTATATGCTCGATACACTTTGTAAACAAATTGTGTTAAGTACAAGAATGATATGATCAATAAAAAGATTGATTCTCACGATACATTCTATGTCAATACACTATCTCGTATGTATCTTTGTTATTTGCATTTTTGTATGGTTTAAGTTTTGGCATCATCAAAAAGGGGGAAATTGTTAGGAATTTTATTGTTTAGATTTTGATGAATGCCATGTAAAACTTAGAATAGAAAGTTGGCACCCCAATTCTTGTTGTAAAATGCATTGTAATAAATAGAGTGACCAAGCCGAGTTAAGTCGGCTATGCCCTAACATGCAAGAAGACAATCAAGACTTGAAGGAAGACTCACCGTGAGACAATTGAGTATGGCAAAGAAGAGTAGACAGAACTCTACTATAGAAGCGGTGAGATGCAAACAGTGGAGCATCGATCAAGTCAACTCAAGAAAAGCCAAGTCTCAAAGTTGAAGTGACGGAAGAGTCATCCAATGATTGGAAGGCGACTCTAAGTCACCTGGGGAAAGCAAGGAAATGCAAATCAAGTCGAGATAATCAGTAAAGAACCGTTGCCGCGTAAATCAAGAGAATTACTTAAACAAGTAATATCTCCATACCACTTTTCTCGAGTGCTCGGTCCCGAGCGTGCAAATGGAATGAACCAATGGGAAGCACTACACCGTGTCGAACTCGAAAAGGTGAAAGAACAATTCATACGAGGAAATGGCAATTCCAAGAATCGCAACAAGACAAACCAACGACGCAAAGTGACTTTAAAAAATAAGCCTATCTCTTCAACGGGCAAATTTTTGAAAGTTCACTATAAAAGGCTGAGGAGTTTGTTTGAGAAAGACACACATACATAGATGACACACATGTGAGATATACAAGCATATTAGAAAAACCAAATAGTCTCAATCCTCAAGCCTACATTACGAAGAACATCAATCCAACACTCACCGTGAAGGAAAGATAACTTCAACCAGCTTGAAGAGGAAAATACGAAAACAAAGGGTCTACATTCCGGGAAGGATTGTAGGAAGGTTCAAGGTTGAGCCAAGTCTTAAGCTTTTGGAGGGCTTCGTGATCAAATCCAAAGAGCTTGAGCAAGTGAGTTTTAGTAGCAAAGCAAATTGCCTGTGAAGAAGCCGAGTCGTGCGAGAAGCCACCGAGTGATCAAGGCGTCTCCCAGGCCGAGTCCCAAAGGATCAAGTCGGTTTGTGTGATCAAGACTTGTATCTGGACTGTTACCACTTTGTAAACCGATCATTACCTAGTGGATTCCTCCAAGAGTTGGAGAAGAGAGGAGTAGAAGAATTACCCCATCTTGAACCTCTATAAAAATTTTATTGTGTCATTTACTTTTCGATTTTTTAATTCTTGCATTTTTAATCGCTTATACCGCCGACAAATCGCTATCCACTTGATAATTTATAAGTACTAAATCAAGCTTCAAAATCTTGCTTAATCAAACTTAAGGGTGTTAAGTCTTCCTACTGTAAAACAAAACCACGATTGAGTTAAAATCAACAAAGTTATTCCATCAACAAACTCACCGAGTCTCGTTGAGAGACTAACTCTACTTGATTGACTAAATCGATTGTCCATCTAGACACAAACTGTGTAGAATCAACTCGTATTTTTAAAGGACTAAACCGAAAATTTGGTAAGGTTTATTCAACCCCCCCTTCTAAACCTTACACTTACACCCCTTGGGACCTACAACTCTTTATTTGTGGATCCAAAAATAATGTCATCCACATATATTTGAACAAGCAATATACTCTCCCCATCTTCAATTCTAAAGAGTGTCCTATCAACATTGCCTTTGGTGAATCCATTGGCAATAAGAAACTGAGACAATGTGTCATACCAGGCTCTTGGTGCTTGTTCCAAACCATATAATTCCTTCTTAAGCTTGTAGACTTTATCTCCAATAGTTTTCTGCTCAAAACCTGGAGCACTGCAAGAATTTCAGCTTATAATGACGAGAACTTAATGAGGGTATAGATAAATGGTCATTAAAAACATGATTTATGGGGTTTTTATGAGGGTAAGAAAAACACCTAGTTAAATAGTTAATTATTTAATAGGAGTTTTTAATTTCCTAGTTATTTGTAACTAATCCGTCATTATTTGTGTCATAAATAATTCCCCTCATTATTTATTATCGAATTTTAGCCTCCAATTGTTTCTCACCAAATGCAATTGTCATTTTTAGTTTTTAAAATAGAGAAAATTCCTTTTATTAAATAAAAAACTATTTAAATTTTTATAAAAAAATCTTATCTCAAAGTCCCGCTCTCTTTTCCATTATTCTCAACTCTCGTCTCTTTTGTTCTCTTCTCCTAACCTCTCTTTTAGTGTGTCTCTGCTCTCTCTCGGCCCTGTGAGCAATGTTGTCTCAAAATCGTCCGACTATCGCCGCCGTTGGTGGCCCACATAGTCTAGTATAGACTTGTAGGAAAAAAGCCCAAATCCCAAATATGAAGCCCTAGAGAACAAAACATAGGTAATTAGAAATTATGATTTTCAGTTTTTGGTTCTGGCTTCGATGGAAAAAGGTAGAAATTAAATCCCTAGAAAATGGATGTTGTGTTTATCAAGTTCTAGATGGGGTTCTATTGGTATTTTCCTTGTAATTTTGCAATCGATTTATGGTTAATGTTTTGGGTTTGCAAAATTAGGTGAAGATAGTTGCTCCACATAGACTTCTTCTTCCAAAAGCTCATTCAAAAATGCACTCTTCACATCCATTTCATAAACAGTGAAGTTCTTGTGTGCAACATAAGCAATAAACATCCTTATTGCTTCTAATCTTACAACAGGAGCAAATGTTTCATCAAAATCTATGCCCTCTTCTTGGCAATACCCTTTGGCTACCAATCTTGCTTTTTTTCTCACTACAGATCCCTCTTCATTCATCTTGTTTCTAAATACCCACTTAGCACCAATAACATTTTAGTTGGTAGGTCTTTGAACTAATTCCAAAACTTTATTTCTCTCAAATTGATTCAGCTACTCCTGCATCGCTAGAACCCAATGTTTGTCATCCAATGCTTGTGACACATCTTTAGGTTGAATTTGGGAAATGAAACAAGTGAACTTGGCTTCATGTTGAGTTCTGGATCTAGTTCTTACTCCTTATCTCTCATCTCCAATGATAAGCTCTGGAGGATGGTCTCTCAGTAATCTCACATCTAGTTGGAGTAAGTCTACTAGATTCAGTCGTCTCGCAGCTAAGTTATCTTGATCAATTTCCTTATGATCATTTAGCTGCAGACTTTCCAGCTGTCTCTGAGATTCAGCTATCTCATCTTCATCTGGGTTGAGTCTTCTGATATCTGCCTCAACATAGGAACTCTTCTAAACAGTTGACTGATTCATCTTGTCAGCTAACTCATCAATGTCTTCTCCATTAACATTAGGTTCATCAAAAACCACATGAATAAACTTTTCGTGACCATAATCCTCTTGTTCAGCACTCTGAAAGCTTTACTCTCAGCTGAGTATCCCAAAAAGATACCTTCATTAGCTTTAGCATCAAAAGCTTTCAAGTTTTCCTTGCCATTGTTGTGATTGAAGCACTTACATCCAAAGATATGAAAATATCCAACATTTGGCTTTTTCTCTGTCCAAATTTCATAAGGGGTTTTGGACAGCTTCCTATTGATCATACATCTATTTTGAGTGTAGCAAGCATTATTAATAGCTTTGGCCCAAAATCTCTTAGGCAATCCAGCTTCGGCTAACATGGTCCTTGTAGCTTCCTTGAGAGTTATGTTCATTCTTTCAGCTACTCCATTATGTCGTGGAGTTCTTGCAGCTGAAAATTCATGAGCAATACCATTTTCTATGCAATATTGAGTTATAATCACATTGACAAACTCAGTTCCTCTATCACATCTTATCTTGATAATGGTTTGGCTCTTCTCATTTTGAAATCTTCTCATCAGTTGAGGAAGCTTCTACAATGTTTCCTTCTTTTTACACATTAAAATGGTCCATGTGTATCTTCAATAATCATCTACCACCACTAAGGTGTATTTCTTTCCACTAATGCTGGCTGGTTCAACAAAACCAAATAAATCCATATGCAATAAGTGCAGTATCCTGGTTGAAGAAGAACTTGGCTTGTCCTTTAATGAAGACTTGATTTTCTTTCCCATCTGACATGCATCACAAATGCTCTCCTTCTTGTATACTTAGTCTGGTAATTTTTCCACAAGATGACTCCTTGCAAGCTTGCATGTGTTGAAATTCAGGTAACTTAGCTTTTTGTGCCACAACCAACTTGATTTGGCTATGCTCTTTGCCAATAGACATGTGCTTGGTGTAGCAGTTGACCAATCCACTACATACATGTTTTTCTGTCTTGATCCTTGTAGCACAACTTCATTTGATTCAGCATCCTTGATTTGGCAAACTTCCATATTGAATCCTACATTGTAGCCCTTATCGAAGAGTTGGGTAATGCTCAACAGATTGAAATTTAGCCCTTCAACATAGGCTACATCTGTGATCTCTAGTCTATTTTTCCTTATGGATCTTGTGCCCTTGATCTCCCATTGAGCTTCATTTCCTCCAAATATGACTTTTTCTCCTCTTGATCTTGTGACTTTAATCTCCAATTGAGCTTCATTTCCTCCAAATATGACTTTTCCTCCTCTTATTTCCTTGAATTTTCAAAGTTTTTTCTTGTTGCCAGTCATATGTCTAGAACAACCACTATCCATGTACCAGGTTCCGTGTCACTCAGCTGTTCCTTGACCCTGCAATCAAGGAAATTCATTTTAGGTACCCATACTTGCCTGGGTCCTAAGGGATTAGGACTATGAGGTGATCCAACCAACCTATAGCCAAATGGTCTCACTCTAAGAGGTTGTCACCTATCAATTACATAATCATAATGAACATTAGCAAATTTCTTAGGAGCTTTAGGCTCATACAACTGTCTCTTTTGTCTGTATGCTTGTGTGTGAGCTTGTGTATTTGCTTTCTTGGGATAGTAATGAAACTTTTGTGCATATTGGGCATTGTGCTCGGGTGCATATGTGTGCTGATAATGGTTTCTTTGCCTTAAGAATGACCTATTTTGAGTTTAGGTCTTTGCCACTAGGGCTTGTATTCCTTAGGACTTGGCTGGGGTCTTATTTGATTGTCCCAATCAGCTTGGCTAGGATAATTTCTACCATTCCCATCATATGATTTTCTTTGCTGAAACCTCTGGGGCTTTTGGTAGTTCTGTTTTGATTTCACAGAATATTCATGTTTGAAGTCTACTGATGGGCTCTTCTGAATTTAGTTTCAACTGTCCTTTTAGCATACTTGCTGGCTTCTTGTCTTTACCTTGTATCCTAGGCCAACATGGTGGTGACCTTGTTTGTGAGTGGGTGTGGGTACAATATATGGTGCTTTGGATTATTGGACTTCCTCATTACTTGAGGATGTTTTTTCCATTATCACTCTTGGAATTTGGGCATGCACAAAGGAAAGCCTATGCCTGATTTATCTCCTATTTCATTTTGTATCATTATAAGTGCATCCAATGATTTAGATGCCTTTGTAAATGATGCAATCACATTTTTCAAATATTTTTCCCTTTTTTCTGTTGCAGCTAAGTCATCTTGGATCTTAGCTATCTCAGCCTTCAACTCTGTGTTCTCAACAGCTATGTGACTTATAGTATTCAACTCCTTAGTCAGCTTTGAATTTTGGCTTTTGAGTTGGCTGTTTTCCTCATTTAAAAATGTGTGAGAGGTTTTTACATGCTCAAAGTCTTTCATCATTTTGCTTAATGAATCATAAAGATCAGTGGGTGATGAAGTGTTTGTGTCACTATCACTGTCATCAATATTAGAATGAGATGAGTTAGAGTGTACCTCATCTTATTGTTCTTTTTCCATGAGGCATATCAAAGCCTCTTATTGGGTGTCAGAGGAGTAATTAGCTTCACTGCTATCTGACTCAGCTGGTTCTTTGCACATTGCTGTGTCAGCAGCTTCAGCAGCCAACATGGCTTTCTTCTTTTCTTGCCTTCTCTCTCTGAAGACTTTTCTTTCCTCCTCATTTCTATATTTGTTGACTGGTAGATAGGGACAGTCAATAGCAAAATGTCCTGGTTGTCTGCAATTCCAACACAAGTTTTCGGCTTTTTGGAAGTCAACTCTTTCAGCTCTCTGATATTCAGTTCTTTGATGGTCAGCTCTCTTGGGTGGTCTGTCTTTCCTTGCTTTGGAAGGTGCTGAGTGTCCCCTAGATGATTCACCCTTATTTCTCTTATAGTTCTTATTGAAGAACTTGTTGAATCTCTTCACTATTAGAGCAATCTCCTCCTGGTCAATGGCTTTCTTGGACTCAGCTCTTTTGGACTCTCTAGCCATGAGTGCAACTGTCTTTGGTACATCTGTCTCTTCTTGCTCCTTTCTTCTGAACTCGAATTCATAAGCTTTAAGGTCTGAGAACAGCTCATGGTTGGATGTTCTTGTAAGGTCTATTGAATGTCTCAAAGCCATCAACTTCATTTCCCACTCAGCTGGGAGTGACCTGAGAATTTTCATATACATTTTCTTTTGTGTATACTCTTTGCCTAGAGCTGAGAGCTCATTGGTTATCTCCGTGAATCTAGAATCCAACTGATCCAGACCTTCACCTGCAAGCATTTTAAAATTTTCAAATTTTTGTACTATAACAGTCAATTTATTTTCTTTAATTTTATCAGATCCTTCACAAATTAAGTGAGTTTCTCCCATATTTCTATAGCCATGCTACAAGGATTTCACTTTTTTAAACATGACTTTATCGAGGGTTTTATACAGAATGTCCTTGGCAACATTGTCCAAGTTGTATCTTTTTCTATCCTCGTTCGTCTACTCACATCGTGGCTTCTCTACCATAGCTGGTCATGGTGCAACATGTACAACTGGGACAACAACAGCAGCAGCACGTGCGCCACGTGCACCTGAAGTTGCAGTAGCCTCTCCCTCAGTTGCGGGTGCAACAATAGCAGCAACCTCAAGAGCAAGAGCCCTGACAACTGTGTTCACCTTCATTATTTGTAGCGGCCCATCCTCAATGACGAACCACATTTCATCGTGTAAGGCTGAAAGGTGTGCCTGCATGCGTATTTTCCAGTCATCGAATTCCTCAATGGAAAACATAGGAATGCGAGTTATATTTGCTTCCATGATAATAATTTGTTTTACAAGAAAAGCTTTTTAATAAAAAAAATGCAATTGTTGTTTCTTTTGAAAAAGAGTGAGATCTAGTTCAGTAACCAGTGTGGGAGGCTCAATGAACCAACCGCTTTGATACCACTTGTAGGTCCCAAGGGGTTGAATAGACTTTACCAAATTTTTCTATTTTAGTCCTTTTTATAAATTCAGAGTAGATTCAAGTCTGATGGGTCCTTGGTGGACAACTTAGTATACTTAGACAACAGAGTTAGCCACTCAATAGACTCGACTGAGCTGTTGATAGTATAACTCAGCTGATTCAGTTAACTATTTAAATATTCAAGTAGATTTGGTTTTTACAGCGGAAGACTTTTACCCTTAGTTCGAAATATGTTTTTCAACACTTGTTTTAAGTTTAGTTATTATCAATTGACTTAGAAAATTAACAAACAACAATAATAATATGCAAGAATTAAAGTGTGTTGAATGTAAAAGTCACAAGCAATTTTATAGTGGTTCGAGGAAAGATTAATTCCTCTAATCACTCTTTTCCAACCCTTAGGCGTAATCCACTAAGTAACATTAACTTTGTTAGAAAAGGATGGCAGTACGAGACAACCTTGATCACACAACTGGCTTATTCTGGGACCCAACTATATCACAAGATGGCTGTCCTGCTACTTCAGCTCCTTCAAACTCTTGGATTTGTTCACACAACCCTCCAACGAGTTCGAAGCCTCTGGTTCGATCTGGAACCTTACTACACCTCCTTCAACCCTGGAGTGCAGACCCCTTGTTTCTGAAACAAGCTTTTCCTCTTCAATAAATTGAAGTTGTCTTTCCTTCACTGAATGTGTTGGACCGATTGCCTTCGAGTTTAGGCTTGAGGATATGATTTAAATACTTGAGAGATATTTGCTTTCGCTTTGCAGGTTAATGTCTTTTTGCTTGTCTGCATTCGTAACCTTCTCTCTATGTATTTCTCACTCTTTCATTCTGATAGTTCGAAAATGTATCCGTTGAAGAGATTGATTCCTTTTTGAAACTCCACTTCATGGTCGTTGACTTTTCTTGTCTTGCAGGTTTGATGTCGACTTTACCTTGAATTAAATGCTCTGCAGCCTTTCCTTAAACTCGCAAGTTTTCAGGTACATCTCATTGGCTCCTTGCTTTTTGCACTCTTTCAGCAAAACAACCGTAAGGTAGGCAGTCTGACACATACCTATTTCCAACAAACACTTGACTTTGCTGTGACAACGGATCTCTTCAGCTTTCTTTGATCCTTTTTGCTGCATAACCCCTTTGACAGTCAACTCCACTAATCTTGGAATGTCTTTCTGTCAGTCTGCTGACTGAGACAGCTTTTCTGTCACTTGACTGATACTTGACTTCACTTTACTCAGCTGCCATACAGCTGAATCTTCTCTTCAATCTTCAGTCTAGTCCTGCATTCTTCAACTTGGTTGCTTCTACTCCAACATAGGGGTTCATTTATTTTCCATTGAAGAGATAGATAAAATTCAAACTCTTACATTTTGTTCGTTGGCTTTTCTTGTTTCATATGCATTGATGTTGACCTAACCTTTGAAATTTAGTACTTGCAGGCTCCTGAAATGGTTCAAAGTTTTGCAGGCTTTTAATTGGTCGAAGCTTCTTGCACTCTTTTAGTAGGAACACTTTAAGTTTGCAGGTCTGCTACCCTTACCAAAATAGGTAAGTTCTTGACTTTCAACATGACGGACTTCTTCAGTTGTCTTTAAGTCCTTTAGCTATTTTACCCCTTAATTTGAGTCATCTCTTTCATTCCATGATTGACTCTGCTATAAGTTTTCTGAAAGACTTAGTGATATACTTGACTGAAGCTCTTCTGATCCACTCAGTTGTGACTCAGTTGATTCTTCTCTGCATTCTTCAGAAGTCTTCTACATACTTCTACTTAACTGCTATTGACTCAACTATTACAAAGTAGAAATTACATAGAGAATTGGGGTGCCAACTTTCTAATACAATGTTTTCTCAGCATCATCAAAATCTTTAAAATAAATTTCCTAACAATTTCCCCCTTTTTGATGATGCCAAAACGTTTCTACAACACCATGTGCTGAAAATTAAATAATTGAAAATGAATGTTTCATTTTTATTCCTGAACATTCAACAGTTACATTATTGTACACATATTACAAGTACATTGTAAAAATACAAAAAACAAATTCTGGACAGATATCTTGCCATCTCCTTTGCTGTCTTCTTCTGCTCTCATCTTCATTTCTTCCTCATCCCTTCTTCCTCTCCTTCTTTCTTCATAAGCTCTACTTCTCTGCTCATCTTCTTTCCTTCTCAGCTCCAACTCATTCATTTCAAATTTTCGTGCCATTTCATCAGCTCTACGCTCATCTTCTTTGTTTTGAGCTTCACATAGGCCGATCCAATATGACATCTATTTTTAAAGGGTTAATGGCCATGATTCCACTTACTCTTTTAAGTGGAGAGATCCTACCTTTCCCACCAGAGTGTGAATCTCTGTCTTTTCCCCTTTCTACGCTTTTCCCCCATGCATGGCTACCTCCTCTAGATACTTGGCTGCTGAGTGGCTGTTGACAATTAGAAGTCCGCTAACTCCTGGGTTTCTTCCCTTGAGTCTGCTGATTCTTAGTCTTTTCAATATCTTTTAAGCTCTTTGTAATACCTAAAATTTTTATTTTGAGTTTTATTAATATTTGTGAATTTTTAGATTTTAGTTAGTTTTTTTATTTAGGGGCTATATTATAAATTCAAGCCCATTCTTCCAGTCCATTTTTTTTAAAACAGGCCCAATTTCAGGTAAAGCCATAATTATTTTAAGCCCAATATTGAAATTCTTCATCAAATAAAACACATGTGCCCAAGTCACGTCCGTCTATTATAGAATGACAAAGATTTCAGCTTACCCCTAACCAAATATATAGGAGTCCTGCTGCAAATTGACTTATCAGTTTAAATTAGGACTCTTTAACCTTAATCTAGCTTATAAAAACAAACCTACAGACCAAAGAAAAAATCACGTTCAACAACAAGAAAACAGGTAACCATCATCTTCTTCCCTCACGTTAATTTTCCACGCCCAAACCACGATTACAAGAAAATCCAGTGGAAAATCCGAAAACCAAACCACACCAAATCAGTCCCAAAGCCTATTTTAGAAAAAAAAAGGAGAAAACACAGACATATTGATAACTCACGGCCCAAAACTAGAGAAAATTCGGACTCGCCGGAAAATTGCAAAAATCAATGTCAAAGAACCCCAACCCAACGCCTGAAACCGAAACCTACCACCACCTCACCGCTCCTGAACAGCTTGAAACTGACCTTGTTTTGCCCGAGCTCGCTTGCGGTGCCACCTAGCTGTGCTGCCCGGTTGCCGCCTACTGTTGATGACGGGAATTAGGGAAGTAGGACGGAAAAAAAAAAAACAAACGAAAAGTTTTGGGGGGAGGACGATTGTACTGGGAAGATGAAGAAAAAAAAAAGGAAAGAAGGAAAAGGATAGAGAAAAAGGGGGGGCTGGTACGGAAGGATAGAAGAGTAGGAGGAGAAATAAGGAAGAAGAAAGAAAAGAAAGAAAAATGAAAGAAAGAAAGTGGGGGGCTGCTGATGACCGATTAGGAAGAGAAGAAATAAGAAAAACGTAGGAAAAACAAGAGAGAAAAAGAAAGGGAACATAAAGAAGAGAGAGAAATGGGAAGAAAAGAAAAATAGAGGGAGATGGGAAGGTGACTATACGTATAGGAGAGAAGAAAATGATGAGGAATTTTGGGATGTGGTCCCCTATAAACTAATGATAGAATCGCCCTTCAGTCCCAAACTATCCAAATTAGCCTTTAATTCCAATTTCTACCTTCAATTACAATTTAGCCTCCAATTCTAATTTTTATATTTTACTAAGGCCCTAAATTAAGATTTTTAGATTATTGTTTCTAAGTTTTAAGTTTAGAATATTAGAGGTTTTGACTAGTATTATATTTTCTATTGATTAGGTGATTTATCGAGCGAGGATTATGCGTGCTTGCATCCGACATGTCTAGGCTCTACTTATTTTTCAAAACTACGTTCAAGGTGGGGTTTGTTTTCTAAACTTTATTGTCCTTGATAAATGCTTAGATTATTTTGCATGATTGTGTAGTACAGTTGCTTTAGACACCCATGAGCCAGGGACACAAGAGGTCTGGGGTCGATGTATCCCTCAGGTGGAACCCCTCTAGTGCAATCTATGTCTATGTCTATGGTTTTCAAAAGATCTATGCTATGTTCTATTGGATTGTATTTGCATGCCTATGTGAGATATCTGTGTATTTAGGTTGGACAATTTATACTCCACTGAGCTGTGTCGCTCACCCCATATATAACCAACTTTTCAGGTGAAGGAGATGGCGCTGGCTAAGAGCGGTGGATATGACAAGGCCTATGGATTTATTTATGAATGTTTTTAAAAAAAATGTTGAACTATTTTCTTCATTTTAAATTATTAGTTTTTATTTCCGGTTTATTCTTAATTGATAGAATTAGATAATGGTTAATTTTTTATTCATGAAATATTTTTCTTCCGCTACAATTGACTCAGTTTAATTTTATTTTTAAATTATTCGCGTTTTTTTCCATCATTAAAATTAAGTACACGTTTGTTGATTTTATAATAGAAATTCTATGGCGTTACACTCTTTGCCCAGTAAGATCCCAAGCATCACTAATGTCCGTCCCTGTATAGTACCCTTTTGATAAAAGAGTATCAAACGCTTCATTTGACCGTTCTTCCAAGGGAACTGCTGGTGGAGTAACTTCTTCTCTTCGTAACAACCCTGCTGGTAGACCACTATATTGCTTCTTTAGATTCTAAATCCTCTTCTCACGACTCTTGTTAAGCGTAGCAATATCTTCTTTTGATTTCTGAAAGGCCAACTCAGCCTTTTGTTCAGCTGACAAGGATTGAGGGAGTTGATATAGGATATAGGTGGTGCCTTTGCCTTTTATCGATATCATAGGGGTTGATTTCTCTTACCCCTTTTTGGCATCATCACCTGAAGAAGGTTGGACTGAGCGGAGAATGGAATAAATCTTATTCTAGTTCAAAGAGTCTGTTGTTGATTGATTTGGGCTGAGTACCTGCAACTTAGAATACAGTTGTCTGATGTAGCCGACTTGGTCCCTACGAAGTGCTTTAGCACGCACGATAGAATGACATCGGTTTGTAGCCAACGTCTATGTGAAAAATCGATCGATGTCGTAATCAGTGATGTTAAAAGTATGCTTATTCAACATCGGTTTTAAGCATTCAAAAAATGATGTTGTTATATCCAAAAGACATTGTTTTTAAACCAATGTTGTTAGTTAACTTGTGATTTGCTAGCTTTTTTCGAAGCGTCATCAGTTTTTAACCGATGTTGTTGACTATCTTTTAAATCGGTTGAGCACCGATGTTATAAGGTCTTAACACATCGGTTTGCAACCGATTTTGTTTCTAACAAAAATGATGTTATAGTTTTGTGTTGAACATCGATTTTGGTAGGAACAAAATCGGTTACAAACCGTTGTGTAAAACCTTTTAGAAATTGGCCATAAACCGATGTCATTCACATTTAAAAATGTATGTTTATATGTTTTAATGTGAGTTTAAAACCGATATAATCATCTTCCTCACAAAGGGAGAAACAACCATCCCACCATCAAAGCAAGTAACAACCATCCACCATCAAACATCAAAGCGAGAAACAACATATCATTAATGCTAATTCATCCAATCTACATCAAAATAATTTCCAAATGGATTACACTAGTATCAACAAGTCCAAACAGCGCATACTAAACTACACAACTTCAAAAAGGTCAATATACCAACATCAAGTCCGAATAAGCACATGATCAATACATACAATACGCACATAAATATACCAATTTCAAAAGGGTCTAATAATATCCAGTTTCCCAATGTTTTAAAGAATGCATCAAAAGACTCCAAATTTGCTAACTTCTCCGCTTCATGTAAAAACTAAATGAGTTGAATCATCTAACTAACAACTATACATTTTGATCATCTAGCATAATACAATTAAAAAATTATAACTCAAAAGCATAAAGTAATTCAAATTTTAAAGACATACATAATAAAATACTCAAAATAAATCTATCTAACAATTTTAAGTATACAACAATACTAGAGGCAACGCTGACCAAAACATAATCCTAGCAAGCATTCGACCCACTCATTACTCACTTCATCGATTTCTTCGGCGGGGTACTCACCCATTGATTGCTATTAACAAAATACGTGGATATTGTCAATAAAAACCAAGTGATAGATCATCTCAAGCTATTTAAAACATGCAATACGAAAGTGAGGTTTTTATTACCAATGATCTTGCGAAGACTTGTCAATGGTTGCAATTTTCTGAAATATTATGTCTCTCATGAACCGCATGTCATAAAATCCACATTGCTTCTAATCCGGTTGTCGAGGTGTCTATGTTAAAAAAATATTTGATAATTACAGGATGCTACCTTAAGGAGTATCTACAATTTTAAAAGATAACTGGATATTTTTGAAATTAGGCTAAACTCAAGAGGTAGTATTTGTAATTTAACCACTACATTAGTATAAACAACACTATTCAAAACCAAAAACAAAGTTATGTGGTGCATTGCTTAGTAAATTAAAAGTTTCTGCAGATCAAAGGCCAAATCTACTTTATTACCAAGGATAAGATATTGTCATGTAGATAAAAATGCAAACACAAAAACAACCACCCTTGGAAATCATATGCTTTATTACAAAACCAAATACTTATTAATGTCTATGACATACCTTGACAATTTCCCATAGAGGAAGTTTTTTTCCTCTCCGTCCCTTCTCCGAATTAAACAGCGCGAAGGCCTTGCATACAAACTATATATGATAGCGAGAAAAGAAATACTATTATCTTTGGAAATTCTGAAATACTACAAAGAACTTACGTATTGACAACATCTTTTCAGTCAGGATCACGCATCTGATGACAAAGAGGATCTATGTAAGCAACAACATCATTGTAAGGGTCTATCAACGTCAGAATCTAATGTTCACTGTGAACAACACATATAATTATTAAAAGCATTGTGAAAAAGGCAGAAAGATTCTTATGTTATTGCAATCATGGTTTTTCAATCCTAAAAAGATTTCATAAATATGTATAAGG
The DNA here is from genome assembly GCA_016081115.2 of Rehmannia glutinosa. Taxonomy (NCBI): domain Eukaryota; kingdom Viridiplantae; phylum Streptophyta; class Magnoliopsida; order Lamiales; family Orobanchaceae; genus Rehmannia; species Rehmannia glutinosa. The sequence continues at coordinate 40,748,791 of CM071932.1, read as the reverse complement.
AGACCTGCAACATGATTGCAATCCTAAAAAGATTTCATGAATATGTGAATAGTTCTTTATATATATTAAGGCTATATAAAGGGGGACTTCACCTGATATACACACAACACAATGTAATTTTCAATAGACATAATTCAATTTTCAGATTTATTTTCATAATTCAACAAAGTACTAACTAACAAGTTTTCAATAGACATAATTTAAAGTTTACTCACCCCACATTACATGGAACGATTAATAGTTGTTTTGGTGAGGTATCAAGCATTCTGTTTGCTAAAAAACGTGCCCTTTGGTCCAAAGTCTCCTGGTGCCGTGATGTATCTGTCAATGCCCTATGTGCTACTCCACTTGGATTCACAAATTCGTAATCATGGAGCTTGTTTTTTTCGTTTAACAATTTATATAAATACCTACCAAAAGGAAAATAAAATAAAATGAATCTTTCGCATGTCAAATCTATACCGTTGACATAAACATGGGCCCTAATTGTGTCAACATTGCCTCTCTGCACACTACCACATCTTGCACAAATGCAGGGTATATAATTCTGATCAACAACATTTTTCTTGGCAAATTCCAAGAAAGATTCTAGCCCAACTGCAAAATCACGTGTCAACCTACCCTTTGACATCCATGATTTATCCATTTCTTAATTGCTACATGCAGTTTATGCGTCTATATTTTCAATGTTAAAATTACTAACTGAAATATGGATTGGTGTTATTTGAGTAAGCTTATCTCAAAGAAAATAGTAAATTATTGGCCAAACATTAATTTTTCATTAAATTGAAAAGGCGAAATAGCTCGTGAATCGTGATAGGTTTTTCCAATAACCCATAAAGATCAAAATGTTGGACTAGGATTAAAGAGGAGTTGTAAGAAAGTATTGGCCAAGCCCCATGGTGAGGGTCAGGGTGCAGTTGTAAGAAGAAGCATTGGAATGTCATTTTTCTTTTTCTCCTTCTTACTTGATTCTTGTTTCTTTCTGGAACATTCCAACTTCCAACGGGGCATTTTTTATTTTGTATTTTTTTTGGCCCAAGGAAAAATGATACTGTATATCATTGATTTTGTGTCATACACTGTTGACCATATCAACGATTGCAAAATCTTCTTTGTTTGGTTAAGTCTTTAATATGTCTAAAGAATGAGATATGTTATAATGTTGCACTATCTATCTTTATTAGGTTGCTTTGTTATATTTGTTGGCACTAAATTTGGGATTTTTAAATGGAAAAACAAATAAGTTTGCTATTCGAATTTGAATTGTAACTCGATGTGGTTGGTGTTTATGTTTCAATTCAATATGACCTATACAATATCAATAGCTTAAGGATGTTTGGTTTGTTGCACTAAATTTGCAGGCCTGAGTTGAAGTCCCTGGATCCATTTCTCCTGCTATATGAATTTGTTGGTAACATATATATATCTTTGATGCTTATACATATAACGAATTAACAACCTTGACATTTAATCCATGATTTTGGATACCTAAATTTCATTGTGTTTCAAGTAGTGACTTGTATCTTTTTTTGTTACAGTTTCACCTCGTGCTGGATTTCCTGACCATCCCCACCGATGTACTCTGTACTTATTGGTTTCAATATTAGTTATTTAGTTTTCTTAACTCAATACTAAGTACTAAACAAACATAATGTGTGTGATTAAGAAGATGCTGATCATTAAGGTCCACTATGATAACTAAGCAATTCACATCTATGCTTTCAGAAAAAACATTTGTGGGCCAACAATTTTTACAAAAATGAAACTAAATTACTGAAAAATTGAAAATGCAGTCAATGATGCCTTGTGCTGATTCAAAAGCAAAACCCCCTGCTATTTGTAAATTTATAAGCCCAAGAAGTATTGAACTTCCCCTAAATGTGTTGAGGTTGTCAAAGCAACAGGGTCAGTAGTTTTGCTAGCCTTTTATTTCTTAGATGCATTCGTCTTCTTGAATTCTGAAGGTGTGCGCTGGTATTAATGTGGTTTGCTTTTTATGTAAAACAAACACAAGAAAACTAATTTTCTACTCACCTAGGTTACGGTGTTCCCTTCTGGTATGACCATTAGATTACCTTTTCTTAAATATTTCAAATAATATTAAAGCATATCTTTTTCAGTACAATGCAAAGTGAGAATTATGTCCCAAATTAGAAATCATTTGTGCATATTTGACACTTGATAATGGAGAGATTAAAGGACTACTTGCTGTTTTTTTGTAAGTTTTTCGATAGATTTTTTTCGTTTTTGCTCCAATGTACAAGTGTTAGTGTATTTTTTCTAAAATACATTATCCGTTCACTCTTACTTTCTCAATCATCAATTATATCAAAACGTCATTTTACTTAAAAAAATCATCACATCAATTGCTATAATTATTACACTTTCATATCTCTAATACATTGTTTATTATGAATCTAACAATAACAAGAAAGTCAGTGTTCCTATATATGATGAGTACTTTTTATCCTTGTTCCTATTGTGACTTGTTCTGTTGAAAGCATAAACCCTTATCATGTAACTATCATATTCTAGGTTCTTGACTTGGATAAAAGCTTATCCAAATGCATTTTAACCAATATGCTGCCAACATTTCTATTCAATCCAATTTAATAGTCAGTCATGGAACAGATTCATAACTATAGCCCTCCTCCAGCAATCAACAACGGCATTAAGGTATACAAATTAGAGATAACCTGAGCTAAAAAGACTTGAGAAATACCTTAGCCGATGTCTTTTGCAGGCAACGAAGAAAGTTACAAAACCATTCAAAATACTTCTGAGAGCACGAAAAAGCTGATTAGAAAAGAAAGAAAGAAAAACCGTAAGCCGAGTAAGAAAACCATATATGCTGCAGCAGAACTTAATGCAAGTATACAAATAAACCAGTTATATGATGCGCCTTGCAGATACTCATAAATCTCCAAACAACCCAAATATGAATGTACACAAGAACGACACAAGCCTACAAAGTCTAAGGACCAGCTCAAATGGAGCATAAAGAAGAAAACAGAATATGGGGTATATAGAACATGTAACTATTTCCAAACCTGCAACTATTTGAAAAAAGCTTGAGACAGACATTATTCTAATAGCCCGCACAATCCATTTTTCCAAAAAACCTCTTCAACAACAAAACCCCTGCAGCACAACTCAAAATATAACAAAGCACTTACAATAAGCACTTCTAACAAGCACTAAAAAGCAACATTTATCAAAAGCACCTAGAAGAAGTACTTTTGCACAACAAAGCACCATGAAATGAAAGCAATGTAGAACCTAATGGGGTGGACTAGTAGCAAAGATGAGATATTAAATTGCAGAAAAAGCTAAAAGCCGCTATTTTCCCCGAAAAAAAAAATGGAAACTGATTAAAAGCCACCCTCAAAAATATTCAGCCCACTTCAAACACACGTAACAATACACCATAAAAGCCATTAACCCCAAGCAATTACAACATATATTTCCAAACAAGCTCTATTGCATAATCATCCAAGAAGGTGAATTTTCCTCGAGAATTGCAGTAGTAGGTGAGTTTATGGACGTCAATGTGCTGAGTTTGGAGCACCAGTAGGTGAATTTTCCTCGAGAATTGCAGGGGTTAAAACACCATCGTAATATCCATGCTATGCTATATAGCCTATACCATTGTCCTGTGTTTTACATAAAATATGAGATTTAGAAGATAGAACTACACTGTGTATGAAGGAAGCATCTCTAAAATGACCAAAAATTAACAAAATCCCCCAAAACATGGAAATTAATTGATAAACATAACACTATACAACAACTCTTCTAATTCCCCATTACCATCAAAACAGAGCTGTAGGTGCAGAAACATATCTCATTGGACAAACATTTTTAGCTATTAATCATATCTCATTGACTAATTAAATGTTGCACACAAACACTAAACAAACATGTAGAACCAGCCAAAAAAGGCTTAAAATAAGATGAAATGAAGAAAGGGATATCTGAAAAGATACTTGTGCAGAAAACCGGGAAAACGCCCCCACTTATCGTCTAATATTTGATACAAATATCTTAAGTGTTCCTATAATTTATGATTTTTGAGTAATAATGAGATTAGGAAAACTAATTATAGCAACAGAAAATATTCAATTATTTACTGTTTACAGAGTAACAAAATCTAAGTGTATTCACAACCTTCCATTTGACAAATAACAACTAACATTACAGTGGGAATGCAAAAATTTTTTTTAAAAAAAGTCATTTACAGAAAATCAGTAAACCTATAATAACACCTGTGAATGAACAGTAAATAGCAAAATCTGTCATCCTTCAAAATACTCAAAATCTTCAATTTTTTTCTTTTTCCGCCACAACCGGCCACCTCTACATATACCTACAACCCATTCTTATTGTCCATCCAAAACCACTCTTGATATTGTCATATTCTTTCTGCTAGGGTTATATTAGAAAACAGTTTGAAGATTAGATAAAATGATGCTCTTCGCATAGAAAGTGCAAGGATTCACATGGAGAATATGCCGATGGCGGAGCTATTAATGAATCCATCAATACATATTTGAAGTCCAGGATGATACTTACACAACGGCGAGCTCTACACAACTTAAACGACAAGCTCCTCACTCCTTATCAACAACGAGCTCCACATTTTCGACTAGGGCTTTTGGGAATGGAGTTCAACTAGGGCTTTTCAAAAATATAAAATTGATTAGGGTTTTTGGTTGGTGTGGAGGGACAGAGATGAAGGGCTGGGGAAAAACAAGGGGATTAATTTCCTACATTTTTCTAAGTTTCGAAAGATGAGAAGATGAGCTAGGGACAAACAGAGATGAAGATGGAGTGAAGATGGAGTGAGCGACGGGGTTTTTGGGGAAATCTGAGGGTCGGATTTAAGTTTCTCTAAGTTTCTAAGTGGAAGGGTAGGATTTTCTAAGTGTAAGGGTTTTGGGAAATTTTAATTTTAAAAAACAATTGGAAAAAATTAATTTTATTTTATTTTAAAGTGATAATAATTGAGTTATAACATCTAATTTAAGTAAATGATGTTAATAGTGATGTTATAAACAAATAAAGGGTGGACAAAGACATCTGTTGGAATAACTGATCTTAAACATGATGTTATAAAGCAAAAAAGGGGTGGTCAAAGACATCAACTCTTAAAAACGATGTGTAATAGCGAAAACATCTGCTCATACACATCGCTTCACTTAAAACATGATGTTGTATAGTGTAAGACATCATGAAATTCATGAAACTGATGTCTTTGAGCGTTTTTCTTGTAGTGTATTGTGATATTATGATATTTGTGAACTATATGGACAATAGAAAGAACTTAGAAGATTTAATTGTTTTCATGCTCTATAGATGGCACGTAGGAGGTATACAACACATAAATTTGATGTTAGTAGCGTTAATAGGAGAGCAACGATAGAGATATATGAACAATACCAATGGTACCCTAATTATAACGTTGGTGTGCATCTGAACGCAATGTTTGAATTATGGATAGAGACTAGATATGCAGGTCACTCGATATATGATCGAGAGGGCATACTAAGATTTATTAATACCTTGTCGGAGATACCCCTGCGAAGAGGCAAGAGAGATACACAATCAAATGATAGCGGATGTCCAGGGTGTCCAATTGCGTTTTTGCTATGAGGATTTTACTTCGGTTTTCCGACAGTGGTGGTTGGACCATGTACAACTCACAGTGGACGTTTCTCACTATTGGCCGGAAGAACAAGACAAACATGACGATGCCCCTCCATCTGATTCTACTGATGATGAAGATCCGGAGGAAGACTCCGGAGAAGGACCCAAAAGAAGATGTTTGATTAGCCAGCATTTGTTTTATTTATTTCAGTAGTCGATGTTTTGGATTTTATATTTTCCTTTCGTTAGTATTTTGGTTTATGTTTTTAATTTTTCAAACTAGCAATTGTTTCTTTATTCATCGGATTTGATGTAATAAAAAAAATTGAGATTAATGGATGATCATTTTTTTTATTGCCTTGAGTACTTGTTATTATTTATGGTTTAATTTTTTTTATTAAGCTTAAGAATTTTCCAATTAGAAATTAATTGAGTTTTATGTTCATGGTTATAGGATGATGCCTAAAGCCCCTAGAATCGGGACTGCCCCAAATTCAACTCTAGAAAATTTGGGAGACGTGGGGGCACGCCTGGCCATAGTCGTTGAGAGTTTAACTCAAGGGGGTGCTATGAATACACAAAACCAGCCGGCTCGAGCAACTAACACTTCACATGTGGTGGAGCAGGTTTGCCGCTACAGACCTCCAACACTCGCAGGACAGAAAGAGCCGCATAGTGTGGAAGAATGGATAGCAGAATTAGAGGGCATATATTTATCAAGTGCACTGATGCACAAAGGGTTTCATGTGCGATATATCAGCCAAAACAAGACGCGAGGCATTGGTGGGATCAACACCGACGAACCATCACTGACCAGCAGCGAACGAATATGCAATGGAATGGCTTTAAGGATTAGTCATGCAACAATTTTTCCCACAGTCCTACAGGGATACAAAGGAAAGAGAGTTCCTAAACCTGCAATAAGGGACGATGACAGTGCTCGAGTATGAGCAAAAATTCAATCAGTTAGCGAGATATGCTATTCATTTGACGGACATAGATGAGAAGAAGGCTAAGTGATTCGAGTCAGGTTTATGCCCTGAGTTGGGCGGGGTAGTGAGTATACTGGGGAACACATCGTATTCTGCGGTTGTGGAAGGAGCTCGAACGGTTGCCTCTAATATGAGATTAGAAGGAGATAATAAAATGATTATGAGGCTCCCAAAAGGAAATGGGAGGGTCCAAACACTGGGACGTTTGTTAATAACAACAAACAACAAATAGTCGGTGGTGCCCCTAATCAGCAAGGTCAGCAGACGAGGCCACAATGCTAGAAATGTGGGAAGTATCATAATAGCGAGTGTTTGTTGGGAAAGGATGTTTGATACCGATGCCATCAGCCAGGGCATCAGGGTTGGAACTGTCAGAAATATCCCAGTCAGCCCAAAGAGGATCAGAGGCCCAAAGGAGGGAAACCCAGAATGTACGCCATGACCGAGTAGGACGTACAAGAGGAGCCTGAGACAATGACATTTATGTTATGAGTTTTTAATATACCTGCTCTTGTACTTTTTGATACTGAGGCTACATATTCTTTCATATCTGCAAATTTCATTGAGGTATTAAATAATGTGATATGTAATTCTGTGGAACCTTTGGGGGTTTAGCATACCATTGGGTGAAACTATAGTGGCTGATCATAGAGTAAGCGGGGTAAAACTGAACATAGAGGGAAGAACTCTAGAAGCGAACCTATATGTTATAAAGATGAAGGACTTTGATGTAATCCTAGGAATGGATTGGTTAAGCTAGAACCGAGCAAACATCTGGTGTCACGAGAGGGAAATAGATTTCCATGTGCCTGGAAAAATGAATTTCACTTTCCATGGGACTAAGTCGGGTCTTTCTCCACGAATTATATCAGCAATGAAAGCCATGAAGATGCTAAGGAACGGAGAATGCCAAACATTATTTGTGAATGTAACGCCTACCCCGACTTAAGAGAGAACAATTGTTGATCTCCCAATCGCCCAGGAGTAGCCTGATGTTTTTCTAGAGGATTTACCTGGAATGTCGCCAGATCGACAAGTGGAGTTCATGATTGATCTGGTACTGCGAGCAGCAACAAATTCAAAGGCACCATACAGAATGGCACCTAAGGAGTTGCAAGAACTAAAGTTGCAATTACAAGAATTGTTGGATAAGGGTTATGTGAGACCGAACGTGTCTTCTTGGGGAGCTCATGTGTTGTTCGTGAAGAAGAAAGACGGTACGATTAGGATGTGTATCGACTATTGAGAGTTGAACAATCTCACGATCAATGATCACGGTGGAAGAGCAGTTGATCAAGGATTTCGTCAACATGAGAATTGATGTGGTAGTACCGCCAACTAACACCAAAGTTATCATATTTGCTATGGTGGCAGAGCCGACTTTGAGAAACCAGATCAAGGAGGCACAAACGAAGGATAAGTTTTTTTGCAAAATGACGGAGCGAGCTTTAGCTGGAAACATTAGAGGTTTTGCTGAAGCACCTGACGGTACGCTTACTTATGAAAAGATAGTCTGTGTACCAAAAGACGAGAACCTAAGAAGAGAAATCTTATAAAAGTCTCATTTTACACCCTATACAGTGCATCCGGAACGTACGAAGATGAACCATGACTTGACAAATACTTTCTGGTGGAGAAACATGAAAGGCTCTATTGCATCGTTCGTGGAGAGGTGTTTGACTTGTCAACAAATCAAAGTCGAACACCAACAATCGCCGGGGTTGCTACAACAACTTGAGGTCCCGGAGTGGAAGTGGGAGCATGTTACAATGATTTTTTTACTGGTTTACCAAGGTCGAACAGAGAAAACGAAGCTATATGGGTTATCGTGGACAGATTGAAAAAGACAACACACTTTCTGCCAGTTAAGATAACTTTCAGCATGGAACATTTGGCTCAATTATACATTGAGGAGATCGTGAGGCTACACGGAGTGCCAATTTCGATTGTGTCTGACAGAGACGCAAGGTTTACTTCAATTTTTTGGAAAAGATTGCAAAGAGCAATGGGGACAAGATTGCAATTCAGTACGACTTTTCATCCCAAAACAGATGGGCAATCCAAAAGGACGATACAGACACTGGAAGACATGCTTAGAGCTTGTATGTTGGATTTTGGAGGAGGTTGGGAACGACACTTGCCACTAATTGAATTTGCTTATAATAACAGTTATAAGTCAACTATTGGGATGGCACCATACGAGGCATTATACGGGAGGAAGTGTAGATCACCAATTCACTGGGATGAAGTTGGAGAGAAGAAAGTTTTGGGTTCAGACATTGTCAAAAGAGCAGTTGAAGTTTAGAAAAGATAAGAGAAATAATCAAGGTGGCGCAGGATCGACAGAAGTCTTATGCCGATCAAAAAAGAAAAGAGTTACAATTTGTTGTAGGCGAGAAAGTTTTTCTGAGAGTATAGCCGACAAAGGGAATTTTCAGATTTGGTAAGAGAGGGAAGCTCAATCCGAGATATGTTGGATCATACGAGGTATTGGAGCGAGTGGGGAGAGTATCATATAGATTGGCCTTGCCGCCAGCAATGTCGGGAATACATAATGTTTTTCACATATCTATGTTACGGAGCTGCATGCCAGATTCGAGTCATGTTGTTCATTATGAGACCATAGAATTGGATAGGCAGTTGTCATACGAGGAGAAACTAGTGGCAGTACTAGATCGAAAGGTGCACAAGTTAAGAAATCGAGATGTTGAGTTAATCAAAGTGAAATGGAGTGGACATAGCCAAGAAGAGGCTACTTGGGAACTAAGGACGATATCTTAGCATCACATCCATAGGTTCGATCTTTGTTAGGTAAGTTTAATTTCGAGGAAAAAATTAAGATATTGGGCTTCTAAGGACGATATATTGAAGGACGAAAGTTTTATTTTGGGCTTTTATTAAGATTTGTGAATTTTTAGATTTTAGTTAGTTTTTTTATTTAGGGAATATATTATAAATTCAAGCCCATTCTTCCAGTCCAAATTTTTTAAAACAGGCCCAATTTCAGGCAAAGCCTAATTATTTTAAGCCCAATATTGAAATTCTTCATCAAATAAAACACATGTGCCCAAGTCACGTCTGTCTATTATAGAATGACAAAGATTTCAACTTATCCCTAACCAAATCTATAGGAGTCCTACTGCAAATTGACTTATCAGTTTAAATTAGGACTCTTTAACCCTAATCTAGCCTATAAAAACAAACCTATAGTCCAAGAAAAAAATCATGTTCAACAACAAGAAAACATGTAACCATCATCTTCTTCCCTCACGTTAATTTTCCATTGCCCAAACCACGATTACAAAAGATCCACTGAAAAATCCAAAAACTGAACCACCCCAATCAGCCCAAAGCCTATTTTAGAAAAAAAAAAGGAGAAAACACAAACATATTGATAACTCATGGCCCGAAACTAGAGAAAATTTAGACTCACCGTCAAAGAACCCCAACCAAATGCTCGAAACCGAAACCTACCACCACCTCACCACTCCCGAACAGCCCGAAACTGACTTTGTTCCGCCCGAGCTCGCTCGCGGTGCCACTCAGCCATGCTGCCCGATTGCCGCCAACTGCTGTTGATGGGAATTAGGGAAGTAGGAGAAAAAAAAGAATAGAAAGGAGTTTTGGGGGGAGGATGATTTACTGGGAAAGATGAAGAAAAGAAAAAAAAAAGGAAAGAAGGAAAAGGATAGAGAAAAAGGGGGGGCTGGTACGAAAGGATAGAAGAGTAGGAGGAGAAATTAGGAAGAAGAAAGAAAAGAAACAAAAAGGAAAGAAAGAAAGTGGGGGGTTGCTGATGAACGATTAGGAAAAGAAGAAATAAGGAAAAAGTAGGAAACAAAAGAGAGGAAAAAGAAAAGGGAAAAGAAAGAAGAGAGAGAAAGGGGAAGAAAAGAAAAAAAGAGAGAGGAGAAAATGACTATACGTATAGGTGAGAAGAAAAGGAGGAGGAATTTTGGGATGTGGTCCCCTATATACTAATGACAGAATTACCCTTCAGTCCCAAACCATCCAAATTAGCTTTTAATTCCAATTTCTACCTTTAATTACAATTTAGCCTTCAATTTTAATTTTTATATTTTGTTAAGCCCCTAAATTAGGATTTTTAGATTATTATTTCTAAGTTTTAAGTTTAGAATATTCGAGGTTTTGACTAGTATTATATTTTCTATTGATTAGGCGATTTATTGAGCGAGGATTAGGCGTGCTTGCTTCTGACACTTCTAGGCTCTACTTATTTTTCAAAGCTATACGTTCAAGGTGGGGTTTGTTTTCTAAACTTTATTGTCCTTGTTAAATGCTTAGATTATTTTGCATGATTGTATAGTACAGTTGCTTTAGATACCCATGAGCCAGGGGCTCAAGAGGTCCGGGGTCGATGTATCCCTCGGGTGGAACCCCTGCAGTGCAATCTATGTCTATGTCTAGGGTTTTCAAAAGATCTATGTTATGTTCTATTGGATTGCATTTGCATTCCTACGTGAGATATCTGTGTATTTAGCTTGGACAATTTATACTCCACTGAGTTGTGTCGCTCACCCCATATATAACCAACTATTCAGGTGAAGGAGATGACGCTGGCTAAGAGCGGTGGATATGACAAGGCCTATGGATTTATTTATGAATGTTTTAAATTTTTTTTGAACTATTTGCTTCTTTTTAAATTATTAGTTTTTATTTCCGATTTATTCGTAATTGATAGAATTAGACGATGGTTAAATTTTTATTTATGAAATATTTTGCTTCCGCTACAATTGACTCAGTTTAATTTTATTTTTAAATTATTCGCGTTATTTTTCATCGTTAAAATTAAGTACACACTTGTTTATTTTATAATAGAAATTCTAGAGCGTTACACTCTTTGCCCAGTACAGATACCAAGCATCACTAATGTTCGTCCTTGTATAATACCTTTTTGATAAAAGAGTATCGAACGCTTCATTTGATCGTTCTTCCAAGGGAACTGCTGGTGGAGTAACTTCTTCTCTTCGCAGCAACCCTGCTGGTGGACCACCATATTGCTTCTTTAGATTCTCAAACCTCTTCTCTTGACTCTTGTTAACCCTAGCAATTTCTTTTTTTGATTTCTGAAAGGCTAACTCAGCCTTTTGTTCAGCTGACAAGGATTGAGGGAGTTGAGATCGGCTAGAAGTGGTGCCTTTGCCTTTAACGATATCGTAGGGGTTGCTTTCTCTTACCCCTTTTTGGCATCATCACCTGAGCGGAGAATGGAATAAAGCTTCTTCTAGTTAAAAGAGTCTGTTGTTGATTGATTTGGGCTGAGTATCTGCAGCTTAGAATATAGTTGTCTGAAGTAGCCGACCTGGTCCCTACGAAGTGCCTTTGCATCCATTCATTAATTCTCAGTACTGGCCTATGGATATCTCTTCTTTGAACAGAAAGTGTGACATAGCCATATTGTCAATAGGATCTAAGGATGGTCCCACTCCTTCTTCGGGAATCCTTGCCTCGTCACCCTAACCAACAACTCTTTGTGCCTCGAATGAAAAAACTTCATCGACAGACGCAACTGTGGTAGCCTGCTGAGCTGACTACGCCTCAGTTGTCTTAACAGCTTCACTGGTAGAAGTGTAATTTTTATTTTGAGTATACTTGGCATCAGTTGTTCCAACAACATCATTTGCGAGAGATTGAACTACTCGAGGAGGGGATCAATGAACACAAACCTCATTCTAGTGTATTTCAAAGTATCCTCTGGATCAATGGCCTCCTCGTCGGATTCAGCAGATTCACTGGCTTCCATTTCTTCATCTATGTCTGAATACTCTGCTTCTGATTCAATTTCTATTAAAGCATCTATGATCATTAGATCAACTGGTTCAGATTCTGGGACTATTATCCGCACATCACAAGTTGTAGGTTCCAAGAGGTGTCAGTTAAGTCTAGACGGGAGGATTGAATAGACTTAACCAATTTTTCGATTTAAAACAATTCAGAGTTTATCACAAGAAAACAGCTAAGTCTCTTGAGAGACAGTTGGGTCAAACTTCAGCAGGAGAGTTAACCACTCAACAGACTCGAGAGAGCTCTTGATAGAGTAACTCAGCTGAGTGAAGTTAGCTTTTCAGAAATTCAGTTTTCTTGGTTTTACAGCGGAAGTCTTTACACCCTTTTTAAAATTGGTTATCAACACTTGTTTTAATCATAGTTGTTATCAATTGGATAATAAAGCCAATATAAATGCAGGTAATTAAAAGGAAGATATTAAAGTGAGAAAGTAAATGACACAATTATTTATAGTGGTTCAAAGATGGGGTAATTCCTCTATTCCACTATTCTCCTACTTCAAGAGGTATTCACTACTGCAATGGTAACTTTGTTACATAAGTACAGCATAGTCCGAGCAAGCCTTCATCACACAACTGGCTTCACTCCTGGGATTCAACTCTTCATAAGGCAGCTGCCTCACTACTTTAGCTCTTAAAATCATTCGGACTTGATCATGTAGACCTCCGTCGGATTTGAACCCGGTTCTAACTTAAACATCACTGAACTTCCTTCACTTCGTGGAAGAACAGACCCCTTTGCTATTGAAAAAAGGTTTCCTCTTCAACTTTGAAGTATGGCTTGTATCTTTCACTGATATGTGTTGGATAAAGGCACTTTGTGATTAAGCTTGAGCATTTGAGAATGTTTTCTTAAGAGAGAGTATTGCAGATTTGCTTGATTGATCATATTTCTCTAATGTGTCACCCGTCCTTCTCTCTGAAAATTCCTCAACCTTTTATATTGAGAGTTTGAAATTGGTCCATTGAAGAGATTGACAAATTGAAACTTGACCTCTTGTTCGTTGGCTTGTCTTGTTCTGCAGCTTTTGATGTTGACACAACATATTGTTTAACTACCTGTAGGATTCTGAAACCCACCAGGTTCCGCAGGCGTTCCATTGGTCCCTGTCACTTACTCTCTTTCAGCAAGACAACTTTTTAAGATTGCAGGTTTGTCCCTTACCAAAATGGGTAAGTCTTGACTTTTCTTTGCAATGGACTTCTTCAGATTTCTATAAGTCCTTCAGCTGCTTTACCCCTTAAGTTGAGTCTTCTCCTTGATTCTTGGATGACTCTGTTGCAAGTCCACTGAAAGACACATCTGCTTTACTTGACTGAAGTTCTTCTTGGCTACTCAGCTGCGACACAACTGAATCTTCTTTGCACTTCTTCAGCAAGTCTTCTGCATCTTCAACTTAGCTATTTGATAACACAACCAATATTCTAACTATTGGAAAGTTGAAATACATACAGAAAATGGGGTGCTAACTGTATAATCTATGTTTTTTCTAAGCATCATCAAAATCTATACAAATAAATTTTCTAACACCAGTTATTTCAACATTTCCCCAAGCAGTCTCAACTACTAATGGCTCTTGAGCAATCCCTGCAGTAGTCTTGACCGCTGAAGGGTCTTCAACATTTGTGGCATCCTTAGTGGTCACAACCTGGGATTGCACTTTTTCATAATAATAGTCTCAATTGTTGTGATCTTCACAGAACTTCCAACATGTGCCTCTGTCTCCGTAGTCTCAACTGCTGAAACTTCATGGGTCTTCAATTCTACTCCCTGTGCCTAAGCTGCAGCAGTCTCAACCACTGCAACTTCACTGGCCTTTACATTTTCTTCTTCGATAACACTCTCACCATTGCCTCCAAACTTCAGAGTTTCTTCTCTTCTCCTACAACCTTCTCCGACCTCGCTGTAGTGTGCCTAGTTTGCCCCTCATCTGGCTCACCAGCTGACTGATATTGACTTAAGCTAGGGTCAACTGTCACTGGGAACTTGGTTGTTTCTCTTGAATGCTCATTCAATTCAGTATCTGCTGTCTCAACAACATCTTTAGGGTGTGGCTCAAGTGGGTTCCCCTCTTGTATATCTTCATCTAAATTTACGACTTTGATCCCAGCCTTATCACCATTCCCCCTATTTTCAATTTCCTCATGAGACTGGGCTGGTGATGAGAGTGCAACTATGTCACTTACCACACCTTCGATGATAATGGTTGGGGATGATGGTTCCCCAACCCCAGACAACTATGATCTCTCAACCATCGACATTTTCTTCATCACCGCTACTGTACACATAGGGAATTTTTCATCTATGAATGGACATTTGTGTGGTTTAGCTCTCTTATCCTTCTGAAGGGCCTTCTCCCTCTCTTACTGCTTCTTCCCAAAAAGCACAGTGCTGGCGTACATCTCCTCAAGAGCTTAATTAATAGAAGCATCTTTCATAAATGCCAAAAGCCATTTTTCATATAATTTAGGCCTTCGAAACTACTGTCGACTGTTGCTCACATTCCATTTTCTCCATACATACAACCCAACTTTGATGTCAGGATAGATAGGGGATCCTGGTTTATCAGGCGTAGTTGTATCCCTTTCAGAAACTTCTTCTTCTTGAGGCCTAACTTCAACAATGGATTCAATAGTGGTCTTAACAGCTGCTTTTTTAATTACCATTGCAACTGTGTCCTCAACGCTTTCTTCCTTTGGTTCAACAACAACTACTGCCTTCGCAGTTGATTCTACTGCTGCTTTCTCAATCGGTTGAGTCTCTACTTCTTCATAAATGCCTTACGGGAATTAGATGTTCTTCTCTTCTTTTGCAGCTGGGGCAGGAGCAGGAGTAGCTCTCTTCAACAGGGGTACTCTCAGTTGTTTCCCTCTCGGAAGCACCCTTCTTGTTCGCATGAGCCTTCTTCTGGGCAACTGACAGATTTCCCTTGAAGAGTCTCTTATTTACATGGAATGCCTTACCTTTTCTCAGCGGCAATTGTTTCTTTCCAACTCTACATTTTTTACATTTTGACATAGCTTATCAAAAATCTACTCGCTCCAATTCACTTCCAGCTCTTCCATAATGGCTGCCATTACAGTTAGCTTTGTTTGGGACGGCTGATTGTAAGAGCCAAACTTGATATCCATGCATTTCGCTACCACATCCATTAGCTTGTGGTATCTTCTCTATTCACAACCTTCGTGGCTGATGGATTGTACTTGGTCAAAGCTTCCTCGATTGCAATCTCATTCCATATCTTCATGAAATTGAACTTATAATTTTTTAGCTCCTTGAGTCTACTGCTGGGAATGTGGAGTAGATTAGTCAAGTTCGCTACAACTAACTTGATTTCCTTTACATTCATAGAAGAATGGATTCAATCATCGTGAATGTAGACGTTCACATAGAACATCGCCACTTCTTCCAAAAATGTATGTGGCATCGGCATGGTGAGAAATCTCAACAGACCATATTTCTCAAGTGTTGAACAATCTTCTTCTCCCTTTCTTGATCAGAAGACTGCTTAACCAATCATTTGACATCTATGAGTGCACCGGAGTACACTTTTTTAGACAACTTCGCAAAATCTGGAGCAGAGCTTGAACTTTACTTTGGTGCCATGGTGAATTTTTGAGAACTTGAAGCTTTCGAACTTAGGTTTTTCTTGCAGAGAATCTTGCCGAATTTCTACAGTTTGAATGTAGCGTGAAGAGAGAGGAAATGAGATTTTTTGATATATATATATATATTGAGAGAGAGAGAGAGATGGGACATGAATAGACATTTTCGGGATTGTGCAAATTTGAAATTGATCAACTGTTAAGATTCATCCGAAAAAGGTTCTTTAATTTCCCCGCATTAAATGCCCGCAGCATTTATGGCCAATCATAGGTTTCCTAAAGTAGCCTTACTATGTCGCATTTATTGATGTTGACATCATCTCAAAAATATTCCAGATTTAATGAAAATGACCATGTTTTATCTCTTGTTAATAAATTTGTCTGCTTACTCATTTTGGCTTGACTCTGTTTCTCTCTTCAGTCTACTGATATGACTCAACTGTTCAGTTGACTTTACTCTGGTGAACATCCAAATTGGCTTATTTTACTCTGTTGAATGAGTAAAACTCTTCTGAAACACAATTCCTTTGCTTCTAACTCTGCTGAATGAGTCTTCTGAGCTTATTAACCCAACTTAATCAATCCAAGCTCAATCTCCAATTCTTCCAACCTTAATTCACATAAGAGTTTTGTGAATATATCAGCTAACTGCTTCTCAGTTGACACATATTCCAATGTCATGTCTTTCTTTTCAACATGATCTCTAATGAAATGATATCTACCATCAATGTGCTTTGTTCTAGAACGCAATACTGGATTATGAGTAATTGCATTAGCACTTGTGTTATCACACATAATTGGAATTTTATTTTCTTCAATATCATAGTTTCTCAGTGGTTATATCATCCATAAGACTTGGGCACAATAGTTGCCTGCAAAATTTTACTCAGCTTCAGTTGTTGATGTAGCTATTGAATTTTGTTTCTTGTTGAACCAAGAAACCAATCTATTTCCAAGAAGTTGACATGTACCAAATGTACTCTTCCTGTCAACTCTACATCCAACATAATCTTAATCTGAATATCCAATCAATTTGAAGCCTACTTGCTTAGGATACCATAATCCAACTTCTTGGATTCCTTTCAAACATCTTAATATTTTATTTGTTGATTTCATATGACTTTCCTAGGAAAAAAATTAATTCTTCTATCAAGCTCATCTCAAACATTCCTTGTATCGGCTTTGAGAATTTATCATAGAGTTCTTTTTATGTAAATCCAAAAATAATGTCATCCACAAATATTTGAACAAGCAAGATGCTCTCTCCATCTTGAATTCTGAAAGGTGTTCTATCAACTTTTCCTTTGGTAAATCCATTCTCTATTAGGAATTGAGACAATGTATCATACCATGCTCTTGGTGCTTGTTTCAGTCCATAGATTGCACACTTTATCTCCAATAGTCTTTTGCTCAAAGCCTGAAGGTTGTTCCACATATACTTCTTCTTCCAAAAGTCTATTTAGAAATGCACTCTTCACATCCATATGATAAACTGTGAAGTTCTTATGTGCAGCATAGGCAAGAAACATCTTTATTGCTTCCAATGTGGCACCAGGTGCAAATGTTTTATCAAAATATGTACCTTCTTCTTGGAAATACCCTTTAGCTACCAATATTGCCTTGTTTCGTACAACAGATACTTCCTCATTCATGTTGTATTTGAATACCCAATTTGTACCAATTACATTTTGGTGAGTAGGCCTTTGAACCAATTCCCAAACTTTGTTCCTTTCAAACTACTTTAGCTCTTCTTGCATAGATAGGATCCAATATGTGTCATCCAATGCCTCTGACACATCCTTTGGTTCAATATGGGATATAAAAAAAGTGAACATTGCTTCATGTTTGTTGGGAAATTTATTTTATAGATTTTGACGATGGTATGTAAAACTTAGATTAGGAAGTTGACACCCCATTTCGGTTGTAAATTCAACTATGTAATATATAGGATCTATGAGTTGAGTCGAAGCAGCCTTGCTGGAGATTGCAGAAGTTGACTGAAGGACAATGTGAAGATTAAGTTGTGTTGTAGTGAGTATCGAAGAGAGGCCTCATTCAAGTACTAAGAAGCTGTCTCAGTCAGCAGACTGACAGTTAAGTCACTCCTAGATATTTGGAGAAGACTTATAAAGGGGTTGAACAGCAAAATGACTTAAAGAAAGCTGAAGAAGTCCGTTGATAAGTAAAGTAAAGAATTACTCAAAGAGGAAAGAAGACAGACTGCAACCTTAAAACTGTTTTGCTGAAAGAGTGCAAAATGTTGGGAATCACTGAGATGTTTCTACACACTTGTTGTGTTTCGGGCAAACCTGCAGAGCATTAAACCAAAGTTGGGTCAACATCAATTGTTGCATAAAAAGACAGGCCAACGACCATGAAAGTGGAGTTTGAAAATGCATCTATCTCATCAACGGATACACTTTTGAACTGCCACTATAAAAGCCTGAGGAGTTTATGTGAGAGAGTACGAGATACAAGAGACACTAAGGCATTCAAGCAATCTGAGCGAGAAGCAAAATACTCTCAAGCAATACACTATATCCTCAAGCATAAAATTCAAAGTCTATCTAACCAACACGTTCAGTGACGGAAAGAAAAACTTCAAGTTGTTGAAGAGGGAATTTGTTTAAAAACAAAAGGGTCTGCACATCCAAGGATTGAAAGAAGTGCAGTGATGCTCAACCTAGAACCAGGCTTTGGATTCGTTGCAGTTCTTTGTGATCAAATCCAAGAATTCAAAGGAGCTAAAGTAGCAGGACAACTATCTGGTGAAGAGTTGAGTCCTAGGAGTGAAGCCAGGTGTGTGATCAAAGCTTGCTCGGACTGTTTATCCTTTTTGTAACACGACTGTTGCATTAGTGGATTACCTTCAGGAGTTGGAAAAGAGTGGAGGAGAGGAATTACCCCATCCTTGAACCGCTATAAAATTGCTCTGTGTCTATTTACTTTCAACATTTAATTCTTGCATATTATTACTCTGCTGATTGATAAAATTTGCTAAGTCAACTAATAATAACTTAACTTAAACAAAGTTTTGTAAACATATTTTAACTGAAGGGTGTAAGTCTTCCGCTTTTAAAACCATGTTAGCTGTATTTTTAAAGAGCTCAATTCACTTAGCTGAGTTACCCTATCAACAGTTCAGTCAAGTCTATTGAGTGGTTAACCCTTCTGTTGAGGTTGAACTAAGTTGTCCCTCAAGGACTTAGCTGCTTGTGTAAAAACTCTGATGTAAAGGACAAAAATTGAAAATTGGTTAAGTTTATTCAATCCCACCTTCTAGACTTAACAGAAACACCCCTTGGGACCTATAAGTGGTATCATAGCGGTTGGTTCAAAGAACCTTCCGTACTAGTTACTGAACTAGATCTCATTCTTTTTCAAAGGTACAACACATGACTGCTTTTAAAACTTTCATTTAAAAGTTATTATCATGGAAGCAAATCTATCTCGTATTCCTATATTTACTGTTGAGGAGTTTGACGACTGGAAGATTTGCTTGCAGGCACATCTCATAGCGCTTGACGATGAAATGTGGTTTGTCATTGAAGATGGACCCATACAGATCATGAAAGTGAATACTTCTGCGAGAGCTGCTGCCGCTGCTGAAGAAGAGGCTGCTACAGCACCTGCTTTGCACTAAGGCATGCTATTGTTCAAAAACCAAGATGCGAATGGACCAATGAGGACAGAAAAATATACAACTTGGACAAGGATATTTTATACAATACTCTTGACAAAGCCATGTTTAAAAAAGTGAAATCTTGCAGGACTGCTCGTGCGATATGGGAGAAGCTTACTCTAATTTGTGAAGGATCATAGCAAATTAAAAGGGAATAAGTTGACTGTTGTTGTACAAAAATTTGAATATTTTGAAATGTTTGCAGGTGAAACCCTGGTTCAACTAGATGCTAGATTTACAGAGATTACAAATGAGCTTTCAGCTCTGGGCAAAAAATACACACATAAGGAGATGTGTATGAAGATCCTTAGGTCACTCCCAGCTGAGTGGGAAATGAAATGGATGGCCCTGAGACATTCTATGGACTTGACAAAAACCTCCAACCATGAGCTATTCTCAGACTTAAAGGCATATGAATTTGAGCTCAGAAGGAAATTAAGAGCAAGAAGAGATAGTTGTACCCAAGACAATTGTTCTAATGGATGGAGAATCCAAGAAAGCTGAATCAAAGGACATCATTGACTAGGGGGAGATAGCCCTAGTGGTTAAAAGATTCAACAAGTTCTGTAACAAGAACTACACAAGAAACAAAAGTGAAACCTCTAGAAGACACTCAGCTCCTTCCAAGACCAAGGAAGACAGACCACCAAAGAGAGATGACAACCAGAGAGCTGATGACTAGAAAGCTGAGAACCTGTGCTGGAATTGCAGACAGCCAGAACGCTTTGTTGTTGATTGTTACTATCCACCAGTCAACAAGTACATTTATGAGATAGAAAGAAAAGACTTCAGAGAGAGAACACAAGAAAGAAAGAAAGCCATGGTGGCTACTGAACCTAACACAGCCAAGTGCAAGGAGACAGTTGAATCAGACAGAAGTGAAGCAGACTATTCCTCAGATACAAAAGAAGAGGCTTCGATATGCCTCATGGCCAAAGAACAAGAAGATGGGGTACATTCTAACTCATCTAGATCTTATTCTTATGATAGTGATAGTGACACAGTTCATCACCCATAGATCTTTATGATTCATTAGACAAAATGAT
Source organism: Rehmannia glutinosa (assembly GCA_016081115.2). Classification (NCBI taxonomy): domain Eukaryota; kingdom Viridiplantae; phylum Streptophyta; class Magnoliopsida; order Lamiales; family Orobanchaceae; genus Rehmannia; species Rehmannia glutinosa. The sequence goes on along the minus strand of CM071932.1, from coordinate 40,728,009 downwards.
GAAAGACTTTGAGCACATAAAATCCTCACACACTTCTAAATGAGGAAAACAACTGGCTTAAAATCCAAAACTCACAACTGACTGAAGAGCTGAGTACTCTGAGTCACATAGCTGATGAGAACAAAGAGCTAAAGGCTGAGATAGCTAAGGTCAAGGCAGACTTAGCTGAAAAGGACAAGAGGGAAGAAGAATTAAAAAATGTGATTGCATCACTCAGTAAGCGATCCAAAGCATTGGATGAATAAATGATGATACAAAAGGAAATAGGAGATAAGGCAGGCTTAGGATTCAAATCCTTTGTCAATGCTCAAACTCAAAGAGTGATTTTGGAAAAAGGATCCTCAAGCAATGATGGATTCCAAAAGCCAAAAGCACCATATGTTGCACCCACATTCAATCATGAGCCCACACGTGTTGGCCTAGGTTATAAAGGCAAAGGCAAGAAGCCAGATGAGTATGCTGAAAGGAAAACTGAAACAAAATTCAGAAGAGTCCATCAACAGACTCCAAACAGAAATATTTTGTGACGGCAAAATAGAACTACCAAAAGCCCCAGAGGTTTCAGCAAAGAAAGCCATATGAAGGGTAAAGGTAGAAACTATCCTAGCCAGGCTGATTGGAATAATCAAATGAAACATAAGCCAAGTCCTATGGGATACAAGCCCAAATGGCAAAGACCTCATACTCAATACATGTCATTCCCAAGGCAAAGGAACCAATATCAACACACATATGCACCCAAGCATAATACCCGTTTTACAAAAAAAGGTTCCATATTATCCAATGAAAGCAAATGCACCAGCACACTCATAGGCACACAGGCAGAAGAGATAGTTGTATGTGCCTAAAGTCCCTTAGCAATTTGCTAAAATTCATTATGATTATGGAACTGATAGGTGGCAACCTCTTAGAGTTAGATCGTTTGGCTATAAGTTGGTTGGATCACCTTTTAGTGCTAACATCTCAGGACCTAGACAGGTTTGGGTACCTAAAACATGATTTCCTGGATTGCAGGTTCAGGAAATAACTGAGTGCCAAGGAACTTGCTACATGGATAGTGGTTGTTCCAAATACTTGACAATAAGAAGAATCTATCAAACTTCAAGGAGTCAAGAGGAGGAAAAGTTATATTTGGAGGAAATGAAGCTCCATGGGAGATTAGAGGTATTAGATCCATAAAGAAAAATGGACTGAAAATCACAGATGTAGCCTATGTTGAAGGGTTGAATTTCAATCTGCCGAGTATCAGCCAACTCTGTGATAAAGGCTACAATGTAGGATTCAACATGGGTGTATGCCAAAGCAAGGATGTTGAATCAAATGAAATTGTGCTATCTGGATCAAGATAGAAGAACAAGTATGTAGTGGATTGGTCTACTTCTACACTAAGTACATGCCTATTAGCTAAGAGCACAACCGAATCAAGTTGGCTATGGCACAGAAGGCTGAGTCACCTGAATTAAGACAATCAACAAGCTTGCAGGGAGTCATCTTGTAGAAGGATTGGGAGACTCGGTGTACAAGAAGGAAAAGATATGTTACGCATGCCAAAAGGGAAATCAAATCATGTCTTCATTCAAGGATAAGCAAAGAAAGTCAGTTGATCAAACAAGATATAGAGTACTTATTGGATCATTGCTCTACTTGACTGCCAGCAACCCAGATATCACCTTTGTTGTAGGTGTATGTGTGAGATTTCAATATGCTCCAAAGGAAAGTCATAAGACTGCAGCTAAGAGAATCCTAAGATATTTGAAGGGAAGCCAAGAAGTTGGCTTATGGTATCCAAAAGAAGGAGGATTCAAGTTGATTGGATACTCAGACTCAGACTATGATGGATGTAGAGTTGGCAAAAAGAGTATATCTGGTACCTGTCAAATACTTGGAAATAGATTAGTTTCTTGGTTCAACAAGAAACAAAATTCAATAGATACATCCACAGCTAAAGTAGAGTACATTGCTGCAGGCAGCTGTTGTGCTCATGTTCTATGGATGAAGGTATCTTTTTGGGATACTCAACTGAGAGTAAATCTTTCAAAGTGCTGAAGAAGAGGACTATGGTCACAGAAAGGTCTATCCATGTGGATTTTGATGAACCTAATGTCAATGCAGAAGACATTGATGAGTTAGCTGACAAGAAGAATCAGCCGACTATTCAGAAGAGTTTCTATATTGAAGTAGATATCAGAAGACTCAACCCAGATCAAGATGAGATAGTTGAATCTCAAAGACAACTGAAAGATTTGCAGCTGTATAATGAAGATCAAGAAGAAGCTGTTTAGGACAACTTAGCTGCAAGAAGACTTAATGCAGTAGACTTACTCCAACCATATGTGAGATGGCTGAGAGACCATCCAACGAGCTAATCATTGGAGATGTTAGAGAAGGAGTGAGAACTATATCCAGGACTCAACATGAAGCTATGTTCACTTGTCTCATTTCTAAAAAGCCTAAAGATGTTTCACAAGCATTGGATGACACACATTGGAATCTAGCTATGCAGGAAGAGTTGAATCAGTTTGAAATGAATAAAGTTTGGGAATTGGTTCAAAGGCCTAGCCACTGAAATGTTATTGGTACTAAGTGGGTATTCAGAAACAAGATGAATGAGGAAGGATATGTAGTGAGAAACAAAGCAAAGTTGGTAGCCAAAGGGTATTTCCAAGAAGAAGGAATAGATTTTGATGAAACCTTGGCACTTGTTGCAAGATTGGAAGCAATATGGATATTTCTTGCTTATGCAGCACACAAGAACTTTATAGTCTATATCAAATGGATGTGAAGAGTGCATTTTTTAATGGACTTTTGGAAGAATAAGTCTGTGTAGAACAACCTCCAGGTTTTGAGCAGAAAACTATTGGAGATAAAGTCTAGAAGCTCAAGGAAGCATTGTATGGTTTAAAGCAAGCACCAAGAGCATGGTATGATACATTGTGTGAGTTTATTATAGACAATGGATTCACCAAAGGTAAAGTTGACATAACACTCTTCAGGATTCAAGATCAAGAGAGTGTACTTCTTGTTCAAATATATATGGATGACATCATCTTTGAATCCACTAACAAAGAGTTTTGTAACAAATTCTCACACCTTATGCAAGGGAAGTTTGAGATGATCATGATGGGAGAGTTGACTTTCTTCCTAGGTCTTCAAGTCAAACAAATAAAGGCTGGAACCTTCATAAGTCAAACGAAATATACCAGAGATTTAATGAAGAAATTTGCTATGGAAGAGAAATCATCTGTAAAGATTCCCATGAATACTTCTGTGAAGATGGATATGGATGCAGAAAGAAAGTCAGTTGATCAAACAAGATATAGAGCACTTATTGGATCACTGCTCTACTTGACTTCCAGCAACCCAGATATCACCTTTGTTGTAGGTGTATGTGTTAGATTTCAATCTTCTCCAAAGGAAAGTCATAAGACTGCAGCTAAGAAAATCTTAAGATATTTGAAGGGAAGCCAAGAAGTTGGCTTATTGTATCCAAAAGAAGGAGGATTCAAGCTGATTGGATACTCAGACTCAAACTATGATGGATGTAGAGTTGACAAAAAGAGTATATCTAGTACCTGTCAAATACATGGAAATAGATTGGTTTCTTGGTTCAACAAGAAACAAAATTCAATAGATACATCCACAGCTGAAGCAGAGTACATTGCTGCAGGCAGCTGTTGTGCCCAAGTTTTGTTGTGTTGTATGGCGGAACTCGTACTATTTATAACTTTTGAAACTGTATTGTAAAATATGAAATAGTGTGCTAGTTTGAGTTCTGGGTTTGTATATCTAGAAATCATGCTTACGTACAAACAAGGTTGACTAGCATTTTTGCTTTTAAATGGTAAAATCTTCGTTGCAGTCTACCAGGTTTATTTCATTGTTCGCTGTTATCAAATTTACACAGGAAATTTTTTTTTACACGTTTGAAATAGAGTTTGTGGTCGAGTTGTACAATTTATGTCTATTTTCTAGTAATAGTAATAGGGTGGGCGTGACAGAGTGGTATCAGAGCTCCGCTACAGGTTCTGTAGACAGTCCATATACATGAACTCAAAACTTGTGGAGCACAGTCATGCCAATAAGTTTTACTTTATTATTTGATGCATTTTATGTTTCATGAATTATATTGGTCATGTGTTATTAGGTTATCCTAAGACAGTGTTTTTGTAACATCCCAATTTCATAAAAATAAAAATATACAATTTGTGATTTGGTAAATAGCTAAAAAAAAATTAACTCAAGCTGGAAAACGCATTCGTTAAAGAAATAAATACTACGACTTGTCATAAATGCGGAAACCGTGTTCAAAATTTTAAAAACAAAAATCTATAAAAGCAATTAAGTTTTTTTTAATATCCTAAAATAAATCAAAATAAAGGGGCTCTTTTAATTCTTGATTCAACTTCCACCATCCCCTTTGCCACGCTCCGGCTCCTTCATTCATCTGTGGAAAACATGGGGTGAGCATACAACAGCCCAGTGGGGACGCAATGTCTAGATTAAATACACAGTACAATCACTCATGCACACACACCTATGCTTTTCATGCTTGTACAATTAAGTACGATGCTTTTCATGCTTGTACAATTAAGTACCATGTTTTTCATGCTTGTACAATTAATTATCATCTTGCTTTTCATGTTTAACGTGTACATACACAAATAATCATACAATGCATTTAAAGTAGACATAAGTACTAAACCCCACCTTAAAAGTAGAAACTTCGTAAAAATCCAATGCGGTGTGTGAGCCTAGAAATCGAATTCTTCATCTCCTACAACAAAATAAATTTCTAATTAATAAAGTGTTGTAGATGGGTAAAAGAAAAGAAATTCGGATTTGAAAAAGAATTGGTCTTTAGAAGAATTGGCTTGGTAGATGGCTTGTTGGGTTAAAATTTGGCTTGGTCAAGAAATCAAAGAGTTTGGGTTTGATTCCAACCTTTTTCCTTTTCCTCCCTTTTTTTCTTCTTTTCTTTTTCCCTTTTTCTTTTCTTTTTCCTCTCTTTTCTTTTTTTTTCCTTTTCTTTTTTCTCTCTTTTCTTTCTCTCCTTTCTGTCGTCCAACTCCCCCTTATCTCCCTCAACTCTCTTCTCTCTTCCCCCTCTCTGTAAAATCGTCCCAACCCCCCATCTTCCTCTCTTTTTTTTTTCTTCTTCTCTCTTCTCTCTTCTTCTTCTCTATTTCTTTCCTCTCTTTTCTCATCTTTGGAATTTTTTGGGAGTTTAGGGTTTGGGGAGGATTTGGCTATGGGAGAGTCGGCTCCAGCGGTGCCGGCGCCGGTGGTGGTGGTGGTTGCCGACGGCCTAAGGGTGGAGAAGGAACCCTTACCTCTGAATTCTTTGAATGAGAGTTTGTGAAGGAAAACCCTAATGAAGCTTGTCAATTTATAGGCCAAGGATTTCTCTTCCCTTTCATGTGCTTGATTTATTGCCATTCTTACAAGATTTTTCCTTATTGTTTTTTAAATAAAATCAGAAAATAGGATCCCCAAATTAGGAAATTAGGGTTTGGAATTTTAACAATTACCCCCAAAATTGGTTCTAATCGAACCCTAATTTTGCCCTAATTAAATCCCCAAATTGTTAGGAAATCGGGTATTACAGTTTTAGTTATGGTGAGAACTAGAGGTGAGAGTAGTGGTGGGGATAGAAATCAAGGAGGGAGACACTTATACCAATGGGTGATCGGGATAATGTTATAAATTGTCTTACGGAGTTTATCCAGTGACAATTTGAACAAATTCAACAACTCATCCATCAGAGGGATAAAGCTGGAGAACAAAGAGCAGAAATGAACCAACCACACCATAGGGCATATCAAGTCGAGATAGTGGAGGAAAGGTTCCGAAAGCTAAATCCACCAACCCTTGAAGACGCTGCAAATCCCACGACAGCAGAAGATTTGTTGCGAACTCTAGAGAATATGTTCCAGTACAGTAGGGTCCTAGAAGAAGAGAAGGTAATATGTGCTTCGTTTATGCTTCGTGGAAGTGCGGGACATTGGTGGGACACGATGAAGAGTATAGAAGATGCGACGAACATGACTTGGGAAAGATTTAAAGAACTATTCAGAAACAAGTACTTCACGGCTCATGTTCGTGTAATGAAGATGAACGAGTTCATACAATTACGCCAAGGAACAATGACTGTCGGGGATTATATTCGCAAATTTGACGAATTGTCTAGGTTTGCTACTCGTATGGTCAGCAATGACGCACTAAAAGCAGAGAGATTCCTTGAAGGCCTGAGGTCGGAACTATATAGAGATGTCAGCATGGCAGGAATTCAAGAAGTAACCTACTCAAAGGTTGCTGAGAGAGCACTGGTAGCAGAACTGTTGAATTAAGGATTTTTCGTGCCCAGGAAGCTAGACGCCAAATCAAACAGGGATAGGGACAGAGATGGGGTGGAAATCAAAAGAAAAGAGTTTTTCAAGTTTAACAACAACAAAAACCTAGCTTTCAACCACGCCAAAGGCAACAACAATGGGAACCAATTAAGCGCCAAATAGTTGATCAGGGTAAGGCACCTATAGCACTACCTTTTTGTCATAGATGCCAGACTCAACATACTGGAAATTGTCCGGTAGAGACTAGAAGATATTTTACATGTGGAATGACTGGACAAAATAATCTGAATGCTACTGGACAAAAGAAAGTGCCAGCTAGAGCATTTACTATCACCAGAGCAGACGCAAAGGCAAATCCATCAGTGGTCACATGTAAACTTCTTATCTTTGACACCCCAACATTCGTATTATTTGATTTGGGAGTGACAGATTCATTTTCATCCACTGAGTATGTGAGGAGACTGGGTAGGACAGCTGATGTAGCTAAAGTAGGTTACAATGTAACAGACTAATCAAACTTTGAAAGATTGTGCTATTCCAATCAAAAACAGAGAACTTTATGTTGATCTAATTGTGTTAGCCATGAACGACTATGATATCATTTTGGGTATGAATTGGTTGTCAAAGTATGGTGCTACCATCGATTATCAGAAAAAGACAGTGACCTTTCGACCCCCGGAAGAAGATTCATTTACTTTTGTTGGAATCACGACTCACTTTAGATTCCCAATGATACCAGTACTAAAGGCGCAAAGTTTATTGGATGCTGGCTGTGAAGGATACCTAGTAAGTGTCATCAGCATCGATGAACAACACCAACCAACCCTTGAGGAAATACAAATAGTGCGAGAATGTCCCGATGTATTTCCAGATGATCTTCCTGGATTACCACACGATCACGAGATTGAGTTTTTTATTCACCTACTTCCAGGAACGTCTGTAATCTCTAAAGCTCCATACCGCATGGATCCATTGGAATTGAAAGAAATGAACATACAATTGCAAAAGTTGCTAGATAAAGGTTTCATTAGACCTAATTTCTCGCCATGGAGTGCGCCAGTCCTATTCGTACGAAAAAAATATGGTACGATGAGATTGTGTATTGACTACTGAGAACTAAACAATGTTACAATAAGGAATAAATACCCGCTACCTTGAATTGATGATTTGTTCGATCAACTTCATGGTGCAGCAGTATTTTCGAAGATCGACTTGCGATCCGAGTACCATCAGCTGAAAATAAAAGAAGATGATATACCCAAGACAGTGTTTAGCACAAGATATGGACACTATGAATTCCTGGTGATGTTGTTTGGGTTAACGAATGACCCAACCACTTTCATGGACTTCATGAATCAGGTATTTAAAGATTTTCTAGATAAATTTGTTATTTCCTTTATCGATGATATCTTGATATACTCTAGAACAAATGAATAGCACGTTGAACACTTGAGAATGGTATTGGAGGTTTTGAAAGCAAAGCAACTATATGCTAAATTTAAGAAATGCGAATTTTGGCTAGATCGAGTAGTATTCTTGGGACATATTGTGTCCGGAGCAGGAATCTCAGTTGATCCAAGTAAAGTTGAGGATATCAATAATTGACCACAACCTACAAATCCTTCAGAAGTACGTAGTTTTCTGGGATTAGCCGGCTATTATCGCTGATTTGCAAAAAGATTCTCCAAGATTGCTTCGCCTTTAACACAATTGACTAGAAAGAGTGTCTCATTCAAATTGATGGAAGCATGTGAACAAAACTTTCAAGAACTGAAGAAGAGATTGACTTCAGCTCCTATTCTATCAATTCCATCAGTTACTGGATGATTTGTCGTTTATAGTGACGCATTGAAGAATGGTCTAGGATGCATATTCATGCAAAATGGTAGGGTTATTGCGTATGCGTCTAGACAATTGAAGGACTATGAAAAGAATTACCATACACAGGATTTAGAGCTTGCGGGGTGGTGTTTGCACTTAAGATATGGAGACATTACCTATAAGGGGAACAATGTGAGATCTACACAGATCATAAGATTTTAAAATACTTCTTCACACAGAAGGAGTTAAATATGCGACAACAACGATGGTTGGAGCTAGTGAAAGACTACGATTGTGTAATCAATTATCACCCCGGTAAAGCTAATGTTGTAGTAGACGCCTTGAGCCGAAAATCAACCCAAAGCAATGCCATTTCGATTCACATTATTAAACCATAGTTAATGGATCTCCAGAAAATGAACGTGGAGATTGTATCGTTGGGTTCCATTGAAGCTATGTTGGCGGCATTAGTACTCCGACCGATGCTACTTGATTGAATTCAACAGGAACAATATGGTGATGATTACTATGCCAAAGTGAAGAAAGATATTTCCTATGGAGTGTTTTCTGATTTCAAAATATCTGAGAATGGAGTACTGTGATTTAAAGAACGATTATACGTGCCGAACAGGGACAATCTCCAAGAGAATGTTCTAGCAGAAGCGCATTCAACGCCATATTCTATACATCCAGGAGCTACCAAAATGTACAGAGATTTAAAGATGCATTACTGGTGGCGAGTTATGAAAAGAGATATCGCACAATACGTGGAACAATATTTAACATGTCAGCAAATAAAGGCATAACACAAAAGACCAGCTGGAACGTTGCAATCCTTGCCTATACCTGAATGGAAATGGGAAGGAATTACCATGGATTTTGTGACATGTTCTCCCAAAACTGTCAAAGGACACGATGATATTTGGGTGATTATAGATAGATTAACCAAATCCACTCATTTTATTCCCATTTGCTCAACTTATTCCATAGACCGATACGCACAACTTTATATACAGGAAGTGGTTAGACTTCACGGTGTGCCACTATCTATTGTTTCAGATAGAGACTCTAGATTTTTACCTACTTTTTGGAGGAGCCTACAGAAGGCACTAGCAACACGATTATCGTTTAGTACTGCTTATCACCCTCAAACTGACGGACAATCAGCACGAGCGATATAAATTTTAGAAGATATGCTTAGAGCATGTGTTCTAGATTTTCGAGGACAATGGAGTAAATATCTATCTTTGATAGAATTCTCATACACCAATAGCTATAAAGCTACGATAGGGATTGCTCCCTATTAAGCACTGTACGGTAAAAAGTGTAGATCGCCGATACATTGGGATGAAATTGGTAAAAGGAAGCCAATAAGGCCCAAACATGATTCGAGAAATGGCAGAGGCTGTGGCACAAATTCAACAGAGGATGGAGATTGCTCAGAGCCGATAGAAAAGTTACTCAGATCAAAGAAGAAGAATGTTAGAATTTTCTGTGGGAGATCGAGTATTTCTTAATGTGGCACCAATGAAAGGGGTAATGCAATTTGGAATGAAATGAAAACTCCGTCCTAGATACATTGGTTCGTTCCATATCACAGAAAGAGTTGGTGATGTTGCTTATAGACTCGACTTCCCTGCGTCAATGACTCAAGTACATAAGGTTTTTCACGTATCCATGTTGAGGAAATACATTTCAAAGCCATCTCATATTTTGAAACGCGAACCGGTAGAATTAACAGCCAACTTGAGCTACGAAGAGATACCTATGAAGATATTGTTACGTGAAATAAAGAAGCTAAGGAATAAGGAAAGCTCATTAGTTAAAGTACTATGGAGAAATCAATCTGTAGAAGAAGCCACATGGGAGGGAGAAGACGAGATGACAGCTAAATATCCTGACTTATTCTGGTAAGTAAAATTTCAGGGACAAAATTTTTATAAGGAGGGGAGGATGTAATACCCGAGCCTCACATTGCTCACTGGCCAATATAGTTCATGCATTACATGTTGATTATGTGCTATTTGCATAATCTGATTATTTTATGACTAGTTTTATGACTTTGGAACTCACTTCTAGTGTTAGTCGTCAGGCTACTTATTTAAGTAGTCGAAAAAAAGAGGGTATTTTGATGTCAGATTATTAGATGCTAGCTATTACGTTACACGTGGTAACATTAAAAGTATAAGAGTTGCAAGATTACACGTGGTAATTTTAGTAATGAAAGGTGGCAACAACATATGTATCGGGAAGCATAAAATATGAACAAATCGATTATACGTATTAATGTAATATATGATCGAGAACCTGATAGTAAGAGGATATATTATTTGAGATTAATAGTTTTATCAAAATAATATAATAATAATAAAAATATAAGATACGATTTGAAAGCTAATTATAAATATATATATATATGAGATATATTATACAAATAAAAATATATATGGATAACATCACTAGTTAAAATATACATACATACATATATATATATATATATATATAAAAGAGAAAAAAGAGATGAAATTGTTTGCATGCAAAACACTAATATAATTGATCTATCTTCCATTATTCTATTATTAGGATTAAATGTTAGTCCAACAATTGGAAAGTAATGTTAGCTAACTTAACTAGTGTACTCTACACATGTAGCTTTACACATAAATCACATAAACTCTATCCATTTAAAGCTACATGTGTATGTCCAGCTACTAACATTTACATATTTTATTTTCCCATCAACCGCCTCAGTTGGTAATGTAAGATATATATTTGTACGGTTGTTACTTACAAAACACACCCACACGGATAAAACTAATAGCTAGAGGAATAAACAGGCGACGTGAGAAAAGTAAGGAAGAAAAAAAAAAGAAAAGGAAAGGTTTGGCGAATTGTGGTAAGTATTCTACTACTTAGTTAAGTAATTTTATTTCTTTATTTTAATAGTAAATTAGGAGAATGAATCGGAACACATTATGTAGTTATATCTATAAAAGATAATACATTTCTGAAATTGGGATTTGATAATAGAATTGAGACATGCCATTTAGTGAGTATAAAAACCATGCAAAGCTTAATAATTAGAAAAAAAAGGGGAATAGGTGGAATGGTGTGAAATTGTTATTCAATTACAGAGCAATGAAATGGACTAGAATTGTAATAAATTAGCAAGACGTGATGTGATTTTATTGTTAACCCTTAATTATTAATCTTAATATTCGTGATATTAATCTATATTCAAGATGAGAAACTTAAGAAATTTAACACGGTCAGGTCTTTAGTTTCCAAGCGTCATTAATATAATGGAATTCCAAATTCGAGATCTTTTATGAGATTAGTTATATTAGACCTATTAGTTTAATATTAGAGTTAATATTTTGTATGATCACAAATTGTTCATACGTAAGGATTGAGAGTTATAGCCAATAAATCCATAAGTAAGGCACTCCTATTGCAAGGTAAGTAAAAATCCATCTGCAACTGTAATACATGAACACAATATTGTTTGAATTGATTGTATTATATGTGACTGTGGCTTCTTGTTGAATATATGTGGCTACTATATGTTGCATAATTAGCTTGTATGATGTTGTAATATGGCACTTGGTGAGCCATTGAACATGACATTCACAGCATTTGCATGTGCATGCATATTACAAGAGGATGTTCGCATGCACGAAAATATTTTCAGGTAGAAAATGGATGTTTTCTGACCACGGCTAGTGCAGCACTTCACGTTGGGCGTGCTTATGATATATATTTAGGTATAGCAAGTGGGCTAGTTCCTGATGAACACAGGGCTAGATGGGAGATAGGGTCTCGGTGGGCCACAAGAGGATGGACCACTTGTGGGTACCTATGTTATGACCCTACAGAGTGGGATACTTCTAGGCGGACATATGGGATGCAAGTAGGGGACCTTTGGCTGGGCCACGGGAGGATAGACCACACGTAACATCATAACAATATTATTGGCCATTGGATTATTGTTGTGTATAGAGCTCTTTTCCGGTGCATCGTAGTTGGGTCAGGGGCCCAAATAAAATAAAATAATTAGAATAAAGTATTTTGATTCATGGATTTTACATATTAACATTTTATGTTGGAAAAGTATCACTATTACTTGGACATGCATGATTTTTACTTGTTGAGCTTTAGCTCATGTAGTTCATGCATTGCAGGTGTGCATAAGAATGCCTGATTTGGCTTATTGTGCAGTGTTGAAGCTTCTTCAGGTTTTGAGGATCATGGATGTGGATGACGACCTGTCGGGCTTGTTTTTTGGTTCATTTTGATTTTGCTTCTGTTGTGTTGTATGGAGGAACTCGTACTGTTTATAACTTTTGAAGCTGTATTGTAAATATATGAAATAGTGTACTGGTTTGAGTTCTGGATTTATATATCTAGAAATCATGCTTACGTACAAAACATGGTTGACTAGCGTTTTTGCTTTAAATGGTAAAATCTTCATTCCAGTCTACCAGGTTTATTTCATTGTTCGTTGTTATCAAGTTTACACAGGAAAAAAAAATTTTTTACTTGTTTTAAATAGAGTTTGTGGTCGAGTTGTACCATTTATGTATATTTTCTAGTAATAGTAATAGGGTGGGCGTGACAGTTCTCGAGTGCAATACTAGATTTTGAGTGATGTTTATTGCACTTGTGTTATCACACATTATTGGGATTTCATTTTCTTCAATGTCATAATCCCTTAGCTTTTGTCTCATCCATAGAACTTGTGCACAAAATTTCATGTAGCTATGTAATCTGCCTCAACTGTGGATGCATCAATTGAATTTTTTTTCTTGGTCAACAAGGAAACCAACCTGTTTCCAAGAAGTTGACAAGTATTAGATGTACTTTTCCTGTCAATTCTATATCTAGCATAGTCTAAATCTGAGTAGCCCATAAGCTTGAAATCTCATTCATTTGGATACCATAGTCAAAATTCTTCGCTTCCTTTCAGATATCTTAGAATCATCTTGTCTGTTGTCATGTAACTTTCCTTTGGGGCAGACTAAAATCTGTAACATACACCTACTGCAAAGGTGATGTCTAGTCTGCTGGCTGTCAAATAGAGCAATGATTCAATGAATGCTCTATACCTTGTTTGATCTACTTGTTTTCCTTTATCATCAAGATCAATTTTTATAGATGTGTTCATAGGTATCTTGATAGATGAACTTTCTTCCGTACCAAACTTCTTCATTAGGCCTCTTGTGTACTTCGTTTGCCTTATGAAGGTTCCATCCTTTAATTTCTTCACTTAAAGTCCTAGTAAGAAAGTGATTTCTTGTAAGACCCGAGCCTCTCACTACTCACCTAGTCAATATAGTTCATGCATTACATGTTGGTTATGTGCTATTTGCATAATCTGGTTATTTTATACGATATGACTAGTTTTATAATTTTGGAACACCCATATATAAATAGTTTTCTCGAAGCACTAACTTATGTAGCTAGAATACTCCAACCTGGCGCCCAACTAGCGCCTTACGCTTTTAGAACATTGGGTAAAATATGGCATGGAAGCCTGATCAAGGATGAATATAGTACATCGATATATTAGTTATGAAATTAATTATAATACTTAAAAGTGTAAAATATTACGTTTAATATATACATATATATACCTAGTGATAGTTAAAATTATAATACTTAAGAATATAATATATACTATGAGATAGAAAAGTTAATACTATTAATAATGACAATTAAATATTACGTAACATATAAACATGTATGTATGAAATAGTGTAAATCACATAAAGGGAATATATATATATATTATATATATATATATATATATATATATATATATATATATAGGATTGGTTCAAATGAGACCAATCCTTTAGGGTTAGTCCATAAGAACACTTATGGACTCTTGATTTAAAATTTTGGATGGTGTAGATCATTTTAGTTAATTTAGGCATATAAGGGTATAATTGTACTTTTATATTTAATTAATTATGTTAATCGGAAAGTTATTAGCTATTTTTAAGGAAATATAATCCTACCTTTTCAGTTACCCGATTTTTAGGAGGAAAAATCATCAACTTCAAGTAATTTTTTCAAAATTGATACTTAATTCCGCCATATTTGTGAACAAATGCGTTTATTGTATACTTAGTTCAAGTGGACTTGTATACTTAGTCATGTTTTATTATATATTTAGTTTAGTGGATTTGTATACTTGGTTCAGTGGAATCGTATTCTTAGTTATATAAGTAGTTTAGTAAGTAGTTTAGTAAATTTGTATACCTAGTTCTGTGGATTTGTATACTTAGTTCAATGGAATTGTATACTTAGTTATATAAGTAATTCAAATGCAATTGTATACTTAGTTAAATATTTCTGTATACTTAGTATTATTTTAATGTATAGTTAGTTCAATGTAATTGTATACTTAGTTATATGTTTCTGTATACTTATTAAAGTTTTAATGTACATGTAGTTTAGTGTAATTGTATACTTAGTTAATTATTTATGTATACTTAGTAATGTTTTAATGTATAGTTAGTTTAGTGTAATTGTATACTTTTAAGTAATTGTTGCACGATTTTGTTGCCATATTTGAATAAATTGCAGGTTTGAATGGGAAGAGAGAGAAAGGAAAGGTGAATCGCTTGATTATGGGGATGTGGTCAATACAAAATCACGTCCCCTAATTTTTAGGAAGCGGTTACTATATTTAATTTCTGGATTCCTATTTTATCCCTTCATTGTATACTTACTTATGAAATGTTGTATATATTGTAATATATCTTGGCCATTGATTACTATTTGGATGGTGTAGATTTAGTCTTATGGACTAACTAGGAGGGTGTCTCATAGGATCCTCTCCCCTATATATATATATGGAGGGGTTATATGAGACCACCTTATAGGGTAAGTCCATAGGACCAATCCTAGCCACATGTCTAGATTTCTAATGGCTGTGATTTTAGAGCTAAAATTACAAATTAAATCTTTGGAAAATAGAGGAGGGGTAAATTAGTATTCCTACAAAATTACCTAATGTTCATGGGATTCTGTTCACATTATAATCACACAATCTCTCCAAATCTCACATCAAATTCAACGTGAACAATCTCATTCTCCTTCTTCTTCGAACAAATCTCAGTCATCTTCTTCTTCGAACAAACCTCAGTCACCTTCTTCGTCAAACAAATCTCAATCATGTTTGCTTGTATAGAACATATGCAATCCTTCCAAATCTCATAGCAACTCAACGTGAACAATCATCCATCTTATTCTTCAACGCACTATTGTGTGAAAAAAATTGCAGACAATTCGCCATAGTTGCTAGAGCTCGACTTCAGTTCGAAGTTTGCTTATGAAGATGTAATTTGTTGCTTCTGTAGATGTGTCATGGTGCTTTTATATACCATAAACTACATAAGAAAGTCATAAGCAACAAACCCATACTACATAAGCAACAATCCTATACTACATAAGCAACAAATATACACTACGTATGCACCACGAATACATTAACTGCATAAGCAAGTCATAGCAACAAACCCATACTACATAAGAAACAAGCCTATACTACATAAGCAACGAATATACACTATGTATGCACCACAGATACATTAACTACATAAGGAAGTCATAAGCAACAAACTCATACTACAAAAGCAACAAGTCTATATTACATAAGCAACGAATATACACTACGTATGCACCACGGATACATTAACTACATAAGCACGTCATATGCAACAAATCCATACTACATAAGCGATAAGCCTATACTACATAAGCAATGAATATACACTACACATGCATCACAGATACATTAACTAGACAAGCAAGTTATAACCAACAACCCTATACTACATAGGCAATAGAGAATTTTTTTTGAAACTGAAACGCTGGAGAGAGAGTGTGCGTGAAGAGTGGGTGAAATCGTGTGAAAGAGGGAATGAAATCTCAATAACTGATTTTATAATGCAAAATGACCACCCTACCCTTCTTAGTTGTTGAAACAAAAAAAAAATAAACATAAAACCCCCTAAAATCTGGACCACCCAAAATATATATATATATTTATAAAATAGTGGGGCATGTATGCACATATTATAGATGTTAAATTGTTGGCAGATATATATAAAATATTACCATGGCTTTTTATATATGATGAATAGGTACACATATGTGGTTTAAATTATGTGTCTTGTCTACTAAAATATACACATCACATTTGAACAAACAAATTAAAAGGAATTATCAAGGGTATAGTTATCTTCACGTCACCGCCTTACTCATCAACTTAATTGATAAGTATGCATATGTATGAAATCTACACTATTACTCAAAAAAAAAAAAAATCACACCTACTGCTCGGCGCTCGCAGACCAAAGGAGGTGTATGCAATACTCATTCCTTAAATAATATCATGGTTGAGGTAATCTCTATTTTCATGTAAGAATTTCTTAATTACCACTTCACGGGTTAGGAATCTAGATGCGCGATTATGTAATATTGCTAGAGTTACAGATTTAAATTGTTAATGATCATTTCTAAATTTTGTGATTTTATAAATCTTTCACTGTCGTTTGTTAAATTTTAGAATTCTTATAGAATTAATGCTTACGGAATTAAAAGCTTCAGATTCTTATCTCCTTAAATTGATCCTAACCCTTCTTCTTGAAGTTGCACAATAGAGACTAAAATAAAATAAAATACAAAGACATGAAATAGTCCAATTATAATTATATTATATAGCAACTATATATTAAAATTTAGATATACCCTTAGTTTAATTGAGGTATTTGGCAGATTGATAAGATTTTAAACATAAGATTCAAGTTTAATATATAGTTAAATATGGAATTAGAGGTCTTTTATAAGATGCAAAATTTTAAATTATATTTCTGAATTTAATATCGTTGTATTATTACAGATTGTTACAACCTAAGGTTTTGGGTTACAATTACACGTCACCAAACTTGTAATTTAAGGCATAAAGCGTGGAAGGTAAGTGAAAATCCATCTGCAACTATAATGTATGAACATAGTATTTCCTGCTTTATTGATACTAATGCGATTCTTGTATCTGGATGAATGCATTATGGAAATCTTGGTGTTCATATGTTGCTTGGTGGATATTGGAGTGTGATGACTATTGTTTCATTGAGCATGTCATTCATTGGCATTTGCACGTGCACGCAAACATATCAGCATTGTTGAGATGAGGCATGCACGACATGGTAAATTTCTATAAAAAGAAAAGGTTTTGGTTGGCCACTGCTAGTGCACCGAGGCATGTGAGGCATGCTTTTATGATATATTTTAGGGTGCAGTGGGTGTTACTCATCGGAGGATCATAGGGGTTGATTGGGGGTGTGCCTCTGATGGTCACGAGGGGGCGGACCACTTGACTTCCTTATTGACACGTCAGGGGGAAGACTCCTGGGGGATCATTGGGGAAGACCAGGGGCGGACCTCAGGTGGTCCCGGGTGATGGCCCTAGGCGGTGTCAATATGATTATTATTGAGCTCGTGCCATGTGAGACATCACTTTGGGTATGTGAGACATTCGGATGAGGCTCATTGATTATTAAAGCCCAGTGCCATGTGAGACATCACTTCGGGTATTTGAGACATTCGGACAGGGCTGATTGATTATTGATGTCCAGTGCCATGTGAGACATTACTTTGGGTATGTGAGACATACGGACTGGACAACTTGATCATTAATACTATGTTGAGCTATTTCCGGTGCATAGCAGATGGGTCAAGGGCCCAATAAAAAGAAATGATTCCGAATAAAATGTTTCAAATTCATTTTGCACACTTCTCGTAAAACATCTTGGAATGCATTGCATTTGTAGTATATTATTCTTTCAGCATGCATGATTTTCGCTTCATCAAGGTGTCACGGAGCTCCTACAGGTTATTGAGGACAGTGTACATGGATGATGACCTGTTGGGCAATGTTGATGGGTCACTTTCCCTTTTTGGTCCTGTATTATATTTTGGTTTAGGGTTGTACCCTCTTTTGAAAACTCTTATGTAAATATGTACATGTAAAGAGCTGGGTGATGTGGGTTATGTGTTTGGTCACATGGATGTCTGATATGTTTAATAACAGGGTTTGTTACCTCTTTTGCTTGTGGATATAGTTTGTCATTTTCTTATAAGTAAAGTGATCTTGCTTGTTCGTTGTTAAAATGTCACAGGAAAGAAAATGTACAGGTATATAGGGTTTACGTTGTCAAATTTTACTTTTTATATTGCTCAGTAATGTAGTAGTAGGGGTGGGCGTCACAGAGTGGTATCAGAGCTCGGCTACAGGTTCTGTAGACTATGCATGTACATGAACTCAAAACTTGTGGAGCACAGCCATGCGAGTAAGTTTTACCTTATTGTCTGATGCATTTTATGTTTCATGAAATTATATTAGCCATGTGTTATTAGATTTCCCCTAAGATAATGTTTTAGTTATGACGAGGACTAGAGGTGAGAGTAGTGGTGGGGAAAGAAATAGAGGAGAGGATACACATATTCTAACTAGTGATCGAGATAATTTCGTTAATAGGCTTACAAAACTCATCAAGCGACAATCTGAACAAATACAATAACTCATCAATTAAAGGGATATAGCTAAAGAACAAAGAGTTGAAATGAAAAGACCACGCCAAAAGATAGATCAAGTCGAGATAGTGAGAAAAAGGTTCCGAAAGCTAAATCCACCTATCTTTGACGATGTAGCAGATCCCTCACCAGCTGAACATTAGATGCAAACTCTAGAGAATATGTTCTAGTACAACAGGGTTCCAAAAAAAGAGAGTCTTCCAAGTTTAGCAGTAGAAATCGAACTTTCAACCACGTCAAGGGAAACAACAATGGTAACAAAATAAGCGTCAAAGAGCTGATCAAGGCAAGGCACCTTTGGCACTACCTTTTTTCCCTAGATGCAAAGACTCGACATACTACAAGTTACTTGGTAAAAATACCAGGAGATGCTTTACGTGTGGGATGCTAGGACATTTTGCTAATGTTTTCCCAAATAGGATAAATTCTACGGGACAAAAGAATGCGCCAACGACGATGGTTGGAGCTAGTGAAGGACTACGATTGTGTGATCGGTTATCATTCTGGTAAAGCTAATGTAGCAGATGCGTTGAGTCGAAAATTGACCCAAAGCAATGCAATTGCAATTCAAATTCCAAATCAAAAGTTCATGGATCTCCAGAAAATGAATGTGGAGATTGTATCACTTGGGTCCATTGAAGCTAAGTTGGCATAATTAACACTCCGACCGACGCTGCTTGATTGAGTTCATCATGAACAACAAGATGATGATTATTATGTTAAAGTGAAGAAAGATATTACCTCAGGAGTGTCTTCTGATTTCAAAATATCTGAGAATGGAGTACTGCAATATAAAGAACGACTGTATGTAACCCAACAGGGATACTCTCTGAGAGAATGTTCTAGCAGAAGCACATTCAACACCATATTCTCTACATCCAAAAGCTACTAAAATGTACAGAGATTTGAAGATGCACTACTGGTCGCCAGGTATGAAAAGGGATATCGCACAATACATGGAACAATGTTTAATATGTCAACAAATAAGGCGAAACACAAAAGGCCAGCTGGAACGTTACAACCCTTGCCTATACCAGAATGGAAATGGGAGAGAATTACCATGGATTTTCTGACAGACTTGCCCAAAAATGTTAAGGGACACGAGGCTATATGGGTGATCGTAGACAGACTAACCAAATCACATCATTTCATTCCCAATTGTTCTACCTATTCCATGGACCGATATGCACAATTTTGTATACAGGGAGTGGTTAGACTTCACGGTGTGCCACTATCTATGGTTTCAGATGGAGACTCTAGATTCTTACCTAATTCTGGAAAAGTTTACAGAAAGCGCTAGGAACACGACTGTCAGTTAGTACTTCTTATCATCCTCAAATTGATGGACAATCAGAACGAACAATGCAAACTTTAGAAGATATGATTAGAGTCTGTGTTCTGGATTTGTAAGGACAATGGAGTAAGTTTTTATCTTTGATAGAATTTTCCTATAACAATAGCTATCAAGCCACAATCGGGATGACTCTCTATGAAGTATTATATGGTAGAAAGTGTAGGTCGTCGGTTCACTGGGATGAGGTTGGCGAAAGAAAGCTTTTAGGCCCAGACATGATTCGAGAAATGACAGAGGCGGTGACACAAATTCGACAGAGGATGGAGATTGCTCAGAACCGACAAAAGAATTACTCTGATCAAAGAAGAAGAATGTTAGAATTTTCTGTAGGAGACCAAGTGTTCCTAAAGGTGGCACCAATGAAAGGGGTAATGCGATTTGGAAGAAAAGAAAAACATAGTCCTAGATTCATCGGCCCGTTCCACATCACGGAAAGAATTGGTGATGTTGCCTACAGACTTGACTTACCAGCATCAATGTCTCAAACACATGAAGTATTCCACGTTTCTATGTTAAGAAAATATGTTTCAAACCCATCTCATATTTTGAAGAATGAGCCAATAATAGAATTAAAAAGCAGGCTTGAGCTACAATGAGGTACCCGCGGAAATATTGTTACGAGAAGTAAAGAAACTCAGGAATAAGAAAATCCCATTAGTTAAAGTACTTTGGAGAAATCAATCAGTAGAGGAAGCCACATGGGAAAGAGAAGATGAGATGAGAGCTAAGTATCCTGACTTATTTCGATAAGTAAAATTTCGGGATGTAAGACCCGAGTCTCTCACTACTCACCTGGTCAATATACTTCATGCATTACATGTTGGTTATGTGCTATTTGCATAATCTGGTTATTTTATAAGATATGACTAGTTTTATAATTTTGGAACACCCTTATATAAATAGTTTTCTCGAAGCACTAACTTATGTAGCTAGAATACTCCAACCTGGCGCCCAACTAGCGCCTTACGCTTTTAGAACACTGGGTAAAATATGGCATGGAAGCCTGATCAAGGATGAATATAGTACATCGATATATTAGTTATGAGATTAATTATAATACTTAAAAGTGTAAAGTATTACGTTTAATATATACATATATATACCTAGTGATAGTTAAAATGATAATACTTAAGAATATAATATATACTATGAGATAGAAATGTTAATACTATTAATAATGACTATTAAATATTACGTAACATATAAACATGTATGTATAAAATAGTGTAAATCACATAGGAAATATATATATATATATATATATATAATAGTGGGGCATGTATGCACATATTATAGATGTTATATTGTTGGCAGGTATATATGAAATATTACCATGGCTTTTTATATATGATGAATAGGTACACATATGTGGTTTAAATTATGTGTCTTGTCTACTAAAATTTACACATCACATTTGAACAAACAAATTAAAAGAAATTATCAATGGTATAGTTATCTTCACATCACCGCCTTACTCATCAACTTAATTGATAAGTATGCATATGTATGAAATCTACACTATTACTCAAAAAAAAAAAACAAATCACACCTACTGCTCGGCGCTCGCAGACCAAAGGAGGTGTATGCAATACTCATTCCTTAAATAATATCATGGTTGAGGTAATCTCTATTTTCATGTAAGAATTTCTTAATTACCACTTCACGGGTTAGGAATCTAGATGCACGATTATGTAATATTGCTAGAGTTACAGATTTAAATTGTTAATGATCATTTCTAAATTTTGTGATTTTATAAATCTTTCACTGTCGTTTGTTAAATTAAATTTTAGAATTTTTATAGAATTAATGCTTACGGAATTAAAAGCTTCAGTTTCTTATCTCCTTAAATTGATCCTAACCCTTTTTCTTGAAGTTGCACAATAGAGACTAAAATAAAATAAAATACAAAGACATGAAATAGTCCATTTATAATTATATTATATAGCAACTATGTATTAAAATTTAGATATACCCTTAGCTGAGTGGGAATCACACAAAATCCAACAGAAAGCAATTGCAGTGATGTCTAATACTTAGGGGATTGATACAAGGATTATAATTAATTTAAAAAAAAAAAAGAAATTGAGGTATTTGGCAGATTGATAAGGTTTTAAACATAAGATCCAAGTTTAATATATAGTTAAATATGGAATTAGACGTCTTTTATAAGATGCAAAATTTTAAATTATATTTCTGAATTTAATATCGTTGTATTATTACAGATTGTTACAACCTAAGGTTTTGGGTTACAATTACACGTCACCAAACTTGTAATTTAAGGCATAAAGAGTGCAAGGTAAGTGAAAACCCATCTGCAACTACAATGCATGAACATAGTATTTCCTGTTTTATTGATACTAATGCGATTCTTGTATCTGGATGAATGCATTATGGAAACTTTGGTGTTCATATTTTGCTTGGTGGATATTGGAGTGTGATGACTATTGTTTCATTGAGCAAGTCATTCATTGGCATTTGCACGTGCACGCAAACATATGAGCATTAATGAGATGAGGCATGCACGACATGGTAACTTTCTATAAAAAGAAAAGGTTTTGGTTGGCCACTGCTAGTGCACCGAGGCATGTGAGGCATGCTTTTATGATATATTTTAGGGTGCAGTGGGTGTTACTCCTCGGAGGATCATAGGGGTTGACAGGTGTAGCACCCTTACCCTTTTAACACGTACTTTTATGGCATAAAAATTGTTGTTCATAAGCAGCATAGCTACATTGCATATGATATTAACCTGTTAATCATGATATGTACCCCTTTTTCGCAAGCGAAAGCATTCACATAAAAAGATTTAACAATGGTTATTCACACATGTACACTTTTCTATATTGCGGGACATTAACGACCATGCCCTTTTATATGCAGATCAAAACAGACTCCCTATATGAAATGCAAATGATAAGTCGAGGGAGAAGGATGGGAATCCAAATACCCACCTTGATCCATGCTTTACACTTCCGTTACACCTCACGGAGCAACTTTTATCTACAGCAAAGCAACTAAAAATTGGCAACATTGCATTTGGTGAGTTGCAAGCTCAAAGTATAATCCAATAACAAGTTATTTAACATCACACAAGCATATTATCACAATCATTTCACATCATTTAATCATATCATTCATGAACATATAAATGCACGTGCTTGGTCATAATCTTTTATCACATGGGCCAGCTAATACCAAGAATAAATCGTGATCACGAAAATGGCCATGGCACTCTGTAATTCTTAATTCACGTAGAGTTCAAGAAAACTTCGGGGTGGCCGTGACGGTCTCAGAATCCGAATTTACGGATATCTCGTAATTCTTAAACACATGATTCATGGTCATTAGCGGCCATAACAGAGTCCATTAATTTCTGATGAATGCATTTTCTGTAATCACATATTTCATTTCCGTATCAATAACATCAGTTGAGATCGCATATCTCATTTTCATATCTATAACATCAGTGGAGATCATATATCTCATTTTCATATCTATAACATCGCGTGGAGATCATATATCTCAATTCCATTTCAATGTCATCACATAGAGATCATATATCTCAATTTTATATCCATCTCTTCACATAGAGATCATGTATCTCAATTTCATCACAATATCATCATAGAGAATCATACAATTCATGTTAGAGCACGATAAACTTCTAATCACTATAGCCAAACAAGTAAGCAATTCATTCCAACACATTAATCATATAATCACACAAGTCAAATAACAAGCTAAAAGATTATACTCACTAGTGGTGTTCCTATCCCGGCAATATTTGTCTACTCGGCCTTGTTTACTCCTTTATCGGGATTTTGACCTATGACATATAAAAAATGCATAACTAATTTAAAATATCATGTATTTAACATTAATTATGTTATATGTGTGCAATTTATAATACTGAAGGGCATTGTTTATAATATTCATTTCATTATCAAATATATTATACCAACATTTCATAGAGTACCATCCTTCTTGAATTTGATTAATTAACAATTTGAACATTTATACATAAAAATTAGATTTAATTGAATTTGCAGATAGCAGCAATTCATATCAGGCGTATTTCTATATTAATTAGTGGACCATAATCCAGAGTAAATTTCAAATTGTTAACTATGAATCCAGTTATCATTTTTAATAAATTCATATGATTCTAATGAACTTTAAAGCTCAATTACAATATTAGTTGCCATCCCACAAATATAATCCAAGTAGAACTATAGCCAGCTTATACTTTTATTTTATTTTAAATTTCACTTTCATTTCTATTTTAATCTACAATTGGAAAGAATAGTTAAAGAATTAATTCCTACTTCGTAATCAGAGGAATGGGGTAGGATCAACTAACAAGTATAAGCTTTTATCAACTTTTCTCCTATTTCAATTTCACTTATTTATTAATCTGTGACAGAAAGCTTTCAGATCATGACAATTCTATATGCACTATTGGAATTTTGATAATCAAACTAATTCAAAGATTAGAAGATGTGAAACTTACCAATTCAATTGCAAAAGTCGAGCATTCCTGTATTTTGTTTTTGTTTTGCTCTCTTTTTTTTTCCTTTTCTATTTCCTAGATTTTCCTTTCTTCCCGTATCTCTGTATCGTTTTTCTTTGTTCTCCACCGAGTGTTCTCTCATATATGTTGTGTATTTTAAATGTTAGATGTGTATTCATCTTTATCCGTTTGATTTAGTCGGTTGAGGTTAAATAAAAACTGTGTATGTTATATTATAAAGTATACAAATATATTCTATATATATGAGTCACCACATCACACACACATTACCTGCTGCCACGCCACACACAAATATATATATGTATGTATGTTTACGTGTATCATATGCTAATAAACTAATTAGTTAAATATATTTGTAAGATTATCCTTAGCCACGTTATACTAACATGCACACACATATTAGATATATGTACTATTTACTATATATATATATATATATATAGATTATCACTTTTCTTTCCCTTTTACCAATATACATAAAATAATATATTATTATAATTTATCTTATAATTAATATCCAACAGTCTATCATGTATTGTATATATTTATCTACTTAATGTAATTAAGCTAATACCGAAAATATCTTGATTTTGCATGCATTAAAATGTGAATATGAAATGTCAAGATTACATATAATTATGCTTATGAATGTTTCAATCAGGATAATCAAAATGCAAAATTTCGGATTATGACAATTCTTCCCCCCGTAAAAATTTCGCCCTCGAAATTTGTACATATATTGGTAAATAATCACAGTTGTTGCTCTCTCGTGTGTTGTTCTGTTTCTCATGTAACTTCTTCTCTAGAATGATTTTTCCATAACACTTTTACCATTGGAATCACTCTATTTCCAAGTTGCTTTTCATTGTACACCACTATTTCAACTGGTTCCTTAAAATAACTCAAATTATCAGCATTTTCAACTAATTCATATCGAAGAACATATGATAGGTCTGATATGTATCAACGAAGCATACTAACATGAAATATATTATGAATTTCGGACTTCTCGGACGGCATGGCTAGTTGATATGACAATGGTCATACTTTTTCAAGTATTTCATATGGATCAATATAACGATGACTCAATTTACCTTTCTCTTCAAATCTGACAATACCCTTCCAAGGAGAAACATGGAGAAATACTTTCTCACCAACTTCATATTCTATTTCCCGACTATGTTGATCAATATAGCTCTTTTGCTTATGTTTTTAACCGAGTTTTAACTATTTTCACTTTTTCAACTGTGCCTTAAATCAGCTATGGACCTTCCAGTAATTGTATTCCCTCTTCATTCTAAAATACTGGACTTCTGCATTTTCTACCAAATAATGCTTCATAAGGTGACATGCCGATGCTACTATGATGTTGATTACTATATAAAACTTTCATTAATACAATATAGTCATCCCAAGAGCCTTTGCATTCAAGAACACATGCCCAAGGTATATCATCTAAGTGTGAATAATTTTCTCTGACTATCCATCTATTGCGGATGAAATGTTCACCTACAATATAATTTAGTACCCAAGGCTTGTTGTAAGCTATTTAATAATCTCGATGTAAAAAAGAAATTCTCAATCTAAAATAATAGATAAAGGTATGCCATATAGTTTTACAATATCATTACATACCTTTTTGATAGATTTTCAAGTCTAGAACCACATCTAAATGGTGAAAAGTAAGCTGACTTTATTAGTCGATCAACACTAACCTGAACTGCATTGTTTTTCGTGACTCGATTTGTTTTAGGGTTATAGGTTGATCATCCTTTAAATCATATATGGTCTATAACCATATAATATTACGCAAATAATTCATTACATGTCCGTCATACTTTGTAAAATCTTGTGGAGAACTATCCCAATAATAAACTCATATATTTCGTTTCTACGAAAACCCACCAATCGTAATTATTTGTCTTATTAGTCTTGAAATAATAAAAATCTTCTAGGCAATTCAATAAGATCATTGGGTCTCTATCAAAATCTATAGTTGATATTCCGAAATGATCCCATTAGATTCATATAAATCTATATATATGTGTGTGTGTCTGATAATCTATCAATAAGTGAATCTACAAAATCAGCAACAACTATATTATAATCTCTGAACTCTGACACAATCTCATTAGTGCCCTTGTAACTTTAAGTTGTTTGTATGAAATTTCCTAGTACCAGGTACATATAACTTCCTTTAGATTGCAACGCTTTTGTACCATTACATAAACCCAAATATGAAGTGGCATGATCATTATCCAAAACACAATCATACACTATCATGTTATCTAGATTCATATGTGGTCTTCTAGTGACTTCCATCTCAGTTGAATCCATTGTTATCATTGTCCTATAAATTTAACTAAAGAAGACCTGTGAAACCAAAATATCAATAATGAATAATAATTCTTATTCTTGTTCAACATTTTCACTTCTCGGCTAAAAATACTTTGTAAAATGGCCTAGTTCCTGTGAAGAATTTCAGTAACTCTATCATCTTACATCGACATGGACCAAAACCCAATGATAACATCACAATAGGAATTTAATAATTAATATTTAACTCAGATTCTTGCACGGCTCATATTAAACTATCCATACTTAATTACAAACATCTTCATTCAATTAAATACACCATATTATATACTTTGTGTAAATAACTATGAACAATACCTAAAATAAAGTTTCGTATACCAAATATCATCATTTACCCAAGAAAATGTCTTCTTTCTATCACCTTTTTGGTCCTTTCTTTTGTAATATAACCTCAAAATCTAATATATTTACACGGACACCCTTTTGGTTTACTTGTCTCAAAATCATATTATACTATATAACCAAAAGATCACAAGTTTATCCTACTAATAATCCTCCTCTCCCAATCCTCATAGTTCCGGGAATTTTTTTAAATATCAAATAAAATTCCCATGTTATTCAGAGTACAACTAGATATCATCATAAAAAAAAAACTCATATAAAATTTTCCAGCATATCTTTATCCATTTCGTTTAAAGACCAATCAAGGCACTAATCAATCTTTGCAATCTTCAAATGGTGATATCCTGATCTCGAATCAATCCTTAAGAAAACGTCTAGAACCTTGCGATTGATCAAATAAATAATCTATTCTAGGGAATATATATTTATTCTTTACTGTCGCTCAATTCAATTGTCAGTAATTTATACACAATCTAAGGGTCCCATCTTTCTTTTTAACAAATAGCCCATGTGTACCCCATGGGGAAATACTTGATCTAGTATACCCTTTATCCAGTAATTCTTGCAATTGCGTCTTTAGTTTTCGTAATTCAACATGTGCCATTCGATAAAGAAGAATATAAATTTGTGTTACACCTAACTATAATTCGATGGTGAACTCTATATCTTTGTTTGGAAGTAATCCGGGTAAATCATCTCGGAACACATCTGGATACTCTCTAACCACTGGAGTGTCTTCAAGTTTCAAACCAAATAATTGTATTTGTATTACGTGGCTTAACTAACATTCACAACCTTTCTTAATCATTCTAATTGTGGTAGATGCATTTACACACAAACAAAACTTTCCTATCCCCTTTAAATAGTATATGCGTCTGACCAGAAAGTTTCAACACTATCTCTTTAGTAAAATAATCCAGCTTAGCATGATGTTCAATTAACCAATTCATAACCAGAATCATATCAAAATTCCTTATCGATATAACAAGCAACATATCGTGTAATTCTAAATCCCAAATTGGAATTTTTCAATCACCAAATACAATATTTACAATAACTACATTCCCTACTGTGTTCGAACAAGTAAATCATATCCTAAGTGTCTGGTTTATTTTCCAAATGTGATGAAATAATTGTGACACAAAGGAATGTGTTGTTCAGAGATAAAATAAAACATAAGCATTTATTCAAGAAATAGAGAGATTACTATTAACCACGGTCAGTGTAGCTATAACTTATTCATGTGTAATAGCAAAACTCAAGCTGGAGCTTATTGTCTGCTCGCTTGACTTTTTTCTGAAATAGAGCCTCTTCCTATACCAAATCTTCCTCGACCTCTACCTCTATTAGGATTGAAACCACTAAATCTAGTTTGCTCAACTTTGGATGCTTCATGTGGTTTCGTGCAATTCCTTGATATATGTCCAGGTTCATTTGCCACACCTAAAATATTTTCGTGTACACAATCTACATTCTCCATAATGATTTTTTACCACAATGTGCCCATGTGGGGAATGATGGTGTAGAACCAACACTTTTACTAGCTGATATTGCACCTCTAAAACTACCATCTATTGAACTGCTTGGGAAACCTTTCTGTATGGGCTCTGCAGATTCCTTTTTATTTCTAAATCCTCATGTTTCGTCACCCTATCTCTTCTTATTGTATTGAAAGTTTTTTTTATTCATTCTTCGATTGCTCAACACGTATCAATCCAGCTATCAACTTGCTATAAGACTCCAAATCTGCAGATGCAACACGATTCCGAATAAAAAAATCGAAGTCAAAACTTAAATCTAGTACATTTTTACTTTTCTATAACTACCATATATGAGGCATAGTAAGAAAGCTGATTAAATCATACTTCATACTGATCAACTAATCAATTCTCATATTTAAGTTCAAGAACCTCTTTTTCTTTCTGATCTCTTCAAACCTCTAGCACGTATGTATCATGAAATTCCCTTAAAAATTCATCGCATGTCAACACAGGTGGTTGGACAGTATTATGAGGTATAATATCCCTCCACTCATAAGTGTTTCCATGAAGAAGTGATACTACATAACAAAACTTTTCTTCGGGGGGTACATTTCACCAAATTAAGAGTCCATTTTGTTTGTTTCAGACATGTTTATTCCTCTGTTGGATCAATAGTACCCATAAAATCAACGACTCTTACTTTTCTAAGTTTATCATATTTGTTCATGTGGTTCTGGGGGAATTTACCAATGGATATGGTGGATACACGAAATGAGCAAGTAATCCATGGAAACGTTAAGGAAGTGAATGAGATGAATATGACTTTGGCTCGGCTGCTCCTTCCCCTCTATTAACACTTTTCTCATCATTATCTACATGAATGATAATATATGGACATGTAATGCCCTGGTCTACAGAACCCTTACGCGGGCTCTGATACCAAACTAACATGTAGCACCCTTACCCTTTTAACACGTACTTTTCTGGCATAAAAATTGTAGTTCATAAGCAGCATAGCTACATTGGATATGATATTAACCTGTTAATCATGATATGTACCCCTTTTTCACAAGCGAAAGCATTCACTTAAAAAGATTTAACAATGGTTATTCACACATGTACACTTTTCTATATTGCGGGACATTAACGACCATGCCCTTTTATATGCAGATCAAAACAGACTCCCTATATGAAATGCAAATGATAAGCTGAGGGAGAAGGATGGGAATCCAGCCGGCCCACCTTTGATCCATGCTTTACACTTCCGTTACACCTCACGGAGCAACTTTTATCTACAGCAAAGCAACTAAAAATTGGCAACATTGCATTTGGTGAGTTGCAAGCTCAGCAAGTATAATCCAATAACAAGTTATTTAACATCACACAAGCATATTATCACAATCATTTCACATCATTTAATCATATCATTCATAAACATATAAATGCACGTGCTTGGTCATAATCTTTTACTGTTATGGGCCAGCTAATACCAAGAATAAATCGTGATCACGAAAATGGCCATGGCACTCTGTAATTCTTAATTCACGTAGAGTTCAGTGAACTCGGGGTGGCTGTACGGTACTCTATAATCCAGAATTTCTGGATATCTGTAATTCTTAAACACATGATTCATGGTCATTAGCGGCCATAACAGAGTCCATTAATCTCTGATAAATGCATTTTCTGTAATCACATATTTCATTTCTGTATCAATAACATCAGTTGAGATCGCATATCTTATTTTCATATCTATAACATCAGTGGAGATCATATATCTCAATTCCATTTCAATGTCATCACATAGAGATCATATATCTCAATTTTATATCCATCTCTTCACATAGAGATCACGTATCTCAATTTCATCACAATATCATCATAGAGAATCATACAATTCATGTTAGAGCACGATAAGTTTCTAATCACTATAGCCAAACAAGTAAGCAATTCATTCCAACACATTAATCATATAATCACACAAGTCAAATAAAAAGCTAAAAGATTATACTCACTAGTGGTGTTCCTATCCTGGCAATATTTGCCTACTCGACCTTGTTTACTCCTTTATCGGGATTTTGACCTATGACATATAAAAAATGCATAACTAATTTAAATATCATGTATTAAACATTAATTATGTTATATGTGTGCAATTTATAATCTCAAGGGCATTGTTTATAATATTCATTTCATTATCAAATTTATTATACCAACATTTCATAGAGTACCATCCTTCTTGAATTTGATTAATTAACAATTTGAACATTTATACATAAAAATTAGATTTAATTGAATTTGCAGAGAGCACCAATTCATATCAGGCGTACGTATTTCTATATTAATTAGTGGACCATAATCCAGAGTAAATTTCAAATTGTTAACTATGAATCCAGTTATCATTTTTATTAAATTCATATGATTCTAATGAACTTTAAAGCTCAATTACAATATTAGTTGCCATCCCACAAATATAATCCACGTAGAACTATAGCCAGCTTATACTTTTATTTTATTTTAAATTTCACTTTCATTTCTATTTTAATCTACATTTGGAAAGAATAGTTAAGAATTAATTCTTACTTCGTAATTAGAGGAATGGAGTAGGATCAACTAACAAGTATAAGCTTTTATCAACTTTTCTCCTATTTCAATTTCACTCATTTATTAATCTGTGACAGAAAGCTTTCAGATAATGACAATTCTATATGCACTATTGGAATTTTGATAATCAAACTAATTCAAAGATTAGAAGATGTGAAACTTACCAATTCAATTGCAAAAGTCGAGCATTCCTGTATTCTGTTTTTGTTTTGCTCTTTTTTTTTTTCCTTTTCTATTTCCTAGATTTTCCTTTGTTCCCGTATCTCTGTATCGTTTTTCTTTGTTCTTCGCCGAGTGTTCTCTCATATATGTTGTGTGTTTTAAATGTTAGATGTGTATTCATCTTTATCCGTTTGATTTAGTCGGTTGAGGTTAAATAAAAACTATGTATGTTATATTATAATGTATACACATATATTCTATATATATGAGTCACCACATCACACACACATTACCTATTGCCACGCCACACACTCATATATATATGTATGTATGTTTACATGTATCATATGCTAATAAACTAATTAGTTAAATCTATTTGTAAGATTATCCTTAGCCACGTTATACTAACATGCACACACATATTAGATATTTTCTTTCCCTTTTAACAATATACATAAAATAATATATTATTATAATTTATCTTATAATTAATATCCAACAGTCTATCATGTATTGTATATATTTATCTACTTAATGTAATTAAGCTAATACCGAAAATATCTTGATTTTGCATGCATTAAAATGTGAATATGAAATGTCAAGATTACATATAATTATGCTTATGAATCTTTCAATCAGGATAATCAAAATGCAAAGTTTCGGGTTATGACAACAGGGGATGTGCCTCTGATGGTCACGAGGGGGCGGACCACTTGACTGTATCCTTATTGACACGTCAGGGGAAGACTCCTGGGGGATCATTGGGAAAGACAGGGGGTGGACCTCAGGTGGTCTCGGGAGATGGCCCTAGGCGGTGTCAATATGATTATTATTGAGCTCGTGCCATGTGAGACATCACTTCGGGTATGTGAGACATTTAGACGAGGCTCATTGATTATTAAAGCCCTGTGCCATGTGAGACATCACTTCGGGTATGTGAGACATTCGGACGGGGCTGATTGATTATTGATGTCCAGTGCCATGTGAGGCATTACTTCGGGAATGTGAGACATACGGACTGGACAACTTGATCGTTAATACTATGTTGAGTTATTTACAGTGCATAGCAGATGGGTCAAGGGCCCAATAAAAAGAAATGATTCCGAATAAAATGTTTCAAACTCATTTTGCGCACTTCTGGTAAAACATCTTGGAATGCATTGCATTTGTAGTATATAATCTTTCAGCATGCATGATTTTCGCTTACTGGGCAGGCTGCTGGAGCTCCTACAGGTTATTGAGGACAATGTACATAGATGACGACCTGTTGGGCTGTGTTGATGGGTCACTTTCCCTTTTTGGTCATGTATTATATTTTGGTTTAGGGTTGTACCCTCTTTTGAAAACTCTTATGTAAATATGTACATGTAAATAGCTGGGTGATGTGGGTTATGTGTTTGGTCACATGGATGTCTGTTATGTTTAATAACAGGGTTTGTTACCTCTTTTGCTTGTGGATATAGTTTGTCATTTTCTTATAAGTAAAGTGATCTTGCTTGTTCGTTGTTAAAATGTCGCAGGAAAAAAAATGTACAGGTATATAGGGTTTACGTTGTCAAATTTTACTTTTTATATTGCTCAGTAATGTAGTATTAGGGGTGGGCGTCACATTTCTCTCATCATACACATCTCAATTTTTTCTTGCATGAGTTTTTAGAACATGTCGCATAACTCTTTGTCTGTGGATCTAAATATGATATCATCCATATAAATTTGCACAAGCTGAATACTTTCTTCATCTAGTGTTCTAGATAAGGTTCTACCAACCTTTCCTTTTGTAAATCCATTGTCTATGAGAAATTGAGACAATGTATCATACAAGGTCTGGAAGCCAGCTTCAATCCATAAAGTACTTCCTTTTTTAGCTTATACACTTTATCTCCTGTAGTCTTCTGCTCAAACCTTGGAGGTTGCTCAACTTAGACTTCTTCCTCCAATAATCCATTAAGGAGTACACTATTCACATCCATTTGATAGACTATGAAGTTCTTGTGAGTAACATAAAAAACATTCTTATAATTTCAATTCTTGCAACTGGAGTAAATGTTTCATGAAAATCCATGCCTTCTTTGTGGAAATACTCTTTGGCTACCAATCTTGCTTTGTCTCTACCCACAGTTCCTTTTTCATTCATCTTATTTCTGAATACCTATTTTGTTCCAATAACATGTTGGTGAGCAGGTCTTTGAACCAATTCCCATACTTTGTTTCTTTCAAATTGATTGCTCTTCTTGTGTTTGTCTTCTAAGGCTTCTAACACATCTTTCCCATACTCCAGTGTGTGTCTTCTAAGGCTTCTAACACATCTTTCCAATCAGCTTGTATGGGGTACTTTCTACCATTCCCATCATTTGCTTTCTTTCTGTGATAGTTATGGGGTTTTTGGTAGTTCTGTTTTGACTTAACATAATACATTATATATGGAGTCTGCTGATTGACTCTTCTGAATTTAGTTTCAAAAGTCTTATTAGTGAACTTAACTAGCTTCTTTCCTTTTCCTTTATAACCAAGGCCAACATGTGTGTGTGTGTGTTTGATGATGTGTAGGTGCGATATAAGGTGTCTTAGATTCATTGCTACCCTCGTTGATTGAGGAGCCCTTTTTAAGATCACTCTAGGAGTTTGTGCACTCACAAAACAAGTTGAAACCTAGACAGACTTTGTCCCCAATCTCCTTTTGCGTCATCATCAATTCATCCAATGGTTTAGATGATTTACTGAGTGATGCAATGACACTTTTGAGTTCTTGTTCTCTTTTCTCTTTGACAAAACATTCTTCCTTGATAAGTTCAGTCTCAGCCTTTTTAAAATTTCATTCTTATCAGCGTTCTGACTTAGAGCACTCAACTCTTCTGTAAGCTGTGAGTTTTTGCTTTTGAGTTGGTTGTTTTCCTCATTTAATAGTGTGTGTGAGGATTTAATATGCTCAAAGTCTTTCATCATTTTGCCTAATAAATCATAAAATCCTATGGGTGAGGATATGTGTGACTATAATCAGTATATGAATCAGATGAGTTAGGGATTACCTAATCTTCTTGCTCTTTGGTCATGAGACAAATTAGAGCATCTTCCTCAGTATCAGATGAGTAGTCAGCTTCACTGATGTCTGACTCTTTTGCATCTTTTCCTTTGTCACTTTATGTCTCAGCCACCATGGCTTTCTTTCTTTCTTTTCTCCTTTCACTGAAGATTTTCTTTTCTTCTTCATTTCTATATTTGTTGGTTGACTGGTGGATAAGGGAATTCAACTGCAAAGTGACCAGGTTGCCTGCAGTTCCAACACATGTCTTTAGCTTTCTTATCAGCTCTTTTGGGTGCTCTTTCCTTGTTTCATTTAGAGGAAGTTGAATGTCTTATTGAAGACTCTCTATTCCTCTAATACTTCTTTTTGAAGACTTTTGTTGAATATTTGACCATGAGAGCTATCTCTTCCTTATCGATGATGTCATTTGACTCTACTGTCTTTCACTCACCTACAATCAATGCAACAGCCTTGGGAGTTGCAGTCTCATCCAGCTCTTCTCTTTTGAGCTCAAACTCATATGCTTTCAAATTTTAGAAGAGGTCCATTGAGTTCCTCATTTCCATGACTTTCATTTCCCACTTAGCTGGTAAAGCTCTGAGTATTTTAATATACATTTTCTTATGTGTATATTCCTTCCCTAAGGCTGATAGTTCATTTCTAATCTCTGTGAATCTTGCATCCATTGATCAAGTTATTCACCTGTCATCATTATGATGTTTTCAAACTTCTGCATTATCACTGTAAGCTTGTTCTCTTTAATCTGTTTTTGTTCCTTTATAGATTAGAGTCAGCTTATCCCATAGTTCTTTGGTTGTATTGCATGATTTAACCTTTTTGAATATGGCTTTATCCAAAGTATTGTACAATATGTCCTTGGAGACATTATTAAAGTTATATTTTTTTTTATCCTCATTCGTCCATTCACTTCTAGGTTTATCAATCTCTATTCCACCAGCAACTTCATCTCATGCAGCTGCGGCTCTTGCAACAACCGTGTTTACCTTTGTGATCTAATGGGCCATCTTCAAGCACAAACCACATTTCATCGTGTAGTGTAGATAGATGTACATGCATATGAATTTTCCAGTCATCTAATTCTTCAATAGTAAACATGGGAATGTGAGTTAGATTTGCTTCCATTTTAATAACTATTTAAAAGCTTTGAAAACTAGCCGTGTTGATAGTTTTTGAAAATCGAGATCTAGTTCAGTAACTAGTGCGGAAGGTTCTTTGAACCAGCCACTCTGATACTACTTGTAGGTCTCAACGGATGTTAGGTAAAGTCTAGGAGGGATTGAATACACTTTACCATTTTTTGATTTTTCAAATAAGATTTTAAGAAAATAGTTATGTCCTGCAGACAATGAAGTTGATATTCAGTAGAAGAGTTAACTACTCAACAGATATCTTGACAAAACTGTTGATAGAGTAACACCGCTTAAAATAACAATCTTTTAAAAAAACATTTTCTTTTATAACAACAGAAGTCTTACACCCTTTTGAGTTTTGTCAATCAACACTTAGTATTTTTATAGAGTTATTAATCAGTTTGGATATCAATAAGAATAACCTAATATTTTTTTTAGTAAGTTGGGAGTAATGTTTGGAGGGAAGTAGATAAATTTCAAAGAAACTGAAAGATACAGGGTTCGAACCATGGTCAACACCCTTACAAAGGGTGAGGGATAGCACTTGAGCTACAAGCTCGTTGTATAAGAATAACCTAATATAAAGATCAATAATTTAAATACACAAATATTTATGGTGGTTCAAAGATGGGGTAATTTCTCTACGTCCACTCTTCTCCTACTCGAGCATAAATCCACTAAGCAACAGATAACGTTTGTTGCAAAATACTACAATCGTTGTAGTATTGATCACACAACCAACTACTAATGGGACTCAACTCTTCACTAAACATCCGTTAGCTACTTTAGCTCATTGAAAATACAGGATTTGATCATGAAGCCGTCCCCCAATCCAATCTTCTGTTTCATCAAGAGCTTTCCTACACCCTTTCAGTATAAGGCAATGTAGACCCTAATTTATTTAAACAAATGTTCCTCTTCAATTGTTGAAACAACTTAAATCCTTAACTTGAGTGTCAGATGAAGTGTTATTGATGAAGCTTGAGGATATGAAGTTTAAGCCTGAGAGAGTTTTTACTTTACAGATATCTTCCTTGTTCACTTGTGTCTTTGTCGTATTTCTCTCTGAAATTAATCCTCAGCTTTTATAGTGTGGATTTGAATTTTGTCCCTTGAAGAGATAGACAAATTCAAATCCCACATTTGGACAGTTGGCATGTCATTTCTTACAACCCTTGATGTTGACCTTTCCTTGTATTCTTTTGTCTTCTGTAGGTTTTTGAAATATGGCAGTCTGCAAGTGTTCTTCCATTGGTTGAATCTCTTTGCCTTCATAAATTCTTTAACATTTTTATGGTCAAACATCGTACTTCGATGATATTAATGAAAATTCTTCTTGGACTCAGTGCAATAGATCATTTCCAATTTATTTAATCCTTCAACCGCTTTACCCCTTCTTGACTGATACTTGAGACTTTTGAGATGCGAGTCTTCTGTCTCAACTCTGCTGTCAGTCTTCTTCTTTGACTTGGCTGACACTATTGTGCTGAGTCTCTTCTGTCAATGTACTCAACTTAAAGTTAGCTGAATTTTTGCCATTCAGTTGCGAGTCTTCAGATACTCCTCCAGTAAGTCTTCTAAATGAATACTTAGCTGATTTTGAGTCAACCTACGTCCTATACAGAAATTATATAGAAATTGGGATGCCAACTTTCTTCTTGTTGTGCATATAGTGTATGATCACATGTTCATTAGTAGTTGACCAAGAACCTATAGATTTGGAGATCAAAATAACCACTAAATAGTTAAGAAGCGAGAAAAGAAGGCAGTTAAAAGTAATGGCAGAAGAGGTAAATTGTGGGAATAATGGGAATAATGGGAATAATGGGAACAATAAGAATCATCTGTTGATAGCACCAATTAATGTTAATAGACATAATTTAGAGGTTGCAGGTCCCAAAGGGTGTTAGGTTGTTTAGAAAGGGAGGTTGAATAGACTTAACCAATTTTTCAAATTTAAACTTAAATTAGAGTTTTATACAAGTAAACAGTTGGGTCCTGTGAAAGACAGCTAGGTTCAACCTCAACGGGAGAGCTAACCACTCAACAGACTCGATTGAGCTGTTGAGAGAGTAACTCAGCTGAGTGAAGTGAGTTCTTTTTAAAAGTTCAGTTTACTTGATTTTTCAGCGGAAGTCTTACACCCTTTTATAAAATGATTTTACAACACTTGTTTTTAGGTTAAGTTATTATCAACCACGAGCTTAAAGCTCAAGTGGTATCGCACACCTTTTGTATGTGTTGGTTAGAATCACTTCGAAATAAGCCTTGAAAAGTAGAATTGATAGCTTGAGAGTGTTTTAGCAGTTGCTTGCTTTGCTCAGATTGCTTGAGTATTTCGTTTTTGCTCAGTATATGCCTTGGTACTTCTCACATATTTTCCTCAGCCTTTTATAGTGGCAGTCTGAAAAAGTGTCTGCTGAAGAGATAGATATTTTTCAAACTTCACTTTTTGATCGTTGGCTTATCTTTTTGTTTAGCTTTTTATGTTGACCCTTCCTTAAATTAATGCTCTGCAAGCTGCCTGAAACATTGCAGGTTTTCTGCGAACATCTCATTGGTTCTCAGCTACTTGCACTCTTTCAGCAAGACAACTTTAAGGTTGCAGGTTTGTCCCCTTAACATTTTGGGTAAGTCTTTGACTTTTCTTTGCAATGGACTTCTTCAGCCTTCTTCGAGCCTTTAAGCTGCTTTACCCCTTTATTGAGTCTTCTCCATAAACCTGGGATGACTCAGCTTCTTGTCTGCTGACAGACACAACTTCTTTACTTGATTGATATTATTTTTTGATACTCAGCTGCAACTCAGCTGAATCTTAATTTAACTTGGCTGCTTCTTAACTCACCTCATATCCCATCTATACATAGTTGAAATAGAAACAGAAAAAGGGGTGCCAACATGCCAATCTATGTTTTCTATGCATCATCAAAATCTATGCAAATAAATTTCCCAACAATTTCCCCCTTTTTATTGAATGTATCATTTTGCACTTACATGTACTTACAGTGTTTTTGTGTATTTAAAGTATTGTAAAAATACAACAAAACATTTCTTGCAGCTCACTTCAACGCCTCTGATGCTTCCTTCTCCTTTCATCATCTTTATCTCGCCTGCAGCGATCTTCATCATCTCTCATTCTCTTCTCCTCAACTTCTCTTCTCTTCTTCCTTTCATAATCTCTCTTTAGCTTCTCTTCATACTCTCTGTTCTGCCTGGCATTATCTTCTTCATATCTTCGAGCAAGCTCATCAGACTGCCTGGCAACTTCCCTATTTGCAAGCTCTCTATAGCCTAGCAAGTATTCAATGTCCTTTTTCATAGGATGAACATACATGATTCTATGAGGTCTTCTTGGTGGAGAGCTTATGCCTCTCCACCAGACCTAGAATCCCTTCCGCTTCCTCTGGCTGGATTAGCTCCCCTGGGAGATTGACTGGGTTGAGCC
Source organism: Rehmannia glutinosa (assembly GCA_016081115.2). Classification (NCBI taxonomy): domain Eukaryota; kingdom Viridiplantae; phylum Streptophyta; class Magnoliopsida; order Lamiales; family Orobanchaceae; genus Rehmannia; species Rehmannia glutinosa. Next base: position 40,688,768 of record CM071932.1, on the reverse strand, counting down.
CTTGAAGTCTGCTGACTCTTTGATGAATGAGTCACCTGCTTCTTGGCTAGATCAACAACTGCAAGCCCTTTCTCCCAGTACATTTCCCGTGCCTTTTCTAAGTCCATCCCCTCAGAATATCCTTCTGAATGAAGAGTGTCAAACTTTCAGTAGATCTTTCAACTAACTGAGTTGGGGGAGTGACTTCTTCACTTGTTTCTTGGAGCTTACTGGCTGGTGGGCCACTGAACTTTTCTTTGAGCTTTTCAACTCTGTCATGTAGCCTTTGTTCAATATCTTCTATTTCAGCTTGGCTTTTCTTGAAGGCAAGTTCAACGTTTTTTTTAGCTGACAATTCATGTGGCAGCAGAGAGTGGAGAGAGGTGGATGTGCCTTTTGGTGTTTTGAAAATGATTTTCATATGGGTAGGAGTTGACTGGAGAAGTGAGTTCAAGTTTTTATGAATTTTGGAGTCTGTTATGCTCTGTTTGGAGCGGAGTGCATGCAACTCTGCTTTCATTTCCAACATTTCAGCTCCCAGAGATGCCTTTCTGTGCTTCATTTGCTTCTTAAATTATAACTTGAGCATCTCCATATCTGTAAGATGAACGCATTCCAAACGATCAATGTTGTCCCCCTGTCGCTGCCGAAACAGAACTTGTTTGCCACACCAAACCACCAGTTTTGAGAAAAGTGATCTGAAATAGCCAACTTGTTCCCTGCGAAGGGCCTTGGTCTATGTAGTTCATTCCCTGATTCTCAACACAACTCCTCTTATGTCCTCTGATATGAATCCTCTGATTAAGAGTAGAAAAACATCATTCAATTGCCTCCATTTCCTCGCACATAGCTCGAAAGGCCTTTTGGAAGTTGGCTGCTTCAGGCGAAGAATCCTCAGATAGGAGTGACTCAAAATCACTGACAAATGGGACTATTTTCAAGTCATATGGAGCTTGGAAATCAACTGGATCTACTTGAACATGAAAGCATGCAGCTTCCTCCATAGTGTCAACTTCTAATGGGACTTCATCAATGTAAGGGAACTACAATTCAAAAGGGCTAATATGTGCTGAGGAAGGTCCCATTTCTCCTTCCGGATCACTTCTCTTAGTACCCTGGCTAGCAGTCAATTGTGCCTCCAGGGTCTCAACATCATCTTTAGCCACAAATGTTTCTTCCTCTTAAGTAATCGGTGCCTCAACTGCCTTAGCAGTTTCACGGGAAGGTGATGGAACCATAAGGGGTGCTCCATCAATCAAAATAAACTTCTTTAAGGCTTTCAAATGGGCCTCTTCCATCTGGGCTTTCAATTCCCTATCCTATGGATCGGACTCAACTTGGTTCTCAGAGTCATCCTCAAAATCCATGAATTCCTCATCTGTGTCATGTAAAACATCGATCACAATAGGTTCACTTGACTCAGACTTTGGAAAATATTGAATAGCCTCAGGAACATTCACATTTCCTTGGCGCTTCAACTACCATGGGTCTCCAAAGAACCATAACAAAAGAGCCTCAATCAAGGTGCAGGCTTTCAAAGAATCCCCGCCGATCGAGCCGCAATCGGGTGTTCATTGTTGGCATCCTTCAAGGCCTCAACCTCTAGGATTGCACTTTCAAGACCAGCAGTCCCATATGCCATGGTCCTCCTACTTCCATCATGTGCCTCAGTTACAGGAACTTAGAATCTGTAACTTCATTGGCCTTCAATTCAGCTGGTTCCTCATCAAAGATAGTCTTAACCGTCAAAGCGTCATTGGTTCCAACTAGGTCTTGTTCAGTAGTCACACCATCGCCTCCTATCACCAAAATTTATTTGTCTCCTGCAGCCTCCTCCAACCTGGCTGTAGTGTGATAAACTTCTCTCTCAGTTAGCTCACCAGCTAATTCTTTGGCAGTGAGGTCAACTGTCACCGGAGACTTAGCTATTTTTCTGGAATGTTCAGCCAATGGAACAATTTTCTTAACAAATTATGTAGGGCGTGGCTCCATTATGTTACACTTTTCACCTCCTTCTTTGCCAAAATCATCGCCAATCTCACTATTCACTTGTCCCTCTGAGTGAGCTGGTGAGGTGGTTGCATCGAGCGCCCTCACAACATCAATGATTGCAGGGGTTGGAGAGATAGAGATACATGATTCTCCAACACCCTTGAGCATGGATTTCTCATGCAGCTCACAGGACTATTGCATTGCCTGCCGCAGCTGAGCCTTCTCAACTGGGTCAACTCCCTAAATTATTTCCACATCACTGATGCTGCTCTCAGTTGGCTCAGCTGACTTTCCCTTTTCCAGTGCCTTGGCCTTTCTAGCATCATTCTTCTCATAGAGAATTGTTGTGCAGTAGAGTGCATCAAGGCGACAACGGACAATAACATTAGCCAAAAAGCCAAGAAGACATTCTTCCTCAGCAATCATATATGGCCTCGAAAACTGGGCTCAACTGGCACTCAGCTTCCATAGCCTCCATGCGCGCAGCCGTTCTTTAATGTCAGGGTAAGCTAGGGATTCTTGTTGATTAGGGACGATAGGGTCTTTCACAGGCTCTTCAACATCAGCCTTCTTTGTCCCATCAATTGCCTTCGTATCAAGCATTTTGTCTTGAGGGCTTGGGTCAACAGCTGAGCTATTATGAGCTTCTTCAGCTTCAGTTTGTTCACCCATTTTCGTCCAATTGTTATCATTGGAATTAAACTTTTTACCTTCCTCGGATATTGGAGACAGGGTGGCTTCAATCGCGATCACTGCTTTGTTTCAATAACCATTGCAGATGTTTCTTCACAAGTCGTCTCCTGGAGCGCCTCTCTAGGGGGACTTCTTCGTCCTCCTTTTCAGATTCTTCAGCCATGATGGCTTACTATGTTGTGGTAGACTCAGCTGCAAGATCTGTAGTAGCTGACGTTTCAGTCTTCTACTTCTTGGCAGCTGCCTTAAGGAGAGCATCTGTCCTCCTTTTCTTCGTAACTTTAGGAGCAACAACATCATATTCCAGAGAGGGGACTTGGACGGAGGCAACTGTGTCCTCGAGAACATGTTTAGCCGATTCCCTCTCAGAAGTGGCAGTCTTCTTTGCATGTGCCCTCTTCTAAGCAGCTGATAAGTTTGCCTTAAGCATCATCTTAATCACATGGAAGGGCATCCCTTTGCGAAGGGGTACACCCTTCTTCTCCATCAAATATCCCAGAATACACCCATATCCCAGGAAGTGCACAAGCATCCCTTCCACCAGCTTCACATTATGGATATGTTGGCACAACTTCTCAAAGATGAACTTGCTCCAATTCACCTCGAGCTCCACCATGATAGCAGCCATGACAGTCAGCTTAGCTTGGGACAGTTGATTGTATGACCCATACTTCATGTCAACACATTTGGCCACCACACCCATGAGCTTGTGGTATTCTTCTTTAATGTCCTTCTTGGTGGCTGAATAATTCACCATGCCAGCTTCCATGTTTTCATCAAATCGAACTTGTGGGCAGACAAGTACGTGAGTCCAGTGCTTGGGAGGTGCAGGTATTTGGTCAAGTCGGTTGCACCCAATTTGGTTTTCTTGCCATTCACTGAAGAGTGAATGTCGTCGTCGTGAACAACAGGTTTCACGTAGAACATCACAACCTCTTCCTAAAAGGTCAGCGATATATCCAGTGATAGAAATTTCTTGAGCCCAGGTTTCTCTAAATGACGGGCTATTTTCTCAGCCAACACCTTGTCCTCAGATTGTTTGACAAGGCCTTTGAAATCCACAATGAAACCAGTGTGGATCTTCTCAGTAAGTTTTGCAAAGTCAAGAGCGGATTGTTTTGGTGTCATTTTTTATTTCTTTAGAGTTTTTTCGAAGAACTGTAAGGTTTCTGGTTGCAGAGAATGCTTGAGAATTTTGAAAGGAGTGAAAGTGAGGTGAGATAAACTAATTTTGGATATATATGAGACACAAATGGACAGTTTTGGAATCTCAAAGGTTTGAATCATTATCGACGGCCAAGATTAACTCGTGCAAAATGCATTAATCACGTCGCAACTAATGCAGCAACATTTATATCCAATCATTATTTACTGTGCACAACTTTTACTGTGCATCATTTAATGATGCTGACGTCATGTGCCAAACATTCCCGCTTTTTTTTTTAAATAAATGGTAATATGATATAAAAAATAAAAAAGTCCTGATCACAAGCCGATCAGGTAGCCAGAGTCTGGGTTAAAAGCTCCCAAGGTAAAACTCATCCTTGTGGGGAAAACCCTTGACATGAAAAATAGTACCCCCCATAAAGTACATAATAGAAACGCCCAAAAAGAAAAATCAATCAAACTAATGGATGAATCTATACTGAGTATGGACAACATAATCTTCCGTAAAAAGGGAAGTGATATCCGCAGCTGGCTGCCCCACCAAGTCAAATTAGTGTCCATCTTGCCAAGCTTGTCCGCAACCCTATTGCCTTCGCGAAAAATGTGTGAGATGATAAAATCCATTTGTGAGATAAAATATAATGTGTATCGCCATTTGCCCAAATGACGCCAAGGTATTGAGTTTTGTCTTTTAGTGAAAAGCTCCACCACAAAAGTTGAGTTTGACTCTAACCAAAGCCTGTGCCAACCTTTGATAAAAACATAGTTAATAGCCACCATTGCTGGTGTCAGTTCAACCTCAAACGCATGACCAATACAGCATGGCTCCACAAAACCACCACGAAAGAATCCTCAACAATTACGAAATGCCCCAGATGCAACACTAAAACTCGTGGCGTCAGCCGCACTGTCGTCTGTACTAACTTTAATCCATCCAGGAAGAGGCAGAGACCAATCAACCTGCACAATGTTGGGAGGTTACCGGGGACGCCCAACCACACTCAAATGCCAAAGACATAGAAGTTCGGATTGATCATTATTCATGCAACCATGATCCAAGGATGAAGATTCTATAATGAGGACCCGAAGCTGAGTAAAGGTTGTATCCACCATCCTTGACTTATTATTGAACATGAAGTCATCAAAAAAATTTGGAATAGTGGCGACGACGATGCTCCCTCTACCTTCAGCGATTTCACATCTGGTGTTTGATGCTAACATTACGATCAACATTTCCTATGGATCTTGATAATGGATATTTACAATTGATGTGTAATAGACCAGGGTTATTTCGAAAAACCCTAACGGTTGCGATGTGATGGCTGCTTCTTCCTCCCATGCGAATGAAGATTCGAGATTAGTTTATGCTGCAGATTCCCAGGGTCCTCAGCAATTACATTCGTGTTCGAAGTTTTGCTCCCAAGGCAACCACAATACGAGGGTTTCGAATAACCCCACAATAAACCCTAGGTCGATTCATGGCAACCAATGTTATGATTTGGTTTTCCCGAATGCTAGGGTTTTCATGCAGCTCTCTTCCCCAATGAATCAGGTCATTGTCAATACTGCTCCTCACTCGCATCCCTCCAAGGTGAATTCCCATATGACGTTCGCAAGGAAGGTTACGCCCATGGATGATTTTCGGCCTGTTAAGAAAGGTGAATTTTTGTCTTTGTCAATCGACAAAGATATATATCACCAACGTACGGTGGAACTCAAGGATTCATTGATCGGTCAGATTATGCTACTTAAAGGTTTGAAACTGATCTCAACATTGGAGCTCAAGGTAAAGATGTCTTCTTTGTGGAATGTGTCGCATAACTGGAAATTAATTCCACTTGGTAGAGGTTATTATAACATCCAGTTTGATTTTTTGGAAGATCGAAACTGGATTCACGATTTTAATCCATATAAGATGAATACTTCAATAGAATATTGGCATAAATCCTTAATCATGAAACTTGCTAGTTCGATTGGAACACCGCTTCAAATAGATGAACATTTTTTATCGGGCGATGTTGGTCATTTTGTTAGAGTATTAGTTGAAATGGATTTGAATAATTGGATTCAGGAATCTATTATGGTTGAAAGGGTGGGGCACTGCTCCTTTGTTTCTCTTGGTTACGAAAATTTTCTGAATTTCTGTAGGCATTATCGAATTGTAGGTCACTATATCAACAATTGCCGCCAGTCCACCCCTCATGAGGTTAATATTCTGAAACCTAAAGACTCTTAGGAGGACGATCTGACTCGTGGATGTTCATAGGTGAGGATGACCACAACACAAGGACAAAGTGTTTCTAAAGGAAAAGAGGTGATCATAGAACCCTGGGTTACGGTTAATAATAAGAACAAGCATGCTATGAATAAACGTAATGGGGAAACTGCTTCTTCAGAGGTTCATATCGAAATTTCCTTTGAATTGTTGGGCGAAAAGGATACAGAGATACATGATTTAGGGGATAACAATGAAAATGATCAAATCTTGACCTAAGGGACAACTAACCATGATCGATAATTGGTGGTTTCTACGGATTCATATCAGAATTTGCAGATGGATACTACTTTAGTGGATAAGGGTTCGGCGGAATTAAATAAGGCCATTGAGACCATCTCGAACAACAAACCGATCAATGAATATGGGTTAAAAGCTAGTGATCCTTTGGAAGGATTCAAGGCCATGTCGACATCGGCTTATAAACGTTGGTTGGATATGACTGAAGAAGAAGAAAATGGCAATATCTTTCTTGAATCTATTGAATCTCCTACGCATTCGGTGTGGCTATCTCCCCCTAATTCTAGTAAATTGCATGTTATGGAATATTAGGGGAATCGACAATGATTCTTCAAAGTCTATGCTCAAAGATCTTTGTAGAATTCACAATCCTGATGTGGTTGTTATTGCTGAACCTAAGGTTCAATTTATTTCTACTAATGTTAGTTTTTGGCAGGGTCTCCGTATGACATTGATTGCGGAATCGTTTCGTTCAAATGGTATTTCGGATTTTTGGGTTTTTTCTCGTTAGACACAGTTTTAGTTTTCTGTTATTTCTACATCTGATTAGTGTGTCCTTTGTAAAGTAAATCTCCAGAATTTGTAGTTTCATATGGGTTTTGTCCACGCTGAATGTTCTTATATTGCTCGTTGGGACCTTTGGGTGGACATTCAATCTTGGGGCCTTCGGGAAATGGTGATTATTGGTGATTTTAATGCTATATTGGGAGCTCATGAATGCTCTGGGGGAGGCCTTCCTCATGCCATGTCTTGCACGGATTTTTAGAATTTTATTAGTGATAATGACCTTTTCTAGATTCCTATGACTGGTAATGCATTCACTTGGAGTAATTTTCTTGTCTCAAGGGGTTTGATGTAGACTCGCCTGGATCAAATTCTTGCCTCTCAGCAATTCTTGGATCAATGGCCAGTGGTTTCGTGTTATGTTAGAGTTCGCCATAGTTCATAACATCATCCTATCTTTCTTCGTTGCAATAGTCTTCATGCTCACGAGCCATCTCCCTTTCTATTCTAGTCTATGTGGTTTCAACATGTGGGTTTTAAGGAGATTATTGCTAAATCTTGGGCGAAACCATGCGCGTTGCGATGCCCGATATTATGTGTAATGGTGGAATTGAAGAGACTTCATCCTACTTTGTGTAACTGGAATAAAATGGTTTTTGGAGATGTTCATGGGCGAGTGAATGATGTTCAACTGAAACTTGACAATATTCAAAAATCGATTTCTGCTCAAGGCTTTTCGGATTCCTTGATGCAACAGGAAATGGATACTCATGTTGAACTTAATACTTTGTTGAATCAACAATACGAACTTTTGAGACAAAAGAGTCGCATTAAATGGTTGACGGATGGAGATCGTAACACTAATTTTTTTCACATAAAGTTGAGGGCGAAGAGATCTAAAGGCGTTATTCGGCAGCTTGTGGTTAATGGTGCTATTATGACTGATTTCCAACATATCTGTCAGCATATCATCGATTTCTATGAGAACCTTTTCTCGCAGCCATCTAATTCAGAGACTGATTTCTCTATGGTGGATGTTGTTATTAATCCAATGGATTATGAGGAGGATAATTTAAAGCTCTATGGTATTCCGGAAGATTTAGAGATTAAAGGGGCAATTTTTGATCTTAGCCTGAATAGTACTCCGGGACTAGATGGTTTTGGAGGTCATTTTTACTAGAATTGCTGGAATATAATTGGAAAAGACATCCTGGATGCGATTAGGCCCTTGCGTGAACACCTTCCTCCAGGTTATAATTCGAACTTCATGGTGATAGTCCCGAAAATGAAGAAAGCAGATAAAGTTGAGGTATGTGCATGTAGTTTGGATTTATTTCGGGCAAACGGATTCATGATTTTATCGCTCTGGCTTCAGAGAGTGTTAAATGCCTTATGAGTTATTCCCATATGCATAATATGATCTTGAAGATTGATATTCGTAAGGCGTTTGATACTCTTTGTTGGGATTTTATTTTCCACGTTCTCAGACGTATGGGTTTCCGGGACTAATTCATTGTTGGGTTTCTGTTATATTCCATTCAACACGTATTTCTATACTCATCAATGGTAGCCCGGAGGTTATTTTGGATGCTCGGTGGGCGTGAGGCAAGGGGATCTTTCATCCCTGCTTTTATTTTGTGCGGTGAAGGATGTTTTGGCCAGGGCTTTAGAGTCTGCAGTTCGAAATGGGAATCTTTCTCCCTTTGCTGTTGCACATCACCTTCAATTCCCTCATAGTTTTCTTTATGCCGATGACATATTGATTTTGGGGCAGCTAATTCGAGTAATTCTAGAAGCATATTAAATATTCTGGAGGGGTATGGTAATGCTTCGGGGCAACTCTTTAGTCCTGAGACATCGAAGATTTATTTCAATGATAATATTTTGCGGCGACTCCTTAACCGTATTCAGACCGACTTTAGCATTTCAAGAGGTTCGGTTCCTTTCACCTATCTTGGTGCTCCTCTTTTCAAAGGGGCCCCTACGACTCGTCTCTTCCAACCTCATTTTGATAAAATTGTCTCCAAGTTTCAAACTTGGAAGGGAAATTTTGTTATCTATGGTAGGCAGGATCACATTGGTAAAATCGGTGGTTACTAGTTCTTTTTTTCATTCAGTGTTAGTGTACCAATGGCCCATATCATTGTTGAAGACTATGGAGAAAGCTATTAGAAACTTTGTGCGGTCCGGAGATATCAACAAAAAGGGAGCGGTTACAGTTAATTAGTCTAGATGTTGTTCTCCTAAGGAGGAATGGGGTATTGGCATTCGTTCTTTAATTGTCTGTAATAGAGCTTTTTTGATGAAAATGGTTTGGAAATTTTTACGTTGGAAAGTTCAGTTTTCAACATTCTTCGCCTTTGCTTCATGGATTCTAATCATCCCAGGCCTCCTTATATCGGCTCATCAATCTGGTTGGGTGTGCGTCCTGTGCTTCGGGAATTATAGCTAAATACTGATTGGCTGCCGGGCGACGGGTCTATGGTGAGATTTTGGTTAGACGATTGGTTGGGATATTCGATTGCAGATCGTATAGGTATTCTGCACCACCTATATGATCTTTTCATTCACCCAGTTTCTAATTACTTCTTTAATGGGATCTGGCACTTTACAGAGGATTTTTTCATTGCCTACACGAACATTGTTATTGATATTCTGCATTTTCCCATGTCTCCTCATTTGGAGGACCGTCGAGTTTGGTCGAATTCCATAGATGGGGGAGTTTCGTCTAAGGAGGCTTATAATCATATTAGGGAATCTTTTCCCATTGTTCGATGGGGGTGATGGATCTGGTCTTCACACATTCTGGCTCGTCGGTCTATCGTGGTTTGGAAATTTATTCACAATCGTCTTGCAGTTATAGTTAATCTTTACACCAGTTGTTCCTTTGCGAAGGCGATGTGGAGCTGGATTTAAGATGTATTTCAGGTTATCTTGGTGTTGGATGGAGGTTTCAATCACCTGTGCATTGTAGCTATGCAGCAAGAGTTCAGTTCTCAGTTAGCTTTCTTATGGAAAGTAGCATTCACTTCGACTGTTTGGATTATTTGGACAACTCGCAACCAGTGGATTTTCGTTGATGTTGCTCCACGGATTCCGACTGCTATTTCGCTCTTTCGTGCTCTCATTAACGAATCAGCAGGTTTGGATTCTAGTTTTATGTCTAATTCAATTTCTGATCTTTTATGTCTTCATAAACTCAGGGTTTAGGGCCGTGCAAGACCACCCATGACATGGCGTGCGGTTAGGTGGTACCCACCTCTTCCAAGTTGGACAAAAGTTAATACGGATGGATGTGCTCATGGGGCTTCGGGGTGTTGTGTGGCAGCGGGGATCTTTCGCAATTGTATAAGATTTTTTTACGGGATGCTTTGTTTAGAACATGGGCGTTGGATTTGCTCTCCAATCAGAATTGATGGGCGGCAATTATTGCTATTGAATGCACTTATAAGAGAAGATGGAGAAAGTTATGGCTTGAGTCGGATTCTACGTATGTTTGTGATCTTCTCTCTACCCATTCCCTGAAGGTTACTTCGAGATACTTTTGTAGGTGGAGAAGGGTTTTGAATTACCTTTTTCAAATGGAGTTTGTGGTATCCCACATTTTCCGTGAAGGCAACGATGTGGCGGATAGGCTTTCAAAGATGGATACATTTTTCTCTTGGTCACACATTGCCCTGGAGATCATTCATGGGGGGATTCAAGTGGATGCTTCCGGGCATATGTTTTTTTTGTAGTTGCAATAACTAGATTTGGGGTATTAGTTTTTCTATCAAAGGTTTTTCCCACTAGGTTTTACTTTGATAGGTTTTAACGAGGCTCCAAGATTTTATAAGTCATATGCTTCGGTTGTAAGTAGTTTCGCATTTTGTTATTTTTTCCATTCCTAATGGCGTACATGTCTATGTATTCAGCTAGCTGCTTGGCTTGTTTTCGTCATTCACTTTTTCATTTTTATATTATTTTTCATTTATCAAAAAAACATTGAACACGCAGTCATTTCAAACATTACAAATAAGCCAAGTACAAGAAATCACAGAAGCGCGCCACAAGAATGTAAGCTGATCACTAAAATGAAACCCCATCGCATGGACTAAAAATTCACTAAAGCTGGATAAAGGGTAGTAGGCAATATCAAGGGCATGGAAAATCTAATTCCAAAGAGTCCATGTAAAAACACAAGAAATAAAATATGATCAATAGATTCTGAATGGGCATGGCAAAGGCCACAAACTAAAGGTCCAATAAAGCCTTTTCCCCGCAACATATCCAAGACAGCAGGACGATTGAGGATAGCTCGCCAAACCACAATAGACCGCCTCTCTGGAATATGGGGAGACCAAATCCAGGAACCTCATTTACTGTAGGAAAGGATGGACGTAAATAAGCATAGGTCGCCTTAGAAGAAATTTCCCCATCTAAAGAATGAACCCAAGCACGCTTGTTGATCGAAGAAAAGGCAATAGGAACTCGAACAATATCCAGATAAGCTTCCACAAATGAGATCATGAAATGCCAAGAATCATCATAGAAATAATCAGAGATACGGCTTTGAAAATATTTTTTTGTACTCTTGGGGAATTCCAATTATGTCAGCAATAGAGCATCCTAGCCAGTAATCAATCCAAAATAATACCTCGGAATTAAAGCCAGGAATATGTCGAGAGTTATCTTAACAATCATCTAGTAATGGCCTAATCCAAACCAGATAGAAGATGGCAAAAATGTACGGGGAATAGTCCTATCAGATCGAAAAGTAGCAACGGCGAAGAAGAGCAAATATTTTCAAATTAGAGGTCATAACTTTCCAACTCATTTTCATGAGAAAAGCCTTATTAGTAGTAAGAATGGCTCGGACACCGAGTCCTCCTTCAGACCTAGGTGTGCAACAGCATGCTCACTTCACGACCACCGAACCCTTCAGATGAATATCCCCAGTCCAAATAAAGTTACGCATAGCTTTTTCCATTTGCTTGAGCATGGAAGTCGACCATTTGTAAAACATGATAGAATGAACTAAGGAACTGGTGATTACTGAATTGACCAAACAAATACGGCCCGCGATAGATAGAGAAGATCATTTCCAATGCTTGAATTTCAAAAGGATCTTGTCAAATAAGGGCTGCAACACAACCTATTTGGGAGCACCTTTGAAAATAGGGACTCCCAAATAAGACGTGGGTAGTGTACCCAAGGAAATTCACATAATATATTGGATGCGTCCTCTAATATGTCGGGAGACCCGAGAGCCGAAGAAGGTTGTAGACTTATCGGGATTAAAAACCTGCCAAGAAATTTCAGCATAAACCCCTAAGATATCAAACAGTTGGCGTGCATTTGAAGAGGTGGTTGCACACCATATGACAATATCATCCGCATAGATAATCAACGAGGGAAACTCAATATTACGAGGCGCCAGGAAAAGCGTGATCCGACGCGTAGAAATGGCCAAATCACCTTGACAAACTTCTGGAGTGCAAGAGGAATAACCCATAGGGGACCCATTCAGCTGAACTGAAACCCGTGCAAAACGAAAAATAACCTCAATCCAAGTGACAAAACTATCCGAGAAATCAAAATGACGAAGCACATGGAGTGAGAACTCCCAACTTAGAATATCAAATGCTTTACGAATGTAAATTTGCATAATCATATTCTTATCAAGCCGTGTCTGAAGAATGTTTTTTTGAATCAATCGAAAATATATTAAAAAATGAAAATGTAGTCCTGATCACAACCCGACCAGGTAGCGAAAAAAAGCCGAAAAGAAAACCAAAAATGAAAAGCATACTGATCACAAGCCGACCAAGTAGCTAAATGTTTGGGGCCTCGTTAAAACCTTCCACGATAAAACCTATCTTTGTGGGAAAAATCATTGGAAGGAAAAACAGTACCTCCATAAAGCATAAAAGATGTCCCGGAAAATACAAGAAAACACATGGACGTATTATCTAACAAATCTGTAAGTCGATTGTCCAACATAATCCTCCACGAGAAGGGACACAATATCCACTGGAGGGATGCCCCGCCATGTCTCTGACTGCTATTTCTTACTCAGAATGTCTGCCACTAGATTGCCTTGGTGATAAATGTGCGAAACCACCACCTCCATTTGAGAAATCAAGTGAAGAGTGTATCGTCATTTACTCAAGTGCCGCCAAGGGACTGAAGAAGATCACTTATGAAGAAGATCCACAACATAAGCAGAATCTGACTCAAGCCAAATTAACCGCCATCCCCTAATAAACGCATAATGAATAGCCAACATTGCCGCCATCAACTCCGCCTCAAACGCAAAACAAGCACCGCAACAATCTACAAAACAACCACAAAAGAAGCTCTCTGTACTTCCGAAGAACCCCAGACACATTAATTCGTCCCTGCACTCGGTACTACCGTCCGTATTCACCTTGATCCATCCAGGGAAGGTTTTATGCCAATCAACATGCACAATGTTTGGAGCCTTCATAGGGCGTCAAGCAACGTGAAGTCTCCGAAGGGTAAAAATATCATGTTGGTCATTATACATGCAACCCCGATCTAAAGATGAAGATTCAAAGATAAGAAATCGGGTTTGAATGATAGCGTCCCACCGCCCAAGACTTATCATTGAAAGTTAAATCATTTTGGATATGCTAAATGAGCCAATTGCAGGATATTATCGTTGCTCGCCATAAAAAATAGACCTCGCTATCAAATGAAAGGACATCAGGTGCACCAAAAGTTCATTGAAACTGTGAGCATGATGAAAATGCATATCAAAGGTATTAAAACACATCTCCAAAGAGCCCCTGAAAAAACACAAGGACAAATAAATGGTCAATGGACTCAACATGAGCATAATAAAGCCACAGATAGAGGGGCCAATGAATCCTCGATGCCTCAGCAAATCCAGAATCGCAAGACAATTATGGATAGCACGCCAAACCACAATCGAACGCCTTTTCGGGATATGAGGGGACCAAATCCAAGAACCCCATTTGATCACCGGAGAAGAGGGGAGAAGGTAAGAGTAAGCCGCTTTTGAAGAAATCTCCCCTTTGATATAATGCATCCAAACCCGTTTATCCATAGAAGACGAAGCAATAGGAAAATGGGCAATGTCTCGGACTAAATCCAAATAAGCCTCAACAAATGAAAATGTTAGATGCCAGGAGCCATCATAGAAGAAGTCATAAATACGCTACCTCGAAGAGATATTTGTATTCCTAAGGGATACCAATTTTATATGCAATGGAATAACCCAACCAATTATCAATCCAACATAAAACCTCCGAATTAAACCCGGTGATCCATCGGACTCCGCCAAACTATCCTCAATACGAGGCCTAAGTATCATCCGAATAGAGGATTGCAAAAATGTACGACGAATGGAACCATCGAAAAGCAAATAATGCTTACAAAGAATCTTGAAAACCACTGAATCCGACGTTATAACTTTCCACCCCAGTTTTATAAAAAAAGCACTATCAGCCACGATCATAGACTGAACACCAAGGCCGCCTTCTGTCGTAGGTGTATAACAACGAGCCCAGTTGACCACCACAAAACCTTTGGAGCTAACATCACCAGTCCAAATAAAATTACGCATTGCTTTTTCCATTTGCTTAAGCATAGATATCGGCCACTTGTAAAGCATCATAGAATGGACAAAAGAACTAGCAATAACAGAGTTTACCAAGCAAACCCTTCCAGCAATGGAAAGGGACGTCCCCTTCCACCTTAGAAACTTCAAAATAATTCTATCGAAGAAAGTTTATAAAACAGCAAGCTTAGGAGCTCTTTTACAGATTGGGGAGCCTAGATAAACCGTAGGAAAGGCCCCTGGTTGAATACCCATAGTGTTCTGAATACGACTGCGAACATGATTAGAAACCCGACTACCAAAGAAAACCTTCAACTTACTAGGATTGAATACCTTACCCGATATATTCGCATAGTCTGTTAAAATCTGGAAAATATTATGCGCATTAGAAGAAGAGGCCACACACATGATAACACATGAAAACCTTTGACTTGCTAGGATTGAACATGCTTTTTCTGAAGAATGTTGAAACCTTCAAAAACCAACGCGATGCAGTCATGAATCTAACTACTCGGAATAAGCCCAAACTTCATGGGAGAGATATATTTACGAATAATCAACCCAAACTGAGAGGCCAAAATTATAGTGATGACCTTGAAAAGAAAGTTACTTATCACTAAGTGTCGGAAGCTGTCCACAGTGTTAGCATCTTTCCTTTTCGGAATAAGAACCATAAAGCTCACATTAAGTCCCGAAGGCAATGAGGAATGCACGAAGAAATGATGAACCACTGAAATAACATCTGAGGCTATAATATCCCAGTGGTATTTGGATATGAATTGCATGTGTTGTTTTGGTTGGATAACTGGTTGGGTTATTCCATTGCTGATAGGATAGGGATTTCTTCTGAGCATCGTCACCTATTTTGCAATAGTATTTCAGACTTCTTTTATGATGATGCTTGGCACTTTACTTTTTCTTTTGTGGGGAACTATTTGGATATTGTTCGGGACATTGTCCGCTTCCCAATAACGCCCAATTCATTTTATAAACGCATTTGGACCCACTCGTTGGATGGGGATGTCTCCTCTAAGGCCGCATACCGTAACATCCCAATTTCGTAAACATAAAAATTAGCGATTTGCGATTTATTAAAGTGCTGAAAATAAAATAAGCCCAAGCTTGAAAATGCATTTCTTAAAGGGAAATAAATAATACTTGTCATAAATGCGAAAATACTCATGAAAACGTGTCCCAAAAAAATTAAATTCATAAAAGCTACTAAGTTTTTAATATCATAAAAATAAAACAAAATAAAGGGGCTCTTTTAATTCTTGATTCGACATCCACCGTCCCCTTTGCCACGCTCCGGCTCCTTCATTCATCTGTTGAAAACATGGGGTGAGTATACAACAACCCAGTGTGGACGCAATGTCTAAATTAAATACACAATATAATCACTCATGCACACACACCTATGCTTTTCATGCTTGTACAATTAAGTACCTTGCTTTTCATGATTGTACAATTAAATACCATGCTTTTCATGCTTGTACAATTAAGTACCATGCTTTTCATGTTTAACATGCCCGTACACAAATAATCATACAATGCATTTAAAGTAGAAATAAGCAGTAAACCCCACCTTAAAAGTAGAAACTTCGTAAAAATCAAACGCGGTGTGTGAGCCTAGAAATCGTATTCTTCGTCTCCTACAATAAAATAAATTTCTAATTAATAAAGTGTTGAAGATGGGTAAAAGAAAAGAAATTCGAATTTGAAGAAAATAATAGGGCTCAAGAAAAAAATTTTGGTTTTTGGTAGATGGCTTGTTAGGTTAAAACTTGGGTTGGGCAAGAAATCAAAGAGTTGGGTTTAATTCCACCCTTTTTCCTTTTCCTCCCTTTTTCTTCTATTCTTTCCCCTTTTTCTTTTCTTTTTTTCCCTCTGTTCTTTTTCCCTTTTCTTTTCCTTTTTCTTTTCCTCTCTTTTTGATTCTCCCTCTTTTCTTTTCTTCTTTTCTGCCGTCCAACTCCTTTCTCCCTCAACTCTCTTTTTCTTCTCTTCTCCCCCAACTCTCTCGTCCAGCCCCCTCCCCTCTTTCTTTTTTTTTTCTTCTTCTTCTATTCTATTTCTTTCCTCTCCTTTTCTTCTTTTTGGAGTTTTTGGAAGTTTAGGGTTTGAGGAGGATTTGGCTAAAGGAGAACCGACTCTGGCGGCACCGGCGGCGACGGAGGTGGTGGTGGCCGACGGCCTTGGGAGGAGGAGAAGGAGTTCTTACCCTTGGATTCTTGAATAAGAGTTTGTGAAGGAAAAACCTAATCAGGCTTGTCAATTTATAGGCCAATGATTTCATTGTTTTAAGGTAAGTATATTTGCGGAAACCTATTTCCATATGTGGAGGATTTATCTTCTCTTTCATGTGTTTGATTTGTTGCCATTTTAACAAGATTTTGTTTTCTGGTTTTTGAAATAAAAATCAGAAAATATTATCCCCAATTTAGGAACTTAGGGTTTCGAATTTTTTCAAAACACCCCCAAAATCAGTTCTAATCGAGCCATAATTGTGCCCTAATTTAATCCCCAAATTTTTAGAAACCGGGTATTACATTCTATCACCCTTAAAAATAATTTCGTCCTCGAAATTCAGTTTCTTACCTCCGGATATTCTCTGACTCTTGTCGGTTGGTGCTCTTTTATAAGTAGGGCATTCCCAAGCTTTGTGTCCTTCTTGTTTGCATCGAAAACAAGCATTCTTCCCGGATAAGCACTCCCCATAATGATTCTTGCCACACTCAGCGCATTGCGGTTTCTCCCCTTGTTGTTGTGATGTAGAGTTTGTTTCAATCTTTGTTTGTTTGTTTTGATTCCTATGGCCACTTACGTTAGGGTCTTCCCATTTTCTTTTGGGTGCTTCATCTGCCTTACGAGGGTTCCCATCCATATTCATATTCACCGCCACGAGTCGAGCAAGGTCTACTGCTTAAGCATACGTCACCTCCCCAAAGACACTTATCACGCCACTTAGTTCTGGGCGCAGGCCTGCCACGAACCTCTTCGCCTCTTTCTGATCTGTGTCGACCAAATGCGTAGCATAACGAGATAGTTGGTTGAACTTCCGCTCATAGTCGAGTACATACATACTTCCACTACAAATGGGTCCGCTCGCCCAGTAAGGGTGGGCGGCCTATAACGCCAAAATTGTTCCACGACTTGCGAAGTATTATCGATTATTGTTGGGTGATTCTGGCCATTCTGGGTGTTTGACATGTTCTGTTGAACTAGCCCTTGCACGATTGTGGTCAAGTTGGCCACAAGGTTCTCCAAGTTGCCTTGAGTTGGGAGATCTCTCCTAGGTGGGGCCATCCTATAACCAATGAAACAAGACATCGCTTAAATTCCATAAAAGTTTATAACTTAGGGAAAAGGAGCAATTAACCTCAAATCAACAAGTACATGTTATGTCCAATAATAGGTCCCTATCATTTCCCCTTAAAAACAAACGCACAATTGTACATAAACTTTTTTTCTTTTTGGGAAAAACCCGCAGACTGGTACCAATACAATTTTCGAATTTATTTTTCGATTTTTTTTTTGAATTTTTTATTTCGATTTTTTTTTGGAATTTTCAGCGGAATTATAAGTACTATAGTGCGCATAAAATAATCTTTAAAGAAAATATTACTTTTATAACAATCAACTTTGAAATAACAAAAGGGAAATGAAAATAAGCAATCTAGTGGATTTGGACAAAGGCCATCTTATTCATGTATAGCTATCTATTCTAAGCCAAAACAAATAACTTAATCATTCATGTAGTAGTCGTCCTCTTCCGGATCCTCTTCTTCTTCGGAGTCTTTTTCCTCTTTATCTTCATCTAGCAGTGAATCTATCCACTTACCATATAGTATGGCAGTAAATGCCCCATAGTTGATCTTAAGCTTATTCTTAGCCTCATCATACCTCAACAAGTCAACATACAATTTTTCTGCTTCCAATCTCCATTCAGGAGTCAGCGACTCAATCAGCCTCCTAGTAGCTTGGAACTCACTAGGAGCCCCAATAACATCCCTAATCTTGTACCATTCCTGATGCATCCTGGTAACGTAAGCCCCTATGCATTCACCTTCTTCCCATTCACAGTTCAAATACCTCTCCATATCAATCTCTTGCGGGTATCCCTTCCAACTATTGGTGTTCTTCCTAATAGGTAACCTGATTCTCTTCATATGTTGATTTTGGGATACTTAGCATTTTGTTCATTTCAAATAAAACATTCTCGTATCATTTGTTAATATAACTGTGATCATAGCATGTGTGAGTAAAGCGAACATGAAATTAGCTATGTACTTGATAATACCTTTTCTCTTCGGAGTCGGCGTGGCATGAGGTGGTGGATAGTCGACTTCTTTACTGTTTTCATTTTACTAAAAAAATAGTCATTATTGTAAAAATTCAAGACCCATTTTTTTTTCTAAATGAATTTAGCAAGTCTACAGGAAAGTTAGACCCGCTCTGATACCACTTATGTAACATCCTAATTTCGTAAACATAAAAATAAGCGATAAGCGATTTATTAAAGTGCTGAAAATAAAATAAGCCCAAGCTTGAAAATGCATTTCTTAAAGGGAAATAAATAATACTTGTCATAAATGCGAAAATACTCATGAAAACGTGTCCCAAAAAAATTAAATTCATAAAAGCTACTAAGTTTTTAATATCATAAAAATAAAACAAAATAAAGGGGCTCTTTTAATTCTTGATTCGACTTCCACCGTCTCCTTTGCCACGCTCCGGCTCCTTCATTCATCTGTGGAAAACATGGGGTGAGCATACAACAGCCCAGTGGAGACGCAATGTCTAAATTAAATACACAATATAATCACTCATGCACACACACCTATGCTTTTCATGTTTGTACAATTAAGTACCTTGCTTTTCATGATTGTACAATTAAGTACCATGCTTTTCATGCTTCTACAATTAAGTACCACGCTTTTCATGTTTAACGTGCCCGTACACAAATAATCATACAATGCATTTAAAGTAGACATAAGCAGTAAACCCCACCTTAGAAGTAGAAACTTCGTAAAAATCAAACACGGTGTGTGAGCCTAGAAATCAGATTATTCGTCTCCTACAATAAAATAAATTTCTAATTAGTAAAGTGTTGGAGATGGGTAAAAGAAAAGAAATTTGAATTTGAAGAAAATAATAGGGCTCAAGAAAAAAAATTTGGTTTTTGGTAGATGGCTTGTTGGGTTAAAACTTGGCTTGGGCAAGAAATCAAAGAGTTGGGTTTAATTCCACCCTTTTTCCTTTTCCTCCCTTTTTCTTCTTTTCTTTCCCCTTTTTCTTTTCTATTTTTCCCTCTTTTCTTTTTCCCTTTTCTTTTCCTTTTTATTTTCCTCATTTTTTTTCCCTCTTTTCTTTTATTCTTTTCTGTCGTCCAACTCCTTTCTCCCTCAACTCTCTTTTTCTTCTCTTCTCCCCAAACTCTCTCGTCCAGCCCCCTCCCCTCTTTCTTTTTTTTGTCTTCTTCTTCTTCTTCTTCTCTATTTCTTTCCTCTTCTTTTCTTCTTTTTGGGGTTTTTGGAAGTTTAGGGTTTGAGGAGGATTTGGCTAAGGAATAGCCGGCTCCGGCGGCGACGGTGGTGGTGGTGGCCGACGGCCTTGGGAACAGGAGAAGGAGTTCTTACCCTTGGATTCTTGAATGAGAGTTTGTGAAAGAAAAACCTAATGAGGCTTGTCAATTTATATGCCAATGATTTCATTGTTTTAAGGTAAGTATATTTGCTGAAATCTATTTCCTTATGTGGAGGATTTTTCTTCCCTCTCATGTGTTTGATTTGTTGCCATTTTAACAAGATTTTTTCTTCTAGTTTTTGAAATAAAAATCATAAAATATTATCCCCAATTTAGGAACTTAGGGTTTCGCATTTGTACAAAATCACCCTCAAAATCAGTTCTAATCGAGCCCTAATTGTGCCCTAATTTAATCCCCAAATTTTTAGAAACCGGGTATTACACATACTCTCACCTTCAAGCCTCTCTTCCAACCGTCCGCTAGGGTAGCTAGATTTGGTCACCTCACATCCCCGATCATCGTTCCATCACTGTTTGGCGGGCTATTCACCATCGTTTTGCCGTTTTGGATATTCTTAAACTTCGAGGGTTCATTGGACCTTCGGCTTGCTGTTTATGTCATTCTTACTCTGACTCTATTGATCACTTTTTTGTCTGGTGGTTTTTTGCAAGGGCCCTTTGGTGTCGGATTTTTCAGTTCTTTGAGATCAATTTTCATATGGTCCACATCTTTAATGAGTTTATGGTGTAGGCTATGCTTGTTCGATTGAGCGATCAACTTTCTTTCTTATGGTGGGATGCCATTATCTCTTGTATTTGGCTTATTCGGCACATCCGTAATGATGTTATTTTTAATGACAAGAAGTGGTCAGAGGAGGCAGCTCTGGTTCAGCTCCAGGCAATGATTCTTGAGTCTTCTATGCTTGATCAGAGTTGCATAAACAATAACCAGTAGGACATTCTCTGTCTTAGGTGTCTCAAGGTGTTGGGTCGTCCGCGCAGGCCCCCAAAATAATCCAGGTCGACTGGCATTTACCCCTTCCGGGTTGGATTAAGGTCAACACGAATGGATGTGCTCTGGGTTCTTGCGCCGCGGCTGGGATTTTCCGTATGCTGTGGTTGGAGTCAGACTCGACTTATGTGGTTCATTCATTCAGCAGGCCAGGGTCCGTTCCTTGAAGGTTTCTTGGAAGATGGCGTAACATGCTGCACTTAAATTCCCAGATGGAGTTTGTGGTCTCTCATATTTATCGGGAGAGTAATAGAGTGGTTTATTGTCTAAGCAAGCTTCACGATTTTTCCACTTCGTTGGACAGTCCTCCGGAGGACATCAAGGATCTCCTCAATGAAGATTATGTTGGTCCATCCCAGTATAGATTTGTTAGATAACCCTATTTTCCAATTGTTCTTTATTTCTTAATGAGCAATTTATATGGATCATTTCCTTATGAAGGATTTCTGAGAGTACTCTTTTTCCTTCCAGGGGTTTTCCCCGCAAGGGTGGGTTTTACCTTGAAATATTTTAACCAGGCCCCAACTTTAAGCTACCTGATTGGCTTGTGATCAAGACTCACGTTTTCATTTCTTTATATATATTTTCTATTTATTAAAAAAATATCCCAACAGTGTTGATAGAAGATCCTATTAAAACCATCCAGACTCGGAGAACTATTAGAACCCAGATCAAACATCGACTCCCGAATTTCCAAGTCAGTAAGAAGCGCCGTTAGTAAGTCATTGTCTGCTGCTAAAACAACTGGAGTAATAATTCTATCAACAACCTCAAAATCGTCCAAAGAATTTCCCGAAGCCGAGAACAAATTAGAAAAATAAGAGGTCATATGGTGACTAATGGTTGTCGGATAAGTCGTAAAGTGTCCGCCAATCATCAGTCCATGAATACCTTGACGCCTAGCCCTGATCTGGAAGCGACGATGAAAAATGAAAGTATTATGATCCCCGTCAGCAAGCCAAGACACTTGTGATTGCTGTCGAAAAAATTCCCACTGCAACAATAATGTGTGAGAAAGGGACTTTTATGCCTCAAAATCTAGTTTACCACGCTCCTCACTATAACCCCAAATATCAATATCAGCCTGAACGTGACGCACTTTCTCAAATTGCAAATTAACCATGCGATGAGCATTTCCAAAGACCTCACTGTTCCAACTCTTGAGAGACAAACGCAGCCTCTTAAGTTTCACCATCATGCGTAATATAGGATGATGAGCCCCACACGCCTGGACCCAAGACAAACGGAGCCTCTTAAGTTTTCTTGATTTTGTCAAATGACTTCATTTCTCACTTAGCTCATAAATGACTCTCATCTTTTACTCTGTGGAATGAGTCTTCTGAGCATATTAACTAAGCACAATCAAACCAAGCTCATTATTAAGTTCTTCAAATCTTGATTTATATAAGGGCTTTGTGAATATATCACCTAACTGCTTCTCAGTTGATATGCAGGAACTGGCCAGTCAGTGGAAAAAGAGGAAATGAATGAATTTATTGTTGTAATTTTGTGAATGCTTTTTCATGTTATATTAAATATTGATAGATATATCCCTACTGAGCGAGATGAAGCTTACCCCTATTATTATCATGACTTTCAGGTTGAGGAATCCGGCTGAAGATGTGATGTTGTGGATGGTGGAATAAATCATGTTATATTTATATTTTAAATAATTATGATCGAACTAAATTTTGGATTTATGTCTTTAATTTTTTTTCCGGTTTATGCTTGGAATAATTTTTGGATATTTAATTTTGAATTTTTATTATTATTATTATTATTATTATTATTATATTTTTTTCATAAGAATTAAAAATTCTAAATCAACCTTTTGATAATAATGGCCTTCACTTTAATTTATAAATTTGTGTTTTCTTAATAATATTTTAGAGTACTTTAATTTCATAAAATTGGGTCGTTACAAGTGCTATCGAGAGCAGTCTACGATTCTGTACACTTGGAAAAACAAAAGTTTCTTTTCAAATTTTAAAAGAAAATAGTCTAATAGCATCCACCTCCATCATATCTCGTCCGGTTTTTCAAGGTATGCAATTTATTATGTCATGTTATTCTATTTATTTATGAAGTATCATTTTATATTATCATGTTTTAGAAGTACATTTATCAATTCTTGTCATCATTTTTTTTAAATAAAAGCCTTATTGTATTAAAGAAAATTCATGACAAGTACATTTATTACCATATTTTATATTAAATAAATTTTATGATAAAACTGTATGGGCTTGATCACATGAACTAGATAACCAATACTTATTTGATTTGGATTATTAGGAAGATGATTAGTTTTAGACCTTATGTTAACGAGAATGTGCTATTGAGGTTTATAGAAATTAACAGCAACTTTGAGGTGATGGTGCTGGTGCTCATGCCAATATTTTGATGATATTTGAGGTAGGAAAAAAAACCCAAGAAGGAAAAACTTGAGGAAGATTCGGAGTATTAGGAGACTTAGTGTCCGGGTGCTTCATAAATTGATTAGTAAACCCATTATTATTGATGTAGATTAACAGTGAGATAATTTATACGTAGTAGAAGATGATAGGCTAATCGACATTAGCCTTAAGCTAGTCTCTAATTATTATTATTTAGTTAACTTTTGATAGGTGACTTTTAATTTTTAAGCATGAATCATGGTTGTCAAATAATTACTATTATTAATAATATTTTGATTTTTTTAGGATTATAGGTCTTGATTTCGATTATGAGAAATGTCTGGTAACTTTAAGTCGATAGATGCAAAAGGGTAATCCATTGATTTTAGTCCTACAATGTATTGATTAAGTATTTACTAACCCAACGATACAAGGTTCAAGTCTAGGTTTGTTTTGATGGAGCCCTAGAAAGGATTTTACTATAATCTAAGTTAAACAGACAAGTGATATAATTAGCCTCGTATAGAATTTGTGATAAACTATTGCTATTGATTTCATGTTTAATTACGAGGCTTGTCGCCTAAAACTTAAATGATTTATGTATTGGTGTAAATAAGATTGTTATTGTTAAGTTAGTCGATTACTGTGTTATAGGCTTATTCCCAAATGAAGGTGATAAGGTTTACCCAGTTATAGCCTAACTACTGATTATAGTGTTTTGTTTGATTAATGTTTGCGTATATGGTTTACTCTGTAAGGTTTGAGTTGTTGAATATACTATTTTTTCTATAAGGTTTAAGATATGGAACACAAGATTTTGCCCTAAAAGATTTGAGTCATTGAATGTGAGATTTTCCCTTAAAGGATTTGAGTTATTTAAATATAGGGTCATCCCGTGTATCTGAGAGAATGATTTTTCCTAATTACAGTTTGAGTATTTGGGCATAATGAAATATAAGGTTTTCTCAATAAGGTTTGATTATTGTAGTTGTGACTTAACAACCAATGAGGTTAGTTATTTGATGATAATTTCTCCTCCTAAGGGTTAATGTAAACAAATTTGGATTTTAGATGATTTTCCCTAATGAGATTTGAACTTAGGATTTCTATATATTACGATTTGAGCATGTAAGGTTTCCTTATTTAAGAGTTTCGTTGTATTGAACATAAGATTTACCCTAACTACGATTTAAACTGTGAGACCAATGGTGAGTGACTTGTGTGCTCACGGAGCAAAATCAATTGATAA
Source organism: Rehmannia glutinosa (assembly GCA_016081115.2). Lineage (NCBI taxonomy): Eukaryota > Viridiplantae > Streptophyta > Magnoliopsida > Lamiales > Orobanchaceae > Rehmannia > Rehmannia glutinosa. The sequence continues at coordinate 40,664,153 of CM071932.1, read as the reverse complement.
GAGAGTTATTTTTGTGGCGAAGTATGAAAAAAGATATTGGAACCTTTGTGGAAAATGTTTGACTTAGTCAGCAAGCTAAAGTCGAACACCAAAGACCATCTGATTTACTCAAATCACTTGATCCAGAATGGAAATGGGAGCACATAACTATGGATTTTGTGGTAGGACTTCTACCATCAATCAAGGAAAATAAGGCTATATGGGTTGTAGTAGACCGATTAACAAAATCAACACATTTCTTACCTACTAAGATGACGTTCAGAATGGAGTGTGTTGGGGAATTTATTGTTTAGATTTTGATGAATGCCATGTAAAACTTTGACTAGAAAGTTGGCACCCCATTTTTCTTGTAATTTGTATTGTAATAGATAGGGTTGTACGAGCTGAGTCAAGTCAGCTATGCCTGGATATACAAGAAGTCAACTGAAGACTGAAATAAAGACTCCACTGTGAAACAACTGAGTATGGCAAGGAAGAGAAGTCAAGAACTCGACTGAAGGAGTATCAGCTGGGATACAGCTGTGTGAAGTGTCAGTCAAGTCAACTCAAGAAGCCAAGTCTCAAGTTGAAGTGACAGATGAGTCATCCATTGATTGGAAGCAAACTCGAAGTCACCTGGGGAAGTTAGTGAACTGCAGTCAAGTCAAGACAACTGAAAAGAATCCGTTGAACAGAAGTCTAAACAAGTAATACTTCCATGTTGCTATGTCTTAAAGTGCTCAGTCCCAGAAGCGTGCAAAAGTAATAAACCAATGGGAAGCACTGCACCTCGTGTCAGACTCTGAAAAGTTGAACATTCATTTAATACGAGGAAATGTCAACATCAAGGACTACAACAAGACAAGCAAACGAACACAAAGTGACTTTTGAAAATCAGCCTATCTCTTCAACGGGCAGATTTTTGAAAGTTCACTATGAAAGGCTGAGGAATCTCATTGTGAAAAGGTTACCTTGTATACCTGAGCATTCAAGCAATTATTCAGTCTATAACCTGCAAAATATTCTCAAGTTATTCAAGCAAAATTCTCAAGCCTAATTCTCGAAGGAAATCAATCCAACATCAAGTTGTGAAGCAAAGACAACTTCAAACTATTGAAGAGGAAACTTTTAAAGAATCAAAAGGGGTCTACATTCCAAGGAGGATTGTAGAAAGGTTCAAGGTCGAACAAGTCTCAAGTCATTGGAGGGCTTCGTGATCAAATCCAAGAAGCTTGAGCAAGTGAGCTGAAGTTGCAAGGCAGCTGCCCTGTGAAGAAGCTGAGTCGGACGAGAAGCCACTGTGTGACCAATGCATCTCATCGAGTCCCAAAGGATCAAGTCACCGTGTGTGATTAATACTTGTATCCGGGTGATAACCACTTTGTACTCGATCAATACTTAGTGGATTCCTCCAGGAGTTGGAGAAGAGAGGAGTAGAAGAATTACCCCATCTTCGAACCTCTATAAAAATTATTGTGTCATTTACATTTCATTTAATTTCTCGCATATCATTTTATATCTCACGATAATTTGCTATCCAACCGATAATTAACAAAGTGCTAAAACCAAGTGTTAAAACAAACTTAAACCAAATTCAAGGGTGTTAAGTCTTCTGCAAAAATCTCATCACACCAAGTTAAGGTTTAGACTAAACAACTGAGTTATTCTATCAACACTCAATCGAGTCCGCTGAGTGGCTAACTCTATTTGGTTAACTAACCTAGCCGTCCCCTCAAGGACTTAGTCATGTGTATTTAACTCGTATTATTTTAAAAGGACTAAAATTGAAAAGTTGGTAAGGTTTATTCAACCCCCTTTAAACCTTACTCACACCCCTTGGGACCTATAAGTGGTATCGAGAGCCAGGTTGGTTCATTGAGCCTTCCGCACTAGTTACTTGAACTAGATCTCCAATCTTTCAAATAAGTTTTCAACACTTGTTCTTTCAAAAGCCATTTTTTTAAAAAAAAAAGCAAAGTTATTATCATGGAAGCAAATTTGACACGCATTCCTATGTTCACCATTGAAGAATTTGATGACGAAAATACGTATGCGAGCTCATCTATCGACTTTACATGATGAAATGTGGATAGTGATAGAGGATGGGCCACTCGCAAATAATGAAGGTGAACACACTGCAAGGAGAGTCATGCTGCAGTGAAGGAGAAGAGGCTATCAAGCTGCTCCTGACCAGCTATGGTTGAAAAACCAAGAGCCGAATGGACAAATGATGACATAAAAAGATACAACCTGACAATGTCGCCAAGGATATACTTTACAAGACTCTGGACAAAGCCATGTTCAACAAAGTCAAATCTTGCAAGACAGCCAAAGAAATCTGGGATAAACTAACCTGAATTTGTGAAGGATAAGAGCAAATTAAGGAAAACAAATTATCTGTTGTTGTTCAAAAATTTGAAAATTTTAAAATGCTTGTAGGTGAGACAATGGATCAGCTGGATGCTAGATTCACTGAAATTACAAATGAGCTCTCAGCACTTGGAAAGGAATACACACAAAAGGAAATGTGTATGAAGATACTAAGGAGCCTCCCAGCTGAGTGGGAAATGAAAACCATGGCTCTAAGGCACTCGATGGACCTATCAAAAATATCCAATCATGAACTATTCTCAGACCTCAAAGCTTATGAGTTTGAGCTGAGAAGAAAAGGATCAAGAGGAGACAACTGTATCCAAAACAACTGCACTTATAGTTAAGGATGGGAAGAGAGCTGAAGTCAAGTAAGCCTTTGACCGGAGAAAATTGCCTTGATGGTTAAAAGATTCAACAAGTTCTTCAACAAGAACTACAAAAGAAATAACGGTGAATCCTCCGAGAAGACATTCAAATTCCTCCAAGTCAAGGGAAGATAGGCCACCAAATAGTGTTGAGTATCGAAGGTCGAATAACAAAGACCTCGACAAACCAAGAAATGAGAGAGCTGACCAAAAGTCGAAAACCCGTGTGGAATTGCATAAACCAGGGCACTTTGCTATTGATCGTCCATATCCTGTAGTCAATAAATACAGAATGAAGAAGAAAGAAGAATCTTGAGAAAGAAGACAAGAAAAGAAAAAGGCAATGTTGGCTGCGAGATCTTTGAAACAACTAAGTCAAAAGAAGCGTGATTCGAGAGTAGTGAAGTGACTACTCAAGTGACTCGAAGAAGAAGCCTTAATCTGTCTAATGGCCAAAGAACAAGACCAACCTGACCAAGAAGATGAGGTACACTCTAACTCATCTCACTCAGAGTCTAGCGATAGTGATTGTGACACACACACTTCATCACCCACTGATCTTTATGATTCATTAGGCAAAATGATGAAAGACTTTGAGCACATTAAGTCCTCACACACACTATTAAATGAGGAAAACAACCAGCTCAAAAGCCAAAACTCACAGCTGACTAAGGAACTGAGTTCTCTAAGTCACATAGCTGATGAAAACAAAGAGCTGAAGGCTGAAAATCCTAAACTAATAGCACAACTAGATGCTATAGAAAAGAGGGAAAATGATCTCAAAAATGTGATTGTTTCATTTACAAAGGCATCTAAATCATTGGATGACCTTATTATGAGCCAAAAAGAATGTGGAGATAAGACAGGCATATGATTCAATTCCTTTGTGCACAAGCAAACTCCAAGAGTGATTTTGGAAAAAGGATCTTCAAGTAATGAAGCATCTCAAAAATCCAAGACACCAAATATTGCACACACATTCATTCCAAATCAAAATCACAAACAAACTGGCCTTGGATATAAAGGAAAAGGAAAGCGGCCGATTGAGTATCTTTGAGGGACAAATGAGAAGAAATCCAAAGCAGAGTGCCTCAGCAAACTCCAAACTGGAAGTACTCTGTAAAGAAGAAACAGAGCTACCAGAATCCCCAGAAGTTCTATCAAAGGAATATATATGATGGGAATGGTAGAAACTACCCAAGCCAAGCTGATTGGAATAATGTGAAATATCAGCAAAGACATATGGAATATATGCCAAAATGGCAAAGGCCTAGAACTCAACAAAGGTCATTCCAAAGGCAAAAGAGCTATCATCAGCACACATATGCACCCAAGCACTACACTCGAAATATCACAACTACCCAAGAAAGGAAATTGTTTGAAACATACACACAGCATACGGACAAAAAACACAATTGTATGAACCTAAAGCCCCAAGCAATTTGCCAAGGTGAATTATGATTATGGCACGAGATAGATGGCAACCTCTTAGAGTCAAATCATTTGGCTATAGGTTGGTTGGATCATCTTACAAGATTAACCCCTCGGACCCGCACAAGTATGGGTACCTAAAAACTAATTTCCTTGATTGCAGGTTCAAGGAACAACTGAGTGACAAGGAACCTGGTACATGGATAGTGGTTGTTCCAGACACATGACCGGAAACAAGAAAAATCTATCAAAATTCAAGGAGATTAGAGGCGCAAAAGTCATATTTGGAGGAAATGAAGCTCCAGGGGAAATAAAAGGTATTGGATCCATCAAGAAAAATGGATTAGAAATCACAGATGTTGCATATGTTGAAGGCCTCAATTTCAACATGTTAAGCATCAACCAACTCTGTGACAAGGGCTATTATGTTGGATTCAATATGGGAGTATGCCAAATCAAAGACATTGAATCAAATGAGGTGGTGCTGCAAGGATCCAGACAAAAGAATATGTATGTGGTAGATTGGTCGACTGCCACACCAAGCACTTGTCTGTTAGCAAAATCTGACCAAATCAAGTTGGTCATGGCACAAGAAAGTCGAGTCACCCGAACTTCAAGACAATTAACAAGCTTGCAAGGAGTAATCTTGTAGAAGGACCGCGGACTCGGTGTACAAGAAGGAAAGTGTTTGTGATGCATGCGGATGGGAAAGCGATCAAATCATCATTCAAGGAGAAGTCAAGTCCATCTTCAACAAGGATACTGCATCTATTGTATATGGACTTATTTGGTCCAGCTGAGCCAGCCATCATAAGTGGAAAGAAATACACTCTAGTAGTGGTGGATGATTATTCATGATATACATGGACAATCTTCATGTGTAAAAAGTAGGAAACTTTGCAGAAGTTACCTCAACTAATGAGAAGAGTTCAATATGAGAAGAGTCAAACCATTATAAAGATAAGGTCTGATAGAGAAACCGAGTTTGTCAATGGAATAATAACTCGATTGTGTTGAAAATGGTATTGCTCATGAATTATCTGCAGCAAGGACTCCACATCGAAATGGAGTAGCGAGAAAGAAGAACTCTCAAGGAAGCTGCAAGGACCATGTTAGTGAAGCCGGATCGCTAAAAGATTTTGGGTCAAGCCATCAACACCGCATGCTATACTCAAAATAGATGCATGATAAATAGACAAAATGACAAAGACTCCCTATGAGATTTGGACAGGGAGAGAAAGCCAAATGTTGCATATTTTAGAATATTTGGATGTAAATGTTTTATCCACAACAATGGAAAGGATAATCAAAGGCTTTTGATGCTAAAGCTGATGAAGGTATCTTCTTGGGATACTCAAATTTGAAAGCAAAGCCTATAGAGTGCTGAACAAGAGGACAATAGTCACAGAAGAGTCTATCCATGTGGTTTTTGATGAACCTAATGTAAATGGAGAAGACATTGAGGAGTTAGCTGATAAGTTGAATCAGCCAACTATGAAGAAGAGCCCTATGTTGAAGTCGAAGTGAGCAATCAATCAAGATGAAGGTGAAATAGCTGAATCTCAAAGACAGCTGGAAAATCTGCAGCTAAGCAATCATGAGAGAGCTGCTCAAGGCAACACAACTATAAGACGACTGAACCCAGCTGACTTACTCCAACCTGATGTGAAATGGCTGAGAGACCATCCACCAGAGCTAGTCATTGGAGATGTAAGAGATGGTGTAAGAAGCAGATCCAGAGCTCAACAAGAAGCTATGTTCACTTGTTTTATTTCCCAAATAGAGCCGAAAGATGTGTCCCAAGCATTGGATGATACACATTGGATTCAAGCCATGCAAGAAGAGCTTGATCAGTTTGAAAGAAATAAAGTATGGGAACTGGTACAAAGACCAACCCACCAAAATGTTATTGGCACAAAATGGGTATTCAGAAACAAGATGAATGAGGAAGGTTCTGTGGTAAGAAACTAAGCAAGATTGGTAGCCAAAGGGTATTGCCAAGAAGAAGGAATAGATTTTGATGAAACATTTGCTCATGTTGCAAGATTAGAAGCAATAAGGATGTTTCTTGCCTATGCTGCACACAAGAACTTCACTGTATATCAAATGGATGTGAAAAGTGCCTTCTTAAATGGATTGTTGGAAGAAGAAGTCTATGTTGAGCAACCTCCAGGTTTTGAGCAGAAGACTATTGGAGATAAGGTGTACAAGCTCAAGAAAGCTCTATATGGATTGAAACAAGCACCTAGAGCATGGTATGATACATTATCTCAATTTCTGACAGATAATGGGTTCAGCAAAGGCAAAGTGGACATAACACTCTTCAGAATTCAAGATGGAAAGAGCATACTGCTTGTTCAAATATATGTGGATGATATCATTTTTGGATCCACAAACAAAGAGCTGTGTGATAAGTTCTCAAACCTCATGCAATGTAAATTTGAAATGAGCATGATGGAGAAGTGACATTCTTTCTAAGACTTCAAGTAAAACAGCTGGAAGATGGAACCTTCATAAGTCAGACAAAGTATACCAGAGATTTAATGAAGAAATTTGGTATGGAAGAGAAGTCTTCTATGAAAATACCAATGAATACATCAGTCAAAATGTACATGGATGCAAATGGTAAGCCTGTGGATCAAACCAGATACAGAGCACTTATTGGATCACTGCTCTATTTCAGAGCAAGTAGACCAGACATCACCTTTGTTGTAGGTGTATGTGCAAGATTCCAAACTGCTCCAAAAGAAAGCCATATGACTGCAGTTAAGAGAATCCAAAGATATTTATAGGGATGCCAAGAAGTTGGCCTATGGTATCCAAAGGAAGGTGGATTCAAGCTAATTGGCTACTCAGACTCTGACTATGCTGGATGTAGAGTTGACAGGAAGAGTACTTCAGGTACATGACAAATGCTTGAAACAAAGTTGGTTTCTGGTTTAGCCGTGAAGCAAAACTCAATAGCCACATCCACACCGGTGGTGAGTATATAGCTACGGGCAGCTGTTGTGCCCAAATCTTATGGATGAGACAACAGCTGAGAGATTATGAAATTGAAGAGAAAGAGATTCCAATTATGTGTGATAACACAAGTGCTATTGCAATCACTCAGAATCCTGTGTTGCATTCTAGAACAAAGCACATTGATGTCAAATATCATTTCATAAGAGATCATGTTGAAAAAAAGACATCACCTAGGAATACATCTCAACTGATAAATAGTTAGCTGACATATTCACAAAGCCATTATGTGAATCAAGATTTGAAGAGCTTAAGCATGAGCTAGGGTTAATTGAGCTAGGTTGACACTCAGAAGACTCAATGAGAAGAGATGAAACATGATAAGATGAAAACGGAGCAGATCTTATAAATTAGCGAAGTGAATCGATCAAAGATCGAAAGTCACCAGACGAGTTAGCTGACAGCTGAGTCATCATACGAAAGGAGAGAAGAAGAGTTAAGTCATCTGTGTAATGAGCTGAGTCATTTATGAGCTAAGTGACAAAAACGCAGTCGTTTTTAATAAGCGGGAATGTTTTTAAGGATGACATCAGCGCAATAATGACAGGTACAGTCAAAAGCTACACAACAAGCATATGATTGGATATAAATGGTTCCGCATTAAATGCGGGCAATTAAATGCTAATCGGCATGGTAAATCTGAGCCGTTGATTTTGATCAAATTTCAAAAACCGAAAGTACGTCCTTTCATAACCCTTATATACCCATTTGTTCGGTTTTTCTCTCACTTCAAAAACTGTTCATGTCTCCAAAGCAAGTAAACAAGTATCTTTTCTCTCAAAACCCTACCAATCTTCAGAGCAAGTTCATCAAGTTTCGTTCGATAAAATCACTGAAATGGCACCAGCACATGACTTTACTAAACTCGCAAAGCAAATCCACACCGGATCAACTGTGGATTTTGAAGGAATGTTGAAGCAGGGTTCCGATGAAACCCTGGTGAAGAAGATAGCCGATAAGATCGAGAAATTCCGGTTGAAACCCTTTCTGACGATGGAATATCCTATGACGTATGTAGAAGAGGTTGCCCAGTTCTACGTGAATGCCGAGGTGAAGGACGAAGAAAGTCCTCTGTCCACCGCAAGGACATCATAATCACTGCAAAGGACCTTGCGGAGCACTGTTTATTGCCGTCGGAGGGCATGCCGGAGATTTATGAAGCAGACGTTGATTTGGTCGTTGCATGGAAGGAAGTGGCCAAACCAGAATGTGCTGCGAAAGTTGTCTACACAGCTGAGAAGAAGCTGTTGAAGAAGGACTATCATAAACTTATGGACATTGTTGCCAAATGTGTAGACATGAAATTTGGAAGCTTTAATCAGCTGTCCAAAACCAAGCTGATCGTCATGGCTGCGATCATGGAGGAGAAGAAGGTCAACTGGGCATAATTCGTCTACAGCAGACTCTGCTAGAATGTTGCTAATAAATCCTTCAAGGACGATTGGTCATTTGGAGGATCTCTGGGGTATGGCCTTGTAATTGGCCACTTGATGGAGGTGAAGGGTGTTCCCCTTCGACATGGAAAATCATTCCATGTTAACAAGAAGATGTTTCGGGCTAACTTGTCTGGAGCCCAGAAGAGAGCTTACGCCAAGCGGGCGGACACCAGTGAGGGGGAATCAGCTGACCCCGAGGAAACAGCTATTGCCTCCCCTCCAAAGAAGAAAGCTGGAAAGAAGAAAGTTGCTCCTGCAGCGAAGAAAAAAGATGCACCTGCCCCTGCAGCCGTGTCTCCTGCCCCTGCAGCCGCGGTGGAGAAGGAATCTTTAATACCTTTTCCAGGAATAAAGAAGAAGAGGACTGCCAAGGTGAGAAAGGCGGTACCTCTAAGGCAATTCCAAAGGCCTTTACCTTCGAAGAACCGGAGGAAGTAGAACCAGACATTCCTCTAGTGAAAACTAAGAGAAGGAGAAGACTTACCAAGCGTTCAGAGCTTGAGAAGACAAACAGTCCGCCACTCGGTGAAAAGATCTCGAGATAGCTTTGAAGAAGTGCGATCTCGAAGTGCTTGATGAAACGCCAAGTCTGCTTGAGGCCGATCAGCGAGGCACATCGAAGACCAGTGCCAGCAGAAGAGCAATTTGAGAACAAGAAATAGCTGAGATAGCGAGAATCCCGTCGCAGGATCGTATATCCACTGCGATAGATCTTTGCTAAAGCGAAGAGCAAAGAGAGCTTGCTACCCTCCATCCGAAAAGGAAGGGGCAACGAGGAGAAGATGATGATGATGATGTAATCATATGCTCTCCACTGTACCCGGACATCCAAAATCGTCTAAGAGCATGGAGGACATGGAAGCTAAGTCACTCTAGTGGTGCGGTTTGAACACCCGAGTTCATTGATGTGGAAGAGGAACTCTTCAAGTTTCTCGAAGTTGATACAGATCTTTGCAAGCTCTAGATAAGGATAATCGTATTAATATCTGCAAATTCGGAAGGAAAACGAAAGCGAAGCGGAGAGCGGTGAGGAAGCGAGACGCGTGAGAAAGCCAAAGATCTATCCTCTTCTTCGGAACCGGTGATCACACTCATCCGCATATAGATGTTCTTTCGGAAGTGATGAGGACTTGGATCCTGCTGCTGCGACGGATGAGATAGAAATGCAAAGAAGCCATGCGGGAATCCAGGATGATGCATGAGCAACAACTAATGGGAGGACCTGGAGAGTCTTCCAAATCTCAAAATTGAAATTGATCCATTGGGAGTGGTACGATGGATTGCCACTTTGTTATTGCTTTGCAACCACTTCCCGTTCACTCGAAGACGGATCTAGGGAATTGGCAATGAAACCGGGAACTTGGGGACCCAAGTCGAGCCAACCCTGTTGAAGGTGTCTTACCACCTGCCCCCACAAATGAACACTCACGGGAAAAAGCCGGGAGTCCGGAGCGAGTGACCCCAACTTAAGTCACTCGGTTGGTGTGCCGATTGAGGGGGAACTCCCTCCACCGCAGCTAGGTCGGAGGAGGATCTTTGCAGCTAACTCCACACTGAATCTAGGAGGCGAAGTGGAGAAGGAACAAGAAAATGAAAAACAACAAGTTGTCACCGACGTGAAGCTCGGACGATTGAATCTGTCTCACCGAAGTGCCAACGCTCTGCAGGGGCGAGGACGCTGGCGATGCGATCGAGGCACGAGATGGTTCTCGCCCGGAGTTAACACTTTGGGCACTGAAAGTGTAATCCACGGAGTTGAGACTCCTGTGGATGCCTCTGAGAAGACCCTAAAGACGATTGCGCTGTTGTCGAAGGGGATTGAACAGGACCTCTGCAGGTTGAGGCTGCAGGAGGTAATGAAGGCCTAAGGGAGGTTAAGACTTCCCTAGGTAAAAATCAAGGAGATAAGAGCATTCCTCAGACCATAATTTCTGATTCAGAAGAGGAAATCGGTGCTCTTCATATGACTCACAGGATGATCCCGATACAACCTTCTTAGGATCTGCGAGATGAAGCCGAGTCTACCCCAACTGCACATCAAAAGGACTCAACCGAGGATGTTCTTTCTAAACGAGCAAGCCGACTTCAAGGCTGCTCGACAAACATTTAATTTCGATGATGAGCCAAGTCCTCAAGACTCATCATCTTCCGATGACACTTGATGGTGCGGTAGGGACCCAAAAATTCACTTAGCGAGAAAACACAGGCCGAAGAAGGCTGTTAAGACAGTGAGGCTCGAGGCTCGGTCACCAAACCACTCACCAAGGCCCAAATGAAACCGAGTCATCTGCGCAGCTCCTAAAGTCTGAGAAGAGTCGACTCAACAAGGCACATCACGAAAAAGCTCGAACGATCGTACATTCCATACCTTACGTCCGTGATGATACTTTCAAGAAACTTTTCCTTTTTCAATTGAGGTGCCCGACCTTATTGAAGAAACAACCCGTGAGCGAAACGATACCACCAACTTGATCCGGTGATTCCCTCGACTCTATTGTCCCAAAGATAATTCGATTTTGATCTTTGTTGGCCACCACCGAGACCAAGTAAAATGAGGTGCGTGAAGTCTTTAAGACTATCCTTGGAGATATTGAGAAAATTGAAAGGCATCGAGCCTCGGATATGCGGTGGATAATAAGGATGCCACTCTCACAACCAACTTGAGAGGGATTGTCTTTGTGGATCGAGAAATGGTGTCAGCAACAATGATGTCAATCACGATTCGAACAAGTCGAGATACTTGAAGGCATTGTACAACAAAATGTTGATCTGAGAGCGATAATGCGACATGAAGAAGAGGATGCAAGAGAATATTGATGCAATGCATGCCTCCCACAACACCGAAATGGAATCTAGCTGCGAGAATTTCACAGAAAGAACCTGCGTGTAGAAAAAACATGAATAACAAATTCGATCTTCTTATGGCTGAAATGAAACTGGTGGTAGCCGAGTCCAAAGCCACCCGCTCGAGTGCAACAAAGATACTCCGCACGGACACCAAATGTAACTTCGGCTATCGATCGCTAGACTTTATGCTCGCAGTATGTTCCCGGGGTTCCTCTCTCTTTTGATGATGCCAAAAAGGGGAAGAGGAATACGAAAGATGCTTAAGGGGACCGGTTGGTGAGAAGGAAAAGGAAACAATTTGTCGTAGAGAGGAAAGATCTGTTGTTGAGAAGAAGAAGGAGAAGGAAAAGCGATCGAGGGGAAGGATCAAAAGACATGACCCTAATGTTTGTTGAAACCCCTCGGCAAGGTCTTGTCACAAATGACATAATCAGCAAACTTCTAGTAACACCGCCGCTCCAACACTCTGTTGTACCTATGTCCGAAAAGAGAAAAATCGTAGAAGCGGGGATGAAGGAGGTCGAAGGAAAAATGGATGCATGTGTGATGGATATCTTTGAAACAATACGGAGGCATTCCAAAGGAAGAGACACGATGCCATTTGAGGCGTCGGAAATGAGCCTAGGTCGATTGATGAATTCAAAACGCTCGAATCCAAAGGATACTTGAAGGCATGTCCATGGCCCAAGCACGGACTTGTATTGGGAAAAAGGCCTCAAGTCAGGGAAGAAGGCGACAGCGACGAGACTACTAGCGATCACTCTGCTTTGGTCACTCTGTTTGGGAAGAAGAAGGCTCCAGTACAATACACGCCCAGAGGAAGAGGAAAAATCAGTGGAGGAAGAGGTTGCAGACCTAAACCTCTACCCAAAAACATTGAATACATAGATCCAGGGAAGAAAGGAGGGATCTATTGAGCTGGATATGACGCCATAGCAAATCTGGAAGTGGCGAGGAAGAATGTTGAGTATGTAAAAAGAATTGAAGAAGAAAATAGAAGACAAGATCAGTTGTGGGAAGAGATTCAACAGAGGAAAGAAAGAAAGAGAAGAGACGATACTGCAAAAAGAGCTTACGAGAAAAAGAAGGCAGCTGAAGATGAAAAGAAGAGAAAGAGAGCAGAGAAGGGCAGAGTCAAGAAGAAAGAAGAAGGGCAAGCGAAAGGCGATGAAGTGTTGCTGTCCACCCTTTCATGTATTTTACTATTATAAATACATATTTATGTAAGTCTTCTGTACGATGAATAAAAGTTATGAAATTTCTATATTTGCGTAGATATAGTCTGCTATGTTTGCTATGATACACATTGTAAACAGCTTTGTAAAGGACAAGAATGTTATGATCAATAAAAAGATTGATTCTACGCATACATTCGCTGTTACTACACTGTCTGTATGTATCTTTGATGCTTACATTTTGTTTGTATGTTTTAAGTTTTGGCATCATCAAAAAGGGGGAAATTGTTGGGAAATTTATTGTTTAGATTTTGATGAATTCCATGTAAAACTTAGACTAGAAAGTTGGCACCCCATTTTTCTTGTAATTTGTATTGTAATAGATAGGGATGTACGGTGAGTCAAGTCGGCTATGCTGGATATACAAGAAGTCAATCAAGATCGAAATAAAGACTCCACCGTGAAACAAATGAGTATGGCAAGGAAGAGAAGTCAAGAACTCGATCAAGGAGTATCGGTGGGATACGGCGGTGTGAAGTGACAGTCAAGTCAACTCAAGAAGCCAAGTCTCAAGTTGAAGTGACAGATGAGTCATCCATTGATTGAAAGCAAACTCGAAGTCACCTGGGGAAGTTAGTGAACTGCAGTCAAGTCAAGACAACTAAAAAGAATCCGTTGCACAAAACTGAAGAATATTACCTAAACAAGTAATACTTCTATGTTGCCATGTCTTAAAGTGCTCAGTCCCAGAAGCATGCAAAAGGAATAAACCAACGGGAAGACCGCACCTCGTGTCGACTACGAAAAGCTGAACATTCATTTAATACGAGGAAATGTCAACATCAAGGACTGCAACAAGACAAGCCAACGAACACAAAGTGACTTTTGAAAATCAGCATATCTCTTCAACGGGCAGATTTTTGAAAGTTCACTATAAAAGGCTGAGGAATCTCATTGAGAAAGGTTACCTTGTATACCTGAGCATTCAAGCAATTATTCATACTGTAACCTGCAAAATATTCTCAAGTTATTCAAGCAAAATCCTCAAGCCTAACTCTCGAAGGAAATCAATCCAACACCAAGTTGTGAAGGAAAGACAACTTCAAACTGTTGAAGAGGAAACTTTTAAAGAATCAAAAGGGGTCTACATTCCAAGGAGGATTGTAGAAAGGTTCAAGGTCAAACCAGTCTCAAGTCATTGGAGGGCTTCATGATCAAATCCAAGAAGCTTGAGTAAGTGAGCTGAAGTAGCAACGCAACGCACGCCCTGTGAAGAAGAAGCCGAGTCGGACGAGAAGCCACCGTGTGTGACCAAGGCATCTCGGATGAGTCCCAAAGGATCAAGTCACCAGTGTGATCAAGATTTGTATCCTGGACCGATAACCACTTTGTACTCGATCAATACTTAGTGGATTCCTCCAGGAGTTGGAGAAGAGAGGTGTAGAAGAATTACCCCATCTTCGAACCTCTATAAACATTATTGTGTCATTTACATTTCAGCATTTAATTTATGCATACCATTTTATATCTGCTGATAATTTGCTATCCAACTGATAGTTAACAAAGTGCTAAAACCAAGTGTTAAAACAAACTTAAACCAAATTCAAGGGTGTTAAGTCTTCCAATAAAATCTCATCACGGCCAGTTAAGGTTCAAACTAAACGGTTGAGTTATTCTATCAACAACTCAATCGAGTCCATTGAGTGGCTAACTCTGCTGGTTAACTAACCTAGTTGTCCCTCAAGGACTTAGCTGTGTATTTAACTCTGTATTATTTTAAAAGGACTAAAATCGAAAAGTTTGAAAGGTTTATTCAACCCCCCTTCTAAACCTTGCTCACACCCCTTGGGACCTACAGAGTGATATGCACAAATTTACATTGAGGAAATAGCGAGACTTCATGGAGTTACCGTGTCAATTATTTCAGATGGAGATACGCGTTGTACTTCTAAATTTTGGAAAAGTCTACAAAGTTCCTTGAGAACAAAACTTAGATTTAGTACGGCTTATCACTCGCAAACAGATGGACAATCTAAAAGGACTATACAAATGTTGGAAGATATTTTGAGAGCATTTGTGCTTGACTTAGGAAGTACCTGGGAAATATTATTACACATAGTAGAATTCGCTTATAACAATTGTTATCAATTGACTATTGGGATGGCTCCATACGAGGCGTTGTATATAAGAAAATGGAGACCACCATCATATTGGAGCGAAATTGGTGAAAGAAAAATTTTGGGGCCTCAATTAATTCGGGAATCTGTTGAAAAGATAACTATGATACAAGATCGAATCAAGATGACTCATGATAGACAAAAGTCAAATGCTGATAAACGGAGAAAACATATAGAGTTTGATGAAGGAGAAAAAGTATTTGTGAAAGTAGCTCCTATTAAAGGTGTTATTCAATTTGGCGAAAAGGAAAAGTTAAAATCGAGATATATCGGACCATTTGAAATCCTTACACGAGTTGGAGATTTAGCTTATCAGCTAGCATTACCACCGAGTCTATTAAGTGTGCACAATATTTTTCTCGTCTCTATGCTAAGAAATTATGTTCATGATCCAAGTCACATCGTAAATTATAAGGATATAATAATCAACAATGACTTAACTTACGAGGAAGCACCATAAGTTGTTTTGGAACGCAAGATTCACCATTTGAGAAATAAAGATGTTGCTCTAATCAAAGTATAGTAGAGACGTCATGACAGAAATGAAGTTGTTGGGAGCGTGAAGAGGAGATTCGTGTCAAGTACCCAAACTTTTCAATTCCATATAAGATATCGAATTTCGAGGACGAAATTATATTTAAGGAGAGTAGAATGTGATAATCTATTTTTATAATTAATTAATAATTTGATTAGAGGTTAGTATACGGGTTATGTTAGGGGTTAGTTTAGGAGTTATTTTAGAGTATTTAGGGGTTAATATTAATTGCTATAAATATGTATAACTTCATTCTCAAATTTGACACCAAATTTCAAATAATTATAAGGTACGATAGTTTTTCTACTTATTATTCAAGTTTCCTATGTGTATATATATATATATATATATATATATAATTTCAATTCACAAGTCTTCTTTCAATATTTTATTTTTACAAAATATTTTATTAATTAGTTCAATTTATTAAAATCACATATTAGTTATATATATTTATTTAACGTATAAAACGAAGGGGTTGAGGAATTGAACTTTTATTATTCATTTTTCTACATCGTATATATGTGATTGTTAAGGTAGGGATTTCTATATTATTTGTCTTTATTTAATGTTCCATGATTATACTTCATTAATTGCAATATATGTCAAGAGGAAATAAACTCATATAAGCTAGGGACCATGAAAAGGGTCCGGGATCAAATGTATCTTCGGGGTGAACCCGCAATGCTATATTCAGAAACTGCCCAGTCAGAGGAAAAAGATGAAATGAATGAATTTATTATTGTAATTATGTGAATGCTTTTTCATGTTATATTAAATACTGACAGAAATATCCCTACTGAGCGAGATGAAGCTCAACCCTATTATTATCATGACTTTCAGGTTGAGGAATCCAGCTGAAGATGTGATGTTGTGGATGGTGGAATAAATCATGTTATATTTATATTTTAAATAATTATGATCGAACTAAATTTTGGATTTATGTCTTTAATTTTTTTTTTCCGGTTTATGCTTGGAATAATTTTTGGATATTTAATTTGGAATTATTATTATTATTATTATTATTATTATTATTATAATATTTTTTTCTTAGGAATTAAAAATTCTAAATCAACCTTTTGATAATAATTGCCTTCACTTTAATTTATAAATTTGTGTTTTCTTAATAATATTTTAGAGTACTTTAATTTCATAAAATTGGGTCGTTACAAGTGGTATCAGAGCAGGTCTACGATTCTGTACACTTGGAAAAACAAAAGTTTCTTTTCAAATTTTAAAAGAAAATAGTCTAATAGCATCCACCTCCATCATATCTCGTCCGGTTTTTCAAGGTATGCAATTTATTATGTCATGTTATTCCATTTATTTATGAAATATCATTTTATATTATCATGTTTTAGAAGTACATTTATCAATTCTTGTCATCATTTTTTTTAAATAAAAGCATTATTGTATTAAAGAAAATTCATGACAAATACATTTATTACCATATTTTATATTAAAGAAATTTTATGAATAAAACCGTATGGGCTTGATCACATGAACCTAGATGACCAATACTTATTTGATTTGGATTATTAGGAAGATGATTAGTTTGAGACCTTATGTTAACGAGAATGTGCTATTGAGGTTTATAGAAATTACCAGCAACTTTGAGGTGATGGTGCTGGTGCTCATGCCAATATTTTGATGATATTTGAGGGAGGAAAAAAAAACCCAAGAAGGCAAAACTTGAGGAAAAATCGGAGTATTAGGAGACTTAGTGTCCGGGAACTTCATAAATTGATTAGTAAACCCATTATTATTGATGTAGATTAACAGTGAGATAATTTATACGTAGTAGAAGATGATAGGCTAATCGACATTAGCCTTAAGTTAGTCTCTAATTATTATTATTTAGTTAACTTTTGATAGGTGACTTTTATTTTTAAGCATGAATCATGGTACATCAGGATAATTACTATTATTAATAAGATTTTGATTTTTTTAGAATTGTAGGTCTTGATTTCGATTATGAGAAATGTTTGGTAACTTTAAGTCGATAGATGCAAAAGGATTTGAGTTATTTAAATATAGGGTCATCCCTTGTATCTGAGAGAATGATTTTTCCTAATTACAGCTGAGTATTTGGGCATAATGAAATATAAGGTTTTCTCAATAAGGTTTGATTATTGTAGTTGTGACTTGACAACCAATGAGGTTAGTTATTTGATGAAAATTTCTCCTCCTAAGGGTTAATGTAAACAAATTTGGATTTGAGATGATTTTCCCTAATGAGATTTGAACGTAGGATTTCTGTATATTACGATTTGAGCATGTAAGGTTTCCTTATTTAAGAGTTTGGACGTATTGAACATAAGATTTACCCTAACTACGATTTAAACTGTTAGACCAATGGTGAGTGGCTTGTGTGCTCACGGAGCAAAATCAGTTGATAAGAGAGTTATTTTTGTGGCGAAGTATGAAAAAAGATATTAGAACCTTTGTGGAAAATATTTGACTTAGTCAGCAAGCTAAAGTCGAACACCAAAGACCATCTGATTTACTCAAATCACTTGATCCAGAATGGAAATGGGAGCACATAACTATGGATTTTGTGGTAGGACTTCTACCATCAATCAAGGAAAATAAGGCTATATGGGTTGTAGTAGACCGATTAACAAAATCAACACATTTCTTACCTACTAAGATGACGTTCAGAATGGAGTGATATGCACAAATTTACATTGAGGAAATAGTGAGACTTCATGGAGTTCCCGTGTCAATTATTTCAGATGGAGATATGCGTTGTACTTCTAAATTTTGGAAAAGTCTACAAAGTGCCTTGATAACAAAACTTAGATTTAGTACGGCTTATCACTCGCAAACAGATGGACAATCTAAAAGGACTATACAAATATTGGAAGATATGTTGAGAGCATGTGTGTTTGACTTAGGAAGTAATTGGGAAATATTATTACCCATAGTAGAATTCGCTTATAACAACTGTTATCATGTTATATTAAATATTGACAGATATATCCCTACTGAGCGAGATGAATCTCACCCCTATTATTATCATGACTTTCAGGTTGAGGAATTCGGCTGAAGATGTGATGTTGTGGATGGTGGAATAAATCATGTTATATTTATATTTTAAATAATTATGATCGAACTAAATTTTGGATTTATGTCTTTAATTTTTTTTTTCGGTTTATTCTTGGAATAATTTTTGGATATTTAATTTGGAATTATTATTATTATTATTATTATATTTTTTTCTTAAGAATTAAAAATTCTGGATCAACTTTTTGATAATAATTGCCTTCACTTTAATTTATAAATTCGTGTTTTCTTAATAATATAGAGTACTTTAATTTCATAAAATTGGGTCGTTACAGTCAATGTGGTTTGTTCTTGAGTGCAACACATGATTTTTAAGTGATTGCAACGGCACTTGTGTTATCACACATAATTGGAATTTATTTCTCTTCTATGTCATAGTCACTCAGTTGTTGTCTCATCCATAAAACATGGGGATAACAGCTGCATGCAGTAATATATATTCTGCTTCAGTTGTGGATGTAGCTATTGAATTTTGTTTCTTGCTAAACCTAATCTATTTCCAAGCATTTTGACAAGTACTAGATGTACTTTTTTTGTCACCTCTGCATCAACATAGTCTGAGTATGAGTATCTGTTAGGAAATTTATTTGTAAGATTTTGATGATACCATGTAAAACTTAGACTAGGAAGTTGACAACCCATTTTCCTATTAATTCTATGTTGTAATAGATAGGACTGAAAGAGCTGAGTAAATTCAGTTATGTCAAAGAATGCAAGAAGTCAACTGCAGACTAGAGTGAACACTCCGCTATGTGTCAGCTGAGTATGGCCAAGATGGAAGGCAAGGACTCGACTGAAAATGTGTCAGTCAAGTAAGTATAGAGGTCAAGTCTAACAGTTGAATTGGCAGTTGAGTCATTCCCATATGATTGGAGCAGACTCAAGTCAAGGGGTAAAGGCAGCAGTCAAGTCAAGACAACTGACATTGATCCGTTGTGAAGGAAGTAAAGTATATTACTCGATATAGTAATAAGTCCAAGCTGCCCGCTCTTCAAGTGTCTAGCCCAAAAATATGCAAAAGGAATAAACCAATGGGAAACACTAGAGCATGTGTCAGACCCTGTAAAGCTGCAGAGCCATTTAATACGAGGAAGGGTCAACATCACATTTCTGCAGACCAAGAAAAGACAAGCCAACGAACAAGAAGTGTCATTTGAAAATAGCCTATCTCTTCAACGGGCAAATTTTCAAATGAGCACTATAAAAGACTAAGGAAGCATTTGAGAAATGGTTACCTAAACCAAGCACGAACGGATCAAGAAATATTCAAGCAAGCATAATCTGCAATATTCTCAAAGCTCATCAAGAAAATTCCTCAAGCCTAAAACTCAAAGGAACTCGATCCAACACACGCTGGGAAGGAAAGATTACTTCAACCAGTTGAAGAGGAAAAGTTTCAAGAACAAAAAGGGGTCTACTCTCCAAGTTGAAGGAGTTGTAGAGAGGTTCAATGTCAAACCATAAGTTTCAAGTTTGTTGGAAGGTTGTGTGATCAATTCCAAAGACTTGAAGGGAGCTGAAATAGCAAAGCATCTGTCTTGTGAAGAAGCTGAGTCGCGGGAGAAGCAATCTATGTGATCAAGGCTGCCTCTAGATTGAGAACTGCTTTGTAACTTGATCTGTTACTTAGTGGATTCATCTAGGAGTTGGAAAAGAGTGAATTAGAGGAATTACCTCATCCTCAAACCACTATAAATTTGCTTGTGTCATTTATTTTCAGCACTTACTTTCTTGCTTATATTTTCATATTTGCTGATAAGTTATATTTCTATCCCACTGATAATAACAAGTGCCAAAAACAAGTGTTAAAAACGAGCTTAAAATTAACAAAGGGTGTAAGTTTTCCGCTGTTAAAAACCAAATCATCTAAAAGTTAAGTGTTAGCTGACGCAACTAAGTTATACTATCAACAGCTCAGTCGATTCTGTTGAGTGGGTAACTTTGTTGAAGAAAGCCAACCCAGCTATCCCCCAAGGACTTAGCTGATTTGAGTCAACTTTGTTGAATATTTTAAATGGAATAAAAAGTGAAGATTTGGTAAGGTTTATTCAACCCCCCCTCTCAACCTTACTTTACACCCCTTGGGACCTACAAGTGGTATCAAAGCAGTTGGTTCATTGAGCCTTCCGCACTGGTTACTGAACTAGATCTCAACCTTTATCAAAAGGTTTAACACTTGTGTTTTCAAAGTCTTTCATCTTTAAAGCAGAGTTATTATCATGGAAGCAAATCTAACTCGTATTCCTATGTTTACTGTGGAAGAGTTTGATGACTGGAAGATTCGCATGCAGGCTCACCTATGAGCCTTACACAATGATTTGTGGCTTGTGATAGAAGATGGGCCACTGCAAATAATGAAGGTTAATACTACTGTAAGAAGAGCACCTCCAGCTGAAGGAGAGGATGTTGCACCAGCAGAGGCTAGACCAGCCATGGTTGAAAAACCTCGCAGTGAATGGACTAGTGAAGATAGGAAAAGATACAACCTGAACAATGTGGCCAAGGATATTCTCTACAAAACGTTGGACAAGGCTATGTTCAACAAAGTCAAGTCATGCAAATCAGCCAAAGAAATCTGGGATAAGCTAACCCTGATTTGTGAAGGATCAGAACAGATTAAAGAGAATAAATTAATTGTTGTTGTTCAAAAATCTGGCAATTTTAAAATGTTTGCAGGTGAAAGTATGGATCAGCTGGATGCCATATTCAAAGATAACAAATGAGCTTTCAGCTCTTGGGAAAGAGTACACTTAGAAGGAGATGTGCATGAAGATACTAAGAGCCCTCCCAACTGAATGGGAAATGAAGGTCCTTGCCCTGAGACATTCAATGGACCTCTCAAGAACATCTAATCATAAGCTATTCTCAGACCTTAAAGCCTACGAATTTGAGCTCAGAAGGAAAGAGCAAGAGGAAACAGTTATGCCCAACACAGCTGCATTGCTGGCCAGTGAAGGGAAGAAAACTGAGCCAAAGGAGACCATTGACCAGGAGGAAATTGCACTCATGGTAAAAAGATTCAACAAGTTCTTTAACAAGAACTATAACAGAAACAAGGGTGAAACCTCCAGGAGACATTCAGCACCTTCCAAAACAAGGGAGGACAGACCACCGCCCAAGAGAGCTTGTAACACCCTTACCCTTGTAACACGTGTTTATATAGTATAAAACTATAGTTCATAGGCAACACAGTTGCATTGCACATAAGATTAACATGTTAATTATCAGTTGTAACCTTTTCTGCATGAGCGGAAGCATTTACTCAAAAAGATTTAACAATGCTTATTCACACATGTGCATTTATCCATATTACATAACTTTAACAACCGTGCCCTTTTTATAAACAAATCAAAATAAAACTCCCTATATGAAATGCAAATGAGGAGCTGAGGGAGAATGATGGGAATCCAGTCGGCCGACCTTTTATCCATGCCTTAAACTTCTGTCACACTCCACGGATCAACTTTTATCTACATCAACTAAAATTTTACAACATTGCATTTGGTGAGTTGCAAGCTCAGCAAGTGTAATCAGATAACAAGTTATTTAACATCAGATAGGCACATCATTAGTAACCATTTCACACCCTTTGTTCAGAATATTCATAAACACCTAAAAATGCATGTGATTGGTCTTCTTGTTTTACTGTTATGGGCCAGCTAATACCAAGAATATATCGTGATCACGAAGATGGCCCTGACACTCTGTAATTCCTAATTCACATAGAGTTTAGTGAACCCAGGGTAGCCGTACGGTACTCTGTAATCCATAATTTCTGGATAACTGTAATTCTGTAACACATGATTTAAGGTCATTAGCGGCCATAACATAATCCATTAATCTCTGATGAAATGCATTTTCTGTAATAACATATTTTATTTTCGTATCAATAACATCAGTAGAGATTGCATATCTCATTTCCATATCAATAACATCAGCGGAGATCACATTTCTCAATTTCATTTCAATCTCATCACATAGAGATCATATATTTCAATTTCATTTCAATATCACCAAAGAGAATCATACAATTCATGTTAGCGTACAATAAGCTTCTAATCACTATAGCCAAACAAGTAAGCAATTTATTTCAAAACATTAATCATATAATCACACAAGTCAAATAACAAGCTAAAAGATTATACTTACAAGTGGCGCCCTTATCTTGATGACTTTGCCTAGTTGGCCTTATTCGCTCCTGTATCGGGATTATGACATAGTCACATATCAAATGGTATAACTAAAAATAAAATTTTAGATCTAACACTAGTAAAGTCGTTTGCATGTGATTTATCACACATGCATGAAAGGTAGTCCTAATTAATATTATTCTTAACTTAATTAAAAATATATCACAATTTAATTATATCATCTTACTGTAACTTTACTAAATGATATACTTGCAAATATACTTTTTTTCTGTATATTTATTTTTATTTGTGTTATTACTAACTTTACTTTATTTAAATTCAGTATAATGATTTGAGAACTTTACTCAATATCTTTTCATAGATTTGTTGAATAAATGCGAATTTATATAAAAATGAAAAAGAGTTGTCCTGATCACAGGCTGATCAGGTAACCAAAAGAAAGCCTGGAAAAAATATCAGAAATGATAACGAAATGGTCACAAGCCGACCAGATGGCTGAATGGTTGGGGACTCGTTAAAACCTTCCAAGGTAAAACCCACCCTTGTGGGAAAAACCCTTGGAAGGAAAAAGAGTACCCCCCATAAGAAAAAAAGTGTCTAGCATGGGAAACGTAACGTGAAACCGGGACGCACTAGCTTACAAACCTATAATTCGACTGACCAACATAATCCTAAGTAAGAGACAAAACAATATCCGCTGGAGCCACACCCCACTATGTTGCAGCGTGCGTCGTCTTACTAAGAATATCAGCCACCCGATTACCTTCCCGAAAAATGTGTGAGACCACCAAATCCATCTGAGAGAGAAAGTGCAAAGTGTAACGCCACATGCTAAGATGGCGTCAAGGTACCCCCTCGGATCTCTTCCGTAGCAACTCCACCACATAAACCGAATCCGACTCCAGCCAAAGCTGAGTCCAGCCCTTCGCAAAAGCATAGTGAATAGCCCGCATGGACGCCATCAATTCCTCCTCAAAAGCAAATCCCAAACTGTATTGTTCCACAAAGCAACCGCGAAAGAAGCCTCTGCAGTTTCAAAAAACCCCAGAAGCTATGAGACTCCCAAGCGCCCCCAAAGCACTGTCGTGTGGTTGACTTTGATCCAGCCCGGTAAAGGTTTTTGCCATGTAACCTGCACAATCTTCGGGGCCTGTCTGGGACGCCCAGGAACACGAAGTCTGCGGGGAATGAATAGGTCATGCTGATCATTATGCATGCACCCTCGGTCTAAGGAAGAGGACTCCAGAATTAGTACACGAAGGCGTAGGATGGCCGCCTCCACTGTCCAATTCTTGTCATTGAAGGTCAAGTCATTTCTGATCTGCCAGATGAGCCAAATACCAGATAACACTGCAACTCGCCATAAGAAAGCCACCTGCTCACTGAAATGGAAACCTATTAAATGCACCAGGAATTCATTAAAGCTATAAGCCATAAAATAGCGGATATCAAAAGAGTCAAAAATCCACCGTCAGAGGGCCCCTGCAAAAACACAAGAGATGAACAAATGATCCACAGTTCAGCAGCTGCACAACAGAGACTGCAAACCGAGGGGCCTCTGAAGGAACCCTGTGGACGCAGGACATCTAATACCACCATTCGATTGTGGATGGCTCTCCATGCCACAATCGAACGTCGCTCCAGAATGTGAGGTGCCCAAATCCAGGAACCCCATTGAACCACCGGGGAGTGGGGGCGCAGGTGAGAGTAAGCCGATTTCGAAGTGATAATCCCATCCTCATAATATAACGAAGCACGTGTATCCTTCGAAGCCGGAGTGATGGGGACCCTAACAATATCCTGGACCAGATCCAAATATGCCTCGACGAACAAGAAAGTGAAATGCCAATATCCATCATAAAAGTAATCCGAGATGCGATGCCGAAAGAGATACATCTATTCCTGTGGAATACCTATCCTATCGGCAATGGTGTAACCCAGCCAGTTGTCAAGCCAAAATAAAACAACGGAGTTACATCCGGGGATCCAACGAGAGTCCTCCAAGAAACCCAATATTCCAGGCCGAGCCCCATTCCAGATAGAAGAGGGGATGAACGAACGTTGTGGAAATCCCTCTGAGGTCAAAAACTGTCTTCTGAGGATATTGTAAATCAAAGAGTTTGAAGTCATAATCTTCCAACCCAGGTTCATCAGGAATGCATTGTTGGCAACACCAATGGAACGGACGCCCAGTCCGCCTTCAGCTGGGGGCATACAACAATGATTCCAGTTACCCACAACTGACCCCTTAGAGTTGACATTGCCAGTCCAGATGAAATTACACATGGCCTTTTCCATTTGCCGTAACAATGTTCTAGGCCACTTGTAAACCATCATCATGTGCACAAAAGAGCTGGTAATCACTGAATTCACCAAGCATACGCGACCAGCATTAGACAAAGATGTCCCTTTCCACCGTCGAAACTTAAGAATAATCTTATCAAAAATTGGTTGCAAATCCGCCACCTTCGGCGCACACTTGAAGATGGGGGTGCCTAAGTAGATCATAGGGAAGGCCCCAATATGGATACCTATAATCGTCTGAATACGGCCACGCACATGATTAGATACCCGGTTACTGAAATAAACTTTGGATTTGCGAGGATTGAAGATCTGACCTGATATATCAACATAAAGAATGAGAATTTGCATAAGAGAGTGTGCATTCCTCGTCAAAGCCCCGCACATAATCACAATATCATCCGCGTACATAATAGAAGAGGGAAATGCGATCTGCTTAGGCGCCCTAAATGGCTGAAGCTGATCCCGGGTGACCAACTCATCAATAAATCTACTCAGAACATCTTCCGCGATACAAAAAAAAATGGTGATAGCGGATCCCCCTGTCTAACCCCTCGAAAGCAAAGGAAGTAACCCACAGGCGATCCATTCAGGAGGACCGAGATTCTGGAAGATTGAAGGATAATCTCAATCCAGTGAACGAACACTTCTAAGAAACCAAAGCGACGTAAAACGTGTATGAGAAAACCCCAATTAACAGTATCAAATGCCTTGCGGATATCAATTTGAAAATCATATTTGTATTGTTCTGACCCTGCAAAATATTGAAGCCTTCCGAAACTAAAGCAATACAGTCGTGAATCTACCTGCCCGGGATAAAACCAAACTATGTAGGAGACAAGTAGGAAGAAATGATAGAGCCCAGTCTAGTCGCCAAAATCTTGGTGATGATCTTAAAAAGGAAATTACTCATCACAATCGGCCTAAAGTCCTCAATTGTGTTGGCCTCCTTAGTCTATGGGATGAGTGCCATAAAACTAGCATTCAATCCCACCGGAAAGGACGCAGTAACGAAAAAATAACGGACGGCCGCCACCACATCCTCAGAAATAACGTCCCAAAAGTGCTGATAGAACCTCTTGTTGAAACCGTCCGGGCCCGGAGAACTGTCCAAACCCATATCAAAAGCCACATTTTTTATTTCTAACTCCGAAGGAATAGCTGTCAAGAGAACATAATCGACCGTGCTAACTGTAGGAGAAATAACCTGGTCAACCAAAGTATAATCCGAACTAGTGTGTCCTGTGTCTGCGAAAAGAACCGTATAGAAGGAAATAATATGATTTCCAAGAACAACTGGATCCTCTGAGTAACTGCCATCAACCATCAGACCCTGAATCCTCGAGCGTCCATTCCGAATCTGACAACGGTGATGGAAAAATTCCATGTTGCGGTCCCCATCCTTTAACCAAGCCGATCGAGCTTTCTGCTGTAGGAATTCAGATTGCATAAGCAGCGTGCGAGATAGAGCATTTTGAGCATAAATTCCATGTCACGGTGCGCCTCAGAGAAGCCCTCGGACTCAATATCTGCCTGAATCTGACGAACTAACTCCATCTGCTTTTCCACCTGACGATTAACATCCCCAAAGACGTCCTTATTCCAAACTTTATTCGTCTGTCACAGCCTCTTGAGTTTCCACATGACACGCAGCAAGGGAGTGGGCGATGCGCAAGGGAGCGCCCAAGAGGCCTTAACAATTTCCTGGAAAGAATCATGATGAATCCACATGCGCTGAAAACGAAACGGAGCCAGACCCTTGGTAATAGAAGATGAACACGAGACCAAAATGGGATGATGATCGGATCCAATGCGAGGAAGAACTAAGCCCTTAATAACTTGCCAAAAAGAGAAAAATTGACAATTTGCTAGGGCTCGATCCAACTTAGTCTAAAGGAGGGATAGAGGCCTTCGGGGGGAGCACCAAGTGAATGAATTCTCCGTAGTTGGCACCGCAAATAAACCAGCATCCTCCAAGAAGTCCCTGAAGTCTTGGCAAGAGGCTTGGGATAAGATATCACTGCCAGAGCGCTCATGATGTCTTTTTATAGATAACCACTAATACAATGGGGTTTTTTTATGACTTTATTAACAATTCATGGGAGTAGACAAAATAGTGCACTTCTACAATTAAGATCATACAAAACTATAATTAACTATTGAACTATGATTCTTAACTAGACAATGATCGAATATACAATAAAACCACTTACCTATATCCTTCGTTATTAGCTTCTCTTTTTCCGACTTTTCTTTCTATCTTGATGTGTGAGTACATGTGTTATTCCTTTTTCATTTGTGGGTTCCAAGGGTCTTTAAATATCAAGTAATGTATATGTATTAGTCTATCCCTGTTTTACTTAAAGTATAAATACTAAATTTATATATGTATATATTTATAAGTTAACCGATAAGAATGAAGAAACTTAGGGGTTAAGTTCTTTTTTGTTTTTACATATACACTCAGTGGCCATGCTTATCCATATTTATATATATATATATATATATATATATATATTTTAGTGGTATGGTAATATATGTAAGTAATATACATTATATATTAGTAGTTACAAACATATATAAAAATATAGATACTACCTTTCCAATGCCGTCAAAACTACACATGCTATTTTTTTTTCATAATTGATTACACTCTACTACATATTTATAAGTTAATAGGATTATCTCTATATATATTAGATACACTAAATATTCGATTCTCTATCATGTATTATATTTATCATTCTATTTAATATAATTAAGCCAAAATAAAAAATTTCTTGATCTTGCATGTATTCTAATGTTAATATGAAATATTAAAATGCATGTATTTATGTCTATGAATGATTAGTCATGATAATTAAAAAGGCAAAGTTTCGGGCTATGACAATTCTTTCCCCCATAAAAATTTCGTCCTCGAAATTTGTACATGTATTAGTAAATAACCACAGATATTTCTCTCTCATGTGTTGTTCTGTTTCCCATGTAGCTTCTTCTCTTGAATGATTTCTCCACAACACTTTTACCAATGAAATCACTATGTTTCTAAGTTGTTTTTCTTTGTATCCCACTATTTCAATTGGTTCTTTGACATAACTCAGATTATCAGCAATTTCAACGGGTTCATCTCGAAGAACATGTGACGGGTCTGATCTGTATCGATGAAGCATACTAACATGGAACACATTATGTATTTGGGACAATTCAGGTGGCAAGGCAAGCCTATAAGCTAATGGTCCAACCTTTTCAAGTATTTCATATGGGCCGATATAACGAGGACTCAATTATCCTTTTTTCCAAATCCGAGGATACCCTTCTAAGGGGAAACACGAAGAAATACTTTCTCACCAACCTCATATTCCATTTCCCGCCTATGTTGATCAATATAGCTCTTTTGCCTATCTTGAGTTGCTTTTAATCGACTTTTACCTATTTTCACTTTTCAACTGTGTCTTGAATTAGATCTGGACCTTCCAGTAATCGTATTCCCTCTTCATCCCAACATACTGAACTCCTGCATTTCCTACCATATAAGGCTTCATAAGGCCCCATCCCAATGCTGCTATGATGTTGATTATTGTATGTAAATTCCATCAACGTAATGTATTCATCCCAAGAACCTTCAAATTCAAGAACACAGGCACGAAGAATATCCCCTAGAGTTTGAATAGTCCTCTCTGACTGCCCATCTGTCTGTGGGTGAAAAGTTGTACTAAAATGTAACTTAGTACCTAATATTTGTTGTAAGCTACCCCAAAATCTAGACGTACAACGAGGATCGCGATCTGAAACAATAGACAGATGTACGCCATGTAGTTTAACAATCTTATTCACATAACGTTTTGCCAAATTTTCGAGAGTAGAACCCCATCTAAATGGTAAAAAGTGAGCTGACTTTGTTAATAGACTCTTCTGTGACCATAGTCCTCTTATTCAGCACTATGAAAGCTTTACTTTCAGCTGAATATCCTAAGAAGATACCTTCATCAGCTTTAGCATCAAAAGCTTTCAAATTATCCTTGTCATTATTATGAATAAAACATTTGTTTCCAAAGATATGAAAATATCCCACATTAGGCTTTCTTCATGTACAAATTTCATAGGGGGTTTTGGACAGCTGCTTCTTTATCATACACTTATTCTGAGTGTAACAAGCAGTGTTATTAGCTTCAGCCCAAAATCTCTTAGGCAATCCAGCTTCAGCTAACATGGTCCTTGTAGCTTCCTTGAGGGTTATGTTCCTTCTTCCAGCTACTCCATTCTGCTATAGAGTTCTTGTAGCTGATAACTCATGAGCAATACCATTCTCTGTGCAATACTGAGTTATAATCCCATTGACAAACGCAGTTCCTCTGTTGAACTCTCTTCATTAGCTGTGGAATGTTCTACAAAATTTCCTTCTTTTTACACTTAAGCTTGCTGGTTCAATAGGTCCAAATAAATCCATATGCAATAAATGCAGAATCCTTGTTGAAGAAGGATTTGGCTTTTCCTTGAATGAAAACTTGATTTTCTTAACATGCATCACAAATGCTCTCTTTCTTGTACACTAAGTCTGGCAATCCTTCAACTAGATGACTCCTTGTCAGCTTGGTGATTATCTTGAAATTCAGGTGACTCAGCTTCTTGTGCCACAACTAGCTTGACTCGGCTGGGATTTTTGCAAGCAGACATGCACTTGGTGTAGCAGTAGACCAATCCACTACATACATGTTTTTCTTTCTTATTCCAGGTATCACAACTTCAGTTGTCTCTGCATCTTTGATTTGACATACACAATGTTGAATCCTACATTGTAGCCATTATCACAGAGTTGGCTGATACTCAGCAGATTGAAATTCAACCCTTCAACATAAGCTACATCTGTGATTTCTAGTCTATTTTTCTTTATGGATTCAATGCCTCTGATTTTCCCCGGAGTTGCAGTCCCTCCAAATATGACTTTTGCTCCTATTGACTCCTTGAAGTTGGATAAATTGTTTTTATTTTCTATAGTATGTCTGGAACAACCACTATCCATGTACCAGGTTCCTTGGCACTTAGTTGTTCCCTGAACCTGCAATCAAGGAAATCAAGTGTTAGGTACCCAAACCTCTCTGGGTCCTGAAAGTTATCACTATAAGGTGATCCAACCAACCTATATCCAAATGATCTGACTCTAAGAGGTTGCCACCTATCAGTTCCATAATCATAATAAATTTTAGCAAATTGCTTGGGAACTGTAGGAACATACAACTGTATCTTTTGTCTGTATGCCTGTGTATCTGCTTGTGCATTTTCTTTTCTAGGCTAATATGGAAACTTTTGAGCATTATAGGCATCATGCTTGTGTGCATAAGTGTGATGATTTCTTTGCCTTGGGAATGACATATATTGAGTCTGAGTTCTTTGCAACTTGAGCTTGTATCCCATAGGACTTGGCTGATATTTCATTTGATGGTTCCAGCCAGCCTGTTGTGTAGTGTAGTTTCTACCATTCCTTTCATATGGTTTCTTTTGGTGAAACCTCTAGGGCGTTTGGTAGTTCTTCTTTGATTTTATAGAATATTTTCTATTTGGAGTCTGCTGATGGACTTTTCTAAATTTTGTTTTAGCAACCCTTTCAGCAAACTTAGCTGGCTTCTTACCCTTGCCCTTATAACCTAGGCCAACATGTGTATGCTT
Source organism: Rehmannia glutinosa (assembly GCA_016081115.2). Lineage (NCBI taxonomy): Eukaryota > Viridiplantae > Streptophyta > Magnoliopsida > Lamiales > Orobanchaceae > Rehmannia > Rehmannia glutinosa. Next base: position 40,633,632 of record CM071932.1, on the reverse strand, counting down.
GTGATTGTGTCTGGGTACAACATGTGGTGCTTTTGGCTTTTGGATTCCCCCATTGATTGAGGATTCTCTTTCTTTGCTGAGTGATGCAATCACATTTTTTATTTTTTTTTTCCCTTTTTTCTCTTTCAGCTAAGTCTGCTTTGAACAAGCTATCTTAGGGTTCAACTATTTGTTCTCATCAACTATGTGACTAAGAGTACTCAGCTCTTCAACCAGCTATGAGTTTTGTCTCTTGAGTTGGATCTTTTCCTCATATAGAAGTGTGTGTGAGGATTTCATGTGCTCAAAATCTTTCATCAGTTTGCCTAATGAATCATAAAGATCTGTGGGTGATGAAATATGTGTGTCATTATCACTATCATCAGAATTTGAGTTAGATGAGTTAGAATTTACGCCATCTTCCTGTTCTTTAGCCTTGAGACATATCAATTCATGTTCATCGTGTCAGAGTAGGCTGCTTCACTGATGTCAGACTCAGCAGTCTCCTTGTTGGCTGTATCTGGTTCAGCAGCCACCATAGCTTTCTTTCTTTGCTGTCTTCTTTCCCTAAAGACTTTCCTATCTACTTCATTTCTGTATTTATTGATTAGTGGATAAGAACAGTCAACTGCAAAGTGTCCTGGCTGTCTGCAGTTCCAGCATAAGTTTTCAAATTTCATGCTCTTAGCCCTCTTTGGGGTTCTTTCTTCCTTGCCTTTGGAAGGTGTTGAGTGTCTTCTAGACGATTCACCCTTGTTTCTTTTATAGTTCTTGTTGAAGAACTTGTTGAATCTTTTGACCATTAGGGCTATTTCCTCTTTGTCTATAATGTCCTTAGATTCTGTACTTTTTGATTCTCCAACCACTAGTGCAGCTGTTTTCGGCATAACTATCTCATCTTGCTCCTTTCTTCTGAGCTCGAATTCATAAGCCTTTAAGTCTGAGAATAGCTCATGGTTGGAGATCTTTGTTAAGTCCATATAATGCCTAAGGGCCAACACCTTCATTTCCTACTCAGCTAGGAGAGATCTAAGAATTTTCATACACATTTCCATCTGTGTATATTCTTTTCCAAGAGCTGAAAGCTCATTTGTGATCTCTGTGAATCTGGCATCCAGCTGAGCCAGTGTTTCACCAATGAGCATCTTGAAGTTCTCAAACTTTTGAACAGCAACAATCAATTTATTTTCCTTAATCTGCTCTGAGCCTTCGCAGATTAGAGTTAGCTTTTCCCATATTTCTAAAGTAGTCTTGCAAGATTTAACCTTGTTAAAAATTGCTTTATCAAGAGTTTTATATAGAATGTCCTTGGCCACATTGTCCAAATTGTATCTCTTTCTATCTTCGTTGGTCCATTCGCTCCTTGGTTTTTGAACAGTGGTAGGTTTTTCTGCAGCATCATTCTCAGCAGCTCTCACAGTTGTGTTCACATTAGTGATCTTTATGGGTCCATCTTCAATGACAAACCACATTTCATCATGTAGAGCTAAGAGATGTGCCTGCATGCGAATTTTCCAATCATCAGGCTCTTCCACAATATACATGGGAATGCGAGATAGATTTGCTTCCATGATAATAACATTTCGAAAGAAATTTTAAAAACTGTCAAGTGTTAATCTTGGAAAGATTGAGATCTAGTTCAATAACCAGTGCGAAAGGTTCTTTGAACCAACCGCTCTGATACCACTTGTAGGTCCCAGGGATGTTAAGTTAAGTCTAGAGGGGGGAGGGGGTTGAATAGACTTAACCAATTTTTTGAATTTAAACTTAAATCAGAGTTTTATACAAGTAAACATATGGGTCTTTTGAAAGACAACTAGGTTCAACCTCAACAGGAGAGTTAACCACTCAACAAACTTGACTGAACTGTTGATAGAGTAACTCAACTGAGTGAATTGAGTTCTTTTTAAAAGTTCACTCTACTTAATTTTTTAGCAGAAGTCTTACATCCTTTTGTAAAATGGTTTAACAACACTTGTTTTTAGGTTTAGTTATTATCAGTTGTGTTAGCAAATATATACCAGCAGTATAAAATATATGCAGAATTTAAATGTTCAATGTAAAAGACGCAATGCAACACTTTTCTACTGCATTAAGTTGTGTTTGCACTAATATCCACTCGCTTGTGTTAAATATGAAAACGTAAATGAAAATATAGAGAAGAATCAAGATTTCTTTTCCTACAATTGTATTCTTCATTTCTGTGCAATCAGTTCATTTCTTTCTTGGAAAGAAATAATAAATAAAAAATACAAAAGGTTTTCAGTGGTTTGAGGATGGGGTAATTCCTCTACTTTACTCTTCTCCAACTCCTGGAGATTATCTACTAATGCAACAACTGTTACAAAACACATACAATAGTCCAAGTAGGGTTTGATCACACAACTAGCTCTACTTCTGAGGCTCAGCTTCTTCGTAAGGCAGCTGCCTCACTACTTCAGCTCCTTCAAACCCTTCTAACTTGATCACGTAGCCCTCTGATGAATTCAAAGCATGTCATAATTTGAACATCACTTCACTTCCTTCACTTCGTGGATGTGCAGACCCCTTGTTTTGGAAAAACAATTTCCTCTTCAACTGGTTGAAGCTTTCTTCCATTCTTCACTGAATATGTTGGTTAGAATCACTTCCAAATGAGGTTAGAAGATTATAATTGATAGCTTGAGAGTGTTTTAGCAGTTGCTTGCTTTGCTCAAACTGCCTAAGTATTTCGTTTTTGCTCAGTATATGCCTTGGTACTTCTCACATATTTTTCCTCAACCTTTTATAGTGACTGTTTTCCTCAAATTTCACTTCTTAATCGTTGGCTTGTCTTGTTGTGTAGCTTTTGATGTTGACCATTCCTTAAATTAATGCCCTGCAGGCTGCCTGAAACACTGGAGGTTTTCTAGGAACATCTCATTGGTTCTCAGTTACTTGCACTCTTTCAGCAAAACAACTTTAAGGTTGCAGGTCTGTCCCCTTACTATTTTGGGTAAGTTTTGACTTTTCTTTGCAATGGACTTCTTCAGCTTTCTTCGAGTCCTTAAGCTCTTTTACCCCTTTGTTAAGTCTTCTCCATAAATCTGGTATGACTCAGTTGTTAGTCTTCAATACTCAGTTGCAACTCAGTTGAATCTTCACTGCATTTCTTCAGTCAACTTCTGCGATCTTTAACTTGGTGGCTTCTTAACTCAGCTTATATCATATCTATTAAATAGTTGAAATACAAACGAAAAATGGGGTGCCAACAAATCTAAGTTTTCTATGCATCATTAAATTCTACACAAATGAATTTCCCCAACATAGGTCGATAAACCAGTGAGACAGGCTGTGAGAGATTACTTTCAGCCAGAACTTAATCTCAGATATGGAGGAGTTGCATGCTAGCAATTAATGCAAACAACTTTGAACTAAAACAAACATTGATTCAGATGGTGTCACAAATTCAGTTTGGGGGAGAGAGTAGTGGAAGATCCAATGTAACGACCCAATTTTATTAATTTAAAATATTCTAAAAATATTTTTTTTTTAAAATATAATTTTATAAATTAAAGTGATCCCAATAATGATAAAAAAAATGATTGAGAAATTTTAATTCTTAAGGAAAAAAACATTATAATAATAATAATAATAATAATAATAATAATAATAATACATCTTCCAAATTAAAATATCCAACAATTGTTCCAAGCATAAACCAGAAAAATTAAAGACAAAAATCTAAAATTTAGTCCGGTCATAATTATTTAAAATATAGCATGATTTATTCCACCATCCACAACATCATATCTTCAGCCGGATTCCTCGACCTGAAAGTCATGATAATAATAGGGGTGAGCTTCATCTCGCTCAGTAGGGATATATCTGCCAATATTTAATATAACATGAAAAACTTTTACATAATTACAACAGTAAATTCATTCATTTCCTCTTTTTCCTCTGATCGGCGATTCTCGCATATAGCATTGCGGGTTCACCCCGAAGATACATTTGATCCCGGACCCTTTTCATAGCCCCTAGCTTATATGAATTTATTTCCTCTTGACATTTATTGCAATCAATGAAGTACAATCACGAAATATTAAATAAAGACAAATAATATGGAAATCCCTACCTTGATAATCGCAGATATTCGATGTAGAAAAAATGAACAGTAAAAGTCCTAATCCTTGACCCCTTCGTTTTCTACATTAAATAAAATTATATAATTAATATATGTGTGAAAAATATTGAAAGAAGCTTGTGAATTTTGAATATATATATATATATATATATAGATATATGTGAAACTTGAATGATAATTAGAGAGAAAATATAATTACCTTAATTATTTGAAATTTTGGTGTAAAATTATGTATGAAATAACACCTATTTATACTAATTAATTAAAACCCCTAAACATCTAACCTAAAATAGCCCTTAATATCTATATAACCCCTAATCCCCTAAAATAACCCCTAAGTAACCCTTACTTTAGTTAGTGGCTATCACATCCAAATGCGCATCTGCCGCAATTCCTGGAAATTTGTGATACAATTAAGATGAATGATGTGTCTGAAGATGCCATTCATTGTCTCCTTTTCGCATTCTCTCTATGCGATAAGGCTAAAAGATGGTTATCTTCATTAACACCATCTGCCGCCAACTGGATGGAGCTAAGTCAAAAATTTCTAACGAAATATTTCTCTCCTAGCAAAACGTTGCAGTTGAAAAATGAGATCGCTCAGTTTATACAACTTGACTTTGAGCTAGTGTACGAGCTGTGGGACATCTTCAAACAATTACTGAGGAAGTGCCCCCAACACAGATATCTGGATTACCAACAGATGCATTACTTTTATATGGTCTCAGTGGTAACATAAGGACCATTATAGATGTTTCATCCGAAGGTGCACTATTGGAGAAATATCTGGATGAAGCTATGGAATTGTTAGAGGAGAAACAACAATTATCAGTGGCCATCTGAAAGATCTAATGTTATGAGAGTGGCAGAAGTATATGATAAGGATAAAATTGCCATTCTAACTGAGCAGATTTTAGTGCTGAACATAAAATTGAATGCCATACCACAAGCGACTCCGAGAGAACCAACAGTAGTTGAAGAGGAGGTAAATTTTGTGGGGCAACAAAATTTCAACAACTACATAAATAATCAGGCACCTTCACATTATCATCCAGGGTTGCGAAACCATGAAAAAAATTCATTCGCGAAAAGTTGAAATATTTTGCAGCCACCCCTGGGTTTTAATGTGGGAAATCAGTGTAGAAATGAAGCAGAAGAAAAGAAGCCATCTCAGGAGGATATGTTAGCGTCATTCATTGGAGAAACGAGAGCAAGATTGAACAAGGATGAGTCTAAGAAAGAGAGGATTGAGGATCAAGTCACACAACTGAATACGAATTTGAATGCTAGATTGAAATCTTTGGAGACACAAGTGGGGCAGACAGCCACATCATTAGGCAGCGAATACCAGAAAGGCAAATTCCCAAGTGACATAGAGGTAAACCCAAGGGAACAATAAAAAGCCATTTATTTGAGGAGTGGTGCAGAGTATGAGGGTCTAAAGATGCCAATCGAGCAAGAATGGAAGATCGAGGATGAACAGTTAGAAAGAATGGAAGAGGAAGTAATAGAGGCCGAACCAAAATTGATTGAGAAACCCAAGACGGCTACGACCCGAAATTCTGATAACTGAGGTATCAATTCCTTTCCCACGGATGTTTTAGAAAAATAAGTTAGATGATCAATTAGCTAAATTTCTTGAGATCTTCAAGAAAATACAAATTAACATACCTTTCGCGGATGCCTTGGAACAAATGCCGAACTATGCTAAGTTCTTAAAAGATGTTATGGCAAAGAAGAGAAAGATTAAAGTTGACAAAGGAGTGCAGTGCAATTATTAAATGGAAGATACCCCAAAAGCTTAAAGATCCGGGGAGTTTCATGATTCCTTGTGCAATTAAATTGGGGGTGCAATATTTAATAAAGCACTGTTTGACATGGGAGCAATTATAAATTTGATGCCATTATCAATATTCAAGAAAATGGGGTTAGGCAAGACAAAGCCGACGACTATCACCTTGCAACTAGTGTATCGATAAATGACTTATCCAAAGGGGTGATTGAGGATGTATTGGTAAAAGTAGATAAGTTCATCTTTCCTGCGGATTTCATTATGTTGGATATGGAAGAACATAGTGAGGTTCCATTGATTTTGGGACGACCGTTCTTAGCCACAAAAAGAGCACTCATAGATGTGCAAAAAAGGGAATTAACATTGAGGGTGAATGATAAGCATGTTCAGTTTTTGATTTATAAAGCAATGAAATTTCAGTAGGACATCATGCACTGCAACATGATAGGCGTCATAACACCATGCATTGAAGCCCAATTCGAGAGGGTTGTGATCAATGATGCATTGGAATGGTGTTTGGCTCATTCAAAAGGGTCACAAGGTATATGTTTTGATGTTACTGACGATGATATACTTGAATATGTACTTGCTTTAGATTCAGTGGAAGAACAGGTGCAGGAGAAAGAAGTCCGGACACAATCACATGGGCGTGTGATTTTGCACGACTCATGCGATCTGCTACAAAAGACATTGGGAGTAACACACACGGTCGTGTGCATGAACATAACCCAACCGTGCTAGTGAACTCTGAAGATTTCAAAGCACATGCACATGGGCATGTCCAAGCAAATGACCTGGTCGTGCGAATTGTTCCCTCACATATCGAATTGACAGACGAACTCCCTGCTTCACTGGAATGTAAACCTCTTCCCGACCACCTTCCATATACACTCTTAGTTGAAAACGATATCTATCCGGTAATAGTTTATGCTTCCCTTACTTCAATTCAGTTGGATAATTTGCTTAGAGTTTTGAGGGAACATAGATTTGCTATTGGTTGGTGGATTTTTGATCTAAAAGGTATAAGCCCATCCATATGCATGCATAAAATTCTTATGGAGGATGATTGTAAACCCCCTATACAACACCAAAGTAGAATGAGCCAAATCATGCAAGAGGTCGTTATGAAAGAAGTGTTGAAATGGTTAGATCATGGGATAAGTGTCATATCTGACAGTAATTAGGTTATTTCGGTGCAGGTAGTGCCTAAAAAAAAGGGGATGACCATAGTTAAAAATAAAACTGATGAAATCATAGCTACTAGAGTTATCACGGGTAGGCGTATTTGAATTGATTATAGAAGTTAAATGCAGCAAGTCGTAAATATCACTTTCCCCTCCCCTTCATGGATCAAATGTTAGATTACCTTGTAGGATATGAGTATTATTGTTTGTTATATGGTTACTCGGGATATAATCAAATTGTGATCGCACTTGAGGACCAAGAGAAGACTGTATTTACCTTATGATGTCTTTGCATTTCGTAGATTACCTTTTGGATTATGTAATGCTCGTGCAACTTTTCAGAGATGCATGATGGAGATATTTCATGGCATGATAGAAAACATCATGGAAGGAGCATAAGCTAAAAAGCTGTGAAGTCGATAATGCTCTCTCCTCTCTCTTCATTACCAACGACAGCCGACCGTAATTTTTGATCCCTGATCTCCGTTTCCTGGCAATTGCGATGACGGGATCAGCTTTTCATGGTTTAAAATTTAACTTTGTTTCCACATCTCATCGAACACGTCCTCCGGTCATGCCTCATTCACCTGCTCGCACCTCAGAGAAGTTGCGGGTTTCCGGTGGCCTCTCGAAATTTGCTTTCCAGTATTTGCACAACCTCTCGATGCTATGTAATATGGATGATACTTCTCATGATGCAGTTAGGGTTTATAAATACCCTAGTTTGTTTATCCCCAGTCGTGTCCATGGCATTCTTTCATCTGGTTTCTCGCTCCCATCGAACTTTGTACCGCACGAGTCTCAATCCCTTAAGGTGAATAATGATCGCCCTATATTTGAAAAGGGATTAATTCCGTCCAATTTTTATTTGACAGTTTCATCATCGCCTCCCTCTAATAGCGATTACGCGGCTGCTTTGACTCCTATGGTCCTCACGCATCACACCCAGGGGGGGTGCTTCTTTCTCGTCAAAAGTCATGCTACAGCAGGGATATGAGGGCTCCTGCCCCCCAGCGCCTTTGGTAGCTGCTGCTATTACCCCCATGGCTGCCAACCATGGGAGATTGGCCCCAAGAATGGTTATGATGGGGGGCAGGCGATGAGGCAGCATCCTATTGCTGCCTCTTCCTAGGGGGGTGATGGCCCCTGGGACAATGCTTCTACATGATTTCCTCAAGCCATTGACCTTGATGACGGCCTCAATTTGCATGCACATGGGAATATTCAAGTTGTTCGAAGTGATTTCACAAAGGCCTCCCGTAATCCAGCGAACCCCCAACATTCGGCTCATGTTATTTCTACATGCAAACCAATCTTGGGTAATTCTTTCGCTAACATTTTCTTTGGTAATTCCTCCCCTATGGACTCAATTCCTCAGGCTCCAGGTAATCCTACATCATTTTCTCATATGGTTTTTGGTATGATTAATCATATCCCTCACCCTGTTAAGAAAGGTGATTATTATTATGTAACCATTGATGAAAATGTTTATCAATAACGTCTTCTTGAATTTTCATATTCATTAATTGGTCGCGTGATTTTAGGTAAGGGTAGCAAGACATGGCCTATTGTACTGATCCATAAATGGCTCTCAGAGTTATGGGGGATTAAAAAAGATTGGAAATTAATTCCTCTAGGAAAGGGCTATTTCTGCATAAAATTCTAACGCCCAGGATCGTTCCCGTGCTCAGTTATATGTTAATTGGGCTTTAACCCGGGGACTATTCGAATTTCTCCTTGGGTTCTTGATTTTAACCTTTACAAGGTTAATACTTCTGTTGCTAGCATTTGGGTTCATATATTTGAGCTTAGTTTGGAATATTGTGACCCAAGTATCATTATAGGGATTACCAGTGCTATTGGTACTCCGACTCAGATTGATCAGCGATCTTTGGATGGATCTCTTGGTCATTTTGTTCAGTTGTTGGTTGATGTGTATCTTGCTAAACTGCTACAAGATCATATTATGGTTGAACGGGCGGTTCAGTGCACTTTTGTGTCAATTAGCTAAGAAAAAATCATGGAGTTCTATTCTATGTGTTGTATTACGGTTCACTCAACGACTTCTTGACATCTTTCCTTTGTTGGAACAACTTCAGCTCCACCTGGACGTCCCTCTAGGGACGCTCCAGAGTACGGAAGGTCTATCGCCCAAACAATTGTTCTAAGGACATGGGCAAGGACATTGATAACTCAATGGATAAAACAGCCTCGACTATGCATGTTGGTTCTCCATCCTGTGCCCAAGTCACTTGCTCTACAAACATTAATTTAGGTAATTCCTTTGCGTCTCTCGAGTCTAAAGATGCTTCTGTGCACAAAACCTCTGATTCACCTCTCGTTATGGCCTCACGTCACTCAGTTCCTAAGCCTCTGGTATCACATGCGGGCTCCATTTCTAACCTTTCAGATATTCGACATCTACCACAGACGATTCAATACCCTCTGGAGAAACTTTGCACTATCAGTAAAGCTATCAGGGATAGATCCTTGGACTCTGCTAGGAATCGTCTTCCTCAGAATGTCACTCAAGGGTCGACCCATGCGGTCCATGAGCTTTCTATTATTGTTGATCCTGATGGTTCTAAAGAATTAAATTTTACAGCAAATAAACGGTGGGCGGACTATGCAGACCAGGATTCAAATAAGGTCGCCCATGAGCAGTTGTCCAAATCTAATTATGACACTTCTGTGAGTCCAACACGGGTCTCTCCTCTACATACTTCCAAATGAATTGCATCTTCTGGAATATTCGGGGGTTTGGGAACATTGCTTCTTGTAATGTTCTTAAGGCTTCGTATCTTCGGCATAAGCCTTCTTTTTTGGCTATTTGTGAACCTAAAATGGACATTAACTCGATTTCTAACTCCTTTTGGACTAGTTTGTGTTTGAGGTTTGTCACTCAGAATTTTCAGTCTAATGGGTGTGCGAACATTTGGTGTTTTGAACTGAGGGGATTTCTGTATTGCAACAAGTTATGATTCCGTCTCAGTGCATGCAGTTGGTTTTTCAGGTTTCTCATGTTGGCTTTATTCATGGTTTATGCAATCATATTGCCCGTCGCTCGCTCTGGTCGGATTTGGTTAATTTAGTTCTGAATGATTTGTTACTCCTCGGTGATTTTAATGCGGTTTTGGGAAATCATGAAAGGCTTGGTAGTTGGGTTCTTTCTCAGGCTTCGTGTTAATATTTTCGAGGTCTTCTGGATGATGTTGGACTGCTTTCAGTCCCTACTACGGGTAATTCTTTTATGTAGTGTGCCACTCGGTTTCAACTTTTTTTCCTTCAGGCAAAGTTGGATCGGGCCCTTGCTAATATTCGATTTTTCTCTCTCTAGAAGATGGTTAAAGGTTTGGTGTTACCTCGTATTTGCTCGGATCATCATCCTATCTTAGTTTCTTGCTCTTCTACCTCCAGCAGGTCCGACTCCATTTCGTTTTCATCGTATGTGGATATTTCATGATCAATTTCAATACTTTGTTGCTTCCTCATGGGTTCAGCCATGTCTTAGTTACAACCCTCTTTTGGGAATGATGTTAAAGCTTAAAAGATTGTGTGTTGCTCTTAAGTGTTGTTATAAATATGTTTTTGGGGATGTTAATCGCATGGTGGATATTTAGTTGGAAAAAGTGAATCAAATTCAATATGATATTGAAAATCTAAGTTATAATGTTGATCGTCGTCAGCTCAAATTCGATGCTCAAACCTCTTTCTAAAACCCTTTTATTGCAATCTGAGTTTCTTAGGCAGAAGGCTTGTACCTCTTGGCTTAAAGATGGTGATTGAAATACTTCATTCTTTCATCGTCGTTGTTAAATTAAGGATAGTCATGCCGGGATTCATTGTATGCTGATTGGTGGTACCTTTTCGGATGATCCAGGTGTTTTGGGTAGGAATATTATTTCCTTTTATAAGGATTTGTTCTCAGATTCAGGGAGCGCATCTTCAGATTACTCTATTGTAGACATAGTTATTAGTCGCAGGGTTATGCTAGCTTATAATAATTTTTTGACATCGATCCCCTTAGATTCTAATGTTCGGGAGGTGGTTTTCGAATTAGGTTCACACTGTTCTTCGGGTCCGGATGGTATTACTGATATTTTCTACCAACATTGTTGGGATATTATTGCTTCTGATGTGATTTCAGCTGTCCGTTATTTCTTCACAGAGTTTGACCTTGCCTCCTGGCTTGAACGCCCGTTTCATGGCTCTTATTCCAAAGTGCAAAGATGCGAACACAGTTGATAATTTTTGGCTAATTGTATTGAGTAACTTCCTTTTTAAGGTTATTACTAAGATATTGGCTTCACGGTTGGGTTCGATCATTACATCTTATTTGTCTCCTATGCAATTTGGTTTTATTCCAGGGCGACATATACATGACTGTATTGCTTTGGTTTCGGAGGGTATTAATATTTTTCAAAGCCATCTTGACAGTAACATGATTATGAAGATCGATATTCGTAAATCATTTTATACGTTGAATTGGGCTTCTTGAATCATGTTCTTCGTTGGTTTGGCTTTTCCGACACTTTTATTCATTAGAAAGAGGTTATTCTGCAGTCGGCTAGGATTTCTATCTTATTAAATGGTTCACCGGTGGGTTACTTCCCTTGCTCTAGGGGTGTAAAACAGGATGACCCTTTGTCTCCTCTGCTTTTTGGCATCACGGAGGAGGTTCTGGGTAAATGTCTTGAGGCATTGGTTTCCACTAATCAGATTACACCATTTATTGCTCCGCGGCATATTGTTTTCCTTTCTTCGGTTCATTATGTGGATGACATTGTTATCATGTGTGCGGCATCATCTTCTAATGAGCGTCATATTTTTCAGATTTTAGCAGATTATGTGAGCATTTCGTGTCAGGTCTTCAATCCTACCAAGTTGAAGGTTTTCATTGGGTGCCGAGTTCTAATCATGTCTGAATTCGTATTCAGAACACCATGGGTATTCAGCCAGGGGCCTTTCCCATGGTTTATTTAGGCGCCCCAATCTTTAAAAGGAGCTCCTAAACCTGCTGCTTTACAGCACCTCTTTGATAGAATTATTTTGAAGTTTCGAAGGTGGAAAGGGACGTCCTTGTCCATTGTTGGAAGGGTATTGAGTGGCGGATATTCTGAGTAAGAAGTCGTAGTGGATACATGGTGGAGTGTCCCTCCAGCGAATATTGTGTCCCTTCTCACAGAGGATTATATGGGACAGTCGACTTATAGATATGTTAGATAATACGTCAATAGTTTTCTTGTATTTCAATGGGACGTTTTTTGTGCTTTATGGGGGTACCTTTTTTCCTTCCAGGGATTTTTCCCACAATGGTGGGTTTTACATTGGAAGGTTTTAACGAGGCCCCAAACATTTAGCTACATGATCAGCTTGTGATCAGTATGCTATTCATTTATGGTCTTCTTTTCAGCTTTTTCACTTTCACTATCTGGTCGGCTTGTGACCAGGACTATTTTTTTAGTTTTTAATAAATTTTCGATTGATTCAAAAAAAAACATCATGGAAGTCTTCATGGATGACTTCTCAGTTTTTGGTAGTTCGTTTGATATTTGCTTGCATAATCTAACCCTTATCTTGCAGAGGTGTGATGAGACGAACTTAGTATTAAATTGGGAGAAGTGATATTTTATGGTATGAGATGGCATTATACTAGGTCACCGTGTTTCTTCTGCAGGTTTAGAAGCTGATCGAGCAAAGTTGGTGGCAATGGAGAAGCTTCTCCCACCAACGAATGAGAAAGTAGTAAGGAGTTTCTTGGGACATGCGGGTTTCTATAGGCGATTTATTTGTGATTTTTCAAAAATAACAAAGCCTCTATCCCATTTACTTAAAAAATATGTGCCTTTTGCTTTCACCCCTGATTGTTTGTAGGCTTTCAAGTTATTGACGAAGGCCATTTGAGATAATGTGCGTTGCAAGTAATTTTGCATTGGGGGCAGCATTGGGTCAAAAACGTGATAAACTTTTTTGGGTAATTTGCTATGTGAGTCGAACACTTGACTCGGCCAGCAGAACTACACCACAACGAAAAAAGAATTACTTGCACTGATGTGTGCCTTCGATACATTCAAAGTGTATTTGATTGCAACGAAGATGATAATCCACACATACCATGCAACAGTTAAATATCTTTTTGCGAAGAAGCAAGCAAAGCCTAGGCTCATTCGATGGATACTCTTGTTGCAAGAGTTTGACATCAAAATTAGAGATCGTAAGGGAAGTGAGAATGTGGTGACAAACCATCTCTCACAACTAGAGCATACGACTAATGACAAAAAGATAGGCCTAACCACCAAAGAAATATTTCCAAATGAATTGATCTTGATGGCAAAGGTGAGTGTTCCATGGTATGCCGACATTGTGAACTTTACTAAGTTGGGTTCTACAACTGGATATCACATATTATGAAAGGAAGAAATTCTTTCATGATGTGAGATATTTTATGTGGGATGAACCTCTGTTTTTCAAAAGATGTTCAGATTCAGTAATTCGGAGATGTGTGCCTCACGATGAGTGGGGAAGCATCCTAGAACAGTGCCACGCATCGCCAAGCAGAGGTCACTTTGGGCCAACGCATACTGCGGTGAAGATACTACAATCTGAATTCTTCTTTCCTCAATCTTCAAAGACTTTGTGCTACAGTACGATAAGTGTCAAAGAATGGGAGCAATTTCGAGGCGACATGAGATGCCATTGACGAACATGATGGAGGTGGAATTATTTGATGTATGGGGAATAGATTTCATGGGGCCGTTTCTTTCTTCATATGGACACATGTACATTTTCCTTGCGGTGTATTATGTATCCAAGTGGGTAGAGGCAATTCCAACGAAACCAATTAATGCACGGATCGTATTAAAGTTCTTGCAAAAGAACATCTTTACATGATTTGGTCCTCCATGAGCATTAGTTAGTGATGGGGGTTCTCAATTTTGTAATAAGTGTTTTAACAATCTCATGAAGAAATAGGGAGTGAGGCATAGAGTCGCTTTAGCTTATCACCCGCAATCTAATGGCTTGGCCAAAGTTTCGAACAGAGAGATTAAACATATGTTAGAGAAGATGGTCAGTACGAATCGTAAAGATTGGGCTTTGAAGCTTGATGATGCTTTATGGGCTTATCATACAGTGTACAAAACACTTTTTGATATGACGCCCTATTGATTAGTCGTTGGAAACCCATGCCACCTTCTAGTGGAACTAGAACATAATATATTTTGGGTAGTGAAAAATCTTAACTTTGATATGACTGTTGTGGGCGAGAAGAGAAAGTTACAAATCATTGAGTTGGAAGAGTTCCATGAAGACGCCTATGAAAGCGCTCAAATCTACAAAGATTGCTCAAATCTACAAAGATCGCACAAAAAGATGGCATGATAAAAGGATTTTGAGAAGAGAGGTTTTACCCGGACAAGTGGTGCTATTATATGTATCTTGTCTAAAACCTTTTTCAGGTAAGCTCAAATCATGTTGGTCGGGTCCATTTGTGATAAGGAAGGTACTACTTCCCAGGGCCATAAAATTGATAGCAAAGGATGGGAGAACTTCCATAGTAAATGGGCAAAGAGTGAAGCACTACTACAAGCACGAAATGAAGCAGGAAGCATCAATTATTCTATTGATCGAGCCTTAACAAAATCAGGCATTTGGCTGAAGACATAAAACTTAGCGCTTTTCGGGAGACAACCTAATTTTTTATCGCCTTTGTTCATTTGATTTTTTTACAAATTTAAGTTTTAGTTTTGTTTGTTTTCATTGTGAGTTGTTGTGTAGGAGGCGTCACGACATACTACAGATATTAGAAAAACCAGGTGCACACCCACACGAAGTCGTGCCCATGCACACGGTCGTGTGCCCTGAAGATTGAAAAACACAGAGATGTGCCCACGCACACGACCTGGTCACGCACCTGCACACGGGCGTGTGAGCTGAACGCATAAATATGGGTATGCCACACACACAGTCGTGTGCAAACACATGGTCGTGAGCAAGCACATAACCCCTATGTGCAGCCACAGGCTGTATTTTTAGTTCTTTTTTAAATAAAAACACCCCAAATTTATCCCCAGTTTTTCTCTCTCAAACCCTAGGGACTATTTCTACCTCCATATAACCTCTGCCCCTCTCCAAAACCTTTCACATTCATTCTTCAATTCACAAACTAGGGCACATTTCTTCCCTTTCTTTTAAGCAAATCACCACATACTCTTTCAACTTATTCATCTTTCATTCCTCACCTTCAAGGTTAGGGGTGAACTTTAAATTGGTGGTAACTCTCAAGCTTGTTCGAGAAAACTTCTTGCAACTGTCTTCCTGAGATGGTGTTGCTAGAAGGAACACGAGGAGATGAAGGGAGCTAACCTAGAGCCATCTCTAGAGATTTCGATGAACATGCCCAAGTACGACAATATTGAACTTACGAATGAGGTGATTCAGACTCGTTGGGAATATCTTTATCTCTGGGACCAAGTCGCTACAAGGTATCCATATAATCATTGTCTTACCACTTTGGGGCTTTTAGATGATTTTTGAATGTTGTGTGGTAGAATAGATTGGGATGTATTGTTGAATGGTAATTGGCGATCATATGTGGGGTTGACGCTTAAATGTTTTAGCACATTTTAATTGGTTAAGGAGGGGAGAAAAACGAAATTGTTGGGTATTAGATTTCGGATGACGAATGAGTCGATGGAGCTTCTCTTGAAAAATTGAATGAAATATATCAAACACCAATTTGATGGAGGAGCACGAGGACTTTGACATTCTGGATTTTCGGATGGATACATTATTGGACGTCGTGGTTTTATGAGTGGGACATCCAAAGCCTCACTCATTATGTTGAAATCCTACCTATGAATACATGATTCCCTAGTTAACCAATTTGAGCTTGAGCCTTGTTTTTATTGTTAGCCACATTTTGAGTCATAACTTGATATATCTTTGTCCCAAAACTTTAACTTATAGAGTTGAAATTATTGAAGAAATATGTGGTTTAAATTTGCAATGAAGATTGGTTATAGGGATGAGAGGTGAGTAGGTGGAGAAGGTAGCTCGGAAAAGTGACTGAAGAAAAAAGAAAGAAACAATCGAGCCTATTGTTAAAAAAAAATTGAGCCTAAGGCAAAAGAGACAAAGGGGCAATGACCAAATAATGAAAAAGTGAAATAACAAGTTAATGCTTCTTAGAAGGAGTAGATTGGTGATTTGAAATTGTTAGTATGTTTAGTTCTATTTGCTCAAGTTTGAGTCCTTAGTCCATATTTTCCTACCCTAACCAAAGAGCCTACATTACAACCAAATGTGAAAGTCTTTTTTGATTCTTAGATTGTGCACACTTGAGTGGTAGAGATATAAGACGATTTGCAAGCTTATGGTAGTTCTGCAGCATTGAATTGATTTAAGAGTAAACACATCCATATTTATTTTGAGTATGACTGATTCACTTGTTTGGTGAGTCGTGATGTCAAATACCCGAACGAGTATTGATTATGCCTAATTTGCAATTGAGAACTTTTTGAGAATGAATTACATGAGTACCCATGAATGAATTTTAATGATATTGAGTATTTATGGTGTTCTCGTGTTGTATAATCTACTCCATTAAATGCGATTTGTTTTCTTCTTTTACTCAAGGACAAGTAATGGTTTAAGTTTGGGGAGATTTGATAAAAGGTAAATATGCATGCATTTAGATGTACATTTGGGTATATAATTGACATATTTGCATGTATATTAAGCACATTTAGGTTGGTTTCTCTTGTTGGCATGATACTACGTATTCCTGTGTACTTTTGTAGGAAACAGATATATATTTGAAGGATATCAATAGAATGACCTGGATCAGAATGTCAAAAGCCAAGGGATGAACAAAGACGCGCAAAAAAACAAAGAAAGCAAGATCACACGACCAAACCGTCTCCAAGGACACAACCGTGTGCTTGTGCGGATGACTGATTTACTGGTTGCAAAATACACGTTTGGGATGTGTGCAAGGACACGACCGTGGGTGGTGCAACGTGCAATTTACAAAGACTGGGGACCATTTACATGACATGGTCGTGTGCGTGCACAGGGGTCATATGAAATGCTATGCTGGAGAATCTTATTTATTTATTTTGCAAGGACTGAAAAGGGGATCCCTAAAGGCAACTACAAAAGAGAGACTTAACCCTAAAGTCAAATATAACACATCTGGGAGAAAATAGAACACCTGAGAGAAAAAAGAGATGGCTACATATCTTGGGCCATCCCAAAAAAAGCTCTGAACATTATTCAGGTTGATTGGCATCCTCCACTCCCCGACTGGACTAAAGTGAATACGGATGGCAGTGCTCTAGGTGCATCGGGTCGTAGTATGGCTGCTGGTTTTTTCCCAATTGTTGAGGCTATTTTCGTGGATGCTTTTTGGAAAGTTGTGGTATTGGTCATGTGTTCGAGGCAGAATTAGTGGCAGCAATGGTGGCGATTCATTATGCGTTTCTCAAAGGTTAGCATCGTCTTTGGTTGGAATCGGATTCGACTTGTGTGGTTGATCTATTTCACAAACGGCCCAACTCTTTCCCTTGGCAACACTGAAGTCAATGGTGTTATACTCTTCACATGGTTTCTCAAATGGAGTTGGTCGTTTCACACATCTACCGTGAAGGCAACAGGGTTGCAGATTTTCTCAGCAATATGGAGCACCCGACAACATGGTGGGGCAGTCCCCCTGCGCCCATTACATCACTTCTTATGGACGACTATGTTGGACGTTCCAATTATAGATTTGTTAGATAGTTCTACCGTTTGTTGTATGTTCTTATGGTCGTTTCTCATAACTTAATTGGGGTACTCTTTTTCCTACCAAGGGTTTTCCACACAAGGGTGGGTTTTACCTTGGTAGGTTATAACGAGGCCCCAAACATTTAGCTACTTGGTCGGCTTATGACCAGGACTCTTTTTTATTTTTATATTATTCTCGATTTAATTAAAAAACGATATGGCTACATGAAGAACAACACGAGAGTGCTATCAACCACGAAGGCATGAATGTTTGAGATTTCAAAGACGATGCATCCACTCACGGGGGTTTCATAATCATAGTCTAGAGCTTTTCGTTTCGTTCTTAGTTCTATGTTCAACTCTTTGTTACATGTTTGTCTATGGATTTGCAAATAATTATGTTAGGCTAAATCATTTGATTCTAGGACATGATCAAGACTGTGGATTCATGTTAGTTCTAATTTGATTATTTTATAGTAATCATTTCTCGTTATCTATTTGTGAATTCGTGGGTGTATTTCTAGTAGATTATCTAGCCAATAATTTGCATGTTTAATTTGTTAGTTCATAATTCGGGAGATGACTTCTAATATTAGATAGTGAATTCATAACATGATTGGGAATAGAGTCGGGAGGCTTACGATGTTTGTGTGGGTTTTCTATAATTCTCTATACTGTTGGGAGTTAATATTGATTGTTGAGTAGGGATGCTAGCAATTCAATATTGATCTACAGTTTATTTGCTTCAGGAGAGGGAACAAACTACGTTAAGAATTAAACCCGGTTATACAGGGAAATTGGTTATTGTAAAACACTAATTGAAATTAATATTGATAAATCATGTCAGGATCGTAGTCCTAGGACTGTTTTTGTGATTGATTAGTTTCATGAATTTTGATTATTTTAAATCATTAGATATTTTAGTTTCATAAATATTATAAGTGATTAGGAATTCATTTTGGTTTATGAACGCTTCAATAAAATTGGAGTACTACAATTGCTATACTTTATGGGCTTTAAATCAATCCCTGAGGAATACGACCTTGCTTACCGTTATCTTAAACTACACCGTACACTTGCAGTTTAGCGTAATAGACTTTAGCGATCAGCGTTCTCCTATCCAGGAAGTCCATTTGGGTCTTAAATATCCATATCTCACCACATTACTGCTTTCGCTATGAAGATGTGGTGTAGACTTAATGATAGATCATCTGTATGTTCTAATTTTACGTATACCATGTTGGGGGTACATCAATTTGTATTGCCCATGTTTCTCCTATAGACAACTTAGGTTGGAAAAGGCTTTGCAAAATTAGATCATCTATGCAATATCATATTTTGTGGATTATTGGGGTTGGGCATATTAGTTTTTGGCATGATGTGTAGTTGAACAATTTATCTTTATTGATCATGTCATTCCTTGTGATAAAAAGTGGTTTGAAAAAAATTGATATTGAGTACTTTTGGTCTAATGGTAACTAGAATTTTGAGAGACTTAATCTCATTATTTTTTCATGACTGGGATATTAAACTGTGCAATACTCCGATTTCTTTGACAAAAACTGATACAATGAAGAGGAAGCCCACTTCTGGAAATGGGAGCGTATTACTATGGATTTCCTTTACGGTCTGTCTGTGACACCTAGGAAAAATAATACAGTTTGGGTTGTTGTTGATCGACTAACCAAGTCAGCTCACTTTTTACCATTTAGATGGGGTTCTACTCTCGAAAATCTAGCAAAAAGATATGTGAATGAGATTGTTAAACTATAAGGGGTACCCTTGTCTATTGTTTCAGATCGCGATCCTCGTTTTACGTCTAGATTTTGGGGTAGCTTACAACAAGCATTAGGTACTAAATTATATTTTAGTACAACATTTCATCCACAAACAGATGGGCAATCACAAAAAACTATTCAGACTCTCGAGGATATGCTCCGTGCTTGTGTTCTTGAATTTAAAGGTTCTTGGGATGAATATATTGCGTTGATGGAATTTGCATATAATAATCAACATCATAGCAGCATTGGTATGGCGCCTTATGAAGCATTATATGGTAGAAAATGCAGGAGTCCATTATGTTGGGATAAAGAGGGAATACGATTACTGGATGGTCCAGATCTGATTCAAGACACAGTTGAAAAAGTGAAAATTGTTAAAAGTCGATTAAAAGCAGCTCAAGATAGGCAAAAGAGTTATATTGATCAACATAGACGAGAAATGGAATATAAAGTTGGTGAGAAAGTATTTCTTCGTGTTTCCCCTTGGAAAGATATTCTCAGATTTGGAAAGAAAGGTAAACTGAGTCCTCGTTATATCGGCCCTTATGAAATACTTGAAAAAGTTGGACCATTAGCTTATAGGCTTGTCTTACCCACCTGAATTGTCACAGATTCATAATGTGTTCCATGTTAGTATCCTTTGTCGATACAGATCAGACCCGTCACATGTTCTTCATGATGAACCAGTTGATATTGCTGATAATTTGAGTTACGTTGAAGAACTAGTTGAAATAGTGGGGCACAAAGAAAAACAACTTAGAAACAAGGTGATTCCATTGGTAAAAGTTTTATGGAAAAATCATTCAAAAGAAGAAGCTACGTAGGAAACAGAACAACACATGAGAGAGCAATATCCATGGTTATTTACCGATACATGTACAAATTTCGAGGACAAAACTTTTAAGGGGGGGAGAATTGTCATAACCCAAAACTTTACATTTTCAATTATCATGGATAAATCATTTATAAGCATAATTACACGTATTTCGATATCTCATTCACATTAAATTGTATGTGAATTCTTGAAATTTAGGTTTTAACTAATTATGTTGTATATTAATATATTTAATATTAATAAGCTATATGTGGAAACTTAGAAGTAAAGAAATGTATCATTATGTGTTTGGGATATTATATGTGAATATAATAGTTGGAGAGTTAGTATAACATATGAAAGAGAACAGCATATATATATAAAGAAAAACGTATAAATATATGTGCATGTGTGATCTGAGGCGTGTAATTAATATATCTATATGTATTATATATATATATATATATATATATATTTATGAATACATGAGTGCATTATAATATACATAACATAAATAGGTTGTCTCTTTCTTTTAGCCTCTTAACCGACATAGCTAATAGATCATGATATATATGCGTGTACTTGTAGGGATTTCTGACATTAATTAACACACACATAAATTACGTAGACATATATAATCAATATATATATCTTATCTTTATCTCCAACGTGTAAGACCTCCTTATATAGTTCCTTAATGGATAAGCTAAAATATTAACAAATAGTACCCTCATAACTAGATAACTAGTTTAGAAACGCAATATACACATAAGAGTGCTTGTCTAGGAATTCTTCGTTCCAGCTTTCAGGTAAGGTTTTTGTTCTCAAAAATTGTTTAAGGGTCCATTTGGATGGAGTGATTTGAAATTCCAAAAGATTTCAAATGAATGGATTTCAAACTCCTTGGATTTGAAATCCACCTCTTGTTTGGATGATGTGGATTTGTGTAGGGATTTCAAATCCATAGTAAATTTTGATAACAAAAAAAAAACTAAAAGCTATATTCATTTTCTTAATTGACATTTAAT
This sequence comes from Rehmannia glutinosa, assembly GCA_016081115.2. Lineage (NCBI taxonomy): Eukaryota > Viridiplantae > Streptophyta > Magnoliopsida > Lamiales > Orobanchaceae > Rehmannia > Rehmannia glutinosa. The sequence continues at coordinate 40,612,185 of CM071932.1, read as the reverse complement.
AAATAAAAATAAAGATATATTATTAATCTTATTATTTTATAAATAATTATACTTTTATATACTAATAAAAATATGAAAAATATAACTTTTATTATGTGTGAATATGTGTGAGAGAGAGAGTATGTGTGAGTGTGTGTAAATGTGTAGTGTGTGTAGTGTGGTGTGTAAATGTGTGTAAGTGTGTGCAGTGTGTGTGAAGTGTGTGTAAATGTGTGCAGTGTGTGTAAATGCGTGTAAGTGTGAGCGGTGTGTGTAAATGTGTGCAGTGTGTGTAAATGTGTGTAAGTATGTGCAGTGTGTGTAGTGTGTATAAATGTGTGTAGTGTGTGTAAGTGTGTGTAAATGTGTGTAGATTGCAAGTGAGCATAAAGACAAAAAAAAATGGATTTCAAATGACTAGGTTTTGGGAGAGATTTCAAATCCTTTGAAAATGAACTAAAACTCAAAGAGGGATTTGAAATCCATTGATTTGGATTTATAAGCCAAACAGAGGTGTGGATTTAGCGAAGGATTTCAAATCCCTCATCCCAAATCCCCTCCCAAATCCTCCCATCCAAATGCACTCTAAGGGAATCTATCGCCTACAATATTCTATTCTTGCTTCTTGATTCAAAAAAAATAAAGAAAGAAATAAACCGGATCATTTAGTGTTTAGTGGAGTAAGATATTAGATTTATAAATAATTTTTACTAAATCTAATAAACTTTAAATTTTAGCATGCCGTTTAAAAAATAACCAGCTTAATTCTTTATAATCTTCAGAGAAATAGGAAAGATTTGATTCATAATTATTGAATCGATAATTAACTCTTTTGTTTCTAATTGTAGGGTAGGAGCTTAAGATACAAATATTAGTTATACTTGTATGAGTAATATTAATATATATTTATTTTAATGGTTAGAAGAAGACAATGAAACTGAATTAGAGGTCTATTTAATTGGGGTTGAGAACTCACGAAAAATCTGGTTCTCTTGCACATGCACAAGTTGTCGATTACATACAAATGATATCATTGGAGTTAAATATATGATTCTTAATATGGCTATTCATTTGTGATATTATAATAGGTAAAAATTCGGATAAAGAAGCAAACAAGGCTGAGTAGGCGAATAAGGTTGAAATAAGCACACCACTTGTGAGTATAATCTTTTAGCTAGTTATTTGACTTGTGTGATTATATAATTGATATGTTCGAATGAATTGCTTACTTGCTTGGTTATAGTGATTAAAAGCTTGTTGCGCTATAATGTGAATTGTATGATTCTCTTTGGTGATATTGTGATGAGATCGAGATAAATGATCTCTATGTGATGACATTGAAATGGAATTGAAATATGTGATCTTAACTGATGTTATTGGCATGGGAATGAGATATGCAATCTCTACTGATGTTATTGATACGGAAATGAAAAGTGTGATTACAGAAAATGCATTCATCAGAGATAAATGGATTCTGTTATGGCCGCTAATGACCTTGAATCATGTGTTACGAGTGCGATTATCCGAATTTACGGATTACGTAGTGCCGCGAAATGCCACCCCGAGTTCACCGAACTCTACGTGAAATAAGAATTACAGTGCCATGGCCATCTTCGTGATCACGATTTATTCTTGGTATTAGCTGGCCAATAACAGTAAAAGAACATGATCAAGTATATGCATTTATATATTTATGAATGATATGATCAAAGGATGTGAAATGATTGTTATAATGTGCTTGTGTGATGTTAAATAACTTGTTATTAGATTATACTTGTTGAGCTTGCAACTCACCAAATGCAATGTTGTCAATTTTTAGTTGTTGTAGATAAAAGTTGATCCGTGAGGTGTAACAGAAGTTAAAGCATGGATCAAAGGTTGGCCGGTTGAATTCCCATCTTTCTCCCTCAGCTCATCATTTGCATATCATATAGGGAGTTTGATTTTGATCTGTACATAAAAGGGCATGGTCGTTAATGTTATGTAATATGTGTAAATGCACAAGTGTGAATAAGTTTTGTTAAATCGTTTTGCGTAAATGCTTCCGTTTGTGCAGAAAAGGATACATCTGATGATTAACAGATTAATCTTATGCGTAATGCAGTTGTGCTGCCTATGAACTATATTTTTATACTATATAAATACGTGTTACAAGGGTAAGGGTCACTACAACATAAATGACATTAGGTAACACTCAAAAAATATTACCTAATGGCTATAAAATGTTACTATAGACAATAGGTAGCACTTTTATGGCGCTGCACTTGCCCGTGCTACCTATAGTCTAAGGTATCACTTTTATTAGCTTTTAGTAACACGTTTTCTAAGTGTTACATTAAGTTTTCTATTGGTAACACTTTGAAGCAATATTTCTAAAGTGTTACATATGAATCTGATGTAACACTTTTTTGTAACACTTTTTATACTTGTAACAATTTAAAAAATATTTCTAAAGTGTTACATATGAATCTTATGTAACACTTTTTTTGTAGCACTTCGTAGAAATACTATTTTTCGACACCAAGTAGATTCGAACCCACGACCTGTTATGTATGGAAGTGGCAATTTGCCACTAAGATAAAGTTGATTCTTATTACAACTTTTGCTTTGTTTTATATATACGCATACACACACACACGCACATATATATATATATATATTATATGTATATATAATATAATTTATATAATAAAGATTATATTTTATAATATATGTATTAAATTATATTATACATTGTATATATCAAATTTTATATTGTATATAGTTTGAAAAGATTATATTATATATTAAAGAACACAACAAATTAAAAATATCAAAAATATATTAAATAAATATATCGACTGATAAATAATAAAGAAAATAACGAAAAAATAATTTACCAACGGAAAAAATTCCTAAGTAATTACCGACAACATCAATTTTCTTCATTGGTAATTTTTTTAATAAAGTAAAAAAATATAAAAATAAAAAAGGTTAACGATGAAATTGGTCTCCGTTAATAAAAATTAAAAAAAATAAATAAATAATAAAATATATACATGCGCACGGTAAGACGAAATTAATTGCCTTCGTAAAAAATAAAAAAATAAAAGCAAAACTAAAATACTTTGTAAAAAGAAAACAAAAATTCAGGTAAAAAAACAGAGTACATGATGTCTACAAATTTTAGGTTTGGTGACTTCAATAATTAAATAAATCTTTGACATGATTTAATTATTACCTGCGCACATCAATCCAGATGCACTAGTCTCAACTCTCGTCGATTCGGATTCCCGCACTTGGAAGTGGACACTTATTAATGATTTATTCCCAGAGGATGAAGCTAAATTAATTCTATCAATTTCTCTCAGCACGGTGGTATCCCCGGACAGGTGGTATTGGTTTCATAGCAAGAACGGCAAATTTTCGGTCAAGTCGGCCTATCATCTCATCATAGATAACCCGAATGATTTTGCCGAGGCTACTGAATTTGGTTCATCTAGCTCGGGTCATTCCCCAATATGGAAAAAGCTCTGGTCGCTCAAGATCCCAAGCCGCATTATTCACTTTGGTTGGAAGGTTCTCTCCCACACCCTTCTTTGCCCGGAGAATCTCGCGCGCTGGCACGTGTCTCATCCCGGGCTCTGTCCCTTCTGCAGGTCGAGTGATCTATCCTCTGCACACACGTTCTTTAACTGCCCCTTTTCACGCAGGTCTGGGCTCTCGCAGGTCTCTCGGAAACTATCACATCCTTCAGGCAAGCTTCTGGAGATCTTTGGGCTAGAGACATCCTTCTTGGCCGTCCGTCGGACGTAGGAGCCTATGTGCTTACTCTTTGCAGTAGTATATGGCATGCGTTTAATCAGATAACCTTTGAAGATACTCCAGCAACTCCGATTGGACTTGTCTCCGCCGCTAGCCTTACTCTCTCCTCTTTCCGGGAGTGGGGGTTTTGCATGGTTTCACCTGACGGACGTTTCATCAAAGGTTTTGCGAAAATATTGTAAGTCCAAGCGGCTACGATAATCTAGAGGGGGGGTGAATAGATTATCTCCATCTTTTTTATTTCGCCCTCTTTTTCGAATCAAATACGCCAAGACAATAATAAAGGTGCGGAATGTAAACAACACGCGTCGATTTATAGAAGTTCAACCCACCTAGGGCCTAATCCTCTACCACCCCAGTATCTCCGGGATGGATTTCAAAAAGAAAAAAGATTTTATTAATTTCCAAAATTAATACAACACCTTACAACATCACCTTGAAGAGCACCACACTCTTCTACAACACCACCTTTGAGATTATCACAATCTCTCTTGAAGATTACCATAATCTCCAACGGCACCTTGTGAAGATTACCACAATCTTCAACCTTGAAGAACACCAAATTCTTCAATACCTTAAGAGTACCACACTCTTGAAACACCTATCACCTAGATCACCTAAGTGTATTCTTTCCACAAGAATACTCACAAGGATGTCTTGTGTTGAATGATGACAAAAATCAAGATTACAACTCAATAATGAATCTTACAATTTGAGTGCAAGTGTAATCAAGAAATAAAGCCTAGACTTCAAGATGTGAAAGTGAAATACTTAGGTTATAAATACAACAAGAGTGTTAAATATGAAAGCTTGGAAATTTGCAGATTTCTTGTTGTGTATTTGCTTGTATGTATTATATCTTGTGTCTTCAATTCATCATCTATTTATAGGAAAGTCTTCACCAACATAGGCTCCCAACATAGGCTCCTTCTTCTTCACTTTTGTCTACAAAAAGAGGATCACAAGATGTAGAAATATTGTACAAAAATGAAAAGTAAATTTTGCTGATAATGTTTTCAAACGGCACAATTTTTGCTGTCAAAAATTACATAGGGCGACCGGTTGCCTTGTTTAATATTTCGAACGTTTGAAAAAAAGATAGTGCGATCCAGGACAAGTCGAAGTAGGGTCGACCAGGGATCGGGGGGTGCGACCGTCGCCCTAAGGGTGCGGCCGTCGGCCCCCTGCTTGACCGTCCCCTCTTCGTTTTATGAGTTCGAACGCGTTACGTTTCAATATTCTTTGCTTCAGGTACCGGTCGACGCTTTGGGCGACCGGTCGACCTCCAATTTTAAATGTTGTCCGATTTTTATCAAAAATAAACTTCAAGAAATACTCCAAAAAATTAGTAAAAACATTTTAAAACACTTGGGAGTATTTTGACAACATTTATAAACATCGTTTTGGTGCAAAAACCAATTTAAACAAAACCATCAAAAGTTTTGTCCATTTTTATCGAAAAATAAATTCTAAGAAATACTCCAAAATTTAGCAAAAACATTTTAAATCATTTAGGAGTATTTGGACAACATTTATTAACATTGTTTTGGTATAAAAACTCATTTAAACATAATAATCAAAATCTTGATAAAAACATTTATCTAACAAACTCCCCCTTTTTGATGATAACAAACCAAAACAATTTTAGGAAGTTGATTTTAAAACAAAACAAATTTTCCGGTCTAAAACATCAATCCATTATAAGCAAGATTCATCATAAGTACAAACACACAAGGATAGGAGCAAAGACTTTTCAAAATCACTTTTGCACAAGCTCCCCCTATCAATATGCATATCAAGAACAAGTATACAACCAATCAATTCAAAGCTAAAAACTTAGCTTTTACAACTTAAGCTTGAATATCATGAGCTTATAAGCTCCCCCTGTCACAAAAGCATCATTAGTCAAGTATAAAAGTCCATAATACATCACATGGACCATGTATTATCCATAGCTTTTGGCTTTTAAGAGCTTTAGCTTATCGCTTTTCTTGCGAGCTTATTTACGCTTCTTTGAGCTTATGAGCGTTTTTCTTGTTTCTCCCCCTTTGGAATCATCAAAAATAATGTTAGCACGATAAGAACATCATACAATTATATCAAAGTGCGCAATTTTATAGATTTATCGAGCATATTGAGCATTTATGCTTAAATTCCGAATAAAAGGGAAACAAATTGCTCATTTGATTTGTAAAAGCTCATTTGATTGATAAAACATGATCTCTATAAACTTATAAGACTTTTCAAATCAAGAGAATCATGTTGGTGATGAATTTTTCATTGAAACATTTTGTCGAACATTTGGCGTGCGCCTAATAAAACAAGAGAAATATAATGCCTTTGTGATTCGTTTAAGCCAAAAAATTTCATCACCAATTGCAATAAAACAATATTCATACATCATCAATCATCATAAACATCATATTAATACAAGAATTTCAACAAGAAATCAAGATACAAGCACATTCTCAAGGGTTCAACCCAATTGAGATTAAAATGAGAAATTCGTACCATTTAATCGGTAAAGATGAACAATGATGATGATAATCGAGCCTCATGAAGTCCAAAATATAAAATGTATGCAATAAAATAAATTTGAAGTGAAATTTGTGTGCAAAGTGCGAAGGGGACGAAAAATGAACACAAAACAAACCAAAATGACAAATGTTGAGAACAGAAACGATTTTATCCAAATTTTGGGAATGGGCGACCGGTTGGGGGGGTGGGCGGCCGGTCGACATCATGGGCGGCACCGGCCGGCCCCCCAATTAGCCCAAATGGTTCTTTCTGTTTTGTGAAAATTCGAGTTTTGAACCAAAAATCCGATTTTTAGCCCCTAAATTTTAAAAATGTGCAAAATGCAAACGTAGACATCATTCAATATACATAATGTCATAATCACGCTCGAAATGGATTAAAATACTCGACGGTGTACGATTAAAAAGTCTGCGAGTTATCCTTGAGACGGAATTAAACACATCTCAAGTTTTTTTGAAAACATGCAATCCCAAAAAAATATCGAATCTCAATATTATTAGTTCGATTATGACGAACCATATTTTGAAAGAAAATTATTATCACCGGACTTGTTATCCCGAAAATAAGAACATTTTAAGATATTGGATACAACAAGTCATACGAAGAAGTGCCTTACAAATATTTGAAAATTTCTTTTAACGGCACTTTAATGAGATTCGTTGGGATTGTTTTAAGTCGAGCATATAGACATAAGGCATATAGAATGTCGTGTCTAAGGAGTAATAAACGAATAAACATACCTTGAATTCGTTTGTCAATCAACATGCCTACCTCAACCTTTGTCAATTTTCACATTTGTGGCCATATAGGTTGAAATGGTTCTTTCTTCTTCAATGCCTCACTTCTTCTTTTGAGTGTGGAATATAATCACCTTCTTGGCATTGTTGAACTTGAATTCCAATGATCAAATTTGAGCTTCCCTCATCATGATCATCTTATGTTCACCTTGCATTGACTTGGAAAAATATCTTGCACAAATATTCATTAGTAGCACCATAAATGATATCATAAATTTGTACAAGTAAGCAACCTTGCCCTTTTTCAAAACAAGAAGTGTAGTACCAACTTTACCTTTTGTAAAATTATTTTGCAAGAATAACTAAGTCTATCAAACCATATACGGGGTACTAGTATCAACCGTACAAGGCCTTTTTATACAAATCATTTGGCCTAAATTTTTTTATCTCCGATAGACTTCTATTTGAATAAAACCATTTAGAAAATTGGATTTAACATCCATTAGGTAAAGCTTGAAATTTTCTCAAAACAAGAATGAGCGAGTAAAGTACAAATAACTTCTAAATGTGCTATGAGTGCAAATATTACATCAAAATCATTACCTTCTTCTTGACAATACCCTTAGGCTACTAACCTTGCCTTGTTCATCAAACTTGTTCCGAAATATCAAAAATTTCTGCAAAATCTTAACAAGATATTTTGCACACGAGCATAGTAATATCGAATGATAGAGACACTAGAGCAAGTAACATATACTATGCTTAAAGACAATCATCAAGAGTATAATACAACATGCAAGTTCAAATAAGCTTATAGAAAGCTATATAAGGTCTCTTTTGAAATATGAAAATGCGAGAGCACATAGTTGAGACCTTATTTACAAGAATCATATGAATAAGAGCTTTGACATAAGCATCCAAGAATAATGGCATTTATATGTGCAATTTTTTTAAATAAATGCGATAATATATATAAAAATGAAAAAGAGTATTCCCGATCACAGTGATCGTGTAACCAAAGTAAAGCCTGTTAACAAAGACAAAAGAAAATAACGAAATGGTCACAAGCCGACCATATGGTCAATGGTTGGGGCTCGTTAAAACCTTCCAAGGTAAAACCCACCTATGTGGGAAAAACCCCTGGAAGGAAAAAGAGTACCCCCATGATAAAAGCGCCCAAAAGCCGACAAGACGAAAATGCGACGCACTAAGGAACAAACCTATAATTCGATTGGCCAACATAATCCCGAGTGAGGGATCGGATAATGGACGCCGGGGCGAACCCCACCACGTATCCACCGCGACGACTTGCTTAGAATATCTCGCTACCCGGTTTCCTTCCCTAAAGATGTGCGAGACCACAAAATCCATTTGAGAAAGAAGGTGGAGAGTGTATCTCCACATACTCAAATGGCGCCAAGGAACACCAATGGATTTCTTACGCAAAGAACTCCACCACATACACCGAGTCCGACTCCGGCCATAGTTGGTTCCAACCCTTCGAGGACGCGTATTGGATGGCCCGCATAGCCGTGTAAGTTCCGCCTCAAAAGCAAAACCAAAACCACATCGTTCCACGAAGCACCCGCGAAAAAAACCCCTACAATTCCATAAAGACACCGAAGTCGTGAGATTTCGGGTGCCCCGTAGCGCTGTCTGCGTGTTAACTTTGATCCATCCCTGCAACGGTTTTACGCCAAGTGACTGCACAATCTTCGGGCCTGTCTAGGGCACCCAGAACACGAAGTCTCGGAGAATGAAGAGGTCCTGTTGATCATTGTGCATGCAACCTCTCGTCCAAGGAAGATGACTCGAGTGGACACGAAGGCGTAGGATGGCCGCCTCCCAGTCCAAGTCTTGTTGTTGAAGGTCAAGTCATTTCGATTTCCCGGATGAGCCAAATACAAAGAACAAATAACGCGCCAAAGAAAGCCCACCGATCACCAAATGAAAACGCATCAAACGCACTCAGAAATTCATTAAAGCTATAAGCCCTAAAGTAATTGATATTAAAGGCATCAAAAGTCCATCGCCATAGGGCCTCTGCAAAACCACAAGAGACAAATAAATGATCAATGATTCATTGTTAGCACAACAAAGACCGCAAACCGAGGGACCTCGTGAAGGAGCCACGCGAACGCGAACGTCCTAAAACCGCAAGACGATTGTGGATAGCCCGCCAAGCCACAATCGAACGCGTCTTTCGGAATGTGAGGAGACCAAATCCAGGAACCCCAATGAACCGTGGGGCGCGAGGACGCAAAATGTGTAGGCAGATTTCGAAGTGATACAACCATCATCAGAGTGAAGCCACACCCGTGTATCCGACGATGCTGGAGCGATGGGGACTCTAACAATATCTCGGACCATATCCAAATAAGCATCAATGAATGAGAAAGTAAAGTGCCATGTCCCATCATAAAAATAATCCGAGATGCGATGACGAAATAAGTGCCTCGTACTCCTCAGAATCCCAATCCTATCAAAGAATGATGTAACCCAACCAATTATCCAAATGGCCCGATCGAACTCCGGAATTGCATCCCTAATCCAAACGATCCTCCAAGAAACCCGAGATCCTAGGCCGAATCCCTCTCCAGATGGAAGAGGGGATGAAAGAACGGCGTGGAGATCCATCAGAAGCCAAGAAACGCCTACGGAGGATGTTGTAAACCAAAGAGTTTGAAGTCATAATCTTCCATCCCAACTTCATAAGGAAAGCATTGTTGGCGACCACAATAGACCGTACGCCCAAACCGCCTTCCGCCCGCGGCATGCAACAACGGCTCCAATTAACCACCACAGATCCTTTCGAGTTCACATCGCCAGCCAGATGAAATTACGCATTGCCTTTTCCATTTGGCGTAACAAAGTTCTTGGGCCACTTGTATACCATCATCGTGTGCACAAAGGAGCTGGTAATCACCGAATTCACCAAACAAATGCGGCCAAGAATAGACAGAGCGAACCTTTCCACCTTCCGAACTTGAAAATAATCTTGTCGAAAATGGATTGAAGGTGGCCACTTTGGGCGCACCCTTGAAGATGGGGGCGCCAAGTAGATTGTAGGGAAAGTGCCCATATGCATCCCACTAATCGTCCGAATACGACCTTGCACATGATTGGAAACCCGACCTCCAAAAAAAAAAAACTTTAGATTTATTAGGATTGAAAATCGACCCGACATGTCTGCATAGAGGTTAAGTATCTCAATAATGGCACGTGCATCGCCGAGGATGCCCCACACATAATCACAATGTCATCTCGCATACATAATGGATGAGGGAAAACCACATGATTAGCGCCCGAAAAGGTCAAGTAGATTCTTGTTAACCGCGTCCTCGACCAATCTACTCGAACGCCCTCCGCGATGCAAAATAGCAGAGGAGATAACGGATCTCCCCGTCGAACCCCTCGAAAGCAAGAGAAATAACCCAATGGCGACCCATTCAAAGAGATCAAATTCGAAGATCAAGGATGATCTCAATCCAAAGAATGAACACTTCAGAGAAACCAAAGCGACGTAACACGTGAATCAAGAAGCCCCGCTTAATCAGATCAAATGCCTTCCGATGTCAATCTTTAAGATCATATTGACATCATTACGACCTGTAAAATATTGAACCCCTCCGAGACCAATGCAATACAATCATGGATCTGCTACCCGGGATAAAGCCAAACCGGGTAGGCGACAAGTAAGAAGAGATGATCGAGCCCACCCGCGTCGCTGCATCTTGGTAATAATCTTAAAAAGGAAATTGCTCATCACGATCGGTCTAAAGTCTTCCACCACATTAGCTTCCTTGGTTTTTGGGATGAGTGCCATAAAACGCATTCGGACCACGAAGGAAGCCATGATGAAAAAATGCGGATGGCGGCCACCACCTCCTCAGAAATGATATCCCAAAAATGATGATAAAATCTCCCACTGAAACCATCTGGGCCTGGGGCACTGTCCAAACCCATATCAAATGTCGCCTCTTTCACTTCGGATACTGAAGGAATTGCCGCCAAAAGGGCATTATCAACCATGCCGATCGCTCGGAGAAATAAGATGATCGACCAAAGTGTAGTCCGTGGTTTGCCCTGTCCGCGAAGAGGTCCGTATAGAAGGAGATAATGTGATTCCCAAGTGCCACCGGGTCCTCTATATAACTACCATCAACCATCAAACCTTGTATCCGTGAGCGCCCATTGCGAACTGACAAATGACGATGAAAAAAGTTGTGTTACGATCTCCATCCTTTAACCAATCCGATCGTGATTTCTCGGGAAGTCCGACCGCATAAGCAACGTGCGAGACAAGCCGATCGCGCTCCAACTCCATATCCTTGCGAGCCTCGGTGAAACCGCTCGGATTCAATATCTCGCTGAATCTGACGAACCCTTTCCATCTGATAATCCACCTGACGATTTACATCCCCAAAAACTTCCTTATTCCAAACCTTAATCGTATGTCGCAATCTCTTGAGTTTCCACATGACGCGTTGCAATGGATTAGGCGATGCGCACGGGATCGCCCAAGAGGTAGTCACAATATTCCTGAAAGAGTCGTGATGAATCCACATGCGTTGAAAACGAAAAGGAGACGGACCCCTGATAGTGGGATTAGAACATGAGACCAAAATAGGGTGGTGATCGAGCCAATGCGAGGAAGAACTAAACCCTTAACAACTTGCCAAAAAGAGAAGAATTGACCGGTTGCTAGGCTCGATCCAACTTAGCCTGAAGGAGAGATAGAGGCCTTCGGGGGGAGCACCAAGTAAATGAATTCCCCGTAGTCGGCACCGCAAATAAACCTACATCCTCCAAGAAGTCCCTGAAATCCTGACAAGAAGCCTGGGATAAGGTACTACTGCCAGAACGCTCATGATGTCCCAACACAGCATTGAAATCCCCAATGAACAAAGAAATCAAGAAGACCCAAATTCCTCACATCCAACCAAAGGGCACGACGAGCAACATGATCACACAAGCCATGAGCAAAACCAACATGGAAAACCATAGAGCCGCTTTGAACTTGCAAAATAATACACCGAGAAGAAGACCAAACCTGATTATGGATGTAAATACTCGTGATCGCATAGACCCAAATATCCGGGCGCCTGTCGCCTTAAGCTTTGAGCAACAAACCCGAGACCCAAGCTACTCCAAGAAGAATGCGAAATGGATGAAATGTCCACCTTAGGTTCGCAAATGGCTAAAATAGAAGGTTTATGTTTGTGACATAAAGCCTTAAGAACATTACGAGATGCAAGTGTTCCCAATCCCTGGATATTCCGTAAGATGCAATTCATTGAGACGGCGGGGAATGTGGCGCCCGTGTCGATCGCACCTGTAGAAACCGGCATGTGGTGCGTTGCAAAGTCCGACGATTGAGAGTTACCCATTTCATCCGCATAATCGCCCATCTCTTGAAGCCGCAGTTCATCTCATGTGGTTCTTGCTCTCCTGGTTCAATAGTAATGGCATGAATCTGGGGCGACGGACTGACCACGTAACACTCCAGAGAAATTCTAGATTTAGCCGAGTCCAAGGATCTATCCCGAAAGGCACGGCTTAGGGCTCGAATAGGCTTCCCCAAAGGATACTGAATCGTAATAGGCATAATAGTGGAGACCGTGCGGTGTTGGAAGTAGTAGCCTTGGGAGATGACTCCATAGCAGGATAATCGGCCTGGCACCGCGAATGCCGATCCCGGGAGTCGATCGAACCAAGAGCCGCAAAGGTGTTATTAAGGTGGATATCTCAGAGCAAGTGACTATTGCGCGGGTAGGAGAACCAAAAGATGCATAGTCGAACCCATTTTTCCCATCGAGTCATCAATTCCCTTACCCTTGTCTCCGCCGACAGACGATAAACCTTGCGCGCTCGGATCGCCCTCTGCATGAGAACTAGACGAGTAGTTGGCGCCAGGCGCCCCGGTCGAGAAGCACGCCTTTTCGTATCCGGATAGCCCGCATTATTAAGACGACAAGAGGTCATTAATGTCCCGTAATGCCACATCTCGAACAAAACTCGGGAGTTTCTCATAACCGATTGACACAAAGGAGCACTCCGCCAATGCGTTCCACCATAATGTGATCCTCCAACGGCTTAGAAAGATCAATATCAACCAAAACCCGAACGAAATGCCCTGAGAACCATCCAAATGAACGCCCGATCAATTTGCAATGGATTTCCAATAGCACTCGGCAATCCCCATAATGTTCTTGGGGTCCCGATTCCAAACTAAGCTCGAAGATGCGTACCCAAACGCTGCCACCGAGGTTTGCACCTTATAAGGATTGAAATCTGAACCCAAGGAGAGAGACGAATAGTTCCCTGGGTTAAGCGCCCAAGTGGTACGAAATTGAGCACGAGCGATCCTGCGCATTAGACAATTTCACACAAAAATCCCTTGCCCAAGGGAATTAGTTTCGATTATTCTTAATACCCCAAAGCTCGAAAAGTTTTTGTGCAAAAGCATAGTAGCCCACGGCTTATTACCTTTTCCCAAAATAACCCGCCCGATCGTAGAATACGAAAATTCAAAGAAGACGTTGTTGGTAAACATTTTCACAATAGTAATCAATAATAATCCCCTTTCCTAACAGGTTTAGGGATAGAATGTGTATTACCGTAAACCAAATTGGAAAATGAGGTAATATTACCCGGGCCTGGAGAGGAGTCAAATCCATAGTGTAGGGTTGCTCAAAACAACTTCGAGCGAACGTGTTCCTCAAATTAAAGTGAGCGTAATGGTCCGAGATTCGAGGGTTCGATTCACTAGGGAGGCCATTGCAGGTGCTTCCGCCATTTGAACAGCATTATTGGGAGGGCATATAGGGGTGGAGGCCGGAGTATGTTGCACATTGAGATAAGCCGATTCGAACGAGTCCCAACACATTAGCGGTGTCGGACAAATGAAAGGTTGAGGACCGGTTCGGATGTAAACAAGTACTGGGGATGTATGACAACATTGGAAGATGAGAATGGAGAAAAAGACGAAGTTATGGCCGCATACGGGTGCGTGTGGGCCCGAATCGCCGGCAAATAGTGACCTGCCGGAGCGGTAGCATCACCAGAATTGATGGGCTAGGTCCACTCGTTTCGACCTCCTGAACAATATTTCCTTCTTCGACGAAGGCCAAATCGGCCGTTTTAGGGGTCAAACGGGCATTCAAAGTACAAAAATCCATTTTCGGATCCCCAATTTGGGTTTTATGATTCGGGCACAATCAGGTCGATTGGAGGGAGGAATTTGTGCGTCTAGGAGTGAATTTGACGATGGTGTGTCCAATTTTGGTATTGGGTATGTATTTGGGTTGGAAATGGAGTTCGATTGAAAGTTAGGATTTTTTGGTAAAATGCCGATTGTTGCTTGAGACGAATTGGAAAGCACAAATTGATGACTGGGCATGGAAGCCCATGAGGAGGCGATCAAAACCTGTGGTGGCACGTCCATTTTGGTGGTCGGAATCGGCGCCGGCGAAGGTTCAAGATAGCGCTGAAAATGTGCGCGATTTCTGACTTTCTTGGCCAAAATTGACGATGTTACCGGACTATTTCCGGTTGTGAATGTAGTTGGGGTCGCCGAGGGGAATTACATATTTCGGTATGATTCCGGCGTTGTAGTGGCCGGAAAACGGCTGGTCAACGGTCATAGATAAAAGTCAACGATTTAGTTGGTTTCTCATTCGCCGCAAATTTTCAAATTTCCTCTCCGTGTTCGGCATTTATATGTGCAATAAAATGCATAACTTAGTGAATCAATTGTTTTATCAAAAACAAAATATAACCCTTTACAAAACTTGATAAAGCAAGCTATGTCAAATAATGCCTTTTCAAAAATCAAAACATCCTTTTAATAAGCACATAGGCATATGGCATAACATGTATCGTGTCTATGATATGAATAACAATAATGAGCGTACCTCGATAATTCATGTTACTCTTGACATATTATGACGTAGATGGCCATTTGTGATGATGTATGAATCCTACACAATTCTTAAACAAGACTTGCACAAAACAAAAATGATACAAGTGTAGGCTAAAACAATAAAAGATATCGCAAGTAAGCTCATGCCATAAAAATTCATAAGAGATAATGATCATACAAGTTATTGTAAATACACAAGAGTTTTAAAAACATAATGCAAGGTCTTCTTTTTCAAAGAATTTTAAAAACACAAATATATATTGAAGACCTTAATTTTTAAAAATATTTGAAAACTCTTTTTGACAATTAAGGCACAAATAAAAACATGCAAAATAACAAAATAAAATGCATATATAAATAGGGAGATACGGTTTACCAATTACGCCATTTCCATGGGTTGTGCCGTACCCATTTTTGATGATATCTTCTCCTTTGAAAATCATCATGTTGATGATGGTTTCTCCAATTGCTCCATTTCCAAGCATTGTGGCCTTCCCATTTTTGAAAGTGTCTTTCTCTTGGAAAATCATCTTGTTGATGATGTCTTTGCCACTTCCAAGGATTTTGTTCATCCCATTTTTTATTATTTCCTCTTCTTGGAAAATGACTTTGTTGAAAATGTTTTCTCCTTTGATCAAATGAAATGGTCATTTGATGTTTTCTTGGTGGTATGAATTTTCTTCGATTATTATTTCGTCGGGTACCTAATATAACATTATTTTGTGGTACCCTCAAGTGCTTGGGTCCTTTGGGATTAGTCTTGAGACTTTTAGATCTTCAAAAATAATTAGAGCTATTTCTAGCCCGACAAGTATTTACCGTATGACCCTTTTTACCGCAATAAAAGCAAGTAATATTACTAACATGCATAGGAACTCAATTCTTTTTCATATGCTTGACAATAATAGTCTAATGATCAAGTTCAATATTCAAATTATCACAATCATTAACATACACAATATTGGGCAATTTATTGGTACTCAAGTTGGATTTTGATAAATCATTTTTCATGCAATTAATATCCTCAACAAGAGTACTATTTTGTTTTTCAAGGTTTCTAACCTTTTCAAGTGTGGTGGTGTGAGCACATGATAGTGATTCATAGGAAGTAAATAAACTATCCTTATCATTTTTCAAAACATTGAATTCCTTTTTCAAATTTTTGTACTTAACTAGTAAATTTTGGAATTCATTTTGAAGATCATCAAAATCATTTTGCAAATCACTATAATCATTTTGAATGACAATATCATAGGAAGTAGAGGGTTTAAGATATACCTCGTTTTCTTCTTCGATGCCCATAAAACATTGTTCGACTACTTCATAGTTTTGCAAAAGGCTTGTTCCTTAGATTTGAACTTGTATCCCTTTGAGAAGTAGATGCTTTTGTTTGACTCCTTTCATTTGCAAATACTCCATAGATGGCTTCTAATTTTTGCCATACTTCATGTGCCGATCGAATTCCTACAATATGTTCATATTCCAAATTGATAAGTGAACAATTCAAAATATTGAGAGCTTTACCGTTAAGGAGATGATTTTCTTCTCTTCATCATTGAGCTCTTTGAAAGCTTTGGAGGTGTATGGTGTGTCTATCATCGGAATGGATTCTCCATTTATGACGATGTTCCAAATATCGAACACGTAACCTTGTAAATAACATTCCATTCTTTCTTTCCAAAATATATAATTTTTGGAATCAAATAGTGGTGGCTTGGTGGTGGAGGTGCCGGAAAGTTGAGCTTCGTTCGTAGCCGACGATCGTTCCTCTTTACTCGCGATGTGAAACGAGCTTGCCAAAGAGTTTGGCTTTGATACCGCTTTGTAAGTCCAAGCGGCTACGATAATCTAGAGGGGGTGTGAATAGATTATCTCCATCTTTTCGATTTCGCCCTCTTTTTTGAATCAAATATGCCAAGACAATAATAAAGGTGCAGAATGTAAACAACACGCGTCGATTTATAGAGGTTCAACCCACCTAGGGCTTAATCCTCTACCACCCCAAAGATTCCTGGATGGATTTCAAAAAGAAAAAGATTTTATTAATTTCAAAATTAATACAACACCAACTTACAATGACACCTTGAAGAAAACCACACTCTTCTACAACACCACCTTTGAGATTACCACAATCTCTCTTGAAGATTACCACAATCTCCAACGGCACCTTGTGAAGATTACCACAATCTTCAACCTTGAAGAACACCAAATTCTTCAATACCTTAAGAGCACCACACTCTTGAAACACCTATCACCTAGATCACCCAAGTGTATTCTTTCCACAAGAATACTCACAAGGATGTCTTGTGTTGAATGATGACAAAAATCAAGATTACAACTCAATAATGAATATTACAATTTGAGTGCAAGTGTAATCAAGAAATAAAGCCTAGACCTCAAGATGTGAAAGTGAAATACTTAGCTATAAATACAACAAGAGTGTTAAATATGAAAGCTTGGAAATTTGCAGATTTCTTGTTGTGTATTTGCTTGTATGTATTATATCTTGTGTCTTCAATTCATCTTTTATTTATAGGGAAGTCTTCACCAACATAGGCTCCCAACATAGGCTCTTTCTTATTCACTTTTGTCTACAAAAAGAGGATTACAAGATGTAGAAATATTGTACAAAAATGAAAAGTAAATCTTGTTGATAATGTTTTCAAACGGCACAATTTTTGCTGTCAAAAATTACATAGGGCGATCGGTTGCCCTGTTTAAGATTTTGAACGTTTGAAAAAAGATAGTGCGATCCAGACGATCGAAGGGGGGGGTCGACCGGTCCAATCTGGTGCGATCGGCGCTCTAGGGTGCGACCGTCGGCCCCGCTTGACCGGTCCCCTCTTTCATTTTTATGAGTCGAACGTTCGCTTCAATATTCTTTGCTTCGTGCACGGCGACGCTTTGGGCACGGCCGACCTCCAATTTTAAATATTGTCCGATTTTTATCAAAAATAAACTTCAATAAATACTCTGGAAAATTAGTAAAAATATTTTAAATCACTTGGGAGTAGTTTGACAACATTTATAAACATTATTTTGGTGAAAAAACCAATTTAAACAAAACCATCAAAAGTATTGTCCATTTTTATCGAAAATTAAATTCTAAGAAATACTCCAAAATTTAGTAAAAATATTTTAAATCATTTAGGAGTATTTGGACAATATTTATTAACATTGTTTTGGTATAAAAACTCATTTAAACATAATCATCAAAATCTTGATAAAAATATTTATCTAACAAAAATTTCCCACAATCACGAACCCTGACGTGGTGGAAGCTCTAGCACTCCGGGAAGCAGCAGTATTGGCCATGGCCCTCAAGCACCCGCTCATCTCATTTCTCGGAGATTTAGCAAATTTTATTCTTGCAGCGTCAGGCACCGTTGATCCCCACCCGGATTTTGCGCCCATATTAGAAGATGTTAAACACTTGTGTTTGTCATTAAATATTGGTGGTTTCTTTTGGATTTTTAGATTAGAGAATTTTTCTGCCCACGAGTTTGCCCATTATGCTAAGACGGTTCGTTGTACGGGAACCTCGTGGGATTCTCCTCCTGACTTTTTGTCTCATTCGGTGCTAGACTGGTTGCAGTAATTTTAATATAGTCATTTTCCCTTCAAAAAAAAAAAGTGGGAGTAGCACCAACAGATGAGAAAATTAAAGAAACACGATTAAGATGGTTTGAACATGTTTATAGGAGACCTTTAGATGCACCTGTGAAATGTTTAGAAGATAGGTAATCACTCACACAAATCAAAAGAGGCAGAGGAAGACCTAAAAAGACTTGGAAAGAAACTAATAAACAAGACATGTTATATCAAGAAATAAATTAAAATATGGCTTATGACCGTAAACGATGTCGCGATATGATCCATATAGCCGAGCCCACATAGTGGGATTAAGGTTTAGTTTGTTGTTGTTGTACCTTGATCCATGTTACAACTGTCTTTCAACTTGCCGTAGAGATTTTTCTTTTTCCTTCTCCCTGCATTTCTCGTTCTTTCCTTCTTGATGATTATAAGTGTTGCAAAACTCACTCGCGGGGACGATGAAAGAGGGATTTTTAGGAACAAGATTGTATAGATAAAAGCTTTGATTTTTGGATTATTATTATTATTATCTTTTAGATTATAATAAACTGTATAGATATAATCTTTGATTTAAGAAAAATAGATTGTATAGATAGAATCATTGATTTTTGGATTATTTGTTATCTTTTAGATTATCTATATATATATATATCTATCTATATCTATATCTATATATATCTCTACTATTCTAAAAGTACCAATATTTCTGTCAAATTTTGACTAGACTAATATACCCCTCATATATTAATTTTAATGCCTTAAATGTCATATATTAATTTTAGTGCCATAAATGTAGTTCATTCGCATACCAAAACGTAAGGTAGATGAGACAGTTTAATTTATCATTATATTATAACTAGGGAAAATTACAAAACAAAAATAGAGATTTAGGTTAGGTAAGAAAAAAAAAACTCAGAGATGTTTCAAAATTTCAAAAAGGTCCCTCAGGTTTGATTTTGTCTTAAATATAAAGGATAACTTTAATATTTTTATAAATATTAGTAGGAATTGAAATGTTTTTTTTTTTTTTTTTTTTGCTTAGGAATAAGGAAGATGTAAGATAGAATCAAAGCTCAATGGGCATTTTGCAATTTCTAGAACACGAGACTTTTTTTAGGGAAGGGAGAAAACAAGGAAATGAAACGGGTAAGACAAAGAACTTTTGTCGCTCAAATAAATCTTACAAGTGAAAGAAAATATTTCCAAAGTTGGTTCATCGAGTCCATGATTTTATTTGGGTTAAAGGCATAATTTCCTAACATTCCAGAAAAAAGACACATCTCTGGGCTTTGCTCCAGACATTCTTACAATCCCGCATTTTTTTCGGTTTTTACGCTCCCACATTTTTGTTATCATTAAATAACTAATTTTATACTTGAAATCTTAGATACAATGAAAAATACATATAAAAATAAAACGCATTGAAAATAGTATAGAAATAACACATGAATTAGAAAACACAATTCAATGTTTAATTCAATTTCTTGAAAACATCGAAAAAATATCAAAACTACCAAGAAACAACATAATAACATTGAAAATAATATAATATAGAAACAACCCAAAAGCAATATAGAAAACAATACGTGAACAAAACTAGCGTAAAAAATAGGTAAATGAATTGGCATTGAAACATCGAGACAACACAGAAACGACATAGAAACAACCAAGAAACAATATAAACAACATATAAACATATATGAAGCAATAGTTTTAACAAAGAAAACAATATAGGAACAAAAATGTTTCGAAAAAGTGTAAAATATCCAAAAAAAAGGCAGAAGTGTGAAAATATCCAAAACATATACGAGAGAGTAAAGTAGTGTCTTTTTTTTCCCCGAAAAATTGGTATTCCCGAAAATTTCTTGTTTTATTTTTTAAAAAACTTTAATATTTTATCTGCATTATTTTGAAATATTTGAAACCGCTGGAATATAAATCATAAAGAAAAAAAGTTCAGGGCTTGTATGTATCCATCTCATTGGATTTTGTTTTTCACTTTTTACTAGATATGTAAATCATGTTTGTTTTACTCACTCATTGGAAATATCAAAATTTTAACTTCTTACTTTTCAATCTTACCGCTATATTTTATATTCTCACAACTATATAATTTCCCCAACTTTATATTATAACCATGGTCCCTGCTACAAGCACCACACGCTCAATCTTAATCTTACTCCCTTCTATTCACAATAAGTGTCTTTTTAGGAGGGATCAACCTTGTGCTCTAGTGGTTGAGGCATGTGTTGTAAGGGTGAATGACCCAGGTTCGATCCCATATGGGTGCGTGTGTCCCCTCCCCAAGTTCCGCCCATTGTACTAAAAAAAGAAAGTGTCTTTTTAGGAAAAAACACACATATTAGGGAATGTATTAAAATATACAATATACCTTTAATTAATCATAAATGTTGCTTTGAAAGAAAATAAAATTTAGGCATTATTGTTAATAAATATAAGGGTAATTTGGGAAAAATATTTTCTCATTAGTTTTGAAAACATCAAAAGGACATTCTTTTTTAAAAATATTTTATGTGTCAAAAAGACACTTATTATGAATAGGAGGAAGTATATTAAATAGGTGGAACACTCTATCACCACATACATCCACATAAATTACTATTTCCAAATAAAATTTTTAAATTAGACACCACCACTGTAAATTTTATCCAACCATGTATTATTACTTTTCCAATAATAACGCTAAAATGGGTCCTATTACTTGCTATTATATATATAAATTAATATCTTATCACATTTTCTTATAAAAACATTTAAAAATATATAATGAAACTATAATTATATATCATATATGCATATATGGTAATACAGATGACGTGGGAGTTCCTTGACTTTCAACCAACAAGGCTTTCCGATCAGCGCACGCTGCACCTCTTCCTTCTTTTTTTGAAGGGACCTCTTCATTTTATTTTGTGCTTTTGATTTTTGTAATTCTTGATGGAGTATTTTCTGTATTGTGACTCTGATTGCTGCAACAAGAAAACAGAACTCGAGGTGGGGGAGAGGTTTAAGGTTAGGAATGACCATTTTCATGGAAATCTCTATACCCAATTGTATGAGATTACTCATTCTTCCCATCCTCATGGTTTTAGCCATTCCCAATCTGTCAAAAATTCAATTATGTTTTTTTGGACAAAATGATCTTCTTATTAAACTCTTAAAAAATATTATATATAACTAAACATTCACCAGAATTTAATATTTATTATTATTTTCTTACAATTGCATTTTTTTAAATAATTTTAATATGCTTCTCACCCTATTCTTTTTTCTTTGTTTTGTTTTTCTTTTCATTTAATCCTATAAATATTCATGTAAATGGACACTAGAGTCACAAACGGTCCGGTCAGGTCATGCATCTTTGTGTCAACCCGCTAAGCCAAAGGGAAATTGGGCCAGACCAGGTCGGGCCAAATAATGATTAGACCGTTAGTTTTAGTACCCAACCCATGAAAATATACATTAAATTAGGGGCGTAAATTTGTGACACGACACGATAACCCGACACGAACCTAACACAAATTTAGCAGGTACAGGTACAATCCTTAACAGGATCGGGTCAAAATCGGGTCGGACACAGTTAACACGAAAAATAAATAGGTCAGGTCAGGTCGACCCGTGGGTCGACGCGATTAACCTATGTAACCCATTTAATTTTATAGTGATATATTATTTTAATATTGTGTAATTTTTTAGTTGGTTTTATGATGATGGAAAAATTATTAAATGTATTTTTCGCCTTATTTTTAGCTTCACCGCAAGTGTACGGCGCAGTTTATAGAATAGGGTTAGCAAGGTCGAATCCACAGAGACTAATAAATTAATGTACTAAGTACTGGATTATAATAGCCTTATTTTTATCTCGACAATCGAAAGTTGATGGATTGGTTTTGTAAACTAAAACGAGAATTTTATCCTAAAATAAACAAAGTAAAGATTGATTAAAAGATCAAGAAGATGAATGGATTCCTGGGTTATGGTTTCAATTAATATCCCCTTTTATTATCAGATTAATCAAACCAAAGTTATACGTATTCTTCCTTATAGAACAATCACAAAAGTAATTTACCCTCTCTCTCGAGATGCATGTAAAAATGTTGATTGGAAAATTTATGCTAGCAACTCTACTCAACATGAGATATCCAACTCCCAAAAGCATATAAGATTAAATATCCTCACAAATATTCACAGACTTCTCAATCATGCAAAGATTCATGTCAAGTACTTACAGATCTAGTATTGAAACTCATCTGTTCGAATTATGAATCAATACATCAAACAAGTTAAACCAAAGGCCTTTTGATAAAACAAGAATTAAAACAAAGTACTCGAATAGGGTTGAAAACAATAACTTCAATTGTCGTTAATCATCAAATAAAAGTATCCATTAACCTACTCTCAAACCTGGGAATCACAAGATGTTTAGCCAGACATAGAAAACAAATAATTCATAGACAAACTATCCATGTTCATGTCTAACTAATTGAAAATAAAGATACTATGGAATGCGAAGACTGGGACGCCGATGATCTCTCGATCTATCTTCAATCCTCGGCGTGTTGTTGTTGCCTTGATCGATCTCTCCACCCTTCTCGTGGAAAATTGCTCTTTTCTCTATGTTCTAGGGCAAAAATTAGCGTGTCCCCGCTTTGTGGCCGCCCCGTCTCTATTTGTACTTTGTTTGGGTCGAAAACCTTGTTCGAACAGGCCGACTCTATTTTTTTGCACAAAGACGGGCCGCGGCGCTAGAGCATGCTCACTGTGGCCTTTGGTGCCGCACAAAACTTTAATTTGCTGAATGACGCACGGGCTATGCGCGCTAGAGCATGACCAGCCCGTGCTTGTAGTCGAACCTTGAAAATCGTTCTTGAGTAGACGCACGGGCCATGCTAGGGACGCACGCCGCCTGCCTGCGCATCCGCTAAGCTTGATATCAACTCGTTTTTCTGTCATTTCTTGCCCTGGTTCGTCTCGACTTCTTCCCGATTCAACTCCAAACTTTGTACATTATGTCAATCATTGGTGGTTCTTTATCGCAATGCCCCGAATTATTGCCAAAAATGCTACAATTATCAATAAATTCCTACAAAACGAGCAAAGCGTAATACCTTTTCCACAAAACAGAATAAAGCCCTATTTACTCATGTAATGCATGCATAGCAACATATTCTAGCCAAAATTAAGCCCAAAATACATGCAAAATACATGCCAATCAAACCCCCAACTTAAACTCATTGGATACCGGTCAACACTTTATAAACAAGACAAACCGCATCACAATGCATGTCGCTTATCCATAGACATCAAGCACAAACCAACCATGTTTCAAATATCTAACACGGAGCACAAGTCTATCAAAATCATGGCAAACACTTCAAATCACACCTCTCATGGATAAAGTGTATACTCTACTCACTAGATAATAAAGGACGTGTATTCGCCAAGTCATATCAATGTTGAAGAATTACCATATGCTTGCAAATCGTCCTCACATCTCTCGCCACTCGATTGTATGTAATTCACAAATCGTAAAGGACTTTGTTTATGGTTGTAATGAAGGCTCTTTGGTTAAAGTATGGAAATATGGATAAAGTGACTCAAACTCAGCGTATAGATTGGTAAGCACATCGTTTTTCTCAAACAATTATTCTTATTCAAATCAACTATGTACCCCAATCACCTTTTATTCTATTACATCTATATTTCTCCCTTCTTTTTCATACAATTTATTCTCCTACGCCTTACATCACAATTTTCAAATATATGTTCTTTTTTTTACCCAACTCACTTTTGTAGTCGTTTTTTTTTTTTCAACTTTTTGTGAGTATTCTTCCTTCTCCTCCTTTTTTTCCTTTATTCCCAATCACCCAACATATATATCATTTTCTAACTTCTCGATACCCTTTCATTCAACCCTTTATTCAATCCCTTTACTCAATGCTATACACTCAAGCTTAGGGTAACATATATATCAAGTTAAGGCTTAAGGCTTGAATTATGGCTATCAAAAATCAGGCAATAGGCTCAAATTGGCTAAATAGGAAAATCAAATATCATAAGGTAGGCAAAAAGGCTTGAAAGGCTTAACAAAAATGGCCTAAAATCATTTTCATAAACCGCATACAACATGTGACTTTGACGGAGATACCAAAGCATGTTCTAGAATTCAATCAACATGAATGACACACTCAATCAACAAATAAGATCGCATAATATGAAGCAGTTTAGGCTCAAAAGCTAACAGCTTGTAAGTGCATAATTCAAAGTATATCAACCATGATTCCAATATTCACATGCTCCATATTAATTATTCTCAACCCGGCCAACTCATGCTCAACACCCAATTCAAAACAACATAAACCCTAAACCCTAAAACAACATAAACTGTTTAAAAAATCTCCCAAGATCAACAAGCACACAATAGCGGTCAACTCACTCCCTAAACAACTAAGAAAGCAATAAATGTGTTAAAGCAATAAACGTGTTAAAATCATAAATAAGCATCTAATGCAATGCAACCTATATGCTCTAAATGCAACTATATCAATGCAATTTTTTTTTTTAGGAAAGCAAAAATCCTAACTTATGAAAGCAATAAGAAATCCTAACCTAGCAAAGGGAAAAAAACATTGGAAGAAATAAAATAGCAAACCGCTTGGTTGCCTCCCAACAAGCGCTTCATTTAACGCCTATAGCTTGACGCCGTATTAGCCGCTTGGGTCATGGTCTAGTGCCAAATTTGCATTGTTTGCACCTAATATTGCATACTTGGGATTTCCAAGTAAGGATTGAGTCCTGGTGTTGGAACTTTTGATTTGAGTTAAGCGCATGTTATCCGTGGCGCTCGTATAGTCCGTGCTCGTCTCATTCGGGAATAGTTTTCTTATGGCATCTCGCACGCCTGCCCGGCGTACACGCACGGATCGTGTGTTCCTTGTCCTGTTTTGCTCCTTTTCGGTACCACACACGAGTTGAAAGTGTATAGACACACAAACGTGTTTGGTCCCGAATTTTCTTGCTTTTCCAGATCTTTGACTCCTCGTGTTCGCACCACTCCTTAGATGAATGTCACTACATTGTTCCTTTGGGTTGACTTCAGGTGTTGCTCGAACCGCCCTTTGATGTTGTCCACCAACGATCGTGGCTAATTGGCTAACTGGGTTCCAAGATTTTCCAATTGTGTGCCCGAGTGTTATCCAATTGTACTATTTTGTCAAGCTTAGCCTCATGTTTGTTGAACCTGGTTCCTTGTTTCATTTATAAATGCGGTGAGGAAGTCCTCCATAGATGGCTTTCCCTGGATAATAGTACGTAGGAGAAGGATTATTCCAAGAATTATAGAAATTCCAGCTTATTGAAATAATTGGCTTCCTCCATCGTGAGCGGGTGTTCGACACTACCCGAACCAACTCAAACAAGCAAATCAAATAATGTAGGAGTGGAATTAAATAAAATGAAAAGAAAAAAATGTCTAAATGAAAAATAATTCTATTTATCACAATATTAGTATTAAAAATTTAATTAGTCCTCGGAACGGCACCAAAACTTGTTCGCTTTATTTTTAGCTTCACCACAAGTGTACGGCGCAGCTTATAGAATAGGTTAGCAAGGTCGAATCCACATGGACTAATAAATTAATGTACTAAATACTCGGATTATAATAGCCTTATTTTTATCTAGACGATCGAAAGTTGATGGATTGGTTTTGTAAACTAAAACGAGAATTTTATCCAAAAATAAACAAAGTAAAGATTGATTAAAAGATCAAGAAGATGAATGGATTCCTGGTTATGGTTTCAGCTTAATATCCCCTTCTATTATCGGATTAATCAAACCAAAGTTATGCGTATTCTTCCCTATAGAACAATCACAAAAGTAATTTACCCTCTCTCAAGATGCATGTAAAAACGTTGATTGGAATATCTATGCTAGCAACTCTACTCAACATGAGATATCCAACTCCTAAAAGCATATAAGATTAAATATCCTCAAAAATATTCACAGACTTCTCAATCATGCAAATATTCATGTCAAGTACTCACAAATCTAGTATTGAAACTCATCCTGCTCAATTATGAATCAATACATCAAACAAGTTAAACCAAAGGCCTTTTGATAAAACAAGAATTAAAACAAAGTACTCGAATAGGGTTGAAAACAATAACTTCAATTGTCGTTAATCATCAAATAAAAGTATCCATTAACTTACTCCCAAACCCGAATCACAAGATGTTTAGCCGACATAGAAAACAAATAATTCATGACAAATTATCCATGTTCATGTCTAACTAATTGAAAATAAAGATACTATGGAATGCGAAGACTCGGGACGCGATGATCTCGATCTATCTTCAATCCTCAGGCGTGTTGTTGTTGCCTTGATCGATCTCTCCAATTCTCTGGTGGAAAATTGCTCTTTTTCTCTATGTTCTAGGGCAAAAATTAGCGTGTCCCTGTTTGTGGCCGCCCCGTCTCTATTTGTACTTTGTTTGGGTCGAAAACCTAGTTCGAACAGGCCAGACTCTGTTTTTCCCGCATAGGCGCACGGGTCGTGCGCTAGAGCACGCCCAGCCCGTGCTGGGTGCCGCACAAAACTTTAATTTGCTGAATGACACACGGGTCGTGCGCTAGAGCATGACCAGCCCGTGCTTGTAGTCGAACCTTGAAAACTTATCTTAAGTAGACGCACGGGCTGTGCTAGGGACGCACGCCCTGCCCATGCGCATCTGCTAAGCTTGATATCAGCTCGTTTTCTGTCGTTTCTCGCCCGGTTCTTCTGACTTCTTCCCGATTCAACTCCAAACTTCGTATGTTATGTCAATCATTGGCGGTTCCTTATCGCAATGCCCCGAATTGTTGCCAAAAATGCTACAATTATCAATAAATTCCTACAAAACGAGCAAAGCGTAATACCTTTCCCACAAAACAAGAATAAAACCCTATTTACTCATGTAATGCATGCATAGCAACATATTCTAGCCAAAATTAAGCCCAAAATACATGCCAATCACTCGTGGGTCGACACGATTAACCTATGTAACCGATTTTAATAATTTGTGATGTTTTAGTTGGTTATATGATGATGGAAAAATTATTAAATGCATTTTTTTAATAATTTTTAATATTTAATGAATTTTTTCTTTGTAATTTCAATTTTTTGTGATTTTTTTTCGTGTCAAGTTTAAATTAAACGGGTTTTTCGTGTCATGTTGGGTTGCCCGTGTTATAAACGGGTCGTGTATCTTGACCCGAAGAATTAAATGGGTCGGGGTCGGGTTCGTGTTAGGCTTGTAATACTTGTGTAAAAACACGACCTGCGAACACAAAACACGACATAATTGACACTCCTACATTAATTAAGACCGATCGGGCCAGCCTGGTGTTTCGGGTCGAATGGGTCGGGACCATATAGGCCAGATTTATTTCAGGCTTCTAAAAATGAAGCCCAACTCGACTTTTTTACCGAGCCGGCCCATCGGGTCGGACTCATTTTGACAGCTCTGATGTATATAAAGGAAATTTAATCTTGGGTTATTTGATAATTTGACACCTAATAAAATAAAATTGTTTTATTAATACAAAATGAATATTTTGCATAAATTTAAAGATAAAATTAATAAACATAGTTGAAGTCATTCTTGTCAAGATACAAGAACTAGTTGAATTTCATTTCATTTCATTTCATTTCATTTATATGTAATTTAACTTTCAGTTAGTATAGTTAGTTATAGAGTTAGTTAAGTAGTTAAACACTAGCTACTCTTTCTTCTTGTATATATATCAGACATTAAGAACAAGAGAAGATTATCTTCTCAATAATATTGAAATCTACATTCTCTTCTTCAATGATATCTCTAGAGAATTAACATGGTATCAGTGACAATCATCCGCCATCTCCAATCTTGAGTTCTATACTCTCTATTTTCTTCATTCTACCTTCATCTTCAATCAAGATTCAATGTTGCTTCAAATTTTTTTTCAAGACAAAGGTTGTTTCCAATTTTTTTTCAAGATACTGGTATTCATCCATGGCTGCGACAATAAGTACTGATGATCCCTCCTCTCCGTATTTTCTCCATCCGAGTGACAATCCTGGAGCCATTATTGTATTCGAGCCATTTACAGGTGATAACTATACTTCTTGGAATAGAGTTGTATCAATGGCCTTGAGTGTAAAGAATAAGGGTGGTTTTATTGATGGTTCTTTACCAGCTCCATCTGTTGTTTCTCCCTCTTTTGTTTCTTGGCAACGTGCTAACAATTTAGTGCTTTCTTGGCTACTAAATTACATCCGCAAAGACATCGACAAAGCCTACTCTACTTCACCTATGCCCAAGATGTTTGGGATGAGCTCAAGGTGAGATATGCTAGAGTGATGGCCCTGAGTCTTTCATTTGGAAAAATCTCTCGAGTTCTATTAGCCAAGGTTCGAGTTCAATCATCGTATATTACAATCATTTCAAAGGATTGTGGGATGAGTACATCAACCATAGGCCTATGATGAAATGTACATGTGGAAAATGTACCGTAATTTTTCATCTCTTATGGTCACATTACACAAAAATGACTCTGTCGTATAAAGTTTCTAGTTGATCGAATGAGTCTTATGCTCGCTTAAGAAGCCGCTACTACTTAATTCTCCCCTACCCTCTCTTGCAAAAGTATACTCCATATTACTTCAAGAAGAGTCACAAAGAGGGCTCAACAATATTTCTACAATTGTTTCTCCAATGGAGTCTACAAAGAATGATGGCAAGACAGGCAATTTTTCTAAGTTTCAATCAAAAGAGAAAAAGAAACCAAAGTGTTCTCATTGTGGATACACCGCCATACAATTGACAAGTGTTTTCAAATAATTGGATATCCTCCGGGATGGAAAGGCCCAAAAGGACCAAGAATTGCAAAAGATTCGGTGTTGCAAATAATGTCGTGACACACCAGATTTTCTTGAAACTCCCGGGATAATCCAATCTTGACCAAAGATATGCTTGGATCAATTCTTAGCCTTTGCTAGGCAACACCAGCCAAACTCTTCTCGCGCAGAGCTCCTCATTCAAAGCCAGCCACAACCATATCTCATGGCAATATGAACTCTAACACAACACATCCTACACCAGGTATCTTACATTTCTCTGGTTGTGTTAAAAACATGCATAATTGTAAGTGGATCATTGATACAAAAAGCTACATCCATGTGATTTGTGACAAGTCTCTATTCACTAATTCTCCTATTCCTATCTCTATTCCCCGTCTATTTACCAAATGGACACTCTACCACCTGTTTCTTATATTGGTGATGTAAAGTTGTCCTCAACACCTTACCTTACACAAAGTCTTATGTGTACCCTCATTTTGTTTTAATCTAATATCTGTTTCTCAACTTGCAAAGTCTTCAAATTGTGCACTACAATTTCTATCATCACATTGCATTTTACAGATTTGAACAAAGAACATGATGATTGGCTCGCTAATCAAAAGGATGGATCGTACCACCTCGCACACTCCTCAAATCAACACAACTACTTCGCTTTCTACCAAAATTCATTACTTTGGCATTCAAGATTGGGCCATATACTAGCCAAAAGACTTTCTTTTACCTATTCCTATAGATAGTTCAATTGATTTTAGTACATGTGATATTTGTCATTTTGCAAAGCAAAAGAAACTATCTTTTAATGACAAAGAATTCTTGTTCAACTCATTGTTTTTGATCTAATCCATTGTGATCTTTGGGGACCATTTTCTACCAAGTCTCTTAGTGGTTTCAGTTATTTCGTTACAATTGTTGATGATTTTTCTAGGTGCACATGGATTTACATGTTAAAACATAAATCAGATACAAAAGCTCATCTTCAGTCTTTTATAAACATGGTTCTCACACAGTTTGACAAGAAAATTAAGACCTTAAGGTCAGATAATGGAACTGAATTCCTTCTTCATGATCTCTATTCTTCTAATGGTATTTTACATCAAACAAGCTGTGTTGGAACCCCTCAACAAAATGGTGTTATTGAAAGAAAACACCAACATCTCTAACAAATTGCAAGAGCTCTAATGTTCCATTCAAAGGTTCCAATTTATTTCTGGGATGAATGTATATTAACTGCTGCTCACATTATAAATAGGATTCCTACTCCCATTCTTAAAAATAAAACTCCCTTTGAAATGCTTTTTAACAAGAAACTTGATTATTCTCATTTTAAAAATTTTGGTTGTTTAGCTTATGCTTCTACTTTAGCAAAGAAATGTAAATAAATTTCAACCTCGAGCTACAAAATTCATTTTCTTAGGCTATCCGCTTGGTTCCAAAGGTTTCAAACTCTATGATTTAAACAAAGAAGAAAATATTCATTTCAAGAAATGTAAAATTTTGTGAAGATATTTTTCCTTTTCATATGATGATTCAAAACAATACTCATCTCTTATGTTTCCTGTTAACTCCTCTATGGATTATTATGTCAATCCTATACAAAGATCAACAAGTCCCTATCAGACAAGAAAACATTGAAACAGATACAGGAAATTTGTCTCCACAACTTGTTACAAATCTTCAGCAAGTTCATGACAATACTGAGTTAACTGAGCAGGCTATTGAAAGTCATCCAGATCAAGAAGCACACCAGCTTATCTTTAGGTTTATGATTGTGTTTTACCACCTTCCATGAAGCATAATTCCTCAGCTCAACTTGTCTCCACAGATAGAAAATATAATATCTGCAATTGTATATCTGTCAACCAGTTAGGATCCAATCATAAACATTTTATAGCAAATATTAGCACAATTGCTGAACCTAAAAATTATACTCAAGCCAGCAAGAGCACAGAATGGCAAGAGGCAATGAAAGCAGAACTTTTAGCACTTGAGAAAAACAATACATGGATTCTAACAGATCTCCCTCCAAACAAACATTGTATTGGATGTAAATGGGTATACAAGGTAAAATACAAGTCAAATGGATCAATAGAAAGATACAAAGCTAGATTAGTAGCTAAAGGCTACACACAAGAAGAAGGGCTAGACTATTTTGATACATTTTCTCTTGTTGCTAATATTTCTACTGTGAGATTAGTAATTGCAGTTGCAGCTGCTCAAGGATGGTTTCTCCATCAATTGGATGTCAACAATGCTTTTTTGCATGGGGATTTAAATGAAGAAGTCTACATGTTACCTCCTCCTGGATATTGTGCAAAGGATGACAAGAGAGTCTGTAAGCTTACCAAAAGTCTCTATGGTTTGAAACAAGCCTCAAGGCAATGGTTTCAAAAACTAACTTCTTGTTTACTTACTTATGGTTTTAATCAGTCAAAATCTTACCATTCTCTTTTTATAAAATCTGATTATGATTCTATTCTTGTTCTATGTGTATATGTTGATGATATAATTTTAGCAGGAAACAACATGAACCAGATAAATGCAGTTAAGCAACATCTTGATGATACTTTCACAATAAAAGACCTTGGTACTTTAAAATATATTTTAGGCATTGAGGTAGCAAGAACTTCAGAAGGAATTCATTTATGTCAAAGAAAATATGCACTAGATCTCTTAACAGAAACAGGTTTACTTGGCTGCAAACCAAGCACCACCCCTATGGATTCAAAATTTGATTCAAAGTGTTCCAGCTCTCCTCTATCAGATCCCTCCCAATATAGAAGATTGATTGGAAGAATGCTATATCTAACAATAACTAGACCTGAACTATCCTATAGCATTCATACTCTCGGTCAGTTCATGTCAAAACCTACTGAAGCTCACCTCACAGCAGCCCATAGAGTTCTTAGATACATCAAGGACAATCCAGGTAAAGGACTCTTCTACTCTTCAAATTCCACTTTACACTTAAAGGGTTTTAGTGATGCAGATTGGGCAAAATGCCCTGATACAAGAAGAAGCATAAGTGGATATGTTGTTTACCTTGGAGAGTCACTTGTTTCATGGAAAACAAAGAAGCAGGCAACAATAAGCAGGTCATCAGCTGAAGCTGAATACAGGGCAATCGCATTAATCACTTGTGAACTTCAATGGCTGACTTATCTCCTTCAAGACATTAAAGTCCAACACAAGCAACCTGCTATTGTATATACTGACAGCAAGTCAGTGTATTGTATCACACAAAATGCTTGCAACCATGAAAGGACCAAACATATACAGCTAGACTGCCATTTTGTCCGAGAAAAAGTCCAAGAAGGATTACTCAAACTCATCTGTATACCATCTGATCAACAAACTGCTGACATTTTTACTAAGCCATTGTCAGCCCCATTATTCAACAATTTCACAGACAAGTTACACATGATAGACATCTATGCTTCACTTGAGGGGGGTGTCAAGATACAAGAACTAGTTGAATTTCATTTCATTTCATTTCATTTCATTTATATGTAATTTAACTTTCAGTTAGTATAGTTAGTTATAGAGTTAGTTAAGTAGTTAAACACTAGCTACTCTTTCTTCTTGTATATATATTGTACATTAAGAACAGAGAAGATTATCTTCTCAATAATATTGAAATCTACATTCTCTTCTTCAATGATATCTCTAGAGAATTAACAATTCTTTTTTAAAAAAAATAAAAATTTCTACTAAATGGTAATTTAGTCATTAAAGATAATTCATTACATTCTCATCATTTTTTAATTATCAATCATGAAATTGAAATCAAGTTAGAAATGAGTTTTCCTTTCATTTCTTATTCATTACTGATACCAAACATCAGATATGTGATTTTTTCTGTAATGGAATTGGATATATTTTTATTTTTAGGGTCTTATTGAGGAAACAATCCAGATATATGTTATTTTCTAGCACTTAGTTTACTTCAGTTCTGGATCTATCTTGATTTTTACAGATTTTATCGTATTAAAAAACTTCACATGTATACAGTTATATTGTTAAATATATATATATATATATATATATTTCCAAAATTCGTTTTTTAATTTTTAGGGTTTTTTTTAGAAAAAATACTTCAGAAGTTACATTTTCTAAAATTCTATTTTCTAAAGTGAAGCTCCCATTTAAGTTTACTTTTTCCCTTCCACCTCAAGTCCGTTTTTTCTATGGTCGGGCGCGATGGATCCCATTCTCGAAGTATTTGGCAATGCAAATACTGTTGGATCATAATCCAACATTGGACTTATATGTGAAATAATTATGCATTGTGGACTGTCAATTAAGATTAAGCCCATTTTACAAGTGATCAAATAAAGTTTAAGGAATTGGGCTTTAATGTATCTAATAGGGTGTGGGCCTTTATTGTGTAGAGACTTAATGGGTTATTTCTATTTTAATGATGGGCTAAAATAGGATACCCAATATAACAGAGTTATATAAGAGTTATGGTCCCTAGGTCACACGTCTACGAGATTCTATTATGCTATCCCATTGCTAGAAAGAAATCTACGGAGAAAACTAAAGGGTTCTCTGAAAAGCTTCGAGACGTGTAGATCTAGAAGGCCAAATCCCAACAAGGCTAAATCCTATGATTCGACTGCTATGGAATCAGGTGCGCTTCCGCAATCTAGTCTTTGATTCTTGATAATTCGATATGAACGCTCCTGGATTAAAGTGATGTTATTCACTAAAGTTTATTCCAACAAATGGTATCAAAGCAAATTCATATTGAGTTATCGAGAACTGAATTATTTTCGATCCAAGTTGTATTCGGTATTGTTTATTTTGCAGTAGATTCAGTCTTTCTGAATATTTCGGAATATAGTAGTTATATGTATGTGGATTTAGAATTTTTGGAATTTGAGAATCTTGTTTTTCCTTTACGGTGGCTGCCGCTCATGATTCAGAAAAAGGTTTAGAATTTTTTTTTATAAGGATTATGGTGAATTAAGACTCATTAAAAAAAAGGAAGAAAAATGCAAATCTCATAAACCCGACGCCATTTCCCTTTTCCCGTCGGACAACATCCATCATCGCACGGCGATTCGGATGCAACAATGATTATTGTTGAACGATGCTTGATGTGGTGATTCCACGCATCACCGTAGCGGAGAGGCGTGAACGGTGGCTCAATTTTACTTTTTCGGATGGTCTGCTGCGCGATTTCTCCTTCTTTGCAATGATCCGGCAGGCGCGCAATGCGGGTTTCATTCAATCGGTGGCGATTATATTTTCATTGTCGGTGTGAGGCCATCGGTCCTAAAGTTCACCGCAAAAAGGATGGTTGGGCGATGGGTTACGCCTGGTGGGATGGGCGGCAAGACAAGGCCGACTTTAAATTGAGGTTGACTTGGAGAAGATGGCCTTTTTGTCAAGATATTAAGAATTTGGGGTTGGTTTACGCTTTTGAAATTTTGAGGCCTTGTTGTTAGTCCAAGTGGATACGATAATCTAGAGGGGGGGTGAATAGATTATCCCGGTTTTTCAGATTTTGACCTCTTTTTCGAATAATCAAGCAAGGATGAAAACTAAAGTGCGGAAAATAAACAACACACGTCGATTTAAAGAGCTTCACCCCACCTAGGGACTACGTGGTCTACCAACCCAAAGATATCCTGGGATGGGTTTCAAAAAGAAAAGAAATTTTATTAATTACAAAAATTAATACAACACCACCTTTAGGATTACCACAATCCTCTTACAACACCTTCAAGGAGATTACCACAATCTTCCTTCAACACCTATGAAGAGTACCACACTCTTCAACACCTAAGATCACCCAAGTGTACTCTTACCACAAGAGCAACAACAAGGATATCTTGTTTTGGATGATTGACGAAATTCAAGATTACAACTCTATAATACCAATACAAAGATTGAGTGCAAGTGTAATCAAGAATCAAAAGCCTAGACCTAAAGAGTGTGCAAGTGAAAGTACTTAGGCTAAAATACGGCCAAGATATGAAAGTGTTTGCTTGTATGCTCTTTTTGTTTGTATGTTATGTTATTTCTTGTTGCTTGAATGAAGCCTCTATTTATAGGAGTGGTCTTGGCATGATTTCCAGACATAGGCTCCTCCTTGGGGAGTGATTTTCTGCAAAAGAAACCATTTAAAATCAAGATTATAGCTGTTAGAAATCAATCCCACAAATTAGGGAAAAACTGTCTGAAAATGCAACGAATAGTTTGCTGATAAAAGAGGGGTTCGACCGGTCGCGCAGAGATAAGTTTGAAATTAGTTTGCGGCAATTTTTACACAAGGGGACCGGTCGAGGAGGGGTTCGAACGGTCGCCCTTATGCTTGACCGGTTGGGGGTTGTCAAAAAAACGAAACAGAGAAGTCTGCTCTTGAGGAGGGCTTCCCAGGTACCGGTCGACCGGTCGCCTACCGGTCGACCACCGGGTCGATCGGTCGCCCTCTCCTATTTTTCAAACATTCATTTTTCTGTTTCAAAACTCAACTCAGGTACAGGTTGCCCTACAGGGCGACCGGTCGAGCCTGAAACAAAAGTGTTGTCCAATTTTTTATCGAAAATAAACTCCAAGAAATACTTCAAAAAATAGTAAAAATATTTTAAATCGATCGGAAGTATTTGGACAACATTTAGGGACATTATTTTGGTATAAAAACACATTTAAACAAAATCATCAAAATCATGATAAAAATATTTTATCTTAACAAACTCCCCCTTTTTGATGATTACAAACCAAAATAATTTTCAAGAGGACGATTTTAAAAACAAAACAATTTTCCGGTTCTAAGAGTAAACTATCCGTTTAAGAAACATTTTACAAAAGCTCCCCCTATCAATAAGCACATCAATAGGAAATATTGCATAAGTTCGAAACACAAGCTTTTACAGGATAGGCATAAATATCATGAGCTAAGAAGCTCCACCTGTCACAAATACTCATTATCCATGTAAACAAGTTCATAATAAAACCATTGGACTAAGTATACATCACAACTTATGGCATTAGAAAGCCATAGCTTATAGCTTTAATTGTGAGCTTTTATTAGCTTCTTTGAGCTAACGAGCCAATTCCATGTTTCTCCCCCTTTGGAATCATCAAAAAGATTGTTAGGATGATAAAAACATCA
This sequence comes from Rehmannia glutinosa, assembly GCA_016081115.2. NCBI lineage: Eukaryota > Viridiplantae > Streptophyta > Magnoliopsida > Lamiales > Orobanchaceae > Rehmannia > Rehmannia glutinosa. Next base: position 40,575,592 of record CM071932.1, on the reverse strand, counting down.
TACATGTATATCAAAGTGCGCCAAAGAGACGATTTATCAATCATTGAAAAATTAGGCTTAGAATCCGAGGAAATGGGAGAAATGTAGCATTTGAAATCCATAAGCTTGTTTTGTTTGTCAAGACATGATCGTAATAAGTATACAAGTCATTTGAAAGCATAAGAGTCATGTACAAATTGAAATATTCTTTGTGACAATTCATCGAACACCTTGTGGGCGTGAAAAATAAAAAAAGTTGTATAAAACCCTTGTAAATGAATCAAGCCAAAAATTTTCATCACCAAATCAGTTCACACACAATTCAATACATCATAAATAATAAGCTCATCACAATCATATGAATCTTTCATCAAAAAGATAACAAATAAGTCACAATCTCAAGGGTTCAACCCAATTGAGCAAAGGAAGTAGAATTCTTACCATTCAATCGGTAAAGATGAGCAATGATGATGATAATCGAGTTATATTAAGTTCAAGACATGAAATATATGCAAGAAAACAGATTTTGAGTGAAATTTGTGTGCAATAGGCGAAGGGGACGAAAAATGAACATTTTGAGCCAAAATGGCTAAGTCTGAAGACAGAGACATTTTAAACCATAAAATGGCAATGGGCGACCGGTCGACGGCGAGGGCGACCGGTTGCCCTCACCCCAGCCAGCCCACTGTCTCATTCTGTTTTCCAAAAATTCGAAATTTCAACCAAAAATCCGATTTTTCGCCCCTAAGTTTTAAAAGCATGCATAATGCAAACGTAAACCTCATTCAATATGCATTATGCCTAACCGAGCTCGTATCGACGCAAAAGTCTCGGAAGATAGCGGTTTTGTAAAAATATCTGCCAATTGATCTTGAGATGGTACAAAAGATATCTCAATTTTTCGTTTAGAAACACAATCCCTTAGAAAATGATGTCGAATCTCAATATGTTTAGTACGGTTATGATGAACCGGGTTTTGAGCAATATTTATAGCGGATATATTATCACAAAAGATAGGAACATTTTCAAAGGAGCATTTGTAATCCGCTAAGGTTTGTTTCATCCAAAGAAGTTGAGTACAACAAAAAGATGTGGAAATATATTCGGCTTCTGCCGTCGAAAGTGAACCACAATTTTGCTTCTTTGAAAACCAAGAAACTAGGCAATCGCCTAAAAGTTGACATGATCCGGAAGTACTTTTCCGATCATCAATATTTCCCGCATAATCCGAATCACTATAACCTTTAAGAAAAAAAAATTCATTCTTTGGATAAAATAAACCATATTGAATAGTGTCTTTCAAATATCGAAAAATTCGTTTAACGGCACTCATATGAGATTCTTTGGGATTGCTTTGAAAATGAGCACATAGGCATACGGCATGAAGAATGTCCGGTCTACTAGCGGTTAAATAAAGTAAACTACCAATCATACCTCGATACTTTGATTCATCCACGGACTTGCCTTTCTCATCTTTGTCAATTTTGACATTAGTTGCCATAGGGGTAGACACGGTTCTTCCTTCTTCAATGCCGAACTTTTTCAAAAGTTCCTTTTTATATTTAGATTGCGAAATATAGATACCCTCTTGGCATTGCTTAATTTGAAGTCCAAGGAAGAAATTAAGCTCCCCCATCATGCTCATTTCAAATTCACCTTGCATCAACTTAGAAAATTTCTTGCACAAGGATTCATTAGTAGCACCAAAAATAATATCATCAACATATATTTGCACAAGTAAACAATCTTGCCCTTTTTCAAAAACAAAGAGAGTAGTATCAACTTTACCTCTTGTAAAACCATTTTGCAAAAGAAAAGAGTTAAGTCTATCATACCATGCACGGGGTGCTTGTTTTAAACCATACAAGGCCTTTTTAAGTTTATAAACATCATTAGGCCTAGAAAAATTTTCAAACCCCGGAGGTTGTTTTACATAGACTTCTTCTTGAATGAAACCATTTAAGGAACCGGATTTAACATCCATTTGGTAAAGCTTGAAATTTTTGAAACAAGAATAGGCAAGTAAAATACGAATAGCTTCTAAAGGTGCTACGGGTGCAAAAGTTTCATCATAATCAATACCTTCTTCTTGACAATACCCTTGAGCTACTAACCTTGCCTTGTTTCGAACAATGTTCCCTTGATCATCAAGTTTGTTCCGGAATACCCATTTAGTACCAATAATAGTTTGAGATGGAGGACAAGGTACCAATTCCCATACATCATTTCTTTTAAATTGATTCAACTCTTCTTGCATTTCCAAAAACCAATCATATATCATCCTCAATAGCCTCCTTGGCATTTTTAGGCTCTTTTTGAGATATAAGAGCTTTGTCGGCAAATTTTCTTCGGGTCATCACTTTATCAAGGGGATCACCAATAATAAGATCTTTTGGGTGATCTCCCTTAAATTTCAATGCTACGGGAAGATCCGAAGTATCACCTCTATCTTCTTGAGGAACATTTGAAGTGGATGGTTGATCATTTGATGTAGAAGGTTGATCATTTTGAGCATCATTTTGAACAATGAGTTCAATAATATCCTCTTCATCACTTTCACCATTGGGTATCCTTTCAACACCCGAGGCTTCATTGAATTTTACATGAATAGATTCTTCAACAACTCCACTAGTTTTGTTGTAAACCCGATATGCTTTGCTCTTCGTTGAATACCCCATAAATATTCCTTCATCGGCTTTAGGATCAAGTTTGTCCAATTGATCCTTAGTATTCAAAATGAAACACTTACATCCAAATATTTTGAAGTAGCTAATATTAGGAGTTCTTCCTTTCCAAAGCTCATATGGAGTTTTATTCATTTTAGGACGAATATAAACTCGATTAATGACATAGCAAGCGGTACTTACGGCTTAGGCCCAAAAATATTTTGGAAGAGAGAATTCATTGAGCATGGACCGACTCATCTCTTGTAGTGTCTGATTTTTCCTTTCGGCTACTCCATTTTGTTGAGGTGTCCTTGGAGCTGAAAAATTATGTGCATATCCCTTGGTTTCACAAAAGACTCTAAATTCACCATCAAATTCTCCACCTCGATCACTTCGAATAGACTTAATAGTATCTTCCTTTTCATTCTCAATAAGTCTACACAACTTAACAAACTCATTAACGGCATCGCTTTTATTGGTAAGAAAAAGAGCCCAAGTATATCTAGAAAAATCATCGACAATAACGAAACTGTAATATTTTCCACTTAGACTTGCCGTACCAATATCCCATACAAATCTAAATGAAGAAGTTGTAGAGGCTTGGTTGTGGAAATTTCATATTTGGGCTTAAAACTACTCTTAACTAATTTGTTCTTTTGACAAGTGTCACACAAGCCAAGATTTTCAAAATTCAATTTGGGTAGTCCTTTTACATGTTGGTTTTTGTAAATATTTTTCAAATTTTTGTATCCAACATGTTCAAGTCGCCTATGCCATAAACTCGTTAAATCATTATTGGCAACAAGACAAGAAACATTTTGACTAACCAAATCACTTGTACAAATTTTGTAAAGATTGCCTTTTCTATTTGCTTCACAAATAATTTCATCATTTTTAAGAATAAGACATTTTTCTTTATTGAAAACAACATTATAATTTGAATCACAAAGTTGGCTAACACTTATCAAATTAAACTTAAGCCCTTCTACTAAAAGAACATTACTAAGATAGAAAGAAGAGTTACCAATTTCTCCATTTCCAAGAATTCTTCCTTTACCATTGCCGAACATGACCATACCCTCTTCTTGGAGCTTGATGTTGGTAAAAAGTTCTCTCTTTCCGGTCATATGGCGTGAACATCCACTGTCCACGAGCCATTTTGAATCTTCCATTGTTGTTATAGCCCCTATGACCTACAAAAGAATTATTTTTAGGTACCCTATAGTTTTGGAGTCCATGGGGGTTAGCCTTGAGACCTTTGGGTCTCCAAACAAAGCTAAAATTGTTCTTCAATTTATAATTGCTAACATAGTGACCAACTTTGCCACAATAAAAACAAAAGTCGGACCTTTGTCATTTTTCTTTGAAAGCGGTTGAAAAGGTTTGTAACCAAGTCCTAATTTGGAATGCTCACCTCTTTGTGCATCTAAAAATTTTGTAACTTTGTCTGTGCTTTTGTTAAAACGATGCACATCCCTTTTTAAACATTCAAGATCTTTGGTGAGCAATTCTTTTTCGGTTTCAAGAGTATGAACTCTAGTAAGAGTAATGGCATGAGCTTTATCAAGAGATTCATAAGAAGTAAATAATTTTTCCTTTTCAATTTTAAGCTCTTTATGCTCCTTTTTCAAAGTCCTGTATTTAACAATCAAATTTTGAAACTCAATTTGCAATTCATCAAAATCACATTGCAATTCATCAACTAAGGAGGAGGTAGAAGAGTTAGAGCGTACCTCATTATTTTCATCGTCTATGGCCATAAGACCATGTTCGGTTTCTCCTTCCTCGTTGGTTGTTTCAAGTAGTTCATCCCAAGTTTTGACCTCCGCATTTAGAGCCTTCTTTTTCGAGAAAGGCTTCTTTTTCTTTTGTTCCTCCTCATCGAGTTTTGGGCAATCGGCAATGAAGTGCCCTGGTTTTTCGCATTTAAAGCAAGCATTATCTCTAGGTTTTCTTGCCTTATTTTTATTCACAAATTTTGCAAATTTTCGAACAAGTGCGGCCGTCTCCTCATCATCATCATCATTATCATAGTATGCATTATTAGAAGAAGAAGCAAGACCTTTAGGAATATTTTGCATACCCGATTGATTGATGGTTAATTTGGATTTTTTCCTCTCCTTGAGATAGACTTCATAGATGAGAAGGTTCTCGATGAGCTCGTCAAACTTGAGTGTCTCAAGATTTTGTGCCTCCGTGATTGCCGTCACCTTTTCGGACCATGAGCCGGGAAGAGCATTCAATACCTTAGTCACCTTTTCTTCTTCGGAGATGACTTTACCGAGGGCCACAAGAGGATTGACGATGTTGTCAAGCCTTTCCACCATCTTAGAGATGCTTTCACCATCATGCATGTTAAAGTTTTCAAAGTCTTTAACAAGCATGGTCTTTCTTGCTTGCTTGACCTTCTTTGTCCCTTCATATATCGTCTCCAATTTTTCCCAAACCTCATGTGCCGACCTTATGCCTCTTATGCGATTGTACTCGGTGGCGGTAAGTGAACAATGCAAAATATTTAAGGCCTTACCATTTAGTGAGAAGGCCTTCTTGTCGTTTTCATCGAACTGCTTGAAAGGTTTAGGTGACGAGGTGCTATCTTCCAATTTCTTAGTTGGTTGAGCAACTCCTTCAATGACCACATTCCAAATGTCGAACCCGCATCCTTGTAGAAAGCACTCCATACAATCTTCAACACCTAAGATCACCCAAGTGTACTCTTACCACAAGAGCAGCAACAAGGATATCTTGTTTTGGATGATTGACGAAATTCAAGATTACAACTCTATAATACCAATACAAAGATTGAGTGCAAGTGTAATCAAGAATCAAAAGCCTAGACCTCAAAAGTGTGCAAGTGAAAGTACTTAGGCTAAAATACAACAAGATATGAAAGTGTTTGCTTGTATGCTCTTTGCTTGTATGTTATGTTATTTCTTGTTGCTTGAATGAAGCCTCTATTTATAGGAGAGGTCTTGGCTTGATTTCCAGACATAGGCTCCTCCTAGGGGAGTGATTTTCTGCAAAAGAAACCATTTAAAATCAAGATTATAGCTGTTAGAAATCAATCCCACAAATTATGGAAAAGTTGTCGAAGGGGGACCGGTCGAAGGGGGGTTCGACCGGTCGTGCAGAGATAAGTTTGAAATGAGTTTGTTGCAATTTTTACACAGGGGGACCGGTCGAAGGGGGGTTCGACCGGTCGCCCTTATGCTTGACCGGTTGGGTGTTGTCAAAAAACGAAACAGAGAAGTCTGCTCTTGAGGAGGTCTTCCCAGGTACCGGTCAACCCGGACTACCGGTCGACCTCTGGGTTGACCGGTCGCCCTCCCCTAGTTTTTAAAACGTCCCGTTTTCTGTTTCAAAACTCAACTCAGATACAAGTTGCCCTATAGGGAGACCGGTCGAGCCTGAAACAAAAGTGTTGTCCAATTTTTTATCAAAAATAAACTCCAAGAAATACTTCGAAAAATGGTAAAAACATTTTAAATCGATCGGAAGTATTTGGACAACATTTAGGGACATTGTTTTGGTATAAAAACACATTTAAACAAAATCATGACAAAAACATTTTATCTTAACACTTGTTAGAAATCAGCTTCATCTTGTGGTCTTTTATGTGATTACTTTGGTATTCTTTGGAGTTAAGGTATTTTTAAGGACCCGTTAACAATTTAAGAAATTTAGGGTTTTATTATAAAAAGATTTTAATTTGAGGTTCAATTAAAGTTTGCTATCTTTTTAAAATTAGCCTCTCATGTACAAGTTGCCCTATAGGGAGACCGGTCGAGCCTGAAACAAAAGTGTTGTCCAATTTTTTATCGAAAATAAACTCCAAGAAATACTTCGAAAAATGGTAAAAATATTTTAAATCGATCGGAAGTATTTGGACAACATTTAGGGACATTGTTTTGGTATAAAAACACATTTAAACAAAATCATCAAAATCATGATAAAAACAGTTTATCTTAACACTTGTTAGAAATCAGCTTCATCTTGTGGTCTTTTATGTGATTACTTTGGTATTCTCTGGAGTTAAGGTATTTTTAAGGACACGTTAACAATTTAAGAAATTTAGGGTTTTATTATAAAAAGGTTTTAATTTGAGGTTAAATTAAAGTTTGCTATCTTTTTAAAATTAGCCTCAAATAATAAGGAAAACCCTAAATTAAGTTTAATTTTGGAATTTAATTTTAAATTCGAATATTGGTACGGATTTATATATTTTGAGATGAATTAATTGAAGCAACATGTCACCAAAGTGACCCCTCTTGTGGAAATTAATTCATTTTAGAATATAAAAGGTTGTGCATGTACAACGTATGTGAATATTAACCAGCCCAAAGGAAGGTGAATATTTATCAGAATTGCATGTGCACCTGTGGTAATAAATGCGTGAAAATTATTCGGTTTTACATATGAACACTAAATCGGCCTAAAGGAAGGTTTATTGTTTGATATGTTCTTATTATCAGTGTTTGATTGTTGCACCAAGATATTAATTACAAGTTAATATTTTGTCCAAAGATGAAATATTAATGGAGTGTCGGTGTCTTGAGATGGGATTTACCATTATTTGATTTTATTATTAGGATTCCGAGATTTATGTGAGCATGATTTGTATATTGTTCATTTTTTGGATTTAAGTTCGTATATTCCTATTTATATTTCTGTCAGCATCAATATAGCTTTTATGTTAAAAGAGCTCTTTATCTGGAAATGTCACTATAGCTAAGAAATTCCTTGCGCATATTGAGAAAATATTTGTTGAGAACTAGGGCTGTGCACGGGACTTGGAGATTACCGAAACCGAACCGATATCCGAACCGAAAGATCTCCGAACTGAAAATATCCGTTGACTTTTTGACTTTCCCCGAATCGTACCGTACCGAAAATATTTATGGTACGGTTCTGGAGATTTTTCACTTACCCGTACCGAGAACCATACCGAACCACTCCGAACCGAGGATCTGAAGCTAGAACCGATTTTAAAGATTTTATATAAATACATATACATTATTTCTATGTTGTTTTTATTTTGATATTGAATTAACTACAAAATATTTGAAATTAAATTGAATATAAAGCATATATTTCTGAAGAAAAAAAACATAATACTGCAACTATTATGAATTTTAAAAAACTTTGATATAAATAATAAAGTAAATTATTTGAAATTGATATTAGTTAAATGATTAGTAAATTGTACTTAAAAGAGAAACAAGTAATAGTATTATATTATAACAATATAAAAAAGACCATATTTTAATTTTTTTTACATCACATAAATTATAAATATAATTTTATTGATTAAGTTAAGTTGTTAAGTATGAGACATTGAGATTATAAATTTATACAAGTTTTTATTTCATGTTAATTTATAAAAATTATTAGTTAATTATATTTGTTCTTTGTCAATAGAAAGACAATTGCCCAAATAATAGACTATTATTGTATTATAGATGTTATTAAGTTTAGACTTTTCGATTGTGTTACCTATTATAGTTTTAGTTTTTAACGCTAAAAAGAGAGTAGAACACTAGAAGTATATCCGTTTGGTGATTTTATATTGAATTTCTTTTTTTCCCCCAAATTTGTATGTTTTATTTATGGCTAATCTCCGTCCCGAACCGAACCGTACCGTCCCGTCCCATTAGAACCGAATCTTCGTCCCGAACCGTCCCGAACTTTCGGTACGGTTTGGGACGGAAATATTTTTCTATGGTTCGGTTCTGGAGATTTATTTTTAGAATCTCCGAACTTCGGGGCGATTACGGAGATTTCCAAATCTCGAACCGTCCGTCCATGCACACCCCTATTGAGAATGAAAGGCTCAGTTAGTACGCTTTTGACAAATATGAACTCGATGAAGGTATGAGAGTAGAGGCAATATCAAGAATAAATTATAGATATGTCTCGTATTGCTTTTAAGGACTTGCTAGTGCATTTAGTTTTTGATATCTCTTTTGACACGTTTAGCCGAGTTTAAGGTGAGTCGGCGATTAAAAAGAGTTTTATACTCTCTAAATGAGTCATCTCATCTTTGTGCTCGAGAAGAGAAAAGGTTAACACAATATGAGACAAAAAGGGCTAATATTGCCTTAACTTCAAAGAATAAAAGGCAAGGAATTAAAAATGTAGAAGGATAAGGTACACCGCTTTGCTAGCTATGATCTGCTTTTGAGGTTAACTTAACTTCGGTACATTCGCACACATGGTGGAAAGATTTTAGTTCATCAACTCACACCATTGTATCTATAAGGGTTGTCTCCATTGCCAAAATCTAAATGATGGTGAAAGATACATCAAAATAGGCAAAGGTAAGGTAATTATGGTTGAAATAATAGGAAAATATAGATTATTGTTAAGTATTGGATTTTATTTGAATCTAGATGAGATGTTTATTTGGAACTTGATTTCAATTTCTGTTTTGGACAAATTCGGTTATTCATGTTCATTCAGAAATTGAAAATTTAGCTTATCTCATGATTCAAATTTGGCTAGTTCCAGTTCTTTATAATAACCTTTATTTCACAGACATTATTACTTCATTCAATGAGTCCCTACATTTAAGTACACAAGGTATAAGTAGAAAAATAAACCAACAAAAGAGATTTGTAACCAATTGGATTTCGGGCGTCTTAGAACTTATATATACGGATATTTGTGGACCATTCCCTATGGTTACTTGGAATGGTCAACAATATATAATAACGTTCGTAGACGATATTTTAGATATGGCTACAATTTCTCATTCATGAAAAGTCACAATCACTAGACGTGTTCAAATCTTATAAGGCTTAAGTTGAGAATCAACTCAACAAAAGGATTAAAAGCATCACATCTGATTGTGGTGTTGTATGCAACGATAGATATGATGGTTCAGGTGAACAACGTCTAGGATCGTTTGCTAATTCCTAGAGGAATGTAGTATCGTCCCATAGTACACTAAATTGGGTTTGCTATTATGAATAGTATTGCTAAAGGACGAAACATAATGCTTAAGGATATGGTGAGGATCATGATTAATCATTCTACCTTACCAGAATCACTCTAGGAAGAAGCACTTAAAGCTGCAGCATTTATCCTTAGTAAGGTTTCCAACTAAAGCGACTAACAAAATCCCTTATGAACTTTAGATGGGCAAGAAGCCTAGTCTAAAACACTTGCACGTTTGGGAATGTTCAGCTAAGGCAAGGCCTTACAAGCCTAATGAAAAGAAACTGGACTTAAGGACAGTTAGTTGTTATTTTGTTAGATACTCTGAAAAGTCCAAAGGGTACAAGTTTTATGATCCCACAACTAGGCTATTTCTAAGTCGATAACTGTCTGGTTCTTTGAGGATGTTGAGTTTGCGGGGGGAGATAGAGTTAATGACTTTGTCTTTGAAGAGGAATACATCGATATTCCCACAGGTGTTGTTGGCATTGATCGGAATTTCATTCCTGACCTTGTTCAAGTCACAAATTAAGACAATGTCGGAGAACCTCCTGTTTCAAAAATTATTCAAGATGAACAAACTCTACAACCTCAAGAACTCATGCCAATAAGGAGATCCACTACGGAAAGAAGAAGTGCAATGCCAGATGATTACATTGTATTTCTCCAAGAAAATGAGGTTGACATTTGAATGATGGAAGATGATTTAATCAACTTCTATCAAGCCATGGAAAGTTCCAACTCTCATTAAGTGGATGGATGCCCATGAATGAATAGATTAAGTCCATGAGACACAATGACGAGAACTTTTCCTATTGCCTTAAAGTGCGAAACTCAATGGTTGCAAATGGATATTTAATACCAAGAGAGATTCAAGAGGCAATGAGGGAAGGTACAAAGCTCGTCTTGTAGCAAATGGGAAGGCATCAACTATAAAGAGACTTTCTCTTCAGTTTCTTTGAAAGACTCTTTCAGGATTATAATGGCATTGGTGGCACAATTTAATCTTGAGCTACATTAGATGGATGTAAAAATATTGTTTCTCAATGGTGACATTGATGAGGCAAATGATATGGTGCAACGTGAAAACTTTGTGTCGGAAGACTCAAATAATATGGTTTGCAAACTTAAAAAATCCATATATGGACTCAAGCAAATATCTGGACAATGGTATTTAAAGTCTCATCAAGTGGTCATCTCATTTGATTTTGAGATGAATTTGGTTGATGATTGAATATATCATATGTTATGTGGGAGCAAGTATATATTTTTGGTTTTGTATGTCGATGACACTTTGCTTGCCATCAACGATATAGGTTTATTGCACAACACCAAAAGATTTCTGATTAAGAATCTTGAGATGAAAGACTTTGGTGATGTCTCTTGTGTTCGGATACAAATACACTGAGATCACTCTCGGAGTACTATGGATTATCACAAAAGAGCTATATCGAAAATGTTCTTCAAAATGGCATGCATGACTGTAAACCGAATGATAACTCTATGGCTAAGAGAGACAAGTTCAGTCTCAAATGCTGCCCTAAGAATGATTTAAGGAAAATAAAATGCAGAAGATTCCGTACACGTCAGCAATATGGAGTTTGATGTATGATCAGGTATGTACGCGGTTGGATATTGTGTACATTGTAGGGATGCTTGGCGGATATATAATTAAGTCGGGAATATACAATATTTGAAAAGCAGCCAAACAAGTCTAAGGTACATATGGATAAAGAAAAGTTACATGCTCACAGGATTAGTTTGAGATCATTCGGTATACCGACTCAGATTTATTAGATGTCAATATTACATGGTATTTAAGTTGGCCTATGTATTTCACCTAGTTGTGGAAGAGTTCTAAACAGTCTACAATATAGACTCTTCTACCATGGTAGGAAAATTCATAGCGTGTTATGGGACATCCAAATCATGGATTATAGTTGCGAAATTTTGTCACATGGTTGCGTGTGTAGATGGTATTAAAATACCACTAAGTTTGTGACATTGAGTCAGCAACGCTATATTCCAAACAATAGGAACTCGACGAAGACTAAACATAAAGAGATCAAGTTCCTGGTTGTTAAAGAGATAAGTCAAAGTGGACAGGTGTCTATAGAACATCGATACAAACTCTTTAATTGCGGATCCGTTTACTAAGGTATTGCCACCCAAATGGTTTCACGAACTTGTTGTTCATATGGGTGTCAAATCAGTCCAGGATATACAGTTTTAAAGGATATTCAGTTCTTGTGGGAGTTTGTAATTATAATGTTCTTTTAACGTAGACACATTTTTAGTCACTTCAGTTTAAGGATATATTAAGGTTTTACTCTGCAGAGATAAAGTTTCAGTATATTCACACTTTAATTATGGCATATGGTTTGATCTCACTAAGGTAAGGTGGACCAGTTGGAAATAGACATGTTAAGATCACATTTCATGAAATTTCCATGCTACACATCCACATCATGATTCATGTCTTTAATTGTATTGACATATGTTATTCACTAAAGTTTATTCAAACAAATACAACTTTTGCTACTACTCTCAATTCAAGGCCAGTCTGATCCCGTTCAGATGAGAATAGGTAACTAATTACCTGTCATTTTATTTTCAGTGGGATTATTCACAAATCTACATATACAAAAAATTAAGTATGATATATGAAGAAAAATTATAATGATAATTAATGAACATACCTTGAGAAAGACACACTCGTAAATAAAAATATCTAACTTGTTTTCTTTGATGGATCAGTGTAGACACGGTACATTTCATGATTCAATGCCTAGAACATTTTTTGAAGGATTAATCTCCTTCAAACCGAACAAATAAGAAATGGAGCGATTTTGCTTTTTAAAATTTTCTCGTAGTTTGCCTTTTTTTTAATGTGTTATAGAGCGCCAACATGCGTAATTACGGGCTTTAGAATTCGAATGGATGTTGCTATTTATAAATGTTGTAATCTGTCTTATTGAATAAAGAATTTTCAAATAATTATTTTTTAATTACAAATACTATATTAAATGGATGAGCTGCAGTGTTTTATATTCCCAATGCTGGACATCGTTTTTGATGCAATTTCAAATTTTGAATTCTGCATTTAATTATAAATTTAAATGGAATGAGCTGCAATGTTTATACTCCCAATACAGAGCATCGTTTCTGATGCGATTTCAAATTTTGTCTGGTTCTTTTCCCATGATAGGCTATTCAACCGTTTTCTGTGCTCTCGAAGTAAGCGGTAAGCTTATGCAGAATTATTATACATAAAAACACTCCGGCACGGAATACGAACGGTTTGCTTATATATTAGATTAGATAAAAAAAATATATCACTTACTATATTTAATTGTACACTTTTCAGAATTTAGCATATTCCCAGAGCATCCTATTGCTTGTCAACACATGTCCAGTGATTAGGTTCTAGGTTATTCGATTGGCTTGTATAAATGTACCTACACCTGATGCCATTAATCAAGCTTTCATCATTTTTCTCATTCTGCTAACTTCAGCTTGTTTCACTTATTTCTTATTAATATTTTCATTACCATGTTTTATCATAAAACTATCATGGTATCAGAGCAATAACTTGCTCTGAATCACCTTGACAGTTTCACCATAGAAGGCAACAATCAAACCACCACACCTCAAACCACACCCCAAACCCAACTTGTCTTTTTACAAAACCAAGCCATCACTATAAAACTTACTGATGAAAATCCTCACTACAGTTAAAGGCTATGGATTAGAAGGGTTTCTTGATGGAACTCAAGCGGCACCAACCAAGTCTATAACAGCAGGAACCGACAATGTCGTGAAGGTAAATCCAGAATTCATCATTTGGCAAAGGCAAGACCAACTCCTTGCCTCTTGGATTTTATCATCATTGTCTGAGTCTATTCTTATTTTTGTTGTTGGTTTGAACAACTCCTATGAAATTTGGCAAAGTCTTCAAACAAATTTTTCCAAAGCGGACTAAAGCTAGGCTCATGCAAAGATAAAATACAAATGCAAAATTTGAGAAAAATAATTTGAGCATTAGAGAATACATAAACAAAGTGAAATCTTGTTGTCATGCATTAGCATCTCGCTGTCAAAACTTTCGAACTTGAACAAATCATGCGGATTTTGGGAGGATTAGGCGTGAATATGATGCATTAGTTCTTACTTGTTACTTGAGGCCGATTCATTTACTCTAAGGATGTGACTTTTTTTATTGCTGAGTTATGAGAGACGAATGGAATCCACAACTCATATCAATACTGAAGGTTCTATGTCTGCTGCCAATCTAACATTCCAAGGAGGAAGAGGTGGACAAAACTATCAAGCAAACAGAGGAAGAGGCAATCAAGGTTATAGGAGCAGAGGAAATAGAGGAAGGAATTACAGAAATTTTGGAAATAAAATCCAATGTCAAATTTGTGGCTACTCCAACCATACAGCTGATAAATGTTATCAACGCTTCAATTCTGACTTCACTCCAAAGGGACAATCTCATAATCAAAGAGGCACTTAAGAGATTTTAAGATCTTTCTTTTGAACAGTGACAGAACAGTGATTGACAGGGGACAGGTCGGTGAAGCCTGATCCTTCTAGTGCTGTCATGTCCCCCATTCCATGCTCTAACTCAGTTTCAGTTCCTTGCTTCGCTTCTTTTCTGTTTTGGCTTTAGCTGCGAACTCCACTTTCGGGGAAATGCAGAAAACAATAGGAATTACAACCAAACTACTGCTCTAGTAGCTGCATCTGAACAAGGATCTGAAATAAGATGGATTCCTGATTCAGGGGCATCACACCATGTGACCAATGATCTTTCTAATCTCAACATCTCTTCAGATTACACTGGCCAAAGCAAACTTCAAGTTGGTAATGGAAATGGACTGGATATTGCTCATGTTGGTAAGCCTGTTGTTAAATCCCCTGTTCCCTCACACAACACTCACACACTGCACACATTTAAACTTAATAATCTTCTCCATGTTCCTAAAATCACTAAGAACTTGTTAAGTGTTGCTCAGTTTGCCAAAGATAATGGTGTTTATTTTGAGTTCTTTCATTTTTCTTGTGTTGTTAAGGATCAAACTATAGGGGAAGTTCTTCACAAGGGCCACCTTAAAAATGGCCTATACCAGTTCAGTCTCATAAAGTAAAATCAGCATAGTTCATCAAACTTCTCTGCTTCTCAATCCCAGGGCAAAAGAGCATCCTACACAACGTCTTTTAATAGGACTCCTGTTAGAAATCTTTCCTATGTTGTTAGTGCTGCCAAACCTCTTGAATTATGGCATAAACGATTAGGGCATGCTTCCTTTAATGTTACAAAAAGAGCTCTTGCTGCTTGTAATCTTCCTTATATTAATGAAAAAGGTTATCCTATTTGCTCTCACTGTGCTCAATCTAAATCTCACAAATTACCTTTCACGCACTCCACACATGTTTCAAGCGAACCTCTTCAACTCATTCATACAGACCTCTGGGGTCCAGCCCCAGTCAAGTCCACAAATGGCTAAAGCTACTATGTTACATTTGTTGATGATTATTCAAAGTTTGTATGGATTTATTTTCTTAAAACCAAGTCAGACACCTACAATGCTTTTTCTCACTTCAAAAAACTTGTTGAAAATCAAATGAATAAAAGGATTAAGGTGATTCAGAGTGACGGTGGAACTGAATTTAAACCTCTTATCAGAATTTTTAACAGCGAAGGAATAATGAACAAAATATCATGTCCTTATACCCCTGAACAAAATGGAATGGTTGAGAGGAAGCATAGACACATTATTGAAGTTGGTCTTAGTCTTATGTCTCAATCTGGAGTTCCTAAAGCTTACTGGGATGATGTTTTTGGGGCATCTGTTTATCTGATTAATAGAATTCCCAACAAAACCATTGGTTATAAGTCACCTTTTGAGGTTCTATTTAACCAAACTCCCAACTACAATCATCTTAAGACTTTTGGATGCCTATGTTATCCTCATATTAGACCTTACAACAGTGACAAACTTGACTTCAGATCCAAGCCTAGTATTTTTCTAGGGTACAGCAACCAGTTCAAGGGTTACAAAATTTTGCTTCCGAATAAAAGAATCATTTTTTCCAGAAATGTAATCTTTAATGAGTCTATTTTTCCCCTTCTTCATCCTTCAACTCCAGATAACTCCATTAATTGGCAAAGTGAGAAACATAAGTTAACTCCAACTCCCTTGTTTGATCATCAACCTTTTCAAATCCCTCGTAATGACATGATTATATAAACACCAGTCACTTCTTCAACGCAATCTAATGATATGTCTCATCACAATGTTTCTCCTGCAGCTTCACATAATACACAAAATTCTGCACACACTCATACAGAGGATGAAACACAGAATGTATCACATGAGCATGTTCCTTATGTTTCTAGTGACACCATGCAGCCCCCTATTACTTCTCAGAACACTCACCATATGGTTACTAGGGCAAAGGCAGGTATTTTCAAACCTAAAATTTATAAGGCTAGTCTTCTAGAGCCTATTGTACCAAGCAATGACCAGGAAGCATTACAAGATCCCAAATGGAAAGATGCTATGACAAGAGAATACACGGCCCTCATGCAAAATAATACTTGGACTATTACTAAATTGTCGCCTGGTAGAAATACTATTGGATGCAAATGGGTATATAAAATCAAAAGAAACTCGGATGGTACTGTTTCCAAATTCAAAGCAATACTTGTTGCTAAGGGATTTACACAAGTTGCTGGTATAGACTTCACTGATGTTTTTAGTCCAGTTGTAAAACCCCCTACAGTAAGATTGATTTTGACTATTGCTTTGGCAAATGGATGGAATGTGAGACAACTTGATGTTGATAATGATTTCTTGCATGGAGAGTTAGATAGAAATACAGAGATTTATATGAATCAGCCTCCCGGTTTTGAAGTTCACACACAACCCAATCTTGTGTGCAAATTGAACAAAGCATTGTATGGGCTCAAGCAAGCCTCCAAAGCTTGGTTTGATAAACTCAAGGTAGTGTTGACTTCTCTCGATTTCCAATGCTCAAAAGCTGATACATCTCTCTTCTTCAGAATCACCAAAAATTTCACCACTTATGTTTTAGTTTATGTTGATGATTTTCTTGTTACAGGAACTTCAGAGAGTGATATTCATGCTCTAACAAAAGCTCTTAGTTTTCATTTTCCTCTTAAGGATCTTGGAACTCTTCATTACTTTCTTGGAAGTGAAGTGCATTACACTAAACAAGGTATTCTTCTCACTCGGAAAAAATACATCCAAGATCTTCTTGCCAAAATGCAGATGACTAATGCAAAATCAGTTGCCACTCCTATGATTTCATCTCCACCATTGTCCAAGTTTCAAGGCCAACCCTTCCCTGATGGATATCTCTATAGACAAATTGTTGGAAGCCTCCAATATCTTACCATTACCAGGCCCAAAATCGCGTTTGCTGTAAACAAACTTAGTCAATTCATGCAAAATCCGATGGATTTGCACTGGAAAACTGTCAAGAGGTTACTTCGTTATTTATCAGGAACTACTGATTATGGTCTTCATTTGTTCAAATCAAATAATCTTAATATAACAGCTTTCTCTGATTCAGACTGGGCCTCCGATTCGGATGATAGAAAATCCACCTCTGGGCATTGTCTTTTTGTTGGTAAGAACTTGATTTCATGGAGCTCCAATAAACAAAGCACTGTATCTCGTTCAAGTGCCGAGGCAGAGTATAGAAGTCTTGGAAATGCAATGACTGATGTTCTTTGGATAAAATCCCTGATGAATGAATTACATATTTTCTCCACTCAACCTCCGATTGTTTGGGTAGATAATATGAGTGCTATTTTTATGTTTTTGAATCCTGTGGTGCAAGTCCGAACTAAGCACATTGAACTTGACCTTCATTTTATTAGAGAGAAAGTCCAGGATAAAAGTTGCGATGTTTTAACAAAGTCCCTTACAGGACAATTCTTCATCAGGATGCGTAACATGCTCAATATTGCAGCTCTTTCCTCCCTCGAATTGAGGGGGGATGTTGGAAACCACTTGCAAAACAAAAATTAGTGCCTGACATGTGGCTTTTGCTATAATATAAATTAGTAATCTCACATATGGCACTTACTATATTTAATTGTACACTTTTCAGAATTTAGCATATTCCCAGAGCATCATATTGCTTGTCAACACATGTCCAGTGATTAGGTTCTAGGTTATTCGATTGGCTTGTATAAATGTACCTACACCTGATGCCATTAATCAAGCTTTCATCATTTTTCTCATTCTGCTAACTTCAGCTTGTTTCACTTATTTCTTATTAATATTTTCATTACCAAGTTTTATCATAAAACTATCACCATCGGATTATAGGCGGTGAACTTACAAATACAATGTACAAATATTGACTTTCTTGATAAGCTTGTATACTTTTGTCAAAATGAGGACTACATTTTTTAAGGCTATGAATTCATCATCCATAGTTCTGTTTGCTTGATTGCTTAGTGTTGAAAGATGTATACAGAAAATATAAAAACTGAAATATAAACTTGCATTGATTTGTTCAGATGGCATCTACAGTATTTATAGAGCAAAAGTGCTACTTCTAGAAACACAACAATGTAACCAACTTATCAACTAACTCTGCAGCAATGTAACAGACTCTTAACAACTATCTAACCGCCCATACTTCAATACTTAGATATCTCATCTCCTATATATGGTTTTTCATGGAATATTAAGTGTTTGATTTTGCTTGTTTAATATCGTATGCACTCTCATGCTTTCCATAACGGCCCTGATTTCGTTATGCCATTTTTATCGTATGTTGTTGCAAATGAGCTTTCCATACATGTTTCTCTTGCCGTGGGTCAGCTCAATCATTAGTTTACTTTAGAAGTTAGTTCATTAATGTGTACCTTCTTGGTCTACAATCTTCAATTTTGCTTACGTTTCCTTTTCCTCTATTTAAAGGCAAAAATTTGTTCTTCTATTAGTCGCTATGTACGACTTTCTCATTTGATTATTCTTTAGGTCAATTATTCCTTTAATCAGTTTTTGCAGTTTCATCTCAAATACAAAATCTACATAACTTTTTTGGAGGTTGTGTTCCCTAATGGAAATTGGACTGTTATGGTAAATTTTTTGTAGTTTCGTCATGTTATACTTAGTGAGGGCAAAAATTTGTGTGAGACAGAGCCCTTACACAAAGTTTTAAAGGTTTTTTTTTCATATTTTATTTTTCTTAGGGTTTATATTAGTTTTTTTAGGGTTTATTTTGTTTTTTGGGTTTATTTTTAATTGATTTGGGTTTTTAGAAATTTTAGTTTTTTTTAGGGTTTATTTTTTATTTTTTGGGTTTATTTTTGTTTAAATGGCCAACCTTTTTTGGAGATTGTGTTTCCCAATGGAAATTTGAATGTTACGGTAATTTTTTTTGTACTTTTGTTATGTTATACTTATTGAGAAATGACTTCCAGTGATAATAATAACTTTGGGATTATACATCAGACTTAACGGAAACGAAATGGCCCCATCATATATACGAGTCTTTCCCAACAATTTGCATTACGTGATCACTACACATAACTCCATCAAACGGAAGTTGCAGTAAATTGAGTCCTTCTCTGAGGAAAATCCTCGCTAGATTAAACTTTCTCCCATTTTTTATACAGTTATACTAATTGAGTCATGTTGTAGGGTATTGGATCTCAGAGCAATATATAGGGAGTTATAAAATCAAGCTCATGATTTCTTCCTCTGAACATGAACTATCTTCCTCCATATAGTGATTTTCAGCTATGTGATTTTCAGCTAAGGTCTTGTCCATCATCTGATTCGTGAATGCCATTCTATCAGTTTTTTTCCATAAGAGTAGTCAATTGGAGCTCTGATTATGTTTGCGGAAAAAAAAAGGTAGTTATTGGAAGTGATCATCATGCCATTACATGAATTGTTGCTCTGTAACTTCTTTCTGTTGAATGTTTATCTATGAACCGGTGGGTTGGTTGTGTCGCTAGCAATTCTAAGAGTATCATGCTGTAAAAATATAGATAAATTAAGTCTAGGGAGCGTCCTTCGCTTTTCTGATTTGATCAGTGCTTCAAGCGCTAAGTTGGAAGAAGCGATCAGTATCGAATTTTTTTTCGTGTAAACCCCTTTGTTCCTGATACTTGGAGCATCTCATCCTTTATAGAATTTTTTTTATAAAACTTTATTTCTCAATGTGTGATCATAATATTGGGTGAAGTATCATTGAATTCATATAGCAATCACCAATTTCAAATCCTTGTGTTTATTTTCATGAGTTACTAGGTTCTTTGTTATCATTAAACAATAAGCAGATTATATTTTTCTCATATAAAATTGTGATTTGCAAAAATTGCCTATCTTCGCATTGGGTCACATGTCCATTGGAGATGTGCAACTTGTGCAAAATAACTCATATGCAAATAGTGTCAATACAAACATGACCTGGCACCTTTTGTAGGCAAAATCACACTATTCTTTGTTTGGTTTCCCAGAAGTTTTTGAATTTCTTTCTGCGTCTTTATTTGTTCAATGTTACTCTTTCCTGCCTCTGCCTTATTTTTTTTTTTTTAAAAAAAAACATTGAGACTTCACACCCCTATTTTTGTTGTTCCTCTTTTGCATTAAGAGATATTCCTTTTTCTTTTTTCATATTTGAGGGCATCGATTAACTTTTATTTATTTGCGTTTTTTTTTTTTTTGCAAGATATGATAATTGATCTTAGCAAATTTTTCATGTTTTATTCGGTATGGTGTAATTAAGAGTGTTAATTATTGATTTGATTATAGCTATTGATGTGATGAATATAATCAACCGAATTTAGCTTAGAAAATCTTAGGTTAGACAAGGTACGTTTAGGGCCCTTGGAATTTTGGATTTAGTCTTTTGTGCCTTACTTCTAATGTTTGAATATGGGGTTTAATCTTTAGGCCTTTTTTGGTCTTTCTTGAAATGTTTAAGATGGAGGCCTAAATTTTAGTGCACAATAATTTTATTGATTTATTTTATTATTTATGTGTTGATACTGCTTTTGGCTTAATTAACTTCTTAATGCAGTGCGGCTTGACTATTACATTCAAACATGTTATCCGTGATTAAACCAAACAAAGTGGGAATTTGGTCGCGCAAAGAAAGCATTGGAGATTATTTGAATTAATTAATCTAAGATTATTAGGTATATTTGTACTAATCCATTCATCTACTCAGTTTGAGTTATAAAAGGACAAACGTGTCTGTAAACTAAATGATGCGAGTCAGTCTTATTGGTTTTCAAGTTTTTTTTACCCTCCCGACTTTGCAATGAAATATTTAACAAATCCCATATGTCAAGATATTACGTTTAAAAAAAGATAATTAAATATGGATGTCCACTCATATAGTGAAAACTAACATATAATCATAAAATTGGGATGATTGGCTTTCCATCATTGCATATTGTCATTCATTTGCATTTTCACTGAAAAAAAAATATTTGAACTCATTTGCAACATGGACCAATATAATGTCCATTTAAACAACGGATACGTGCTCATATGTCTACCATACTTTTTTAGAGTTTTTATATTATGATGATACAATTTCACTGCATCTTGTACCTATTACGATACACTTTATAATTGTATGTGGATGATGTAAAATTCCTATGAAAACTTAGGTGATGAATGGATATAACTTGATTACAAGAAGAATTCATATGTATTAATTGGATGCATTATGCTTTTGATAATTGACATCATAAATATAATTTGTTTATATCAAATATGTGAAGCCCCGATTTTTCCGAGCTTATAATTGATCCTTATTGTCGTTTATACATTTGATCGACTATTTTACCGCGTCATTTTGACGGGTAATTATTAATAATATATACATTTTGTACTTTATTTCATTTTATTTAATTACTTGTGATCATGATCATCATTAATTCTATTTTGCATTTATGATCACTTGATTGATCATTATTACTATTTTTGTATTTATTAGTCACCTTAGAATTTTAAGAGACTATTTATTTTAGAGACTTTTACCTTATAGAATTAAGATTTTGATTTGGATTTTTCCTATTCTTTCTATTTTTTTCAAATTTTAACACCCTTTTTTTATTTTTGAGAAATAGGGGCTGACCTTAGGTGATTTTGGAGTTGAACCAAAATTTCCAATTTTTAAGCTTCAACTAGTCTCCAAACACCTACTACACAAGGTAAAGTGTAGTCCTTCTCATTTTCTTATCTCCTTCTTTTTCTCCTTAATTTTTCTCTCATTTTTCTAACTTCAAATTTTTGATATTTCTTGACTTAGGGGCTGACCTAAGAAGCCTCATCCAAAAATTGTGAAATTTATCCTTTTATTTCACAATTTCTAATTTTAAGGTGGGTGGAAAAATATTTTCCAACTATTACGTGTTTTATTAAAATGCATGTAGAAAATTTGATCATGAGCCTTGAGATATATATAATCTATGTATTGCATGTCAATTTTATGTATCAAGTCATGAAAATTCTCAAGAGTTGCTCAAAATTACTATTTATTGAATATTAGGTGCATGCATGTGCAATTTAACGTTTTATTTGATAAATTCTTGTATGTATTGGACATGCATGTGTATGATATTTAAAATATATATTTCGGATGACTTATAACCTGGAAAAGTCGATCATAATTGATTAAATTTCAATTTTGGATTTAAAAATGTAAAAATGGAAAGTTGGTGGACTAAATTGCAAGAAAATAAAAGTTAAAGGACCCCTCTGCAAATTTCGATTTTTGGGCTGTTCTCAGGTTCAAAAATGACTTTTGGACATTTTAATAAAGTTTTAAGAGTTTTAAGATAAATAAAATCAACCTTTAAAAGCCCAAGGACTAGATTGTAAAGTTTTGAAAGTTTAAGGGCTACTTTGCAATTTTTAAACTGCACCAGACCTAAACTTTAAAATTTGAAATTTTTACTCTTAAGGTACTTAGAATTACATATTTTAAAAGTATTCCAAAAATCCAAGTGGTTAGGGCTTGGAAAGCAATTTTACTAAAATTGAGGGACTAATATGTAAAATACTAAACTTGAGGACCCAAATGAAATTTCCGGGACTTATGCAGCCCATGCACCTGGAAATACCAACTTAACTATAACCTAATTATATTTTGGACCCAAGGTTCAAATTTCATAACAATTGGACCCCTAAAAGCCTTAAAGGCAATTATTTCAAAATGGGACAAAAATTATATTTTCAAAAGTTAAAGGACCTACACTTATTTCTTTTAAAAACTGCTTTTGTCCCAATATTCCACTAACGTTAGTGACATTTTTCAACTGGAATCACATTAAAAACCCTTCCGGTTTGTGAGTTCCGATTATTTTAAACTTAAGGTCCCAATTGGCAATTTTTACAAATTTGGGGCCAATGTGAGAATTTTATAAAAACTTGACCTGAAAAATTTAAAAACCTGAATCTCTGGACAATTTATAGAATTTAGGAACTGACCTCGTAATTTTTCAAGGTCGGGATATTTATTTATTCAATTTTTAACCCCAAAAGTGTTGGTTTTTATAAAACGGGGCTAAATTACAATTTTTCTTTTATAAAGGACCTAAATCAAATTATTTTCTCTTTTACAAAAATAGCCCTGGGCCCTCTGACTTGGAGATTTCATTAAAGTATTTTACTTTCCCAAAAACCCTTGACTTATCGGATCAATTTGACCTAAAACCCTTGACTTATCGGAGCGACTTCCTCGCCTTGCGATTTTGAATCTATAACGGGACTTATGTTCCACCTAATCTTTCAAGATATCGAAGATTGCTTATCCTTCCGATGATCATCTTCATCCAAATACTCCACCAACGCCATAATTGCCACTCGCGTTTTTTTGAAAATTTTCTGAATCGCTTCAATCAATAATACTCATCATTGTTCCACTCTTCCTCCCCCATTGTCCTAATCCCGCAATCGAGGGACGGAGTGTCCAAGGGAAGCGGGTCGTAGTACTTGAGGTATAATCATGATTATGACAGATCCGAGCCTTGCAAGCTCCACTGTGGATTTTGTCTTTGCCATGGAGCGATAAGGTGACCGGTCTTGAACCATCCCGCCTGGGAGTTACAAGGAAGAACGAAGGAATCGTTGTTCGATCCACACGATTCCTGGAGTTATCGGACCCGTTTGGTTGGCGCTACAAACCGTGCGCAATCGCTACTTGTTTTGCATTGGTTGGCGCTACAAATCCGTACGCAACCATTAATTGCCTTGCATGGGATTGGCGTTATATTTCCGTACGCAATCCTACCTGTCTTGAGTGAACCACATAGTTCCTCGTGTGACCATGAATCGCTTTTCTCGAATCGTATAAGTATATTATTTAAATATATTTATCACGACGCTTAATCGTGTGTGAATTCATGCATCATACTCACGCGTTTTCATATAATCTGTTTTCTCACATTAACTATATATCGCCACACTTGCACACGATCACCCCATCCACTGAGATTTCTGTCTCATCCCCACCTATTTTCTAACTTTAGATGAGGACTTCGTCGAAGATGCTGAAACGGCCCTGGATTGAGACCTTGTACTCCGCTTGTTGGATTTAATACTTCTTCTTGTTGTTGATTGGACTCTTTTCTTGTGTTGTTGTTGGGCTCTTGTATTTTTTTCCATTCCGGTTTGTAAGTGAAGGGCGTAGGACCCTTTGACTTTAATTTGTTGTATTTGGTTGATTTTCGGGTATGTAATTTGGATTATGGATTGTGGACTGTAAGTTGTATTTGTACTTGTTATTTATTTCCGCTGCTATTTAGACTCTGTTTCATTGGGTTCTCGTTGATATTTGTCTGGACTGTTTGGTTATTGTATTTAAGTTGTGGATCGTCGTCGCGTTCCGTTTGGGGCGTGATAGTTAGAGTGGTATTAGAGCTCGGCTAGTAAGATGGAAACTTACACCGAGCTGACCCAGGATAGGACCCTCGGTCTGTGTTTTGGGTAGTACCGCGACTTGACCAATTAAGTGTGAATTAGATTTCAAATTGGCATAGAACCGTCTTATTGATGTTTGAACTAAGTTAGAACGCATATTTTTAGATTTCATAGGCATACTTGTTTTGACTTAGTTGATTCTTGACTGATTTCCCTTATTCGTTCGTTCCTTATTCTCTCCCTATCTTTCCTTTACCTTTGACTGATCCGCCTTAGTTTTGTCTGATCAGGATGGAGCCGGCGCCGCCTTCATGGTGGGATGTTTTCCATGCCCGTGCTGAGCGGGAATATTACTGGGCACCGATGATTCACCGCACCGGAGAGTGATCGCGCGACCTCGAGCTAGCCGAGGAGCGCCCGCCCGCAATAGGGACTGACTCGACTTCTGACTTGGCGAGGAGCCAAGATGAAAAGAGCGAGCCGACCATCACATCAAGGACCGCGACAACACCATAAGAGCGGAGGACCAAATACGAGTATCCAGAGCGCCTGGATAACATGCGAGAGAAGATGAAGAGGGCAAGTGACGGCCACGAGAAATGGGAGATTGACGCCCGCTATCCCGCGACACCGTCGAACGCTTGAGAGACCTCATCAAGCGAGATGACATTCATAGAGGACCTTACACAGGCCCGGCTCGTAGAGACGCCGCATCGAGGCGACTTTGGCGGTGATACTCGGCCATTGCCACCACCCGAGGTGGAGCCCGCACTGACGCGAGGAGGATCCCGAGGAGGATCCGGTCGACATTGGAGGGCCTCGAGGCACTCGAGGTCGCTCCACTCGATGAGGCCGTGGATTCGAGCGGTGGTTGGACGTCGTGGATTGGCCTCGAGGTCGAGGCACCACCTCACCCGACCCCCGATTATGGACATAGCTGCGAGCGACGATGATGGCGATCTCACTGTTTAGTTAGCTGATTGTTAGTTTGTACTTCTGTTGTTGTAGTCACGTATTCCTGTGTTGTACCTTACATTCTATTGTACTAGATTCTGTTGTATTTTGGTTCCGATGTATCTTGACTCAGTATTCTACTGTTGTACTATGGGTGTATTCAAGTTTTACGTTAATGGATATGCCTTTTGCTATTTATTCAGTATCTTGTGTTTGTTGTTACTTTCCCTGCGATATCACTTGCTTTACGCAAATAATTATTGTATTCATTTACTAGTGAATCGCAACTAACGCTTCAAGATACATAATGGCCGAACATCGAGGATGTGGGAGACCTCGTCGCGTTCCACGAGGGGATGATGACGTACCCAGGGACCGGGTACCCTCCCCAGAATTACCACCGCCTCCCACCGCTGCGCAGGAGATAATTTGACCGCATGCCTTTACAAAGAAATACTAGTTTTCATGAGACAACAGCAGAGCCTCAACCCCGTGCTCCCGAACCCGTCAGAGAGGCAAACGATCGCACGTTGGAGCGATTTCTGCGATTCGACCCGCCAGCCTTCTTGGGAGAGCCGGACGATTTGAAGGCGAGAAGAATGGGTAGAGAAGTTGGAGAATATCTTCAATGCTCTCCAATACTCGGATGAGCGAAAGTCACACTCGCCGTATTTAAATGCCCGGAATCGGCCGCTAGAGACCGGGTGGAGGGCGCTTGAAAGGAGATGGGAACAGGACCTGTTAGTCGTAACATGGGAAATTTCTTGGCCGAGTTCAATGAACAAGATATTCCACAGTTGTGAAAGAAGCGCGCCGAGATGAATTCCACAGATTGAGGCAAGGAATCTGATCGTAGCTCAAGATCGAGTCCGAATTTCACCGATTGTCCAAGTATGCTGGGGGACAATCGATCAAGAGGATAAGCTTTACAAGTTCACTCGAGGATTGAAACTGAACTTCGAAACAATCGCTGATCGTTGAATTGACAACCTACTCGGCCGCGGTAAAGGCAACTCTCCGCATTGAGTCGATCAACCGTATTGGGACATGATTCAGCAGAGTAGGCCATCGAACGATCTTAAGAGGACACAGTGTGGGATGCCCGTCTAGACCGCCTTTCTAAGTTTCGAAGGACCAGATTAATAAGACAGATAAGGGAAAGAGACCAAGATAAGGAAAGCCGGGTCAAGTGTGTGCACATTGCCGTAAACTCGGACATACTCCAACGATCATTGGCGTAAACAAGAAGGTGTTTGCGTTGTGGTAATGTCGGCACCACCGCAAGATTGCCAAGTACAATGACCAACCAAACAGACAGCAGCAGGTAAGAAATGGCCAGGGTAATCGGGCAAGGATGCCCGCTCGAGCTTTTGCACTAGCCGGACAGGAGGCTCCGGAGGCAACAGATATGGTGGAAGGTATGCTCCTAGTATCTAACCACTACGCTAAAATATTGTTCGACCCTGGATCAACGCATTCATTTGTTGCACCGTATTTTGTACACAAACTGCATGCATGCATGGAACATGTACCTATATGTCTAGAAGTGTCAACTCCTATGGGGGCAAGTCAGATAACAGATATTATCTATAATGCATGCGAAGTTAAGATTGCTGAGATAAACTTTCCTGTCGATTTAATCCTATTACCTATATCCGAATACGACGTGATATTGGGGATGAACTGGTTATCTGCACACCATGCACAAATGGAATGCCATAACAAGTCCATTAAGCTATGTGAACCCGGAAAACCCGAAGTGGAAATTTCGGGAAGGGCACGAGTTAAGATTGCCCCAATCATTTCAAAGAATGAAGGCGAGAAAGGCAATCACTAGAGGGGCTCGAGGGTACTTGGCGTTTGTAATTAACAAACCCAAGGTTGAGGCACAAATCAACCAAGTACCTATAGTATCAGAATATACGGATGTATTTCCACAAGAACTCACCACTATTCCTCCAGATAGGGAAGTCGAGTTCACCATCGAGGTGTTGCCAGGGACTGCCCCGATTGCCAGAACACCGTATAGAATGGCTCCTCTTGAGTTACAAGAGTTGAAAACGCAATTATAGAAAACCGATGGATGTGGGATTTATCCGACCGAGTACGCGTCTCCGTGGGGAGCACTGTCTTTGTTCGTCAAAAAGAAGGATGGCACATTAAGACTGTGTATAGATTATCGTGGTCTTAATAGCGTGACCATCAAGAACAAATATCCCCTCCCGAGGATAGACGAACTATTTGATCAACTTCAAGGAGCGACGGTGTACTCGAAGTTTGACTTACAGCAAGGATATTACCAATCAAGATCCGCAAAGAAGATATTTCCAAAACGCATTTCAAACCCGATATGGACACTACGAGTTTGTAGTAATGCCTTTCGGTCTGACGAATGCACCAGCAGCATTTATGGATCTGATGCATTGAGTTTTTCAACCTTATTTAGATCAGTTCGTAGTAATATTCATTGATGACATACTCGTATACTCTAAGTCTGAAGAAGAGCACTAACGCTATCCAAAATCGTTTTAGAGACACTACGAGCATAAAATTGTATGCCAAATTCAAAGTAAGTGCGAATTTTGGCATAGTGAAGTCACGTTCTTGGGACACATAGTATCCAGCACTGGGATTGCAGTGGATCCTTCGAAGGTACAGACAGTGGTTGAATGGAAATAACCGAGTGCATGCGAATTTAAATCGAGTTTCCTAAGAGTAGCTGGATATTATCGAAGATTTATCCAAGATTTCTCAATTTCTTGACTCATCTCCATGATCGCCTCTGGTTGTTGTTTTCCACCCGAATTTAGAGTAGCAATTTGCTTTGACAAAGCGGAAATTTGAGAGGCCAATGCGGACATAGTATCAAGTTCAAGAACACCGACAACTTTTCTTGGCGTAGATCTTTCAGAAGGCCATTGATAACTATTGGCAGCCATTTCTTCGAGTAAAAGCATGGCTTCACTTGGAGTTTTAGCCATCAATGTACCTCCCGCTGCAGCATCTATAATAGTTCTCGAATGCCCATTCATACCATTGTAGAAATACTGAACTTTTTGCCAATCTGCGTACCCGTGTTGTGGACACCTCCTCAATAATTCTTTGAATCGCACCCAAGCTTCATAGAGTGGCTCAAAGTCGAGTTGATGGAATTGAGCAATCTCACTTTTAAGTTGAAGTATCTTGCTAGGTGGAAAGAATTTTGCCATGAATTTTTCAGTGAGATCATTCCAACTAGTAATACTTCCAGGTGGGAAGGTTTGAAGCCATTGTCTAGCTTTATCACGAAGTGAAAACGAAAATAACCTCAACCGAATAGCTTTATCGGGAACCCCATTCATTTTGATAGTGTCACATATCTCGAGAAAAATAGCTAAATGAGCGTTCGGGTCATCTATGGCACTTCCCCCAAACTGATTATGTTGCACCATGTTTATTAGGGCCGGCTTCAATTCAAAATTATTCGCATTGATAGGTTGGCGAACAATGCCCGAATAATTTTGATTCGTGGTTGGTCGAAAATAGTCCCGAATAGCCCTTTCTGGTGGTGCAACAATAGGTATGCGTTCTTCATCATCACCGTTTCCTGCCATTTTTGAAAATTCAATTCTTCGTGCGGCTCTAATCTTTCGAAGTGTTCTTTCAATTTCTGGATCAAATGAGATTAAATTAGCACTTTTATTTTTTCGCATCAACAATAAAATGCAAAAATGACAATAACCCTATTGTAACAAAAAAAACCAATCTAAATTAAAGTAAAACTACTAAGTAATAATATTAGCGCAAATAAGATGAATTATTCCCCGGCAACGGCGCCAAAAACTGATTAGAGATTTTTCTAACCGCAAGTCTACGGTGTCAAGTATTAATATAGAGAAGTAAGGTTGTCGAATCCACAGGGAACAATTATCGAATTATCGCTAAGTACTATAATATAGTAGTCTAACTTTATTTAGAAATTCAATATTTGATGGAGTTGATTATACTAAAAATACCAAAACTAAATCAAGAATATGAAAATATCAATGAGTTTATCTAAATGATTAAATAAATTCTAGAGGTATGATGAATCTAGTTATCCCTTATGTTGTCAATATGGTTTATCAATCATCAATTACCAATTTATAAGTCAAGATTTCTACAATAATCATTCCCTCTCTCAAGTGCCAAATGATTTTAGATTCAATTGGGAAATCAATATCTCTATAAAAATCACCAATTAAAATCTCAATAAAAGCTATGAATCTTGATAAAAGACTTCAAAGGATTCACAAATCTCTCAATTCTATGAAATCCTAGGTTATGCTATTCCAAGGTCATGTATTCAATTACCTTTCTCAAGTGTCAAATCAAATACACCAAACAATCTAAATTATTGATCAAGTAATTTAGAAGCAATAGATCCAAATAGCACAAATAAATTGATAGATCTAGATTGACAAACCACAATCTCAGAACATAAGTTCAAACATAGATTACATCATTCCTCTAGAATTATAGAGTTTAGCTCATGATTAAAGAAAATGAATCCATGAAAATACAACAATACATCTTACAAGATATGAAGAAAGCAACAAAATAAGAACAAGAGTTGTGGGATCTTCTCTATTTCTAGATCTTCTCTATTTCTAGATGATAGAAGCCTCCAATCTTCTTCTCCAAATTCTCCTCAAGATGCCCAAATCCTTCTTCCTTGTCTTGTAGTTGTTTTATTCTCTTCCCAAGGGTTCCAAGATCCCCTATTTCAAGCCCCAAGGCTAGTATTTATAGTACCCAAAAGTCCAAGAAAGGGGTAGGTGAACATAGGTTTTTTTCCGCCCCAGGCGCGGGCGCCAAAGAACTTACTAGAAATTTTTTCCGCCCGGCGCTGCAAAGACGGGCGTTCTTCGCTTCGTCCAACCTATGCGCCTGTCATCGCGGCCAAGGCGCCCGCCGCCGCCCTTGGCCAAAGTGCGAATTTTCCTTCTTTATACGCGATTTCTTCTTTCTTCAAGCCATTTTTCATCGTTTTCTTCATTTCTCGGCTACCAAATCTGTATTGACTCCAGATCGACTCTAATTGAAATACATTGGACTCTAACGACTCTAAAAACACCCAAAATAAAACCAAATTCTACTCTAAAATACTCAAATAAGTTGGTAAAATACCAACTTAACACAAATCCACATGCGTTGAAATCGAAACGGAACCGGACCTATAGTGATAGAGGACGAACAGCAAACCAAAATAGGATGGTGATCCGATCCAATACGAGGGAGAACCAAGCCTTTGACTGCTTGCCAAAAAGAGAAGAATCGACCAGTGGCAAGGGTGCGATCCAGTTTGGCCTAAGAGAAGAGAGTGAGGTATACGGGTGGTGCACCAGGTAAAATAGTTACCCGTAGTCGGCACAGCAAACAAACCAGCA
Organism: Rehmannia glutinosa; assembly: GCA_016081115.2. Classification (NCBI taxonomy): domain Eukaryota; kingdom Viridiplantae; phylum Streptophyta; class Magnoliopsida; order Lamiales; family Orobanchaceae; genus Rehmannia; species Rehmannia glutinosa. The sequence continues at coordinate 40,544,713 of CM071932.1, read as the reverse complement.
TCCTCCAAAAAATCCCAAAAGTCTTTGCAAGAAGCCTGGGATAAAGTGCCAAGACAGCATTAAAATCCCCAATAAGCAATAAATCATCAAGACACAAATTCCTCAAATCTAGCCAAGAGTGCGACGATCAATATGGTTACATAAACCATGAACCAAGCCAACATGAAAAGTCAGAGAACCCAACTGAAACTGGAGAATAAGACACTGAGAAGAAACCCAAACCTGTTGTAATAAAGAAATGGCAGCAGTGTAGAAAACCCAAATATCCGTCCGACCATTAGAGCGAAAATTCTGAGTCACAAAATTCAAACCCAAGCTAGACCAATAAGAATCTGAGATCAAAGTAATGTCCACCATAGGCTCACAGATAGCCAAGATAGACGGCTTGTGCTTTTGACAAAGAGCCTTGAGAACATTACGAGAGGCAATATTCCCAATTCCCCGGATGCTCCAAAATATGCAATTCATTGAGACGGAGGGGGCACTGTGTTGAACGCACGGAAAGTCCAAGTCGAGTTTTTCTCAGAATCGACTGTTTGAGCATTGGAAACCTCGTCAGCATAATCCGCCCATCGTTTGGAAGCCACAAAATCTAGCTCATTGGGTCATGTAGGATCCGAAATAATTGTAAGGTCGCGAATAGCCGGAGAAGGCCCCTGAGTGACATTCTGAAGCATCCTAGGTTTGGCGAAAAGGAGCTATCCCTAATGCTCTACTAAGAGTGCGGATTGGCTTTTCTAAAGGGTGATGTATCGTGAGAGGCAGACTTGTAGAGAAGGAGCCAGTGTTGGAGACTGAGGCCTTGGGAACAGGATTATGAGTTGGCAGAACCGGAGGGGAATTCGAAGAGTGCTGATCGGGGACCTCATCCGATGTAAGAGCCTCAAAAGCATTTCCAAGCTAGATGTCATTAGGGCAATTGACTATGGCACAGGATGGAGAACCAGGCCGCATAGTCGAACCCGAATTATCCATTGAGTTATCTACGACCTTGCCCTTGTCCGTAGCATGCTGAACTGGATGGTATATTTTGCAAACTCTGGTATGACCCCTTTGAGCTAATGTGTTACGTCCATCCAGAACCCCGGAACGTCCCTGACTTGAAGTAGGTCGTCTCTCCGGAGCGGAAATCCCTTGGAAGTAAGGCGGCAAGAAGCAGTTGAGTGTCTCGTAATACTACACTTAGAGCAGAACTCAAGGAGTTTCTCGTAACTGACAGACACAAACAAACATTGGCCAATCCGTTCCACCATAATATGATCCTCCAGCGGTTTTGCAAGGTCTATATCAACAAGCACACGAATAAAATGACCAAGGGACCCATCTAATGACCGCTGATCAATTTGAATCGGATTTCCAATAGCACTGACGATCCCCAAAATAATATTAGGATCCCATTATTCCAAACTGAGCTCAAAAATACGAACCCAGACACTGGCAACTGAGGTGTGAACCTTGTAAGGGTTAAAATCCGGAACCCAGGGAGAAAGCCGAATAGTCCCCAGATTAAGCACCCAATTGATACGTAACTGAGCACGACAACGATCCTGTGCATTGAAAAATTTAACACAAAAATAACCCTTGCCCTAGGGAATTAGTTTCCAATCATTTTTAATGCCCCATAACTCAGAGAGGCGTTTATGCAAAAGCATAGTAGGCCAAGGTTTGTTACCCTTACCCAAAATGACCCGCCCAATCAAAGAATAGGAAAATTCAACAAGACGTTGCTGGTAAACATTTTCATCAATAGTTACGGAGTATAATCCCCTTTTCTAACAGGTTTAGGGATAGAGGTAATCTTGCCGGAAACAACATGGGAAAACGAAGAAGGATTACTTGGGGCCTGGTGAAAAGACAAATCCATAGGATGGGTATTACCTGAAACAATTTTTGCAAAACTGTTGCCCAAATTAGTATGAGCATTAGCATTATGAGCCAAAAGTCGGGGGTTCAAATCATGAACTGAGGTCGTGGTTGAAGAGCGTCCGGCAAACTGAGAAGCATCCTTGGAAACACCATCTGCGACTGAAGAAGAACTAGCAACCCAGGGGCCATGACCCCCCATTAGCGTGAGCCAACCCAACATCCAAAATAGGTGCCGTTAGATAGGAAGAAACTGGAATCAAACCCAACGAATGATAATCAAGTCGCTGCAGAGTTTGTTTGTTGACGTCGGGGATGAAGTTCGAGGGCAAGGGAGAAATAGTAAAATGGGTTGAGGGTTTATCAATAACCCCAGAATCTGGATTTATGACTGAACCCTTGATACGCAGGGTATTCTCCATCGAACTAGGCAACGCTGAAGATGAAGAATCTGGCATATGTGATCCTAGGCCCGATGTCGTGTGCTGCAAGTTCTTCGCGGAGTTCCCTTGGTGTCGTGCATGCGATGAATGCCCATCGTAGTTTGACGTTAAACCAAAAAAAGAAGAATCAGCCATGGACGTGTTGGCAAATGAAGACGAACGAGAATAGAGGGATTAAACACGATGGTCGGAAAAGCTAGGGTTAGGGAGAGGAGAGAGCATCGTGTTTTCTTAGAGTTCTTAAACAAACCTGAATTTCTGGTACATCTTATGATATTTCGTTTCAGTGACCAGTGTTTTGCATGTTTTTGTATGTATTTTGTGTGATGATTTATACATATTTTTGGCGTGTTTTATTTTTTTTGCATGTTTTAGTATTACGTTGTTTTATTTGTTGATTTTCTAGGATTTGGTGGAAAACAAATAAGTCGTGGAGGAAGAAACGTCAAAAAGTCATTTCGTGCAACTGCAGCAGTCGTCATATTTTAGATGTAGCATTTGCATACGAAGTCCAATGGACATGATTAATACACCATTGGAAAGCTAAAACAAAGTTCTACAATATCTATTTCTGCTATTAAATGAAAATGAAGATGTTTGGATGGGTAAAATCATGTACAAGTAGAAATAATGTGTTGAAATTCAGAAATAACACGTCTTAGTATTGTGGCCATAACTCTCTCTAGAAAATTAATATTGAGGTCATTCAAGTGGTTATGGCAGCAGCAGCGGTGTCTTGGGCGCAAAAGTGCACGGTCGCATGGTGACTTGTAGAACATGAATTTTTTGATTTTTTTTGTTTTTGTCTCTTCCACCTTGTATAGGACTCTAGGCTTATAAATAAGACTTGGGGAGCCCATATTTTTGAACATCTTTACTTCTTAGCGCTTTTAAACCTTAGTTTTTGTTATTTTCTCTTCCATTCAACATTGGGATTTCTTGGGTTCTTCCCATTGAAGTTATTTTGCGGCTTAATCCAAGCATAATATTTCTTCATCTTCTTCATCTGATTTCAATTGTTGGGTGATTATTATTGTTGCATGATGATGTTTATGATTGTTATCTTTCTTTCAATTGAAATTATGATCCCATACCCAAGCATGAACTAACTTCTTTGTTCTAGGATTAGGATGATTTAATTCAAACAAACAAGCATGAGTATTAGCTAATTGATTTGCTTTCCTTAATAAATTGCTTTACTTGATGATTAATTGTTTGACCAACTTTTGATTGTTCTCGAGGAATAATTGAGATCCGCAGAAGATATTATTCTTGGACTAAATTTATTCGGGGTTAGATATGAATCGAGATGTATTATCTAACTTAGCTTAATGAAAATAGCAAATTATGTAGGGATAGCCCTAACTGTTAATATGCGAGTTATCAGATCTAGGCCTAGTTTACCTGTTTGTTATATTTGTTAATCGCATGATCAATTAGTTGATATTCTGCTTGCAAGTTTGATAGTATGATTCCGAAATCCTAGGCTTTCATCCATATCATTTTTGTTCGGGTTTAATCGTGTTTAGTTTTAATTGGTTTTTTTATTTGTTTTTCTTAGATAATTAAAATCACAAATCTAGTTAGAGTTTTTAGGATTTATTTTCTATTTATTGTGATACATAATAATTATTTGTCGGCTAAGTCTTTCTTGAGAGACTACTTGTGATTAACTTGCTACCCTACACCCTAAACCAGAAAATCAAATTCTCTCTCTAAAAATTCTCTCTCCAATTTTTGCCCTACGTCACGGCGATCCGTGCCGCCTCCGTCGCGCATCGTCTCCAGCGACCTGGTCGGCAAATCATCATGACGAACTCACCTTCTTTTCTTGGCCTGACTTCGAATTACCTACCTTCTCCGATTCGTCCTCCGAATGATTCAACATTGCCTGTGCAGCCATCCGCTGCGGCTCCGCGTGGATTATCAGCATCGCAACCTTCCTCTTCGCGCATAACGCCGCCTAATCACGGCTCACAATTGAAGTCGTGGGCGTTCTCCTTTTACGGGGTTCCTTGACCTTCTTGTTGAGCAACAATGGCAATGCCCCCTCAAAGATCCTTGCACGAACGTCTCACCACCGTAAGAACTTACGCTACGCGACGGACAATGCCTTGGGCGCCTTTCTCAGCGCATCCTCGTACCTTCCCGACCACATCGTACCTTCAGGAAGGCCTGACCCCCAGCGACGTGCACCTCCATCTGCCCCAAGCGCCCGCTGCCATGTCTGTGGTCCCCCCCATGTGGCGGTTATGGGGGATGCTCTCTTTACCCCCATGGCTGCCTATGGCCATGGGGGGGCTGGCCCTTATAGTCTCCATCAGGGTCCAACGGCCACTCTGCCCTCTAGAGTGGTCCCCTCCCAGGGGAGTGATGACCCCTGGGCCAAAGTCTCCCATCCTCAGGGCATTCTTCCTGCATGTCCATCCATGAATGCTCCTCAACTTGTTGGATGCTTCGCCAACATGGGCCACCCCAATGCGTCGAGCCCTCCATATTCGGCTTATAATATTGGCCATCAAGTTAATTCTTATGCGAAAGTGGTTTCGAAATCCCCATCCTATGAATCCCAATTTTGCAAAAACCCTACCGCAAACACCAATCATCCGGATTCCACGACTCGGTTTTCAGTAACACCAATTTGTTTTCCACAAGGTTTTACGTAAAACTCATTCCATCCCCAAACCAGCCGCAAAGGTGATTACTACTCTGTACCATTGATGATAATGTTTACCAAAGAACGCCTTGTCAATTTTCCTACTCGTTGATTGGTAGGGTTATTTTAGGAAAAGGTAACAAGCCATGGGCGACTATGCTTTTGCATAAACGCCTAACTGAATTATGGGGTATTAAGAATGACTGAAAACTAATTCCCTTGGGAAAGGGATTTTTTTGTGTCAAATTGTTTAGTGCGCAGCATCGTTCTCGGGCTCAGCAATGAACATATTGGACACTTAATCCTGGTACTATCCGTCTGTCTCCATGGGTGCCGGACTTCACCCCTTACAAGGCTCAAACTTCCGTGGCCAGTGTCTGGGTACGCATTTTTGAACTCAGCCTGGAATACTGGGACCCCAATAATATCATGGGAATTGCCAGCACTCTTGGGACTCCATTACAAATAGATCAGCGCTCACTAGATGGTTCTTTGGGTCATTTCGTCCGGGTTCGTGGACGTTGACCTCTCTAAACCGGAACAACACATTATGGTGGAACGACCGGCAAGTGTTCTTTTGTTTCACGATTATGAAAAACTCCCTCGCTTTTGCTCGAGGTGTGGTGTTACGGGCACTCTGACTTCTTGTCGTTTTAACACAAAGTGGGTAATACGGACAAGGATGGGCGCACGCCACCGCCCGGGGCGACCACATGAGCCTGCTAATCGCAACAATTCAGTACAGCGAGGGCGTTCCAGGGTTCGCAGAGTTTATCGTCCTGTTCAGCAGGACAAGGGCAAGGTCGTTGATGACTCAATGGGAAATACGGGTTCGACTACGCGCGCAGGATCTCCTCCTCGTGCCATAGTCACTTGACCTCCAGAAATCCATCTTGGTAACACCTTCGAGGCTCTTGGTTCAGTCGAATCCCAGGATCAGCAACTCGCAGATGACCATGCCGAGTATCCAGCTAGGGGGTCATCGCCCAAGGCCGATTTCCAAGACGAGAACCGTCTCGATCTCCACAATTATGCCTATCACAAGATAAAGATCCTTTGGGGAAGCCTATTCGTGCTCTGAGTCGTGCCTTTCGGGACAGCTCTTTGGATTCAGCTAAAGATCAAATTCTCCAGAAAGTTACGTCGGGGTCGTCGCCCCCTGCTCATGATGTTACTATTGAAACAGAAAGTTCAGAACCACACGAGATGAACTTTGCAGCTTCCAAAAAATGGGCAGACTATGCAGATGAAGTGGATCATCCCCAACCATCAGACTCTGCTACGCGCCACACGCCTGGTTTCACCGTGCGATCGTCACGGGCGACTCCCCCCCAACCGTCTCAATGAATTGCATATTCTGGAACATCAAGGGGATCGAGAATGTTGCATCTCGCAATGTTTTTAAGGCTTTATGTCATAAGCATAAGCCTTCCATTATGGCTATTTGTGAACCTAAGGTGGACTTTTCGACTATTTTCGACTTTTATTGGCATAACCTGGGTTTGACTCTTGCGGGACAAAGTTTTCGAGGCATTGGGGGGCCCAGACATTTGGGTACTTCACGACTCCACTATCACAATTCTAAATCAGGTCTGGTCTTCTACCCAGTGTATTGTTTTCCATGTTCAATTTGGTTCTTTGATTTTTCATGTTGGCTTTACACATGGTTTGTGTGATTACATTGCACGACGTGAGTTATGGTTGTATTTGTGGAATTTGGGTCTGACTGATCTTTTGCTTGTTGGGGATTTCAATGCGGTTTTGGGACATCATGAGCGCTCGCAATGATACTCTTTTCCCAAGCCTCGTGCCGAGATTTCGGGGATTTCATAGAGGACGCCTTGATTTGTTTTGCGGTATCGACGACGGGGAATTCATTTACTTGGTGCTCTCCCCGAAGGCCTCTATCTTTACTTCAGGCTAAGTTGGACAGAGCCCTGGCTACTTGTCCTTTTTTCGCACTTTGGTAGGATGTCAAGGGCTTAGTTCTTCCTCGCATTGGATCTGATCACCACCCCATTTTGGTTTCTTGTTCTTCGGCCATTACCAGGGGTCCGGTTCCGTTTCGTTTCGTTTTCAGCGTATGTGGGTTCAACACGATTCATTTTGGGATTTGGTTACAACCTCTTGGGGCTCTCCATGTGACACGCACAACCCTGTATTTCGTGTCATGAGGAAGCTCAAGCGGTTGCGATATGTTATTAAAGATTGGAACATGGATGTGTTTGGGGATGTTAATAACAGCGTGGAGAGACAGATGGAGCATCTTCGTCAGATTCAGGCAGATATTGAGGCTTTGGGCTATACCTCCTCTCTCCGGGATAGCGAGCTAGACGCCCAGTTGAAGCTTTCCGCACGACGTTGCGATCCACATCAATTCCTTAAGCAAAAGGCTCGCACTGCCTGGCTTAAGGATGGGGATCGTAACACAACATTTTTTCATCGGCATAGCCAGATTCGTAAGGGTCGCGCGGGGATTCAGGGGCTCATGGTGGCATGGAACTTCACTGATGATGCTACGGTCCTTGGGAATCATATTATTTCATTTTACAAGGAGCTCTTTGCGAAAACTGGGAGCTCTACCACGGATTTCTCGCTAGTCGACCAGGTGCTCACTCCAATGGTTGGGGCGCGGGATAATGCCACTAATAGCCATTCCCTCGGATTCTCGAGGTGCGGATCACGGTGTTTGATATGGACTCGCATAGCTTCTCCGGACCGATGGGTTCAATGGGATTTTTTACCGCCATTTCTCGGGATGTCATCTCTCGAGGTAATGTGACGTTGTTCGCTCTTTTCTTTAGTAATTCGTCACTACCTCTGGATTGAATGCTAGTTTCATGGCGCTCATCCCAAAGACTAAGGATGCAAATGTCATTGAAAACTTCTGCCCGTTTGTCATGAGCAACTTCTTTTTCAAGATTATCACGAAGATATTGGCTACGTGCTTGGGTTCGATTATTGCTGATTATTTATCTCTGACTCAGTTTTTTTTCATCTCGGGTAGACAAATTCATGAGTGTATTGCCATGGTATCTGAAGGGTTCAATGTCTTACAGGGACGCACGGATTCGAATATGATACTGAAAATCGATATTCGCAGGGCATTCGACACATTGAGGTGGGATTTTTTACTACATGTCTTGCGCCGTTTTGGTTTCTCCGAGACGTTCGTGCATTGGGTGGAGGTGGTTCTTCGGTCGTCCAGAATATCAGTGATGTTGAATGGGACGCCGGTTGGTTATTTTCCCTGTTCCAGAGGAGTCAGACAAGGGGATCCTTTATCACCCCTATTGTTTTGTATTGCGGAGGAGGTCCTGGGTCGGTTTATTGCGGCGAATGCGATGGATCGCCCCGTTATTCGCCTTCACGGCGCCAAGGAGTATTGTATTTCCATCATCCATTTTATATGCGGACGATATTGTCATCATGTGTGGGGCGTCTTCATCCAATGCCCGGTCTTGCTTGATTCTTACTCATTATGCGGATATCTCGGTCAAGTGTTTAGTCCACGTAAATCCAGGTCTATTTCGGGCGCGGGTTTTGCATTATGTCCGTGGGAGGGTGCAACACATTCTCGGGATTCATCCAGGGCGTTCCCACCATCTACTTGGGCGCTCCAATCTTCAAGGGAGCTCCAAAGGTCGCGAATTCTGACTATCTTTGACAAGATAATCCTTAAGTTCCAACGATGGAAAGGCTCGTCTCTCTCCCTTTGCCGGGTAGGGTTTGCCTTGTTAACTCAGTGATAACTAGTTCTTTCGTGCACACCATGTTGATTTATAAATGGCCTGCCACGCTAAAACAAATGGAAAAAGCCATGCGTAATTTCATTTGGACGGGGACGGAATTCTAAAGGAAAGGTAGTGGTCAATCGAATACATGTTGCACGCCCAGCGGAGGAGGAGAATTGGGCGTGCGAACGATCATGGCTGCTAACAAGGCTTTCTTAATGAAATTGGGCCGAAGGTTCGAACTCGGACTCGGTGGTTTTCGGGACCCTCGGACAATCTGCATTTACTAGAAGTGGGGATATCCTGAGCTCCTTTATTCCTTCTTCTATTTGGTCGGGATTAAACCTCGTATTTCGATTGCTTGGATGGTGCTCGTTGGATCCCGGCGCCAATTCCGAGGTATTATTTTGGATTGATAATTGGTTGGGGTACTCCATTCTTGTGACTGAATTGGCATTCTGAGGATTATAGATATTTATTCCAGCGTATCTCTCGATTATTTTTATGATCGATCCTGGCACTTCACCCTCCCCTTTGTGGAGGCTTATTTGGAGTTGGTTCGAGCTATTGTGCACGCCCTAATTGCGCCTACATCCCGGGATACTCGTGTTTGGATGAACTCATAGGATGGTTCGGTTACCTCGAAGACGACTTATAATTATTTACGCCCCAGCCCCGCGATCGATGGGGTTCTTGGATTTGGTCCCAGATATTCCGGAACGGAGATCGGTGGTGGCATGGAGGGCTATACACAACCGATTGGCGGTCCCAGATTCGTTCACGAGCTAGGAGAAGTTTTATTGGCCCTTCGGTTTGTGTTTTTTTGCAGGGAAACGGGGAATCGGTTGATCACTTATTTGTTTCTTGTGCTTTTGCAGGGCATATATAGCGTTGGATCTTCCAAGCCTTTCGTGTGCACCACCTCCGGACTTACGCTTTCAATGAACTGGCCGGCTTATGTCTCTTCATTCTAGTGACCAGTGTCGCTTTCCTTTGGCGTGTGGCAATATTATCCGCATCGGCTTATTTGGCACATCCGTAATAAGCTGATTTTTCACAACAAAATCGGACTCCGGAGGCGGCACTCATCCACCTACAGTACTCATTGTTGAATCGGATCTTTGGGCCGGGGATGCATGAATAACGATCGCCAGACCTCTTTATCCTCGCGTGGTTTAAGAGTTCCCTTAAGGGCTAGGCATGCTCCGAAGATTGTGGAGGTCCGATGGCAAAACCCCTCCCGGGTTGGATCAAGGTTAACACGGATGGAAGCGCTTGGGCGCGGCACCTAACACCTCCGGTGTCTTCCGGAATTGTAGAGGATTCTTTCGCGGATGCTTTGTCCATCACTGTGGTTCGAGGTACGCATTTGAAGCTCAATTGGTTGCGGCAATGTGGGCGATTCAATACGCATTTGCAAAAGGTTGGACGATCTTTGGGCCGAATCGGATTCGATGTATGTGGTGAACCTGCTATAGAAGAGAACGATGGAGGTCCCATGGCGCCATCTTAGCTATTGGCGCCAAACCTTGCATCTGCTAAGTGGCATTGATCTTGTAGTCTCTCATATCTTTCGCGAAGGCAATCGGGTGGCAGACACGCCGAGCAAGAAGACGCGGAGAGTGGCACCGGTGGGCGTCCCACCCACATACCTTCTTCAATACATCACGATGATTATCTTGCCAATCCAATTATAGGTTTGTTACTTAATGCTCCACCGCTTCAGGTTTCTTTTTTAGGCGCTTTTTTTCTGGGGGGGGTACTCTTTTTCCTTCCAAGGGTTTTTCCCACAAGGGTGGGTTTTACCTTGGAAGGTTTTAACGAGGCCCCAACCAATCATCCATTTGGTCGGCTTGTGACCACTCTGTTTTGGTTGTTGACATTATTTCCAGGCTTTCATTTGGTTACATGATCTGCCTGTGATCAGGATTACTCTTTTTTCATTTATATATATATATATATATATTCGAACTTATTCAAAAAAACTTGCTACCCTACAATTGATCTCGTTCTCTTGTGAGGATTGTTAGACTTTTATAGGTGTTTAGCGGTCGAACAACCAGCTCTCCTTTTATGGCGGGCTTCGGTGATCTCTTGTATTTGGCTCCTTTGGTATATTCAGAATGAGGTGATTTTCAATGACAAGTACTGGACGGTGGAAGCGGCTATAATCCAGCTTTGGGTGCTTATTGTTGAGTCCTTGTCCTTGGATAAGGGTTGTATGAATAATGATCAAGTCGACCTCTTCAGGCTACGCGACTTAATGTCATGGGGCGTCCCAGAAAAGCTCCCAATATAATTCAGGTTGATTGGCATCTGTCTCTTCCCGGATGGACTAAGGTGAATACGGACGGAAGTGCTCTGGGTGCGCCAGGACGTAGTATGGCATCTCGAGTCTTTCGCAATTGTAGAGGATTCTTTTGTGGAGAGCGTTGCGGTATTGGTCATGCTTTTGAGGCAGAATTAGTGGCGGCCATGGTGGCAATTCACTATGCGTTTATCAAAGGTTGGCATCGTCTATGGTTGGAATCAGATTCGACTTATATGGTAGACCTTTTTCATAGATGGCCCAACTCTATTCCTTGGCGTCACTTGAGTAAATCGTGATATACACTACACTTAGCTTCTCAAATGGAGTTGGTCATTTCCCACATTTATCGAGAAGGAAATAGGGTGGCAGATTTTCTTAGCATTATGGAGCATTCGGAGACGTGGTGGGGCACTCCCCCTATGGCCATTACATCTCTTCTTATGGAGAACTATGTTGGACGTTCAGCTTATAGATATATTATATAGATCTTCAGTTTGTTTTATGTTCTTTTATTCTGGGCGTCTTCTTCTGACTCTATGGGGGTACTCTTTTTTCCTGCCAAGGGTTTTCCCCACAAATGTGGGTTTTACCTTGGTAGGTTTTAACGAGGCCCAAAACATTTTGCTACCTGGTCGGCTTGTGATCAGGACTCTTTTTTCATTTTTATTCCATTTTTCAAATTATTCAAAAAGATACTTTGAATGAGAGGCATTGCAGAAAGTTTTTCTGAATTTTTGAAAGAGCATATGAGAAAGATGAGAGAGAAAATTTTCGAGATATATAAGGGATGTGATATGACGTGAGGATAATCGTCAATTTTGAAACCTGATCAACGGTTGATATTCGATCTGAAATTTGCGCTTAACTCCCGCATTAAATGCCCGCAACATTTATAGCCAATCATATGGTTTTCTTTTGCAGCTTTACTGTTCAGCATTAAATGATGTTAACATTATTTCAGAAAATATCCCCGCTTAATAAATATGACCTCGTTTTGTCCCTTAGCCAATAAATGTATGTTAGGTCATATTTGGCTGATAAGTGACTCTTCTTCTCTCTAGTCGACTGGCACTACTCAGCTGCTCAATTGACTTAACTTGGTTGAGTATCCAATTCTGCTGATTTTACTATGTTGAAAGAGTGAAACTCTTCTGAAATGCAATTTCTTTCACTTGGAACTCTTCTGAATGACTCTTCTGAGCTCATTAAAGTAGCTCAATTGATCCAAGTTCATTCTTCAGCTCTTCAAAACTTGATTCATGTTAGATTTATCAACTAATTGCTTCTTAGTTGACACATATTCTAACATGATGTATTTTTTTTCAACATGATCTCTAATAAAATATTATATGACATCAACGTGCTTTGGCCTGGAGTGCAAAACTGGATTTTGAGTGATTGCAATTGCACTTGTGTTGTCACACGTAATTGGAATTTCATTTTCCTCAACATCATAGTCTCTCAGCTGTTGTCTCATCTATAAAACTTGGGCACAACAACTGTGTGCAGCTATGTACTCTGCATCAGTTGTTGATGTAGCTATAGATTTTTGTTTCTGATGAACCAAGAAACTAGTCTATTTCGAAGCAGTTGACATGTACCAGATGTACTCTTCCCCACAACTTTATATCCAAAGATAGTCCAATCAATACCCAACCACTTGAAGCATCTTTCTATGATACCATGATCCAACTTCTTGTCTTCCTTTTAGATATCTCAAAATCTTCTTTGTTGCAGTCAAGTGACTTTCTTTTGGTGCAGATTGAAACCTTACATATACACCAACTGCAAAATTGATGTCAGGTCTCTTGCGCTATTAAGTAGAGTAATGATCCAATGAGTGCTCTATATCTTGTTTGCTCAACTGATTTTCCTTTTGAATCAAAATCTATCTTGATTGATGTATTCATTGGTATTTTGACAGATGACTTCTCTTCCATACCAAACTTTTTCATCAAATCTCTTGTATATTTGGTTTGACTTATGAAGGTTCCATCTTTCATATATTTTACTTTAAGTCCTAGGAAGAAAGTTAATTCTCACATCATGCTCATCTCAAACTTTCCTTGCATTAGTTTTGAGAATTTGTCACACATGTCCTTGTTTGTGGATCTAAAGATGATGTCATCCATATAGATTTGAACAAGCAAGATGCTTTCTCCATCTTGAATTTGTCAACCTTTCCTTTTGTGAATCCATTGTCTATGAGAAACTATGACAATGTACCATACCAAGCCCTTGGAGCTTGCTTCAATCCATAAAGCACTTTCTTTAATCTGTACACTTTATCTCATATTGTCTTCTGCTCAAATCATAGATGTTGTTCAACATAAATTTCTTCCTACAATAATATAAAATGCACTCTTCACATCCCATCTGATAAACTGTGAAGTTTTTGTGAGCAGCATAGGCAAGAAACATCCTGATTGCTTCAAGTATTTCAATTGGGGAAAATGTTTCATCAAGATCTATACCTTCTTCTTGGCAATACCCTTTGGCTACCAATCTTGCTTTGTTTCTGACTACAGTTCCTTCTTCATTCATCTTGTTCCCGAATACTCACTTTGTCCCAATGACATTTTGGTGAGTAGGTCTTTGAACCAACTCCCAAACGTTGTTCATTTCCAATTGATTTAACTCTTATTGCATAGTTAGGATCCAGTGTGTGTCATCTAAGGCCTCAAACACATCCTTTGGTTCAATCTGTGAAATGCAACAAGTGAACATAGCTTCATGTTGAGTTCTTGACCTTGTTCTTACTCATTCTCTAACATTTCCTATGACGCAGGTGGATTGTCTCTCAGCCATCTCACATCAGGTTGGAGTAAGTCAGTTGGGTTGTTCTGTCTTGCAGCTAAGTTGTCCTGAACAACTTCCTCTTGATCATCTGGATTCAGCTGCAATCTTTCCAGCTCTCTTTGAGATTCAACTAACTCATCTACATTAGGGTCGAGTCTTCTGGAGCTGTCTCAGTATAAGAACTCGTATGAATAGTTGGTTGATTAATTTTCTCAGCTAACTCATCAATGTCTTCTGCACTGACATTTGGTTCATCAAATACTACATGAATTGACTCTTCTGTGACCATAGTCCTTTTGTTCAGAACTCTGAATTCTTTACTTTCGGATGAGTATCCAAGAAATATTCACTCATCGCATTAGCATCAAAAGCCTTGAGGTTATCTTTTCCATTATTGTGGATAACGCACTTTGTTCCAACGATATGAAAATATCCCACATTTGATTTTCTTCATGTCCATATTTCATAAGGGTTTTTGGAAAGTTGCATGTTGACCATGCATCTGTTCTGAGTATAACAAGCTATATTAAAAGCTTCAGCCCAAAATCTTTAGGCAATCCAGCTTCAGCTAACATGGTCCTTGCAGCTTCGTTGAGTGTTCTATTTCTTCTTTCAGCTACTCCATTCTGCTGTAGAGTCCTTGCATTTGATAATTCATGAGCGATCCCATTTTCTACACAATACTGAGCTATAATCCCATTGACAAACTCAGTTTGCCAATTAGATCTTATCTTGATAATGAATTGACTCTTTTCATTCTGAACTCTAAAAAAAAAAATTCTCTCTAGGGTTTTGCTCTCTCCTCTCTCTTGATCACGGTTTGGACGTCCCGTTTTTCACCTCCAGCGCTGTCGCCGGCCATGGCCTCGCCGGAGTCACTCGCCTTCTCCGGTTTAACTTCGAATTATGAGCAACATCATGCACGTCCTCCTCCTAAATTTGTTGATAGTAAATCCTTATCATTGGGAAGTTTCTCCTTCTACGGGGTGCCATGGACGTTCCTATCGTACACCTCCAACACGCAATGCGTTCATCATCGTTGTCCTCTCCAACAGGGGTGGTCCCCCGCATAACTACTGCGCAGCGTCGTCATCCTCGCACTGACCAAGAGTTCCTCCAAATAGCCGCGCCTTACATACTCCGCGCAACAACCCCACAATGTGGTCCATGCGCAGCCTCAGCCTCCCAGCGTGGTCCCACGCCACATCATCCCCCCAGCGTGGTCCCCGCGCATCAGCAGCAGACCATGCAGCAGCCCCTCACACAACAGCAATGCCCATACCTTGTTGCTACGCGCACGTGCAGGCCGCAAGGAAAGGTGACAGCAGTGGGGCGCCTGCCCCTTATGATCCTATGCTTATGATGGAGCGGCCTTTTACCCCCATGGCCGCTGCCAGCCATGGGGGGGCCAGCCCCCCACCATCTACATTTGGGGGGCCGGCGGCCACTTTCCCACCATCCCAGGCCGCCCCTCCCCAGGGGAGTGATGACCCCTGGGCCGCCGTCCGCCATCCGCAGGGTCCCGAAAGATGCTTGGTCCACATCCGATTCCAGAATCCAATAATGAGCAACGAAACACTGGATATCTTGCTCCAACATCTTCCGATTATGAAACGAGCCTGCGACATTCGGCTCATACTTCAAACGCTAACCCCAATTTTGGTTACTCTTTTGCTAAAGTTGTTGCAGGTACTAATCATCTGGACCCCACACCTCAGGCCCCAGGTAATGCAAACTTGTTTTCCACGGTGGTTTCTTGTAAAAGCCAATCTATTCCAAAACCGGTTCGGAAAGGTGAGTACTATTCAGTTACAATCGATGATAATGTCTACCAACAACGTCTAGCTGAATTTTCCTATTCTTTAATTGGACGGGTTCTTTTGGGAAAAGGTAACAAGCCATGGGCGACTATGCTTTTGCATAAACGCCTATCTGAATTATGGGGTATTAAGAATGACTGGAAATTAATTCCCTTGGGCAAGGGATTCTTTTGTGTCAAATTGTTTAGTGCGCAGGATCGTTCTCAGGCTCAGCAACGCACTACTTGGACGCTTAATCCTGGTACTATCTGTCTATCTCCATGGGTGCCGGACTTCACCCCTTATAAGGATCAGACCTCAGTGGCCAGCGTTTGGGTACGCATTTTCGAACTCAGTCTGGAATACTGGGATCCCAATAACATCATGGGGATCGCTAGTGCTCTCGGAAACCCATTACAAATTGATCAACGCTCACTGGATGGTTCTTTGGGTCATTTCATCCGGGTTCTGGTGGACATTGATCTCTCTAAGCCACTGGAACAACACATCATGGTCGAACGCACTGGCAAGTGTTCTTTTGTTTCCGTCAGTTATGAAAAACTACCTCAGTTTTGCTCAAGGTGTACTGTTACGGGACACTCAACAGCTTCTTGTCGCTTTAACAAACCGGGTAATACGGATACGGAAGGGTGTGTATCACCGGCCCAGGGACGCCCACAGGAGCCTGCACCTCGCCACCACTCGCCAAAGAGGGCGTTCCGGGTTCGTAGAGTTTATCGTCTGTTCAAGAGACAAGACAGCAAGGCCGTTGATGACTCAATGGGAAATACGGTTTCGGCTACGCGCGCAGGCTCTCCTCCTCGCGCCATAGTCACTTTCCCTCCACACATCCATCTTGGTAACACTTTCGAGGCTCTTGGTTCAGTTGACTCCCAGGATCAGCAACCCGAAGGTGTCCAAGCGGTATCCATTAGGAATCATCTCCCAGGCCAAGATTTCCAATACAAGCACGCTCTCCACCATTTGGCCTATCACGAAGACAATATCCTTTGGGGAAGCCTATTCGTACTCGAGTCGTGCTTTCCTGGACGCTTCCTTGATTGACTAAAGATCGAATTCTCCAAAAAGTAACGTCAGGGCCGTCGCCCCCTGCTCATGATGTTACTATTGCAACGGAGAGTTCAGAACCACACGAGATGAACTTTGCAGCTTCCAAGAAATGGGCAGACTATGCAGAAGAAGTGGGTCATCCTCAATCATCATACTCTGCTATGCACCACACGCCTGTTTTCACCGTGCGATCGTCACGGGCGCCACCCCCCCAACCTTCTCAATGAATTGCATCTTCTGGAACATCCGGGGGATTGGGAATGTTGCATCTCGTAATGTTCTTAAGGCCTTATGTCAAAAGCATAAGCCTTCGATTTTGGCTATTTGTGAACCTAAGGTGGACATTTCGACTATTTCCGATTCGTATTTGCATAGCCTGGGTTTGATTCTGGCAGGTCAAAGTTTTCGATGCAATGGACGGCCAGACATTTGGGTTCTTCACGACTCCACAATCTCAATCCTTAACCAGGTTTGGTCTTCTACTCAATGTATCGTTCTCCAAGTTCAATTTGGTGCTTTGATTTTTCATGTTGGCTTCACTCATGGTTTGTGTGATTACATTGCACGACGTGAGCTCTGGCTGGATTTGAGGAATTTTGATCTTACTGATCTGTTACTTGTTGGGGATTTTAATGCAATTTCGGGACATCATGAGCGCTCGCGCAATGATACTCTTTCCCAAGCCTCGTGCCAGGATTTCAGGGACTTCATAGAGGACGCTGGTTTGTTTGCGGTACCGATGACGGGGAATTCATTTACTTGGTGCTCCCCTCGAAGGCCTCTATCTTTACTTCAGGCTAAGTTGGACAGAGCCCTTGCTACATGTCCATTTTTCGCTTACTGGCAGGATGTCAAGGGCTTAGTTCTTCCTCGTATTAGATCTGATCACCACCCCATTTTGGTTTCTTGTTCTTCAGCCGTAAGCAGGGGACCGGTTCCGTTTCGTTTTCAGCGTATGTGGGTTCATCATGATTCTTTCCGGGATTTGGTTACAACCTCTTGGGCCTCTCCATGTGACACGCCCAACCCTCTATTGCGTGTCATGTGGAAGCTCAAGCGGTTGCGACATGTTATTAAAGATTGGAACAGGGATGTGTTTGGGGATGTTAATCGTCGCGTGGATAGCCAGATGGAGCATCTTCGACAGATTCAAGCAGATATTGAGACTTTGGGCTATACCGCTTCTTTCCGGGACAGCGATCTGGACGCCCAGTTGAAGCTTTCGCAGATGTTACAGTCACAATCCGAATTCCTTAAGCAAAAGGCCCGTACTGCCTGGCTTAAGGATGGGGATCGTAAGGGGCGTGCATGCATCCAAGGACTTATGGTTGGGGGGAACTTCATTGATGATGCAATGGTCCTTGGGGAGAACATCGTTTCCTTCTACAAGGATCTTTTCGCAGACAATGGGAGTTCTGCTACGGACTTCTCATTAGTCGACCAGGTTATTGCTCACAGGGTGGGGGCGTAGGCCAACGCCACACTCATTGCTATTCCTTCAGATTTAGAGGTTAAGGAGGCGGTCTTTGATATGGATTCTAATAGTTCTCCGGGGCCAGATGGTTTTAATGGAATTTTCTATCGTCATTTCTGGGATGTCATCTCGGCCGAGGTCACTGCAGCTGTTGCTTTTTCTTCAGTAATTCGTCACTACCTCTGGGATTGAATGCTAGTTTCATGGCACTCATGCCAAAGACTAAGGACGCGAATGTGATTGAAAACTTCAGGCCGATTGTTATGAGCAACTTCATTTTCAAGATCATCACGAAGATATTGGCTACGCGTTTGGGATTAATGGTGTCAGACTATCTATCTCCGACGCAGTTTGGTTTTATCCCTGGCAGGCAGATTTATGATTGTATTGCCATGGTATCTGAAGGCTTTAATGTCTTACAGGGTCGCACAGATTCGAATATGATCCTGAAAATTGATATTCGAAAGGCTTTTGACACATTGAGGTGGGATTTCTTACTATATGTCTTGCGCCGCTTTGGTTTCTCAGATACCTTTGTGCGTTGGGTGGAGGTGGTTCTTCGGTCATCCAGGATTTCTGTGCTGTTAAATGGGACGCCGGTGGGTTATTTTCCATGTTTTAGAGGTGTCAGACAAGGGGATCCTTTATCACCATTATTGTTTTGCATTGCGGAGGAAGTCCTGGGGTGACTCATTGAAGTGGCGATGGATCGGGCTCGGCTATCCTCCTTCATGGCGCCAAGAGGAATAGTCTTTCCATCGTCCATCTTATACGCAGACGATATCGTAATCATGTGTGGGGCGTCTTCTACTAATGCCCGGGTCTTGCTTCAGATTCTTACTCATTATGCAGATATCTCGGGTCAAGTGTTTAATCCACAGAAATCCAAGGTTTATTTTGGGTCGCAGGTTTCACATTATGTCCGTGGAAGGGTGCAAAGACATTTTGGGGATACATCCGGGCGTTCCCCACTGTCTATTTGGGCGCTCCAATCTTGAGGGAGCTCCAAAAGTAGCGGATTCTGACCTATCTTTGACAAGATAATCCTTAAGTTACGCGATGGAAAGGTTCGTCTCTTTCCCTTCTTGGTAGGGTTTGCCTTGTTAATTCGGTGATAACTAGTTCTTTTGTGCACACCATGATGGTTTATAAATGGCCTGCAACGCTCCTAAAACAAATGGAAAAGGCCATGCGGAACTTCATTTGGACGGGGATGTGAATTCTAAAGGAAAAGTGGTGGTCAATTGGGATACATCTTTGCACGCCCGGACGAGAAGGAGGTCTAGGCGTGCGATCGATTGTGGCGCTAACAGGCTTTCTTAATGAAATTGGGGTCGGAAGGTTTTGAACTCGGAATCGTTAGTTTATAGGACCTCGGATAACGGTACTTTACTAGAAATGGGGATATCCGTCGGTCCTTTATTCCTTCTTCTATTTGGTCTGGGATTAAACCCCGTATTTTCGATTGCTTGGATGGTGCTCGTTGGATCCCAGGCGCCAATTCCAAAGTTTTATTCTGGATTGATAATTGGTTGGGATACTCCATAGGCAGCAATTGGCATCCCAGGAGGAGTATAGATATTTATTCCATCGTATCTCCGATTATTTTTATGATGGGTCTTGCACTTCACCCTCTCTTTTGTGGAGGCCTATTTGGAGTGGTTCGTACAATTGTGTGCGTCCCAATTGCACCAACATCCCGGGATACTCGTGTTTGGTTGAACTCGGAGGATGGTTCGGTTACCTCGAAGGCGGCTTACAATTATATACACCCCCATCGCCCGATAGTTAGATGGGGTTCTTGATTTGGTCCCGAGATATCCCTCGAACGGAGATCGGTGGTGGCATGGAGGGCAATACACAACCAACTGGCTGTCCAGGATTCTCTGCGTGCTAGGGAAAGTTTTACTGGCCCTTCGGTTTGTGTTCTTTGCAGGGAATCGGAAGAATCGGTTGATCACTTATTTGTTTCTTGTGCTTTTGCAGGACATATATGGCGTTGGATTTTCCAATCTTTCCATGTGCGACCCCTCCAGACATACAGTTTCAATGAGTTGTTGGTGCGGCTAATGTCTTTTCATTTCAGTGACCAGGTTGCTTTCCTTTGGCGTGTGGCGATTCTTTCCTGCATCTGACTTATCTGGCACATCCGTAACGAGCTGATTTTCCGTAACAAAATTTGGACTCTGGAGGCGGCGATCATCCATCTACAGGTACTCATTGTAGAATCAACATCTTTGGATAGGGGATGCATGAACAATGATCAACAGGACCTTTTAATCCTGCGCGGTTTGAGAGTTCCTGGAAGGGCTAGGCATGCTCCGAGGATTGTGGAGGTCCAGTGGCAAAAGCCCCTCCCGGGTTGGATTAAGGTTAACACGGATGGCAGCGCTTCAGGGGCGGCGGGCAACCTAACAGCCTCCGGAGTCTTCCGAAACTGTAGAGGATTCTTTCGTGGATGCTTTGTCCATCATTGTGGTTCAGGGTACGCATTTGAGGCTGAATTAGTTGCAGCAATGTGGGCAATTCAATACGCATCTGCAAAAGGTTGGACGCAACTTTGGTTGGAATCGGATTCGATGTATGTGGTGAACTTACTGGAGAAGAGAACTATGGAAGTCCCATGGCGCCATCTTAGCTATTGGAGCCAAACCCTGCATCTGCTCAGAGGTATTGATCTTGTAGTTTCTCATATCTTTTGAGAAGGGAATCGGGTGGCAGACATGCTGAGCAAGAAGACGGAGAGTGGCACCTGGTGGGGCGTCCCGCCCACAGACCTTCTTGACTCCCTCACTGATGATTATGTTGGCCAATCCAACTATAGGTTTGTTCCTTAATGCGTCATTGCTTCAGGTTTCTTTTTTAGGCGCCTTCTTTCCTGGGGGGTACTCTTTTTCCTTCCAAGGGTTTTTCCCACAAGGGTGGGTTTTACCTTGGAAGGTTTTAACGAGGCCCCAACCATTCAGCCATCTGGTCGGCTTGTGACCACTTCGTTTTGGTTGTTGACACTATTTCCAAGCTTTCTTTTGGTTACCTGATCAGCCTGTGATCAGGAGTACTCTTTTTTCATTTTTTATATATATATTCGCATTTATTCAAAAAAACAGATGAGGAAGCTTTTGTAGTGTTTCCTTCTCCTTACACATAAAAATGGTCCATGTGTGTCTTGAAAAATCATCCACTACCACAAGGGTATATTTCTTTCCACTAATGCTTGTTGGTTCCACTGGTCCAAATAGATCCATGTGCAAAGATGCAAAATCCTTGTTGATGAAGGATCTGTCTTTTCTTTGAATGATGATTTGATTTGCTTTCCTTTCTGACAAGCGTCACAAATACTTGTTGTACACTGAATCTGGTAATCCTTCAACCAGATGACTTCTCGCAAGCTTGTTGATAGTCTTGAAATTCAGATGACTGAGTTTTATTGCCATAATACTTTTCAATAAGACTATTAATACGTTTTACGAGGAATATTAATACTTTTGAGAGAAAAATCAATATTTTTCATGAGGATTACTAGAAAAACTGTTCAATGAGATTATTAATACTTTTACGAGGGATTGATAATACTTTTCACGAGAAAAACTAATAGATATTTTTATGACATTTTTTCCAGGCTTATTCTTGGTTACCCGATCGACTGTGATCGACAACTCTCTTTTTTATTTTTATATATTACTCGAACTTATTAAAAAAAGGGTCTTAGTGATACTATGCAACTTTCTAATATTACGTCACTACCTAAGATTTTTTCAATTGGACAATTAATATATTTTAGGTAGATTACTAATACTTTTGAAGGAAAAATCAATATGTTTGATGAGGGCTACTAATTTTTTTTTTTAATAAGTTGGGAGTAGTGGTTGGAAGGGAGGAGATAAATTTCAAAGAAACTGAAAGATACAGGGTTCGAACCCTGGTCAACACCCTTATAAAGGGTGAGCGATACCACTTGAGCTACAAGCTCGTGGTTGGGCTACTAAAAATATTGTTCAAGAGAATTAGTAATACGTTTCAGATGTACTACTAATATTTTTCATGGGAAAAATTATACTTTTTACGGCCCTAGTGATACTACGTCACTGCCTAATATTACAAAAATACCACTGGTGCATGAAATTATTAAAAAAAATGGGTCGAGTTGGGTCCGTCTAACGGAACAGGCCAATTAGACGGTTGACCAGAATGTTTGTCTACTTTTAATGGTATATTTTTCAAAATAACTACAAAATTTTATTAATTTGTATATATCTTCTGTTTCTTTTCCATGATATCAAAACTTCGTGCTTATTTACAAATGAGAAACCCCGTATTTTCGATTGCTTGGATGGTGCTCGTTGGATTCCAGGCGCCAATTCCGAAGTTTTATTCTTGATTGATAATTGGTTGGGATACTCCATAGCTGACAGAATTGGCATCCCAGAGGAGTATAGATATTTATTCCATCAGCGTATCTCTGATTATTTTTATGATGGGTCCTGGCACTTCACCCTCTCTTTTGTGGAGGCCTATTTGGAGTTGGTTCGTACAATTGTGCGCGTCCCAATTGCGCCAACATCCCGGGATACTCGTGTTTGGTTGAACTCGGAGGATGGTTCGGTTACCTCGAAGGCGGCTTACAATTATATAAGCCCCCATCGCCCGATAGTTAGATGGGGTTCTTGGATTTGGTCCCGATATCCGGAACGAAGATCGGTGGTGGCATGGAGGGCAATACACAACCGACCGGGCTGTCCCGAGATTCTCTGCGTGCTAGGGAAAGTTTTACTGGCCCTTCGGTTTGTGTTCTTTGTAGGGAATCGGAAGAATCGGTTGATCACTTATTTGTTTCTTGTGCTTTTGCAGGACATATATGGCGTTGGATTTTCCAATCTTTCCATGTGCGACCCCTCCAGACATACAGTTTCAATGAGCTGCTGGTGCGGCTAATGTCTTTTCATTTCAGTGACCAGGTTGCTTTCCTTTGGCGTGTGGCGATTCTTTCCTGCATCTGGCTTATCTGGCACATCCGTAACGAGCTGATTTTCCATAACAAAATTTGGACTCTGGAGGCGGCGATCATCCATCTACAGGTACTCATTGTAGAATCAGCATCTTTGGATTAGGGATGCATGAACAATGATCAACAGGACCTTTTAATCCTGCGCGGTTTGAGAGTTCCTGGAAGGGCTAGGCATGCTCCGAGGATTGTGGAGGTCCAGTGGCAAAAGCCCCTCCCGGGTTGGATTAAGGTTAACACGGATGGCAGCGCTTCAAGGGCGCCGGGCAACCTAACAGCCTCCGGAGTCTTCCGAATCAGAGTGGATTCTTTCGTGGATGCTTTGTCCATCATTGTGGTTCGTGTACGCATTTGAGGGTGAATTGGTTGCGCAATGTGGGCAATTCAATACGCATCTACAAAAGGTGGACGCAACTTTGGGCTGAATCGGATTCGATGTATGTGGTGAACTTACTGGAGAAGAGAACTATGGAAGTCCCATGGCGCCATCTTAGCTATTGGCGCCAAACCCTGCATCTGCTCAGAGGTATTGATCTTGTAGTTTCTCATATCTTTCGAGAAGGGAATCGGGTGGCAGACATGCTGAGCAAGAAGACGGAGTGGCACTGGTGGGCGTCCCGCCTACGACCTTCTTGACTCCTCATCGATGATTAGGTTGGCCAATCCAACTATAGGTTTGTTCCTTAATGCGCCATCGCTTGGTTTCTTTTTTTAGGCGCCTTCTTTTTCCTGGGGTACTTTTTTTCCTTCCAAGGGTTTTTCCCACAAGGTGGGTTTTACCTTGGAAGGTTTTAACGAGGCCCCAACCATTCACCATCGGCTTGTGACCACTTCGTTTTGGTTGTTGACACTATTTCCGAACTTTTTTTGGTTCCGATCACCATCGAGGATTTTTTTCATTTATATATATATATATATATATATATATATATATATTCGCATTTATTCAAAAAAAAAAAACAAAAGAGAAACAAAATGAAAGGCCATGAGAAAATACTTTTTTTATTTTAAATATTTTAATTTCCTTTTTATTGCTTTCATTAGATATCAATTGAGCATAAACAAGTCCGGACTGTGGAACCAACCCAAGATTGCAAGTTACAGCTTTAAAATGCGGAATCACATATAAAAATGATATTAATATATATAGATAAAAATGATGAAAAGGAATGAACGGCTAAAAACCAAAAAGGAATGAAAATTCTGAAAGGGCTTCTCTATGAAAGAGGGCCACCATTAAAATATGAGCAAGTCTCTTGTGAGATTTGCCTCACTTTCTAAATCCAAAACGGGCCTCCTGGCCTTCTTGAGAACATGAACCATGAAAATAAATTTAAAAACAATAATGAACCATGAAAAAAACAAAAATAAACCCTAAAAACATGAACCATGAAAAATAAACCGAAAAACAAAAATAAACCCAAAAATAAAAAATAAGCCCTAAAAAAAAACTAAAAATCCTAAAAACCCAAATCAATTAAAAATAAACCCAAGAAACAAAATAAACCCTAAAAAACAAATATAAACCCTAATAAAAATAAAATATGAAAAAAAAAACCTTTAAAACTTTGTGTAAGGGCTCCGTGACCGTCTCACGCAAGTTTTTGCCTTAAAATATTGATTTTACCATCAATATGAACCAACAGTGCTTCACTTTTGATTTTATAAACCATTGCCAAACTTTTACTTCAGTAGTATCATCTAATATTGAAGACACGCTGGGTTCTGAAACTCCCCCATCATCATCTAATATTGAAGACACGCTGGGTTCTGAAACTGATGGGGGGAAAATGAAATTTAATCTACCTTCATCAAGAGCCTCAAATAGTCATCGTATCCTGAAATCTCAAGCTCTACTATCAAGAAACACATGGAAAAATGTGACTCAAACATAATATCCAAGTTGGCCATCAAATGTCACTTAAAAATTGCACTGTGGAAAACAATGAAAATAATTTTGTGGCCAACCCCAATAATATTGCCTGGTGAGAATAACCAGTTAGGGTCAGCACAATTTTGAAGCAAAAAAGATTTTGACAAGAGTCCCCACTAACTCCAACTATAACAATGATTCTCAATTCATCAATTTTCCAAATTAACCTAGAACCTTCTCCTATTTACAGGACCTCGTCGACCTGAATAACGGGCATCCGGGTTTTTTGCATTAAATCCTCTCCCATTGCCTACCCTATTGTCACTTCCAACTGCTGCATTTCTCAAAAAACGTCTCTCTCTTGAAGCACTAGTATAATTGTTCGACCTGTCCACTTCATCCGACAGTGGCTGAAGCCCTTGCAAATCAGGTTCAGGGACAAAATCCGATGGCCGTTTCGATTCATCCATTCTCCTAAAGGTAATTGATATCCTGGAAGTAAGACAACTAGGAATCAGCCTTCTCTGAGAACCATAATAAAAAGAAGAAAAATCTCTACCTTCTTTCCAAATTATACCTTTTCGAAGGGACTGCCGCACACAGTGCTTAGCCACGTCAGCTCCATTTCCATTTATAACAAGAACAGATCTGGTTCCAAATTAGTAACAGATGATCAATTAATTGGAAGGATAAAATTGAAAATACGAAATAGTTTTTTTACACAGCAAATACTTACCCAACCGGCAGGGGAATCGCATACGAACCAGCAAACTCACCAGGACCCACTATTTTCAAGTTTGACCCAAATAGTATATCGCACTCACTAAGAAATGAGACGGTGCAGAATGGTCTAACGAAATCGTGATTATCGATGTGAGGTGGTATACAGTCCCCTCTTCGTAGATATTCACGATACAGCTGTCAGGAACACAGGACGGTGGCAAAACACACCATCTGACAAGCCTTTTGATCATAACCTTAAATAGATGAGGCAAAGGATCAACCACTTCATTCTTTAGGATGCCTGGTGGATTACCATTTTTATCCTGCCAGCCAAAATTAGTTCAGATACATGCTGTTTAAATCTCCACTTCTAAAACATAAAGCAGCTAAACACTGAAAAATTATGGAAGTTTCACATCAAAAGCAACATTCGAGGGACTTACTGTGGCATAATTGTAACAGCAACCAAATTGAAGAGTTACACGTCCCTTTCCCCTCATCCACTTCTGGGGTGCAGAATATGTGCGCTCTAAAATAAATTATCAAGAGAGGCGTAATTACTACAATGATTTGGTAAATAAACATTTAAGTAAAATAAATGGAATGATAATTTGCTCATTTAAACCTCATAATGGAACATAAATTCATGAAAAGACCAGGAAGTTACAAAAGTAAACCGATGCACACGGATTGCATTTACAATCAACAATGTGAATCACAAAAGAGAAGATTTTCAATTTACCAATTTAGGGGAAAAAAACTACTGTTTGTGACCAGAAAGTGCCACAGATTCATTGAAACTTCAATGCCAACAGGCTGTTTTGCATTATTGCATATAACTTTCGTCCTTTCTTTCTTTTGTTGTTTGGGTGGGGGACAAATACCAAACCAAAAGCTTCGAAATGAAAGACGAGGTGCGCTATTTTAGTGATATGATGCAAAGTTACATAGTAGGGAGGTAAATCAGCTGGAGCTCAAACTTCCCAAATCAGTGAAAAACCCTGAGAACTTGAAAGTTTTGTGCAGATTTTGTCAAGAAGCCCAAAATGGGAACGAAACAAGAAAATTTATTAATTGCCTTGGTGAAATTTTACATTCTCCCTAATGTTCCCAATTATAGTCCTCTTCAGTTGTATGACAAAATAAGGTACAATCTTACTCAAAAGGAAAAGGTTCCCAAAGTGCAGTACTCATCCAAAGAATCAATACTCCTACCAATTAGTCACATTTTTCATTAAAAAAATGAGTTGATACTCACTGAAAAAATTAAAGATAATTGGCCAAGGGCTGTTTCACATAGCAATATCCACAAGAAAAGCTGGGTTTGAAAAGGAGTGGAAAGCAATAAATCAATAGTAAACCCTAATAACAAAGAACCACCAGCCATTTGGCCTGGTGGTATCGCCTCCAACCTTTGTCTCATAGGTCAAGGGTTCGACCGTAGTGTGTGTGTGTGTGTGTTATTTTTTTAAATTTAAAAAAAAAAAAATACCTTTATATACATGATCAAAAAAGAAAATTCATTACACGGTATTTGATTATTAAATTTAAAAGGCAAAGTATATAATTTGCCTCACAAGGAAACAAGCTATCAGAGTCGTAGAGTAAATCTGGAAAGACAATGTCTACTGATCTGCATTTGAGCTTGACGATCTTCCAAATAATTTATTGTGGTTATACGACAGGAAATGGAAGCCTTTGACAGATAAAATTACTTATCCTGTGGTGTGAAGCTGTCTGTGAATAAGTTGGTATCACAATTATGCAAAGGATGATTTACCATCTAAAAAGACTAGTCTGTCTTCCTTCCATCTCTCTATGTATTGAAAACCTTCCTTTCCTTATGCCACCCTTTGGCTGATGTGCCAGGCATCCACTTACGTTTGATGGACCTTACCAAAGCGTGTTCAAGCTCTTCCTATGCCAAATTCAATCATTCAATTGATTTCCCCGCATTGGAAAATTTAATCAATAAGAAGACTAGGACCGCCTCATGGGTGGTGACAGGCTAAAGTCTCGGGAAAGGGCTGGATTCTGGCCTATTTAAAGAAGAGGTACCAAAGATCGTATTTGAAAGCAACTGAAGAAACTCCTTTATGAACAGAGAAAAATCGGGCAACAACCAGAAGGGAGTCGTCCACTCTGATGACACGCACACGAGAGAGAGAGAGAGAGAGGGAGTTGAAAGAAAATCCTGGAATAATTGGAAGCTTCAAATACTCATCATTACAAATATTTATCAGATTAGAACATGAGAATCTGAAATTCATGCGTGTTTTTGCATTCTCACATAATTATATATGACACATGTTTCAATTTGACAGGTTTTATCATATTGCATAATTAGGCCATACTAGCAATTATGTGTTGTAACTGTGGTACATTGATGCAAATTAGGAAAGTGTAATGGTGAGTTTCGAATGAGGGTGACAAAAATTCTCTGCAATGGACGAGGAAAGTGGAACTCCATTCCAGACTCCCTTTGCATCTCCTTGGGCAACCCTGTTGCAACACAGGTTGATGCTGCCACACATGTCCAACACACTAGAGATAATGAAAATAAGCAGTGGCTGATGAGTCAATCCCTGCAGCACAGGAGCCTGCTGAACAGAATGCTCCTCATGCTTACACATCATGGTTTCCGGGATTTAGGAATTAAGTTGATGTTCCTATGACAAAGAAGGGAAAGAAAAAGGACATTGTGGACCCTGACCACCAACCTTAGTATCAGTCCCACCGACACTACCCCTAATATCGACTCATTTGAATAACATGAGGTAACACCAGAAACCTATTGAGCCTGAATTTGACTCAAGACTCGGATCATGATATAAAGTGATGCTTACTCCATAAATTTCTATTCTGCCTTAAATAAAGAAATATGGAAGTTAATCTCAACAACGCAAGTTCCATTCTGAGAGGTTACAGCATTTGGATATTTATGTTGAATGGACTATTGATTCTTTGTTAGAAATGGGGTTTAATGGCTATTGTGGCTAAGGTTGCGCCATATGTAAGAGCTGTTTTTTTTTTAAATTACTCCAATCACGTTTGAAAAAGTGATACGTGTGTAACAAGGTTTATAACTTTTCTCCTCAATTTAGCAATGAGTTTTCTGGTATATCTGATGTTCATGATATAAATCTGCCTAAAGATTATGGAACGGAGATTAGGGAATTAACTGGACAGAAGATTAAAAAGGCCTAGTACAACATAATTCGTAGCAGCTGCAGTAGCTTTGATGCAATTTTACATACATAGCTTTAACGGGACATCAACTTCTAACTCAAGAGTTATATACTCAAGGATCAGGTTATATAATTGTGCTATATTGGATTTATTAAAAGTGAGGCCCTTAAGAGTTTAGAGTAACTAACTTAGTATGCCTTTCAATGATTAAAAAAACTATTCCCATCTACAAAGCAGCTTTCTGTCTTCAATTTTGTATCCCTTATTCTTATTACCTTTTTTTTTTTTTCTTTTGCATATCATATATTCAGAAAAAAGCTTTCAAAAGTGGGCAAAAACTTTTATCTGGAAAAGCTTTTCCCTTGTGCCAAAAAGGGGCCATGGATTCCATTGCCCTATCCAAGAAAAAAAGTTACAAATCAACAATAATAGATTCCCAAAAATCCAAAATATGGAAATGTGACAAGACCAATGTTATACACAACAAAATGTGTATAAGAAGACATAAAAACAGGCCCTAATCAGAAAGTTAACCATTCCCACATGCCCAAAATAACTGTACAATCAAGGAAATCTAAATACTGAATTGTTTTTAGATAATTGTCTCAAAATGAATTTGCTGTCATAAAACTAGATATCTATGCCCTTCACTCATATGAATCTAGCCACAAACAACCATGTTAACCAATTAGGCACAGGCAAACATAATTATGTGTTATCATAATTCCCATAGGGCCAGGTGAAACAAATAATGATGTGAACAGAAAAAAAAAAAAAGGTAATATGACGTTGAACTTCATGTAAATAACGCACCTTTCAACAGCCCGTCCCTTCCCATCTCCCGGAGCTGTTCTACATAACCTACAATCCTCTTTTGTTCGGCAGCACTGAAGACACCTTTATGTAACTCCAGCCCATCGAGTATGTTCACAAGTCTCCCATTAACTCTTTCCAAACATATGAAATCCTTCTTCCTCTCAACACTATTAAATCGGATGTATTCTCTCTGATCCCTCGACAATGCCACCTTTGGCTTAGCTCCATTCATAGATGTTCCCTCCACAGAAAAATCATTCGCATCATTAAGTCTACTGCTCACTTCATTCTCTTCTTCTGCCGCAAGTTCATCCTCCAGAGCCATATCGGCCCAAGACTTTTTCAAAGATGGGCTTGCAAGTGGTGCTGAGGAGCTAAATGTTTCGCTTGTTGATGAGGCTTCAACAGCATGTTCTGACAACCCATCAGCCTCGTCTTTCCAACTGCCCAATGAATACGTATCTGCATCGTCATTATTATCTGCAATGTCTTTTGTACTCCCAGTGGAATGGGCAGTACAATTGCCTCGATCTTCTTTACATTGATTCAGATGTATAACATTTGGAGAAGCAGCAGCAAAGTTCCCTCTACATTCAAGAGTTTGACATCTTAATTAAATCATAACCAACCATAATCGATCATTAAAAGCAAAAAAAAAACAAAAAGTATATCCCCTAGGCCCTAAGTTTCGTAATTTTCCCAAAAGAAAAAAAAAAAAAAATTATTCCATAAATTTCAGGGGAGGGGGTGGAATCAATATTAAGAGACATCTGATAGGGGAAAAAATAAACTTTTGCAAAACAAACGCACTTTAAATTCCAAGAAGAATTTTTTTCCCAAAGGAATCCGCATTCGACATTTGAACTCATTACTGAAAAGGGAAGCTAATTCAGTTTCAAATTTGTGTAAAAGTTCATAGATTGCTAATAAAAAAAAATAAAGCCGATGCTAATCTCCACGAAGTACAACCCGTATACTAAAACTTAGATACATTATATGAGAGTAACATAAGTCTGTAAAATACACAAAATTCATATGTGTATATTTGGTGATGGCATGTAAAAAGCAAGGGTCAGTTGGAAACCTGTGTGGAGGGATCCGATGCCATTAGAGAGGGTTTGCGTGCAAGATTTACAGAGGCCCCGGGACAAGAAAGGCAGCCAATTGGACAAAAACTCGGCGGCGATCCGGATTTCCTCGTAGTCGTAATTGAGGAAGAAGGGGTCCATCTTTTGAGTTTTTTGGTGGTCAGTCATGGCGGAGGAATCGGTGGAGAGTCGGCGAGAGAGAAAGTATAGAGAGAGAGAGAGAGTATAAATAAATAAATAAATAATAAATAAAATGAAAAAGTGGTGCGTGAGAGGGAAACAGAGTCCAACCCCAACCTCAAAGCGTATATCAAAAAGTTGAGCGTCTGCGTGTGAAGACCAACCACCTACCCCAATTTTATATGCACGAACGCATCAAACCAAAACAAAGCAAGCAACAAAGGTAATTTCGGATTTTTTATCAATATTTTTTATAGCTTTTATTAAGACGACTAATGTTTTTTCATAGTTTTGTTTTTCTTTTTTTTTTTGAGGAATATAGTTTTGTTTTTCTGATTAAGAAAAGGTACTTAATTTTGGGGGGCAAAAATATCCTTTTATTATTAACATATAATTCAATTTATATATTGAATTAATTTTATTAATTGCCCAATAATTAAGGTGCTTCAAATGGAATAACCCGGCTCAAAGGGTCCGGGACTAGCCAACAGGCCACTTTCTCCTACACGCCCCTACGATCTTTCTGCTTAAGGAATTCAGATTGCAATAACAGTATTTGGGATATGGTGTTTTGGGCTTCAAAATTCCAGCTCACGACGGGCAGCAGAGTAACCCAGAGTCTCAATATCCGCCTGAATCTGACGAACTTTCTCCACCTGACTGTCCACCTTACGATTAACATCACCAAAAACGTTTTTATTCCAACTCTTAATAGCCTAACGTAACCGTTTGAGCTTCAACATAATACGCAAAAGAGGGTTAGGGGAAGGACACGGCTGAACCCATGAGGAGGTAACCAGATCCCAAAACGAGTCGTGACAAACCCACATGCATTGAAAACAAAATGGAACTGGACCTCTGCTGAGAGAGGACGAACAACAAACTAAAAGAGGGTGGTGATCCGAACCAATACGAGAAAGAACCAAACCTTTAACCGCTTGCCAACGAGAGAAAAATCAACAATTAGCTAGGGCTCGGTCCAATTTTGCTTGGAGAAGAGAGTGTGGCGTACATGTGGTGCACCAAGTAAATGTATTACCCGTAGTACGCACAGAAAACAAACCAACATCATCCAAAAAGCCCCTGAAGTCCTGACAAGAAGCCTGGGATAAAATCCCACTGCCCATTCTCTCATGGTGACCTAAAACAGCATTAAAGTCACCAAGGAGCAACAAATCATCAAGACCAAAATTCATCAAATCCAGCCAAAGCGTGCGACGGTCGATATGATTACATAAACCATGAACCAAACCAATATGAAAAATCAGAGAACCCAACTGAACCTGGAGAACAATACACTGAGAAGAAACCAGCACCTGCTGTAAAATAGAAACGCCATGATTACAGAAAACCCAAATATCCACCCGACCATTAGAAAGAAAGTTCTGATTCACAAAACTCAAACCCAAACTAGTCCAGTAAGAGTCTGCAATCGAATTAATGTCCACCTTAGGTTCTGTAAGTCCAAGCGGCTACGATAATCTAGAGGGGGGGTGAATAGATTATCTCCATCTTTTCGATTTTCGCCCTCTTTTCGAACAAAACAAGCCAAGACAATAATAAAGGTGCGGAAAGTAAACAACACACGTCGATTTATAGAGGTTCAACCCACCTAGGGCCTAATCCTCTACCACCCCAAAGATATCCTCAGGGATGGATTTCAAAAAGAAAAAGATTTTATTAATTACCAAAATTAATACAACACCTTACAACATCACCTTGAAGAGCACCACACTCTTCTTCAACACCACCTTTGAGATTACCACAATCTCTCTTGAAGATTACCACAATCTCCAACGGCACCTTGTGAAGATCACCACAATCTTCAACCTTGAAGAATACCAAATTCTTCAACACCTCGACAAGAAGATTACCACAATCTTCTTACACCTAACACCTAGATCACCCAAGTGTGTTCTTACCACAAGAACACTCACAAGGATATCTTGTGTTGAATGATTACCCAAAAATCCAAGATTACAACTCGATAAGAATTATACAATTGAGTGCAAGTGTAATCAAGAATAGCCTAGACCTCAAGAATGTGAAAGTGATAAGCTAGGCAAATTACAACAAGAATAATGACAATATAAGACCAAGTGTTTGCTTGAGTATATCTTGTTGTGTTGTGTTTTTCTCTCTTATTGTTGTGCTTCAAATCTTCCTCTATTTATAGGAGATGATTGATCCTTGATAGGCTCCTCTTGGAATCTGATATCTACAAAAAAATTGCAATTAAAATCAAGATTATAGCTGTTAGAAATCAATCCCACAATTTAGGGAAAAGTTGTCTGCTGCACAACGGTTAGAATTTTGCTGTCAAACATTAGGGCGACCGGTCGCACAGAAATAGACGTTTGAAAAATACACAGCAAAATAACACAGGGCGATCGGTCGACCTCCTCCACAACCGGTCCCCCTCATGGGTTTTTAAGGGAATTCAAGTTCTGTTTCAAAGATACGCCCAGGTACCGGTCGACAGGGGGTCGATCGATCGACGTCACCGGTCGACACCCTGGTCGACCGGTCGACCTGGTCTATTTCAAGTCCGTCTCATTTTTCTGTTCCAAAATTCATCTTCAGGTACGGGTTGCCCTCTACGGCGACCGGTTGACCTCGAGACAGAAATGTTGTCCAATTTTTGTCGAAAATAAAACTCAATAAATACTCCAAAAATTAGTGAAAATATTTTTGATCGATCGCGAGTATTTAGACAACATTTGGAAACATTGTTTGATGTAAAAACACATTAACTCAAAATCATAAAAAGTGTTGTCCAATTTAATGTCGAAAATAAACTTGAAGAAATACTCCGGAAAATATTAAAACCATTTTAAATCATTTAGGAGTATTTGGACAACCTTTAAAAACATTGTTTTGGTATAAAAACAAAATCATCAAAATCATGATAAAATCATTTATCAAACAGGTTCACAGATAGCCAATAAAGACGGTTTATGCTTATGACATAACGCCTTAAGAACATTACGAGAAGCAATGTTCCCAATTTCCCAGATATTCCAGAAGATACAATTCATTGAGAAGTAGGGGGAGCAACCCGTGTTGAGTGCACGAAAATGTCAGAGGTAAGATGGTCCTCAGGATCAGACGCTTGAGCATTAGATACTTCGTCAGCATAATCCGCCTATCATTTCGAAGCCGCAAAATCTAATTCCTTAGGCCCTGTAGAATCCATAATAATCGAGAGGTCATGAATAGCCGAAGATGGACCTTGAGCAACATTCTGAAGCATCCGGGACTTGGTCGTATCAAGAGAGCTATCCCGGAATGCTCTACTTATAGTGCGAATAGGCTTCTCCAGGGGGTGTTGTATCGTCATAGGCAGACTTGTAGAAAAGGAGCCAGTGTTAGAAACCGGGGCCTTACGAACCGGATTACGAGTAGGCAGAACTGGAGTGGAGTTCGGGGAATGATGCTCAGGGGTATCATCCGTGGTAAGAGCCTCAAAAGCATTACCAAGATAAATATCATTAGGGCAAGTGACTATGGCATAGGATGGAGAGCCAACCCACATAGTCAGACCCATGTTTTCCATTGAGTTATCAATGGTATTGCCCTTGTCCTTAGCCAGAGGCACTGGACGATAAACTTTGCGAACTCTGGAATGCCCCCTTTGTGATTAGGGCATCCATCCGGAGCTCTGGAGCGTCCCTGCGGTGAACTAGGACGTCCTTCCGGAGCTGAGGTCCTCGTAGAGGTAAGACGGCACGAAGCGGTCGAGTGTCCTGTAATATTACACTTAGAGTAGAACTCCGAGAGTTTCTCATAGCTAACCGACACAAAAGAGCATTGTCCAACCCGTTCCACCATAATATGATCTTCCAATGGTTTTGCAAGGTCTATGTCAACCAACACACGAATAAAATGACCAAGGGAGCCATCTAGAGAGCGCTGATCAATTTGAATCGGATTACCAATAGCACTGGCAATCCCCATAATAGTATTAGGATCCTAGTATTCCAAACTAAGCTCAAAGATTCTGACCCAAACACTGGCAACGAAAGTGTGAACCTTGTAAGGGTTGAAATCCGGTACCCAAGGAGAAAGACGGATAGTACCCAAGTTAAGAGCCCAATTAACACGTAACTGAGCACGAGAGCGATCCTGCACATTCGAAATTTAACACAAAAATATCCCTTGCCCAAGGGAATTAGTTTCCAATCGGTTTTAATATCCCATATCTCTGAAAGTCGTTTATGCAAAAGTATAGTAGGCCAGGGCGTATTACCCTTTTCCAAAATCACTCGACCAATCAAAGAGTAAGAAAATTCGAATAGACGCTGCTGGTAAACATTTTCATCAATAGTCACAGAATAGTAATCACCCTTCCTAACAGGTTTAGGGATAAAATTAATCTTGCCCGAAAACAACATGAGAAAATGAAGTAAAATTACCTGGGGCCTAGGGAGAAGTAGAATCCATATTGTGGGAATTACCTGAAACAATTTTAGCAAAAGTATTACCCAAAGTATTATTCGTAGCATGAGCCGAAAGTCAAGGGTTTGATTCATGAGAGGAGGCCATTGTAGAAGAACTCCCAGCAATTTGTGCAGCAGCTTTGGGAGGACATGTAGAAGGAATGCCATAAAGATGGCACACAAGCAGCCTGTGGGTCTCACCCCCCCCACAGGGGGCAACCTTGGTGGTGGGAGTTGCTGTCGGCCCCCCATAGGAGCCCATCAGGGGGCCAGCCCCCCCGTGGCGTACGGCTGCCATGGGGGAAAGGTGTGGGGCGGCCGCCTCCTTAAGAGGGAACAAGGTGCACCGCGGGGGTTCACTTGGGGGAGGGATCGTCGCTTGTGGGGACTGCAAGTAGCAATCCGGGGACACCAAACCTAGCCATGTAGAATCTTTGTCGATCGGAGGAGGAGAGGCCAAAGAACATTGGAGAACCCCACCATGCAAATCTAGGGTTTGGGGCGTATCCGATGAAGATGGGCCCGAAGGATGAGATTGGGATTGTTGACGAGCATAATTCAAAGTGAGATCTTGAAGAAGCAAGTCGGCCATCTCAATGGTGGAAAACTGGACGGAAATTGACCAGAAAATCAAAGAACCGTCGGCGTAAGGGAGGAGGGAGGGAAGAGCATATTTTCGCCTAATTAAATCGTGAATTATAATAAAAATCCCTCAACCTTTTAAGAAAGGTGATTAAGTAATTGAATTTAGTTGACAATTAAAGCTTTTACAATAACAAATATAAAGTTGAGATAATATTAATTATTAAAAAAAATGAACTTATATATTATCATATAAATTTTAGTTGGTAAGTGATACGGCCTAGATTTGCCATATTAAATTGGATCAATATAATTTGAGCCTCGATATTAGAAATGAGCCCAAATACAAATATGGACTCTATTAGGGCCATAATTGGTAATATTTTTTATTAAGGAATAGATGATAAATACACCAAATATATCTAATTGGATGACAACGTAATGCTTATCCATAAGATGAGGTGGAATTCTTATCTTAATTACTTCTCCTTATAAAGTGGTTTTCTATATAAAGGGAGTATTATATTCTCTTCCCCTCTACATTACCTCTTCACATAATATATTTAATGATTCTGTTTGGATAGAATTCTGACTTGAGCGTCGGAGAGGGTACGCCAGAAAAATCCTCCGCCCCCCTTCTCATTGTTATTTTGTAGGTCCAAAGACAGAACACGAACATTGGAGATCGAGTTTTCTCTATGAGGAAAATTTCCCGCCCCAACAATTGGCGTCGTCTGTGGGAAAATCGAGTTAAGGTGTGAGTAAAAGTAAATGAATTTTTGTGGAGAAGAGACACCAATTTGTATTTTGATACATGCATCGCCTCCATGTGACTATCGATCGAGGATGATGGAGTAGGGGTTCGGAAAACTATATTCGGCGAGGCTCATATTCTTTGGGATTTGTTCTCTCTATTTCTTTAATTTTTGGATTACCTGGTCTATGGGTGATACGCAAAGGTATAAGGAGTCAATGTGGTGGAAAAAAAAAAGAGTGAGGAAGTTTGTTGAGCAATTTAGCAATTTGAAAGCAGAGAGACTGGAACCTCCAGCCACATATAACCAAACAAAAACAAAGTCCAAATGCACGTCATGTGTTTGATGAAAAGACTCATTAAAAAAAATTAGAAGAAGAACTGGAAAAGGCTTTCAGTGAAAGCGAAGGGAAAGTTTATGTCCGCACGAGTGATTCCCAATCTTTGATTGCATCTAGCTAAGTTGTTCTTTTCACAATCTTCTCATTTTCAATTTCTGCATGCTTCAGTTTTACACTATTAGAGACTATCTTTACAAGTTTACTTGATTGAATTTTGACTTTGGCTTTTGATTTATTCACCTTGTGAGAGCCCCAAAATTGCGCGATGTCGCTTGCTTATCCCCAACGGGGTTCTTTGATCCGCCCTTCTTTTTTGCACGG
Source organism: Rehmannia glutinosa (assembly GCA_016081115.2). Taxonomy (NCBI): domain Eukaryota; kingdom Viridiplantae; phylum Streptophyta; class Magnoliopsida; order Lamiales; family Orobanchaceae; genus Rehmannia; species Rehmannia glutinosa. Next base: position 40,507,255 of record CM071932.1, on the reverse strand, counting down.
CATCTTAACACTAATTCGGAACATAGCTCGACCTTGTTGTTGAAGGGGATTTATTTTCTACTCATGATACCCCAGGTATGTAGGCTAACCCGATAGTAGTTTTGAGAACATTCGAAATAATGCCTCGAAGGTGTTCGATAAAATGCTTAACAGAGAAAATGATATTGAAGCATGTTTTTAAATTTGAGAAAACACATACTAAAAGTTCTTGATAAACTATGTTACGTTGAATAGATACACCTCAGCATGATTGAACTATTCCCACGTTGCTTGAGTTTGCAATATGACTCCATCATTAAATGAAAAACAATGTGATATGATGTATCTCTCTTTCTTGATTCACAAATATAAGTAACATATATGGAAGATGTGATGACCAGGTACACCTAGCTATTGCAAGATAATTCGGTCTTGCAAACTTGAATCTTAAAACATAAGTTTTAATGTTGGGTTCAACATTGAGAATTTAAAAAAAATAATAATTCTACACGAGGCTATGTAGGTAAAAGCAATCCAAAAGTTATTATTATTATTTGAAATTTACAGTAGTAAGCTTATGGATTTACTATTCAATTGAGGAAAAATTACTTTGTGGCTTATTAAGATTGCACGACGTACACGACGTACTGGATGAGGTATTATCAAAATAATATTTCGATAATGTCTTGTTTTATTGGCTGATTTATTTGACATACTGGTAGATGTTTGCATGCTAGACTTCTTAAATGGCCCGTTGACTCTAAAGTTTAGATCGTATCTTAGATGGATCGTAATGATCACGAGATTTTGTACAAATCAGCACGTCAGAGCTTCTTTGTGCATGATTACCCAAACATTACTAGTACTCAAAGATGTTTTTGTATGTCTCCAAGAGTTTGAGGAATATGTTCTAGCATGCTTTTTGGTTTAAAAGTAATTTTTGGTCTTGGTTCGTTGATATTTGTGCTTCTACTTGAGCTCACTTTAATTTTCTTGCGAATATAATCCATACCCAAGGACGTGGAATTGCACAAAAGAACGATTTGGAAAAGCTTAAGGCCTAGCAGAGTTAAATTTTAAAATAAACAGTCATACCATATGACTGATCTTTGATAGAAAATAGTTCCATTCAAGTCAAGGGAATACGAAAAGGATGGCATCTGATTGAGATAAGTTTTCATTTCTATCTATGATTTAAAACATAAAGATATTGGATTTTTGGAACGAATTATGGGCCTCTTTTGGCATAGGTAAAGGCAATGACATCATGATAGAATCGTTTGCTGATCTATTTGATGCCCACTAATATAACAAAAAAAAACAATTTCTTTTTTGTTTCAAAATGAAGATTGAAATTTCAATTTGAATATAAAAGATTTTCCAATTTCTGCTAATTATTTTCCAGAATCAAAAGATATGTTTGCTGAGTATGCATTTTGAATTGTTTATTCAATGCCTAGACTGATTTGTACTCTTGTACTTCTAATAAGAAACATATCTTGCATGAAACAAACTTATCATGTTATCTTGGAAATCACATGAGAAAAATGATAATACAAAGAAAAAAATTATCTTGCTGATTAAATTTTCTAGCAATTGTTATCTTCACTTGAACTGAATAGCATGAAACATTCAAGCACTCTTAGATATGATATTCATTTTTCAAAAATCCATATATGGAGCTGAGATGCGAGAAATAAGAATACAATCAATTGTTATTCTGATTCTTGGCATATGATTGGGTTGCACGGGATCATCCACCGAGCATGAGAGTTCAAGAACCAAAACCTTTGCTAATGTTCTTAACGAGAATGAGTTGTATGACATGCTAATGGAAACATTAAGGTTTAGAGGCCTAGGCCTGGTTTCCTAATAGTTTTAAGAATTCCAACTTAATACAAAAATCACCACGTCAGATTCAACCAAAAAGCGGCTCATGTGGAATGTCTGATTTTTAAACTCAACGGATGAAATCTAGTGATTTATCTATTGTTTTTTTTACCTTTGTTTTTTTTGCAAGAATGTGATAGAGAATTAAATGAACCTTGATTGAGTATGACATTTATTTTTTAGATGCATAAATATCGCATATTCTTGTGATAAACGCTTTGTATTATTTGCTCTTTCTCAAAAGCTTATGAACTGAAGTTGAAGGTGGCAAAAAGAAAAAAATTTGAAGAAGAGTCCTAGATTCACTTCTGAGTTTTTATCAAAAGTGATTATTAATGAGGTTATTGATCATGGGCTGCAACACTTTTTGAAGAAGTCGTCAATTATGAAGAAACATTACTCATGAGATTATCATGGACTAAAGTTCTTGATGAGCTTATTGTTTGTAAGCTAATTGCATTGATTATAGGATGGATTTCTTGAGTTCATTATGAGAAGATATGAGTATTTGAGAAGAAGTGGATTTCTTGATGAGCTCGTTGATCAAGTTAGTTTTTTTGGCACATTCATGATTCAAGCAAATGTCACTTATTAATTTGATAATGATTTGGATTTCTTGAGTCTATTCTGAGAAGACATTGATCTTATGGAGATGAATGGAATTTCTTTACAAATTTATGAACACAACCGATATTTATAATTCTATGGATTTCTTGAAGACCTAATTGATTATGAGCAGATGTCATTTTTAAACACCATATGGATTTCTGGGTTATTTAGCTTGATTATGACATGGATTTCTTGAATCTTGTGAAATACAAGTTTGTTGGGTTTCTTTATACAATTATAGGCTTAATAGCAAAATATGCCCTATAACTTAGGCCGTTTTGCAGTTTTGCCCTTTAATTATTAAAGTTGCAATTTATGCCCTGGACAATTTTGCCCTTATAGCCAAATAGCAGTTTTGGTCCATTTTCTTTTCAAAGGTAGCAATTATAGCCTATAACTTTCGAGAATTAGCAATTTCAATCCTTTCATACCATAGCTATTTTCAATAAACTCAAATTTCATAGATTATGAAAATTTACATTTTCTCGATACCTATTTTGTTCGTGGCATTGTTACACCTACTTAGATCCAGTCTCTATTCGGAGGTTTTAAGTGGATCATGTCGGGTTTCGACTTATAAACTCAATAGGACATACTTACAGAAATGATTCATAATTCTAAATAAATTCGATTTGTACTAAGGTTTTGATAAAACAGATATAGTCTATCACGACCATATCGGACCCAACATGCTTCCATAAAATTAATAAATCCCTTAAAATTCATACCTCTTTTGACCAAAAACAAAGATCAAGTTAAGTGGTTCGCAACGCCACCATCGGAAAATTACGCGCCCCGGATCGTTTGACAAACGGCTCCTCACTGCTTCAACCTCACCCTCGGGAAGATGATCTCGCAAGTTATCCGACTCCTTGAAATCAAGCTCAAACGACCTTGGTTCGTTTCCTACTCCAAGGCGTAAAAGTAATCTTTAAACGGGATGAATTAATGGAACATTATGAAGACATGTTGAAGCAGAAAGCCCCTTTTTATTAAGAACTTATTGAAATACTTATTACATTAGTAATCTCCTTTTGGGAGGAGAATACTGGTTTAGCCTCTCATGGATGAGGCTTTCACTCGTAAATACATAAAACTTAAAACTAAAACACTCAAACTATTACAAATTTATCACTCAGATTTTATTGTAAGAAAACTAAGAAAATGTTCGATGATCCTAGCTTCCTTCAAATCCTGCAATTTATAGAGGTAAGTCCGGACTTGAAATTCGGACTTCAAATCTTGTTGAGATGTAAGACGTCACTGCTTACGTCATACTCCTGAATTATTGCTCGCCAGCTGTCTTCCTTCTCTTTCCGCGTGACTCAACCCATGTGATAGTTGTCGGGGAATCTTTTAAAAAGTTGGTCTGCGTGGTCCCCGAGGAAAACGCGTCTTGTGAGCTGGGCCCTTGTCCTTTCCAAACAGTATGGTCCCGGTCGGGTTTGGGTCGGAAACCTTTTCCAAACTCGGGTTCCTTCTGTTCGGGCATGCTTGACAGATTCGGTCGATCCAACGGCCAACATGCGCCATGTTACAGAATTTCTGGTAAGTTTCTTTGCTCGCCAGAATCTTGTTTTCCCAGAGAATTCTCCTTTTGGTCTCGAAGAGTTCCTCTGCAAATCCTGTGGTTGATCCAGTCATCGAATTCAAAAGGAAAGATCCATTCGCCGAATTCTGGAAGAACTTAAATGGATATTTGACTTTGTCCATTTCAGTTAGACAAACCCAAAGACCCCATGCTCGTCTGGTAGAAGCTTCGTATTCGAAAATGCTCCTACTAACATCTGGTCCTTCTTCCTGAAGCCGCTTTAATGTATTTTAAAGCATTTCCATCCTATTCTTCTTAGCTTGATGAAATGAAAAGCTTCATTAAAGCCTTTCTTTCTTTGGTTCGGGAGAGCCGCACCGATAAAATACAGCCTCAAAATATCCCCTCGGCCAAGTGTGGATTATTGGCCCATGTCTCGTAAACTCGCTTCCCCAATCCATTTCGGTAATTTTGAAATTTACGAATCCTGGTGACACGGTATAGATTGAAGCTAAAGCTCCAAAAGTATACCATTCCCGTACTTCATTTGGATGACTTCCTGGTTTCATCCAAACTCGGGATACTTTCTGAGATATCAACCATTGTTTTTTTAAGGTTAATACCTTGTCTTGTAACTAGTTTCTCCCATTACCGATATACCCGCATAGGAGAAATCTTATTCTCGTCGGTTTGAACCTTAGATTTGCTGTCGTGGCCTAAGATTCAACTCTCCCTCTTTACCCCGTAGGTGTCTTTGGGTTGACTTGAAGACTCGGGTTGTGACACCGAGCTTCAACATTCGCTTCGCTTTGTACACCCTCGGGGATGCATCACCGCAACACTTGTGATTATGGTACTTGAATCCATAACCTTCGGGTTAGAGCCCCGTACTCTCTCGGCCCCTTTTTGCACCGTAGGAGATGCGGCTGGAAGAGAGGCCCTTGCGGCGCTAAGAACAATTGTCCTTGAGCGAACCGGCATGCTCGTATTTGACTAGAAACGGTTTGTCACTGTTGAAGTCGTCCAACAACTTCGCATTGAGACATAACATCCCAAAATCTCGTTCTAGACTCTCCAGGTTTTCCCCGAGATGTTTTACTCGTTTAAGGACCTCGTCGAACGCGTCCTTCCATCTCGTGTCAAAAATCTGCAAGAATATTTTCATGAGATTTTATAATGACAATATCATAATCATAATATTGACATTCACTTGCCATCTAAGTAGTCGAGCCTTTTCTCGGTTTTGATTCAATTTTGTTTTTCGAGAAAAGCCTTGACACTTGAATTATCAATTTTTAAAGTAAACTTTTTAGCCAAAAAATAGAGGCCATTTTTTAAAAGCCTTTCTCGATTGCAAAGAATTCTTTCTCGTTGATATGCCATCTGCTTGCTTCACTTTGGTGTGAATAAACCGCCGCAATATCTGCATGGCACTTCTTCATTTGGTGTGACCTTAGTAAGAATGCCGCCCACCAATCATCACTAAAGCATCGTGTAAAGAACTAGTTCATCCTCGTCTTGGGAATTGCCGACTTTGGAAGCTTTTTACAAACTTCTTTAAGTTGCTTAATTCCTTCTTGATGTTCATCTTCCCATTTGAATATTGCATCTTTTTTAAGCAATGGGCTAAACACCTTCCGTAATATGCCGATTGTTAATGAACATCCCAAAAAAATTAACAACTCCAAGAAAACTCAAAGTCGCTTCTTGTCTTTCGGTGTATCCGAAATCCTCGTATCTTTTCCACAATATGATTTTGTAGAATAATTCCGGATTCATCGATTTCAATTCCGAGGAATTCAATCATCTTGTTGCGATTACACGCCTTTTTTCCGAAAGCACTAATCCTTCTTTGTGACAAACATCCAAAATATTTCCAAATGTTTGAGATGCTCCTTCATGTTCTTTGATGCGATTAGGATGTCGTCGATATACACGAACATGAAATCAAATAATCTTTGAAAAGATTATCCATCTTTCTTTGATATATCCGGGGTGCGTTAGCCAACCCCATAGGCATCACGTTCCAAATATAGTGTCCCCGTGGTGTAGAGAAAGTCAAACTTCTTACTTTCTTCCTCCATCTTAATCTGGTAGAATCCGGACTTGCAATCGAACTTTGAGAATATCTTGGCACCTTTGATACGATTAACCGGATGTTCTCTCGCTTGGGGTATAGTATCCGTCGAACTCCAAAATGTTATTAATTCCCTTGTAATTAATAACAAGTCTTGGCTTTCCTCTTTTGATTTCTCCATGGTTTCGACTAAGAACCCTGGATCATTTTTGTATGGAGAAACTCCTGGTGAAATTAACTTAAGGTCAAGATGTTCCTTAAGTATTTTTTGCATATCCTCACGATCCTCCTGGTTCATAAGGATTGGTTTGAATCTTACGAACTCATACTCCTTTCCAGGTTTAACCTTTAAGGATGCTTTGAGCTCATTCTTGTCCCACCAAGCCAAAGGATCTTCATTGTAATTCCTTTGGATCTTCTTCTTGATATCCTCGAGTGATATTTGTTCTTCTATGGTTACATCACTCTGTGGATTCTCCATTAGACTCATCCATAATTCTCGCAATGGCTTCCTGAGTGACTCGTTCTTCTTCTCCTTGTACTCGAATGAATACAAGTTATTATCCCATATTTTCTCGATCCTTCCGGATGGAACCAAATTGTCTATAGGATAATAAAGCTTCACCAAATTTCCTTCGATCCGCCATTTTTGGATTGCGAAGTTTGGCTTCATCACCACGCTTGCTGCGAAAATTAATGGGCATTTTTACGTAAAATGCTTCCCGCATCTCTGGACAATAATTTTATGATCACATAAGGTTGTGAAAATAAGTCTTCTCATCTCGTTCTCTTGTGTGAACCGCTTGAATGTTTGCGGAAATTGTTTCCTAGCAAAATATCTCGCACTGTATCATGGAAATAGATTGGTGGCGTTTTTACTTTGTACCATGGGGTCCCGCACCTCCGATCATTATTTACGCTTGTTTAATTCCCCTATTAAGGATAAGAATCCTTTTAGAGAAATCTCTTCCTGCAATAGTCAAATCTTCTCCAATTTCTTTAGGAAAAACATCCTATTGCGGTACAGATATATTCCTAAGACTTTGAATCAATATAGGCGGCGAAATACTCGGCCTTGTATTGAAAGATATAACATTCCAATAGAAATGTATATAGAGAATGGACTAGTGGTCATTTGATTACGTATCTTTTATTAGCCACTGTGAATTCCATTCCTTCTTCTTAATCTTTCCCAAGGTTTATGATCCTCGAGAAATTCAATTCCCGGTGTTAATTGTTCTGGATCTTTCCCCGCTACTCCCGTGATAGTAAGCTCAATTTCTCCTATCTTCAAAGCTTCCTTGATACCTTCCAACTATTGGTTGTTGGAGATAATATAAAACATCACAAGGAAAAATGTTATCCTTTTGAGTGATATCGAATATTACTTCAACCTCTCGCCATCCTTCGGACATTTCACTCTCCTGCTTTGTTTTAAAAACATCGGGGATGCGCTGAATCTGTACTTGGTCTCCTTTCTTCCCAACGGCTGCTACTCACCATTCTGTCCTGCTGGAAAGACATCCTTCTGTGCTCAACTCGAGACTCCGACTTTTGTTGAAGATCGGTTGATCTTGAATTATCATATCAATCTCCTTAATAGTTGGAGATTCAATGATTTCTGGTAACACCACCCTGGCAAAGTCCTCAAAGATTCTTGGGACTTCAATAAATTCCTTTCTCAAGAATACTTCGGAATGATGGGTATTCGAGAGAGCATAGGAAATCTTGTATGTGATCGAGTAAGGCCTGTTTCCTTCTTTCATCAAATCGACTCTTTTGAAATCTTGATGAAGGGTTAGGACTCTACTGAAGTCTCGATCTCCCAAATTGTATGCAATTCTAGGATAGACATTAAATGCCAATTTCCCCGCATACAAATTTCCTGTAACCGCTCCAAGGCATGAATCCTTGAGATGCGAGATTCTCTTGTCAAAGATAGCAAGATTAAGAGGCGAATCTATTCCTTCTTTGAATGTTGCTTTAATAATTACTCTTATGGCTCCGATATGAATCCATGAGAGTGTATTTGCAACTTCTCTTTTAACTTTGCTTTTGATCTCTTGTATTTCTCTAATAGGGACCAACTGCATCTCGATCGTGTTCTTGGTAAACTCCATCGAATAGCAAATTCCCGGTTGTTACCCCGTGGATAATTTGGTGTTTTCTTCGAAACCCAATTTTATCCAATGCTTTTTCCATAGCTCCAATTGTAAATCCATCATAGACTTGAAGCTTTGGATCTTCCTTCATGATTCTCATGAGAGTTTTATGAGAAACCGTCGTGTGAGAGAGGAATCCTGACATATCCTCCCCGATCCGTCCATTTGAAGAATTTCTTCTTCACTGATTCTGAGCCGGAGTCACTTCCATCATCGTAATAGATCTCTTCTTCATAGATGCTTTCATCCGAGGGAATATCCTCAAATTGATACACCCGTATTAAATCCACGATAATAGACAGCTTCGATTTACGGTGTGGTCTCGAATGTCTTACTCCTCGTTTTTGATTGTCCTGGGCAATCCGTTGAGATATGCCATCTTGCTCCGCATGTCCGGCCAATTACAGATCTTTGAAACTTTCATTAGCTCTAGTGTGAGCACGCCCGAAAGTTCTTCTCCTGGATTTCTCTTTGGTACTTGCTTGATTAGAACCTGATGATGAGGCTCTACTCCCGCTTGGTCTTTGGTCTTTGTCCTGATTTATAGCTTCGGGCTTTTTGTTTTGACTAACCTTCTAGGTCTCCATGAAGACCTGCTTTTTTGTTGTTGCTTCCTCGGCGGTATGGATGGCTTCTCCTTCTTCTTCTTTGTGCCGCCTTGGTTGACCTCCCACAATCGTTGGGATATCATTATCCACGCAACATAGAGGAACCGCTTTGTTAATTCCTCTTAATCTCTTGTAATTCCTGTGCAGAGTCGCTTGATAGCACCATTCGATAACTTGGCCTTTAGGAAAGACATTTTTCTCGGCCACGCTTTCTACTTCCACTCCACCACTTGTATTCCCCGATAAGCATTTCTCTCCAGGGACTCGGAATCTTGGCAAAGAATAGTTGTGCGGCTTCCTTTTCCTCAATCTTGATTTCCACCGTATTCGGTGAACAACTTGATATATTCGTCAATATGACAAATATCCGATAATTCAAGGCTATAGAGGGCTTGTTTATATCTCTTTCTTTTTCATCCTCTAATCCCTCAAGTAACTCTGTGCCAAGAATCGGATTTTGAATAGTTTTGCCATACCATCGACAATTCCTTTAAGTGATTCCCCCGATGTGACCGAACTTTTCGTGACGGCATCGGTCATATCCCAGGCAATCTTCACCGATCCTTCAAGACTCATCTCAAGAAGTAAAATGAATGAATCCTTTGTAAGATCGAGGGTTCTCACTTGAAATTCTCATAGTCAAAGCCCATTCATCAATGAGAACTTCTCTGTTTTTAAAATCGGGATGTCCAGATTTAACATCAACCCATACGGATGTATTGGGTCGAGGTGCGATCTTCCATAAGGCGTCGATAAACATTCGGCCTTCCCAGGTAGGTTGTGCAGTTCCTGCAAGAGGTTTCGACCTCCTGTTCTCGAAAGTGGATCACTCCCAGTCGTGAAATCCCCAAAGATATGGCATCCTCTCGTCCCGAGCTCCATGATGTGAACCCGCATTTCTTCGACGTTAGGATTAACGGTGGCGGTGGTGGAGGAATTGGTCTACCTTGTGGGTCATAAGTAACCAAAGCCGATTCTCACTGCGTTCATCTTTAAATCTACAATACCTAATCCCGCCAAGGATTCTCCAGTCATGTAGATCTTTAAGATTCATCTTTTCCATATCCATCTTTTTAATTTTTGATGGATTTTCCTTTGATTAGAGCAATGAGCTTTTCCTCATCCGTCATTTTTCGTATGACTTCGGTTGGTTTCCCTTTTTGGTGTAAATAGGGTACTCGTCCCCAAAATCAATACGTTTTCTTCCTCCGGATGAACTTGGCCTCGTCCTCCGGTTCTTGACTCGTTTCAATATCATGAAGTAGTTCAAGAGTTTCCTTCGATATTTCACCATTGTTTCCATCCGTTCGATCGATGAACTTGTCTTCGTAAATGAATATGGCGGTTGCCAAGCAATTTTTCACCGTCTTCGATTTCTCTAAGATCTTCGAGATCTTAGATTTGTCTGGAAGTATCTCGTTCCATTCTCGTACTCCATCGGAATCATTGTTCGATGGGAATTTTCATGAACCGCTTTCTTGAAGGTTCATCAAGTGAACATATAAGTGCAGTTAAGCATCCGAATCGCCTATAATATTCTCGCTCGCATTTTGCATTGCCTTAAGGTTTCCCCGTCGGCTCCTGCCTGTTCCTTTTCTTCATATTGGTATTCCCAATATGAAACCTGGTCAAGGTGTTCTTGTGCGTACATCGTCAATATTTGACGATATGTCCTGTAAGGGGTACATCTCGGACATCGGTCCGGATCCATATTCTCGGAGAAATTCTCCTCACCAATTGTCAATTACATAAATATAATAAATATAACCAAAAAGTTCTTAATAAACCTGGGCTCTGATACCATTTTAAGCAAGACACTTAGTCAAATCAGCCATGTGTATGAATAAGGGTATAATTGGTATTTTGAAAATATGCAATTATTCCGCTAGGCCAATTTTGCATCAACTCAAGACTTATAGGACACCAATTGCTTCGATATAAACTTGCAGGACCAATTTTACAGAATGTTATAAACTTACAGGGCATATTTTTGCAAAACTTGAAGAACATACAGGGCATATTTTGCAAACCCAATAACAAAAGTCCGAAAATGCATTTTTACCCAAATTACAGGATATTTTCTGCAATTAAGCCAACATTTATAATCATGATAGAGATTATCTATAAGTTCATTGAATATTTCTTGGACTTCTTTACACAGGTATGGCCATATATCACATGTGTGCCTATGGATTTCTAGAAGAACTCGTCTGGTTTGAACAGATTCGAAGTTGGGCCAGACGAGCCATTTCCTGGTTTGAACAGCTTCCGAGCTGGGCCAGATGAACTTATTTACGGGCGATGGAACTGTCCTGAACTCGGTTGGTTTGAACGACTTCGAAGCTGGGCCAGACGAGCCATTTCCTGGTTTGAACAGCTTCCAAGCTGGGCCAGATGAACTTATTTACGGGTGATGAAACTGTCCCGAACTCGTCTAGTTTGAACGGCTTCGAAGATGGGCCAGACGAGCCATTTCCTGGTTTGAACATCTTTCGAGCTGGGCCAGATGAACTTATTTTCGAGTGATGGAACTGTCCCGAACTCGTCTAGTTTGAACGGCTTCGAAGCTGGACCAGACGAGCCATTTCCTAGTTTGAACCGCTTTCGAGCTGGGCCAGATGAACTTATTTACGGGCGATGGAACTGTCCCGAACTCGTCTAGTTTGAACGACTTCGAAGTTAGGCCAGACAAGCCATTTCCTAGTTTGAACAGCTTCCGAGTTGGGCCAGATGAACTTATTTACGGCGATAGAACTGTCCCGAACTCATCTAGTTTGAACGGCTTCGAAGCTGGGCCAGACGAGCCATTTCCTGGTTTGAACAGCTTCCGAGCTGGGCTAGATGAACTTATTTATGGGCGATGGAACTGTCCCGAATTCGTCTAGTGTGAACGGCTTCGAAGCTAGGCCATACGAGTCATTTCCTGGTTTGAATAGCTTACGAGCTGGGCCATATGAACTTTGATGGGCAGATGCCCTTGATTCATTATATGTGCGGCTGCCCTTGACGAGAAGTGCTCAACTCGGGCAGCCTTCAAACATGATGGGTGGATGCCCTTGATTCATTTTATGGGTGGTCGCCTTGATTTAATTTGATGACAGATGATTGCTTATTAACCAACCCTTCGATGTTAAGAACTTCAACCGAGATAGGTCATGATTTGACAAAGATTAGAATGACTCTACTCTTACAGTTCATGACATGATAAACTACAAGTGTGGGGGGGCTAATTGATACGGCCTAGATTTGCCATATTAAATTGGATCAATATAATTTGAGCCTCGATATTATAAATGAGCCCAAATACGGATATGGACTCTATTAGAGCCATAATTGGTAATATTTTATATTAAGGAATAGATGATAAATACACCAAATATACCTAATTGGATGACAACGTAGTGCTTATCCACAAGATGAGGTGGAATTCTTATCTTAATTACTTCTCCTTATAAAGTGGTTTTCTATATAAAAGGAGTATTATATTCTCTTCCCTTCTACATTACCTCTTCACATAATATATTTAATATTCTGCTTGGATAGAGTTCTGACTTGAGCGTCGGAGAGGGTACGCCGAAAAAACCCTTCGGTCCCCTTCTCACTGTTGTTTTGCAGGTCCAAAGATGGAACACGGACATTAGAGATCGGGGTTTCTCTATGGGGAAATTTCTCGCCCCAACAGTAAGGTAAAGGCAAAATTATCATTCTTCATTTGATAAGTCATCAAATTTGAAATTTGCAAACAGTAATTGATTTTCTTAGGATTTTGCTGTAGCCTGTAGACCACTATCTTTGAATAATTATATTGAAAAACCTTTGTTTACAACATTTCAATCCTGTAATTTTATTATCATACCCGCGGCCCGGATCGGCGACCCAGTAGTGGTATTTTTGTGATTTCGCCCGGTAGTGACATTTTTGTAATTCCGATCGCGTAGTGGCAATTTTGTGATTTGAACATGGCTTTTCAATTTCAGCGAGCAATTCACTGAACCGTCATTACTTGCATAGTTGAACGTGACTTCTCATTTCTCAACTTCTCAATTCTCAACATTGCAAAAAACTCTTCGACAGAATTCGTTCGAATCGGAAAGAGTGCGTGCGTTGGTGGCGTTGGTCCTGAAGTTTTCGAAATCTTGTAGCATTTTTGTTCATTTTCGTTCGAGTTTGACAGAAGACAATATTTCCTTCGCGGTTTTCGAAGTTCGTGTTTCTTTGAAAACAACAGATATCGTTCGTGTTTGTCAAATAAGGTAATGTTTGATTCATGCTAGGGTTTTTAAGATCTCTGAACTTTGAAAACGGTAGTTTCATCCAGTTTTAATGTGTAGGGTTTGAAGTTTTGTGGTGATTTATTTGATATTTTCGAATTCCAAACCCTATTTTCTGGTTTATGGTAGGTTTTTTGTTATTTTCTGTTTGTTTATGTGTTTTTGTTACTGAACATTTAAGTTATACAAACATTTTCTTAAATGTATTAGTAGTTAGTTCATATTGTATTAGTTTTTATCATGTAAAGTATTAGCAATGATGTATATGTTTTCCTCTGTTGTCAAGTTTTTGCCTTTTTTTATGTTGGAGGTTTTTTGTATTTTGTATTACTTGTTACTCTCAATTGTATTAGTTGCTACACTGAAAAGTATTAGTCCAAAACCATAGTGTCCTGCTTTTGTGCTGCTGTTTTGTTTTTCTTTTAAATGTATTAGTAGTTAGTTTGAATAGTTTTTTGTTTATTATGTAAAGTGTTAGTAATGATTTCTCTCTTTTTATGGCATGTACTAAAGTGTATATTATTGGTGGTTTTTTGTATTAGTTGTTACTCTCAAGTGTATTAGTTGTTACTCTCAAGTGTATTAGTTGTTACACTTTGAATGTATTAGTCCAAAACCATAGTGTCCCCGCTCATGTGTTCTTTGATTCCGGTTTTCTTTTAAATGTATTAGTAGTTAGTTTGAATAGTATTTGTGTTTATTATGTAAAGTGTTAGTAATGATTTCTCTCTTTTTATGGCATGTACTAAAGTGTATATTATTGGTGGTTTTTTGTTTTTTGTATTAGTTGTTACTCTCAATTGTATTAGTTGTTACACTGAAATGTATTAGTCCAAAACCATAGTGTCCTGCTTATGATGAGTTTGTTGCTCGGTTTTCTTTTAAATGTATTACTTACTCAATAGTATTAGGCATTACACCATTGAAATGTATTGATTACTTTCGAATAGTCGAATAGTGCTAGTTTTTGATTTACGTGGTGTTTTATGTTGTTGGTGTTTGCGGAACAAAATGGTGCGTATGAAGAAACCGGTGAAGAGGTCAAAAAGGATGATATCCCTCCATTGGCTCGGTTCCATACGAGGACCCATCCTCCTCAAGTGAGGAATATATTCCACCCAAGAAGCAGCTACAAGAGAAAAATGTTGTTTTGAAAAGAAAAAGAGCTAATATGTACTATACTCTTTTAACATTTTTTAGTGTCTGCAATTTAAAGTATAAAAACTAACTTTTTTTCCACATTTTTTGCAGTGATTTTGCCACACAATGTAGACCACGAGGTCTGTGTGAAGTCGTATCCAATCTTACTGTTGCTCAAAAGAGAGACGTTGAAGCCATTAGTTTTGGAGGGCTGCTGAAGATGTCTGGGGTGAATGCAATCCCAACAAAAATTTTGAGGTGGTTAATTAGCAATTTCAATGGTACAAGCCAACTTCTTAGGATTGATCAAAATAGGAGTTTTGTTGTGATGGCGGAGGATATTTGTGACTGTTTCCTTCTGCCAAGGAACGAAGGTTGTGACGTTTTAAGAAATAATGAGAGTTTAGCTCTAATGACTGATTGGAACGCTAGGTATAAGTTTAAGGCAAAAGTTAGTTTGAAGTCTTTTAGGTCTATTATGGAGAGTATGGTGGACGGTGGTGATGACTTTAAGCGTTTCTTTTTATTTTCATTGTCTTCATTCTTAACACCAAGTGCCAACAGGAACGTAGACTTTGGTGTTTTACGTTCAGTTGTTGAGGTGGAAAAAATAAAACAGTTGGATTGGTGCACACATATTCTTAATAGGCTGTGTGTTGTCGTTAACAAGTGTAAATCAGGGAGTGTTAAGAATGTGAGCGGCTGCATTTTGGTTCTGCAGATCTTGTATTTTCATCGGTTGAAATGGCAAGGTCATGCGGAACCCACAACCCTACCATTGATACAGCATTGGAACACAAACAGAATCAAAGAAAAGGGTTGCGGAAGAAGTTGCAGCCGGTGAATTCGGACAGGGAGAGTTCCTGACAGACACATATCCCGTGTCTCACAGGAAAGGGCAGAGTGGGAAGAAAACTCTTGGCGAGGGAAATATTGGTGACGAAGAAGAGCGAGTAAAAGATGGGCGGGGACGGGAAGAAAGGCGGACGAGAGAGAGAGAAAGAAACATGAGAATGATGATGAGAGCGAGGACTGTGAGTTGATTGAATTGATCAAGTACAAGCTGCCAAAGGGTGAGATGGTGGATGAGGAGATCCACAAATTGGCGAAGGATGTAAGATAAATGTTGTTATATATATTATTATTTACTTTAAAAGTATTAGTAGTTTTCTAATAATTTTTGTTGTTTTGTTTTGTAGGAAATGAGCGAGTTATTCATGTTGCTTAGGAGGGACATGAATGTCATATTTCACTCGCACATGGAAAGGGTTAGGAAGCTGCAGGAACAATTCACTGAAAAAGAGACTTCATTGTCTCCACCGCTGAGTTATGCGAGACTCAACAGCTTTTTTTCAAGTGCAAAGTCGCATGAATATGTTGACGAGGTTGTCGGAAATTTGAAAAAATGAAGAGATTCATTGACCCTTCCATGCTGCACTTTGAGATTTTTACCCCGGAAGAGGGTGTTATGCCTGGGGTGAATAAAGATGTCCCTGCTGCTGCGCATGACGATGTAATACTTGAGGATAAGGAAGAGGTAGAGGATGAGAAGGAACATGATAAGGAAGAGGATGAGGATGTGAAGGAACATGGGGAGGATGATGAGGATGACAAGGAAGATTTGGAGGATAAAAAGGAAGAAATTCCCGTGAATCAAGATGCCATTGATGATTGTGTTGCATTTCTTGAGAAGGATGATCAGGAGGAGAAGAATGAGAAGGATTTAGTTGTTGCTGAATCAGGTATTAGTTGTTGTACTATAATGTATTAGGGGCTACACTATAATGTATTAGTTGTTATTCTATTAGGTATTAATTGTTGCACTATACTGTATTAGTTTTTACTCTGTTAGGTATTAGTTGTTATTCTATTAAGTATTAGTTCTTGCATTGAACTGTATTAGTTTTTACTCTGTTAGGTATTAGTTGGTGCACTGTAATGTATTAGTTGTTATACTATAATGTATTAGTTGTGATACTAATACTTTACACTATAATGTATTAGTTGTTATTCTATTAGGTATTAGTTGTTGCACTGTACTGTATTAGTTTTTACTCTGTTAGGTATTAGTTGTTATTCTATTAAATATTAGTTGGTTGTTGCATTGAACTGTATTTAGTTTTTACTCTGTTAGGTATTAGTTGGTGCATTGTAATGTATTAGTTGTTACACTATAATGTATTAGTTGTGATACTAATACTTTACCATTTGTTTTGTGGAAACAGCTGAACGGTGGCCCATCCGTGAGAAGAAAGCTTTCAGGTGTTCATTTATGAAAAATCACAGCAAGAATTTTACTGGTGTTGTGTTGTCAAGAAAGCAAAAGGATGTGGCTGATTATTGTTTCTTCAATCATAAAGGAAAGAAAGAGTAAGTAATGTTTTCAACTACCAGTTCTGATTATGTTATTTGAATAATATAATTTTTCATTATTAACTGATATAAGTTAATTTTTTCAGTCGAGATGAACCAATTTTTGCACATGGTGGGTTTTCTCACGTGTCGCTGGCTGATATGCGCACGTTGAACGATGAAAGTCTGATCCACATTAGCATAATTGATGCATGGGCATTGCTCCTCAATAGAAGAACTGTGGATGCAAAGAGGAAGAAATGCTTTTATTTCTATGCTCGGCGTGCAGCAAGCAAACAATGTTGTTTTATTTGATGTATTGTCATGCTCTACATTAAGTAATGGCATGTTTAACATTGTGTTTTATTTTCAACAGTTATACATAGGAAACATGGCTGAAGAAATCCCTGGCAGAGATTGGGGAAAAAATTTGATAGATTGTTGGATGCACTGGATGAGAGCAGTAAGTGTGATGGATTTGAGCGGGTTTGACTTGGTAAAAAATTATTTTTATTTCTAATGTATTAGCATCTATATTGTAAATTATTAGTTGTTATACTATAAGGTATTAGTTGGTAAACTTAAATCTATTAGCTAAATATTATTATTTTTGTTGAAACTGTATATTTTCTTCCCAATTTGGTTCAAAGCCCATTTTGTGGTTGTTGTCATTAATTTTGTTGATGGGAAGGTCCAATATCTGGACAATTCGGTCCACCACGAGGCTGCTGTCGAAAAGTACAAGAAACTTGGGACTGTTGTGGTAAGTATTAGTTGTTACACTGAAATGTATTAGTTTTTACACTGCAATGTATTAGCTAGTATATTTTAAAGTATTAGTTGTTACATAATTAGTTAATGCTCTTATGGTTTTTTCTCACTTGATCCAGAAAAATATTTTTTCTCAACTGGCGAAAGAACTAAGACATCCACAAGCCCAGGAGGTTGAGCGTTTTCCCTGGGAAAATGTTCCCTTCAGCTGGCAAGCCCTCGCGAACAACGTGGACTGTGGTGTATTTTTAATGCACCACATGGAAAATTTTATTGGCCAAGTCTACTCAAAGCCAGATTTGAAACTGGTATGATTCTTGCTGAAACAAATATTTCTTATATTCATCCCTTCTTGTATGAATTTTTTTTTCATGCCTTTCTTTTTTGTGTTTTTTTGTAGCGCAATGTATGGCATACTTTAAGGGCATCTTTCTGTTCTAGAATTCTGTTGAACCCGTTGAATGAGAAACGAGTTCAACTTGAGAAAGATGTTCTTGATTTTGTGAGAGAGATGAAGTAAACAAGTAAGATTTTATTGAACCTAGAATCAATTTTATTAGTTTAACAGTGATATTTTTTGTTAACATAATGTTTTTATGATGTACATGTTCTGAAGAATGTTTGGGTGTTTGTGATGTAGAGAATGGTTGGTATAGGGGATTGTAATCTGGTTGGATTTTTTGAATGTTACGAAAAACAATTTGAATATTTTAGGCAAGTATTAGTAGTTATGTGTAAATGTATTATCATGTAATGTAAAAAGTATTAGTACTGCTTTTAGTAGTTTCGTGTAAATGTATGAAAAGATGGTTGGTACAGGGATTATTAGAAATACAACTAACGAATTAGTATTGAAACTTGAAAATATATGTATGTTTTTTCATTTGTTTGTCTTAAAAAAAAGCATTTTCCGTATAAATGTATTAGTTGTTGAAAAGAAAAGTATTAGATGTGAAACATAAAAGTATTAACATAAACGAGTAATGTTTTTATGTAGACTTCTTGCTGAGGGCTGTTTTACAAGCAGTTGCAAGTATTATAGGTTCAGGTATGTGTTTTACGATGCATTAAGTCAAATGAATAAACAATCCCAGTACAATAAACAAGAGATAAGTTAAAAAGTATCACACACAAATAAGAAATGTATCGTGGATACGTTACAATGAATTAGTCCCCTGATCAAGTATTATAGTGTTCAATAATAAATAATAAAACATGAGATATATTAAAAATTATCACACACAAATAAGAAATGTATCAGCAGATACGTTACAATGTATTAGTCCCCTGATCAAGTATTACAGTGTTCAATAACAAATAATCCCTGAACAATAAAAATGAGATATGTTAAAAAGTATCACACACAAATAACAAATGTATCAGCAGATACGTTACAATGTATTAGTCCCCTGATCAAGTATTACAGTGTTCAATAACAAATAATCCCTAAACAATAAAAATGAGATATGTTAAAAAGTATCACACACAAATAACAAATGTATCAGCAGATACATTGAAAAGTATTAGTCCCCTGATCAAGTATTAATCCCTGAACAATAAAAATGAGATATGTTAAAAAGTATCACACACAAATAACAAATGTATCAGCAGATACATTGAAAAGTATCACACACAAATAACAAATGTATCAGCAGATAAGTTACAATGTATTACCAGAGATTTGAGTACAAATAATCAAACATTCTAAAACACTCTCTACTGATATATTCTAAAATAGTCTAGGATTAGGAGTTTTGGACCCGAACTCCCTTGATGTGTTTGTGTTTGATGTGCCAGCACTCTTCTTTTTCTTGTTTTTTTTCAAAATGCCCTTTCGCTCTTTGTTTTCTGCCCTTTGTAACTGAACGAGTAGGATCTACGATACTAGTAGAAGAACTAAAAATCTTAGTTTCAGCTGTAGAATTCATTGTAGCAGCCATCAATTCATCAATTGCCATAGAATCCCGGTTATAACCATCTTCAAGAATTCTTCTTGCTTCCTCATTTTCTTGGCATTTCAATACTAGATTATAATACTTGCGCGCCATTTCATGACGCTTGAGGATGCAATCCTTAGGCACATTACTCGGTCAATTCCTCTATCTAATCTATCCCATAAGTCCTATTTTTGCAAACTTTGTCCACCTTCTTTTGATATAACAATTTTGTATTTGATCACCGAATTCACATGAAGGACCCGTAAATTAATGACAACACAAGAAAACCACATTCCTCAAATCTCATGCAAGAGCAACTTATCAATTTAGTTGCAATACAAAATGTCATTTATGTGAACCAACTCCATCATCATTTGATACAAAGATAAAACATAATGTCGCTCTCAAAATGTAACATTGTACAAGAAGTGGAAATTGACTTTAAAAATTCATCTTCAAAATCTTTAAAGAGTGTCAATGTGTATACCTCAGAAGCATGCTTCAATAGTCCAGTCAATGGCAATACAGATGTAGGAGCCGCCCTTGAATACTGAAATTCATCCTTTGCTTCATTGCTCCTCCAACGTTTAATTGTTTCCTTGAAGATCCCATAAAAGTCCGTCAAACCGTTGTTTTCTTCGCATTAAATCCAATGGCATAGTTTGTACTTTCACTTCATTTGTGACGACAATATTCCAAATAGAAAAAAGTCTTTGTTAAATGTTGTACACCACTTCTCTCTTAAATCGAATAACCTCTTAAACCATGGATGGCTTTCTAACCCATTTATTGTAATCATTTTATCCCAACAATCCTAGAATTCTGCTTCAGTTGTGCACCCCGATAAACACTTGGTAAATGCGTCATTGAAGTATTTGTCGCCTTTCAACGTCCCGAACCGGCTTACAGCATTTTGTTAGAGGTGCCATAAGCATAACCTATGCCGCGTTCCTAGAAAAACCTACACACAAAAAAAAACCAAAACAGATTAAAAGTATTATATATAACAACTGAATGTATTAGTATTAAGAAAGAAAAGTATTACATATAAACATAAAAGTGTATTTTTGAATATAAACTGAAGTCCAGTGCAGTTTTTAAGACAGAGCACATGGTTCAGTATTACACATGACATTGAAATTACACACGACATTGTAATGTATTACAATTAACAAAGAAAAGTATTACACATTAACTGAAGTGCAAATTGTACTGTATTTTTTTACCTTTTCAATTGAATTTCCAATTGCTAGATCTTGATCTGTGAAGATTGATATAGGGCATTGACCTTCCATTGATTTTTTAAAAACTTCAAAAAGCCAATCGAATGATTCAGTTTTTTCATCCGCTATGAAGGCACAACCAAACATCACGTTCTTCCAATGATTATTAATCCCAACAAAAGGGGCACAAATCAAATTATACACGATTTGTTCGATATGTGTTATCAAATACAACAACATCACCATATATCTTGTAATCCTCCTTCATCATTGAGTCCCTCCAAAACAGATTACACAATCTTCCCATATCATCTAATTTAACTCTGAAAAAGAAGTCTTGATCTTCAGCATCTTGTTGGTACAACATGTCAATCAGCGTTTGTGCATCGCCTGCCTCAATTGCATTCATTTTGAAACGATTCACAAAATTTAAGTGGTCCTTCATTGTATGACCAATGCATTCTTCACCCCCTGCATCTTGCGCCATGTATCGGAAAGATTCAGTGGCTCTCATTCCAGAAGAAATCATCTCCCCAATAGCATTAGCCTTTTCAAAGGGTAATCACCCTTTGAACGATGCAAATGACTCCACTCTTTTCTAGTGAGTTCGTGGTTGTGCAACATACTATGGTCAACAATTTCATAAACACCATCACTGTTCAATTTTGTCCTCAATGATGACCTACACCCTGTTCGTGTATTATAAAAAATTTTCTTTTTTTTCTCAAGGGTGTTTCTGGATCTTGTAGATCCCTCGCAGGAACATACAAAATATTTTTCTGTCACAATACCAACATCATTGCATCTCGTAGTTGTTTTACGAATACTAAATCCAAGTTGTCGAGCATGATTGCGATACAGTGTATATATTTCTTCAACACTTATTCCTCTTCATACCAATAAGACAACCAGTCAAGTCTTCTGTTATATTTAATAGAAGAAAATAATCAATAGGGAAGGAATGTATGAAAATTATGACACTTTTCAGAATTAAACACAATACTTGTTACACTGCAATGTATTAGTTAATACACTGAAATGTATTAGTTGTTACATTGCAATGTATTAGTTGTTATATCAGACTTTTTACCTTCAGTAACCTATGTTGGAATAATGTTGTCCCCCTGGTCTGTGTCATTATTCCCTTCTTCATGATCATCACTGGAATCTGTTAGTGTTATTACACCTAAAAGTAATATACGTTAGGAACAACTAAGAAATAACACTGATTTATTTCTTATCCACAAATTTAAGCCATTTAATAATAAAATGGTTACTTTACACGAACCTGTAAAGTCTGATACATTTATTTGATACATGTAATACATTAGAATGCAATTTGTAATACTTATGCACAAATTTAAGCCATTTAAGAATAAAACAGAGACTTACACGAAGGTGTAAAGTCTGATACATTTTTCTAATACATTTAATACATTGAAATGCAATGTCTAATACTAATACACAAATTTAAGCTTTTTAATTATAAAACAGGAGACTTACAGGAAGGTGTAAAGTCTAATACATTTTTCTAATACATTTAATACATTGAAATGCAATGTCTATACTAATACACAAATTTAAGCTTTTTAATTATAAAACATGAGACTTTCAACCAAGCTGTAAAGTCTAATACGTCTAATACATTTTTTCAATACAACTAATACATTCGAGTGCGACGTGTAATACTTTTTAATACAATCAAATTAAAAATACACGACATTCACCTCTGTCATTCTTCAAGTTGTCTCCAGCCTCCATTGTCTCACCTTCTTAAGTTTTTTGCCCAATGTAGATTTAACTACTAAGTAGCTGGAATGTAGACACAAACTAATACGTATTAGGCTCGACGCGAACACATAAATTGATGGTTGTGCAACAGAGGTGATGGTCGATGGAGGTGGTGGTGTCAATTTGCAGAGATGGCGGAAGGGGGAAATATCACATATTGTAGGTGCGTACCGGTTGGTGCGTCGTGATGTAGTGTTTTTTACGCCCCATTCGTGTTGTTTTTCGCCGCCGTTGTGGTTGTTTTTACGGGGGATGTGGCTCGCGGCGCGGTAGTTGTGTTGAAGGAGGAAAGAGCTGGGATTAGGGCTCCAAATCGCGAGAATGCCTGAATGGGACTTGTGACCACTCTGTTTTGGTTGTTGACATTATTTCCAGGCTTTCATTTGGTTACCTGATCTGCCTGTGATCAGGATTACTCTTTTTACATTTTTATATATATATTCGCACTTATTCAAAAAAAAAAAAGAATGGGACTTGTTTCTTTTTTTTTTTTTTTTATTTGATCCAGTCACACCGAAATGGATAGGATAGTTTGACCCGTAACAGAGACTAGCTCTTTTATTATATTTTCAAGTGTTGGAAAGAGCTTTATAATTTCTTTTGACCTTTGTTGTTCTTGAAATTCGTAGAGCTATAATTTCAAGAAACAACCATTGTATCATGGGGGATACCTAAAAATATGTAAGAACCCAGAGACATTTTCACTTTAAAGATATTCAAATTCTTACTCTGCCATATTTTTTTCAACCATCTAAAAATTACGCCTACCCAATTTTCCGACAACACGCAATGGGGCACTCAAAGATTGATTTGCCAACTCCTTTTTACTTCTTAGATTTTGTTTCTTCATTTAGATATTAGTCAAAAAAACATTATAGAATTGAAGGACTAGATTGATTTGGTTTCTGATTTCCCCATATGAGAGTCGGGAGATATCTCCACTAGATATTTTCTTGTTTCTATTATGAGTAATCGAAAATGAATTAGATAACTTTCCTGATGGAACCAACCATAGTTGTTAAGGGTGCAAAGGCCCATGGTAGCGCCACGAGGTGCGCCTCGCAAACATGATGCGAAAAATATGTTTAAAAAAGAGCAAGGGCACAAATTCTTCTCCTTCCACATCAAACACAAATTCTCCTTCAATTTGAAGTTTGGCTGGAGGATACTGTGATATGAGAGAGTAAGTGATGTTTCTGAACCAGAACCCTAGTCGTCTTTTTTTGTTCTTCTTTTGTTATGTTGTATGTTTTCCGCGTGCCTCCACCCAAAAAACTAAATCCTCAAATCATTTTTCAGCCTAACAACGTGTTTGAAATATTTTTTTAAAGGTGCACCACACAGGCAGAAGGCACACACACCGTCGTCCTCGTGTTGGAAAGGCGCAAGGCCTTGCGTCTTAAGCGAGGCGCGCCTCTTTAGCAACTATGAGCCTAACGCCAGTCAACGAATCGTCTAAATGCTAAACATAGGTTCTGGGATGTTGCCACTCTGTCGACGACCCAAAAGATTCTTTAACTGCACTAGTTTCGCGATCAAGCACTTGAAAATCATCTACTTGTATCTACAGCCATCAAAGAATTGCTCCGTACTACTGAATTTTGGCTAGCATTTGCCTAACAAAAACATTTCAACTGCTCCAACTTATATCAGTTCAGCTGAAACAAAGAGAAAAAAAGTGTATCGTCCTGGTGAGTTGTGATGGTTATAGGTTATCATAACTTCACCTCATTAAGAAAAAGTAAAACATCGGTTTGATGATTCCTGCAAAAGGACCATTCTTAACAATGGAAACCAATCTATATTCATCTAGAAAAGTTTTAACAAATTACAAAACATGATCACAATTTTACATCCACGTTTGGAAAAAATAAAGCACCGTCTTTCAGATACATATATCTGTAATGTTATCCCCTCCATGGGAAATCATAAGAAGGCATAATCATTGAAAGCTTTCACAACTTCTGAGCTAAGCAACACTTACAGGTTGAGCCGGCACCTCTCTCTGACTTTTGCACCTGCAAATGCACCAACTGATAGTTTCAACTACAAAGGGGAGATACTGGAAAATACTAATGAAGAGAAAATATATGATGTCACATCTCTCTTCTTGTTCTTCAATTCCTCTAATGTTCATGCTTCTGAGGATAACATTCCTAATCTACAGTTACATTGCTACAAAATGTACTTAAAGCATTCAAAACCAGAAAAATGAAGGGAAATTTCACCCAGCAAAATCTATAGTGCAAATGAACATATATTTGCAGAATACCATATCTATTCCAGGTTTTTTGAGGAAAATCGGAAGGACATTGCGTATATATTGAAAAATAGATTGAAAGGAGTGAAAGAAAAAGGCAATTTGTTTCGGTTTGGGCACAACAGTAATTTCAGTTAGTGGGTTACTATGTTATTCTGGTCAGAGATACATTAGACTAACTAAATGTAAATGCATAGCCGATAAAATATGGATTGCAAAAATTCAATATTTGAATACATAAATACATATTTTTTTTTATCAACACTGATTAGAATATAATACATAACTTTCTCAAAAGCAACATACCGCTGCCAAAAATATCATACGAGCAACAAGTATGAATTTAACTCTTTCAAATATGATCGAGAGATTATTCAAAACAATAATTGTAGCACATGCAAAATTATATCATTTTACATGCCAACAAGTTTTAGAGATTCTAGATAGGATTCATTTCTTTGTATTTTTATAGAATATAAAATATTGTGATTATCTAATTCTGCTATATTAGTTTAAACGAACCTAAGTGTTTTCATTAATTTGCAGATAATCTCAAATTTATTTTAAAAAAAAAACATATATATAAACACACACGCACACATTGTAAAGAATCTCTTTGTTTTTATTGCAACTTGTTTAATTGACTTCTTTAATATAGAAGAGTGTGAATAAAAGGAACACCGTAACTTATTATTATTCGTATTTTACTTTCAGAAAAGCAGGTGCCTAAATCTGCTGGACTCATCTATCAACTTTTTAATTTGACTGACATTATTAACAGGGTTTTATCGTAACAGGGTTTTATCGTCTCCCAACTTTTTAGTTTCTTTTTGGATAGTATTTCTTTCCAAAATATTGTACTTCCAATCAATATAAAGACAAGGATTAATCCCAAAAAACAAGCAATTAGCACCTTTCAACAACCCATTTTCCTATCATTTTGTATCAATTTTGCAAGATGAGTTTTGTGGGGAAGTTGATCTCAACAAGAAAAATTAGAGTATTTGCAGAAAACTTTTCTTGCAATCTCAGACATAAGAAAAGTAAGAATTCTTTCTTCCCCACACTTAGCATACCTACTTTTGCAACCAAACACAAGGTAATGATTTCATGTGCTCACCAACACAACATGTTAAAATTTGATTGCCTCACAAAAGCTCCTAAGCAAATTTCCCAATCTAAGTATGATAGTCAACTTCACTCTAACTCACCTATTACATTCTGCTCGGGAGGCATAATTGTGATTATTGCAATTTGAGCACATCCAGTCCCCATCACGCCATTGCTTTGCTCTGCAGAATACAACAGTTGGTAGAATTAAACACAAATATTGATGGTAGGAAAACCGAATGAGGTACGCACGGTAGAATTGTCAGACAGATGATCTTGGATATATCTAGATTAGGTCTGCATGCTTCTCCATCTCATGCCCTATGTTTTGAAGAAGTTTAGATTTGACAAGTCACGTCAATATTAGATTAAAAATCAGATATTAAAAGTTTACCACAGAAAGTTACTATTATCTTCAGTAATTCTAGACAATTATTGCAGTATATGTAATCTACCGTTGAAATATAAAAAGAAAAATACTAAAATTAACAGGAAAATAACAAGCTGCAAACAGGAAGAAGGGAGAGGAAAAAATGGGAGCCAGAAATAAACAGTTGGATTTCATAATTACTTCTTACAAAGCATACATAAAAATCTGATATTAACTTTTGTTACATCTAGAAAGGATCCTCCTTTACCCTTTCCCAAGGAGTGTAGGTGTTGCTGGTATGCGTGGTACTTGAAGGTTGACTTGCCAATTCGGGGGGACTGCTGTGTTTCCACTGGGAGTCGCAGAGTATATGCTATTTAATTGACTACCTCCAGGACTTTGGAATGACTCAAACCCTGAACATGGTTGCTGCAGCCCATATGCCTGTAAAATTATCAGATAAAAGGATGAAGCAAAAGCCAAAATAATATAAAAAGAAAGAAATAAGATTTAAGATATCTATAGTCTAATCTGAAGCTCATGCTCAAATAAGTCCCTTACTTGTCCTGCATTCAATCTCTTATTATCCCAGTTGTGAACAAATTCTTCAGAGGCCAGGCGTTTTGTTCCAAGAGCTTCAAAAGAAGAAAGAACACTATATCACTGGCTTGTTCAGAAAGTGATTGTAGACGCTTCATAATCCAATAACAGTTTGAAATGTGGCACACAAGCAAAAAGTAGTAAGAGACGGAAGCTTAGAGAGCTTGAATGCTTATACAATTTTGGGACACAACATGACTGCATTAAATAAAAACGGTGCTCCCTCCACTAGTGAATGAAATCATTTGTATGTTTGGAGACATTCCAAATACTGGACACTCCCGTAGTCCCGAATTTTCCTCACTTCCCTCAGTAAAACATGACAGGTATTCAAAAGTTTCAGAAAATGCCTTCCCCAACCCCAACCCACTGAACATGTGACAACCTCGCACCCCCGCCACTACTTCCACCTTTAGCTACTCCCGAGATCAAGAAGCACACGCAATATCCACTCTTGCACATCAACCAATGACCATAAAATTTTTTTCCTGACATGAGTGGAGCAAATACCACATCAGTCGACACTTTATAAAACAAGCACGAATATTTTGTCGTGGAAACGAGAGTTTCCATGGCAGTAACATAAATTATAAATATTTCACGTTCTTGAGAGCAGGAAATAATATTCTAACCTTTTCCTAACTGCAACTATTTTACCCAGTAAAGTACCCATCCGATATAAGAATAAATTTTGTTTTTAGACTACAAAGAAGCAAATATAAAAAAATATAACTAGTTATAGTTCATAAAACACATAATTCATGGAAATCCATAAGAACAAAACAACCATCAAAGAAAAAAATGAACCAAGAAAATATTCTGAAATTATAAAACCCGAAAAAGAAAAACAAAAAAAATCAGTAAATTACTAAATTATACTAAAATCTCTAGTTAAATATTATAGAACTAAAAATCAGTAATGCGCATAAAGACTGCCATATAATACAACAATTAAAACAAATAAACCTTAGCTTAATAGTAAAAAACAAGAAATTCAGCAAAGTAAAAGAAAAGAACAAAAAAAACACCAAGAAAGTACTTGGGCGAGGCTCGGCCGGCGGTGGCACAGCTCCGGCTGGGGTGACGCAGCCCCGGCGGCAGGCGACGGGAAGAGAGGTTGTTCTGCCTTGGTTATGACTTATGTGAAGTGGTCTGCTTTTGCCCTAATCTCTCCTTTTTTTGTTTTTTGTTCAATTTATTTTAAAATTGTAAATGGAAATATGCAGTATAATTAAAGAAATGTCAAAACAAATAGTAGCAACTCTGGAAAAAGGGTTTTAAAAAAAGCTGGGAAGGCACACAAGCGCGCTTTTCTGCGCCTAAGCCTTGCAAAAGGCGTGCCCAGGCGGGCCTATGCGCACGCCTCCAGAACAATGCCCGCCTTTGGGTTTTCGAAGGCGCCATAGGCCGCGCCCAACGCCTTAGACGCGCCTTTAACAACGATGGTTGCGGGTGGGATTACTTTTATGGGGATCGCGGTGCAGCCATGAGGCGGATACTGTGGTCACGAGATGATGATCCACTCGACTATGTCAATCGATTGGCCATCTGATGATTATATTGTATAAAGCTCTTTCCGTCACATAGGTGGACCAAGGGCCCAATGAAAGAAATTGATTTCGAATAAAATGTTTTGTTTCATAAGCTTGCATTTGCGGCATGACATATTGAAAATGCATGCATGTATACTGTACAGTGTTGTAAAAATCGGCCTAGGCGGCCGCCTAGGCGCTAGGCGCCCCTAGGCCGATCCGATTTTGCCCAAATCGGTCGAAAAAAATCGGTTTGGCTAAAAATCGGCCTAGGTGCCCGCCTAGGCGGCGCCAAATCGGAACTAGGCGCTCTCCTAGGCGGCCAACAAATCGGGCCTAGGCGGGCGCCTAGTCCGGTTAGGCGGAAAAAATCGGCCAAAAATCGGTAAAAATGAAAAAAAGAAGAAAAATATGCTATTTTCTAGGCGCGCCTGGTGGTTTAGCCCGCCTGGTGGCGCGCCCGACTAGCGCCTAGCGATTTCTACAACCATGATATCAGATTAGTCCTTTGACATCCATGATTTTTACTTGTTGAGCTTTAGCTCACGTGGTTCATGCATTGTAGGTGAGTATGGCTATACTTGAGATAATTTTGCTTACTAAGCGATCGGCTGGAGCTTACACAGGGTTCAAGATTGTATACGTAGATGACGATCTATTGGGTGGGTATTAGCTTCTTTTGCTTTTGTGTCTATTGCATTCTTTTTGCAACTTGACCGTTGTTACTTTTGAAAACTCTAATGTAATTATACCTGTTAATAGCTTGGTGGTATGGGTTAGGTGCTTGTATATGCGGTTATCAAGGTTTACGTATGAACGGGGTTGGCTTCCCTTTTGCTTGTCGACGAGCCTGCCTATTGTGTTACTGAGGGATAGTGCGTGTGACATTGTTTATCTTTTATTTAAATGTTACGGGAAGGAAAAAGAAATTGCACATACTCAAATACAGGTATGGTAGATGTGACATACCCTATAGATCTTCTGTAGGGTCAAATGTAAAGAATAAATTATTTGTTATTTTTAGGTCAAATATGGATTACTCAAGTAAGAACTTGGAAAAAGTCTTCAGTGAGTCTTCTCTTGCCAGTTTCTTTTTCTTCTATGACTCTCAAGAGAGTCCAACAACATTCAAAATAGCCCAAGTTCCCTGAAGGTGCGTGCAGTCACAGGTTTCCAGATCAGACCTGACTTTCTTCACTATACTATTGGAAGCCCTCAACACCTTTCGTGATTTCATTACTATATTTACTCTCTTCCGCATAGTTATTAGCCATAAACTGTCTTACAACCAAATGTTCTCATGCTTGCTTATCTTGAATCACATAAACAAGAAAACAAGCATATAGAGGAAAAATATCAAGGCTGAAAAAAGATGCTGCTCTACATACAAGTTATCTACGCGACGAGGAAATTGAAAAGATATGCAAAATTGTTGATTTGTCAGACAACAAACTGAAAAGCAAATAACTAATTCATGGAAACTTAAAACTCATCTCAGATAGCTCCCTTCCAAGTGAGAATCAACATCAGATTACCTAAAGGTAGGAAAAGGAAAAAGGTATGCCAGTTACAAAGAATAGAGAACAAGGAGTTCATTCAGGCAATAACTGACTAGGCAAACTTCCACAAACTGTTACTTTTTTATTGTAAATACAGATATAACTAATACACAAAGTTATCCGACAAGGATGCTGCCTCTTCACAACAAGTTAGCTACAAATGGGGCAAATAAAATGATATGACAGAAAACTTTTGATCCGTCAGATACAAACTGAAAAAGAAAAAAAAAAACAAGTTTGTCGAAATTGAAAATTCATCTCAGATAGCTCCATTCCAAGGGTCCCCTCTTAGGTAGTTAATGGGAAAAGAAAAAAGGTATGCCAATTACAAAGATAGAGAGAAAGGGATTCATTCATAGCATAACTGACAAGGCAAACTTCCACCAACATTTAATTTGGAATTTAAACAAATATAACTAATACACAAACCTGTAACTGCAGGGCTGACAAGAGATGACGGTGTTGATATTGGTGTTGGGGCATTGCACTTTTTGCACTACAGATGCAAGAAGCAAAGATGAATGATCACATAACATAAATCATTAATGAAAAAAATAAGAATTCTAGCACTCCAATTGAAATGATTTTATTCATTATTGTGAAACCAATTAGAAGTTTCTTAAAAGCAAACCCAAAAAGAGGGATATGTGATAATACACAAGCACAGCAAAATAGTCAATTAAACAGGAGAACCCAAATTCTAATACTATAATAAACCAAACAGCAGATACAGACTAGTCCATGAATACAAGTTTCTTCGTCAGAGTACCCACAAGATCTAGAAACTTCAGCAAGTTCAACCACAAGAATTTTTCCTTTTTTTTTTCTCTGTTAGCACAATTCTAAGATGACCAAGTTCCTTATCCCCAAAACCTGTAAGCCCAATTAGATCAACACCTCAACATGTGGAATTATTGGGCGATGATCAACAGCCTCAAGAACTAACTTTTCATCATTCCTCTTATTTCTCATGTTAAAATACTAGCAGCCCAACTGACATATCTAATCAAAACTCTTCTCATCTCAGCAACAATAGCTAAAGCAGACTCAGTTGTAATAATGTTTTGCATATGAGATGATAAATCCCCAATTAAGGGGAAAAATGATCAGCCTACATACATACTCTACTGACCATACCTGCACACGTGAAGAATAATTGTGGAAGCCACAAGTGCACATCCAATCGCCAGTACGCCATCCATTACCATTTGGAACTGGAGGAAGTTGATTCGTTTGGCTAGCATATGAAATTCCAGATATGCTGCTGCCTCCCAAGGGCCAATTAGATGCTGGATGAAGTCCATATGGATCAGTAGGTTGGTTTCTGTATAGACCAGTCACTCCAACAGGCCAACTGGAGCTCAAAGACATCGATGGTTGGAAAGATCCAACATTCACTATTTGTTCCATTCCTCCTTGAGCCCTGGCAAAATAAGTTGGATGAGTAGGGACAGAAGCTCCAGGGATCGCAACTGCTGGCATTGCTGCTAGCTCCTTAGGTTGGCCACACTTTTTGCACTTTTCTCTTGATGCATAATTGTTGTTAGTGCAACCTATTGATCCATTGCACACACACCCAACCCACAATGCAGCCAGGAAGAAGATACAAGCGAGAATACGCACGCCAACCCGCCATCCAATACCAAAATACACATACAGAAAACATAAAACAACTCAACCTAATTGAAACCAAGTTTCTTCATTGGCAAAAGACTCATTAACTTAAGCAACATATCGATAAATCAATCGACCACATATTCGACATTGGGAATATGGGAAATATTAATATTTGTTAATACGGAATACAAAAACAGAAAACAGAAATTATCAACAGTAATTCAATCTAGACTGGATGAACTCTCAAGAAATGCTTGAGTTCATGATAATTTCTAGATCTCCTCAGCAAAGCATCTTTCTTAGAAAAACACTTGTCTAACTGCTGAAACAACTATGACTGCATGGGTCTATCATCCTAGGGATCAGAAAATCTCAGACAATATACTCCTTCTACCCCACAACTGAATCATATTTCCTCCAAGCCTATTCAAAATGGATGTTGTTTTTGCAGGGAAAGAGTAGTCAGTCTGAAAAGTCAAATTTGTCCAAAAATCACAAACATGAAAATAAGATAATTATTCGTGACACGAAACAAGGTGGGGGAACCAACTTGGGTTCACAGATAGCTTTTCTTTCATATAGTTACAGGATTTAGCATTTTCTTCTTACTCTTATCAACTATAACAAAAAGATAAATACTTAAGAGAACGTAATTATAAACTTTACTTACCTAGTAAGTAGTAACATAGAAAACTTTAGTTACGGTTAACCATTTAATTGATTTCATGTACTGGTTTATAGTCGGACAAGGTTACGGACAAGACAAACACATTCAGAAAACATATATTTGGGAAGGTATTATGGATAAGACAATCACTATTGATACGATCATACTAAGCTCAATACATCTGGTATGCGAGCAAATGGCAAGTATTGGTGCTTTAGGCAATCAAACAAACAGCGCCCAGGTTTTCATTTTATGCTGGCCTCATACTTCAACATAATTATGGCGATTGTCTAAGTCTTAAGTAAGCTCCAACAAACTTAACACCAATTCAGTCTTTAACCCCATCTAAAATGAATCTTTAAACAGGGTGTACCTAATATTGAGATATTCAAAACATAAAATTCACATTATCATCATCCATAAACTCAGACATGAGCACGGACTACAATAGTGTGTCCTGATATCCAATATTTACTAAATGGCTCATCCACCAGCATATGAAGAAAGTGCCCGCCCACATTGCATAAACTGAGGCATAAGCATTTTCAAGTTTAAGAATTAAAGGATGGAGTGAGAATTTGTTGTGGTTTTGAAAAGAAAAAAAAAAAAGAAAACACTTCTTTTGTGATTCAGTTCTACCAATCAGGATAGATTAGCAACAAAGAGAATGATTTAAAAGGAATTGCCAGATAAGAATTTAAAAAATCGACTAACACCATCACCTCTTGCTCAACTCGAAGCAGGAATCAACACAAGGAGCAAAACAAAAAAGTAAGCACTCATCAAATTTCCGCCAACCCACATATGTCTAAGAAGCATTTCAACTAATAGTAGATTATGTCTTCCCTAATTAAAGTAAGGCGAAAATTCATTGGGTAAGTACCAGTGCAGATCCAATCACCAATCCGGGGAAGCCACTTGGAATCTGCGGGGGTTTTGGTGTCTACGAGAAGGCGGGGCTGCTTGCAACGGTTGCAAAAGGATCTGAAGGCGTAGTTCCGATTGTGGCATCCGCTGCACTCCCAGTCACCTTCTTTCCCTCCGCCGCCGCCGCCTTCACCGCCTCCCATCTTTTTTCCTATCTTTCTTTCCGAACCCAATTTACGATTTCGAACAACGGAAGTTGCGGCAATCGAGACTTGCTGAGTTTGGGGAAAGACGCGCGTTTAAATTAATATTCCTTTCTGCCACTAATCTCCAACCTTATTATTTTGGGTTGATTAACATTTGCTTGGTTATCTGTATAGCTGTCAATTTGTCCGGGTCGGGCCAGTGCTAGCCCGTCGGGCCAAGTGGGGAAGCCGGGCTAGGCCGGAATTTCCTTGGACTGCCATTTTGGGGAGCTCAGTCCAGCCCATATTTTAAAAATACACTAGATTTGTTCGGGCTTGCAAAATCGCAAATGTAACCCTACTTATTACTGGCGGTCGGTAAGGCTCTTTTTGACAGCTCTAGTTATATGAGACCAATATAGTGAGTCTGTAGGACAAATCCCACGCATTGATCAATTTTAAGGCAACAACATATATGAGATTATTTCACGGGTCTAAATCCGTGAGACGGAGCCCCATATCCAAGCCCATCTAATTTTACGACGGCATTTCAGATATTATGTGGAAATTAGAGGTAGGTCTGAAGTTCCAATTGCAAAAGAAACTATTGCAAATTCTATCAATCTTACTCTCATCCTCATTTAATCTTGCTCTTGTTTCTCCAATGAATGAGGCAAACATCTCCTCCAAAGATGGCTTTTTCTCGTATGTTTCTCCAATAAATGATCCTCAATTCTATCAATCTTACCCTCATCCTTATACCAATAGATTTGGACACTATGTCCCTAAGCTTGTGATACTCCTTCTTAATCACAACTTTAACCCCTGATAGGTTGTAATTGTCCTTCTCCTCTTCGACAGCTATCTCCTCCCATATCTTCTTCATATCAAACTCATAATCGTTCATCTCTGTCAGTCCGGAGTTCGAAACACTCACAGCTTAGTCTAGTCTTCTATTGTGATCAACACACCATTTCCATTTACAGATGAATGTATGCCATCATCATGAAATTCAACATTGACGTAGAATATGAAAACCTCATCCATGTACGTTTGGGGCATCTCCAATGGGAGAAATTTCTACAGCTTTGCCTTCTCAAGGCATTTTACGATATTATGAGCCATTTCCTTGTTCAATGAGTGCTTAACCATCCAATCTACATTGATGGTTGCACCAGAATAGATCTTATCAGTCATCTTTGCGAAGTCCGAAGGTTAGGATTTAGATGAAGCGAATGACTTCTTGGGTGCCATTTTTGAACTAGGGTTTTCAGAGACAACAAAATTTGCAAGACGACTTCTTTGAGAGAGAGAGAGAGAGAGAGAGAGAGAGAGAGAGAGAGAGAGAGAGAGAGAGAGAGAGAGAGACTCTGCAGGTGCATCATCTTCTCCTTTAGCAAGAGCAACTCTTCTTACAGCTGTATTAACTTTTAGAATTTGTAATGGCATATCCTCAATGACAAACCACATCTCATCATGTAGGGCTAAAAGATGAGCTTGCATACATATTTTCCAGTCATCAAATTCTTCAACAGTAACCCTTGGAATGCGAGTTAGATTTTCTTGCATGATAATAACTTTGCTTTTGAAATAAAAGCATTAAAAACAAAAAAGTTACCCACTCAATAGACTCGACTGAGTTGTTGATAGTATAACTTAGTTGTTTTCAGCTAACATTTTAAAGTAGCAGTTGACTTCGTCTTTAACAACCAAAGACTTTCACCTTTAGTTTTTGAATATGTTTTTCAACACTTGTTTTAGCAGGGTTATTATCAGTAGACTTAAACAATTAAACAATCAGCAGATATAGAGATAATGCAAGAAAGTAAGTGTGCTGAAAGTAAATGGACACAAGCAATTATAGTGCACATTTGAAAATATGTCCATCGAAGAGATAGACACATTTTTCAAACTATACTTTGTAGGTTGTTGGCTTGTCTTATCTTACAGTTTGATGGAGACCGTACCTTGAATTTAATGCTCTGCAGCCTTTCCTTAAACTCTGCAGAATTTCAAGTACATCACATTGGCTCCTTGCCTTTTGCACTCTTTCAGCAAAACAACTTTATTGCTGGCAGTCTGACACATGCCTATTTCTAGCAAAACATTGACTTGGCTTGACAACAGATCTCTTTCAGCTTTCTTTGATTATGTCTGTTGCATACCCATTTGACAATCGATTCCAGTCATTTTGGAATGACTTTGTTGTCAGTCAGCTGACTGAGACAACTTTTCTGTCACTTTACTGATCCTTCACTTTACTTCACTCAGTTGCCACACAGCTGGGCCTTTTTCTTCAATCTTCAGTCGAGTCTTGTAATCTTCAACTTGGTTGCCTTTGACTCAGCTCATGGAACCCTATCTATTACAAGTTGAATTACATTTGAATTGGGGTACCAACTTCCTAATCTATATTTTACATGGTATCATCAAAATCTGTACTTAAATTTTCCCAACAATTATTACATTGATAAACTCAGTGCCTATATCTAATCTAATCATTTGATTAATGATTAACTTTTCTCATTCGGAACCTTCTTCATAAGTTGGGGTAAATTCTATAATGCTTCCTTCTTTTTACACATAAATATTGTCCATGTGTATCTTGGGTAGTCTTCCACAACTAACAAGGTATATTTCTTCCCACTTATACTTGTTGGCTCAACTGGGCCAAAAGATCCATATGTAATAGCTGCAGAATCCTTGTAGATGATGGATTTGTCTTTTCTCTGAATGAAGATGTGGTCAGATTTCCCTTCTAACATGCATCACATATGCTTTAGTTTATTAGATTGAATCTGGAAGTCCTTCAACTAGATGACTTCTTGAAAGTTTGTTGATAGTCTTGAAATTCAGATGACTGAGTTTCTTGTGCTACAACCAGCTTGCTTCAGTTGTGCTCTTTGCTATCAGATAAGTACTTGGTATTGCAGTTGCCAATCTACACCATAAAGCTTTTTCTTTCTTATCCCTATGTGTACCACTTCATTGGTTTTTGTTTCCTTGACTTGACACTTTCTCATGTTGAAACCAACATTGTATCCCTTGTCACAATGTTGGCTGATACTTAGCAAGTTGAAATTTAATCCTTCCACTTATACAACATCTCTGATTGCTAGATCATTCTTCTTGATTGACCCAATGCCTTTTATTTTCCCTGGAGCTTCATTTCCTCCAAAAATAACTTTTGCTCCTTTTTATTCTTTGAAATTTGACAGATGGCTTCTATTTTGTGTCATGTGTCTAGAACAACCATTATCCATGTACATGGTTCCTTGGCACTCAACTGTTATGTGAACCTTCATCAATGAAATTAAACTTTGGGTACCCATATCTCCTGAGGGGTTAGCATTGTAGAGTGATTCAACTAACTTATAACTAAATTATCTGATTCTAAGTGGTTTCCGCCTCTTTGTTCCATAATCATAATGAATGATGGAAAATTTCTTAGGAGCCCTCACATCATACAATTTTCTCGTTTGTTTGGGTGCCTATATGTATTGACATTCATGTGATGAAACTGTACTTTGTGTCGTGGTGCATAAGTGTGCTGATGTGCATACTTTGGGAATGCCCTGAATTGGTTCTTAGGCTTCTACCATTTGTTTGAGGTGTTTTCAGATATATCTTTTTAGGAGTGTTGTTGGTCTTAAAACCTTTAAAGGTCTTTAAATTTCCAAGAATGTTCCTCTGATTACCCATCTTCTTGTTGCTGATGACTCACTCTTTTTTGTTTTTTGAGTGTAGTGGTAAGCAGGTTGGGGTTATTCTTATAATTTTGAACCAACGTCATAAATTATCTGATCAGAAGGTCAATATTGATAAATCATCCATCTTGTTTTTGTAAGAATACCTCTCATGTCGTCCAAGCTAATATCTGTCAAATTTTTCATGGGATTCAGAAGCATACTTCGTGTAGATAATTGGGGTTCCCATGGTTATTGGTAAATCTAACAAATAGATATATCTTCATGTGGTGGAAGTTATCAATCGTAGATTCAATGATTGCAAGAACAAATATTTGTCTACTGTTGGGAGGGAGGTCTTGATTAAATCTATCTTGGATGCCCTTCCTGTGTTTGTTAGTCTTGCTTCATTTTAGTGTGTGCTAGGAAATTCGCAAAATTGCTACTACATTTTGGTGGGGTGCTAAAGGTCCCACTCAAAGAAAGATCCACTAGAAATCCAAATTGATATGCCAAAGAAGGGGAGAGGATTAGAGTTCCATGATATTCAAATATTTAATGAAGCAGTTATCTCTAAAAATTTTGGAGGAATGTAGGAAATCCTAAGTTGTTGGTTAGAAAAATTCTCAAAATCATATATTTCCCGGATAAAGGGTTGCTGGATATGGAGCCTAGCCATAATAATGATTCATGCCTTTGGAAGAATTGGCTCTCTGTCAAGCATACTCTGGTGAAGAATATTAGATTTGAAGTGGGGGATGGTAGATCCGTTAAGATTTGGTATCTCCATGGATACTTGGTGCAATGAATTTTAAACCAGAATATCTCAGGCCTGTTAATGGGGGGCATTTTGGGTGAGTGAATTAATTGATGGGGAAGGTGATTGGTGGAGTTCTGAGTTGGTGGAGAAAATTTTTGGAGGAAAAGTTGCTCTCTTATTCTGGATATTAAAGGGTTACAAATACGTAAAAAAAATATAGGATTGTGTGGCATTTTAATGAGAAGGGGGCTTTCTTTATTAAGTCAACTTATGCCAGATTGATTGCAGCTGAAATTGGGCAGCTTGAGATTACTGAGACTAGCATAAACTATAAGCTTCAACATGTGATGAGAAATACAACCTAGAAGTTGAATATTAAAGGCAAAATTAAATACTTTTCATGGAAGTATTTCTCTGGGATCAGATCACTCCTATTGTTAGTTGAACGAGTCAGTCGACTAATGGCTAAAAAAATTACCAAATTTAAGAGCTCTAATTATTTGTATACCTTTTATATATACTAGTAGATATATATATATATATAATATAATAAGTTATTGAACGAAGAATGAGTCTAGCATAGTGGTTGATGCTACCATTTTAAAACTTGCCGGAAACACCTCTACTTTTGGGAAAAAAAAAAGACACTGTTTGCGCTCACATCACTTTTGTACTCTTTTTTTGACTTTTTAACGCTCCTGCATATTTTTTGGTTATTTTTACATTTTTCGATTTTTTTCCTGTATTGCTTTATATGTTATGTTTGTTATTTCGATGTTGTTTATATTTATTTCTTGGTTATTTCTATGTTGTTTCGTTGTTATTTTGATGTTTCAATAGAACTTTTACATATTTTTTACGCTTATTTCTATTCATGCGTTGTTTTTATATTGTTTCGGTTGTTTTTGGGTTATTTTCTATAATGTTTTTAATGTTGTTCTGATGTTTCTTTGTTTTTTCTATGTAGTTTTTAATGTTTCAATGCAGTTTTTACCTGTTTTTAATTTTTTTTATTGATGTGGTATTTTCTATATTGTTTATGTTGTTTATGGGTTGTTTATATACTGTTTTTAATGTTGTTCTGATGTTTCTTTGTTGTTTCAATTTAGTTTTCAATGTTTCAATGCAATTTTTACCTATTTTTAAGCTATTTTTGTTCATGCGGTATTTCTATATTGTTTCTATTATTTCTAGGTTGTTTCTATGTAGTTTTTAATGTTGTTTTAATATTTTTTAGTTGTCTCAATGTTTTCGACGTTTTCAATGCATGAGGACAAACATTGAATTGTGTTTTTATATTTCATGTGTTGTTTCTATATTATTTTTAATATATGTTTTTTTGAATACGTGTTGTTCTATATGTATATTTCTTGATTGTCAAGAGTTCTAGTATAAAATTGATTATTTAATGGGAGGCAAATTTGTTTTTCACTTAAATTTTATTAGATGAAACATGTTTGAAATAATTATGAAACAACATCTAAAAATCCGAAAAATGGCGGGAGCTTAAAAATGTCCAAAAAAAGGTGGGAGCGTAAAAAAAGTCAGGAAAAATCCCGAGAGCATAAACAGGTGTCCGTTTTTGGGAATGTTGGGCAATTGTGTTCAAATCTCTTAACACTTTGCAATTTGTCTAATGCCTAATTTCAAAGCCCCTTGATTGTAGGACTTCTATTTTTTTCTTTTTTTTTTGTTTTGATTTAGATAAAAAAAAAAAAAGCTCTCCACCAAGAATGAGAGGGCCATATTCCCTTGGGTCTTATAGCCATGAGCCTTGCTAATTGCTAACACATTCTCACATTTAATTATTCTTGAGGGCCCTAAATTAAATTTTCTCAAATTAAAAAGGCAAAAGTTTTGGATTTAAATAATTATTTGGATTAATAGTTTTGTAGCCAAAATTGTAAGGCGAGTTATATTTAAATAATTATTTGGATTATTGAACATGGATGTCATATTATTTTAACTATAATAGAATTGTTCTCTATATTGCACATTATTCTTTCTTTTATTGTTTTATGTTGTCTTTAAGTTTGTAAAAAAAAGGCCCCAATTTTAAAGTTCGACTCAGGCCAAACAATTGATAGGATCGGCCCTGTGTTGGATACTTCCTTCCAAAAGTAACATTCTGAAAAAGGGTTTGAATGTTTATATGTAGTGTGTTTAAGTTGTGGGGAGCATGAGGAAACCACAAAGCATATTTTCTTTCATTGCAGAATAACTCAAACTATTTTGAAGTTGGCTTCTATCCAATGGATGGTTTGTTGAGCTTTTCAGATTCATATCCTATCTTGTGGGGGAAAATTTGCAACACCAAAAAAAGGTAATGCTTTGAGGATATGATCCAACTTACCATGTATATCCTTTGGTGGCTTTTGAAATCTCGCAATCTATGAATTTTTTATAAGTTTTAGACGTCTGAATTGGCAACTTTGGAGGCAGCAGTCAAGGAATTGAGGGAATTTCAGCTATATGTATAACTTGTTAGTAGATCTTAAGGGGTGCAGAGTAAAATTTAGAGGGGGGTTTGAATAGAATTTACCTAACTTTTTTATTCTTTTAAAATTAGAGTTTTTCAAAAAAGCTGCTAAATCTTTTAAGACAGTTTTGTTAAACTTCAGCAGAAGTGTTGATCACTAAACAAACTCTAAGAGAGCTGTTGATAGAGTAACTCAGCTGAATGAAGTTAACTTTTAGAAAATCAGTTTTCTTGTTTTACAGCAAACGTCTTACACCCTTTTTAAGCTTGGTTTATCAACACTCATACTTTTTATTAGTTATTATCTTAATGGATAGAAAATATGACAGTTAAATAAAATGCAGAATTTTAAGTGCAGAAATTTAAAGAACACCGAAATTTATAGTGGTTCGAGGATGGGGTAATTTCTCAACTCTACTCTTCTACTCCATAAGGAATCCACTAATGCAACAAGAATTTTACAAAAAAGTATATCAATATTGCTTCGATCACATAGCCATATAATCTTCTGGGACTCAGCTCTTCGCAAGGCAGTTACCTCACTACTTCAGCTATTCAAATCTTCAGGGATTGATCACACAACCATCCTTCAAATTTGAATCAGGTTCGATCTTGAACCTCACTATACTTCCTTCAATCCTTGGAAATATAGACCCTATTTGCTTTCACAATTGTTTTCCTCTTCAACTTGATGAACAACTTCAATCTTTTCACGTGATTGTGTTGGATGAAGTGTCTTCGATTTAGGCTTGAGGATTTTTGAATATGGCTTGAGAGAGAGTAGTTTTTTCAGTTCTTTCTTGAATGATTGCTTCTCAATTCGTGTCTTGCACTTCTATTTTCTCTACGAAAAATTGCTCACCTTTTAGGAGTTCAAATTTTTTTCCATTTAACAGTATAAACAAAATTCAAACTCTTACTTAGTGTTCATTGGCTTATCTTGTTTTTGCAGCTTTGATGTTGACCCAACCTTGTTTATCTGATACTTGCGGGCCTCTATAAAGGTGTCAGTGTTCTACAAGTTTCCTATTTTCTTATTCCTCTTGCACTCTTTCAACATGAACACTTTAAGGTTGCAGGTCTGTCTCCATTACCAAAATAGGTATGTTCTTTGACTTTAACAGAACAGACTCTTTTTAGTTGTTTCTGAGTCCTTCAGCTGCTTTACCCCTTTGACTTGAGTCTTCTCCATCATTCCTTGGTTGACTCTGATGTAAGTCTTCTAAAAGACTTGCTCAGCTGCGACTCAACTGATTCTTCTCTACATCTTTCAGCAAGTCTTTTGTATACTCTACTTAGAATATTACAAAGTAGAATTTACATATAGAAATGGGGTATGCCAACTTCCTAATACAAAGTTTTCTAAGATTAATCAAAATCTTTACAATAAATTTTCTAACATTGTTCATTAATGGTGTGCGGCTTTGTGTTTTTTGCTAGCTTATCTCCTGACTTCTGTTGGGTTGGATATTATTTTGACTTGTCTAGGGATCTTCTTGATCTAGCGGAATTGTCTTGTTTGTTTTTGTTGCTTTTGTCACATGTGGAAAGGTCTGAGTCTTGTACTCTTGTGGTTGTTGATGTTTAGGATATTGGATTTGTTGTATTTTCTATAGCCAAAAACATCATTTGATTTGCTCCTCACTCCCCTTGCTTGGGTATGGGTTGTTTTAAGTTGTCTTTTTAGGTAGTCGTCCTGATCTTACTTATGGTTTGTGTTGTGTCCCCAAAATGATCCTTGGTAAGTTGGTCATCGTTGTAATCCTCTTGCCATTTGAGCTTAAATACAAGTAACTATCGTTTCGGGAAAAAAAAGAATGGTGAAATGCAAA
Source organism: Rehmannia glutinosa (assembly GCA_016081115.2). Lineage (NCBI taxonomy): Eukaryota > Viridiplantae > Streptophyta > Magnoliopsida > Lamiales > Orobanchaceae > Rehmannia > Rehmannia glutinosa. Next base: position 40,465,390 of record CM071932.1, on the reverse strand, counting down.
ATAGAATATGAAAGTGGAAGCCCATTTAAAAGTGTTGTTGAGGTTTTTATTTTTATTTTATTTTTAATTTAACTCAGTAGGGACCCGCCATAGGCATTAATTACCATGTTGCAGTTCCGATATTCAATCAACTAGATTTGATTTGTGATGGGGTGCTCATATTGATCTTGTAAAGGGATGCAAGTGCTTCTATTATTATACAAGACTCAAATGACATAGAGGGAGACGCATGCATACAAGTGTTGCACACCAAAGGTAAGAAGAATGAGGAGCGATGATGCACTTTGCACGATCCATGAGGCATGGCAAGGCAATGCCTGGTTGGAGGATCCTCTTTTTGTGTACTAGTAAAGTATACGTCGTTACACGTAATCCATAAAATATTATTGAACTAAATATTTTATTTAATAAATTAATGGAGTAAAATTGGATTCTTGGACTTAATTCATTAAAAAAATCTTAGTAAAAGCTTAAATCAAATTACTCTTAAAATCTAATGATGAAGACAAATATGTGTAGAATAAACGACTCACTTATTGTTCATCACAATTATTTCTTTTGAAGATTTAAATGCTGCCTTCGAATTTGTGATCATTCTGTATTTCTTCTAAGTTTATTGCAATTACACAAATATATGTACATTGTTACAAAAAGAATAAAGCAAAACCTATATATTTAAGTGCATTCATGACTACAATTGGATCTTGTCCGACACTTGGATTAAATTTGCAAGTCCCCTTCAAACTGTGAAACTAATTACACAAATATATATAATATACAAACACATCCATATACACATTGTATTAAAAAATATTTAATTAAGACTTATGATCCTTGAAAACTTACCAGAAAACCATATGCAATTTAACTCATTTTGTTGGTTGCTAATAATTAGTTGGTTTCTAATTATAAAACAATTTCCAAAGGTTGGAAATTACAAAAACTCATTGATATTTAATTTCATCTTACATTTCCCGCTTCATAAATAAAAAATATTTCAAACCCCCCAATATTTATAGGGGTTACCCCTTAATTTTAATATATAATCAAATATGAATGGGCTTTTTATAATTTTTAAACATCTCCATATATTTTTATAATTAGTCTAAATCTTTGGTTTTCTTAATTATCCATTAGATTTAATCACAATTAAACTTCAATTTATCTGTAAGGCCATTCCCAACGTTATCCACTTGCCTCTTAAGCATATCGGTTTCTATACTTGGCCCATCTAAATAGCTTATCATTAAATGCAATCTATCACCATCATTATGAACATTGTAATAGTTCAATTGATATCTTTAGGATATTAACAATTAATTACATAAACAAAAGTATTAGTACGATCTAAAAGGGGAAAAAAGAGGGGACATGTAACTTCACCTTCAGGATTTTTAAAAACATAATTCAGAGGCAACTTCCAAGGAAGTTCACATCAAACCATGCATCAATAATCACATACTTCATTTTTGGATTGAGCTTCATAAACAACAATTCTCACATTTTTCAAATTATAATTCAGTCATTGATATGAAAAATTGCAGGCCACATTCACCATTGGCGTTGTTCAAATCTAGTACAAGAATCAACACTTGATATTGGTTGTCATTCCATAACAAATTTTCCTAAAATTCCTAATGGCTGAAATAGCATCACCCACAATTTGTTTTGACTTTCATGACACTTCTATCGAAAAGACTTGTCCAACCAATATCAAAATTAAACAAGGGACTGATTCATGTGGTTGTAAGATAATATAAAAATATCAATATATTTTTCAGCATATTAAGTTATGACAAGAGTTTTAACATGATGAGGTTGCTATCACAAATGCATATGCGCAGCTGCAAATTTAACATAGTGCAGAAGATGGTGGTACAATTATACATAAGAATACCACATCTTGCGGTGTTTTTCCACAAGCCATGACGCAAATGCAGAAAATAAGAGGGATGTGGCAATACTACCCAACACACATCCAATTGCCCTGCTAGAGATCCAACAATGGTCCCAAACATGGATGATCCAAATCCTGCAAAAAAAAGTTGTCCAATTTCACCTTTCCCCAATCCATAAATACTATCAAGGTAGTAAACATATGGACCCTGCAACCAGTCACCCACTATTTGCCACATGTAAAACAAACACTATGTTTATGAAAGGAAATACTTGCAGAATTAAAAGGAAAATAGAGCAGAGAATCAATGACAATAAAAAGAAGATGATGTATGGAATGGAAGCACACTAATTTAGATAAGCAATGCATAATATATCATCAAATCAGAAGCACAATAATTGAAATAACATGAACTGGTTGAAGAAACTAATCCTAGAGCTCTAAATGCACAAGTAAGCAAAGTTTAAAATTTACTTTATTGTTTCAAAGTTGAGAGAAGCAATGGAGTGTCTGATATTAAATAATTGAATCCAAAAACAGGATCATATAGTTCTCCCACTTCACCATTTCTAACAAACTCAATATAAATTCACTTTGATTACATCATTATTAAACTAATTAAATAAAGTTATATAGTGTACACTTAGAAGCAAACTCTTGATTTTATCTGTCAATCAAGAACCATTAAATATGCCACAAAGTTTTGGGTTGTGTATAATGCCATAATGTCTTACCTAAGTCATAATTCCCACCCCTTAACCCCATCATCACCATCAGCTCTCCTTTAGGTTCCAAATTGCAGAATTGCCACTCCCCAAACTATCTAGATGATAGCAGTCGACACAATTACCTCATGCTCAAAATTATTGCATTTGTTGTGGCAACTAATTGTAAAAATATAATCCTTATGAAAGTAATTATCTGTATATATGAACACCACCAACATCCACATAATAGAAATAGCTCCAACATAGTTTATAAATTGATATTACATAAAATATTCTTTGGTAATCATGTCATGACAGAGTTTGGCAAAAATTAGCTAGATATTTCATTTTGACTTAATCAATTAACAAAAGTAAAAACATCGATAAATCACTACTTGGAAAACAATCTCGTTAATAAGTTCACCAAAACACTACATTTGTCGTTGGCAGCTATAAAGACTAACACAATGGTCCAATATAAGCATGAGTTTCATCTACAAAAAAAAATCTCGCTAATGATTCTGCCAAACGCTATATTTGTTATTCACAGCCGGAAAAAAAATAATGCAATCACAGTCAACAATAAACACGAATTTTACCTATTCAAACTCTAAATCAATTCTTTTATAGGATTGAATCTACAGGATTCCTTAGGCAGGAGTGCAGAGAGGGGATCAAAGGGGAGGGTGTGGAGGCATTGGAGAGTAAAAATATAATATCCGATTTTTTTCATATATTTAAATTTATATATATTATTATTAACTTTTTATATTAATATAATTATCTTAATTAATATTAATTGTTTAATTAGTTCAATAATTATTTCACTTTAATTATGATAACTATCAAGTATTAATAGTTATCACTTTACAGTCTAATACTTCCAGAACCCAACTCAACGTGAACTCTACCCATGAGAAAACAATAGACTTTATCTTATCATCAATCTTTCACTCTTATCATCATTATCAGAAATTTCCCACATAAATACAAAGTTATGCCCTACGTATTTTGTTTTCTAATCCCACTAAAGTCCTGAGTCAAGGTAGATTTTCAGATTTCTGTTTCTTTTTCTACGAAATTCTACCCCGTACAGAAATTAGCCAATCAATCCCAACATCAAGATTTATTTCCCTTTTATCTCATTCCACGACATCACCCCCGTCTATCTTCGTTCGCCGAAAAATTCCCCAAATCACACCCAAAACAAATAAAAAAAGAAAAAGAGAAATAGAAGACGGGAAAGATAGGGAAAGAGGCAGCGCTGCTCGTCTGCCGGTGCCCAGCGCCGCTACCTTGACCCACTGCCTTGCTTGCCATTGTTGGAGATGGAGGGGATGTGCATATTAGTTGTGTGTAGTTGGTGTCTTTTGTTTGGAGAAAAAATTATATATATATATATATATATATATATATACATATTGAAGGGGCACAAAGGGGAGGTTTATTTGAGGGGTTGGTTTGTTCAGAATGGGCCTTGGAGATTTGGAGAAGAACGAAACTAAGGAAAATGGAAAAAAAAATAAGAGAGAAAAAGATGATAGTTGTGGAGGGTAGTAACTTTTTGTGGGAGGTTGAGGGGTTTGAATAGGTTTAGAATTTTGGTATTGTGGTGTTAAGTTGGTGATTGGCTTTTAATAAAACAAACCCACTTTACAACCATTTCTTTTTCAACGTTTAGGATTTGTTTGACTAAAGTTGACATTTTTTTAAATCCAATTCAATACCTCTCATCCAATTCAATTTCTCAGTTTCTTGCTTAACCAATCTTTTCTTTTTCTTTTATTTATTTATTTTATCTTAATTTATTATTTTACTATATTATTAATTGTACATTATAATTTGTTGTAGAAAATGAGTAGGATTTCCTGCATTATTGTATTATTCGCACAGACATCTGCATTTATTTAAGGTGAGGATATTTCTATTCACTTATTATTTGTCATTATTAAATGCTTCGTATATGTGTATTCATTTATGTGCAATGTGAAAAGAAATCATGTTAGTCGGGAGGCTGTAAGAAGGTCCGGTACGATGTCATGTATCTATATATATATATAATAGCAGAAGTCCGAAACAATAATTTTCCCACTCTTTTTACTTCTTATATTAGGAAATAATTGAAATATTATAAATGGTAATTATTATAAATGCTTTGATTAGGAACATATCATAAGAAAATCGTTGTAATTAAATAAATTAGAAAAATATTTTAAGAAAATATTGTAAATGGTATTCCTACTTTATATGTATATAAATAAATTAGGAAAATATCATAAATGGTATTCCTATTTTATATGTATAAAAATTAGGAAAATTTTATAAATGGTATTCCTACCTTATACAAAAGTGAGTCTATACTATCAATTCTATCTATATATAATATTTAGATTATAAAAATTATAAATAGTATTTCACTATAATTAATATTATATCACTATAAGTCATTTCTGTTCATATATATTACAATGATTATGTTAATTCTATACAACGTTTCTTCATCAAATATATTATTATTTGTTTCAATAGTGTCGTTATTTTTTTGTACAGTGTAATATTAATTAATCAAGTTTTAAATACTAATAACTATTCAAATTTTCCTAAAATATTTAATAATATTTAAAATAGATGAATTATGATTTTTTGTATCTTTCACCATTGAATTAACAATTGATTTTGTGTTCGGAGAATTGTTTGGCAGCTTATTATTTATGCAACACCCTCTTATAGTTATACTACTTAAATTGCATTAGAGAGATACTTTGATATTGTTGATTCTAAATTCGAAGTACAACCACCAAATATGGCTTCATATTCATGTTTCCCTCTATTTCCATATTCATCAAATGTCCCCCCAACATCGACAGTATTGAAATCGGATTATGCACTAAACAAGAGTTTTTATATAAACTACATTGTAGATCTGTACGGATGTTACTTGGTGGGTTTAATAATTTTTTTTTTATTATTCCTGATAGTTTTGTTGTATTTAAGTTGTATTTTGAATTATGATTTATTTTTTCTATTATTCTTGATACTAACTCTTTGATTATGTGAAACTAATTGCAAATTAAACACGTCAATCACTTCCAGAATTTCTTCTTTTTGTGTCAAATAATCTATAGAAATACCGGCTTTTTACGTATTTTTTTAGTACGGTTTTTAACGTAATTTAGTTAGTGATGGCAAATAAAATTCTTTTAGAATTGAGAAATAGTTAAATAAATACTTATTGATAAACTGATGCTTACCTTGCCAGATGCCCATGAGGATGCTAATTTAAATCAAATACCAACTTGGTGATTAGTTTTCTAATTGTAATTTTTCCTATTATTTTTGTAAAGAATTTATTGGAATAACTTATTATACTATTCCATTAGAAATTCATTACAAAGCTTAACTAAATATGTTGTCGTGTCATTATCTCTTCAGATCGTAATTACATTAAATTTTTTGTGTCAACGTCTTTCATCCAAATTCGCACGTCATTTTAATGGTTTTACACTATTAAATTGTGATATGCATAATGTGAACAGACTCACTTGGACGGTCAAAATGATCAATCCCTATGGCGCGTTCTTTTTTACGGATGGATGGAGCCAATTCGTCCATGATAACACAATTCTAGATGGTGGAGTATTGATTTTCTCTTATCGTGCCTTCCACTTTTTTGATGTGTTAATATATTTTATTTTTATTTACTCTATATGTATTTTATTATTATAATAAAATAATAAATATCAGCTCATTTTAATAGATAGTTTCAGTATAAACCAATAAAATAAAATAAAAATAATAATACACGTGAATAATAAAAAAAATCATTCATGTGAATAATAAAAAATTAATAATACACGTGTAACGCATGTGCGGGATTACTAGTGTTAACAATATCTGGAGTACCTGCACTTGTACTTTTCGACACAGGTGCCACACACTCATTTATATCTGTTAAGTTTCATGATATAACTGGACATAAGGATGCTAGAATAGATGCACCCCTAGAGATTAGTTTGCCATCTGGAAAGATAATAACTACAAATATAATGGACAATGATATAGACGTGAACATTGGGGGAGACATATAAAAGCTGACATATACATAATTGAAATGAAAGACTTTGACGTAATTCTAGGCATGAATTGGTTTAGTAACTATCAGGCGGGCATTAAGTTCCAAGAGAATGAGATAACACTCAAACTACCTGGAGATGAGGAAATTACGTTCTACGGAGTTAACTCTAAAGTTGTACCGCGAGTTATATCGGTGATGAAGGCACAAACGTTGTTGGCAAAAGAGAATTGTCAGGGATATTAAGTAAGTTTACACGAAGCTCCAATGACGGACCTAGCACCTACAGACATACCAATTGTTCAAGAATTCTTAGATGTATTTCCAGAGGACTTTTCTTGAGTTGCGTCGGACCTGAAGTTGGATTTTCTATAAACTTGTTACCTAAAGCAGCACCAATATCTAAAGCTCCCTACAGAATGGCACCAACAGAGTTACAAGAACTAAAGGCGCAGATACAAGAACTACTGGACTTGGGATTTATCAGGCCTAGTGTATCACCATGGGGAGCACCAATCCTTTTTGTTAAGAAGAAAGACGGTTCACTAAGGATGTGTATCGATTATAGAGAACTTAATCGACTCACGGTGAAGAACAAGTATCCACTACCGAGAATTAAGGGCTTGTTTGATCAATTGAGAGGTGCTAGCATTTTTTCTAAGATTGATTTGAGATATTGGTATCACCAATTGAAGATTAAGGAGATTTATATCTTGAAGATGGCATTCAGGACCCGATATGGACATTATGAGTTTGTAGTGATGTCGTTTGGGTTGAGTAACGCGCCTGCAATGTTCATGGACTTGATGAATAGAGTGTTCTATCCATTTTTGGACCAATTCGTCATAGTCTTTATAGACAACATACTCGTGTATTCAAGGAACAAAGAGCAACACGAGGAACACTTGAGAATAGTGCTTGAGGCACTTCACAAAGAGAACTTGTATGCGAAGTTCAAGAAGTGTGAGTTCTGGCTAGATCGAGTTGGATTTCTTGGGCATGTGATCACTGCGAACGGAATTGAAGTGGGTCCAGTAAAGGTTGAAGTATTTAATGAATGGAGTGCACTTACGAATGAGAGTGAGGTTCGCAGTTTCTTGGGATTGGCAGAATAATCTCGCAAATTTATAGAAGGATTTTCGAAAATAGTCAGCCGCCATGACTTGACTCACTGTAGGGAGAGAAATTTTTGTGGACCAAGAAATGCAAGGAGAGCTTCCAAGAGTTAACAAAAACTAATTTTCACACTGGTTTGACGATTCCTGACCAAACCACGGATTTCGTGATTTATAGTTACGCATCAAAACAAGGCATGGGGTGATTATTGATGCAACATGGAAAAGTGGTTGCCTACGCCTCAAGACAATTAAAGCCACACAAATTGAACTACCCAACTCATGATTTGGAACTAGCTGCAGTGGTTCATCGACTGAAGATTTGGAGACATTATATGTATGGTGGAAATATGAGATATTCACCGATCACAAGAGTTTAAAGTATCTATTTACTGAGAAGGAGTTAAATATGAAGCAGATGAGATGGTTAGAATTGGTTAAGGACTACGATTTCACCATCAACTATCATCCGGGAAAAACTAATGTAGTAGTTGATGCCTTGAGCCGTAATACTAAGGGTGAGTTGTCTAGTTTGCTCACGCAATAAGAACAACTACTACGAGGAACCTGAAGATTGAATCGTAACCCCACCAAGAAGTAAAAAAGAAGTATTGGCATCTTTGGTAGTACAACCCACTTTGAGAGAAAGGATCAAGGAAGCACAAAGTCAAGATTAGTTTCTAAACAAAATGAAGGGACGAGTTTGGGAAGGAAGTATAACGGGATTTGTCATAGTGGATGATGGTGTTTTGACGCAGTAGGGGAGATTGTGTGTTCCTAAGGAGGAAGAACTTAGGAAAGAAATATTTGAAGAAGCTCATTGTACGCCGTACACGGCCCATCCGGGTGGTACAAAGATGTACCAAGATCTAAGAGAAGCCTTTTGGTGGCGAAGTTTGAAGAGAGATATTGGATCTTTTGTAGAGAAATGTTTGATATGCTAGCAAGTCAAAGCCGAGTATCAACGACCGTCTGGTTTGCTCAAACCTCTTGAAATCCCGTGCAATGGAAACGATGGATTTTATGGTAGGACTACCACGATCAGCTAAAAAAATATAAAGCAAGATGGGTTGTTGTAGATCAATTGACGGTCACCACTTTTTGCCGCTTAAAATGACGCTTCAATATGGAGCAGTGTGCGCAAATATACATCCAAGAGATAGTGAAATTACATGGTGTTCCAGTGTCCGTTGTGTCGGTTAGAGATACAAGATTTACTTTTCAATTTTGGGAAAGATTACAGATTGCTTTGGGAACAAAACTGAACTTTACTATGGCTTACCACCCGCAGGCAGACGGACAATCTGAAAGGACGATACAGATATTGAAAGATATGTTGAGAGCATGGGTGCTTGAAATATGACGGAATTTTAAATCATTACTGCCACTGGTAGAGTTTGCTTATAACAATAGTTACCTAGCGACCATTGGGATGGCCCCTTACAAGGCATTATACGGATAGAAGTGTAGATCTCCATTGAACTGGAGCAAGGTCAGAGAAAAGAAGATGTTATGGAATTAGTTCGACAAACGGTGGAAAAGATAGCAAAAATCCAAGATCGAATCAGAATGACACAAGATAGACAAAAATTGTATGTTGATCGCCAAGGAGCGACTTACGCTTGGTGGGAGACAATGTGTTTATCAAGGTAAAGACCAAGAAGAAGAGTGATAAGATTTGGGGATAAATGAAAGCTAAGACCAAGGTACATAACACCATTTGAAATTTTGAAAAGAGTCGTAGATCTAGCTATCACCGCATTGCCACCACGTTTGTCCGCTTACATGATGTTTTTCACATATCAATGTCGAAAAATACGTTCATGACCCAAGTCATATTGTCAACTACGAGGATTCTCCGTTTAACAACGACTTATCATATGAAGAAACACCTGGTTATTTTAGAGCTAAAGGTTCATAAGTCGAGAATAAAGACATAAGCTTGATTAAAGCGCAATGGAAACGTCATGGGACAAATGAAGCCACATGGGAGCGTGAAGAGGAGATGCGTGTCAAGTACCCCGACTTCCTCACATTTGGTGAGTTGTCAAATTGAGGACAAAATTTTGTTAAGGGTAGTAGATTGTAGTACCCGATTTATTTTTGTATATTTAATTTTATTTATATTATTATTATTTTATTATTTTAATTTAATTATGTTATTAATATTAACTATTTAATTAGTTCAATAATTATTTTTACTTTAATTATGATAACTATCAAGTATTAATAGTTATCACTTTACAGTTTAATACTTCCAGAACCCAACTCAACGTGAACTCTACCCATGAGAAAACAACAGATTTTATCTTATCATCAATCTTTCACTCTTATCATCATTATTAGAAATTTCTCATATAAATACAGAGTTGTACCGCACGTATTTTTTTCTGATCCCGCTAAAGTCATGAGTCAAGGTAGATTTTCTAATTTTTGTTTCTTTTTTCTAATAAATTATACCCCTTACATAAAGTAGCCAAGTCAATCCCAACATCAAGATTTGTTTCCCTTTTATCTCCTTCCACGGCATCACCCCCGTCTATCTTCGTTCGACAAAAAATTCCCCAAATCAGACCCAAAACAAAAAAAAAAAAAAAAAAGGAAATAGAAGACTGGAAAAGAGAGGGGAAGAGGTGTCACCGCTCGTCTGCCGATGCCCAGCGCCGCCACCTTGATCCACTGTCTTGCTTGCCATTGTTTGGGATGGAGGGGATGTGCAAATTAGTAGTGTGCAGTTGATGTCTTTTGTTTGGAAAAAAAATAAATATTATATATATATATATATATATATATATATATATATATTGAAGGGACACGAAGGGGGGGTTTATTTGAGGGGTTGGTCTGTTCAGAATGGACCTTTGGGATTTGGAAAAGAAGGAAACTAAGGCAAATGGGAAAAAAATAGAGAGAGAAAAAGATGACAATGGCGGAGGGCAATAACTTTTTGAGGGAGGTTGAGGGATATGAATAGGTTTAGAATTTGGGTATTGTGGTGTTAAGTTGGTGATAAGCTTTTAATAAAACAAATCCACTTTACAGCCTTTTCTATTACAAAGTTTAGATTTATTTGACCGAAGTTGACATTTTTTTTTAAAACCAATTCAATACCCCTCATCCAATTCAATTCCACGGTTTCTTTCTTAACCAGTCTTTTCTTTTTATTTTATTTATTTATTTCATATTAATTTATTATTTTACTATATTATTAATTGTACTTTATAATTTATTATAGAAGACAAAGAAGAAGAAGAAAGTAGGATTTCATGCATTATTGCATTCTCTCTCCTGTACATCCGCATTTATTTAAGGTGGAGATAATTCTATTCACTTATTATTTGTCATTATTAAATGCTTCATATATGTGTGTTCATTTATTTGCAATGGGAAAAGAAACCGTGTTAGCCGGGGGCCATAAGAAGACCCGGGATCAAAAGTATCTTTGGGGTGAACCCGTAGTGCTATAATTAACTGGGTCAGAAAAAGATCCAGGATCAAAAGATCCTCGAGGTGAACCCGTAGTACTTAGTCGGGACCTGTAAGAAGGTTTGGGATCAAAAGTATCCTCCTGGGTGAACCCGCAGTGCAATAAAGTAACTGGCTAGTCACAATAAAAAGTAAATTACATGTTGAACGTTTATGATTATGCCTATTATTGTATTTAATTTTGATAATTGTGTCCCCATGGAGCGAGTTGAAAGCTCGCCCCATATTTATTAGCATTTTTCAGGTTGAGGAACCTGAACGAGGATTGGAGACGGTGGAGCGAAGTCAATGATTTTATTTATTTTACAATTTAGGAAAATTTTATTTTTGTTAACGAATTTGAGTTACTATTTTATTTTTGGAGGACTGGTGTTTGTTTTTTTGTTAAGTATTTTTGTTTATTTGGATGCAAATTTTTAATCATATGCTATATTTTTTTAAAATTATGTTCTTTTAATTAAGCTATGTGCACTGCTTATTAAAATATTTGTACTGTTAGAAAATTTTGATCGTCATAAAAAATAATTAAGGCCGACTTTTTACTTCAATATCACTAGTTTGTAGGATAGGATTCTGTTTTCGAAATTGATTTAAATGACCATGTTAGAGAATTGTGTTAAACATCATCATAGCAGAACTAAAGTAAATAGATGTGTCTTTGATTTAGCTACTTTAACTGGTAAGAGCGACCAATAGACAAATGTTTGTGTCTAAGATTCTTGAAAGTATAATTTAAAACCATTAACGACTAATCCAAATTAAATTTAATAAACAATGATACTGAACATGTGATAAAGTTCTTTTTTATTCGATTTTTCCTCCACCTTCAAGGAGTAGGAATATTAAATTCTGAATAGCAAGTTAGATTCTGTTGATTCTGCAATATACACAGTACTGACAATAGTATAACATTTCAACAATATTTATACTTTCAAATTCACACTATATTTGTGGGAAAAACGGCAAAATTCAACAATTTTATTCTTACAAAACCAATCTCTGAATGTACAACTTAAAATAACAGATATTTATATCGGATACATCATCTCGAGCACTTAAATCAACTAACTAGGGAAACACTCACAAACAAAATATACTTAGAAAAAGAAACAGGGAACATGTCAGATATAAATTGAATTTGTCAACAAACACACCATCCTTGATCCACTTTAGAATCTAGCTCGCTGGAACTTTTGTGCTCCAATTCCCTAAGCAAAAATCAGGAAACATATCAGGAATAAATTGAATTCATCAACAAGCTCACCACCTTTAATCCACTCTAGAATCTTGCTCGTTAGAACTTTTGTGCTCAAATTCCATAAGCCCTAGACCCTCTCCGAATAATCACATTCTTAATCGTGGATAAAGCAATTATAATCTACTACCATGGGTATTTTTGAAAATCGGTAATGAATACGCCCTTCTTATTTCTCAAGGATAAATATATGTTCAAAACACCTTACACGCACTTAGTCTAGACAAAAATCATCTCAAACTCTTAAAGTTGCTTGCCGATATGAGAGGGCTAATTAAAATATAGAATACTTCATAAAGAAACCATAAAGAGTCTTCATTATACATATGTTGTTATCTTAAAGGTCCTTATCAATCAAATGACACCATCAAATTCCTGCCACCAAAGAACTAATACACTAACATAGAAGTCTTCGTAGAAGTAATAAGAACATCAACCTTAAACGAATCACTATTAAATAAACAAATAAATAATAATCTTTGAAATTTTACTATCTTTGTCGATATCATCAATAAAATGAAATTGGTTGATATAATGACATCTTATCATGTCCTCTAAAGTTAAAATCACATACTTAAGAACCTAACTAATCAGTTACCTAGAGGAGATTATAACAAGGAACAATTATGATGTTAACGAAATTATATCATATATAATTATCCAAAAGGATACTTGATCTAACACACAAAATCAACCAATCTTGTATGTGTGGTAGCTGATAGAAGCAAGTATGAGATGTAACATAATTTGAAATCCCAAAAATAAAACGCATTAACCATGGCAGACCTTTAAGACTCCTCTCTTCAGCCAGTTGCTCTTATAGAGTTGCAACATATTGTAAAGTTACAAATTACAATCACACAAATGAATAATTACTCATTTTCCAATAAGTATGAAAAACGCAACACCGACTTCCAAAAATCTTGACAACAAACCATAAATCTATAGAAACTAAAATTTCATATAAAGCAGGGTAAAATGTCATGATAATGTAAGAATTATCATGTTGTCTGTGAACTGTCCCTACATCAGCCAACAAATGCATATTACATACATATTTAATTACTTTTTATAGGAAATTATATACATATTTAATTGGTTATAGGAAATTATATACATGTTTAATCGGATATAGAAGCGAAACACGATCGAACTATGACATGTAATACATCTGACTTTAGAGGACTGAGAGCATACATGTATGAGCATTTTGCTTGATTTTGTTGTTGTGGAGTTGCTGCAAGTAACTTTCTCAAATTCACTTCAGTTTTGCGAAAAACCATCACAGAGTCCTAAAACATTTTGAAAATTGTATTATTGTATCGTGCCATATCATTTGACTTGCTTACTTCAATTGCAAATATGTACTTCAATTCGCAATATTTCTAGCAATCAGGATTCATTACTTTTATTTTGTGCTAAAAGGCATGTTATAAAATTGAAAAAACAGATATATACACTTCAAATCCTCCCACATGCATCAAGCAGGAAAACAACAACAAACCTCAAGTTGGATCAGAGCACTATTGGAAACTAGGGACTCGACAATAGCCAAGTCTAACAGTTGAAGGATAATTGAGTCAATCCCATGATTGCAGTAGACTCAAGTCACCTGGGGTAAAGGCAGCAGTCAAGTCAAGACAACTGACTTAGATCCATTGATTAAAGTCAAGATTATTACTTCATTTAGTAATATGACAAGTTGTCAGGTCTAAAAGTGTTTGGCCTTGAATTGTGCAAAAGGAATAAGCCAATGGGAAACACTGCACCTTGTGTCAGATACCTGGAAATGCTGAAATGCCATTTAATACTAGAAAAGGTCAAAATCACCAAGGCTGCAGACCAAGAAAAGACAAGCGAACGAACACAAAGTGATATTTGAAATTAACCTATCTCTTTAGCGGGCAAAATTTCAAATGGGCACTATAAAAGGCTGAGGAAGCTATTGAGAAGAGGTGACCTTGATAACCTGAACCTAACAAGAGTAAGCAATTCTGAGCAATTAACCTGCAATATTCTCATAGCAATTCAAGCAATTCCTCAAGCCTCAAACTCGAGAAACTCGATCCAACACAAGATGTGAAGGAGAGATAACTTCAACCAGTTGAAGAGAAAACTTTTGAAGAAGCAAAGGGGTTTACTTTCCAAGTCAGTATTGTAGAAAGGTTCAAGGTCAAACCATTATCAAGTTTGTTGGAGGGCCTCGTGATCAAATCCAAGAACTTGAAAGTGAGTCAAGAAAGCAAAAATGCGCCATGTGAAGACGTTGAGTCGCAAGAGAAGCCATATGTGTGATCAATGTTGACTCCAGACTGATAACCGCTTGTAAACTGATCTGTTACATAGTGGATTCCTCCAGGAGTTGGAGAAGAGAGGATTAGAAGAATTACCCCATCTTCGAACCTCTATAAAATATTTGTGTCATTTACTTTCAGCAAATTTACATTCTTGCATATCTACTTTATATCTGCTGTTAGTTTATATTTGATATCCAACTGACAAATAACCAAGTGCTAAAAATCAAGTGTTAAAAATAAGCTTAAAACAAATCAAAGGGTGTTAAGTCTTCCGCTGTTAAAAACCAAATCAGCCAAGTTAAGTATTTGGCTTAAGCAACCGAGTTATACTATCAACAGCTTTATCGAGACTGTTGAGTGGGTAACTTAGTTGAATAGTCAACTTAGTTGTCCCTCAAGGACACAGCTATTTGAGTCAACTCTGTTGAATATTTTAAAAGGACTAAAATCAAAAATTTGGTAAGGTTTATTCAACCCTCCCCCCTTCTAAACCTTAAACCGCACCCCTTGGGACCTACAAGTGGTATCATAGCGGTTGGTTCATTGAGCCTTCCGGACTGGTTACTGAACTAGATCTCTATCTTTTCAAAAGGTTTTAACACTTACGTTTCAAAGTCTTTCATTTTTTCAAGCACAGTTATTATCATGGAAGCAAATCTAACACGCATTCCTATGTTTACTGTTAAGGAATTTGATGATTGGAAAATACGCATGCAGGCTCATCTATCTGCCTTACATGATGAAATGTGGCTTGTGATAGAGGATGGACCACCGCAAATACTCAAAGTCAACACAGCTTATGCGAAGAGCAAACGCAGAGAGGAGAAGAAGTTCTTTCTAAAAAGCAAGACCAGCCATGGTTGATAAACCAAGGACTGGATGGACTAATGAAGATAGAAAGAGATATAACCTGGACAATGTGGCCAAGGATATTCTCTACAAGACGTTGGATAAAGCCATTTTGAACAAAGTCAAATCTTGCAAATCTGCAAAAGAGATTTGGAAAAAACTGACCTTAATTTGTGAAGGATCAGAACAAATTAAGGAAAATAAATTAACTGCTGCAGTTCAAAAATTTGAGAATTTTTAAAATGCTTGCAGGTGAAACTCTGGATTAGCTGGATGCTAGATTTACTGAGATTACAAATGGGCTTTCAGCTCTTGGGAAAGAATATATACAGAAGAAAATGTGTATGAAGATCTTAAGAAGCCTCCTAGCTGAATGGGAAATGAAGGTCATGGCCCTGAGACATTCAATGGACCTCTCAAGAACATCTAACCATGAGCTATTCTCAGACCTCAAAGCCTATGAGTTTGAGCTGAGAAGGAAACAGATTGTTGCAAGACAACATTGCATTGTTGGCTAGTGAAGGGAAAAGAGCTGAACCAAAAGAAGTCATAGACCAAGAGGAAATTGCCCTGATGGTTAAAAAATTCAACAAGTTCTTCAACAAGAACTATAAAAGGAATAAAGGTGAAACCTCCAGAAGACATTCAGTACCCTCCAAAGCAAGGGAGGATAGGCCACCCAAGAGAGCTGAGCATCAAAGAGCTGATTATCAGAGAGATGATAATCAAAGGACATACTGAGTGATCGTAGAGCCGAGAACCCGTGTTGGAATTGCGAAACTAGGACATTTTGCTTTGTTGGGATCTCCTATCCACCACCAACAAGTACAAGAATGAAGAAGAAAGAAAAGTCTTCGAGGGAAAGAAGACAGAAAAGAAGAAAACCATGATGGCTAACGAGACCGCGAGCGCCTAAGTCGAAGCAAAGAGGCATCGACTCGGATAGTAGTGAGGCGTACTACTCAAGTGATTCGAGGAAGAGGCTATGATCTGCCTCATGGCCAAAGAACAAGATCAAGAAGATGAGGTACACTCTAACTCATCTCACTCTGATTCTAGTGATAGTGATTGTGATACACACACTTCATCACCCACGGATCTTTATGATTCATTAGGCAAAATGATGAAAGATTCTGAACACATAAAATCCTCACACACCATTCTAAATGAGGAGAACTGCCAGCTTAAAAGCCAAAACTCACAGCTGACTAAAGAGCTGAGTACTCTGAGTCACATAGCTGATGAGATCACTAAGCTGAAGACTGAAAATGCCAAGATCATAGCAGAGTTAGCTGCTACAGAAAAGTGGGAAAAAGATCTTAAAAATGTGATTGCCTCATTTACGAAAGCATCCAAATCATTGGATGAACTTATTATGAGTCAAAAGGAATGTGAAGACAAGACAGGCATAAGATTTAATTCCTTTGTGCATAGTCAAACTCCAAGAGTGATTTTGGAGAAAGGATCTTCAAGTAATGAAGCATCCCAAAAACCCAAAACACCAAATGTTGCACACACATCTATTCCAAAGCACAATCACAATCATACTGGCCTTGGATATAAAGGGAAAGGAAAGCAGCCAGTTGGGTATGCTAAAAGGACAACTCAGAAGAAATCCAGCCGAGTCCCTCAGCAAACTCCAAACAGAAATTACTCTGTGAAAAGCAAACAGAGCTACCAAAACCCATAAATTTCATCGAGAAAATACATATGATGGGAATGGTAGAAACTATCCAAACTATCTTTGATTGGAATAATGTGAAACATCAAAAAGACCTATGGAATACAAGCCAAAATGGCAAAGACCTAAACCTCAACAAAGGTCATTCCAAAGGCAAAAGAGCTTTTATCAGCACACATACGCACCCAAGCACTACACTCAGAAATACCACAAACCCCAAGAAAGCAATGGCTAAAACACACACACAGGCATATAGGCAAAAGAGATAGTTGTATGATCCTAACACCCCCAAGCAATCTGCTAATGTGCACTATGATTATGGCACTTATAGATGGCAACCTCTTAGAGTCGAGACCATTTGGCTATAGGTTGGTTGGAACATCTTACAAAGACTAACCCCTCGGGACCTGCATAAGTATGGGTACCTAAAAACTGATTTCCTTGATTGCACGTTCAGGGAACAGTTGAGTGCCAAGGAACCTGGTACATGGATAGTGGTTGTTCCAGACATATGACAGGAAACAAGAGAAATTTGTCAAAGTTCAAGGAAATCAAAGGTGCAAAAGTTATATTTGGAGGAAATAAAGCTCCAGGGGAAAACAAAGGCACATGATCCATAAAGATAAGTCTGATAGAGGAACTGAGTTTGTCAATGGGATCATAACTCAGTATTGTGTTGAAAATGGTATTGCTCATGAGTTATCAGCTGCAAGGACTCCACAACAGAATGGAGTAGCTGAAAGAAGGAACAGAACTCTCAAGGAAGTTCGCAGGACCATGTTAGCTGGTCGGATTGCCTAAGAGATTTCGGGCTGAAGCCATAAATACAGCATGCTATACTCAAAATAGATGCATGATTAACAAGCAATTGACCAAGACTCCCTATGAGATTTGGATAGAGAGAAAGCCAAATGTTGGATATTTCAGGATATTTGGATGTAAATGCTTCATCCATAACAATGTCAAAGACAATTTGAAGGCTTTTGATGTTAAAGCTGATGAAGGTATCTTTTTGGGATACTCAACTGAGAGTAAAGCCTATAGAGTGCTAAATAAGAGGACTATGGTCACTGAAGAGTCTATCCATATAGTTTTTGATGAACCTAATGTGAATGCAGAAGACATTGAAGAGTTAACTGATAAGCTAAATCGGCCAACTATACAAAAGAGTCCTTATGTTGAAGCCGAAGTGAGAGCACTCAATCCAGATGAAGATGAGATAGCTAAATCTCAAAGATAGCTGGAAGGTCTATAGCTGAATGAAGATGAAAGAGTCTGTTCAAGACAACTTAGATGCGAGACGGTACAATCCAAAGAGACTTACTCAACCTTTGATGTGAGATGGCTGAGAGACCATCCACCAGAGTTAGTCATTGGAGATATTAGAGATGGCATAAGAACCAGATCCAGAGCACAGCAAGAAGCTATGCTTACTTGTTTCATTTCCTAGATATAGCCTATAGATGTGTCTCAAGCATTAGATGACACACATTGGATTCAGGCCATGCAAGAAGAGCTGAATCAGTTTGAAAGAAACAAATTATGGGAATTAGTTCAAAGGTCAACCCACAAAAATGTCATTGGTACAAAATGGGTATTCAGAAACAAGATGAATGAGGAAGGATCTGTTGTAAGAAACAGAGCAAGATTGGTAGCCAAAGCATATTGCCAAGAAGAGTGTATAGATTTTGATGAACCTCTGCTCTTGTTGCCAGATTGGAAGCAATAAGGATGTTTCTTGCTTATGATGCACATAAGAACTTCACTGTATATCAAATGGATGTGAAGAGTGCATTCCTAAATGGACTGTTAGAGGAAGAAGTCTATGTCGAACAACCTCTAGGTTTTGAGCAGAAAACTATTGGAGATAAGGTCTACAAGCTCAAGAAAGCATTGTATGGATTGAAACAGGCACCAAGAGCATGGTATGATACATTGTCTCAATTTTTAATTGACAATGGATTCACCAAAGGCAAGGTTGATAGAACACTATTCAGAATTCAAGATGGAAATAGTACACTGCTTGTTCAAATATATGTGGATGACATCATTTTTGGTTCCACAAATAAAGAGTTGTGTGACAAGTTCTCAAACCTCATGCAAGGCAAATTTGAGATGAGCATGATGGGAGAGCTGACTTTCTTCCTAGGACTTCAAGTCAAGCAATTGAAGGATGGAACCTTCATAAGCCAAACCAAGTATACTAGAGATTTGATGAAGAAATTTGGTATGGAAGAGAAGTCTACTGTGAAAATTCCAATGAATACTTCAGTCAAGATGGACATGGATGCAGATGGCAAAGCTGTTGATCAAACCAAATATAGAGCCCTCATTGGATCATTGCTCTATCTAACAGCAAGCAGGCCAGAAATCACCTTTGCAGTAGGTGTATGTGCAAGATTTCAATCTGCACCAAAAGGGAGCCACATGACTGCAGCTAAGAGAATCCTAAGGTATTTGAAGGGATGCCAGGAAGTCGGCTTATGGTATCCAAAGGAAGGATGATTCAAGCTGGTAGGATACTCAGACTCAAACTATGCTGGATGTAGAGTTGGCAGGAAGAGTACTTAAGGTATATGTCAAATGCTTGGAAATAGATTGGTTTCTTGGTTTAGCAAGAAACAAAATTCAATATCTACATCCACAAAAAGGCGAGTACATAGGCTATGCGGGCAAACAAGTTGTATCCAAGTCCTATGGATGGACAACAACTGAGAGATTATGATATTGAAGAAAAAGAGATTACAATTATGTGTGATAACACTAGTGCTATTGCAATTAATACAGTGTTGCATTCAAGAACAAAGCACATTGATATCATATATCATTTTATAAGAGATCATGTTGAAAAGAAAGACATCACTTTGGAATACATCTCAACTGATAAGCAATTAGCTGATATATTCACAAAGCCATTATGTGAATCAAGGTTTGAAGAGCTCAAGAATGAGTTAGGGTTAATTGAGCTGAGTTAGAATACTCAGAAGGCTCAATCAGCTGAGAAAGAAGATAAAAAAATAAAAAAAGAGCAAGTTTCATATTTCAGCCAAGTGAAACAAAAATTATCGGGAAGTCAACAGATCGAGTTAGGACAAATGAGTCACATCATGAGAAGAGAGGAGCAGAGTTGAGTCACTTTGGATATAAGTTGAATCATTTATGAGCTAAGTGACAAAAACGCAGTCGTTTTAAATCGAGCGGGAATGCTTTTAAAAATGATGTCAATAATAATAATATCACAAGACAAAATCTGACAAGAAACCATATGATTGGATATAAATGTTGTTGCATTTAATGCGGGGAAATTAATGCGGTTTTGAAGACTTAATCTTGACTGTTGATTTTGATCAACATTTTTGAATTCCAAAAACCGTCCTTTCATGTCCCTTATATACGAAACTTAATATTTCTCTCTCCTCACGTAAACCTATTCATCTTCAGCAAAGAAAGAGCATTCTCTCTGCAACTGAGTTCAAACCCTAGTTCTTACAAGTCAAGTTTCTTAAATTTCAATCGGTAAAATCTTCTAAAATGGATCCAACTCATGATTTCGTAAAGCTCTCCAAGCAAATCCATACTGGTGCTTCTGTGGATTTTAAAGGCATGGTCAAACAAGTGTCGATGAAGCCTTGGTCAAAAAGATTGCGGCCGGAGAAGTCGAAGTCCACGAAGGACTTCCTGACGATACAGTTCACTCACACTTATTTGGAGGAGGTCTCCATGTTCTATGTGAATGCAGAGGTGCAGGACGATGGAATCCGTTCATCGGTCCACAACAAGGTCATCAAAATCACTGCAAAAGACCTTGCTGAGCACTGCTTTTTGCCCACGGAGGGATTGAAGGACATCGCTGAGAAGGATGTCGACATAGTTGTGCTTGGAAAGAAGTTGCCAAGCCGGATTTTGCTGCGAAGGCTGTGTATATAGCCAAGAAGGAGTCTCTGACGGAGGATTACCACAAACTGATGGACATCGTGTCCAAGTGCGTGGACATGAAGTTTGGAAGCTTTAATCAGTTGTCCAAGACCAAGCTGATCGTGATGGTTGTGATCATGCAAGAAAAGAAGGTGAATTGGGCAGAGTTCGTTTTCAGCCAAATCTGCCAAAATGTGATGAACAGGTCCTATAAGGAGGATGGGACCTTTGGCTGTTCGCTGGGATATGGCCTCGCCATTGGCCATCTGATGGAAGTAAAGGGCATTGTGCTCCGCCATGGCAAGCCCTTCCATGCCAATAAGAAAATATTTAAGGCGAACCTTTCTGCAGCCCAGAAGAAAGCTCATGCACGAAAGGCGGATACTAGTGAGAGAGAATCAACTGATCCCAAAAACACAGTTGAGACCTCTCCAGCTCTCTATCCTAAGCCGATATCTAAGAAGAGAGTTGGTGTATCCAAGCCTGCCCCTGCCCCCGCAATCAAATCGAAGAAAGCCCCGCCCCCAAAAACAAACCTAAAGCCCCCGCCCATGCAAATGGTAGAGACACCGCCCCGCAAATGTAGGGATGGAGGAGGTACCCCGAATTCCTTCTCCTATCATGAAGAAGAAGTGGACTGCCAAGTCCAGAAAGACAGCTGCTTCTAAGAAAACTCCTAGTGAACCACATGCCTCCACGTTTGAAGAGCCTGAAGGGATGGAACCTGAGATCCAGCTGGTTCCCACCAAAAGAAGACGGTTGTTCAGGAAAGCTGAACTTGAAAAGACAAACAGTCCTGGACTCACCAAGAAGAAGGAGTTGAGACTACTGATGCTCAAGAGGAGCAGTCTCCAGAGATTGTGGATGCCCAAGAGAAGACTGCTGATGATGTTCAGCAGAGTCAAGAACACGCAATTGTACGAGGGACAACTGAGGAAGTTGAAGCAACTGAGACAACAGAACCTATGAAAGAACAGGTTGTCTCAACTCCTCAGACAGACGTTGCTGAGTCTGAGAAGGAGCAAAGCCCATTAGCCCCCATCCCGGAGACCGGAGAAGAATATGATGATGAAGATGACTTGATTATGTATTCTCCCGTCTATCCTGACATTCAAAGAAGATTGAGGGAATGGAGGGCTTGGAAATTGGACTACTCCAGGCGTCAATTTGCTCGCCAGAATTTATTAAGGAGGAGGAGGAACTTCTTAGGTTCCTTGGACATGCCTCTGTCCAATCTGCTCTGAATGAAGAAAAGAAAGCGGCAGAGCAAGCAAGAGCCTTGGAGAAATCCAAGATCTGTCAGCTGACTGGGACCTATGAGCATATACATGAGTCTACTGACAATGATGAAGACATGGATCCAGCTGCTGCAGTGGAGAAGTCAGAATTGCAGCAGGCGTTACAAGAATCCCGAGCCATGCACGAGCAAAGCCTTTTAGAGGATCCAGGAGAGTCCTCAAAAATCTCTCCCAGGACTGATCCTTTGGGAGTGGCGCAGCTGATTGCAACGGACATTGCTGCAACCACGTCCCCTGTGCACTCAAATGATGGCTCCCAGGGAATTGTCAATGAAGCTGGGACTTTGGGCCCCCAAGCCAAGCCAACCCCTGAAGAAGGTGTTAACACACCTGCCCCTGTGGTTGTACACTCATAGGGAACTGAAGCCGCGTCTCAAGAGAAGAGTGATCCCACTCTCATTCACTCAGCTGGTGCACCAGCTGAAGGGGAAACTTTCTCCACCATAGCAAGGTCAGATGAAATTGTGGGAGACAAAACATTGCAGTTAGGAGGCGAAGGTGAAAAAAACATAGAGCAGCAGAGTGACATTAACGACGCTCGGATAGTTGAGTCTGTCTCAGCTGAGATGTCCACTGCTTTGCGGTAGATGAGTTGTTGCCGCAAATTCGCAAAGGATGGAGAGACCCTGGGAGTTAAGACTTTGGGTCATGAAAGTGCAATCTAAGGAGTTGAGACTCTGATGGATGCCATGGTCCAAGACCCTAAGACAGCTGCATCTGTCGAAGGGATAGTAGAAGACCCTAAGACAGTTGAGACTGTTGAAGGGAATGTAGAAAGCCTTGCGCTGATTCGGTCGCGGGGGGTAATGAAGGCCTAAGGGAGGCTGAGACTTCCCTAGGTAAAGAACAGACCGAAAAGAACATTCCTCAAATTGAAGGAGTCATTGCGAGAAGAGGAGATCGATCTTCAATATTCCCAAGAGCATATCGATACTTTATTTTTGGGATCGGAGGATGAAGCTGAGTCTCACACAACATGAAAATCTAACGACGGACACAGCTGAGGATGATCTCAACACTCAGAGCCAAGCAAGTGACAAGACGGCTCGTATGAGGTTCAATTTTGATGATGAGCCAATTCCTAAGGCCTCATCATCTTCCGATGACACTGATGATAATCTGGTGAAGCTAGGTTATTCATTTAGAAAAACATACGAGACCGAGGAAGGCATTAAGGCAAACAGGCTCGGTCGGTGAGCAACCAATCTCAAATGCTCCAAATGAAATTGAGTCAATCAAGCGAGTTCCCACAAATGCAAAGCGAATTTACTCTGACTCACTCATAAGCTTTCACGGCTGCACCAAAATCTGCCGATGATGCTGCCGCAGCTGAGGCACAAAGAACAGAATCATCGCAGGCACCTCAAAGTCAAGACATACCATTTGTGCGCTATGACGTTTTTGAAGATATGTTCCCTTTCTCTAAAAATCTGACCAACATGGAGGAGGAATCTGCTGCGGATTTAAAGAAATATACCGTGCAGGAAGAGCCAGTCATTCCTACAGATACGATTGTGCCAGTGGACTTCCATTTTGATGCAGAGTGGCCAGCAGCTGAATCCAACCCTATAGCTGAGTTTCGTGAAGCCTTCAAGAAGATCTGCGAAGAGATTGAGAAGATGGACAATCAAGATGCTACCCTCACAGCCGATTTGAGAGAGATTGTACTGTGAATAAGGGAAAGGGCTCAACAGCAGACATCCATGAGATCGGAGCAGGTCCGTTACTTCAAAGCACTTTTTGCCAAAATGCTTGTTTGGAGTGCAGACAACTCAATGTATCAGCAGAGGATGAAGGAATATACAACGAGGATAGAAACTTCCCACAAATCGGATATGGAGCTGCTACAACATTTTCACAAGACTGAGATTGCCCGACTTGAGAATAATATGAATGAAAAATTCAGCCTTCTCATGGTTGAAATGAAGATTGTGACAGCTAAGTCGAAGGCTACTCGCTCAGAATTTCGAAAGGCGTATGATGCAGCAGACTCCAAGCAAAACTCGATGAACAGCCGACTGGATTTCATCCTCAATGGATCGTTCCCTGGGATACCTCTCTCTTTTGGTGATGATGCCAAAAAGAGGGAAGAGGAGACCGTTAAGGGATTGAAGGGAGAAGTGAAAATAGGAGGTGACAAAGCTGAGGGGGAAGGAAGTTCCAAAAATCTTCCTTCGAAAATGATGTATGTTGAAACCCCACAGCTTGGTGAAGTCACTGCCTCCTTCTCGGCAAGCTACATGTGAACCTTTCTATCGAGAAAGCTGCAGTGGCCATGGTAGATAAAAGAAAGGCCATTGAAGCTGCATTTGAGGAGGTAGCTGAGAAACAAGAAGCTCGCGTTCAGGAAATAATGAAGCAATATGGTGGTCCTCCAGCCGGAAAGGACTACGCTGCGATCAAACCCCGAGAGAAATTGCCATGCCTGATGATGGATCTGAGCCCAAATCAATGGAGGAGTTAAAAACTCTAGAATCAGAATGCTACTTTCAAGGAATGACTCTACCGCAAGCCTGGGACTTGTATTGGGAGAAGGGACTGGAGTTGTGTCAATCAACGATAAGCGGCCGAGACTTCCGCATGATCACTCACCGAAAGTCGAAGGCTCCAATACAGTACACTCCCAGAGGAAGGGGAGCTGGTCAGGAAGGGAAAAAAGTGGTGGTGGAAGAGGCTCTTAACCTCGACCAAAGCCAAAAGACGTCGCATACGTAGATCCATAAAAGAAGGGTATTATCTATTGGGTTGGATTCGACCATCTTGCCAACCTAGAAGTTGCTAGGAAGAACGTTGAGGCTCTTAGGAGGCAATAAGCTGAGAATGAGAGAACTGCTCGCGAATGGGAAGAAAGGAAGCGGAGGGATGACCCTGCTGCTAGGCGCGCGTACGAGAAAAAGAAAAGATAAGAAGAGGAAAGAAAGAGAAAGAGAGCTGATGATGATAGGAGGAGGGCTGAAGAAGAGAGAGGAAGGAAGCAGCAAAGGCATTTTTCCTTTTTCTTTCCGATTTTTCTGCAATTTTCTTCACGTTTTCATTTGTTTTTCTTCCGTTTTTTAGTGCAAAGTTTTCCTCTTCAGTTTTTCTGCATTCTTCAAAGTCTGGCGTTCGACAACCAATCTCAGGTACTTTTTATTTTCGATTTTAGTATTTTTCTTTCATTTCTCTGCCTCGATTTTCTTCCGTTTTGGTATTTCTCAAAAGTTTTTTTTTTTATAGATTTTGCTTGAAAATGTGTGTTAGAGTTTTAATTTGAACATGTATTTTGTTAGGGTTTTAATTTGAGCATGTATTCTGATTAAAATATATGTTAGGGTTTAATTTAAGCATGTATTCTACTTGAAATGTGTGTGAGGGTTTTAATTTGTTGAAGTTGAGTTTTATTTGTTGTAATGAATGTGTCTGAATGATGTCTACCTTTTGCAATGTATGTTGATCTTACATTCATTTTTCATAAACAAAGTAATACTGCCTTTTTCACGCAAATTTTACCCCCAAAAATTGGTGTTTTGATGTTTCTATAGTTAGTTAGCAAAGTGCTTTGTTGATGTTGTTAATTGTTTTGTAGTTGTTGTAAAAGAATCACTTTTCATGTTAAAAATACCAATTTTCATGTTAAAAGTATTACTTTTCATAATAAAAGTATAAGTTTTCATGTTAAAAGTATCGATTTCCACTTTAAAGTATTAATTTTTTGTTATGTTGTTTCTAAGAAGTACTTCATATAAAAGTATCACTAATAAAAGTATCATTTTTCATGTTAAAAGTATTGGTTTTCACTTTAAAACTAATACTTTTTGTTAAGTTGTTTCTGGGAGGTACTTCATATAACAGTATCACTTTTCATGTTAAAAGTAACAGTTTTTACTTTAAAAGTATTACTTTTTTGTTAAGTAGTTCTGAGAAGTACTTCATATAGAAGTATCAGTTTTTAATGATTATTAAAAGTTTTCAGAAAAAATAAATGTATATTTTCTTGAAGGAGAAGAATCATCGCAAAGCTCAAGATGTTGGGCAATATAGTTTTGAGAATGTCCATTTTCCTTGGAAAATAAGTTTAAGCAATATTGATTGTGGTGTTTTCTTAATGCACCACATGGAAAATTTCAAGGGGCATGTGTACTCAGATCTAAATTTGCTAAGGTATGTATCTTCTTTTTATATATAAACTTAAATTGTAGAAAAATATTTACTTATGTTAATTTTATTTTGTTTTCATTGAAGGTCGGTGAACGACGCAAATTAAGGGTTCTTATTGTGCAAGAATTGTTTTTAGCCATTTCAATGAAGTGAAAGTGCAAATCAAGAAATATGCACTTCAATTTATAAATGAACAAGCCAATTGATGTATGTGTAGTATTCGTTAGAGGATGACAGACAAATTGGAGAAATCTACTCTCTTTTTGTGTATTTGACGTGTTGCTTTTTGTACTGATTAGTATTGCAAGTATTGACTAGTAATTTAAATAGTATAGTTTGACGATGGGCTGAAATTATGTATGTTACATTGCAATAATTGAATAGTATTCCAAGTAGTATATTTTGGTCTATGTTATTGGATATTATTATTATTCAAATTTTGTACGGGTCTATCTATTATAATACATAGACCGGTGATTGCAAAAATGGGTAATGTAATTGGATAAACATAACACAAAGTACATATTGTGAAAAAATAAAAATAAAAACTAAATGACTAGATATAAAGAGAACCATTAATTAAAAATATCACTTTTTGTTTAAAAAGTATCGATTTTTGGATTAAAAGTATCATTTTATTACAAATGATTACAAAAGAACATAAAATTGCCGAAGTATCACCTTATTAAAGTATCACTTTTTGTTCAACAAGTATCAGTTTTTGGTTATAAGTATCACTTCTTCTTTCAAAAGATTTACAAAAGTAGGAACATAAAATTGCTGAAGTATTATCTAATAAAAGTATCTCTTTTTGTTGAAAAAGTATCAAATTTTGAATTAAAATATCGTTTTTTGTTTTAAATAATTTATGAAAAAACATAAATTGCAGAAGTGTCACCTTATTAAAGTATTACATTTTGTTCAAAAAGTATATTTTTGGGTTAAAGTATCGGTTTTCTCATTATAAATATATTGAAATAAAAGGAGATTAAAACACTGAGACTAAAGAATTTAATACTAAAACAATTAATGTAATAATAGTAGGGTAAATTGCTTTTTTGGTCCGTTAAGTTGGCTCGATATTGCTTTTAATCCTTTAATATTTATGGTTGCGTTTAGCAAATACTAACTTTTTTAAACCTGCACATTTAGTGCGATTTGAAATTTCGGGATATCTTATTCCTAAAATGCTTGAGTTGGGCCACTTTTCCACGAAATGACTATTTTGCCCCTTTTTGGAGAAAAAACCTTGGTCATGTGCATATCACATGACTTGTTTAATATCTCATTAAAATTAAATAACAAAAATAAATATAAGATTAAATTGAAGTAAAGAAAAAATCGGAACATATATTTATAATTTTATATAAAGTTGATAAATATAAAATATATGTTCGACTTTTTTTAATTTAATTTAAATAAAATAATCTGAACATATATTCATAATTTTCAACAGAAAATAAATTTAGAAAAAAAGTAGAAAATAAAAAAAAAATAAAAACCATGTATTTAAAATTTTCAACAATATATAAAAATTACAAAAATAGAAAACAAAAAAAACATATATATCTATAATTTTCAATTGTAAACTAAAATTAAAAAAAATAGAAAGCAAAACAATAAATAGAAAAACCAAAAAAAAAAACAATGTAGTTTTTTTATTTTTTTCTAGTTTTCCTTAATTTTTATATAAAGTTGAAAAATATAAAATATATGTTCGACAATTTTTATTTAATTTAAAGAAAATAAAATTAAAAAAAAAAAAAAAAAAAACGACAATATAGTTATATATTTTTTTGGTTTCTATTTTTTTTAATTTAATTTTTGGTTTTTCTATTCTTTTTGCTTTCTATTTTTTTAATTTTAATTTACACTTGAAAATTATAGATATATATGTCTTTTTTTGTTTTCTGTTTTTTTTAATTTTTATTTATAGTTGAAAATTGTAAATACATGGTTTTTCTATTTTTTTTTTGTTTTTATTTTTAAATTTTTTTACTGTTGAAAATTATGAATATATGTTCAAATTATTTTATTTAAATTAAATTAGAAAAAAGTCGAACATATATTTTATATTTGTCAACTTTATATAAAATTATAAATATATGTTCAGATTTTTTATTTATTTCAATTTAATCTTATATTTATTTTTGTTATTTAATTTTATTGAGATATTAAACAGGTCATGTGATATGCACATGACCAAGGTTTCCCCAAAAAAAGGGGCAAAATAGTCATTTCGTAGAAAAGTGGCCCAACAGCATTTTAGGAATAAGATATCCCCGAAAATTCAAAATCGGACTAAATGTGCAGGTTTAGAAAAATTAGTATTTGCCAAATGTTATCCATAAAAATTAAAGGACTAAAAGCGAAATCGAGCCAACTTAACGGACCAAAAAAGTAATTTTGCCAATAATAGTATCATATTTTTTATACAAAAATAATTACTAAAACAGTCGAGGATTAGGAGTCTTTGGACCAAACTTCTTCGATGGATGTGAGTTTGTCGTATCATTATTTCTCTTATCCTTGTTCTTTTGAAAATGCCCATTGATCCTTTGTTTTCTCCCCTTGGAGCATTGCATTACTTGCATTCTGTGGCAATATTGATTTCATCATTTTCATGAGCAGCGTCAATAACTGTGACACCACCTAAATGTAATACTTTTGGTTAGAAATACGATACTTTTTATTAAAACAGTAATACTTTATTAGTTGAATTAACACAAATATATTACACATTACCTTCGTTTAATATATTAGCCGATTTCTCACTACTAGGAGTTCCAACAAGAATTTGATCTACAACAGACACACATACACACATAACCAAGTCATAAAATATACAGAAAAAAGATGCTGAAGGTGATACTTTTTGTTAGAAAATTGATACTTTTTTTGGAAAAAATCATACTTTGATTGTCCTGCCTTTTAACATTATCCATTTTTGATCTTCAACAACAATTACATAGGCAGCTGGAAAAAAATTCATTAGAGATGAATGTCATTCATACAACGTACCAATACCAATTTCTTATATTTTGCCAAAAAAAAAAAAAAAAAACCAACCCAGTACATAATATATATGTTTCAAGTTTCAGCAAGTAAAGTTGAAGATGCAATTTGCAAAATGCATGTAATACCATCTAGATACAATTTCAAAAACACAAATCCAAAAACTTGGTACAATTTCGAAAACACAACTCTATAAAGTTTTTATTTACAATTGGAAAAGAAAAAAGAAGACACAATATTTACTGTACCTATTGTATAGATGAAGACACAATGGAAGAGAAACTGTCGGTGGTAGCATGGTGGAGGAATGATATCCCATGATGGTGGTGATGCGTCAAAGCCGAGCGAGAGGAATAGAGAGAGAGTCGAGATGAGGGTTTTCTCCATTTTGGGCCTTTTTTCCAACATGTTAGGGTTGGGCGGTGGTTTTTTCAGTTGTTTGTGTAATTAACAGCGGGTTTTAATATTTGGGGCTCCGTCTCAGGGATGTCTCACAAGAGACCTCCCCACAAATAAAACATATTTATACAAAGGAACGCAAGTACACGTTTTCTTTGGGTACAATGATCATTTTTAACTAATTTCATGGAACTAATAGCAAGTGTAGTATTTAGTCAAGTCGTATACAAAATATAGATTTAGTTTAGTTTACAAGTACACTGGATCAAGTTCAATATATTAGTCCCTTAAAAAAAACGTTCAATATATTAGTAAATTCACTAACTGTTGCCAATAACAAATTTGTAGGTAAAACATTATTAGAAAATTCCCAACCATTCATAAACAATTACTAAATCAACAATAAATCATCTCTTCATGTTAACAAAATAATGAGGGGTCACTAATGATTTTTAACAAATATGAATTGACATATCTGTCACAAATTACTTCTCCAAAGCAAACAAAGACAATATTATGATTCCCAATGATAGAAAGCAACACTCCCAAACACAGTGCCACTGAAAATACATAAATAATCTCAATTCCCGAACCAACACATCCAAATAAAATCTCAGTTTCACAAAACCTCCAACAAGATCCCGAAAACATCAATTCCAAAAATTTTCCACTAAAACAGTTAGCAAGTCTAACTCCAAACAGAACCTCTGAGTATCGGTTGCATACACATTTTGATAATCTGAAGTAGTAAGTGTGCGTTCATATTATATACTCAACCAGCAGTCTCCATGTCATACAATCGAATTACAAATGGCAAAATTGAAACATGGACACACATATTTGTGAAAACACCTAGAGTCCATCGACTATGCCTGAATTAGAAGCAGCAAAATGACGCCATCGACAATGCTCAGTTCCAAAGGGCTGGTTTTCAGCTATTCAGCTTTGAACAAATTGATCAATCGTCTAATAAACAAAGAGGATTCTGTCAGCTGGTCGATAATGGCCCAAATTATAGTGCACAAAATGACCTGGAGGGTTTTCTATTAACTAGGACAAGCAGCACGTCAAATTAAACCTCCCTTAGGATCGGCCAACCTTTTCTTAGAATGTCTTTGATCTTGGCATCAATCTGCCTCTGCAACCTAGGTGGACAAAGCTCTGCTGCATAGCCGTTAAGCCTTGTTGCCAGGCTAGACCTCTCAAGCTCTTCTTCTGGCAAGTTTCCAATCAATTGAAGAAGAAATGGGTTCCGTTTAAGCTCAAATTTCTACAAGTGGAGCGGAAAATTTGCTGTTAGTCAATGATCTAAACCGTTTATATCAGTTATGCTAGGTAGTCAGCCAACGAGAATATAGATGTTTGGAAAGATAAAGATCTAAGCTCCATATTCTTCCTGTCTTAAGTAAAAGGCTGCATTTTTTTTTTTTTTTTGTAGTTTATTCTGTTCGTTAAAAAGCAATAAAACTTGTTTCAGGACACTGATAAAAGAGAAGACTGAAAGTGCAAGTGCATGCTTAAAAGGGAGTATTAGGATCAGAGGAACATCAGGCATGTTCTGAATCCATTTCACCATGTTAACACACCACCCTTTTACCTTTCCCAGGGTCGTTAACCCCAAGGAGACTAGCTTCATACTTTTATGAAGGAAAAATTAAAGTAACAAACCTGATGTTCAGGCTCTGCAGGATAAAATGTTCCTCGCTGTTGGATTTGAGTGGTAACAACACTATTCTTCAACCGTGTTTGCTCCCTTTCTTTGCTGATAGCAGCAAACCTGGATTCTTCAGTTCCGTTCGTAAAGATTATAGACCTGCTCAGGTATAATGATTTACAATGTCAGAGCACTTGTTTTCTGGGGTATAAGTGCACATTTGTATACGACGGAACTGCTGGAAGCGAAAACCAGTACCGGTATTGATTTCCGACATCAGGACCTTGCCCAAATACTTGCCGAGCATCATGACTAATCCAAAAGACATCAAGTAGTTGTCTGAAATTAATAATTCTGGGATCATATTCTATCTGCACAGCATTGATTAAACCACATCATGTATGGCAGGGGAAAAGAAGGAAACATTAGAAAAACTCAACTAAGATGTAATTTGTCACAAGATGTTACTTTTTACACAAAACACTTAAATATCAAACATTTTGCAACTGCACCAAAAACTTGTGGCCATCAGCTATTCAGCTAAATGTTCAGCTAATAGTGGACAATAATTGGGGAAGACAAGTTCATTATCTAAATATCTACACTATATAAATAAGACTGACATTCAGCTGATTATAAATCACATTCCTCTAGCCACTCAGCAAGACAACTTAGCCTTAATTCCTGCCCAAAAAAATAGGTCAGGCATGCACCATCAAGACCAATCACTAATAAAATCTCTTGAACAATTTTCATAAAAACTATCAATTGCGGGAGAACAATCTCCCACTGAAGCAGGTGGTGCTTTTTACAGCAAAATATATTGAGTCTAATTGAGGGGTCGGATCTAATGAGACCAGTACCCGCGGTGAAACCATATGGACTGATCTCAGACATTCCTATACAATAATTGAGTGCTATGATTAAATGGATTAAACTTACATTTAATATTTAATTTAATAACCAAAAGGGTGGCAATGTAAAAATACAATTAAATTGTAATCCAAATACAACAAAAAACGGTTACAAAACATGGAAAGGGACCAAAACACACGATCTGTTACCTATCAGATTGATCTCAATCCTTACAAAGACAACATAAATCATACAATCACAAAATTTTCTCTCTCGACACGCCATTAACGCAGTTTTGCAGATTTTATAGAGAAAAAAAATTGTGAAGAAGATCAGAATTGTTCATAACGAACAAACAAGAAACTCTCATGGACAACATAGAAGAAGTTGATAGCCATGAAGAACTCGAAACTGGTATATTCACCCAGACTCAAAGATAGTGCATAAATTCTTTGGGAACACTGCATAAATAATTATAAGATGTTGCATAGTAGAAAACTATGCAGCAAAATCCAACTAACTATGCATTGTCTAGAAGTTATCTATGCAATGTAAAAAAAGTAAATATGCAGTACATTATACCCAACTATGCAAAGTGTCATAAACTATGCAGCAAAAATCAACTACTATGCAAAAACTGCCCCTAAAATCGGGTCATTAAATAAGGCGACTACAATTATATCCCCCCTAAAATAAGGTTTCAAAAAGTCAAACGACTCTAAAAAGAAAAACCTGTCAACTTACAAAATTCCTATAATACCCTTAATGAAATTAAGACATTTAAAAATATACCCTAAAAACTAAAAAATTCATCCCATCCAAAAATTGTAATCAATAGCTAAGATTAGTCCACACTGTCTCACCCCGTAAATTGGTCTCATTTGAACCAATCCTATATATATATATATAGTGTATATATATTTACTGTTATATGATGTAAGATGTGGTCCCAGTTGCTTGTTGAGGTTCTATAAGACATACAACAAAATGGATTTGGATGACTTGGCATTGGGGACTTATAACAAGAAAAGCTCTTGCAATATTCAACTAGTTTCAGAAAGCATGAATTAAAGATAGTAAAAAACAGATACTTTTATATTCTAACAATTGTTGATGATAGAATGTGTAAGTGAGTGTATTATGTTTCTGATGCCATAAAACATTTGTTAATTGTGATGATATATATAGGTAAATTATACAGCTTACCTAACAAGTTGATCAGAAAGGCCACGATTAATTGAAAAAGTAGCAAACGGTTTGAGGAATCATCAAGATTCTCATAGGAATATATATATATATATATATATATTTATTTATATATTCTCAAATAACTCATATAAATTATACACCTACCTATTTTCTTTTAAAGGAAAAGGACAACAAGATGTCTTCTTAAAATAAAATGTGCAGAAAAACAGTTCCTTGTCTATCCAAATGGGTCCCATTTCTTCAGATTTAAAGCAGAAACCCAATGGGATATTGGGATGTTGAACCAACCAGCAATTTTGTAAAATAGCAATGGAAGCTTTTTACTATTCTAGAGCAAGAATCATCAATCAAGCTCTTGGTATAGATAAATCATTTAACATGTCACAGGCAGAAAGACTTAAAGAGGTTGTAGGGCTTAGTGGTGGGGCACCAAAACTTAACATTTGAACCTCCACTGTGATTTGTAAAGGCATTTGGCAACTTGAACCGAGAATTACATCCAGTCTACCTTGCATTGCAGATTATTTGTAAAACTAAATTTGAATCGGTACAGGATTGTCCAAAATAATAAAAGCAACAAAATGGAACTTCTTTAGGAGAGCAGTTCATTAAATAATTCATACATCAAAATATATAGACTATAAGTAGTGCCAATAATTCCATATTAAAACAAATTGCATATATAAAATGAGCACGACTAAAGAAAACCACATTTAGAGAACTTAATGCAACATCGCGTAGTTGTAGAGTCATGTGTCGTCAACTAGCCACTTAAGTGAGGCCTCCTTGGCTGCGATTTTTGCCAACCTTAACATAAAATCAATTTCTCAGAATGAGTTACTGCAAAATCAATTTTGTTGAAACCAATTCTTGTAAAATATTGGTCAAACTCACCCTACTCCAGCCTTAACTTCGAGACAGCTTACGAGAAGTAAAAGAATATTGGAATTTCTTTTTCTTTTCATCTGAAGACTTTGAAAAATACAGGTCAAAATTCAAATGCATTTGACAGGGATATTTATTAGTTTTTAAACCTGGTACTTGTGGAAGTTCACACCCATGAAAATCATGGAACTGTGATTGATTTCATGGACATACAAGTCACCCAACTAATCAAGCAATTTAGTTGTCCTCAGTTACCCACAGATTGAAACGACTACACGATCATCCACATAGTTATTCAACATAGTATCCAGGAAAGGTATTGTTCGTAACTAGTCCTCTAAATGTGTGCTAGTACTGCACATTTCTCCCATATCCTGAGGGCACATAGTCTCCATCATTTCAAAATGCCTCTGACCGGCACAAATTTAGCCTGAATTAATGACCGAGTCACCCCTTACTCATATTGAACACTATTTCTATCATTCTTTGCTTTATGGATCACATTTACTGTTAACTAGTGACAGAGAAAACACAAATTAACCACAAGCATTGTTCTCAATACTTCGAAATTTCGCAAAAATCACACGATGTAGAGTAAGATAAGATGAAAAGAGAGGATAACAACCTGTACACACTCCGCGTGGTCACCTAAGCTTCGGTACTCGGGGCTAGATTTGGATCCACCGGCATAACCGACCGCGGTCCGTACGACGCCGTCCAAGCAACCAAACGCGGCCTCGGACCTCCAAAAGCTGCCCAGAGCGAAAACCGCAGTTCGGAGGATCTGATCGGCTGTGACATCCGGGTTTTCGGAGATCGGATCCGGAAATCTGATGCTCAAAGCTGAGTTTGCTGCCCACGAAATAATAATCACGAGGAAAACTGCAGCAGTCAGCTTCATTGTTTCAAACAGGGAAAATGTGAATTCTAGGAAAACAGAAAACGAAGATGTGCAGGAAAGAGAAGACACGAAATTACCACATAGCCCTCAAAATAGTTTTCTCTTGTGTACAACATTTTCCTTTCTTTTTTTAAAGAAAAAGTTTTGAGTTCATTCTTGATTGTGTGTTTTGCAGTTATAACTATAAATAGAAATAGACAAAAACTTGGGTTAAACCGTCTAACGGATCTTTTTGGTTAGACGCATCAAATCCGACTCGTATTTTATTGTATTTTCATGTACTGGTGACATTTTTATAATATTTTGGGGCGGTGTCATATGATCTCTGGACAGGTGGCATTTTTGTAACATTAAGGACTGTTAAAAGTATTAGTTTTTCACTTGAAAAGTATTAGCCGTACATCTGAAAAGTATTAGTAGTATAACTGAAAAATATTAGTATTCCCCTTGAACAATATTTTTAGTAGCCCTCATTAAAATTATTGATTTTTTTCCCTCAAAAGTATTAGTATCAACCTAAAATGTACTAATTTCCCCCTTGAAAAGATTTAGACAATGACGTACTACTAGGCAACCCTCAAAAGTATTACGTGAAAAGTATTAGCAATCCCTCGAAAAAAGGTTTAGTAATTCCCTGGAAAAGTATTGACAACCCCTTGAGCAGTTTTTTAAGTAATTCTCATGAAAAGTATTGATTTTCCCCGCAAAAGTATTAATATTCGCCCTAGAATGTATTAATAATCTTATTGAAAAGTATTAGGTTTTTTGATTAAATTTATTTTAGTATTTTTCCTGAAAAGTATTAGTAGTCCTACCAAAAAGTATTAGTAGCCCTTCTACAAGTATTAGGAGCGGTCAGCGGATGTTGTTGTTGTGGTATTAATGTTTGTGTGGGTCAATGGTCGGATTAGCCGTGGGCCGAGTATTTGGATCCGTCTAACTCCGATCAATTTCTTCATCGTTTTTCAGCAATTTAATGGCGGATTCCTCTCTCCTTGGCTATACCTCTAATTACGATGGAAATATTTCACATCCAAGGCGTGATGGCCTTCTCCGTCGAACATCAATCTTACGTTGTCGTGCATGGCTTCTTCGTTTTCCCTGGGATTGCATAAAACTGGATCTTCTTCATCCATGGTTCCTTGTACGATGAGCACTTCTCCTAATATCGTTGATTCAGGCGCAACATCGACTACTAAGGTTTTGGATAAACCCTTAAACAAATTTGTATATCCCCCATTGCCTTCAAACTTCATCCCCCACACGAAAAAATCGAACCCTGCCAAGATTATTTACCTGCTATGGGTTTAATCCATGAATCGCATTACTTAACACAGCCCAATTTGGATGGAGGGCTTAATGATGTTGCGCCTCAACAACAAGGGGAATTTCACCCTTGCCCCCCCCATGCAATCGCTTATCCACGGGGGACAAGAATGATTGCCCCCAAGTCAAGCCGCCGGCTGCTTGGTCTCTTGGGGGGTCCGGCCCCCATCTTGATGCTTATAGGGGGCCGGCTAGTTTGCAACACTCTTCTGCTACTCATGCCCAGGGGGGTGATGGCCCCGGGGTGCTAGTTCATCTTCAAGTGGATTACAGGATGTGATTTCCACCACAGGTTTTAGCAATCCTTCAGGGGCTCATCCTCAACGCGACAATCCAGATGGTTACATACTTTCTCCACCGCGCGATTCCACTTTTACTAAGATTATTTTGGGCAATTAATCTTTTCGGGATAATTTTGCGTCTCATAACCCAGGTAATCCTATCTCTTTTTCGAATATTGTCTTGGGTAAAGCAAATCCAATCCCTGAGCCAATTAAGAAAGAAGATTATTATTCTGTTATTATGGATGAAAATGTTTATCAGCAGCGTCTCTCGAAATTTGTAGGGTCGTTTGGATGATAATATGATTATGAAGATTGACATTCGGAAAGCATTCGATACTTTGAGTTGGGACTTCTTGATTCATGTGCTTCACCGATTTGGATTTTCAGATATTTTTATTTGATGGGTTGAGGTTATCCTTAGGCCTGCTCGGATTTCTATCCTTTTAAATGGCTCTCCCATTGGCTACTTCCCATGTTCTCGGGGAGTTCGATAGGGGAATCCATTGTCTCCATTAGTGTTCTGTATTATTGAGAGATTTTGGGAAAACTTATTGAGGCGGCTATTTTGGCTCATCAAATTACACCTTTTGTTGCCCCCCGATGTATTGTTTTTCCTTCTTCGATTATTTATGCAGATTATATTGTTATTATGTGTGGAGCCACTTCTTCTAATGCTCGACGACTTTTATCAGATCTTGACGGATTATGTGGGTATCTCTAGGCAGATTTCTAATCCGAATAAGTCTAAGGTTTTCTTTGGTACAAAGGTTACCTCTCATATCTGGGGCCGTATGAAAACTATTATGGGTATTCAGTTGGGGGCCTTTCCTACCTCGTACCTTGGCGCCCCCAAACAAGCGATGTTGCAATCTATTTTCGATAAGATTCTTCTTAAATTCAAATGCTGGAAAGGTACTTCTCTTTCTATTGTGGGTCGTATTTGTTTGGTTAATTAGATCATTTCCAGCTCTTTTGTCCACTATATGATGGTTTATAAGTGGCCAATTTCTATGCTTCAGAAAATGGAGAAAGCCATGCGTAATTTTATTTGGATAGGGGATTTCTCTCGAAGGGCGCTGTGGTAGTCAATTGGGCTAGGTGTTGCACGCACAGGGAGGAGGGATGACTCGATATTCGCTCTATCATCGTTGCCAATAAATCCTTTCTTATGAAAATGGGATGGAAGGTTCTGACTTTGGACTCTGTTGTTTTTGCTATTCTACGTCGGCGTTCTCTGTTGGCTGATGGTTCTATCCGACGTACTTTTCTACCTTCTTCAATTTGGGCTGGCTTGAGACCATGTATTGATGAATGTTTGATAGATTCTAGGTGGATCCCTGGGGACAATTCCAAATTCTTATTTCGATTGACAATTGGCTGGGTTACTTCATTGCAGATAGAATTGGCATCCCCCATGAGTATAGGCGATTTTTTCAAAATCGTATTTTCGACTTCTTTTATGATAATTCTTGGCATTTCACAGGGTTCTTCATCGAAGCTTATTTATATTTAGTCCGTGATATTGTTCGACATCCTATCGCGCCACTCTCTATTGATAAACGGGAATGGGTGCATTCTCTGGATGGGGAAATCTCGTCTAAAGCTGCTTATTCTCATTTACGCCCATCTTCTCCATCGGCCAAATGGGGTTCTTAGATATGGTCTCCCTCTATCCCAGAGAGGCGATCTATTATTGTTTGGAGCGCTATCCATAATTATTGTTGTTCTGGACTTATTACGGCATCGCGACTTCATTGGTCCTTCCTTCTGTTGCCTTAGTCATGCTCAGTCTGAGTTCATTGATCATTTATTTATTTCTTGTGCTTTTGCAGGGGCTCTTTGGTAGTGGATCTTTCATTCTTTTAATATTCCTGATCAACAGGCTTATAGTTTTAATAAGTTTTTGGTGTATCTTATGGCTTTTCGTTTCAGTGATCAGATGTCTTTTTTATGGAGGGGCTCGGTGATTTCT
The DNA here is from genome assembly GCA_016081115.2 of Rehmannia glutinosa. NCBI lineage: Eukaryota > Viridiplantae > Streptophyta > Magnoliopsida > Lamiales > Orobanchaceae > Rehmannia > Rehmannia glutinosa. Next base: position 40,426,181 of record CM071932.1, on the reverse strand, counting down.
TGCATTTGGCTCATTTGGCATATTCCGAACGAGTTGATTTTCAATGAAAAGTCATAGACGGTGGAGGCGGCTATTGTCCAGCTTAGTGTGCTTATTGTTGAGTCCTCCTCTTTGGACCATGGTTGCATGAATAATCATCAGGCCGATCTATTCAGGCTTAGGCGTCTAAAAGGTTGTTGGACATCCGAGGAAAGCTCCTAATATTATAAAAGTTGACTGGCATCCTCCTTTACCTGGATGGACCAAGGTGAATACGGACGGAAGTACGCTAGGGGCGCTGGGTACTAGCATGGCATCTGGAGTTTTTGGCAATTGCAAAGGCTTCTTTCGTGGTGGTTTTGTAGAGAATTGCAACATCGGATATGCTTTTGAGGCAGAATTAGTGGCAGCTATGATGATAATTCATTATGCGTTTATTAAGGGTTGGCATCAACTATGGCTGGAGTCGGATTTGACTTATGTGGTTGATCTCTTTTAGGCGACCTAAGTCTATTCCTTAGCGTCATTTGAGCAAATGGAGATATACGTTGCACTTGGTTTCCCAAATGGATTTGGTTGTTTCACATATTTTTCGAGAGGGCAATAAGGTGTCAGACTTTCGTAGCAAAATGGAGCATTCTGAGACATGGTGGGGCACGCCAGCAGACCTGATATCACCTTTGTAGTAGGTGTATGTGCAAGGTTTCAATCTGCTCCAAAAGAAAGTCATATGACTATAGTAAAGAAAATTTGGAGATATCTGAAAGGAATCCAAGAAGTTGGATTGTGGTATCCTGAAGAAGAAGGCTTCAAGCTTATTGAATATCCAGATTCAGACAATGTTAGATGTAGAGTTGATAGAAAAAATACATCTGTTACATGTTAGCTGCTTGGAAATAGATTGGTTTCTTGGTTCAACAAGAAAGAAAATTCCTAGCTATATCAATAGTTGAGGCTGAATACATAGCTGCAGGCAACTTGTGCACAAGTTCTATGGATGAGACAACAACTGAGAGACTATGATATTGAGGAGAATGGAATTCCAATTACGTGTGATAACACAAGTGCAATTGCAATCACTCAAAATCTAGTATTGCACTCAAGAACCAAGCACATTGATGTCAGATATCACTTTATTAAAGATCATATTGATAAGAAAGACATCATGTTGAAATATATGTCAACTAAGAAATAATCAGCTGATATATTCACAAAACCTTATGTGAATCAAGATTTGAAGAGCTTAAGAATGGACTTAGATTAATTGAGTTGAGTTAATTCACTCAGGATAGTCGTTCAGTAGAGCCTAAAATGAAGAAAATTGCATATCAGAAGAGTTTTACTCTTTCAACGAGTAAAATCAGCAGAATTTGACATTCAGTAGAGTTAAGTCAGTGTGACAGCTGAGAGATACCAGTTGACTAGAGTACAAGAAGAGTCACTCGACAACCAAATGTCAATCATCAGACATATTTATTGACTAAGGGACAAAACGAGATCATACTAATGAAGAAGGAAAGTTTTCGGAGATGACGTTAACATCATTTAATGCAGTAAAATAAAGATGCACATAATATTATATGATTGGCCATAAATGTTGCGGACATCTAATGCTGAAATTAAAGCAATTTTCAAGATCGAATCTCAACCGTTGATCAAATTTCAAAATTGACGATAATCATCGCGTCGTATCACATCCCTTATATACATCCAAAAGTTTCTCGCTCTTCTCACATTCTCATATTCACTCTAAAAATTTCTGAAAATTCTATTTGCAAAAATTCCAGTACAAATTCTTTGATATCTTTCACTCTCTAATGGCACCAAAGAAATCCACCAGTTTCGCTCTTTATTTAGCAAAGATACCTAAAAAAGTGTACTCCAGTGCACTTATTGATGCTGAAGGCTTGGTTAAGCACTCTGCTGACCAAGTTAGGGCTCAGAAAATTGTTGGGAACCTAGAGAACTCGAAGCTAATCAAGTTCCTAACTTTGTAGATGCCTCAAATGTATCAAAAAGAGGTATCCATGTTCTATGTAAACGCTCTTGTACATGATGACGGGATCCATTTTTCAGTAAATGGAAAAGATGTAGTCATACCAGTCGCCGACGTGAGCGAGCTGCTGAAACTCCATAACTCTGGTCTAAGTGAGCTGAAGGACCATGAGTTTGATTTGTTGAAGATTTGGATGGAAATAGCTATTGAAGAAGAAGCTGAGAACTATAACCCATCAACTCCTCCTTCACCACAAACTGATGGACATCGTGTCCAAGTGTGTGGACATCAAATCTGGATCTTATAATCAACTGTCAATGGCTAAGTTGATTGTCATGTCAGCTATTATGCAAGAGATGCAAATCAATTGGGCGAGTTCATGTATGATAAGCTCTACCAGTTATCTTTGACGTAGAGGTGGTGAAGGCAAGTTCAAGAGTACCTTGGGCTATGGGCTAGTCCTAGGGTATACTGCGGAGAAGAAGGGATTGTCCTTGAGGAAAAGAATCCTTCCACGTCAACAAAAGGTTATGCGAGGACCACCGCCACCTACGAGAGGGCTCATGCTAAGAAAAAGGGCACTTCTGAGGGGGGGACAACTGAGATTGTCCCAGCTGCTCCAGTTCTTAAGAAGAGGAGAACAACTGCCCCAAGGAAGCTAGCTGCACCGAAGGAGTAAAAGACTTAGAGAGGGTTGCATGATGAGCTTGATGAGTCTGCTATCAGAGTTGACCCAGAGGAAACATAATCAGTGGAAGTTCCTTTAGAAAGAAGATCAAAGAGGACTCAAGATAGACCTTCAGCAGTGGTTGCTCAAACCACTCAAGAAACAACTACCCAGAATATTGAAGAGACAACTTTAGAAATAGTTGGAGAATCAACTGTAGAGGTAAGGCCCATTGAAGAAGAATGCCTACTTGCCACTGATGTTGGTCCTTCACAGGCCACATCTGAATCATTTGAAGAGCCCCCCAACTTATCCTGATGTATAGGCAAAGATAACTGAGTGGAGAAATTGGAAGCTGGGCAAAAGCAGATACCAATTCGAGCGCCCAGAGCTGATTGAAGAAGAGGAATGGCTTCTCGAATAAATGGAAAATGATTCAGTTTCTCAGGATCTTAATGATAGTTATACAAAAAGGGTGGTGTAAAAAACGAAGAAGGAAGAGAAATAATTGGCCTTGGAGGAATGAACACATAGCTGTAAGTATGAAACAAATACTGATGTTCCGTTAGAAGCCAATAAAGAGGAGCTAGAAGAAGTTGAGGTTGCTGAGTTGCAACAAGCCTTGAGGGAGTCTAGGGAGCTAGCTGAGCGAAGACAACATACTGGGTCAGAGGAACTTTCATCCCCTACCCAGATAATTGGAGATGTGATGAGGGAAACAACTACTCTCTCATTACCAAACTCACTCTCACTCACCTATCACCAATCCAAATCAAGATGAGCCCACGGTCGAGACTATGGAAGGAGCTACAAAGTGAACATGTTGAAAAAGAGACTTAGGCCAACCTGGCGATGAAGCTGGAAACATAGAAACTGGGAACCCAACTGAGCCATCAAACAAGACTGTTATTGAGACAACAAAGTTTGAAATAGTTGTTCAAAGTGATGTTGTGAAAGAAGTATGTGAAGAAGATGTTGTCATATTAGAGACCAATGAAGTTCTAGTGGTTGAGACTACTGAAACTGAGGTACATGTGGAAATGTTGATGGATGTTCCATTGGCTGAGACTGCTATGTGAGATAAGGAGAAGTGGTTCAAGACCCAACAATGGTTGAGACTACTGCCGGGAATATTTCTCAAGACCTAGCAGCGGTTGAGACTGCTGCAGGGAAAGCAGAAATAGTGGAAGAACTGGTTGAGGAACAAGAATCAGAGATTCCAGAAAATGTTCCGAATTTGGGCGAAGAGTCAGTTGAGCCAGTAGCAGACCCAATGCATATGAATGAAACAACTGATATAGAATAGGCAAATATTCAGAATACAACTGAGTCCGATTAAGAAAGGTCAAAGGCTACTTTAGATTATATGTCTGAAGATGAAACAATTATGGAGATGGATATCAATGACACAACTGAATCTGATATAGATGAACGTAATCAAGCAACAGGGTTCAGCTTTGCACAATATGGGTTTGTATTGGTTGACCCACCCCCTCAAGCTACTAGATCACCCGCATATGATGTTGTTGAGACAACTGATGCACAGTCTAAAGTGGAAGTCACAATCCGCCCGTGAAGGCTAACACACGGTGAGGCACGATCACTCATCAGCTAACACAATCAAGCCACAATGAAGTTATCCCAGCTGAGGCACAAGGAGCTGCTTGTCAGGCGGAAGAGGCAATGAACCCTATTGGAGATGAAGAAGGGTCTTTCTCAACTCCTATTGGCAACTTTGGTCCCAAGGACATTATTTTCCTAGCAGAAATTTCAAGCGATGAAGAGCCAGAATGTCTAAGATCCAGCAATCCAGTGCACAATGAAAAATCACAAGACTTGGGAGACAGAAGAGATTTAGAGTTTTTTGTTGATGTTGATTAGGCGACACCCAGATTTGAATTGGGGAAAAGGATTTGCAGTCCCCCGCCTTACCACTCGGCCATGATTGCAGCTTTCTCCAGACCTCCGGGAAAGATGGAATAGACCTGCTAATATGCCCAATGTACCCGCTGCAATATGATGAGAACTCGGACTAATTCCTTACAACTCTTTGAGCTCAAGCGAGCTTTCAGACATATGTTTGGGAAGATGGAAAGTATGGAGCATGGTTTTTTGGATATCTGCTTACACATTGGCAATTATGATGCTCATATAAGCAGTGAAATCCATTATGTTCTGCTAAATATTAAAAAATGGGTTGCTGAAACCAAAGCTCTTCGGAGGGAACAAATTGGGAGCTATAAACGTCTTTAATGAAGTTGCTAAGTTGGGGTTCTGACCAAATGGCTTTTCAGAATAGCCAACAAGACCATATGGATATGATAAATGAAAGACACCAGAGTGACATGAATTTATTGGCTGCAAAGGTTGAGAAAAAGTTCGAGCATTTGGAAGCATCTATAAATCGGAAATTCTCATCTTTGCAAGATCAGCTGATTGAACTCAGCTCACATCACTCTGCTGCTGATTCCTCAACTCAGAGGAAGTTAGACTTCAGTTTGGAAATAATTCAACCTCCATCTAGTGGTGATGCCAAAAAGGGGGAAGGAAGAGTAGATCCTCCTACAATTTTTGTGAAAGACAAAGGCACTGTAAATACTTCTATTATGTCTCAAATTCCACCCGCCCTTTCAACTGATGAAAAGGTTGAGCTTGAACTACATAAATCTAGAGAGAAATTTGCTACTCTTGATCATAGGCAGGAAGACATGATAAATATGCTTAGGAAGAAGTATGGTGGGCCACCAGCAAGGGTCAATCCCAAAGGAGCAGATGCATGGGAAATGTAATGGGACAAAAGCCTGGATGACATTGAAAATACTAGGGATCAGCCGACTCAGAGTCAGAAGACAAAAAGTCAGCAGAGTACATCCTCAAGTACATCAGACTTAATGTAGTCAAGTTCCCAGAGGCGGCAACAAGGTTGGAGGAAAAGGAAGTGGTGAAGAATCATCTTTTAGTGGAAGAGGCAGAGCTCAAAGTCAACCTAGAAGAATCTCTACACTAAGAAGAGAAGGAGGTGTTATGTTTATCAACCCCTTGAAAAGAACACATGCCTTCCTGATCAATCTTGATGAAGCTTAGAGAAGAGAAGATGAAAGATAAACAACTGAGTGGAAAAGACAAGATGAAAGAGAAGAAGCTGAGAGAAGATCCAAAGCACAGGAGAAATAAGATAGGGGGAAACAGTCTATCAAAATCGTTGTATATTTACATTTACTTGTAAATATACAATGTAATGTAAGTGCCTAAAATTTATTTGAATAAAATTTTATTATTTTTTAATTTTTTAAATTCAGTGTAAAGATGATGTAATAAATTTGGCATCATCAAAAAGGGGGAAATTGTTAGGAAATTCATTGTATAGATTTTGATGATGCTTAGAAAACTTTGTATTAGAAAGTTGTCACCCTATTTCAATGTAATTTCTAATGATGTAATAGATAGGAATTAGGCTGACTTGAAAAGCAACCATGTAAAATTGCAGAAGACTTGTTGAAGAAATTATAAAAAGACTCGCAGCTGAGTGGTGGGAAAAACAGTTGTCTTACAGCTGAGTGAGCATTGGAAAACTCTCAGCCAAGTGCGTTATCCAAGTCATTGACAAATGAGTCCATCAGAAGAATATGTCAGAAGACTCAAGCTTAAGTCAAAAGGGGTAAAGCAGCTGAAGAACCAAGACAACTGAAGAAGTCCGTTGCACCAAGTCCAAGAAAGTTACTTATTTTGTAACAAGGACATATCGACAACCTAAAAGTGCTCAAGCTATAAGAGTGAAAAAGGAATAAATGAATGGGAAGCAAGTAGGAGCTCACACCTTTTCAGAGAACCTGCAAAAAAGCCTGAGTACAAGGATAAGTCAACAACAAAAGCTGCAAGACAAGACAAGCCAATGAATACAAAGTAGGATTTGAATTTGTCTATCTCTTTAACAGACAAAATTCAAACTCCTACTATAAAAGTTGAGGATTTTTCAGAGAGATATATAGAGAGACATGCAATACGAGCAATCAGACACAAAAGTATTCAAGCAAGAAAATTTCAAAATTCTCTCAATCTAAATCTGCAAATCCTCAAGCTCATTCGAAGACACTTCATCCAACACTCACTGTGAAAGATTGAAGCTGTTAATTAGTTGAAGAGGAAAATTTTATGAAAACAAACAAGGGCTCTACACTGCCAAGTATTGAAGGAAGTGTAGTAATATTCAAGGTCGAACAAGATTCTGAATCAAAGGAGGGCTATGTGAACAAATCCTGATGATTCAGAGTGCTGAAGTAACTAGGCAACTGCCTTGTGGAGAGCTAAATCCCAAGAATAGCTAGTTGTGTGATCAAGGCTATTTGGACTTTATTTTTGTAACCAAAGTTAACTGTTACATTAGTGGTTCCTCCTGGAGTATGAGAATAATGGAGTAAAGGAATTACCCCATCCTCGAACCAATATAAATTGTTGTCTTATCTTTGTTGTCTAAAGGACTAAGTTGTTTTCTTAAACTTTGATTTGAAAAATCAAAAATTTGTAAAGTTTATTCGATCCCCCTTCTAGACTTTACCCAACACACCTTGGAATCTACAATAATCAATAATTAAAATAAATATAAATAACATATCCTGAATTGTAAAACAAATAATGAGAAAAAGTAAAATTATAAAGACTTAAGGGTTTAGTCCTTAGAATTAATAAAATAAAATATGATAACTAGAATTAATATTAATAATAGATAAATATTATATATATATATATATATATATATGTTTGGGGGTAAATGGGGACGGGGAATCCCTGATTTGATAAAATAGGGACAAGGAAGGGGGATGGAAGAAATAAATACAATCCTCATCCCATTCCTGGTTCTAGAGTAGCAAAGAATCCCCATCCCCGTCCCATCCCCAAATTAAACGGAGATTCTCCATCCAGTTTTATTCGGGTACCAACGGGGATGGTTTCCGTTGTACATTTTGCCATATTTAGTTGTGGGTCTAACATAGATTTGAACCCATATCCTCTTAGGTATTATATGTTGCTTTCACCATTAGGCCACTTGCTATTTTTGTTAATGTTGGTGGTACATACTTGTTTCATATAAATCTGGACAATATATTTTTTGACAATATTAAGTTATTGTTTATGTGAGTTGATGGAGCTGACATTTTTGGGTGCTCATGTTTATGTGATTATTTTATTTTTACTTGAGAGATAATTGTTGGAGATGGTGGTGATTACAAAATTCTAAATTATTTAATTTCTAGATGATTGTAGTAGGTCCATGAAAAATGTAATTTTTTAAGACTTATGTATTAGAAGGGCCATTTCTTTGATGCCATGTATCTTTGGGTATGTTCTGTTTATCACCACCATAGGCGAATAATTATCTCGACATGATGCACCAAATGTCAACTCAACTTTTATTATCTATATGTGATGGATACATATTATGGACATTATGGATCAATATTAATTTTATTGTGATCTTTGATTTAGTGGGAGATGATTACTAGCCTTAGTGGCAAAATTTTCGATCTCATTGAAGTAAAGAAAATAATAAAATTCTTGGATCTGGATAAAAATATTAGACCCGCACCTAACAAATTGCACATGTTATCTAGTGATGGATGCCCAAATTGCTAATTCTAATCTTTATGATAGTGGCAAATTAGATGGCCCAATTATGCAATGTGGCATAGGAAAATTCAATTTTATTGCACAATGAAATAATCCTTGATCATCTCACCACTAGTATTTTTATGCCAATTGAGCCAGAGAATGGACAAACTGCCCAATATCGCCGCGACATGGACGCTTACAATAAGTGGGTGGATCAACCTAAGAGTGCGCGCTTTACTATGTTAAGCTGCATACACGATCATTTGATCCGTGAGTTTGATCAATACCCCCACAACTAAAGAGCTTTGGGAGGTATCGAAGGTCACGTATGGTAGCATTTAGCTACAAGATTGAGGGCTCTCACCCTCAGGTTCAATCATGAGGTACTTGACCCGAAGCACTCAATGGTCCATCATCTTAATGTGATGCAGGACATGATTTGGGAGCTTTAGAATGCTGGATGTGAGCTTGCGGATGAACAACAAGTTTGGTTGTCATAAGGTTGCTACCTGAGCAGACTTGGGAACATGTTAAGCTATTGCTTGCACATAATGAGTAGATTCAGACATTCAATAGTATCGGCATTCATCTCAAACTTGAGGCTGACCGTCAAGAGTAAGAACAAGCAGAAACAACTGGTCTTGTTGCACATGCTGGACAACGTAATCCTAATAAGGGCAAACGTTGGACCAAGCAAATGGGTGTTGGATAAAGCAGTGGACAAAGTCAAAACTTGGCCCCACATGATGACAAAGAAATGAAACATTACCAAGGAAAGATGGCTGGAAGGAAGAAGGACAAGTGCTTTAATTGTGGCAAGTTAGGTTGCTTTGCTCGTGATTGCTCTGAGCCGAAGAAGGTAGAACCCAATCCTAGCTCTTTTTATTCTTTTGTTTGTTCACACGTTTTCATTGCTAATTCTCCCTATGGCTGGATTGTAGACACATGAACAACAAAACATGCGACAAGAAATCGAGCGGGATTTGTAGATTATCATCGATTGCTAGCATGCAACCACTATATTTCTATGGGGAATGATACACAAGAGGAGGTTTTTGGAGTTGAATCGTACCATATCAAGGCCAACACTAGGAGTGAGCTACTCCTTTGTGATGTGCAATATGCACATAACATTCGATATAATCTACTTTTAGTTTCAGCACTATCTAGACATGGTTTTTCTTTCTTGTTTTAGCACACTAGCTTGTCAATTTTCTTTAGCAAGGACCTTTATGGCTTAGGATTTATGAATAATGGGTTTTTCATGTTATAATTATCAAGTGATTATGTTTCTTATGTTTCTTCTACTGTTGATATAATTTCTGACTCAATGAAATGACATGCAATATTGGGACACATAGGACAAGAAATGATGACTAGTTGGGCTCAAGAAGGCTTGTTGGGCCACTTTTTTAAAGTCAACCTTCCTGTGTGTGAACCATGTCTGACGGGAAAACCTAGTCGGAAGCCTTTTGGCAAGGCAAAAATGGCTACTCATCCTTTAGAGTTAGTCCACTCAAACATATGTTGACCCATGAATATGAGGACACGACACGGAGCATCCTATTTTCTCACTTTCACTGATGATTATTCGTGTTATGGGACAGTATATCTCTTGTCTCACCATTTAGAAGTGCTTGATTGTTTTAAGCAATTCTTGATGGAGGTTGATAACCAAAAACAGAGGAACCTCAAAATTTTGCGTACTGATAGAGGCCAAGAATATTAGTTTGATTAGTTTAGACAAATGTGTGAGGAAAAAGGAATCATAAGGTAAATGATGATTCCACGCACTCCGTAACAAAATGGTGTTGCGGATGGAAGGAATCACAAAGTTCTCGATATAGCCAGATCAATGATGGCAAAAGCTAATCTTTCTATATCGTTTTGGTTAGATGCAATTTTAATTTTGCCTACATATTAAACTTTGTGCCTTCTAAGTTAGTTCCTTCGATACCTTATGAGTTATGGGAGGACAGAAAAGCCTAACTGAGATGGTTTGCGCTCTGCGGGTCAGCAGGGTTTGTTCACAACACTTCTCTCAAACATGAGAAGCTTGGTCTTAGAGCGGTAAAACATATCTTTCTAAGGTATTGCCATCACTCAAAGGGCTATGTAATTTATGGTAAACACCCTCATGAAGGAAAGAAAGAGATATAGTCCCGTGATGTGAATTTCCTTTAGGAGGATTTTCCTACAATTCGTGAAGTCAAATGGGATCTTGAACTATTTGAGTTGCAAGATCCTTAGGGCGGCTCAACAATCCCTAGCAAAGGAGAGATTTCACAACCTCATCTAGTAATTAACGGGGATACTGAATGTGACCCCAAATTTAGTGAGAGTGACCTACTGGAGAAAGACTTTCAAAATCCATAGATATGACAAAGCAAACATGGAATAATACCCCGTGGGCATTTTGAGATCGAAGGGGAATCATTCATGTGTACTTCTGTGACTGTTGATGAGCCAACTACTTACAAAAAATATGTGACTTCTCCGAATGCAAATGAGTAGATAGCCGCTATGGAAGAAGAGTTGAGCTCAATGGCTAAGAACAATGTCTTGGAGCTAATTGATCTTCAGTCTGGATGTAAGTCCATTGGGAACAAATGGGTTCTTAAGGTCAAATGCAATGCAGATGGATCTAATGACCAAATAATGCTCGACTTGTGGTGACGGGTTATACCCAAAGAGATGGTGTAGATTATGAAGAGACATTCTCCCCAATGGTGAGGTTTGTCTCCATTCACCTTAAATGGACCAACCTAGATCTGGAATATTTTCAGATGGACGTTAAGACATCATTTCTCAATGAAGAGCTGGACAAAGAGATTTAAATGGACCAACCTTTGGGATTTCAGCAAATAGGTCAACAACACAAAGTATGTTGCTTGAAATGTTGTATTTATGGGCTAAAACAATTGTCCAGACAATGGTACCATTGATTTCACTGGGATGATTGAGGAAGACCACTGTGTGTATGTCATGAGAAGCGGGAGGAATTTTTTTATACTCTCACTATATGTGGATGATATTTTATTGGATGTAAATGACATGGAGATGATTGTCGCTACTCAGAAATGGCTATTTTCTACTTTGAGATGAATGACATGGGAAAAGCTGAGTACATACTTGGTGTTAAGATACACCAAGATCGTTCTAGGAAACTATTGTGTTTGTCTCAAGAGATTTACATCAAAAGGATTTTAGAATGTTTCTGTACAGAAAATTCTAATCATTTTGACACACCCATGGATAAAGATTGTGTTGTTAGGCAATAATTATGCCCTAAATAGAAGAAGAAAAGGAACGCACGGCTAAAGTTCCATATGCAAGCGTATTAGGGTGTTTGATGTAGCAATGATGTGTACTAGACCGGACTTGTGTTTTGCAGTTGGAATGGTGAGTAGATATCAAAGCAATCATAGGCCCGACCATTGGGCTACTATCAAAAGGATACATAAATACTTGAAAGGGACAATTGATCTTGTTTTGTGCTACCATGGAGGTAGTTTGAAGTTATCTAGATATAGTGATGCTGATGGATCAATGGATAAAGACGAGCAAAAATATACATCGGGATATACATTCTTCTTGGGAGGCGTTGTGATCATTTGGTGTAGCAAGAAGCAGCCTTGTATTTCTTTATCCACAACAGAAGCTTAATATGTTTGTTGTACGTCAGCAGTCTAATAGAGATTGAGAAGATTTCTTCGGAGTCTGCACATTATGGCGCATGTTGATGATCTAGTAGTTGTTTATTGCGATAGCATATCTTCACTAAAGTATCCTAAGGATCCCAAGTACTGTGGGAGGACAAAACATATAGACACCAGATATCACTTTATACGAAAGAGCATTGTGCAAGGTCAAATTGTTCTCAGACATATTCCTACTAGCGATATGGTCACTGACTCTTTTTCTAAGTCTTTTCTTAGAGATGTGTACTAAAGGCACATTAGAAGTATGAGATTGTGTAGAATTTGAGTTTATGGGTCTGCGTGAATATTTTATTAATTAATGAGATTTTGTTTCTTATTACTTGTTAGTATACTATGTCTAATGATAGATGTGAATGTCACCAGACATAGATTGACCGACTCACACAAGCAATCAATCACCATGACACTTTGTACTATGGATCGTAAGTCGGTCGACTCAATTAAAAATACGTTTGACATAGTCATGAGCATAGATACATAACAGAAACTCAAACATTCTATACTTATTACATGTGGGATTAGAGATGTTTGGTTTGGTGCAACCACATAAATTAGGATTCATAACAAGTTTGTACTGGAGTTGCAGAGTTATGTTTGCTAGGTTATGACTTAATATAACTATCCTCACTTGTTCCTTTCTCGGTCGGTCGCACACCTTATTCTCTGTATGAAAGAAGAGACGTGAGTGAGAACTATGAGGATGTGATATGAATGAGTCGAGTCAAATATGTATGAATGGGAGATATTGGATGCAAAAGAGTGCATCCATATTTGAGGAGTCCTATTTGAATAAGATTTATTTAGAAACTTCTCCTATTAAGACTCTAACTGATATAGAGGATTGAAATATATATTAATATCTCTCCTTACAAATAGACTAACGATTTTGAACATCTTCAACACAAGAGAAATAAATCTTTATCCTAAATTTTTTCTCTACGGTTTTCTTCTTGGAGCATCACCAAAAATCTCCTAGGGTCTAAGGTGTGTGTTTATTCAGTGGTTACTCTAGTAGATCCATTGGCGCATGTAACACCCTTACCCTTTTAACATGTATTTATATAGCATAAAACTATAGTTCATAGGCAACACATTTGCATTGCACATGAGATAAACATGTTAATCATGAACTGTAACCCTTTTTGCGGAAGCATTTACTCAACAAGATTTGACAACACTTATTCACACAAGTGCATTTATCCATAATACAGGAATCCACCATCATGCCCTTTTATAAACATATCAAAATCCCTATATGAAATGCAAAGGAAGAGCTGAGGGAGAAGGATGGAAATCCAGCCGGCCGACCTTTGATCCATTCTTTAAATTTCTGTCATACTCCACATATCAACTTTTATCTACAACAACTAAAAATTGGTAACATTGCATTTGGTGGGTTGCAAGCTCAACAAGTATAATCCAATACAAGTTATTTAACATCACATAGGCACATTATTAGTGTTACAATTGATGATTATCATGTTAATATAATGTGCAATGCAGCTGTGCTGCCTATGAGCTATAGTTTTATGCTATATGAATACGTGTTGTACGGGTAAGGGTGTTACATTAAATCTCAAGTTCATAATCTTAAAATACGAATTTTGAACCATTTAGGGGCTGACCTAAGGAGTTGGGTCTTGATGTTGGAAGCTTGAAGAAGATAGTCCATTTTTAGAGACTTCTACCACTACTACTTGAAGCTTGATTAAGGTGGGTGGAAAACCTTTCATAAAAGCTCAAATAATTTGTAAAATGGCATGTAGCAGTTTAAAAATTGCATGAGATTATAGGAATATATAATGCATGTATATTTTAAATACTTATGTCTAAAAATTTCATCAAAGTATGCTTGTTGTACAAATCTTGCAAAAATAGGTGCATGCATGTACAAATCCATGAATTTTTTTATGATTCCTTGAATGATATGTTAATGCATGTTTATGTGCTTGGAATTCCATTTTATATTTTCTTTATATTCTAGAAAACTTAAATGAATATTGAAAATTGAGCTATTGGACCATTTATGCGATTTTGCAAAGTTAGAGGACTAAATTACAATTATTTAAAACTGTGAAAGGGGACCTCTGTAAAATTTGAAAATTGGGACTGTATTAAACTTAAAATATTATATTTTAAGTTAATAACAAAATTTTAAAAGTTTGAGATGAGAAAACCAACCCTTGGAAGTCTACGAACTCAAATGTGAAATTTTGAAAGTTCAAGGACCAAAAATTGAATTTTTCAAAACTGTTCAGGGACACTTCTGTAAAATAAACATTATGACTTATTTTAATTGAAAAACTTATATTTTGAGTAAATTCCAAAAGTCAAAGTGTTTTGATTAAAGAAAACCAAATTTTGTAAACTTTAGGGACTAAAGTGTGAAAATTCCAACTCTTAAGGACCAAAATGAAATTTCCAGAAATGGTACAGACCATTTATCTGGAACATCACTTAACCTTGATTTTATATCATTTTGAACCCATGGTTCAAGTTTCATAACAAACGGACCCCAAATAAGCCCTTAAGGACAAAGTCGAATTTTGGACTAGAAATAGAATTTTCGAAAGTTAAGGGACTTAAATTGAACTGTACTTTCAAAAATGCTTTTATCCAAATATTCCCCTATCCTAAGTGACATTTTATAATTGAAATTACATCAAAATCCCTTCCTGTTTGTGAGATCCAAAATTTTTAAGTTCGGGTCCAAAAATGATAATTTTGACAAAAGTGGGGACCAAACTGAAATCTTCTTAAACATTGACCCAAAATCTCTGAAAATCTGATTCTATGGACAATTTGGAGAATTTAGAAACCGACCTTATATTTTTCCGAGGTCGAGACCAAGACTCATTCAATTTCAAAACCCGATAAACACTATTTTCCAAAATGGGGCTACTTATGAAAATTTCCTTTTTATCAAAAACCCCAAATGATATTTTGACTTACTACAACCCTAAACTTGACTTAATTATATTTTAATTATATGTTATTAATTTTCTTAAAAATTTCCGGACCTTGACGGATTCCTTATCCGAACCTTATACATTACGCGTGGCGACTTCCTCGCCTTATGACAATTTGAACTTCCAACAGGGTTAAAACTCACGCATAATATACCAAGTCCTCCAAATCATTCGAAGCATAGATTATCCTTCCGATAATTAGATTGATTACACATGTTTACACTACCAATGATACCACACACTCGCGTGAATTAAACCTAACTTATTGGTACCTTGTACTGCTCTTATATGAATCGTATGATTTTATTCAACTGCCTTGTTGGCATGTTATAACTCCGTGAACATACTTGTACTTGAGTCAGCTTGGTGTATCGAGCTCACTATCGGAATGGACTAGTCACGTATTGGAATCGAGCAGCACGACTGCAATTCCTTAACGGCCCCACTATCCTAATCCCCCAACTGAGGATAGAGTGTACAAGGGAAGTGGGTCGTAGTAATGGGTATAATCATGATTATAACAAACTACGGGCTTAGCTAGCTCTATTGTGGATTTGTCATGCCTAGGGAGCGATTAAGTGAATTGGGCCACGCGCCAAACTTGCTCGGGGAGATACAAGGTAGAACAGAGGAATCGATGTCTGATCCACACGATTCCGAAGTTACTCGATTGCTTACTGCTTGGGTTGGCGTTACATTCCATACACAACCATTTACTTGCTTGGATTGGTGTTACATCCCGTACGTAACCACTACTTGGACCGTTCACTTGGTTAGGTTGGCATTACATTCGTATGAAACCACTACTTGAATTACTTGAATATCATTCATGGTGCTTGAATGTTCACGAACTATTTTCAATAAGTTATATCCTGCTATATTAATATTGTAACATTACGTTGCTTGTGGATCGTGTGTGACGCACGCATTATGAATTATGTATTCTTTCATATATATGATTTATTGCATCGATAAGACACACATGCACACGAACATCCATCCACTAAGAATTTTTATCTCACCCCAGTCTTTTCAATGACCAGATGATAAGCCTCCATAGCTTGTGGACGATACTGAGGATTTCAGGCGACAGAGCAACCCGTGTATTGGACCCGCTTATTAGATCTTGTTGTTAGTCTAATGCATAAAATAATGTTATTTTTATTTTGGATATTCGGCTTGTAATTTGAGTCAAGATGTAGAACCAGAGACTTAATTTGTATTTCAATTAGTTCCGCTGCAACTTCGTACTCTGATTAGATATTTATGATGACAATGGTTATTGGAGGATTTTTGTCGTAATTATGTTGGATAAATTAACCGGCATGGTAAACCAACATAAGTTGGACCTCTATTTCTGAGAAAGCGCACAGACAATTTCTATTCTCCAGGTTCCAAATTCATTTTCAATGAGCTCTCCAACATTTTGATAAGGGGATTATATAGCCAAGGGCTATGACCTAAGAAATCCATGGATCCCTCCAAATATTAGTACCACTACCTGATTTATGATCTTCTGGCAGTCTAAACATAGGTATTTTAAGCTATCAAAAATGTTATGCCAAGACCACGATGGATGATATCCTAGCTGAGCATTGAAAAGGCAAGAAATTGGAAAATATTTATCGCGAAATACCTTTGCTAGTAGATATGAAAGGGTAGCGAGAATTCTCCAAGCATGATTGGATAATAATGTAGGATTGAAAAGCTTTTAGGTGTTGAAGTCCCAGTCTACCTGACGATTTACTAGCACACAATTTGTTCCAATGTCTCCATCGAATTCCATGTTTCTCTAGATCCCCACCCTATAAATAGGTTGCACATGTAGAGTGGAATTTGTCGATAAAATTGTCAAGAAGTTTAAAGCACGTCATCGTGTATGTTAGGATGGATTGTACGGTGGATTAAATAGGAACAAGGTGACCCACTTGTGACAATTTTTTTCCTTCCATCCATTTAGTATAACATATATTATGTCCAACATGGATGAGACGATGTGTTTTTTGGTTCGTTCCAATGATCGATGATAAACCCATGTATTTGCCATGGTTATGACCTTAGGACTCTAGAGAATATGAGAAATGCAAGCACAAAAATTAGGTTCAATGTTTGGACTGAATAAAATGCCAAATTTTTTGAGGTTGATACATTGGCCTGAAGCTCTTTCAAAAAGCTGGATGACAATCTTGAATGTGGTAGCTTCTCCAACAAAGAGGCTCATCCAAGAAGGATAGAGTTGTCAACAAAAAAATGTGAGATGATTAGAGCCTGTCTATTAATAATGATTCCATGAAGTGTGCCTAACGTCAACAGATACTACAATATAAGTTAAAAACTTTAGAGCAAATAATGAACAAATATGGCTAGAGGGGGTCACCTTGCCTAATGCCTTATTGCAGTTTGAGGGAGCCAAACTGACTATCATTAAGGAGGAAAGCAAAAGAAGAGGTCGTGATGCAAGTCTATATGAGTGAGATAAATTTCTAAGTGAATCCAAGCGATAAAAGAACTTTCAGGAGAAACTTCAATTCAACATAGTGAAAGCTTTACTCATATGCAACTTTATAAACATATGACCCAAATTACCATGTGTACGAATTTTCATTGAATGGTGAATTTCATATACAATAAGGACATTATCAGTCAAGCTACTTGGGACGAAAGTATATTGCGATTCGAAATGATTGCGAAACATTGATCTAATCCTAAGAGCAAAAGCTTTGAAGAAATTTTATAAATTATCTTTGCAAGGGTTTATAGGACATAATTGAGCAATATAATCTAGATTTTTAACGTTGGGGATTAATATGATATGAGTAAAGTTATATGAGGGCGACATCGTCTTATGATTTAAAAAATGCAAGACAAATTTGTGACATCATTTTCAAGGATATGGAAAAAAATTTGATAAAAAATAGGACTCTACCATCCAAAATAGGTGATTTAAATGGATGCATATGATTAACTGCACGAGATACCTCATCATCGGTAGAGGGTTGAAGTAAGCTAGATGTCATCTCTACTATTTCTTTATTTCTAATTTGACACATGGCCTATTAAATGTCCACCTGAGGCGGTGAAATGTGGAAAAAATATCAGTGAAATACTTGCTAATTATCTGCTCAATGTCACTCAGTTTTATGTGAACTTCCCATTACTACCGCAAGGAGAAGATATCATGTTAATTGTTTTCTGGGTAGAGGTGAAAACATGAAAAAAATTTATTGCGATTTTATATTGGAAACAATGTTTCTTTGCCCATTGTTTTCATTTAATATCATATAATGTAAGGAATGTTTCGATTTGTGATTGGAGATGAAATAACTCGTCTTTGACTTCCAGAGAGGTGGTTCTTTTCTTAAGCTTAGAAATTTCCAGCTTAATGCCCCAATTTTGTTTCGGACAAATATTGAACGTGGATTTGCAAAAAAACCAACCTTGCAACTGTTAATTTTCTCGTGAACATTGCTAAAATCCGAATCCCAGTTATCTGAAATTATATTTTCACAATCTTAAAAATAGGTCCATATGGCTTCAAACCGAAATGCTTGATTTTTTCCAGTTGGGGTTGATGAGTTGGTCAGCCAGATAAAATGATGGATATGATAGTATGATCCAACGAGAATGATTCAATATTTTCAACTCTCCAAGTGGGAAAAATTGAATGGCATGTTTGATTACAAGTGTTTCGTTCTAATCTGGCCCTTTGAGTGATTGGGAATGCCACAAGATAACTCCAAGTGAATCAATCCCCATGAAACCCCATATTCTGTTAGTCACAAAACTCTAAAGCTTCTCTAAAAGTCGATATTGACTAGTTTGGTTGAGAACCCTGACCCTTAAATTCATTCTAAAGAAGTACCTAGTTAAAGTCACTGAATAGATCTGTAGAACATCCAGAGGGCTTTTCTAAGCTCTAATAATTGCCAAGATTATCGTTGGAGTGAGACATTAGACTGACTATAAATACACGTGGCACAGATAGTATGATTGACATAAAGGATGTCCACATCTATGAAGCTATTAGAAAAGACGCGTAATGTAACAGAGAGGAATTTATTCCACAAGAGAGCAAGGCCTCCAACACTGCCAATAGAAGGGGATGCAATACCAAAAAAACTAAAAGATTGTTTAAGCTTATAAATTACGGAGATGTTGCATTCAGTCTCACAAAGAAATACAATATCAGGAGACTTGGCTTGAATGATGGCGTGTAGTTCATAAACTGTATGAGGGTTCCCAAATCCTGACAGTTCTAACTTATAATATTCATGGTGACTAGATGAGTTGGTCTTGCCAAACTCTGTCGAACTAATGTTAACGTCACCAAAAGAGACCATATCCATGGTATCGATTTTTTTTCATTAATGACTTCAAGAAAAATTATTTCTAACTCTGCATCTAAGAAGTAATCAACTTGGAGTTTTCGTTTGGGTTTTGGGGGGCTTGGAGAGGATTTTGAGGTAGATTTGTTGTGAAAGGTGGTGAATTTTCTTGCAAGATTTGGTGTGTCTAAGTTCATAGGACATGAATTAAAAAGAGGCTAAAATGCATTAAATGATGAATGTTTTAGTCTAAGGGAGGTTTGCAATGAGATGGGGGAATAGGAGAGTTGGGAGGAGAATGATTTTTGGTAGTCTAGGGAGATGGTATTTATTGTATAGAATTTGATGATGCTTAGAAAACTATGTATTAGATTGTTGGCACCCCAAATTTCAATGTAATATCTGTGTATGTAATAGATAAGACTTATGCTGACTCAAAAATAGCTAAGCAAACATTCAAAAGACTTGCTGAAGGAGTATCAGAAGACTCGCAGTAGAATGGAGAAAATTCAACAGACTCTCAGCCGAGTACCTTGACAGAATACTCTCAGTAGAGAAGTGCCAACCATGTCAAAGCAGAAGACTGATAGCATAGTTGAAACAAAAGACTATCATCTCGGAAGACTTCGAGTATAAGTCACGAAGGGGTAAAGCATTTGAAGTATTATGTCAACAAGAAAGAATCCGCTGCACTGAGTCCAAGAAGGATTTTCATTAATATCATTGAAGTGTGATTTTTAACCATAAAAATGCTAAGGCGTTTTTGAAGACAAAGAGGTTCAGACAATTGAAGAACACTTGCTTGCGCGCAATGTTTCAAAAAGCTATGAGACAAAAGAATACAATGAAAGGTCAACATCAAAACTGCAAGATATGCCATGCTAACTGTCCAACGGTGGGATTTGTTTGTCTATCTCTTCAAGGGAAAAAATTCAAATCCACACTATAAAAGTTGAGGGTTAATTTAGAGAGAGGTAGTGACACAAGACGCGAGAAAACGAGCTAAAACCTGAAAAGCAAAAACTCTCTCTAAAGCTTAAACTATATAAACCTCAAGCTTCATCAAGAACGCACTTAAGTGGAAGATCGATGCTGCTTCAAAAGTTGAAGAGGAAATTTTTTGTAAACAAATCGGAATCTACATCGCCTTGTATTGAAGGGGTGTATTAAGGTTCTTGATGGACCATATGATTGGATTGTAGGAGGGCTTCGTGATCAGATCCTGCATTTCCAGTGAGCTGATATAGCTAGAGGAAGTCTAGTGATGATCTGAGTCCCATTAGTAGTTGGTTGTGTGATCAGGATTACTAGGACTGTTGTACTTTCTAGAAAAACTTATTTACTACTTAGCGGATCCGTCATGGAGTAGGAGAAGAATGGACGTAGAGGAATTACTCCTTCATCGAACCACTATAAATATCAAGATGTGTCTTTAAAATTCTTGCTCTTACATTCTGTTATTCTCGTTGCTATCCAAATTGCTTAATAACTCTATATAATAGTAAGTGTTGATGGCTAAAATTCAAAGGGTGTAAGACTTCTATTGTTACAAAAGAAAACTGGTTTTTCTAGAAAGTTGATATTTTTCAGCTGAGTTACTCTACCAGCAGTTTTGTCAAGAGATCTGTTGAGTGGTTAACTCTTCTGATGAATATAGACTCAATTATCTTAAAGGACTTAACTGTTTTCTTTAAACTCTGATTTGAAAAATCGAAAAAATATAAAGTCTATTCAACCTATCCCCCCTTTCTAGACTTTACATTACACCCCTTGAGACCTACAAATGGTATTGAGTGGTTGGTCCAAAGAACCTTCCGCACTGGTTACTGAACTAGATCTCCATTTCAAAATGCTATCAACACAGTTAGTTTTCAAAACTTTTAACGAGTTATTAAAATGGAAACAAATCTAACTCGCATTCTCATGTTTACTATTGATGAATTTGATGACTGAAAAACAGGCACATCTCTTTGCACTACTACATGATGAAATATGGTTCATCATTAAAGATGGTCCCATTAGAATTGCAAAAGTGAACACAAATGTTGCAATCATTGTAACTACATGAGGTGAATTTGCTGGTGAAGTTGAAATGCATAAACCCAAGAGTGAATGCTGCAAAGGACATATTGTACAAGACCTTGGAAAAAGCGATCGCGAAAATATTTTCACTATACTGCAAGTGTACAACGTAGTTTATAAAATAATTGTAAGCAAGGTCGTATTCCTCAGGGATTGAATACGGAACACTTAGACTATAACAACATCATATTTTAATTTTATTGAAGCGACCGAAAATCAAGAAATTATTATCTAATCTAAACAAGTAAAAATAAAAGATGTAAATTTATAAAATTTCGAACTCCACAAGTCTTTTCAACAAATTGGAAAGCAACCCTAGGCACATAATCTCAACATGCATCTTTAATATTAAATTCAATTAATGTTTATCAAAATCTCATGTGTTTATATGGGTTCAATTCCTAAATTAGTTTATTCCCCCTCCCGGGTGGCGCATAAACAGTTGATTAATAATAATTGTAGATCTCCCGATACGTTACAACTATTATTAACTCCAAAAAAATCTTTGAATTGAAGTACTCCCCACAAACAGTTGTAGATCTCCCGATACGTTACAATCATTTATGTCTGAATCCGATTTTTGTTTGTTAGAACTCACCCCCGAATTATGGACTAACTAATATGACATGAAAATTATTGGCCAAATAATCTACAAGAATTAAGCATTCAAATTCATATAATAGAACACATAAATCAATTAAGAAAATAATCAGTAAAGATATAACATGAATCCACAGTTTTGATTATGCCCTAAGATCAGAAAGATTAGCCCAACATATTTGATAACAAATTCATAGACAATGTTGAAATTAAAAAGTTTGACATCATTTAAGTACAAACAAGAGATCTAAACTAAGAAAGATAGAACCCTTCTTGTCAGGATAGATCCTCCTTCCAAACCTTCGAACTCTTGTGCTTCCGTAGATGCGAAAGGCCTTGTGTTGCTCGTTATAGATAAGCCCTCCTCTCTCATAAGGCTTTTAATTTGTGTAATCCTAGTGAATTGTAGTGTATTTTCAGATGTGTTACGACTTGATAATTTGTGCAGGCCTTGGTCCCCTTTATATAAGTGCTTTGAGAGATCACTGGTAGAGTTCTGACTGTTCACACGATCATGTGACTTATAAAACATGTGAATTTTCTCCTTGGGTCTTCATAAAAGTTATAGCCCTTTTTCTTAGCTTTCCATAGACACTTGAATCATCTCAATATTAATTTTGTAGAGAAAGTTATGGCAAAAATACTTGTATATCCCAAGGGGTGATGTGTAAGGTTTAGAAAGGGGGTTGAATAAACCTTACCAACTTTTCGATTTTAGTCCTTTTGAAATATTTTCAGAGTTAGCTCAAATCAGCTAAGTCCTTGAGGGATAGCTAGGTTGGCTTACACAATAAAGTTACCCACTCAACAGACTCGACTGAGCTGTTGATAGTATAACTTAGCTGCTTTCAGCTAACACTTAGAATTATAGTTGATTTGGTTTTGTCAGTGGAAGACTTTTCACCCTTATGATTTTTAAGCACGTTTTTCAACACTTTTTTTATAGCAATAATTATTATCAGCATTTAACCTAACAACAAATATAGAATAAATGCAAGAAATAAATGTGTTGTAAAGTAAATAAGACACAAGCAGTTTTTATAGTGTTTCGAGGATGGGGTAATTCCTCTAGTCCACTTTTCTCCAACTCCTGGAGGAATCCACTAAGTAACTTAAGCTTGGTTACAAAGTAGTTATCAGTCTGAGATAACTTTGATCACACAACCTGCTGCTCCTAGGACTCAGCTTCGTTACAAGACAACTATCCTGTTACTTCAGCCTCTTTCAAACCTTTGGACTTGATCACTTAGTCCTCCAACAGATTCAAAGCACCGGTTCAAACTGGAACCTCACTACTTCTCCTTCAACCTTGGCTAGTAGACCCCTTTGTTCTTGAAAACAATTTTCCTCTTCAAGTGATGAAGTAATCTTTCCTTCACTGAGTGTGTTGGATTGAATTCCTTCGAAATTAGGCTTGACGATTTCTTTGAAAAGCTTGAGATAAAATTGCAGGTTATTGTTTGATTGCTTGATAGCCTATAAAATTCATAACCTTCTCTCACTTGCTTCCTCAGTCTTTTATAGTGCACATTTGAAATTATGTCCGTTGAAGAGATATACATAAATTTCAAATCACATTCGTAGGTTGTTGGCTTGTCTTGTCTAACAAAGATGTGATGTAGATCGTACCATGAATTAAATGCTTTGCAGCCTTTCCTTAATCTCTGCAGGTCTTCAGGTACATCTCATTGGTTCCTTGCGTTTTGCACTCTTTCAGCAAAATAACTTTATTGATGGCAACCTGACACATGCCTATTTCCAGCAAAACCTTGACTTGTCCTGACAACGGATCTCTTTCAGCTTTCTTCAAGTCTTGTCTGCTGCATACCCCTTTGACATTCGATTCCAATCATCTTGGAATGACTTAGCTGTCAATCAGCTGACTGAGACAACTTTTCTTGTCACTTGACTGAGACTTCGCTTCACTTCACACAGCTGGGTCTTCTCTTCAATCTTCAATCGAGTCTTGTAATCTTCAACTTAGCTGACTTCAACTCAGCTTATACAACCCTATCTATTACAAGTTGAATTACATAGAAAATGGGGTGCCAACTTCCTAATCTAAGTTTTACATGGTATCTTCAAAATCTAAACACAATTTTTTCCAACAATATTAAACCCTGCTAGTGCTGAAAATTGTTAGTGCGTTCACACGTTTTTGAGGATAATTCCTTTTTGCTCAATCGTCCGTGCTTCTTTCCTTCACATCTTTACTCGTACCTTGGCTCTTCACATATCCTTTGGAACGTGCTATAACGTTTTGTACAATTTAGCCCTATTTTCTGTAAGAATACAGAGAATACGGAGTATCACGCCCAACGAAGAAACCAACCTAAACACACTAAATATACATGCAAATGTATCAAATATGTATCCAAATAAACCTCTAAATGCACATATATTTTACACGTACCAAATACCCTCAAACTTAAACAATTGCTCGTCCTCGAGCAAACTAAGAAAAATAATGCAATGGGGTAATTAGAACCACGAGAACACTAAAAACACATAATTTAAATCAATCCATACTCTAGCAAACATGCAACTCCTTATCAAAAAGTCATCAATTACACGCTCGGCATAATCAATACTCGTTAGGGTATTCGACATCGCGACTCACAGGAAGTAGTGTATCAGTCAACTCTCCAAGTAGATAGGACGTGTATACGCTCAGATCAATTCAATGATTTTGAACTACCATAAGTTTGCAAATCGTCTAACATCTCTACCACTTAAGTGTGCACAATTTAAGAATCGAAAAAGTCTTTTCATTTGGTTATAATGTAGGCTCTTTGGTAAGGGTAGGGAAAATTTGGATAATGTGACTTGACTTGAGCAAATAGAATTTAAGCACATGCTTTCAATTCACCAACCCAATTTCATCATAATACTCATTTTTCAAGATATATTTTTCCAACTCAACTCCACCATTTTTCATCTTTTTTCATTCTTAGGACCTTTTGCCTCTTTTTCTTTTGCCTTAAGCCCTCAATTTTGTTTTTTTTTTCAAATTTCTAGAATTTTTTTCTTTTCTTTTCTCTTCTTTTTCTTTCTTGCTCTTGCTCGATTTTCTCTTTCTTTTTCAGAAGATTTTTTTTCTTATTCGAGCTTCATTATGCTTTCTTGTACTTAAGTACTGTTCATCTCTTTTTTTTTGCCATCATTCTTTCTCAATATTTCACCATATCTCTCCCAAACTATTCATCTTCTATAAGCTCAAGTTTTGGGATAAGAAAATATTTTTTTAGTTTAAAAGCTCAAAATGTGGCTAACAATAAAAAGTTTATACTCAAAGTGGCTAACTAAGGAATCATGAGTTCATAGGTAAGCTTTTTAGGCTAAGTAGGCTAAAACAAAGATGACCTTAAATCATCTTCAAAAATTGCACACACACATGGCTTCAATGAAGATACTAAAGCAAGTTCTAGAGTTCTAACAATCATGAATGACACATTCAAGAAAAAAAAGACTACACAAGATAAAAGCAGTTAAAGGCACAAAAGCTCACAGGCTTATTTTTCGCATCATGCTCAAATACCCAATTTTCTCAATCCATGCCAAATATGCAAAAGACATCTTCTCAACAATTCATCACATAATTCACCAGATACTTTATTTCATGAAACCAAGTGCTCATAGTAAAATCATACGAAAGCTTTTTGTACTCATTTAAATTCTAATCCTAACTCACACAAAAGCAATAAAATACAAAATTAAAAATTGATTTTTTTTTAAATTTTTTTATGCAAATGTTGTATGCTTCTACATGGAACCTAAATACAATACAAACATGCAACAATACTTAATCACGCATTCTTGAAAACCCCCTCAAACTTAAATCATGCTTCGTCCCAAACATATGAGGAAATTATCAAAATAAAGAGGAATGTGTGATAGGTACTTTTGTAGCTCACTCAGATGGAGGAGGTGGAGGATAGTGGCCTTGACCACTTTGTCATTGCTCCATTCATTTGATTTGTTCCAATCCTTTTGCTTGAAAGTCGTCAACATATTCATACGATTTCGCACTTTTAGTTGGAAATAATAGTTCCTCCTCCATTGAATGGGTCTTGCTTGTGCCCAAGAATACATAACGAAGGTGGTCCGGAAGAGATTTACATTTCGGAAAATCAGGGAGTTCGTCCGTCAAATCCATAAATGAGGAAGCAACTGCACGACAGGGTCGTGTGCATCCACACGCCCATGTGCTCCATCGTGTGCATCTGTCATGTCTTTTTTTATAACCCGAAGTATGTCGTGGCGCCTCCTATACAACAAATCACAAAAACAAACAAAACTAAAAATTAAGTTTGTAAAAAATCAAAAATCAAATAAACAAAGGCGATTAAAAAAAATAAAAAATATTATATACAAAAATCAAAAATTTATATACAAAAATATTGCTTCAATTAAGATTAAACTACTTATTACAGTATCTAAGTTGAATCTTTCAATTACCGACAACGGCGCCAAAAATGTGATCACGAAAATCTTTTCACTATAATGCAAGTGTACAACGTAGTTTATAGAATAATGGCAAGCAAGGTCGTATTCCTCAGGAATTGAATACGAAACACTTAGGCTATAATAACATCGTATTCCAATTTTATTGAAGTGACCGAAAATCAAGAAATTATTATCTAATCTAAACAAGTAAAAATAAAAGATGTAAATTTATAAAAATCTGAACTCCACAAGTCTTTTCAAAAAATACAAAAGCAATCCTAGGCATATAATCTCAACATGCTTCTTCAATATTAAATCTAATTAATGTTTATCAAAACCAATTCAATGGGTTCTATTCCTAAATTAATTTATTCTCCCTCTCGGGTGTCACATAAATAATTGATTAATAACAACTGTAGATCTCCCGATACGTCAGAACTATTATTAACTCCCAAAAGATCTTTGAATTGAAGTACCCCCGACAAACAGTTGTAGATCTTCCGATACAATACACCCATTTATGTCTGAATCCAATTTTCGTTTGTTAGAACTCACCTCCCGAATTATGGACTAACAAATATGAATTGCAAATTATTGTCCAAATAATCCTCAAGAATTAAGCATTCAAATTCATATAATAGAAAACATAAATCAATTAAAAAAACAATCAATAAAGATATAACATGAATCCACAATTTTGATTATGCCCTGGGATTAGAAAGATTAGCCCGACATATTTGATAACAAATTCATAGACAAAGTTGAAATCAAATAGTTTGACATCGTTTAAGTACAAACAAGATATCTAAACTAAGAAAGATAGAACCCTTCTTGTCAGGATGGATCCTCCTTCTAAGCTGTCGAACTCTTGTGCTTCCGTAGATGCGAAAAGCCTTGTGGCTCTTTGTAGATTAGCCCTCCTCTCTCAGAAGATTGTTGATTAGTGTAGTCCTAGTGCATTGTAGTGTATTTTCAGATGTTTTATGACTTGATAATTCGTGCAGGCCTTTGTCCCCTTTATATATGTGCTTTGTGTGAGATCACTAGTAGAGTTTTGATGGGATTAAGACTAAAAATCAGCCGAAAGACCATTCACACGGTCGTGTGCAGATCACACGGGCTGACCATGCAATTGGTTTTTGCCTCTGAAAATTGCTGAAACACTTCACACGATCGTGTGACTGTTCATACGGTCGTGTGACTTGTAAAACGTGCGTGTTTGCTCCTGAGGACTTCCTACAAGTTGTAACCCTTTCTCTTAGCTTTCCATAGCCACTTAAATTAACTCAATATAAATTTTGTAGAGAAAGTTATGGCCAAAATACTAAACCCTACCAGTGCTGAAAACTGTTAGCGCGTTTCAACATTTTTGAAGGTAATTACCTTTTGTTCGACCGTCCATGTTTCTTTCCTTCATATCTTTACTTGTATCTTGGTTCTTGACATATCCTTTGGAACGTGCTATAGCTTTTTGTCCAATTTAGCTCCATTGTCTGTAAGAATACACAGACTAAGCAGTATCACGCCCAACAAAGGAAACCAACCAAAATACACTAAATATACATACAAATGTATCAAATATGTATCCAAATAAGCCTCTAAATGCACGTATATTTTACATGTATCACAAAACTATGTTCAACAAAGTCAAATGCTGCACAACTGCTATAGTGATATGGGATAAGCTGACTCTAATCTGTGAAGGAATAGAACAGATTAGAGAGAACAAGCTTATAGTGGCAGTGCAGAAGTTCGGAAACTTGAAAATGATGACAGGAGAATCATTGGATCAGATGGATTCAAGATTCACAGAGATCACAAATAAACTATCATCCTTAGGGAAGGAATATACACAGAAAGAGATGTGTATGAAAATACTCAAAGTATTACATGTTGAGTGGAAGATGAAAGTCATGGCAATGAGGCGCTCAATAGACCTCACGCAAATCTCTAACCATGAACTTTTCTCAGATTTGATGCCTTATGAGTTTGAGCCCAAAATAAAAGAGTTGGATGAGTCTTTTGTACCCAGGACTAATGCATTGATAGCAAGCGAGTCCAAGACAACAGACTCAAAAGACATCCTTGACAAGGAATATATTGCATTGATTGTCAAAAGGTCCAAAAAATTCTTTAAGAAGAATTATCAGAGGAACAAAGGAGAATCCTCAAGAAGACACTCATCTCCCTCTAAAGGAAAAGATGAAAGAACACCAAAGAGAGATGACAAGAAGGCAGAAGACTTGTGCTGGAACTATAGATAGCCAGATTGCTTTGCAGTTGACTGCCCCTATCCAACAGTCAACAGATACATAAATGAAAACGAAAATAAACTTTTTAGAGAAAGAAGAAACGAGAGAAAGAAAGCCATGGTGGATGAAACAAAATAGCCAAAGGGAAATATGATAACAAGTCAGACAACAGTGAAGATGATTACTCATATGACACTTAGGAAGATTCTTTAATATGTCTCATAGACAAAGAACTAAAAGACGAGGTAATTCCAAACTCATCTAATTTAGGTTGTGGTGTTAGTGATCATGACACACAGACACATGCACATCATCACCCACATATCTTTATTATTTATTAGAGAAAATGATGAAAGATTTTGAGCACATTAAATCCTCACACACGCTTCTAGATGAGAAAAATAGCCAACTCAAAAGCAGAAACTCACTGCTAACTAAAGAAATGATTGCTCTATGTCACATAGCTAATCTAAATAAAAAGTTAAAGGCTGAGATTGAGAAAGTCAAAGCAGAGTGTCTGCTAAAGAGAAAAAAGAACAAGACCTCAAAAGTGATATTGCATCACTCATCAAATCATCAAAACAATGAACAAATTGATGATAATAGAAAAAGAGATAGAAGAAAAAGTTGGATGAAGCTTCAAATTTGTGAGTACACAAACTCCTAGAGTGATCTTAGAAAAAGGATCCTCAAGCAATGAGGATAGCAACAAGTTTGAGACATTATATATTGCACCCACATATCACATAACATACACACAAGTTGGCTTTGGTTATAAAGGTAAAGGAAAGAAGCCAGCTGAGTTACTGATAAAGCTACTGAAACAAAATTCAGAAGAGTCAATCAACAAACTCTAAACATGAAGCATTCTTTTAAGTCAAAATAAAACTACCAAAATCCCCAGAACTTTCACAAAAAGAAAGCAAATGATGGGAATGCTAGAAAGTACCCCACACAAGCTAATTGGAATCCACCCACAAAACATCAGCAGATTCTTGAAGGAAACATGCCACAATGACAAAGGCCAAAAGACCAATTTAGGTCATTCCTTAGGCATGAATATCAACACACTCAAGCACCTAGACATTATGTACACAAGGCACAATATTTCCAACACTATCACAAAAATGTAAATGCTCACATGCACACACATATATACAGACAAAAGAGACAATTGTATGTAGCCAAAGCACCCTAGCAATTTGCTAAAATTCCTTATGATTATGGAACTGAAAGGCGGCAACCTCTTAGAGTCAGATCATTTGGGTATAGGTTGGTCAGATCATCATATAGTGCTAACCCCTCAGGACCCACACATGTATGGGTACCTAAAGTTTGATTTCTTTGATGCAAGTTCAGAGGACATCTGAGTACCAAGGAACCTGGTACATGAATAGTGGTTGTTCTAGGCACATGACTAAATATAGAAGCAACTTGACAAATTTCAAAGAAGAAAAAGGAGGTAAAGTTATATTCGGAAGAAATGGAGCCCCTAGCAAAATCAAAGGCAATGGATCTATCAAAAAATTGCATTGGAAATCAAGGATGTTGCGTATGTAGAAGGCATAAAACTTTTATCTGCTGAGCGTCAACCAACTCCGTGACAAATGTTATAATGATGGATTCAATGGGGATATGTCAAATCAATTATGCATAAACAATTGAAATTGTGCTATCCGGGATCAGAAAGAAGAATATGTATGTGATATATTGGTCAACTGCCACTCCGACCCCATGTTTGCTAGCCAAGAGCACAACTGAAGCAAGTTGGTTGTGGTATAAGAAGCTGAATCATTTGAATTTCAACAGAATCAACAATCTTGCAAGAAGTCATCTGATTGATGAACCCAATGTTAGTGCAGAAGACATTGGTGAGATATCTGAGAAGATGAATCAACCAACTATTCAAAAGAGTCCTTATACTGAAACAACTCCCAGAAGACTCGACCAGATGAGGATGAGTTAGCTGAATCTCAGAGAGAGCTGGAAAAGTTACAGGTGAATACTGATGATTAAGAAGAAGTTCGAGACAATTTAGCTGGAAACCAAGTAAATCCAGCAGACATACTCCGACATGATGTGAGATGGCCGAGAGACCATCCACCTGAGTTAATCATTGGAAATGTAAGAGAAGGAATGAGAATAAGATCAAGAACTCAATATGAAGCTATGTTTGCATGCTTCATTTTTCAAGTTAAACCAAAATATGTGTCAAAATCCTTAGAGGAAACATACTGTATCTTAGTCATGCAAGATGAGTTGAATCAGTTTGAAAGGAACAAAGTATGGGAATTGGTTCAAAGACCTGCTCACCAACATGTTATTGGAAAAAAGTGGGTATTTAGAAATAAGATGAATGAAGAAGGAATTGTTATCAGAAACAAAGCAAGATTGGTAGCCAAAGGATATTTCCAAGAATAAGGTATAAATTTTGATGAAACATTTGCTCCAGTAGCAAAACTTGAAGCTATATGAATGTTTTTAGCTTATGCTGCTCATAAGAACTTCATAGTCTATCAAATGGATGTGAAGAGTACATTCATGAATGGTTTATTGGAGGAAGAAGTCTATGTTGAGCAACCTCTCGAATTTGAGTAGAAGACTATAGGAGATAAAATGTATAAGCTGAAAAAGGCACTTTATGGATTGAAGTAGGTTCCTAGATCTTGGGATGATACATCATCTTAATTTCTTACAGACAATGGTTTCACAAAAGGAAAGGTTTGCAGAACCTTATTTAGAATCTTAGATGGAAAAAGCATTATGCTTGTGCAAATCAATGTGGATGACATCATCTTTGGATCCACAAACAAAGAGTTATGTGAAAAATTCTCAAAGCCCATGCAAGGAAAGTTTGAAATGAGCATGATGGGAGAATTAACATTCTTTCTAGGACTTCAAGTGAAGTAGATGAATGATGGAACCTTCATTAGGCAAACCAAGTATACAAGAGATTTGATAAAGAAGTTTGACATGGAAGAGAAGTCATCTGTCAAGATACCTATGAACACTTCCATAAAAATTTATATTTATGTTGAAGGTAAACCAGTAGATTAAACAATGTATAGAGCACTTATTGGCTCATTGCTCTATTTGACAGCCAGCATACCAGAAATCACCTTTCAGTAGGTGTGTATGTGGAAGATTTTAGTTTGCCCCAAAGGAAAGTCATATATTTAACTGCTGCCATGAAGATTCGGAGATATCTAAATGGAAACCAAGAAGTTGGATTATGGTATCCTAAGGAAGGAGGCTTCAAGCTTATGGGCACAACTCAGATTCTAATTAAGTGAAACCCAATGACTGAGCTTCCAAACTACAATCTATAAGTGATTTGATCAAGTGATAGGGTGATTGTGCTACTTGAAAATTTCTATTTTCAGTTGAGAAAATGGCCTAGCCTCTTCACTCAACTATCTCACGAATGGCAGCTAGAGCTGGCCTATTTGGCCAAGTATAAGTGAAACAGACTAGGTTGGATGATTTAAGATTAGACAAAAAAACTGATTAAGAGTTCTAATTTGATTGAAATTGGACATGCAATAATAAAAAGTCGATCTTCTCACATCTAATACCCTAAATTTTTCAGATGATATACTTTATTATTTATTTATTTGAAGGGTAATGATTTTTTTTTGAATAATCATTAAAATAAAATAGTTTGATTAAGTCTTCAATACAAGATAGTGGATCAATCCATACATAAGGACTGGTATTGAAAACAAAAATTCTAGCTTACTAATGAGCTACAACATTTGCTTCACGGCAAACAAAGCTAATAGAAAAATCAAAATTCTCCTGCAAAAAAATATCTACAATCCAAGATCTGTTAGGAAATTTATTGTATAGATTTTGATGATGCTTGGAAAGCTTTGTATTAGGAAGTTGTCACCCCATTTCAATATAGTTTATACAAATATAATATATAGGAATTAGACTGACTTGAAAATCAGCCAAGTAGAATTACAGAAGGCGTGTTGAAGAAATCATCAGAAGTCTCGAAGTTGAGTGGTGGGAAGAACTCTGGCATACAACGAGTGAACATCGAAGACTCTCGGAAAAGTGCGGCGGCAAGTCTTTCAGAAGATTGACAACAGAGTTAATGAGAAGAATAACTCAGAAGACTCAAGCTTAAGTCAAAAAAGGTAAAGCAGCTGAAGGACTAAGACAACTAAAGAAGTCCGTTGCACCAAGTCCGAGAAAATTACTTATTTTAGTAACAATGACATACCTGAAACCTTAAAGTGCTCAAGCGATAAGAATGCAAAAGGAATAAACGAATGTGAAGTGACCAGAAGCTCACACCTTTTTAGAGAACCTGTAGAAAGCCTGAGTACAAAGATGAGTCAACATCAAAAGCTGCAAAACAAGACAAGCCATGAACACAAAGTATGTTTGAATTTTTATCTATCTCTTCAACGGACAACAAACTCCTACTATAGATGCTGGAGATATTTTAGAGAGACATAAGACACGAATATACAAGAAACACGACAACAAGACACAAGAGACTTCAAGCAAAAATATTCAAATACTCTCTGGAGCTTTATTAGAAATCCTCCAGCATATTCAAGACACTTCATCCAACACACTGTGAAAGATTGAAGTTGTTAATCAGTTGAAGAAGAAACTATTGTGAAAACAACTGGGGTGTACACTGCCAAGTATTGAAGGAAGTGTAGTAAGGTTCAAGGTCGAACCAGGTTTTGAATCGAAGGAGGGCTGTGTGAACAAATCCTGAAGATTCAGAGAGCTGAAGTAACTAGGCAGCTTCCTGGTGAAGAGCTGAGTCCCAAAAATAGCTAGATGTGTGATCAAGGCTATTTTGGATTGTATCTTTTGTAAATAAAGCCACCTGTTAGATTAGTGAATTCCTCCATGAGTAGGAGAAGAGCGAGTAGAGGAATTACCCTTTCCTCGAACCACTATAAATTATTGTGTGTTTACTTTATTGCTTTTAAATTCATGCATTTTATATTTTGTTAAATAGTTGCTATCCAACCAACTACATAACTCTCTAATACACTAAGTGTTGATAACCAAAACTCAAAAGGGTTTAAGTCTTCTACTGACTTAAAAAGAAAACTGACTTTGTAAAACAGTTGACTATCTTCAGCTGTGTAACTCTATCAACAACTTTCTTTAGAGAACTATTGAGTGGTTAACTCTCATGCTGATCTTCAACTTAGTTGTCTAAAAGACTAAGCTGTTTTCTGAAAACTCTGATTTGAAAAATCGAAAATTTATAAAGTCTATTCAACTCCCCCTTCTAGACTTTGATCAACACCCATTGGACCTACAAGTGGTATCAGAGTGGTTGGTTCAAAGAACCTTCCACATTGATTATTGAACTAGATCTCTATTTTAAAAAACCTCAACGTAGTTAATTTTTCAAAGTTTTAAAGAGTTATCATTATGGAAGCAAATCTGACTCATATTCTTATGTTTTATATTGAAGAATTTGATGACTGGAATGAGAGTGATGGCTTTCATGATTGGAAAATACGTATGTAGGCACATCTCCTTGCACTGAATGATGAAATGTGGTTTTTCATTAAGGATGGACCCATCAAAATCACAAAAGTAGACACAATTGTTGCAAAAGCAACAAGAGCAGGAGATGATGTAGTGAGAGTTGCTGAGGTTGACAAGCCTAGAAACAAATGGAAAAATGAAGATATAAAAGGCACAACCTTGACAATGTGGCTAATGACATTCTTTACAAGTCATTGGACAAAGCTATAATCAACAATGTCAAGTCATGCAGGACAATCAAAGAAATTTGGGATAAGCTAACTTTGATTTGTGAGGGCACAAAACAAATAAAAGAGAACAAGCTTACAGTTGTAGTTCAGAAGTTTGAGAATTTCCAGATGATGACTAGAGAGTCATTGGATCAGTTGGATGCAAGGTTCACTAAGATAACAAATGAGTTATCTGCTCTTGGTAAGAAGGGCCCAGTGATAGTGCCAGTTGGCCCGGTGACGAGGGCTCGAGCAAGAATGTTCAACGATGCGCTCAATGGGTTGATTCAAGTCATTCAGAAGGAGACCGAGGGTGAACTGCCGATGGAGGAAGATGTTCGGGTGGTCCAGTTTATTAACGTCATCAACGTTCCAGAGTCCACTTCATATTGAGCAAGCGAAAGATGCCAAGAATACGAGTCACTTTGCATCTTGAAGACATTGTAGTCAAATTCTCATTAGTGTCTTGTATTCATCTATCTTAGTTAGTTGTAATTTCATTTAGTTTAAGTCGTTTTGGTGTTTTGGAGGCCAAGTAAACCTTTAAGGCCGCGTCTTAAGTTGTTATTTTGAGTTTGGGTTGAGCAGGGATCGAATTCGAGGGCGAAGTCGCAAGGAAGTGTTCGCACTGACACACGACCAGACGCACGCCCGTGCGTGCGCCCGTGCATGATGGCGTACAATTTTTGGAGCCTTTGACTTGATGCACGGACAAACGCACGGCCCATGCATGTGCCAATGCATGGGTTTGACTTGATGCACGACCTGACGCACAGCCCATGTGTGTGTCCGTGCGTCTGTCCGGGAATTTGAGTTTTTGTTCAACTTTTGCTTCCTTTTCAGTTTTAAGTTGTTTTCTAGTAGGGTTAGGGTTTGGATCCCTTATAACGATGAACACTTATTATTTTTCATTAGTTGTCAATTGAATTCAAGTTTTACTCTCAAAGTGAGTGTTTCTCCAAGTGCTTTAGGATTTACGTGTCTAAGCAATGGGTCGAGATTTCCACCAGTCTTTAACCGAACTCGTGAAGATCTTGGGTTAATAACATATTGTTGTTGGGTCGTATGCACAGTCGTTGCTGCAGTTCACATCATTAGTGATAGGCTTAAAAGATTGGAGGTCAATATGAGCTCATTGATGGATGACACCTATCAGTTGTCGGTTACAGTTAATGAGTATCACACTGAGTATTCTCCAACAAAATAGTGACATTCTTATTTCGTCAACAATAACATATTTTATGACGATTTTTTTTTGGCACACATAAAGATTTACCATTATTTGTCATTTTTGTATTTTTTAAATAACTGATGTGTATTGATCCGGATCCATGGATGGGTGGGCGGGCGGGCTGTAGGATCCATTTTATGGAATAGGATCCGTAAGACGGTCCTACAAGAGACCTACTCATCTATTTTTTATTTTGTTATGGTTAATATATAAATTAATTTAAATCAGAAGCAAACCAATTTTAGAATAAAATGGAAATATATGCATTATAGACTTATGGTCCTCTATTAGTTATATGTGTAATATACCAGTATAATACATATACGTGTGGTTGTTGAGAATACTACTTTTTAGTAACTTTTACAATATGTAATTTAAAATGTATCCAAAAAAGTTTATAAATATTAATGAAATATATATAATAATATTTTGACTAAGTAGGCATCATAAACTTTGTTTCTACACATATTGGTGTAGTACCCTGTGCTTTTGCCATCAAACATTTAGGCCTTCTATAGATTTATTTCCAATTCCAATTTCCAATTTCTAGTATTGGAAAATGAATTTTCAAACTTTATTGGTTGTTATGTGAGAGTTGAGAATGTGTTTGGTTTGTTGTCTGAATTTTATGTTTGAAAATAAAAATATATTTGGTTATAATTTTAAAAGTATATTTTGACATAGATTTGCGTAATTGTAGTAAAAAAATATTTGGTTATAATTTTTGAACTGTGTTTTCACATAGATTTGCGAGATTTTTGTGAAAACTTGTTTGATTGTGTTTTTTTAATAAGAATCGAAATATAATAGAAAGAAATGAAAAATCCTGGTCACAAGCCGACCAGGTAGCCCAATGTTTGGGGCCTCGTTAAAAACCTACCAAGGTAAAACCCACCCTTGTGGGGAAAACCCTTAGTAGGAAAAGAATACCCCATGAGAAAAGTGAAAGCCATACAACCAAACCAAAACAACATAGCACAAATTAACTAACAAATCTATATCGTGTAATACGTCCGGCATAGTCATCTCAGAAGCAGAGATAATATCCATTGGGGCATCCACCAAGAGGAGTCACACGTGAACTTGCTGAGATGGTCCGCAACACGGTTGCCTTCTCGATAGATGTGAGAAACCACAACATGCATCTGGGAAAGCAGAAAGAGAGAATAACGCCATTGATTAAGCAGACGCCACAGGATGGAGCCCGTCCCGAGATCTAAGAAGGCCAACAACATATGTAGAGTCCGATTCGGCCAAATATTAGTCCAACCTTGCGAAAAGCATAGAGATTGCGGTCATGGCAAAGAACCGATTCGGCCTCAAAAAGCAAAGCCCGTTCCACACTTTGCTCCACGAAACACCCGAAAAAATCCTCGATAGGTACGGAAAATGCCTGCCGTCGTGATACGACCTGGAGCTCCGATAGCACTACCATCTACGTTGACTTTAATCCAGCCAGGAAGGGGAAGAAACCAAGGCACTGGGATAATGCGAGGGGCCTTAGGAGGGCGTCCACTAACCTTCACTGTGTAGACAAAGAAGATCCTCCCGGGTATTCTCGCATGCACCCTTTATCAAGCGAAGCGAGACTCAATAATCATGGCTCTCAATCCGAACAAGCGCCGCATCTGTAGTCCAATGTTTGTGATTAAAGATCACGTCATTTCTGATGTGCCAAATAAGCCATATGCAAGAAACAATCGCCACCCTCCAGAGAAAAGCGATCTGCGCACTAAAATGAAATTCCATCAAATGAACCATAAAATCGTTGAAGCTATAGACGTTACGAAAAGCCACCGCAAATGAACCCGCAATCCAGTCCCAAAGAGCTCCTGCAAAATTGCAAGAAACAAAAATGTGATCGATCGATTCCGAATGAGAGTTACAGAGACAAAGCAAGCGATGGGGACCGATAAATCCTTTGGGGCGGTGAACATCCATGACTGTCAGACGTCCAAATATCGCCCGCCAGACCACAACCGTGCGCCTCTCTGGAATATAGGGGGACCATATCCAAGATCCCCATTTAATAGAAGGAAAGGACGGTCGAATAAATGCGTATCTTTTGACTCGAAGTCACTGTCCCATCCACAGAGCGAGTCCACACTCGTTTATCCAAAGAATCTGGAGCAATCGGACAACGAACAATATCCCGAACAATATCCAAGTAAGCCTCCACAAACGACATAGTGAGATGCCATTTGTTATCAAAAAAGAAGTCCGATATGGGATTACGCAAGTTAGCCCGAAATTCATGCGGGATGCCAATCCGATCCGCAATGACGTGCTGCCAAGCCGTTATCTGTCAAAAATTAACCGAAGAGTGAGCCCCAGAATCCATCTCGAATCGGTTTGACAATCCTCCACATTGGGCTGGACGCAGCCCCGCCGAGATAGAAGAAGGCAAGAATCGGCGCCTAATAGAACCATTGTCCATCAAAAACGGCGGAGGAGAGTATCAAAGACAATGGAATCCGATGTGAGAAGTTTCACCCATCTTCATAATAAAGGCTCGGTTTGCGAAATGAGGATTGGACGCCAAGACCACCCTCGTTCTTAGGAGAGCAACAACGCGTCCAATTAACCACGCATGAACCGCTTCCGATTAATATCACCAAATCCAAATGAAGTTACGCATAGCTTTCTCTAATCGCTTAAGCGGTAGCGATAGGCCATTTGTAAATGAGCATCTGTGAACCAAGGAGCTGGCAATAATAGAGTTAACCAAGCGGAACCACGACCTGCCAAGAGAGAGAAAGAACCTTTCCATCGGTTAAACTTAACCATAATCTTATCAAACAAAGGCCGCAACACACCATGTTTGGGGCACCTTTGAATATAGGAACC
The DNA here is from genome assembly GCA_016081115.2 of Rehmannia glutinosa. Classification (NCBI taxonomy): domain Eukaryota; kingdom Viridiplantae; phylum Streptophyta; class Magnoliopsida; order Lamiales; family Orobanchaceae; genus Rehmannia; species Rehmannia glutinosa. Next base: position 40,387,714 of record CM071932.1, on the reverse strand, counting down.
CCAAGATAATTAGTAGGAAAGGATCCAACCGATAAGCCCATGATCGTCTCGAATGCGATGTCTAATATAATGCGAGACCCGATCAAAAAAAACACCTTCGATTTGACAGATTGAACACTTGTCCGAAAGAGAGGCATAATGACCAAGAGTATCAAAAATATAACGTGCATTGCGAGGTTGCCGCACAAAGGATGACAATATCATCTCGCATAAAGCATGGAGGACGAAAAACACAATATTACGTGGAGCCATGAAAGGCTTGAGAAGATGGGATGACACGGATGAGAGATAAGTTTCCCCAGGACTTCTTCGGCAATGCAAAAAAGAAGGGTGAAAGAGGATCACCCTGACGCACCCCTCTTGTGCAAGCAAAGTATCCGACTGGAGAGCCATTAAGAAGAACCGAGATACGGGCCGAGTTCAAAATGACAGATATCCACGCAACAAATTTCTCAGAGAAGCCAAATCTCTATAACACATATAAAAGAAAGTCCCAGCTGAGAGTGTCAAAGGCCTTACGGATATCGATTTTCGTGGATCATATTATCACACTCGATTATGAAGAATGTTAAAGCCTTCCGAGACTAGAGCAATACAATCATGAATGTGACGACCCGGAATAAAACCAAATTGTGTAGGAGACAAAATACGTCTAACGATACGGGCAAACCGAGTAGCCAATATCTTAGTGATAATTTTGAAGATGAAATTGCTCATGACAATGGGCCTGAAATTATCAACGATTCGCATCTTTGCTTTTAGGAATGAGAACCATAAAATCGAATTGAGTCCATCCGCGAGAACCAGATCGGAAGAAGTGGCGCACATCGCAATGACGTCATTAGATATAATATCCCAACAACTCGATAGAAAGAGCCATTAAATCCATCCGGGCCTGGGAACTGTCAATACCAAGATCAAAAACCGCAACTCTAATCTCTAAATCCATAGGTAAAGAGGTTAAGCAATTGTTCTCCACATCCATCACCACCGGATTAATAACTCGATCAATAGAAGAAAAATCCGAGAATAGGACCAATAGGCGCGTGAATAAGTCCTGGAAGAATCGGATAATGTGACTATGGATGAGGGGCGGTCCGTGGAAAGCATACCATTGATCATCAAACCGTGAATACCAGCCCGAGCGGCCTTAGTCGACAACAACGGTGGAAAAAGAAGTGTTGCGGTCTCCATCAACCAACCAAGCAGCCGAGATTTCTCGCGAAGAAATTGATTAGTAGAAGCAACGCCTAATTAAGCGAATTTTGGGCTTCAAGCTCCAGTCCCGACGGGCTATACTATACCCCAAAGTCTCGATGTCCGATCAATCTGTCTCAACTTTTCTAATTTATCATCCACCCCACGATTGACATCCCCAAAACCTCTCAATTCCAAGAACGAAGCTACGGGCGCAATCTTTTCAATTTTATCATCAATCGAATCAAAGGGTTAGTGATTGTGCAATTTGATTCCCAAGAAGAAGTATCAACCGATCGAAAACCAGGGCGTTTAGTCCACATACGTTGAAAACAAAAAGGAGATGGCCCTTTATGAGCCGAAGTCTCACACAAAAGCAAAAGAGGATGATGGTCCGAGCAAGTGCGAGGAGAACAAAAGCCTTAGTCCTCTGCCAAAGATTAACAAACCTAGGGCTAGCTATAACACGGTCAAGCCGAGCTTGAATGAGAGTCCGATGAGGACGCGTCTTTGCACTGTAAAGAAGTTGCCTATCATGGGGATAGCCATCAACCCCGCATTGTCATAAAAATCCGAAAATCCTGGCAAGACGCCATCAAGGTGACCCCACGACCGCACGCTCATGGTTCCCGAGAATAGCATTAAAGTCCCCCATCAAAACCGATCATCACAACCCGGAGAAATAATATCCACCAAAGTCATCTTAATCACGTGATTGCATATAGCATGAACAAACCCCACATGAAAGATGTAATTTGAGAATTGGACCTTAAGAATAATACATTGGTCGAAATAAAAACCTCATCAAGAATCGTTATATCCGACCGTCTAAAGATCCGGATATCCGACTTCCCGATACCCGAAAGTTCTCGAGCCACAAACGTAAACCAAGATCGCCCAATAAGAATCGAGAGATAGAATGCAAGTCAACTTTAGGTTCTCGCAATAGAAACCAAAGAAGGTTTGTGATTATTACATAGCTTCTTAAGAATATTGCGCGAAGCAATGTTACCAATCCCCCGAATGTTCCAATAGAAGCAATTCATTGGGAAGGATCGGTGAGGTGATCCTAGGAGATCCGGAGTGTGTGGGCGCGGATGTATCAACCCCATAAATATTGTCATCATCCACATAATCAGCCCAACATTTCTCGGCACTTTGTTTAAATTTTTAGATCCATGTTCATCATCCTCAATCTCCAATTGATGAACAACGGCTTGTTACCCTGCGTTACCGATTGAAGTAGCCTATGTTTGGAATCAATGTTTTAGCACGGATAGCCCTATACAATGGACGAATGGGTTTTTCCAATGGGTATTGCACCGTGATAGGCCTATGATGAATATCGGAGGCGGAGAATGATTGTCACCGCGAAGAACCGGAGGTTTGGGGGACGAGATGTACGTTTAACCACCGGAGGTGGCATATCATCCAAGTATGAATAGAAGGATCCTCGTAGTCCAAAGCGAAAAAAGTATTATCCAGGTAATATCCGAGGAAACGGTAACGATGGCACAAGAAGAGGAGCCCGGGCGCATAGACAAAGTCATATTATCCACTAAGTTATCCACAGTCTTGCCCTTATCCGATGGGTTATGACCCGGACGATAAACCTGACGAGTTCGGGAGCGACCACGTTGAGGAGTGGGTCGTCCCCGTGGCTCCCGCAAATTGACATTATTTCCTAATCGTCGGCAAGACGCAAATGAGTGTCCCGTAATACCACAGGTTCCACAAAATAAAGGAAGCTTTTCATACCCGATAGAAACAAACGAACAGTGACCCTTTCTTTCAACCATAATATGATCCTGAAGAGGTTTAGTAAGGTCCACATCAACCAAAACGCGGACAAAATGTCCAAGAGAACCATCTAGAGACCGTTCATCAACCTCGAATCAAAAGCCAATGGCCTCGCCAATCCCATAATGTAATCTGGGGTCCCGGATTCGATACTCAACTCAAATATTCTCACCCAAACAGAAGTTTCGTCAAGTATTAACCTTGTAGGGGTTGAAATCTAGAACCCAGGGAGATAAACGGATGGAACCAGGATTGAGAGACCAAGTAGCCCGCGCTTGAGCACGGGAACGATCAGAAGTGTTGTTAAATTTAACACAGAAGTAACCTTTACCCAACGATATCAACTTCCAATCATTTTTAACGCCCCATAATTGAAAGCCGTTTATGAAGAGGCATAATTGGCCACGTTTATTACCTTTGCTTGAGCATAACACGACCAATTAAAGCATATCGAAATTCAAAGAAGTCGTTGTTGATAAACATTTTTATCCATAACCACGAATAATATTCACCTTTTTTAATGGGCTCGGGGATAGGATTAGAGGGACCGAAAACAATTTTAGCAAAAGATGGAGGTTACCTGGGCCATGCTTTGAGGAGATGCAAAGTCGGAGGATTTACCGAAAACCATTTGCGCAAAAGTAGTTTCCACACGTGGGTATGAGTTTGGCCCGAGAAGGAGCCGAATGTTGCAAGTATGCGTGGACTTGTGGATGATCGGAGGATAGAACGCCGCATGAACGCCATGTGTGGAAGAGTTGCCGAGAGACCATATTGGCATGCGATGATAATGTCGACCTTGGACCCGTGATCGACTCGTTGTGTAGGACATTTAGGAGTGGAGACCGGAGTTTGCTTTGCACATTGAGATAAACCGATTCTCGAACGAGTCCCAACACATTAGTGATGTCGGACGAATAGAAATTTGTGGGCCGATTCGGATGTAAGCAAGTACCCGGGGGTTGAATGAGAGCAGTGGAAAATGAAAATGGAGAAAAAGAAGAAGTTGTGGCAGCATACGGATGCGTGTGGGCCCGGCCCGACGATGAATAGTGATCTGCCGGAGCGGTGGCGTCACTATAATTGGATGGGCTAGGTCCACTCGTTTCGACCTCCTGAGCAATATATCCTTCTTTGACAAAGTCCAAATCGGCCGTTTTGGTGGTCAATCGGGCGTCCAAAGTCCGAAAATTGATTTTCGGATCCCCAATTAGGGTTTTTTGATTCGGGGCACAATTTGGTCGATTTGGAGGTGGGATTTGTGCGCCTTGGAGTGAATTAGAAGATGGCAGAGTCAATTTTGGGATTGGATACTTATTGGGGTCGGAATTAGAGATTGATTAAAAGTTTGGGTTTTTTTGAAGAGCGTCGATTGTAGCCGGAGACGAATCGGAAAGTCCAAATTGATGACTGGGCATGAAAGCCCATGAGGAGGCGAGCAAAACCTGGGGTGGCACGTCCATTTTGGTGGTCGGAATTGGCGCCGGTGAAGGTTCGAAATTTTCGCTTGAAAATGTGCGCGAATCTCGGTTTTGCCGGCCAAAATGGACGACGTTTCAGGCACTTGTTTCGGTCTTGGTGAGCGTGGTTGAAGTCGGCTGAGGGGGAATTACATTTTCAGGTATGAATCCGGCGTTGGAGTGGCCAGAAAATGGCTGGTCAACGGGCATTGTTCAAAGTCAACTATAGAGAGTTTGGAGGGACATTTTGGAATGTAATGTTTCCAAAAGAATCTTTTCACAAAAAAGTGAAAATTAAAAATGACTTAATTTCCAATAAGAATTTCCCTAAACAAACATAAATTGACTGAAAGTATTTAAAAATATTAAATTTTCTAATTAAAAGTATTTTAGTATTCCTCCTAGAAATAATAGTTTTTCTCATAAAAAGTATTAGTAGTTCCCCATAAAAGTATCATTTCTTCCCCCAAAAGTATCAGTAGTCTTCCTGAAAAATATTTAGTAGTCCCCTATAAAAATATTAGTTTATCCTCTGAAATGTATTAGTAACCCTTCTTAAAAAGTATTAGTAACCCTTCTTAAATGTATTAGTAACCCCCCTAAAATGTATTATCAGCAGCCAGCGGATGTGGTATTGGCACAATGCGGCTATTGGTGGGCTGACATGTGGAACATTAGGATTCGTCTAACAGATTAAATCCGTTAAACCGTCTGACAGAAGACTAACCCAAATTTATAAAGTTTACAAATTATTCATGAAAATCTACTACATAACTAGAAGATTGGGTGAATTTTCTGATTCAATTGAGGTGGAACTTGAGGAACTGATAATCTTTTTTTTTTTAAAAATAAATCACTCGACACAGTATTTAATCAATAAAAAAATCACAATTCACAACATATAAAAAAAATAACATAATTACATAAATAACATAACATACTAATTATATTTTCAAGGCAACATACAAAAAGACTTGCAAAAATAATGACATACATAATTAAGAAGGTTTTTAGCATTTATGTTTTAAGGAAATATTTTTCAGTTTTATTTTTTCTTATAATTAATTTATTTTAGTTTTCTTCTATATTCACGAACGGGTTAGAAGGGTTAAATGAACCATATCAGGTTGACCAAAACCCGATATGTTTAAATTAGTAGGTTATTTGGGTTGACCCAGACCCATGAAACATGTACCCTAATCTATTAATTTCGTGTCAGTTTGCGTGTTGGGTCCGAAAGTCATCCCTGGTACTATCATTCCAAATAATAAATATTGAAATATATAGTTTTTTACATATAATTTGATTGGTCATTATTATTATTTTATATCTTAACTGCCAATTATAATTATTATAAGTATATATAAAGTTATTTTCCAAAAGACTAATTTATATTGTAAAAGTATAGGTACATTCTCAATAGTACCTATTACCGTAAAAAGAGTTTATTAAATTGATAAACATGATCACATTGAATAACCCATTTTTCAATTATCAAAGTTAAAATGACAGTAGACTCAGTCACCACTTTAACTTCTAGATTGTTCAATAATTCACCCCTATTCGACTTTTGATAACTCCAAACAAGACTTGAAGAGTCTTCTCTGCTAGTAAAAAAAAAACCTAAAAATCTTGCAGTGTACTCATGAATCCGATCGACAAACAAAAACTCAGAAATTTCCCAAATCAAAACCAAAACAGCCACCGTTCCTATCACCGGCCAGCAACCCAAACCACCAAACTTCTGCCCAAGCACACAATGTTCGTCATCTATTCATCCCGCCAACCAACATGCAACAACTGGTGCACCGTGCCAAGATATGCAATTGAGGAGACCGTAGCTTGGAAATCGAAGTCACCACTTGCAGATTCACCGCCTTTCAGTGCACGACCTCTACCATACGAGTTGAATCTTGGAAACCTCCTACTCGTCGACAGCGGCGAGAAACAAATATGAGGGACAGAAATTAGTAAAAATAGATGAAGCATTGGTGCTGATAAAATATACTCGTATTTGATGGATAAATTATTAGATTGCAATATGTCAAAATGTGAAGAAATGAAACAGACATTTAATATGCAGAAAATGACAAAAGGATTGGTGAAGAAGATCTTCATTTTCTTATATATATTCTGATAATGAAAAGCTGAAAAAGTACTGTATACAATCATCCATGGGCCACTTATATACTATTTAGAAAGGGAAAAAGAGAATAAAATTGGTTACTAAATCCTATCTGCAGACTGAGTGACTCAGTAAAAAAATTGCAGAAGTTTGTTATTTCTGCAGCTCGAATATTCCCTCATCATTGGAGTCAGTCTTCCTCTGCTTCACGGTTCACTGCACCTTGATTTGAATCTTGTTTGATCATCATATTCTGATACTCCCCCTCAAGATGGGAGTAGATGTTAATGACACCCATCTTGGACAATAGGAAGGAAAAACTGGATCTTGTAAGCACTTTTGTAAAAATATCGGCAAGTCAAAAACGGGATCCAATATGAACAAGTTGAATAATTCCTTCAAACTCTTTCTCGAACAAAATAGCAATCTAATTCGATATGCTTTAGTTCGCTCATGAAAAATAGGATTCTTGGTAAGATAAATAGGCGATTGATTGTCACAAAAAAAAAGGTGGTTTAATCTCGAAAAATTAAAATCCTTCAACAAATCATCGTAGCCAAACAATCTCACACAACTTGTTTGCGCAAGAGCCTCGTACTCTGCTTGTGGATGAACGTGAGACGGTGGCTTGCTTCGAACGCCATGAAATTAAAGAATCTCCAAGGAATATCACGGCGGTGGTTGATCTTCTAGTGTTGGGACAGTGGCCAATCCGAATCACAATAAGCCTTCAACGCATATTAGAGCCTCGATGAGTAAAGAAGGCCCCGACCAATCGAACCTTTCGGATATTTGAGAATTCGATGAGCGGCATGTAAATGGTCTATATTCGGCTTGTCCATAAATTGGCTTAAGAAATGAACACCATAAGTGATATCCTGGTAGAGTAATAGACAAGTAAATCAACCTTCCTATCAACCGCCTCAGTATTCGTATTGGTGATCGGATAGAAGATTCACCGGTACTTTTATGCAAGTTATTATTCAACTCAACAGTGTCATGACGGGCTTGCATCCTAGTAAACCAAAGATCCTCTAAAATGTCAAGTGTATATTTTCTTTGACAAACCTCGAAGACCTTGCGGACACTGGCAACTTCCAGGCCGAGAAAATATCGCATAACCCCCAAATCCCCGACTTTGAACCGATTTTGAATCAAATTTTGATCTCCGTAATAAGTTCTAAACTTGAACTTCCAACTAAAATATCATCCACATAAACTAGTAAAGCCACAAAACCCTTCAAGTAGACCTTGTAAACAAAGAATAATCCGACTTGGATTGAATAAAACCAATCTTTGAGGAGAAAACATGTGAGCTTGAAATTCCATTGTCTTGAAGCTTGCTTCAAGCCATAGAGGACTTATGAAGTTTGCAAACTAACTTCCGAGTAGGATCATTCTCCCCCTCAATGTGAAGGCCAGGGGCAACTGCATATAAATGGTTTCATCCGGATCCCCGTTTAAGAACGCGTTATGAACATCAAGCCGATGGAGGTACCAATTGTGGCGGGCAAGAGAGAGAAAGGGTCTCATTGTGGTCACTTTAACAACCGGGCTGAAAGTTTCATGGTAATCAAAACCTTCACGTTGAGTATACCCTTTCGCAACCAAACGCGTGCCTTATATTTGTCAATGCTACCATCGGGTTTAAATTTGGTTTTGAACACATACTTACAACCAACCGCACGCCGACCATGAGGAAGAGGAGTGATGGTTCAGGAATGATTTTCACTCAAGATCAAGTTCAAAAGCTTATGGCTCTAATCAACAAGGATGGAATGCAACCTGTCTCATCCGGTACATCATCTTCTCTTCATTTCTCCAATATGGCGGTATATCCCCTTCTCCTAATTTACTCTCTCACACTTTGCTACACCTTGGATTATTGATCATCGAGCAACGGACCACATGGTTTGTTCTCCATCTTTCTTTACTTCACCTCTTGTCCCTTATCATTCGTATGTCAATATGCCAAATGGAACAAAGGCACAAGTCACATTTAAGGGTTCAATTCAACTTACCCTGTCATATTCTTAGAAAATGTGCTTTGCATCCCTTCATTCCATTTTAATCTAATTTCCATCGATAAAGCTCACTCATGGCTCATCTTACTTTGCATCACCTTTCTAAATGACCTCTGTTATCTTCAGACTATCTTCCAGGATGAAGATTGGACTAGATAGACTTCATCAAGGTCTTTACCTCTTCCAACCACGATCACCTTCTCTCCCGGCACCTTGCCCACCATCCTCATCATTGTCAAACAATGGCGCACTCTCTTTGGCACCTTAGACCGGGACACCTTTCCAACCGAGAGACTTGAACTTGTTAAGAAAAGTGATCCCAATGTAGTTGCTACAAATCAAAATGATTGTAATATCTCATTATATTTCAAAGCAAAAAAGGCTTCCATTTCATCTAGTCATTCCATTTCCTTGTCTCTATTTGATTTATTGACTTTGTGATATTTGGGGCCTCACTCAATTCCTACTCAACAAGGGCATAAATATTTCCTTACAATTGTTGATGATCATAGTAGAACTACTTGGGTTTATCTCATGAAATCTAAATCGAAACTAGACAAATTCTGCAAAATCACATCAAACTAATTCAAACTCAATTCCAATGTTCATCGAAACAAATAAGAACGATAACGGGTTGGAGTTTCACATGCCGAAATTCTTTGCTTCACTAGGAATTATACATCAAAAATCCTGTGTTTATACCCCGCAACAAAACGGAATTGTTGAACGCAAGCACCAACATATCCTCAATGTCGCTCGTTCCCTCATGTTTCGATCTTCTCTACCTTCTCGCTTTGGGGGATTCTATATTAATTGCGGTATATCTAATAAATGAAACTCCATCTCCATATCTTAATAACAGAGCCCATATGAGGTTTTGTTTAAATCTATTCCAACATATTCTCATCTTAGAGTTTTTGGTTGCTTATGCTTTGTCTCCACCATATGAGCAATACAGGTTTGTTTTTATTTTTTTAATTCATTTTCTTATATTCCTTACTGATTTTTTACATAAAAATAACAATTGATTTTTGGATATGGGTGATGTTAATCCTAGATTCTGATTTTTTTTTTAACGGGAAGATTTATAAATAATAAATAAATACATTAATAAATAAGTAAAAGGAAATGGTTTCACCCACAAAAATGTGGCGGATAACTTTTTTGTTTTGACGCTTATTCTTTCAATCTAATTAGGATATACGCTAATCTAATTAAAGTAGAGAAACACACGAAAATATGGTTATGGTAACTCTCCCTACCTCTACCCTTTTACTCTCGAGTCATATATATGTTAACGTTTAGATAAACAATATTGTAAAGAACTAAAGATATCGATTGCTTCTCTTTGCGTAAATCGCAATAAAAGTATCAATACGGTAATGTCTGCTTTCACCAAAATCATAAATACACTCGGTTTTTTTTTGGAATTGTTATTTGCTTGTGTGTAGTCCATAGGTGTCTTGATTTGAGAATGTTGTGTTATGTGTTGCTTTAGACATAGATTTTTATTAATATGAAACATGTGAATTTGTACATGTCCGTATGTATGTCCGACGCTAGTAAGGGCTCATTGAGTTTCCCGGATCTAAGATGTCCTTTTTCAATAGAGAATGGTTGGCTTGTATGGCATAATCATCTATTTCTAGGTAATTGAGAAATTACAAATGGATTAGTTTGATTAGTGCCTTTTAAAGGGTGGATGCTTGGACTTTGTTGCTTTTTCCGCTTTGATGATGATGTTGTTAAAGCTTGGATTGCCTTTTTTTTTGTGTTGTTCCAACAACCCATATCATCTACTTGAGAACCAAGATTTGTGCTTTTCATTTGTGTTTTTTTTTGCTCATCTCTTTATATAGGGTGGGTTTCCTCCTTAGAGATTCCTCGTATCTAGGCCACCAAAGGGTGTGGTTCACATTATTCCAATTTGGATGTTTTTGTTTTTGTATCCAAAAGAAATGGAGTCGATGGACTCTCCAATATTAAATTGTTGAGTTATTAATAAAAATTTCTTGTCGTTTCGGGACAAAAACAATAAATTTGTTATGCGAAAACATGATAAATTTGTGCATGTTCTGTTTGTACCAAATGGCTTGAATTAGAAGAGGTGTTCTTGTTTAAATGAGTGATGTTTAAATTGATTGGTATAAGTTAAAATTTTAAATTGCTTTCAAAAAAAAGTATATATTGGTAAATGACAAACTATGTTTAGATTGATTTGTTGTAAGATCCGATTTTCCTCCATCGTAAGACATGCTTTTCATCTAGTAAAAACATTAGCAACTAACAAAGTGAATAGATAACCATGTGCATATAAAATTGGTTTGAAGAATTATGTTATATAATTAAATTCGACAAAATGTTCAAAATAACATAAGGGGTATGAAGGTGATCATTTACCAATACCATGGATCTTAACACCCAAACTGTAAGCCATTCTCGAACAATATTTTTCTACTCATTTTCATCATCTTCTTTGTAATGGTGACTATTAGGCATGAATATGACATTAAAATAAAACAATAGAACTGTAGAAGTCTGCATCGAAATTTAGCGACCGTTCAATAATTAGATATCGATGATGGTTTAACCTTCTCCTTTAGCAATCGTAGAATGTGTTCTCGTTTCCGGATTATCAACTCTAATGGTTTCCTTCTATTGTGCATCATCATCCAACGTGATTAGCTTCGGTGGAGAATTATAGGCATATTGAACTCGACTTGGGGGAACTTATCCTTTTGACTTTCAATACTTTAAGCAAACTAGTTTGGGAACTATTGTGTGATTCTCGCCTTTTGATACTAGTCACACAAAATGATTTTTTCTTATTGGATTGTAATTGTTTTTCTTCTTCAACTTTGTCTTTCTCCAACTAGTTGTCTTCTTCAATTTTTTTAATAGTATGTGCATGTCTTTTCACCATAAAGATTTTCCCAAATTTAGATTGTTTTTAGTAGTATAGGCTATACAACTCATAAAAAAAAGGGAAAAATATGATGAATTTCTTGAATAATTTAGAATGATTGTTCATTTACATGTAAGATCATTTTAGATCAATTTATGACTAAAGCATGTTTTGTCATCATAGCGTTAATTTTTAGTGGTGTAAATATTTTTCTAATCTTTTCCATTAATGAAATCATTTTAATCTATTTAGAGCTTTAACATCTCCACGTTATGATTGTAATGGAAAGATTAACTCATATAAATGTCCGCAACATATTTTGTGACTAAACCCGACTACCGAGTTTTCCTTATTTTAATTGCTCTCTTGTCGTATCTCATTTTTTTGACTAGTTTGGTGTGCATGTATAATTTTAGAAATTGCTCCAGGAGGTCGCAAACTGAAAATAAAAAGTTACAAAAATCAGAATCTCAAGTGAGTGGGCTTAAGTACTCGACAACTGCAAAATAAACTTCAAGAGACATAAGAGAAGTTACAAGAATCAGAATCTCAACTGAGTGGGCTTAAGTCATAAATGGGTTATTTGAAAGACCAGCTTAGTCAGCAAGGTGCTTGTATTGAAAAGCTTATGGTATTCATGGCTGCGAGTGGGAATAATCTCTAAGCCGATATAATTAATCTAAGTACTCTTTTCTTTTGGTTTGAATATTTAATGTTTTCTTCTCCGACATTGTTCAAGTAGTTTATTATCCATTTGAAATATGGATATCTTATCATTTCTCTTATATTGATAAATAATCGTATTCTACTTAATCAAACATGATTGATTTTATTTATTTTTATTTTTCATGCTTAACTGCGTTTGAACTTGCACTTTGTAGTATTAATAATGTATTGATAGAATATTTTATAAATTAGTATTTATATTATTATATACGTACACAAATTAGAAAAAAAGTGCCAATTACATTGCCTATAATACTTATTTTCATGACAATTATGTTGCAATGTAAGAATGCTATCAATTGGTGACAATGAATTATTTCTTAACTAAAATACTCATTTATTATAATAAATTTAGTCATCACCAAAAAATTCTATTCTTTGACGGTATACAATTTGTCATTAAAAATACACTATAATGATGACTTGTATCGTCACAAATATCTTCAAAACTTGTCACTGTACAAATTTATTATGTGACGATACATTTTGTCACCACATATTTATTTTTATGACAGACGATTTCATCATTATTTCGGTGCAATTAGCGACACTGATAAGTTTTGTCATATATTGCGATTGTTTCCATGACGAACAAAATCATCACATTACATATTCTTTTGTTGATAATACATATCTCGTCGTTGAATCGTAATTATTGGTGACACATTGTTTTGTAATTATAAATATACATTACGTGACACGCAATATTTCGTAACGTTAAATCACCTCTTTCATGACTAACTGTGTAATATATGACGAAATTTTTAATACAATCATGACATCAAAGTTCGTCATTAGAATTTGATAAATTTGACAATGCAATCATGGTCACCACTAAAAATTAATGCTATGATGACAAAACATGCTTTCGTCATTAAAAAGATATTTTTTGTGGCAAAGAAACAATATAGATGACAAATTTTTTATCATTGATGTGACGATGTAGGCGTCACAATAAATGATAAAAATCATGACAATCGTTATTAGTGTGACCAAAGGTTAACTTTGTAGTGACAAATTACAAAAATCGTCATGTACCTTTTATGACGGGGCTACAGTGACGATCTTTATGACGCTCAATTTTCATCACCTAATACATTTAGTGACGAGAAAATAATTTTATATGACGATATTTTTCGTCATGTTATCTCATATTTCTTGTAGTGAATTTCTTCCCAATGCTGCTCACAAGAATTTAACAATTTATCAGATGGATGCGAAGAGTGCATTCCTTAATGGATAATTGGAAGAAGAAGTCTATGTTGAACAACCTTCAAGTTTTGAGCAGAAGACTATAGGAGATAAAGTGTACAAGCTAAAAAAACACTTTATGGATTGAAGTAAGCACCAAGAGCTTGGTATGATACATTGTCACAGTTTCTCATAGACAATGGAATTTGAAAAGGAAAGATTGACATGACCAAATTCAGAATCCAAGATGGAGAAATCATCTTACTTGTGCAAATCTATGTGGATGATATCACATTCTGATCCAAAGAAAAAAGAGTTGTGTGATAAATTCTCAAGACTCATGCAATGAAAGTTTGAGATGAGTATGATTGGAGAATTAACCTTCTTCCTAGAACATCAAGTGAAACAAATGAAATATGGAACCTTCATAAGTCAAACCAATTACACAAGGGATTTGATGTAGAAGTTTGGTATAGAAGAAAAGTCATTTGTCAAGATACCAATGAACACATAAATCAAGGTAGATTTTGATGCAGAAGGAAAACTAGTGGACCAAATAAGATACATATCACTCATTGGATCATTGCTCTATTTGACTGCCAGCAGACCAGACATCCCTTTTGCAGTTGGTGTAGGTGCAAGTTTCAGTTTGCACCAAAAGAAAGCCATATGATTGTAGCAAAAAGATTTTGAAATATCAGATTGGAAGCCAAGAAGTTGGATTGTGGTATCCTATGGAAATAGTCTTCAAGCTTATTGGATATTCAAATTCAGATTATGTTGGATGTAGAGTTGACAGAAAAAATACATATGGTATATGTCAGCTGCTTGGAAACAAATTGGTTTCTTGGTTCAGCAGGAAACAAAATTCAATAGCTATATCAACAACTAAGGCTTAGTACATAGCTGCAGGCAGCTGTTGTGCACAAGTACTATGGACGAGACAACAACTTAGGGACAATGATATTGTGGAGAATGAAATTCCAATTATGTGTGACAACACAAGTGCAATTGCAATCACTCAAAATCCAGTATTGTTCTCAAGAACCAAGCATATTAACGTCAGATATCATTTTATTAGGATCATGTTGAAAAAAAGATAGAATATTGTAATATGTGTCAACTGAGAAGCATTTAGCTAACATATTCACAAAACCCTTATGTGAATCAAGATTTGAAGAGTTAAAGAATTAACTTGGATTGATTAGGCTGAGTTAATTCATTCAGAAGAGTCCAATGTAAAAAAAAAGAATTGCATTTTAGAAGTGTTTACTCTTTCAGCAGAGTAAAATAGCGAAATTGGACATTTAATAGAGTTAAGTCAACCGGATAGTTGAAAGACACCAGTTGACTTGAGATCATAATGAGTCATTCAACAACCAAGTGTCAATAAGCAAACATATTTATTGACTAAGGGACGAAATGAGGTCGTATTAATAAAGTGGGAATGTTTTTCCGAAAGGATGTCTGCATCATTTAATGCGGAGAAGTAACCCAAGAAAAAGTCGTTCTGTTACTTTACATAGAAGCCTATGACTTGCCATAAATGTTGCGGCATTTAATGCCAAAATTAAAGTGGTTTCTAGATAAAATCTCTACAGTTTATCAAATTTCAAATTCCACGATTATCATCACGTCGTATCACATCCCTAATATACCCCAAAAAATTTCTCTCTCGTCTCACACACTGAAAAACACTTTCAAAAATTCCAAAAATTTATCTCTGCAAATAATCTCGTGCAAACACTCTCAAATCTTCATATTTTCTAATGGCACTAAAGAAATCAACATGTTCCGTTCTTGATTTTGGGAAGATATCTGAGAAGTTGTACTGCGGTGCACTTATTAATGTCAAAGGGTTGGTCAAGCACTCAGAAGCATTGTCAACTTGGAGAAATCGAGGTTGATCGAGTTCATGACTCTGTAAATGTCTCAGGAGTATCTGGAAGAGGTAGCCATGTTCTACGTGAATGCCTCTGTGCATGATGATATGATCCATTCATCTGTCATTGGAAAGGATGTTGTGATATCAGCTGTCGATGTGAGTGAGCTGCTGAAACTCCCTAACTCTGGTCTAAGTGAGCTGAAGGACACAAGTTTGATCTTGAGAACACTTGGAGGGATATTTCCGTTGAGAAGAAGCTGAGAATTATAATCACTCTGCTACAAAGGCAGTGGTGAAGGAGGAGTACCATAAGTTGATGGATGTGGTGTCCAAATATTTGGACATCAAATTTGGTTCATATAATAAGCTGATAGTGATTAAGGTGACTGTCATGTAAGTTATCATGGAAGAGATGGAGTTTAATTGGGCGGAGTTCGTATATGATAAGCTTTGTCAAAAAAATGCTAAATGTGGAGGTAGTTGATGGCAAGTTTAAGAATACCTTGGGCTATGGGCTAGTCATTGGGTCTTTATTGGAAAAGAAGTGTCTGCCCTAGAGGAAAGGGAAGCCTTTCCATGTCAACAAAAGACTTTTCAGGTCGAACCTGTCAGCTACACAAAAGAAAGCCCACTCCAAGAAAAAGGGCACTTATGAAGATCTAAGATGCTCTAGTTCCTAAAAAGAGAAGAAAAATAGTCCCAAGGAGACCAGTTGCACCGAAAAAGCAGAAGACTCAGAGAAGACTACGTGATGAGCCAGATGAGTTTGCAGTGACAGTTGACTCAAAGGAAACTGAATCAGTCGAAATTCCACTAGAAAGAAGATCAAAGAGAATTCAGGATAGACCTCCGGTGTTGACTGCTCAAATTCCTCAAGAATCAGCCATAGAGAATGATAGAGACAGCTGCTAAGAACATTGAAAAGGTGGTTGTAGAAGTGGTTGGAGAATATGTTGTGATTGGGATGGCAATGGGGCGGGTCAAAACCCGCCCCGATGGGGCGGGTCTAGACCCGGACAAATGGGTCCCGGGGCGGGTCTCGGGTCCAAGATTACAAAACCCGCCCGGGTCCGGGGCGGGTCCCGGGTCCTATAGGACCCGCCCCGCATGTTAATTTTTATTAAATTTTTAAATATATATTAAAATATTTTTGCATTATTTACTTTAAAATTTGAGTATTATATGTTTAAAAATATTAGTTGAGTACTAATATAATATTATTTACTTTTAAAGTTTAATTTACTAATATAATATCTTGTAATATTCTACTTTGAATATTTATTTTAAGTATTAGTTGAGTACTATGTAGTATAATAGTATTTGTTTTTTAAAATAAATCTTAATAGTAGCCAATTCTAAAAAATAGTTATAATAAGTTGCATAATTATATTTATTTATTTTTTAACCTATTGGCATTTGATTACTTTTGAAAAATTGGCCATAAAAAAATATAAATTATTATAAATTAAAAAATATATTTGGCGGGTCTAGACCACCCCGGCGGTTTTTGAGGCGGCGGGTCTTGAGGCGGGCGGGATGGGGCGGGTCCCGGGTCTTACTTATCCTTGGCGGGGCGGGTCCCGGGTTTGGCCAAACCCGCCCCAAACCTGCCCCGTTGCCATCCCTATGTTGTGGAGATAAGGCCCATTGAGAAGATGGCTTACCTGCCACTGATGTTGGTCCTTCATAGACCACATCCGAATCATTCAAGACCACTCTCCGACTTATCCTAATGTAATGGAAAGTATAATTGAAAGGAGGGAATGTAAGGCGAAAGCAAGAGTCGATATTAATTTGAGCGCCCCAAAATAATTGAAGAAGAGGAATGGCTTCTTGAGTTTTGGGTGATCTTTCAATTCCTCAGGCTCTGGATGACAGTTATACGACAACCTTGTTGTATAAGAAGAAGAAGGAAAAAATGAATGACCTTGAGAAGGAAATGATCTGGGAAGGAAGACACAACTATATGTTTTAAACAATTGTTGATGTTCTACCAGAGGCCGATGAAGAGGAATTAGAGGAAGTTGAAGCTGCTGAGCTGCAGGAAGCCCTGATGGAATCTAGGGAGCTAGATGAGCAAAGACAACAGACTGGGCCAGGGGAACCTTCATTCCCTACCCATATCATTAGAGATGTTATGAGGGAAACAACTGCTCTCTCATTATTAGCTCACTCTCACTCGCCTATGTTAGGAAATATATTGTATAGATTTTGATGATACTTAGAAAACTTTGTATTAGAAAGTTGGCACCCCATTTTCAATGTAATTTCTACTTTGCAATAGATATGATGAAAGATGAATTAAAAGGCAACAAAGTAGAATTGTAGAAGACTTGCTGAAGAAATTATCAGAAGACTCGCAGCTGGGTGGTGAGAAGAACCAGCTGACTTACAACTGAGTGAACATTAGAAGACTCTCGGAGTGCGACAACAGAGTCCATCAGAAGAATAACTCAGAAGAGTCAAACTTAAGTCAAAAGGGGTAAAGCAGTTGAAGAAGTTCATTGCACCAAGTCCAAAGAATTTATTTATTTTAGTAACAAGGACATGTCTCAAACCTTAAAGTGTTCAAGCTGAAAGGATGCAAAAGGAATGAGTAAATGGGAAGCATGCAGACGCTGACACCTTTTCAGAAAACATGTAGAAAGATGAGAACAAGGTTGGGTTAACATCTAAAGCTGTAAGATAAGACAAACCAACGAACACGATGTAGAGTTTGAATTTTTGTCCATCTCTTCAACGGACAAAATTCAGATTCCTACTATATAAAAGAAGGGAATTTTTCACAGAGAAATACAAGAACACAAGTGACATATGAGACAGAGAAAACTTTAGAGCATTTCAAACACGAAATTCTAATATACTGTCTTTCAAGCTTAAGTGCAAATCTTCAGCTTTTTTGAAGACACTTCATCCAACACATTTAGCGAAAGACTGAAGTTGTTCAACAGTTGAAGAGAAAACTTTTGTGAGAAACAAAAAGGCGTCTACACTATCAAGAATTGAAGGAAGTGTAGTGAGGTTCAATGTCGAACAAGTTTTGAATCTAAGGAGGGCTATGTGATCAAATCCTGGAGATTCAAAGAGCTGAAGTAACTAAGCAGCTGCCTGGTAAAGAGTTGAGTCCAACAAAAAATTTCTGGAACCTTAAAGTGCTGAAGCTATAAGTATGCAAAAGGAATAAACAAATGGGAAGCGAGCAGGAGCTGACACCATTTCAGAGAACTTGCAGAAAGCTTGAGTACAAGGATAGGTCAACATCAAAAGCTGCAAAACAAGACAAGCCAATGAACACAAAGTAGGGTTTGAATTTTTGTCTATCTCTTCAACGAAAAACGTTCAAACTCCTACTACAATAGATGGGGATTTTTCAGAGAAACATAAGACATAACTATACAAGAAATACGAACAACAAGATACAAGAGCATTCGAGCCAAAATATTCAAATACTCACTCGCGCTTTATCAGAAATCCTCAAGCATATTCAAGTCACTTCATCCAACACACACTGTGGAAGATTGACGATGTTAATCAATTTAAGATGAGACTATTGTGAAATCAACTGGGGTCTACACTGCCAAGTATTGAAGAAAGTGTAGTAAGGTTCAATGTTGAACCAAGTTACAATCGAAGAAGAAGAAATTTGTGTGAACGAATCTTGAAGATTCGAGAGTGAAATAACTAAGCAGTTTGCAAACAGTGAAGAGTGAAGTCCTTAAATAGCTAGGCCGTGTGATCAAGGCTATTTGGAATGTATCTTTTGTAACTAAAGTCACCTGTTACATTAGTGAATTCCTCCAGGAGTAGGAGAAGAGTGGTGTATAGGAATTACCCCATCCTCGAACCACTATAAAATGTTGTGCCTTTACTTTATTGCTTTTAAAATTATACATTTTATATTTTGTTGAATATTTGTTATCCAATCAATTGCATAACTCTCTAAAATGCTAATTGTTGATAACCAAAAACTCAAAAGGATGCAAGTGTTGCACTGACTTAAAAAGAAAATTGAATTTGTAAAACAGTTGACTATCTTCAGTTAAGTTACTCTATCAATAGCTTTCTGTAGAGAACTATTGAGTGGTTAACTATTCTGCTGATCTTCAACTTAGCGGTCTAAAAGACTAATATGTTTTCTTAAAACTCTGATTTGAAAAATCGAAAATTTGTAAAGTCTATTCAACCCCCCTTCTAGACTTTACTCAATACCCATTGGGACCTACAAGGGGTATCTTAGTGGTTGGTTCGAAGAACCTTCAACTTTGGTTACTAAACTAGATCTCTATTTTCAAAAAACATTAACACAATTAATTTTTCAAAGTTTTAAAGAGTTATCATTATGGAAGCAAATCTAATTTGTATTCCTATGTTTTCTATTGAAGAATTTGATGACTCGAAAATACATATGCAGGCACATCTTTCTGCATTACATGATGAAATATGGTTTGTCATCGAGGATAGACCCATTAAAACACCAAGGTGAATAGAATTGTTACTAGAGCGTCATTGCGATGAGATAAAGTCAGAAGAGCAAACGGTGAGGTTGACAAACCTAGAAGTGAGTGGACAAACGAGGATAGAAAAAAGCAGAACCTAGATAATGCTGCAAAGGATATTCTATACAAGACGTTGGATAAAGCCATGTTCAACAAGGTCAAGTCATGCAGAACAACAAAAGAGATTTGGGATAAGCTAACTCTAATTTGTGAGTGCACAAAAAAAAAAGGAGAATAAGCTTACAGTTGCAGTCCAAAACTTTGAAAACTTTCAAAATGATGACTGGGGAGTCATTAGATAAGTTGGATGCAAGATTCACAGAGATAACAAATGATTTTTCTGCTCGTTTCAAGGAATATACACAAAAACAAATGTGTATGGAGATTCTAAGAGGCCTTCCAGCTGAGTGGGAAATGATAGTGATATCTTTGATGCACTCGATGGACCTCAGTAAAATTTCAAATCATGAACTATTCTAAGAGTCCTTCCAATTGAGCGAGAAATGAAAGTGATGGCTTTGATGATTAGAAAATATGCAAGCAGGCGCATATCTCTACGTTGCATGATGAAATGTGGTCTGTCGTTGAGGATGGACCTATCAAAATCACAAAAGTGAACACAGTTGTTGCAAGAGCAAGAAGAGCATGAGATGATGTAGTGAGAACTGTTGAGGTTGACAAGCCTAAAAGTGAATAGACAAATGAAGATAGAAAAAATCACAACCTCGACAATGGCTAATGACATTCTTTACAAGACGTTGGACAAAGCTATGTTCAACAAAGTCAAGTCATTCAGGACAACCAAAAAAATTCGGGATAAGCTAACTTTGATCTGCTAGGGCACATAACAAATAAAAGAAACAAGCTTACAGTTGCAGTCCAAAAGTTCGAGAATTTCAAGATGATGACTGGAGGGTCATTGAATAAGTTGGATGCAAGGTTCACTGAGATAACAAATGAATAATCTGCTCTTGGTAAGAAGTATACACATATGGAAATGTGTACCAAGATCTTGAGAGCCCTCCCAGCAGGATGGGAAATGAAAGTGATGGCTTTGAGGCACTCAATGAACCTCACAAAAGTATCAAATCATAAGCTATTTTAAGACCTAAAAGCCTACAAATTCAAGATTAAAAGCAAATAGCAAGATGAGATAGCTGCACCCAAGACTATTGCGTTGACAACAGGAGAGTCTAAGTCAATAGACACAAAGGACATCACTAATAAGGAATAATTAGCCTTAA
Organism: Rehmannia glutinosa; assembly: GCA_016081115.2. Classification (NCBI taxonomy): domain Eukaryota; kingdom Viridiplantae; phylum Streptophyta; class Magnoliopsida; order Lamiales; family Orobanchaceae; genus Rehmannia; species Rehmannia glutinosa. Next base: position 40,366,661 of record CM071932.1, on the reverse strand, counting down.
TGGTCAAGAGACTACAAGTTCTTCAACAAGAACTACATGGGGAACAAAGGATAATCCTCTAAAAGGCATTCAGCTTCTCTAAAGGAAAAGATGAGAGACCCCTCAAGAGAGATGAAAACAAAGTAGAAGACTTATGCTGGAATTGCAGACAGCCAGTCAACAAATACATAAATGATTTGGAATAGAAATTATTTTCAGAGAAAGAATAAAGGAAAGCAAGAAGGTTATGATGGCTGCTGAGACTGAGACATCCAAATGTAAGGAAGCAGAAGAGTCAGAAAGCAGTGAAGCTGACTACTCTTCTGACACTGAGGAAAAGGCATTGATTTGTCTTATGGCAAAAGAACAGGAAGGTGAGGTATTCTTAACTCATCTGATTCAGATTATGATTATAGTGGTCATGACACACACATCATCACCCACTGATCATGATAATTCATTAGGCAAAATGATGAAAGATTTTGAACACATAAAATCCTCACACACACTCCTAATGAGGAAAACAACCAACTCAAAAGACAAAACTCACAGCTGACTGAAGAGCTGAGTGTTCTAAGTCACTTAGCTGATGAGAATAAAGAGTTGAAGGATGAGATAGAAAAGGTCAAAGCAGACTGTGCTGCTAAAGAAAAGAGAGAGCTAGAGCTTAAAAATGTTATTACATGACTCAAATAATCATATAAAACATTGAATAAGTTGATGATGATTCAAAAAGAGATTGGAGACAAAGCAGGACTAGGATTCAATTCCTTTATGAATGCACAAACTCCAAGAGTGATTTTATAGAAAAATGATCCTAAAGCAATGGGGGAATCCAAAATTCCAAGACTCCATTTGTTGCACCAGCATATCACCCAAGGCACACACATGTTGGCCTTGGATATAAAGGAAAAAGTAAGAAACCAGCTGAGTATGCTGAGAGAACTACTGAAACTAAATTCAGAAGACTTTGCCAACAGACTACGAATATGAAAAATTCTATTAAATCAAAAAACAACTATCGAGGATCCCAAAACTTTCAAAATAAGAAATCTTATGATGGGAGTGGTAGAAATTATCCAACACAAGCTAATTGAAATCCACCCATGAAATATCAACAGATTACAAAAGGAAACAAGCACAATACAAAGGCCTAAAAATCAATATAGGCCATCATAAGGCACACAAATCAACACACCTATGCACCTAAACACAATGCACACAATGCAGAATAGTTCCCATACTATCACAAGAATGCAAATGCGCACATGCATACACAGATATACAGACAAGAGACATTTGAATGTAGGAAAAACAACCAAGCAATTTGCTCAAATTCATTATGATTATGGAACTAAAAGATGGCAACCCCTTAGAGTCAGATCATTTGGCTATAAGTTCCTTGGAACACCTTATAGTGCTAAACCCTCAGGACCCACACAGACATGGACACCTAAAGTTTGATTTCATTGATTGTAGGTTCATATAACAGATGAGGGCCAAGGAACCTGGTACATGGATAGTGGTTGTTCTAGACATATGACAAGAAATAAAATTAATCTATCAAAATTAAAGGAAGAAAAAAGAGCTAAAGTCATTTTGGAGGAAATGAAGCTCCAGGGGAAATCAAAGGCATTGGATCCATCAAGAAAAATGCCTTAGAGATCACAGATGTTGCATATATTGAGGGATTAAACTTCAATTTATTAAGTATCGCCAACTCTGTGACAAGAGATATAATGTTGGATTCAACATGGGTGTCTGCCAAATCAAAGATGCGGAGACAAATGAAATAGTGCTATCTTGGATCAGAAAGAAGAACATGTCTGTGATAGATTAGTCAACTGCCACACGAAGCACATGTCTACTAACAAAGAGTACAACTGAAGTAAGTTGGTTGTGGCAGAAGAAACTGAGTCATCTGAATTTCAAGACTATCAACAACCTTGCAAGACATCATCTGGTTGAAGGATTACCAGACTCAATGCATAAAAAGGAAAGTATTTGTGATGCTTGTCAGAAAGGATTCTGCATCTATTGCACATGGATCTACTTGGACCAATAGAACTAGAAAGTGTTAGTGGAAAGAAATATACCCTTGTGGTAGTGGATGGTTTTTCAAGATACACATGGATCGTATTTATGTGTAAGAAGAAGGAAACACTGCAAAAGCTTCCTCAGCTAATGAAAAGTATTCAGAATGAAAAGAGTTAATCCATTATCAAGAGAAGATTAGATAGAGGAATTGAGTTTGTCATTAGGATTATAGCTCAACATTGTGTAGAGAATGAGATTGCTCATGAATTATCAGCTGCAAGAACTCCACATCAGAATAGAGTAGCTAAAAGAAGGAACAGAACACTCAAAGAAAGCTGCAAGGACCATGTTAGCTGAAGTTGGTTTTCCTAAGAGATTTTTGGTTGAAGCTATTAATACAACCTCTTATACTCAAAGTGGATGTATAATCAACATGGATCTGCCCAAAGCACCTTCTGAAATATGGACAACAAGAAAGCCAAATGTGGGATGTTTTCATATATTTGGAAGAAAGTGTTTTATCCACAATAATGAGAAAGATAACTTGAAGGCTTTTGATGCTAAGGTAGATGAGGGAATATTTCTTGGATACTCATCTGAAAGCAAAGCATTCAGATATCTTAACAAAGGGCTATGGTCACAGAAGAGTCAATTCATGTAGTATTTGTTGAAACTAAATGTTAGTGCAGAAGAGTCATTCAGAAGAGTCCTAAGTAGAAAATTGTATTTCAGAAAAGTTAATACTCTTTTAGTGGTAAAATCAGCAGAAGTGGATACTCATTAGAGTTAAGTTAATTGATCAGCTGAGAAGTACAAGTTGACTTGAGAAAAGAAGAGTCACTTTTCAGCAAAGTATGACTCAACGGACATATTTATTGGTTAAGGGACAAAATAAGGTCGTATTTATGAAATGAGAATGTTTTCTAAAATGATGTAAGCATCATTTAATGCGAAATAGTAAAGCGGCAAACAAAACCCTATGATCGCTAAAATTTATCAAGCTAAACCGCAAGTGTAGGACATAATTAATAGACAGTGGCAAGCAAGGTTGTATTCCACAGGGATTGATTAAAGAACACAGAGCACAACAGCGTAGTAGCCTCAATTTTATTGAAACGGTTGAAAATATGAGAATCAATCATCTAACAATCAAAATAAATAACTAAACAACTAACGAGTTTACACGTAGAAAATTAATCAAGGAATAAAAGTGATCTTAAGACTACGATCTCGACATGCATCTCTAAATTATATCCAATTTGTATTTCGCAAAGCCAATTGCACCTTATCTATAGACTTGATTCTTATCCTAGTTCATTCCCTCTTCCAAAGCAAACAAACCGTAGATCAATAATGAATTGCTAGCCTTCCTACTCAACAATTAATATCGACTCCCAAAGGTATATTGAATCAAGTATAAAAAGTCTATAAACATCATAAGCATCCCGACTCTACAATTATTTATGTTGTGACTTTTTTAGTCTCTTGTTGGAACTCATCTCCTGAATTATGAACTAACATATTAAACATGTGAATTATTGATCAGGTAATCCACAAGAATTAAGTACAAGAAACCACAACACTACGAGAAAACTGGTAATAGACATCGGTTTAAAGATATCAGTTTCCAATTTTTTGTGATGTCTTTTAGTATTTAACATTATTTTTTAAATGAGGCAATGTGTATGGCCATATTTTTCCTCTATTAGACATCGTTTTTTCAAACAGATGTCTTTAGCCACCCCATTTTTGGTTTATAACATCATTGTTGACATCGTTTGTCCAAAAATAATTTTAATCTTTCCATTTTTTTAGAAACAATAAAATTTTCCATTTAAAAATAAATAAAACCCATCTGAAAAGCACACTTCTTTAAATCATTTGAACACCGTTGAAATTAGGGCTGTTTAAACGCTAACACTATCAAGTAGAAAAGAGAAAGCAAAAATAAGAAAATATGAAACCCCTGCATGTGAGTCAAGCTTGAGGATTCTTCTTCACTATTTGGTCTTCACTGTTAACCGGAAGATTCTTCTTCACTATTTGTTCAGAAATCACCCCCTACCCGCTGTGCAAAAAAAAATTGAATTCCCTCAACCTCCGCCGCTCTGAAATGTCCACCACTGGTCCACCGCGTATCTAGTATTGAGTTTACCACCATCCACCGACCCATCGGTCTTGAGGTGCAAGCACGTGAGGTACTTGAAACCCTAGCCCCCAAATTAGTCAAATTCTATTTTGGGGAATTTTGTCATGGTGGTCGGAGTTGTATTCGTTTTTTTTTTCTTCTGCGATGATATTCTTTTTAACGGTGGACTCAGAGAGAGGAAGTAAAGCTTTAAAAAAGTTCACAATATATTATGCTTTGAAATGTACTATGCCTAATTTTATGCATATGAGGCACGACATCTAATTGAAATGTACTATGCCTAATTTTATCTTTGTGAGGCGATATATTTGTTTGTAGGTCCCAAGGGGTGTGAGTAAGGTTTAGAAGGAGGGAGTTGAATAAACCTTACCAACTTTTCAGTTTTAGTCCTTTTAAAATATTACAGAGTTAACACAAACAGCTGAGTCCTTGAGGGACATCTAAGTTGGTTATTCAAATAGAGTTAGCCACTCAAACACTCGATAGAGTGTTGATAGAATAACTCAATTGTTAACCCGAACCTTAACTTGGTTGTGTTGGTTTTATCAGCGGAAGATTTAACACCCTTTGATTTGTTTTAAACTTGTTTTAACACTTGATTTTAGCACTTGGTTATTAAACAGTTGGATACCAAATAGGTTTATCAACAGATATAACGTAAGTATGCAGAAATGTAAATGTGCTGAAAAATAAATGACACAGTTAATTTTTATAGAGGTTCGAAGATGGGGTAATTCTTATAATCCTCTCTTCTCCAACTCCTGGAGGAATCCACTATGTAAAAGATCTGTTTACAAAGTGGTCAACAGTCTAGAGACAGCCTTGGTCACACAGTTGGCTTCTCTTCCGACTCAGCTTCTTCACAGGGCAGTTGCCTTGCTACTTCAACTCACTTTCTCAAGCTCTTGGATTTGATCACGAAGCCCTCCAATAACTTGATACTGGTTCGACCTTGAACCTTCCTACAATCCTCCTTGGAAAGTAGACCCCTTTTGATTCTTCAAAAGTTTCCTCTTCAACAGTTTAAAGTTGTCTTTCCTTCACAGCTTATGTTGGATCGATTTCCTTTGAGTTTCAGGCTTGAGGATTTGCTTGAATATCTTTGAGAATATTTGCAGGTTAATAGTTCGAATAATGTTTGCTTGTTCGTGGTTCAGGTTACCTTTTCTCAATGAAATTCCTCAGCCTTTTATAGTAAACTTTCAAAAATCTCCCCGTTGAAGAGATAGGCTGATTTTCAAAGGTCACTTATGTTCGTTGGCTTGTCTTTTCTTGGTCCTCAATCTTGAGATGTAGACCATTCCTCGTATTAAATGAATTTGCAGCTTTTCAGGTTCTGACACGAGGTGCAGTGCTTCCCATTGGTTTATTCCTTTTGCACGCTTCTGGGATTGGGACTTTAAGACCTAGCAGCATGGAAGTATTACTTATTTAAGTAATGTTCTTGACTTCTGTGCAACGGATTCATTTCAGTTAACTCCTCTTGGCTGCTGCCTTTTTCCCCAGGTGACTTGAGTCTGCTCCAATCATTGGAAGACTCATCTGTCACTTCAACTTGAGACTTGGCTTCTTGAGTTGACTTTGACTGACTCTTCACACAGTTGTTCCTCAGCTGATACATTTTCAGTCGAGTTCTTGATCTTCTATCTTGGCCATACTCAACTGTTACACATCGGAGTCTTCACTTCAGTCTTTAGTTGACTTCTTGTATTTCCAGGCATAGCTGACTTGACTCAGCTTTTCCAGCCCTATCTATTACAATGAAAATTACAAGGAAAATGGGGTGCCAACTTTCTAGTTTAAGTTTTACATGGCATTCATCAAAATCTATAAAATAAATTTCCCAACAATTTCCCCCTTTTTGATGATGCCAAAACTTAAAAACATTCAAGAAAATATAAACAACAAAGATACATACAGACAATGCAGTAACAAAGAATGTATGCGTAGAATTGATCGTTTTATTGAACATAGCATTATTGTCCTTTACACGGTTGTTTACATTTAGTATCAGAGCATTCTATATCAAAGCAAAATACAGACATCTATGCTAGGATATAAATACAAAGTGAAAAATTACAGAACACTTCAATAAATATACAGATGACTTACAAAAATGTATTTACATAAGTAAAATACATGAAGGGTTCGCAGCAACACTTCATCGCCTTCGCTGCCTCCTTCTTTCCTCTTCAGCTTCTTTTCCCTTTCTTTCTTCTTTCTCAGCTTTCTTCTTCTTCTCATAGGCTCTCTTCGCAGCAGCATCCTTCCTCTTCCTCTCGAGCCATAGATGAATTTGTCTTTCATTTTCCTCTTCCTGTCTTTTCACGGCCTTAGCATTCTTCCTTGCCACCTCCAGATTTGCCACTTCATACCCAACCCAGTAGAGTCTCCCCTTCTTTCCGGGATCTACATATTTGATATTCTTGGGTCTTGGACGAGGTCGAGAACCTGTTCCTCCACCACTTCTTCCTCCTCCTCCGGGTGTGTCTTGCACGGAGTCTTCGCTTACCGGTGAATAGTCTTTGGTAGTCTGTTACTTATCAGCTTCTTCGCACAATTTAAGACCCTTCTCCCAGTACAGATCCCAGGCTTGGGCTAGTGACATCTTTTGGAAATAGCCTTCGAATTTGAGCGTCTTAAATTCTTCAACTAATCTTGGCTCGGATCCATTGTCAGGAATGGAATCTTGATCCTTCCCTACCAGAATGCCTCCGTATTGTTTCAAAACTTCTTCGATGTAGGCATTCGTCTTCTTGTCGAACTCCACCATCCCTGCTTCTACGATACGCCTTTTCTCCGACATTGGCACATCAGAGTGTTTAATCGACAGAGTTACTGGAAGTTTGCTGATAATTGAAGCCGTAACATGACCCTGCTGAGGGGTTTCAGCAATCATTAACGTCAAGTCCTTCGAATGTTCCCCCTCAGCTGCTTTTCCATTCTTCTTCTCAGCTGTCATCATCTTGACTTCAGACTCTTTCAACTTTTCTTCTTTTAAACTCCATAGGGACTCCTCTTCCCCCTTTTTGGCATCATCAAAGGAAAGAGGGACCCCAGGGAACATACATGCGAGCATAAAGTCGAGTCTGTTGAGAGCCGAATTCTGTTTGGAGTCTGCTGCGCCATAAGCTGTCCGAAATTCTGAACGAGTGGCTTTGGACTCGGCTACCACCAATTTCATTTCAGCCATGAGAAGGCTGAATTTTGCATTCATGGTCTCCTCAAGTCGCAGAACTTCTTTTCTCTGAAATTCACACAGTAGTTCCATTTCTGTTTTGTGAGAGGCATGCAACCTCACAATATATTCTTGCATTTTGTGCCTGATCAAAGTGTTGTCAGCGCTCCAAACAAGCATTCTATTGTATAGTGCCTTGAAGTAGCGAACTTGCTCGAGGCGCATGGCACTTTGCTGTTGAGACCATTCCCTGATCCTTACCACGATCCCTCTCAAATCTGCTGTGAGGGTGGCATCTCTATTGTCCAGTCGTAAGTCTAGTGAGGCTTGGTGCCGTTCAATCTTCTCAATCTCCTCACAGATCTTCTTGAAGACTTCACGAATCTCAAATGTCTCACCTGATTCAGCTGCCGGCCATTCTGTATTGAAATCAAAATCTGCTGGTACAATAGAGTCGGTAGGGATTACGAGATCTTCTCGTACAGTGAACCGTCGTTGCTCTTTAGCGGTCTCTTCCTCTAGCTCAGGCAAGCCTAGAGAAAATGGAAACACTTATTCAAAGGCATCATCGCGCACATATGGGATGGTCTATGCGGTTTATGCCTGTGATGTCGCAGCTTGATTGATCTCAGCTGTAGTAGTTTCTCCTGATCCTGTCACAGCTGTGGGAGCCTGTGATGATGTTAGTGGAGTTGTTACTGCTGCAGCTGTGGGAGCCTGTGCAGATGACTTTGTTTCAACCGGGCGATGGGAGATTTTGCGAATCGATCGAGCCTCAGCCGTCTTAACAGCTTCTTCGGTCTCAGTAGATTTCTCTAATTGAATTACCGGATCCTCTGCTGCAACATCAGTGTCATTGGATGATGATGAGATTTGCGGGTTGGCTCATCATCGGTTAAATTTTTACGAAAGCGGCTTTATCACTTGGTGACTCGTGGTTTTGAGAACATCCTCACCGGGTCCTTTGATCCGCAATGGGGTGGACTCGGCTTCATCTTCGACCCCAAGAATGATGTATCAAGGTTCTTCTTCGGGAGTCATGAAGTGCACTTATCTCCTCTTCTATTTCAATGCTTTGAACAAGAGAAATGTTCTGTGTCTCTTAAGCTTTACCAAGGGAAGTCTCAACCTCCCTTGGGCCTTCACTACCTCCAAAGCCTCAAGCTGCAAGAGGCCTTCAAGATTCCCTTCGACACGATCGCAGGTCTTAGGGTCTTGACCCATGCATCCATAGGAGTATCAACCTCTGGATTGCATCTCCATCCTGTGCCTCGATCGAACAACAAGTCATCACCCTTCAAAGCGGTGACATTTGGTGGGACAGACTCAACCGTCCAAGCTTCGTCAATATCAATGATGTGGTTCTTTCCCGCCTTCCACTTCGCCTCCTTGCTTCAAGGTTGAGTCATCTCTGACATCCTCCCGACCTGCTGCGGTGGAGAGAGTTTCCCCCTCGGTGGCACACCACCGAGTGATCGATGATGGGGTCACTCGCTCCCGACTCGCACTTTTTCTTTTGAATACTCGGTACCGGGCCAGTGGTAAAACACCTTCTTCGGGGTTGGCTCAACTTGGGTGCCCAAAATCCCAGTTTCATTGCCAATTCCCTTAGACCCATCCTCCAAAAGCACCGGAGACGTGGCTACAGCGATGTTTGTGGCAATCTGCTGCACCACTCCCAAAGGGTCTATTTGCAGGAGAGATTGTGAGGACTCCCCTGGTCCTTCAAGCATCTGTTGTTCATGCATTTGCCTGGATTCCCTCAGAGCTTGCTGCATTTCTGACTTCTCTGCTGCAGCAATGGGTTCCTCATCACTCTGTGAGTATATGTCTAGATGTGTATGAGTGTGAGATGGAGACTTTGTGAATTCACACATCTTGGCTTTTTCTAGGACACGGGCTTCCTCGGCAGCCTTTTCTTTCTCATTTTCCTTGATGATTCGAAGGATATCCATGCAATTTTCTTCATCAAGAGCCTGGCGTACCGTGGCAACACTGTGAAATTGCAGCAAATCCTCTTCTTCTTCGATATACTCAGGGTGTGTGAACGTCTCCCTTGAGTGATCTAGCTTCCATGCTCTCCATTCTCTAAGATGGTGCTTAATGTCTGGTTATATTGGAGAGTACATGATAACATCGTCATCATGTTCTTCTTGTCCTTCCTGTTCTGGGATTGAAGGCAAGATACTCTGCTGCTCCTCTCCTTCAGCAGCATCAGTAGTTGGTGGAGAGACAACTTTTTCAACGGGATGTTCAGTTGTCTCAGCTGCTTCACTATCCTCAGTTGTCTTCTCCACAGCTGGGTCTTCAATAGGCCGCTGATGATCACCCTCAGCAGACTTGGCAGGTACATTAATCACTTCAGGAGACTGCATTTCCTGAGTTTCAGTAGTCTCAGATGCTTTCTCCAGCTGAGTGGCAGACTCAATTGTCTTCTCAAGATTGTATTTCTTGACTAGCCTTCGTTTACGAGATGGGAGCAGTGGAACCTCTAGTTTAATATCTTTAGGTTCCTCAAAAGTGAAAGCTTTCTGAATTTCCTTAGAGGCAGCTGCCTTTCTTGTCTTGGTAGTCCTCTTCTTCCTTATGGTTGGAGAAGGGATTTGGGTTTTCTTCTCAGCCTCGGCTGCAGGGGTAGGAGACACGGCTACATGGGCAGGTGACTCGGCTGCGGGCGGAGACACTACCGCATGCATGGGTAGGTGACTCACTGCGGGGCGGCATCCTTTTTCTTAGCTACAGGGGCAACCTTCTTCTTCGCAGCTGCAGGGGCAGCTTTTTTCTTTGGAGGAGGGGTAGCAACTGTGTCCTCGGGTTCAGCTGAATCCCCCTCACTTGTGTCCACTTTCTTCGCGTGGGCTCTCTTCTGGGCTCCTGAGAGATTCGCCCTGAACATCTTCTTGTTGACATGAAAGGATTTTCCATGTCGAAGGGGAATACCCTTCACTTCCATCAAGTGGCCAATTACGAGGCCATATCCAAGAGATCCTCCAAAGGATCCGTCATCCTTGAACGTCTTATTCAACACATTCAGGCAGAGTCTGATGTACACGAACTCAGCCCAGTTGACTTTCTTGCCATGTATGATCGCAGCCATGACGATCAGCTTAGTCTTTGATAGCTGGTTGAAGCTGCCAAACTTCATGTCTACACACTTGGAGACGACATCCATCAACTTATGATAGTCGTCCTTCAACAATTTCTTCTCAGTTGTGTAGACCACCTTAGCAACACACTCTGGTTTGGCTATCTCTTTCCATGCAGCAGCCAAATCAACATTAGCTTCATTTATCTCCTTCATGCCATCCGAAGGCAATAAACAAGCGATTAGCGCAAGGTCTTTAGCATTTATCAAAATATCCTTGCGGTGGGACAAGACTTGATTCCTTCGTCCCATACACTTAACGTTAACATAGAACCGTGCTACCTCCTCGAGATAGGTATGCGAGTATTCCAAAGTCAGAAAAGCTTTGAGACCTGACTTTTCTAGCATCTAAACGATCTTCTTAACAAGGGATTTATCAAAACCCTGCTTCACCATACCTTTGAAATCCACTGACGATCCTGAGTGGATTTGCTTCGATAGCTTGACGAAATCAAACTTAGGTGCCATTTTCAGAGATTTTCACCGACTGAAACTTGACGAACTTGCTTGAGAACACTTAGGGTTTGCGAGAGAGAAATAACTTGCTTTCTTTTTGCTTGAAGATGAACAGTTTCGAATGAGAGAGAGAAAGCTAGAAACTAGATATATAAGGGTTATGAAAGGACATGTCTCCAGATTTTTAAATTTTGATCGAGATCAACGGTTCAGATTTAGCACGTCAAACCGCATTTAATTTCTTGCATTTAATGCGGCAGCATTTATATCCAATCATATGCTTACTGTGCAACTTTATACTGTACCCATCATCATTATGCTGACATCATCCTTAAAAATATTCCCGCTCATTAAAAACGACTGCGTTTTTGTCACTTAGCTCATAAATGACTCGTCTTATATCAAAAATGATTTAACTCTGCTTCTCTCCTTTCATTAAGTGACTCAGCTGTCAGCTAACTCGATACAGCTGACTTTCCGACATAGTTGTTTCACATGGCTGATTCATGAAACTTGTTCAATTTTCATCTTCTCATCTTCCATCTCTTCTGATTGAGTCTTCTGAGTGTCAACTCAGCTCAATTAACCCTAGCTCATGCTTAAGTTCTTCAAATCTTGATTCACACATAGGCTTAGTGAATATATCAGTTAACTGCTTATCAGTTGAGATATATTCCAAAGTGATGTCTTTCTTTTCAACATGATCTCTTATAAAATGATATCTGACATCAATATCCTTCGTTCTTGAATGTAACACAGGATTCTGAGTGATTGCAATAGCACTTGTGTTATCACACATAATTGGAATCTCTTTTTCTTTAATCTCATAGTCTCTCAGCTGCTGTCTCATCCATAAGGCTTGGGCACAACAATTTTGCCGCAGCCTATGTACTCTGCTTGGTGTGGATGTGGCTATTGAGTTTTTCTTCTTGCTAAACCAGGAAACCAATCTGTTTCCAAGCATTTGACATGTACCTGAAGTACTTTTCCTGTCAACTCTATATCCAGCATAGTCAGAGTATGAATAACCAATAAGCTTGAATCTATCTTCCTTAGGATACCATCGGCCAACTTCCTGGCATCCCTTCAAATACCTTAGGATTCTCTTAGCTGCGGTCATGTGGCCCTCTTTTGGTGCAGATGGAAATCTTGCACATACACTTACTGCAAAGGTGATGTCTGGTCTGCTGGCTGTTAAGTAGAGCAATGATCTAATAAGAGCTCTATATCTGGTTTGATCTACAGCCTTGCCATCTGCATCCATGTCCATCTTGACTAATGTGTTCATTGGTATTTTCACAGAAGACTTCTCTTCCATACCAAATTTCTTCATTAAATCTCTGGTATATTTTGTTTGACTTATGAAGGTTCCATCCTTCAATTGCTTAACTTGAAGAACTAGGAAGAAGGTCAGCTCTCCCATCATGCTCATTTCAAATTTGCCTTGCATGAGGTTTGAGAACTTATCACACAACTCTTTATTTGTGGATCCAAAAATGATGTCAACCATATATATTTGAACAAGCAGTATACTCTCTACATCTTGAATCCTGAAGAGTGTTCTGTCCACTTTGCCTTTGGTGAATCCATTGTCAGTTAGAAATAGAGACAATGTATCATATCATGCTCTTGGTGCTTGTTTCAATCCATATAGTGCTTTCTTGAGCTTGTACGCCTTATCTCCAATGGTCTTCTGCTCAAAACCTAGAGGTTGTTCAACATAGACTTCTTCCTCTAGCAGTCCATTTAGAAATGCACTTTTCACATCCATTTGATATACAGTGAAGTTCTTGTGTGCAACATAGGCAAGAAGCATCCTTATTGCTTCTAATCTAGCAATAGGAGCAAATGTTTCATCAAAATCTATTCCCTCTTCTTGGAAATACCCTTTGGCTACCAATCTTGCTTTGTTTCTTACCACAGATCCTTCCTCATTCATCTTGTTTCTGAAAACCCATTTTGTGCCAATAACATTTTGATGGGTTGGTCTCTCGCACCAATTCCCATACCTTGTTCTTTTCAAACCGATTGACTCTTCTTGCATGGCTTGAATCCAATGTGTGTCATCCAATGCTTGAGACACATCTTTTGGCTCTATTTGGGAAATAAAACATGTGAACATTGCTTCTTCTTTGAGCTCGGGTCCGCAGTTCTAACACCATCTCTAACATCTCCAATGACTAACTCTGTGGATGGTCTCTCGGCCATCTCACATCAAAGTTGGAGCAAGTTAGCCGGATTCACCGTCTCGCAACTAAGTTGTCTTGAATAGCTTCTTCATCATCATTCACCGTAGACTTTTCAAATTGTGTTTGAGATTCACCATTTCATCTTCATCCGGGTTGATTACTCTTACTTGGCTTCAACATAAGGACTCTTCTGCATAGTTGGTTGATTCACTAACTCTTCAATGTCTTCTCCACTCACATTAGGTTCATCAAAAACCACATGGATAAACTCTTCTGTGACCATAGTCCTCTTGTTCAGCACTCTATAGGCTTTGCTCTCAGCTGAGTATCCCAAAAAGATACCTTCATCAACTTTAGCATCAAAAGCCTTCAAATTATCTTTGCCATTGTTGTGGATGAAACATTTACATCCAAATATCCTAAAGTACCCAACGTTTGGCTTTCTCCCTGTCCAGATTAAATAGGGAGTTTTGGTCAATTGCCTATTTATCATATATCTATTTTGAGTGTAGCATGATGTGTTAATAGCTTTAGCCCAAAATCTCTTAGGCAATACAACTTCAGCTAACATGGTTCTCGGGCTTCTTCCTGAGAGTTCTTTCCTTCTTTCACTACTCCATTCTCACTGTGGAGTTCTTGCTGCACAGGATAACTCATGAGCAATACCATTTTTCGACACAAATCTTGAGTTATTATTCCATTTACAAACTCAGTTCCTCTATCAGATCTTATCTTTATAATTGTTTGGCTCTTTTCATTTTGAACTCTTTTCATCAGCTGAGGTAACTTCTGCAAGGTTTCCTTCTTTTTGCACATGAAGATTGTCCATGTATATCTTGAATAATCATCTACCACCACTAAGGTGTATTTCTTTCCACTTATCTTTTGGTGGTTCAATCGGACCAAATAAATCCATATGCAACATATGCAATATCCTTGTTGAAGAAGGACTAGGCTTATCCTTGAATGAAGATTTGATTTGCTTTCCCATCTGGCATGCATCACATACACTTTCCTTCTTGTAAATTGAGTCTGGCAATCCTTCCACAAGATGACTCCTTGCAAGCTTGTTGATTGTCTTGAAATTCAGATGACTCAGCTTCTTGTGCCACAACCAACTTGATTCGGTTGTACTCTTTGCTAACAGACAAGTGCTTGGTGTGCATGAGACCCGATCTACCACATACATATTCTTCTGTCTTGAGCCTTGTAGCACTATTTCATTTGATTCAACATCTTTGATCTGACACACTCCCATATTGAATCCAACATTGTAGCCCTTATCACAGAGTTGGCTGATGCTTATCAGGTTGAAGTTGAGGCCTTCAACATAAGCAACATCTGTGATTTCCAATCCATTTTTCTTGATAGATCTTGTGCCTTTGATTTTCCCTGGAGCTTTATTTCCTCCAAATATGACTTTTACACCTCTAATCTCCTTGAATCTTGATAGATTTTTCTTGTTCCCTGTCATGTGTCTGGAACAGCCACTATCCATGTACCAGGTTCCTTGGCACTCAGCTATTCCTTGAACCTGCAATCAAGGAAATCAGTTTTTAGGTACTTGCCTGGGTCCTGAGGGGTTAGTGTTGTAAGATGATCCAACCAACCTATAGCCAAATGACTTGACTCTAAGAGGTTGTCATATATCTTTGCCATAATCATAATTCACTTTGGCAAATTGCTTGGGGGCTTTAGGTTCATACAGCTGTCTCTTTTGTCTGTATTCATGTGTGTGTGTTTTAGCAATTACCTTCTTTGGGTAGTTGTGATATTTTTGAGTGTAGTGCCTGGGTGCATATGTGTGCTGATAATAACTCTTTTGCCTTTGGAATGACCTTTCTTTGAGGTTTAGGTCTTTGCCATCTGGCTTGTATTCCATTGGTTTTTGCTGATACTTCACATTGTTCCAATCAGCTTGGCTTGGGTAGTTTCTACCATTCCCATCATATGAGTTTCTCTTATGAAACTTCTGGGGTTTTTGGTAGCTCTGTTTATTCTTCACAAAGTACTTTCTATTTGGAGTTTGCTTTGAGGAACTCTCTTTTGGATTTCTTCTCAGTTGTCCTCTTAGTATACTCAATCATTTGTTTTCCTTTCCCTTTATATCCAAAGCCGTTTGTTTGTTATTGTGCTTTGGGATGAATGTGGGTGCAACATTTGGTGTTTTGGATTTCTAAGATGCTTCATTGATTGAAGATATTTTTTTCCAAAATCACTCTAGGAGTTTAACTGTGCACAAAGGAGTTGAATCATATGCCTGTCTTATCTCCACATTCTTTTTGACTCATGATTAGATCATCCAATGATTTGGATGCCTTTGTAAATGAGGCAATCACATTTTTAAGATCATTTTCTCTATTTTCTACAGCAGCTATCTTTGCTAATAGTTTAGCATTCTCAGCCTTCAGTTCTGTGTTCTCATAAGCTATGTGACTTAGAGTACTCAGCTCCTTAGTCAGCTGTGAGTTTTGGCTTTTGAGCTGGCCATTTTCCTCATTTAGAAGTGTGTGTGAGGATTTAATGTGCTCAAAGTCTTTCATCATTTTGCCTAATGAATCATAAAGATCAGTGGGTGATGAAGTTTGTGTATCACAATCACTATCACCTGAATCTGAATGAGATGAATTAGAGTGTACCTCATCTTCTTGGTCTAGTTGATCTTGTTCTTTAGCCATAAGGCAGATCAAGGCTTCTTCTTCAGAATCACTTAAGTAGTCAGCTTCACTACTCTCTGAGTCTGCTGCTTCTTTCGACTCAGCTGTCTCAGCTGTCTCAGCAGTCTCAGTAGCCAACATGGCTTTCTTCTTTTCCTGTCTTATTTCTCTGAAGACTTTTCTTTCTTCTTCATTCCTGTATTTATTGACTGGGGGATATGAACAGTCAATTGCAAAATGTCCTGGTTGTCTGCAATTCCAACACAGGTTCTCAGCTCTTTGGTCAGCTCTTTCTGTCCTTGGGTTATCAGCTCTCTGATATTCAACCCTTTGATGCTCAGCTCTCTTGGGTGGCCTATCTTCCCTTGACTTAGAGGGAGCTGAATGTCTCCTGGAGGTTTCACCCTTGTTTCTCTTATATTTCTTATTGAAGAACTTGTTGAATCTTTTACCCATTAGGGCTATTTCCTCCTGGTCTATAGCTTCCTTGGGTTCAGCCTCTTTCCATCCTTGACTATCAATGCAGCTGTCTTGGGTACAACTATCTCCTCTTGATCTTTTCTTCTCAGTTCAAACTCATAGGCTTTGAGGTCTGAGAATAGCTCATGATTGGATGTTTTTTATAGGTCCATTGAATGCCTTATAGCCATGGTCTTCATTTCCCATTCAGCTGGGAGGCTCCTCAAGATCTTCATACACATCTCCTTTTGTGTGTATTCCTTCCCAAGAGCTGAAAGCTCTGTTGTGATCTCAGTGAATCTTGCATCCAGCTGATCCATAGATTCTCTTGCACACATTTTGAAATTTTCAAATTTTTGAACAGCAACAGATAATTTATTCTCTTTAATTTGCTCTGATCCTTCACAAATTAAAGTTAGTTTATCCCAGATTTCTTTTGCTATTTTGCAGGATTTGACTTTATTGAACATTGCTTTGTCCAAAGTCTTGTAGAGTATGTCCTTGGCCACATTGTCCAAGTTGTATCTCTTTCTATCATCGTTTGTCCACTCAGTCCTTGGTTTTTCAACTAGGGCTGGTCTTTCTTCAGCAGCAGCTTCTTCTCCTTGAGCTGCAGCTGCTCTCCTTACAGCTGTGTTTACTTTCAATATCTGCAGTGGCCCATCCTCTATCACAAGCCACATTTCATCGTGTAGAGCAGATAGATGAGCCTGCATACGAATTTTCCAGTCATCAAATTCCTCAACAGTGAACATAAGAATACGTGTCAGATTTGCTTCCATGATAATAACTTTGCTAAGAATGAGAGATTTTGAAAAAGCAAGTGTTAAAAACTTCTTTGAAAGATTGGAGATCTAGTTCAGTAACCAGTGCGGAAGGCTCAATGAACCAACCGCTCTGATACCACTTATAGGTCCCAAGGAGTGTGAGTAAGGTTTAGAAGGGGGAGGGTTGAATAAACCTTACCAACTTTTCAATTTTAGTCCTTTTAAAATATTACAGAGTTAACACAAACAGCTGAGTCCTTGAGGGACAACTAAGTTGGTTATTCAGCAGAGTTAGCCACTCAACCGGACTCGATAGAGTTTGTTGATAGAATAACTCACTTTGTTTAACCCGAACCTTAACTTGGTTTGTGTTGGTTTTATCAATGAAGACTTAACACCCTTTGATTTGTTTTAAACTTGTTTTAACACTTGATTTCAGCACTTGGTTATTAAACAGTTGGATAGCAAATATGTTTATCAACAGATATAATGTAAGTATGCAGAAATGTAAATGTGCTGAAAAATGAATGACACAGTTAATTTTTATAGAGGTTCGAAGATGGGGTAATTCTTCTAATCCTCTCCTCTCCAACTCCTGGAGGAATCCACTATGTAAAAGATCTATTTACAAAGTGGTCAACAGTCTAGAGACAACATTGGTCACACAGCTGGCTTCTCTTCCGACTCAACTTCTTCACAGAGTAAACCTTTTGCTACTTGACTCACTTTCTCAAGCTCTTGGATTTGATCACGTAGCCCTCCAATAACTTGATACTGGTTCGACCTTGAACCTTCCTATAATCCTCCTTGGAAAGTAGACCCCTTTAGATTTTTCAAAAGTTTCCTCTTCAACAGTTTGAAGTTGTCTTTCCTTCACAGCTTGTGTTGGATCGATTTCCTTCGAGTATCATGCTTGAGGATTTGCTTGAATATCTTTGAGAATATTTGCAGGTTAATAGTTCGAATAATACTTGCTTGTTCGTAGTTCAGGTTACCTTTTCTCAATGAAATTCCTAAGCCTTTTATAGTGAACTTTCAAAAATCTGCCCATTGAAGAGAGAGGCTGATTTTCAAAGGTCACTTATGTTCATTGGCTTGTCTTTTCTTGGTCCTTAATCTTGAGATGTAGACCCTTCCTCGTATTAAATGAATTTGCAGCTTTTCAGGTTTTGACACGAGGTGCAGTGCTTCCCATTGGTTTATTCCTTTTGCACGCTTCTGGGATTGGCACTTTAAGACCTGGCAGCATGGAAGTATTACTTATTTAAGTAATGTTCTTGACTTCTGTGCAACAGATTCATTTCAGTTAACTCCTCTTGGCTGTTGCGTTTTTCCCCAGGTGACTTGAGTCTGCTCCAATCATTGGAAGACTTATCTGTCACTTCAACTTGAGACTTGACTTCTTGAGTTGACTTTGACTGACTCTTCACACAGCTGTTCCTCAGCTGATACATCTTCAGTAGAGTTCTTGATCTTCTATCTTGGCCATACTCAGCTGTTCCACAGCGGAGTCTTCACTTCAGTCTTTAGTTGACTTCTTGTATTTCCAGGCATAGGCTTGACTCGGCTTTTCCAAATTTATCTATTACAATGAAATTTACAAGGAAAATGGGGTGCCAACTTTCGAGTTTAAGTTTTACATGGCATTTATCAAAATCTATAAAATAATTTCCCAACATTGTTTTTATGCATTTCTTGGAGTTATTTTATTTTATTTTAACATAAGTATTATGAATGCATATTTCAGGCATGACGACAGACGACTTGTTCCCCCTCTTTGATAATTATGGAAAACTGGTTGAAGTATTCATCCCAAGAGACTGGAGGTATATAATTAGATGTTTGTATGCTTGTATCTGTGTTTATTTTATTGTGGTTTCAAAACTGATTAAAGAGTAACTTGATCTCTATATCTTGTTTTTTGGAATCTGTAGGTTTCTTAATTGTGGTTTCGAATTGATGAAAAGTATGTTGGCGAAAATTTATGGTGTATGGTTTCTGTTTGAAGAAAACGGCTGGAATAGAGTGTTTAGGATTAGTCTCCGCAAGATGAAAACGCCCCGTATACTGAGTACTTACGGTTCCGACGCTCGCCTCTAAGATACAACCACGTTTAACAGTCCTGGTGAGCAGCACAGCAAAACCGGAACAACAGCGAACAACAAGTTGTTCTTGACTTCCAAGCTTTTGAAGGCAGGATGTCAATATGCTCGTATGATCCAAAATGACAGGTTATTATCTGAGTTTTTCGTGTATTTTTTTCATCGGTAGAGTCGAGTAAATATAGGCCACAGTGCCTCGTATGGAAAGATCGCGTCTTTTGGCTCGAAAAGACACCTTTTGCATTGAACAGACGCACTTTTTCGCAGGGAGCACGACCAAAGCGCACGGCGTGCGCGCCGCCGTCGTGTGCGAGCGCAAAACTTCCGGCACCTAGCACGACCCAGACGCATGGGTCGTGCCCCACTGTCTTGCGCTGGCTCGCAACTCTGCGGCAGGTAGCACGACCCGACCGCACAGGCCGTGCTCCTTCCCGTGCGCGGGTCCGAAATGTTTCCCAGGTTGAACTCATTTAATTAATTAAATCTATTTAATTAATTACAAAATTAATTAAACATTTAACTTTAAAGGTTTTTGGTCCAAAAAGAATAAGGGCCTTGAAGCCCAAGCCGGGCCGGCCGGCGGCGGCGGCAGCGTGTGTGCTTTGAACCAACCCACAAGCATGTAGGTCCTCACCCCTTTAAAAACTTGGGTGCCCCCAAGGGCCCAAACCCATATGTCCAATTTGGGATAAATAAAGTGTGCAATTTGCCTCCTTTTTCCTATGTGGGATGGAGCATCTCTTCTTCCCCACATTTACCATTTTCCATACCATTTATTTGTATTAAGTGGCTAACTTCTAGCATTAATTTCTCATTCACCCGGAATCGGTTTTGAGAAATTCCAAATGCTATTCTCATCTACTCTCTTAGTAGAATTTTTACAAATAATTTAATTCCATTTATCACGAATGGAAATCACTTAATTATTTGGTCAAAATCGGGTCAACACCCATTTCTCAAAGACCAAATTCCAACAAAGTAGTTCCATGTTGAAATGTTAATTTATTTTCTTTTAGTTAGTGAGTGCAATTTCACTGATTTTGTTATACACGGTTGTCCTTTTCATTTTTGTATGTTTACATGTGTTCATGTGAGTTCAAAATGTTATTAACCTTTGCATAGGTGTAGATTTGTTGTATCTGTCTGCAAATCATGGTTTGAAAATGTAGTGAACTATGAAAACAATGTGATTGTTCCTGTTGATTTTGGCTATGCATATGTCTGCCTTATTTCTTTATCTAGGATCCTGTTCACAGGTCACAAAAGAAGAATCGAGGCTCCTGTTCACAGGTCCATAGGGAGGTCCAGAAGCCGCCAAGGCCAAGGTAGGATTCTGTTTTTTTTTTTTTTTTTTAATTTAACTTTTTCTGCTTTGTTGTAAATACATCTTTCCCTGGCATTTATGGCATAATTCTGTTAAGATTACAGAATCAGCTTCCTCGGTATCTGCTTTTGGTAGTATTAATTTATACTGATGTAGAACAGGGTGCATATATATTACGAAATGTTAACTAAAAACCTTTTTTCAAGAAAAAAAGTCACTTTTGTTTCTTTCTATATTTGTTAGCTTTCATCACATTGAAGTAACATTGGATTTTGTATAATAAGCTGAAACATGTTGCCTGAGGATGGATAAGTCGATATTGGGTAACTCTAAAATTTCCTTGAAATATGATATAATTCACATGTTTAATTGTCTTAATCATGGGGATACAAGGATAGGGTCCCCAATCAGTTGAAGCATTATACGACTGATTAGCAACTCTGTTTTGTGAATCAGTTTATTTTCACTCAGATTGATTTCTAAGTTATGCTTATTATTTATTTGTGTACGCAGTAAATTCTCAAGCAGCCCTGGAACGGGCAAAGATGACGGTTACCCTGAAGATCTCAGTTCACAATGGGAACCTTGTGGTTCATGGGAAAACCATACTCACTGGAGTTCCTAACAACATTGTTCTTACTCTAAGATCGGGTGTAGGCCTCGTTGCAGGTGCATTTATTGGTGCCACGGCTTCTAATAGCAAGAGCCTGCATGTCTTCCCAGTTGGTGTCCTAGAGTAAGCACTAGACTATCCTCGAAGTATCATTTTGTTTCTATGATCTGTTGCATAATCCACTAGCTTTTAAATATACATGCCTTTTTGTTAGCTGGCTGCTAGTATTTATTTGATGCTTGGTCGTGCTTGATATATCTGTTTATCGTTCTAAGATATGCAGAGTCCAGAGGGGTTGGCATTTAAAATGGTGTCTAATATGTATTAGAAACACCTATCATGATATGTAACTCAATCTGAAAATGCACGATGGGCCTTGCTGGGTTTGCTAAAGTCTAAGAGCTGTCAAAATTACTAGAAGAATGACGAATCACGATGTTAATCTTTCCGCCTGAAGTCATCGAGATCCTGAGATGGTTGCCCCTCAAGTCCCTATCAAAGGTTCAACCGGTGTGCAAAGAGTGGCGAGCATTAATTAATTACCACTACTTGATAAAAAAAGATATGGATCCTAACACAATCTTTACACATTTTTATAATGTTATTCGTTATTGGTATAGATAGTATGCATATTGATTCATTTGCCTTTAGTCATGTTTGTGATGGCTTGCTACTCCTGAGGAATAATAATAAATTTTAAAATCTAGATATATTTGGACAAAATTAATCTGGAGGTGATGGAGTTAGAAGATTACAAGATGCGGAGATGGTATGAAAAGAAGAAAATCATTCATTTGCCCTTCTTGAAGAAATTAGACAATAAAATCAAAAACTTTCTCTCTCTACTGAGAGTGCCCATTCTCTCTTTACTGAGAGTGCAGGATTCCACACATGTGGAGTCAACATCCAAAAACATTCCTTCCAAAAAACATTCCTTCCTTGTTTTCCGAAACCTGATGTGGTGTTCTTAGCAATTTTTGGCTTGGTCTCTTTGTATGTTTTGTGAACCTTTCTACTCGTCTTTTTCTTTTCCTCTTTTGTTCCGCCGTCGGGGATAAAACCCTAATTGTCTTTTTTGTATTTTTTTGTCTCAGGCTTTCTAAAATCTCTTCTTCCTTTAGCCCTAGCCCTTTTCCCTTATCCTCATCCATGTATTAGTTCTACTTCCCCTGACCTCCCCTGGTTTTCTGTTTAGAATAGTTGTTTTGTTTTTTTTTTATTTTTATTTTTATTTTTACTCTTATTTTTCTTATTTTCTATCTCTTCTAACATCCTTGGTGTTTCTTTGTTTTTTTGCGCTTTCCTCGTTGCCTCTCTCTTGATTTTCTGTTTTTTCAGGTCAGTCTAGACGTCTCATTGAGATCTGTGGGTTGGTGGGGGTTCCCTATTAGTATGGATTCAGACATTTCCAGCAGGCTATTGAAATTTAAATTGGGGGAAGAGGAGAGCCGAGGAGTCATATTAGAGGAAGCAGATGTTGAAAAAAGTACTGAAGAATGTCGTAATAGTTTGTTCGCGAAGGTCTTCGGATCCAAAAAAGCTAACTTTACGGGGCTGAAAACCACCATGGGGTCGGCCTGGGCTACACAACACTCATTTGGGATGAAGGAGCTAGGACATAATACCTTTCAATTCACTTTCGCATCGGAGACTGATAAGATGAAAGTCTACAAGGGGGGCCCTTGGACGTTTGACGGACAATATCTTCTGCTTAATGAATGGGCTGATGATATCCTGGACAGAGTTAATAACTGTAATAAGGTAAATCTATGGGTACAAATATGGAATCTACCTCTAGAATGGATGGCCATGGAAACCGGGCTCAAGATAGGCAAGCTTTTCGAGAACGTTTGCGATGTTATTATACCTGATTCAGGAAGCACCAAAGGCAGATGTATCAAGATTCTGGCTACAGTCAATTTGGACAAACCACTGATTAGAGGTACTCAGATATCCCTGGGAAAGAAGTCGATATGGGTTGAATTCCGATATGAAAACTTACTTGGTTTTTGCTTCTACTGTGGGCATGTGGGGCATGCCGAGAGATTGTGTACAAAGAAAAAGGACGATTTCTCCAAGAACACGGTAAATAGCGGACAATATGGAGAATGGCTACGTGCAGGAGATACCGGGGCGAGGCTGAATAAAGGGAAACAGAGTAAGGAAGAAAGTGAGGAGAACATGATCAGAACCTCCTCAACTATAAGGGCTGGTGTAGGTGGATCAAGTAACATGAAGTCCTCAACCAGGGCAACAAAGGAACAAGTGGTAGCCCCCAGTGATATTGAGAAGATCGATAAGGCTATTGAGAAACCACATCGAGAAGGTGTAACACCTTCCTCGTCTATGAAGGAAAAAGAAGATAATCAAGCACGGGATAAATCCATTGTTATAGCTGGGGGATTGGGAGATGAAATCATTGTCACGGAGAAGATGAATTCAAACTTTATGGAAGTCGACAATATCGGGACCTCACGAGAAGAAATCCTTGGTACAAAACCTTCAGAAAAGGATATGAAGACCTCCTCGCAGGAATCACCAAGAATTCCACTTCAACCCATTTCAACTAATCTGATGGTCCCAAGGAGTAAGGACAATTCTGTAAAAAAGGGGAGAAAGAAATCGGGTGCGCCGATAATTATTGAAAATAGGAGAAATGGTCAGGAAAACATCCCATTACTACCAAATGCAGTGGCTTGCGGGGAAAAAAGGAACATAAACCTTATTGGCGATAGTAATGAGATTGGGTCTGTTGTCACTAAGAAAGCTAAAATGGAGTCGATTATCTCCTTTGCTTATCCAGAGGTTGCGGGTGCCGACCTAGAATGGCCCCTCGGTGATCAATGAGAGTCGGGATGTGGAATTGTAGAGGTTTGGGAGGACCCTCTACAATTGCCCAGTTTAAGGAAGCTCTTAGAGCCCATCTCCCAGAGTTAGTGTTTTTGAGTGAGACGAAGCAAAAGAAAAATTTTATTGACACAGTGTGCAAGAAAATTAAACTGATTCATAATTGGTTTTGTGTTAACCCGGAGGGCAAAAGTGGTGGATTGTTCGTGTGTTGGTCCAATAAAATACAAGTGGTTAATTTGGCTCATTCGAATTTCTGTTTGGAAGTGGAATTTTTGATTGAGGGGTGTATTGTTCCTATGTGGGCTATCTTCGTATATAATAGTCCAGATGACTACGTCAGATTCAAGCAATGGGAGTACTTGATTGATAGAAAAGGACAGTGGGGTAATTTTTGGTTTTTAGGTGGAGACTTCAATGATATTCTTGACAATGAGGAGAAAAAAGGGGGCAGAATGAGAACGGAGAATAGCATGTCAAAATTTCGAGATTTCGTACACCAAATGGGTATGGGGGAGGTATCGTGGCAAGGTTATAAGTTTACTTGGGCGAATAATCGAATGGATGAGGGTTTTGTCGAGGAAAAATTGGATAGGATATTTGGATCTCCAGACTGGCTTCTTAAATTCCCAAATGCTATAGTGGAGAACATTGAGAAAGTGGCATCGGATCATAATCTCCTTGTTCTTAATACGGAACCTACTAAATCTCATGGGAAAAAAAGATTTGTCTTTGATTTGAGATGGATAAAGAAGGATGGAATAGACTCGGTTGTTAGGGAGGCTTGGGCACCCGCGGTCGAGGGTACTCCAATGTTCAATTTTCAAAACAAAATCAAAAGATGTCGAGTGGCACTTCTCAAATGGGCTCGAAATGATTTTTCACATGCTTCGAAGATGATAAATTTTTGTAAGATGAAAATGATTAATATGAGAAGCACTTTGGGGAGCAAAAATTGGCAGGAATGGATTGTTTATAAACAGACACTCCATAAAGCATACAAAGAGGAGGAACAATTCTGGAGTCAGAAAGCCAGAACCCAATGGCTGAAAGAAGGAGATAATAATACGAAATTCTTCCATGCATGTACAACTCAGAGGAGGAGTATAAACAGAATTGACAAATTGATTAAAGCCAATGGGGATATATGCGCTGATACTCAAGAGATTGCAAAGGAAATTTCAGATTTTTATAATCAACTATTTACAACATCAGACCCTCCTTGTGATGATTACATTCTTCAGGGGATTCCCACCTCCATCACAGACTCTATGAACGAAGTCCTGACTAGACAAGTGGAAGATCAGGAAATCAAGAGGGCTCTCTTTGAATTCCATCCCGGTAAAGCCCCGGGTATTGATGGTATGACTCCTGCTTTCTTTCAACACTTTTGGCATATTATTGCTAATGATTTGTGCATTGCCATTAAAAGTTTCTTCTCTTCGGCTAAAATGCTTAAAAGTGTTAATCACACGCTTATCACCCTCATCCCAAAAATCCCAAACCCATCATCCATCTCGCATTATCGTCCTATTAGCCTATGTTCAGTGGTTTACAAAATTATCTCGAAAATTTTGGCTAATAGAATGAAACCATTTCTTGATAAATGCATTAGTTGTAGCCAGTCGGCTTTCATTCCCGGTCGACAAATTGTTGATAATGTTGTTATTGCAAACGAATGCATTCATTTTCTTAACCGAAGAAGAACAGGGAAAAAAGGATTCATGGCCTTAAAACTAGACATGGCAAAAGCTTATGATAGGGTTGAATGGAAATTTCTAGCCTCTATCATGCATAAAATGGGATTTCACCGAATTTTTATCCAGTGGATTGTCTCTTGTATTTCCACACCTGTATATTCATTTAATTTACAGGGTCAGCCGTATGGATACGTCATTCCATCAAGGGGTATTCGACAAGGAGATCCGCTATCTCCTTACTTGTTTATTGTTTTGTCTGAAGCCTTGTCTAACCTGATCAAGAGAGCGCACTCTCACTCTCTCTTTGTAGGCCTGCGCATTGGTAAATTTTGTCCAGCGATCACCCACTTATTCTTTGCTGACGATTCATTACTTTTTTGTGAAGCCACAGAAACCCAAGCTCGTCATATCAAACATATTATTGACTGGTATTGTAGAGCCTCGGGTCAATTGATTAATCTTGAAAAATCCTCAGTTTTGTTTAGTAAGAACACTCCAGCTACTATTAAATCTCAAATATGCTCTATTTTCCAAGGCATTCAAACCTCTTCTAATGTTAAATATCTTGGATTCCTTTGGTAATTGGAAGGTCTAAAAGATACTTTCAATTTTATTCTTGAACTTGCTACAAAAAGAGTTGGGAATTGGAGAAACAATTTTCTGAATCCAGCTGGGAAGGAAGTTCTCTTAAAAGCTGTTTTTTCCGCTTTACCTGTTTACATTATGTCCTGTTTTCAGCTTCCAGTGAGTGTGTGTCAGGCTCTGGTCAAGATAGCTTCAAATTTTGGTGGGGTTCCTCCGAAGATAAGGGGCGAAAGATTCATTGGAAGAAATGGGACAAGATGGCGACTAAAAAAGAGGAAGGAGGATTAGGCTTCAAGGATTTTCAGGATTTTAACTTAGCTCTGCTTGAAACAACTCTGGCGAGTGGCGACTCAACCTCATTTACTTGTGAGTCAAATTATTAAAGGCAGGTACTTTCCGCTTGGAGACCTTTCATCCATTCAACAACATACCTTTGATTCGTGGATGTGGAGGGGATGGATTAAAGCAAAATATGTACTGGATTTGGGGATGAGATTCTCCATTGCGAAAGGAACACATGTTAAAATCTGGGAATCTCCATGGATCCCCAAAGCACCTCATTACATCCCAGTACGAACAGGCAGAGAGGAGAGTAATTTGGTCTGGGTTTTTGAGTTACTGAACATTGATGGCACTGGTTGGAATGGAGACTTAGTTCGTAATATCTTCAATCAAGATGAAGCTGAAATGATATTAAAAATTCCGGTCCACCATCTTGAGGACAATGATAGGCTGATCTGGCACTTTACTAATACAGGTAAGTTTTCTGTACAATCAGCATACTCTGCAATTCAAAGTCTTAAGCAACTAAAAAGAGATGATCCAGGTTCGAGTGATGGAGGCAAAGCAAGGTGCAAAATGTGGAAAACTTCTTGGAAGTTGCCTATTAAAAATAAGCTAAAACATTTTATTTGGAAATGTGTTCATTCTATCCTACCTACTTCTCATTCTCTCAGGAAAAAGGTGTTTTGATTGATGATATTTGCTTTGCGTGCGGGGCTGAAATGGAAACTAGCGAACATATATTTTCTTTTGCCCAAGAGCCTTGAAAGTTTGGAAATTGGCTCCAATTTCATGGAATATTTGGCCAAAAACAGGCTGCTCTTTTGGTTTATGGTGGAGGGATTTATGTACTCTGCCTCATAAATCAAACATTTGTGATCGAATTAGTCTTACGGTGTACATGTTGTGGTGGCTATGGAAGACTCGAAACCTCTGGAGATTTCAAAATATTATCATGCCAGAAAACGAAGTTGTGAACCTCGCGGTTTCTGAATGGATGGAGTTTGACATAGCTAAATCCATTCCAATTCGTGCTACCTTAAGTCCAACCACTACCTCATCACTCATGGGAGTTAATCAGTCCCCTACTCAAATTGTAGGACATAAAGCAATTTTTGTCAGTGCAATTTGGAAGGAAAATAACTCAGCGGGCTGGGGTGTGGTGATTAAAAATCAGGAAAATGTTACTATCAAATCTTGGAAAGCTTTTAGGAGTGATTGTGCCAGCTCAGTGGAAGCTCTCCTTTTGGCAGTTAGAGAAAGCCAACTCTCAAGTTACAAGGAAAATTGGAAATCTATTGCTGTGTTCATAGGGGAGGAGGAAGTAGTCACTATGCTTAACAATGATCAAAGGCCAGAGTCTGCTAAATACACTGTGGCTGCAGACGTCCTCACCCTGCAAAATGTTTTTGAGAGTTGTCGATTTCTTGCTGTTGGGCATAGTTATTTGGTTGAGTGTGATAAACTTGCTTTACAAGCCTTTTTGTGTTAATCAGGACATCAATTTCTTGATTACCCACCTTGGTGAAATTGCTATATATCAAGGTGGCCTCAATTTTTCCATTTTCTGTTGTTTGTACTGGCCTAGATGGCTGTGTGTTTGTACTCTTAATTTCTATGTTGTGATGAAATAAAAGCATTAACTATCGTTGAGGAAAAAAAAAAAAAAAAAAAAAGAAGAAATTAGACAATAATGTATTCCCATTGGTTGCTAGAAAAGTTGACATATGGTCTGGTTAAAAGATGAGAAAATATTTGTTTACAATATTGAGACCGGACAGCTGGCTGGTATTGCACAATCAAAAACCTTTCTACTTGCAAGTAAAATCTTGATTACTTTCGAAGGAATGCTGCCAGACAAAAAGTTAAAGATATTGCTGTGGCGTCTGGGTTATTTTAGTAATATCTCTGCTTCTGCTGAAAATTTTAGGAATTTAATATTCTCAATAATCAGTTTCTTGATGATTGTTTTACTTAGATAACAGATTGTTGCCAACCTTAATTATGATTAAACCGTCCGATCGATGTATCTCTTTGATAGAATAGGTGGTTTGCAAAGCGATTCTTACATCCAGATATTGTT
Source organism: Rehmannia glutinosa (assembly GCA_016081115.2). Lineage (NCBI taxonomy): Eukaryota > Viridiplantae > Streptophyta > Magnoliopsida > Lamiales > Orobanchaceae > Rehmannia > Rehmannia glutinosa. Next base: position 40,338,109 of record CM071932.1, on the reverse strand, counting down.
GCAGAATACGATTATATTTTCTTGTTGGATGAAGACCTTGGCGTTGAAAACTTCCACCCTGAACAATATGCAAAACTTGTATGTATGATTTCATTTTTGTGTAGTTAGTTCTTACTACAAGGTAGTGATGAGATAATCATCTTTTAAACTAAGTATTTTATGTAGATATCTATCAACTGTGAAAGATGAAGAGTTTGAGTGGTGATGTGGGTTCTGTTGGACGAATAGTAATTTCAGATGATCCCTCAAAAAATCATGAGATGTTCTTGTATTTAAAAGGCATGCGTATTCCCAAAGGTTTGTGTACACTCAAGAAATTAATATTTGTCTTCCAATCAAGGATGGCTGAAATGTAAAAAAAATGTGGACGAGTTGTTCTTTTTCTATGTATAGTTCATTTGTCATTTTTATGACTTTTTATCAGATAGAGGCTATCATGAATGACTACATTCAGTTGAAACCACAATCTAATGTATATGGGGTTGAAACTATGGTTAAAGGTTAGGAATTTATTTGAGGACTCATTATTGTATATATGTGTTAACTATATGACCTTTCAGTTCAAGTTTGACTGTTGAAAAATATAGGCCATTCATTTAATTATTTTTTTGCTGCATGACTAGGAACACTGGATGGATTTCATTTGATTCCGAAGATGAAGCTGACAAAAGCATTGCTCAAGCTGATCAACACAAGGCTGCTGAGGAACAACTTGACGAAAAAACTAAAAGAAAACCTGACAAGGTTGGTAGAGTTGTTTCTAGTTGTTGATGGATTATTTGGTTGGTGGAATGGGAAGTTGGTTGTTTTGCTTGCTAGTTGCTGAAAAGATATAATTGCAGATTGCAGACTTGGGACTTAATTGTTATGAGTTATTGCTTGCTATTTTTATGATGTTTTTGGTTGTTTTATTGTTTCTTTTTTGAACTTAATCCATTAGTTACTTGATCATATTTCTAGCTACATGATTTGTGTCGTTTACTATTTGTACATGTTGTTTGGAGTTGATGACATTGTAATGACTCTTTGGGAAATAATTTTAGTATGGATATATGGATCAGTAGTCTTGTTTCATTTCAAGTGAATTATTTCCTTAAGTATAGGATAAATGTATAAATATTAGAAAATTGATGAAATGTTGCTTCTTGCTTTGATGTTTGATGGTGGAGGGTTGTTACTTGCTTTGATGGTGAGATGGTTGTTTCTTGCTTTGATGGTGGAATGGTTGTTTCTTGCTTTGTGTGGGAGATGATTGTAGATGTAAAACCATTTTAATAAAATGGCAGTCAATATTTTTAAACTAAAAACCGACTTTGTTTACAATATTCAACATCGGTTTTAAACTGACTTCTAAAACATATAAAGAGGCGCTTTTAAATGTGAATGACATCGGTTTATGGCCATTTTCTAAAACCTTTAACACATCAGTTTCCAACCGATTTTGTTCCTAACAAAATCGATGTTCAACCCAAGATTATAACATCATTTTTGTTAGAAACAAAATCGGTCAAAAATCGATGTCTTTTTGATATAACAACATTGTTTTTACCATACTTAAAACCGATGTTGAATATGCATACATTTAACATCACCGATTACGACATCGGTCGATTTTTACATAGACATCGGCTAAAAACCGATGTTTATGAGCATTTTTCTTGCAATGCAAATAAATAGGAAAAACAAGCGAGTACGAAATAAACAAATCAAATATAAAATATATATGTCTACATCATGTCCTAAAATCAAAAGAAAATTAACTAGACATGTTCATTTGTGAACTCATAGACAAATCCATAAACGACATATTTAACGTTAAAAGAAAGAAAGAAAGAGGTAGAAATTCTAGAGTATGATGTTGGATTCCTGTAGGTTGGATGAATCCGTTTTCAAAAATTTGGAATCTTGGTGTCTTCCTTGATAATCCCCTTGTGTGGCTCTCCAAAATCTCACTTTTCTCCTCCCAAGACGGCCCTCTTCTCTCGAATATGTGTTATTTTCTCTCCAAGATGAGTTATATTCTCTCCAAGATGGGTTTTATTCTAGCTATTAGGTCCAATTCTCCCTTTTATAGATGCATTTTTGGACCCATTTTTCAGTTCTCGCCAATAAGGAAATAAAACCTGCAAAACATCGCATTTCACACAGTTCATGCCCTTTCACATGACCGTGTGATTGCACACAATCTGATCGTGTGCTTTCACACGATTGTATGAGTGCGCACAACCTGGTCATATGAATTTCTCCCAGAAAAATTGTCTATGATGTAGCCGCACACAACCCTGTGAGGCCCAAATGTGCGAAGTAGTTCCTGATGTATTCATGAAAGTTGTAACTCTATCTGTTAGCTTTCCATAGCAACTTGACGTTATGACCGAAATACTAAACCCTGCCAGTGTTGAAAACTATAGATGCGTTTGGACATTTTCGAAAGCGATCTCTTGTTGTTCGATCGTCCATGCTTCTTTCTTTCACGTCTTTATTCGTCCTCTGGCTCTTGACATACCCTTTGTCACGTGCTATGGCCTTTTGTCCAATTTAGCTTCATTTCCTGCAAAAATATCCATAGAACACGAGTATCACGCCCAATAAGGAAAACCAACATAAATACACTAGTTACACATGCAAATATCTCGAATTATATACCAAAATATACCTTGAAATACATGCATAATATCCACTTATCAATTGGCCATAGATTCTGCAGGCATTTAATGCGGGAAATGAAAGCAGATTTCATATTGAATCTCAATCTTTGGTCAAGTTTCAAAATTGACGATTATCTTCACGTCGTATCACATCCCTTATATATCTAGATACTTTCTCTCATCTCACACTCTCATATTCACTTTCAAAATCCAAAAAGCTCTCTGCAAAAGCTCTCTGCAAAAACTCTCGTTCAAAGTCATTGGTACAAAAGAAATTTTCAAGCTCTCTACAAAACCTCTTCGGTGCATTAATTAACATTGAAGGCTAGGTTAAGCACTCCACTTACCAAGTTAGGGCTCAAACTGTGACGCCCACCCTATTACTACTACTAGAAAATATATAAATAGTACAACTCGACCACGAGCTCTATTTAAAACGTGTAATTTTTTTTTCTGTGTAAATTTAATAAGAAACGAGCATCGAAATAAACCTGGTACACCGCAACGAAGATTTTACCATTTAAAAACAAAAGGCTAGTCAACCCTCACTACAAGAATTTCGCTAATACACAACGGATATAATCTGTTGTATATTACAATAATCAACCGTTGTCGAAGATGGTGTTGTAAAAAAAGTCCGCTCAATGACAACGGTTTCAATTTATTGTCGTTAATAATAAGACAACGAATCCGTTGTCATTGAGCGGGCTTTTTTTACAACACCATCTTCGACAACAATTGATTATTGTGATCCACAACAAATTATATCCGTTGTAATTTGGGACCGCGGCTATTTTTGAATTATGATATACAATAGATTTCCACAACGGATTAAATCCGTTGTGGTTTTGAAGTATCACAATAGTTCTACAAGGCTTAATAATTGATGTAATTTTAGACCACGGTTATTGCAATATTTATTCATTGTCTCCTATTTTTTCACCTAGCATTGGTAATATAAATTTTGATTTCATGCATGCATAAAAAAACACAATACAAGAATACAACATATAACTAACCAAACAAAACATGACCTTAAAGTAATTGTATTTAGTACATGTCTCCAAAACATTATCAATTGTATTTAACAAAACGTCTAAGTGTTTAATAAAACGTTTAACAAATGTTCTCAAAGCTAAACTGAATTCTTTTGTTGATGGGCAGCTCCAAAGGACTCCAATATCTTGTCCACATATATAATACAAGTTCATGCCTGCAAATAAGAAATATACATAAATTTAGATTAAAGCTTTAAATGGTTAATATTGGACAACATATATCCAACCAGAGTAGCCAATCAAATTAGTTCATTCTTGAAGAAAAGAATATAAAGAAAGCAGTGGTTTTTGAAGAATACAAAAGGGATCTTAAAAGCACCAAACATGTCTGGACACACGAAGAATTCTAACACAAAAAAACTAATCAAATTGTTAGATAGTTCCACATAATCTATCAGAAGACAAAAACACTCCTCTAGATTCAGTCAATGACTATCAAACTTCATTATATCTTTCCAATTATCATTCTAGGCAAGAAAATAAATTGATTATTTTAATAGATATTGAAGTTATCCAGATCATGCCACTAATGAAATATTCCCAAATTGAGTTTTTAAAGTTAATTGATCACCTGGGAAAGACCAACAATGTTGAATCCCTTTGACAGTTCCTTCATTGCCGTAACATGTATGATACGTTTAACATTATACAAAAATGCCATTTTTATTTTACAACAAAAAGACGAGAGGAAAAAACAACTAAAATTAAAGGAGTAGAAGGTTTCCCACTTTGTTACAAGCTTCCTCAACCTACATTGGAGGAGGAAATAAAAGAATCAAAGAAAAAAACAATGTACGCAACTAAGCATGGATGATGATCAGAAACATCAAATAGTAGTGTAAATGCAGTATTTCAAGTGGATGATGGACAATCCCATATTGGTAGATGAAAAGGTGAAATGCAAGGATAATTTCAAGCACTCTACCTCATAAATTTGTGTATTTCAAGTGTTCTTGTTCATCATTCCACCGTGATTCCAAACTTTTATCAGGTGAAATCCCAATTCCGCCACGGGTTTCCATCCACCTTTTCTAATTGGAACAACGAAGTATTCATCATGAAGTTATTTCAGCCTAACAACAAAAAATTTCATCTTAACTGCAATTGGAAACTAACAAATTAGAATGAGTTTTCACTTTCCACCCTAAAATCACAAAAGTAGCATATTACACCCTCCAATTACAAGACTCTTGGCACTTTGCAACCCCATCGAAATTCCAGCACATCTACAGCAAAAAAATAATGTCTGCCAAATTTTAAGTGGGAAAAACTCACTCCCAAGCCTTATTACATTTTGTGATTCAAAAAAACATTTTTTTTGTTGATATTCAATCAGTAATGAACACAGTGAAGCTAGATATAGAGGAGAGGAAAATGGATCATGTCGGCTACTCCTTCAATGGAGAAGTGAAACTCAATTAAACTATACCTAGATTGAAGGAAATCTAACTTGCACCAAAAATAAAATTAACATCTTGTAGTAAAATTATTCCGTATGCGCCATCACAAAAAAACTGTATACGTGAGTATACTCACTAACACACAAAATCATGCGTTAAATACAAGCATGAATACGAGAGTTAAAACTCATTTTATTACTATAATAGTCATCCCAATAAAAGAATGCTAAATTGCAGATTTTATTATGTCAATAAAAATAAATAGAAAGAAAAATAGTGACTGGGACTGTAATAAAAGTAGGCAGACCAAACAGGGGAAAGGGCAAAAAAAGCCAGAAAGGCCAACTTAGGGATTGTAGATATGTTTGATCTATTAAGGCATATTAGTTTAAGGGCATTGGTTTTTGAATGATTTGATCTATCAAGTAGCTGCCAAAGGATTGGAAAAAACTTGATAAAATAAAAAGTCTGAAATTAACCCTATTGTAAATATACCTATGTGCAAATATGAAACCATAAAATGAATGACACCACACCTTTGCAACAAGAAAATCAGCTAACTGACAAGAAGCATTGCTTGAACATCACCTAACATGCGAACTAGTTTCTGTTGGTTTAGTTGGAAAACTGCCAATGGAGCACCAAATTGCTTCGTCTCCTTCAGGTGCCTTTAAGTATAAGATGATTAAATTCATATTAAAGTCTCAAGAAGGCAATGTAAAGAAATTAAATAGTTGTACAGTAAGTAGGAAGGAATTATAATTCTAATCCTTTCATGCCGTAGTAGATATACAATTCTTGAGATAATTTGTGAAGACCATGATGCACTGTTTCCAACAGGATTAGACTGGTTATTTTTAACAATAAACTTAAAAAGAGAAGTTGACCCAAAATTATAAGTCATGGATAATTACCACTGACAACTTAAAAGAGAAGTTGACTGGAAAATACCACATATCTAATGACCCAAGATAAGAAAAAAATGAATGACGAGTTGAATTTTACTTATCATCAACTCCCATTGATATGCCAATAGGCAGCCAGGCAACCATGACACGCGAAACAACAAGCACCCATTTCAAGGTAAAGTTTAATCAGATAGGTGAAATACAGGTTAAAGAATTAATTCAACACAGGAAATGGATGTGGTATGTGTTGTAAGCAGAAGCTAACTAAAACAATAAGGCTGGCATTTGCCAGTAAATTACTTCAAGAGAGAAATTATGTACACAAGGTTTGATATCTATCTGAGGCATGCAACATTAAGCAATGTTCAAAAATTATATATCGATACTATTATTTTATACCTTGTTAGTATCTTGAGAAGAATTAACTCCGGGAAGCCTATCTTCGTCAGGGACAAAAACGCTCTTCATTAGAATGTCACCATTTTGAACCATTCTTAGGCCAATTTTGATTTCTATTCTAATGGCTTGTAAACCTGGAGTGTCCTTTAGGATGAATCTGTAGCAGATGCAGACAGGCTATTGGTAGACATAGAAAGCTTGCTATATTATACTTCTGTGGAAAATGTGCTTTAATAAAAAAGTATTTTTAACTAAACATTCAACCATCTTTTGGCCATCAGCAGCACATGAATTAACTGTCATCACTTTATAAGGAAGGCCAACAAACCAAGAATGAACACGATATGATTAAAGGAATATAGATACATAAAAGATCTCAAACAAAATAAGTTGTCAATGGGAACTTCCAAGATGTGTTTCAATAGATAAGACTCAATTATGCAGAACTGTAAATATGCAGAGAAAAGTCGCAATCCTCATGTAGATATGGTTACCACTGTCATATTCTGTTTCAGGCCCATACGAAATTTGCAGCTTTGCCATCTGAGTTCATGATAAAGCGAACAACAACTTCTCCACCAGCTTTGATGAAATTATCACTCTGAAACATTATAAAATTGTCAACAAAACAGAAAGAGGTTGAAACTCAGGCGGTGAATTGAAGTGTAAGGCTAAAAATGAAAGCAAACACTCCCTAAATGTTACCCCATGTGCTTAGTGTAATAACAAGAACCTTTAGGCCCCTCAAGATATTAAAGCACCCCCCTGAGGTATGTATATTCTTACCAAATTCCCCCCTCTTAATGATACAACATTCTTTAGACAAATGGCATATTCTAAGTCACAAAATGATATCTGCATACAATAAAATACACAAATTACATGTACAATCATAATCAAGGGTTCCAATGGTACATGACTGTCTTGAGCATAACTTAAATTAAAAATTAAAACTCAAATTAAGACAACTGAAAAACTTTAAGCTACATGCAGCAATTTCCTTATTTCAAGAACACCACCAATAAATCATGATATCCCAATACCGAATTTTAAATAAAAGTAAAAAGCAGATATTCCACAGTAAACACCAAACCAAGCATTCTGAACTTAAACAAATCTTCCTCATCACCATCGTCTTCATCTTCACAAACTGCAGCACAACTGCGTTTCTTCACAAGACAAATGGACAAGACCTATGAGTCTAAGCAATTAATTCTAAGTAGAGAGTGTAAGGGGAATGATTTCAATGACAAGTACAAAAGACAAACATAATCAACTTCACAATCGAGCCACATAAAACTAATAGAAGAATATACTCAGCTACAAAGACAAATCAGCAAATGAAGATCAATAATTTTTTTAACAAGAATTCAACAACAAAAGTTACATATCACCAATGTTAAATTAACAAATTAAGCTACAAAAACCAAAGAAGAAAAGTATAACACAAAATTAAAATAAATTGGGAGCTAGGGTTTTCAAAATTTTGGGGATCTTTGAAATTCCAAAAATATATCAACACCCCAACGACAATGGGCATCGAATTAAGACTATCGGCCGCTTAGAGTAGTGGTGCATTGGTTGATAGCTCGAGCTCGACAGAACGTGGCGGTACACTAGTGATACGAGTCAGCCAACGAGGATTCGTTGGCTTCCGGCCGGAACAGACTTTCTCGCCTGGATGTGGGATGGGGTTTTCCTCGCATCCAGCAAAATTGTGGCGGCCATGTCATCGTCAGCGAGAGCGTCTCTATTCTTAGTCTCGGTGACGATGGCACCGACAGTCAAAACTGAATCGCCGGCCGAAATATTCTTCTCCACTGCTCGGCGGCGAGTGGTGGGCCATTCGTGGTGATGGAAACAGTAGATGCGGACATTTGAAGGATTTTAAATCGTTGAGACTGAACAGAACTTTCGATGTAAAATTACTTGGTGGAACTGTCAAAATTACTTGGTGCAATTGTGAAATTGAACCATTTAAAAGAACCCTAGAAAAGAGGGAAATGAAGTTCAAATTTAGATCAGAGAAAATGAAAGAGAGCGTTTTGGTTGGTTAAGTGTAGATATGAGAAGTGTTAATTTGGGGGGGGGATTTTCTAAAAATAAAAAGATTTATTTGGGGAAAATGAAAATAGTTTTATTTTAAGTTGATAATAATTAATATAACATCAAATTTCAAACAAATGAGGTTATAAACTAATAAAGGTTGGACAAAGACATCTGTTGGAGTAATCGATCTTAAAATTGATGTTATAAAGCAAGAAAGGGGTAACCTTAAAGTTGCTAGTTATATTTTTAGATTTATGTTTAAGTTGTTAAACTAAAAAGTTTAATCTATAAAGTTGCTAGTTATATTTGAATATTATTTTTTTCAAATGAAATAAAATAAAGATTTGATAAAAAAATAAAAATTACAACTCCGAACACTTTTAGAATTATGCTAAAGTTGCTAAAAGAAAATCGATAAACTAACTAAAAGTGTTAGATATACCATTAAAATAAATAAGGACTTGATAAATGCCTATAGACTCCGGTTTTATAACTGTTGTTAAAATTGTTGTCTTTAAGAAAAAAAAATAACGTTAATTACAACGGTATAACCAACCGTTAACGAAAAGGACGAATAAACATTGTCTTTTGAAAAAGACTAGGGGCTAATCGACAACGGATTACAAAAACATTGTCGAAGACACAGAAACGTGTTGTCTAAAAATATAAAAACCGCTACTAGACAACCTTCAAGAAAGTATTGTCTTAGGCTCGAGTGAACTGTTGTCGTTAACAAAAAATCCATTTAAGACAACGGTTTAACGACAATCCGTTGTCAATACCTATAAGGACAACGATTAAGCAAAATTCCGTTGTCTTTTGGGTGTTGTTGTTCAGCATCTTTTCTTGTAGTGCATGTTTGCACGTAAACACGAGGACTAGATATACGGAACCATAACTCAAACTAGCACACTATTTGCATATATTTACAATACAGTTTCAAAAGTTATAAACAGTACGAGTTCCTCCATATAACACAACAGAAGCAAAAACAAAATGAACCCAAAAACAAGACCGACAGATCGTCATCCATATCCATGATCCTCAAAACCGACAAAGCTCCAACATTACACAAAGAAGCCAACAGACTTTCGGTATTCTCATGCTCACCGCAATGCATGAACTACATAAGCTAAAGCTCAAAGAACTAAAAATCATGCATGTCCAAAGAATAGTAATACTTTTCCAACATATAATGCTAACATGTAAAATCCATGAATTAAAATACCTTATTCAAATCATTTTCTTTCATGTGGGCCCCTGACCCAACTACTATGCACTTAAAAGAGCTCAGACACAACAATAATCAAATGGCCAATGATATCGAGATGGATCTACATGTGGACCATCCTCCCGCTGCCCACCCAGGGTCCCTACTTGCGTCCTTGTGTCCGCCAAGAAGTATCCCACCCCGCAGAGCCATACATAGGTACTCACAAATGAACCATCCTCCTGTGACCCACCAAGAGACCATCTCCTATCTAGCCATGTGTTCACCAGGAAATATCCCACCTGTTATACCTAAACATATACCATAAGCATTCTCAGCATGCCTCGGTGCCCTAGCAGTGGTCAACAAACATCTATTTTCTATCTGAAAATATTTTCGTGCATTCGAGTATTCTCTTGTAATATGCATGCACATGCACATGCACATGCTTTGAATGACATGTTCAACGGCTCACCAAGCATCATATTGCAACATCATGCAAGCCAATTAGGACACATATAATACCCACATATATTCAACAAGATACCACAATCACAAATAATACAATTTATTCAAACAATACTATGTTCATGTATTACAGTTGCAGATGGATTTTTACTTACCTTTCGCCCTTGGAGGTGTCCTATTTGCTGGTTTGTTAATTTTGATTTCCGAACCTTATATTTGAACAATCAGTAATCATACAAGGTATTAATTTTTATACTTTAGTCAACAAGTCTATTATACATACTCTCACAAAAAACCTTGAATCCCAAATTTAACTAGGTACTAATCAACCTTAAATCTTATTATCAAAATCTTGTTAATCATCCTGAGCACCTCAATTTCTATTTTGAATATATTATAAAATTACAAACCTGTTGTGTCATAGCCGCATTAAATCTCTTAAATATCAACTATTTTGCCAACAAATTCCTATTAAACTTTACATATAGTCTTTGACACAACTTAAAGCTATATCAATATCTCAATTCTCAATTTCAACTATAATACACTTATAGACACAATTATTTCTTTTAATCCATATTAACTCAACAAATATCAATTATCATTTGAGCTACATATTTTCATTCCAGTTTAAGTTTAGTCTAATACAATTCAAGGCATGTGTCAATTAAATTTTATTACCATACAACTATTTAAAATATGAGCAACACATCTAGAAGTATAACCATTTCATGTATTCTACTTTATTTTCTTAATATTCATTTTTAATTGAAGCAGCAAAAAGAAATATAGTTACCATATTTCAGCTTAGTCGTCTGCCCCTTTTCCTTTTCCCTTTTCGTCGTTTTCTTCCTGCTTACATAATTAAACCAAACCCGTGTTCTTCACTTCTCTCGTTTGCGTGTGTTTTTTGTCTTTCAATGGTGTATTAAGGTAGTATAGATATATATTACTACACCTTTAGGGGTGAGACGGTGGGACACATGTCTATCCACTTATGTGTATTTTTTTCTATTAATTAATTATTCTTCATTGTTAAGTTATGTAGCCAAATATTCGGTGTGTATATGATATTATACATATGTGTTGCAGGTTTTAAGCACATGCACACATCAACCACATATATAATATAATATTAATGCATTATATTGTATATCGTAATTGCTTATCCTATATTATATATATGTAGCAGTAGTCATGTTGTACTAGTCTATTTGATAATAATATATAAAAAGTTATGATTGAAATTTTTTATGTATAAGAAACAATATAATTTTCAATACACACATTATAAGGTCCTACCTTATTATCAAATTATATATTATTATTATTATTATTATTATTATTATTATTGGAATGACACAAGCTTTTAAAATTTGATTAGTCTGTTTGGAATCTCCGGAGAGAATCGTTATATTGTAACCCACTTCAGCTACATCAGGTGTCCTACCCAGTCTCCTCACATACTTAGTGGATGCAAATGAATGTGTCGCTCCCAAATCAAATAATACGGATATTGGGGTGTCAAAGATAAGAAGTTTACCAGTCACCACGGATGGATTTGCCTCTGTGTCTGCTCTGGTGATAGTAAATGCTCTGGCTGGCACATTCTTTTGTCCTGTAGAGTTCAACCTATTTGGGCACGCACTAACAAAATTTCCTAGCATCCCACACGTAAAATATCTCCTGGTATCTACCGTGCAACTCCCAGTATGTTGAGTCTTGCACCTAGGGCAAAAAGGTAGTGGTATAGGTGTCTTACCCTGATCAGCTCTTTGGCGCTTAACTTGTTCCCGTTGTTGTTGTCCTTGACGTGGTTAAAAGTTAGGTTTATGTTGTTGTTGAACTTGAAAAACTCTCTTATTTAGATTTCCACCCCATCTCTGTCCCTGTCCCTGTTTGAATTGGCGTCTAGCTTCCTAGGCACGAAAATCCTTAATTCAAATTGTTCGCCACCAGCTTCTCTCTCATTATCTCGTGAATAGGTTACTCCCTGAATTCCCGCCATGCTGACATCTCTATATAGTTCCGACCTTAGGCCTTCAAGGAATCTTTCTACTTTTAGTGCGCAGTGCTGACCATGTGAGTGGCAAACATGGATAGTTCTTCAAATTTGCGAATGTAATCCTAGACAGTCATAGTTCCTTGGCATAGTTGTATGAACTCGTTCATCTTCATTACACGAACAAGAGCCGTGAAGTATTTGTTTCTAAATAGTTCTTTAAATCTTTCCCAGGTCATTGTTGTAGCATCTTCTATGCTTCTCATCGTATCCCACCAATGTCATGCGCTTCCATGAAGCATGAACGAAGCACATATTACATTCTCTTCTTCTCGGACCCTGCTGTATTGGAACATGTTCTCTAGAGTTTGCAACTAATCTTCTCACGCCGTGGGATCTCGCCGCATCTTCAAAAACGGTGGATTTAGCTTTCTAACCTTTCCCCCACTATCTCGACTTGATCCGCCCCTTTGGTGTGGTTGGTTCATTTATGCTCTTTGTTCTCCCGCAATATCCCTCTAATGGATGAGTTGTTGAATTTTTTTCAAATTGTCGTTGGATGAGCTCGTGAGGCAAGTTTTGACATTATCTCGATCACCGCTTAGTATAGGGTCTCCTCCTTGGTTTCTATCCCCACCACTAATCTCACCTTTAGTTCTGACCATAACTGAAACACTGTCTTAGGAGAACCTAATAACACATGGCCAATATAATTTCTTGAAACATAAAATGCATCGCATAAAAAGTAAAATTTACTTGCATGGTTGTGCTCCACGAGTTTTGATTTCATGTACATGGATAGTCTTCAGAACCTGTAGCCAGGCTCTAATACCACTCTGTGACGCCCACCCTATTACTACTACTAGAAAATATATAAATAGTACAACTCAACCACAATCTCTGTCTAAAATGTGTAATTTTTTTTTCGTGTAAATTTAATAATAAAAGAACATCGAAATAAACCTGGTACACCACAACGAAGATTTTACTATTTAAAAACAAAAGGCCAATCAACCCTGTTTGTACGTAAATACGATGACTAGATATACGAACCCATAACTTAAACCAACACACTATTTGCATATATTTACAATACAGTTTCAAAATTTATAAACAGTACGAGTTCCTCCGTATAACACAACAGAACAAACCAAAATGAACCAAAAAACAAGACCGACAGGTCGTCATCCATATCCATGATCCTCAAAACCTGACAAAGCTCCAACATTGCACAGTAAGCCAATAGACTCAGGTATTCTCATGCTCACCTGCAAGTATGAACTACACCAGCTAAATCTAAGCAAGTAAAAATCATGCATGTCCAAAGAATAGTAATGTTTTTCCAACATGTAATGTTAACATGTAAAATCCATGAATTAAAGTACTTTATTCAAATTATTTTCTTACATTTGGGCCCATGATCCAACTACTATGCAGCGGAAAAGAGCTCTGTACACAACAATAATCAAATGACCAATAATATCAGTATAGATCTACGTGTGGACCATCCTCCCGCGGCCCAGCCAAGGGTCCGCTACTTGCGTCCCTTATGTCCCCCAAAAAGTATCCCACCCCACGGAGCCATACATAGGTACTCACAAATGGACCATCCTCCTGTGACCCACCAAGAGCCCATCTCCTATCTAGCCCTGTGTTCACCAGGAAGTATCCCACCTGTTATACTTAAACATATATCATAAGCATGCCCAACATGCCTCAGTGCCCTAGCAGTGGTCATCAAACATCTATTTTCTATCTGAAAATATTTTCGTGCATGTGAATATTCTCTTGTAATATGAATGCACATGCAAATGCTTTGAATGTCATGTTCAATGGCTCACCAAGCATCATATTGCAACATCATGCAAGTCAATTAGGACACATATAATACCCAAATATATTCAACAAGATACCACAATCACATATAATACAATTTATTCAAACAATACTATGTTCATGCATTACAGTTGCAGATGGTTTTTTAACCTTTCGCCCTTGGAGGTGTCCTATTTGCTGGTTTGTTAATTTTGATTTTCGAACCTTATGTTTGAACAATCTGTAACCATACAATGTATTAGTTTTTATACTTTAGTCAACAAGTCTATTATACATACTCTCACAAAAGACCTTGAATCCCAAATTTAACTAGGTATTAATCAACCTTAAATCTTATTATCAAAATCTTATTAATCATCCTTAGCTCCTCAATTTCTATTTTGAATATATTTTAACATCACAAATCTGGTGTGTCATAGCTGCATTAAATCTCTCAAATATCAACTATCTTGCCAACAATTTCCTGTTAAACTTTACATGTAGTCTTTGACACAATTTAAAGGTATATCAATATCTCAATTCTTAATTTCAACTACAATACACTTATAGACATAATTATTTCTTTTAATCCATATTAACTCAACAAATATCAATTATCATTTGAGCTACATATTTTCATTCCAGTTTAAGTTTAGTCTAATTAATTCAATTCGAGGCATGTGTCAATTAAATTTTATTGCCATACAACTATTTAAAATATGAACAACACATCTAGAAGTATAACCATTTCATGTATTCTACTTTATTTTCTTAATATTCATTTTTGATTGAAGCAGCAAAAAGAAAATATAGTTACCATATTTCAGCTTAGTCGTCGCCCTTTTCCTTTTCCCTTTTCGTTGTTTTCTTCCCCGCTTACACAATTAAACCAAACCCGTGTTCTTCACTTCTCTCGTGTGCGTGTGTTTTTCTCTTTCAATGGTGTAATTAAGGTAGTATAGATATATATTACTACACCTTTGGGAGCGAGGCGGTGGGACACATGTCTATCCACTTATGTGTATTTGTTTATTCTTTTAATTAATTATTCTTCATTGTTAAGTTATGTAGCCAAAATTTGGGGGGAAATTTGAGAAAATACCCCCCTTCAAAGGGGTATTAAAGAAAAATGCCCCCACTTTATTAAATAAGGAAATCTACCCCTTTTCCCTACCTAAAATGTCTACTTTACCCTTAACTTAAAAAAATCAAAAAAAAAAAAAAGGAAAAAGCGAGCACATGGGCGGGAGTGAAATTTTCAGCTAGCGGGCCTTTCATTTTCACCATTACAAACCCTAGTTTCACCATTACAAGCCTACTTCTCAACATTTCGAGCAAAGAGATCAACATTACAAGATTTTCGAGCTCTTCTTCAAAATTACGAACCCTAGTAAATGCGACGCGTTTGAAGGAGGCAAAATCGAGAACCTGTGTTCGACAATAAATCTCAGTTCTTGCATCAAAAATATGGATAAAGGTTAGTTTTGATTGTTCTTTCGTGTAATGTTAATGATTTTCATTTTCGCAAAATGGTTCAATTAACCAATTTTTCACGATTTTTGAAATGGGTATAATTTGAAGAGTTTCGATTTTTCGCAAGTTGTATCAGGTAGGCAAACACGTGGGCATAACCGTAGGCAATTGGGTGGGCGTTATGTTAAATATTAAAAATTGTGGGTGGACAAGTGAACTGGAAGGGATGTGGGCACTTGGGTGGGTATTTATGTGGGCGATTGTGTGGGCGCAAATTCAAATGTCATTTTGTTTGGGAGGACAAAGTGAACTGGACAGGATGTGGGCACTTGGGTGGGTATTTATGTGGGCAGTTGTGTGGGCAGTTAAATTCAAATGTCATTTTGTTTGGGAGGACAAAGTGAATCGACAACGAAACCGATCTTTTATCTATCTATTTATTTGCAGGGTTCATATAATGCTCTTATGGGATGGAGTTTGGGATTGTGACATAAGTACATCCCGATGGAGGTATACAGGAAGCATTCCAAAACTGTTCTCTTCCCTTCGAGTTCACTTACGCCCGAATTGTTGCGAAAGCTTATATTTTCTCTAAATTCAATCCATATGAGTGTGAAATAGAGTTGACCGATTGGTTTGGCTATGAACATGTGGATCCTTTGCCACCATGTCCAAATACCGATGATGACGATGTCAGCTACTTGTTCGCATGAATAGCGAGAAGCCTTTTGTCTGTTCCGGTTTGTCTGATTAGAAGGGAAAATAAGAAGAAGAAAAAACACTCTTTGGAGTCAGCTAGTAGCAATCAAGTGATGTTACCAATTAAAAAAGAACCTATCATTGAAGAGCTTATGCCACCTCCGGTCGCGCATTTACTAAAAAGCGTAAAATGAGGGCTGCAAAAAGAAAACCAAGTACACTTCCATATTTTGATATGACTATGGAAGAACTTGAGAATGACCCTATGTTTTGGGAGGATGTAGATATGTCAAGTGGCGATGACTGTCCTATTACTTCTGAGGAGAATGATGGTGGTTTTGAAACTATCTACATCCCAATTGTTCAAGAGATCTACCACGCCCAAGAATAACATCGATAAAGGCAAAAGGGGTTGTCAAAGAAACATCCTCGGTTTTGAAGAATATTTAGGTATGACTATTGAAGACCTTGAGAATGACCCTCTGTTTTGGGAGGACGAAGATGGTAGTGGTGGTGGTTGTGGTGGTGGTGTTGAGGCGGCAGGGGGGAATGCTAAACTCGGGGTGGGCACAAAAGTCGCTCTCAGAGAGTAGCAAGAACATCAACTTAAAATCGCCATGATGATGGGCGGGATAATTGTAGGCATAAGTGTAGGCAAGATTGTGGGCGGTTGAGTGGGCATAAGAATGACAAAGAATGTGGGCGGGCAAGATTGTGGGCAAGATTGTGGGCATGATTGTGGGCAAGATTGTAGGCATGAAGGTGGGCATAATAGGCATGGTAGTCAATCATGCAAAAGGAATTCTCGGCCGAAACCGAGCACAAAGTGGTGTGGGGCCTATTAGCAATCAAACAAGCAGCTTGTAACTCTATCTCAAGAGATGATTTACAAAGTTGGTCAAGTTTTCCGCATTTAAAGAAGAATTTACTCGACTTGCAATAATTTGTATGTCGAAAAATAGACAACACATTGTTAAAAAGTCGCATACGCTTAGATTTGTTGCCAAGTGTGTGGATAAAAATTGTGGGTGGATGATACGCGTGACTAAAGCGAGGTGGGCATCTATGGGTTGTTGTGAAATATATAAATTGTCATGAGTGTTCGATTGAAATGAACAACCATGAGCATCGGCAGGCCAGGAGTAAGGTGTTGGGTGAGGCAGTTATGTACAGGTATAAACAACCCACACATTCATACCCACCTCTAGCTATTATTGCTGAAATAAAAGATAAATTCAATGTGGACATAAGTTATGACAAAGCATGGAGAGCAAAGGAAGAAGCAATTAAATTGGTTAGAGGTTCTCCGGAAGATTCGTTCAAACAACTTGCGGCTTACTTGGAGCGTGTCCAACAAGTCAATCGAGGTACTGTGACCGAGATTGAGACTGATGAACGTGGTTGTTTCAAATATTGTTTTATGGCTTTAGGTGTGTGTATACGTGGATTTTGGACATGTATTCGACCCGTATTAGCCGTGGATGGTACGCATCTAAAGGGGAAGTACTGAGGTATGTTATTAGTGGCTACCGGTATGGACGGTAACAACCAAATTTACCCTTTAGCATTTGCTATTGTTGACTCGGAGAATGACGCTTCATGGAAATGGTTTCTTGAAAAGATAAATGGCTTGTTGGCGGAGAAGAAGGATTTGGTTATTATCTCGGATCGCCATCGCCTATTGCTAATGCCGTTAAGAAGTTTTCCCGATGCATACCATGGAATTTGCATCTACCATCTAAGACAAAAATGTTGTTGCCAAATTTAAGGATGTCGATGTATCGGCTCTACTCTATTGTGCCGCTAAGACATATAATGAATCCGAATTTCGACATATCATGAACGAGATATATTTTGTATCTAGTGATATATATAACTACCCGACGATCGAAAATATTCTCGTAAGGAGCAATGGGCTCGTGTTTTTTTCTGGGTAGAAGATATAGCATCATGACTACCAATATCGCGGAGAGTCTTAATGCCGTGCTCGGGATACTAGGGAATACCCTCCGGTGGCCCTTTTGGATGCAATCTTAATGATGTTGATGAGGTGGTATGCGGAACGGCGTAATGTGGTCTGTGAAGATGAAATATCCATCGATGATTAATGAAAAATTGTTCGAGAGCGGGATGAAAAGAGTAGGAGGATGGATGTCCAAACATCACATTACTACACCTACTATGTACTTGATGGTGATAGGAATGCCGAGGTCGATTTGAATGCAAGAAAGTGCACATGTAATGTGTTCCACTGATCAATTACCATGTACACATGCACTAGCAAAGATTAGGAAAGTTGGAATGCCAAGGTACGAACTCGCCTCTCAATTTTACACAACTCGATGCACTAATAGCTGCATATGCAGAGGCCATCTTCCCCAGTAGGCCACGTGGACTTCTGGAATACCCCCGAGGAAGTATCCCAGTTGAATGTGTTGCCTCCAATCATGCGGCCCCCTAGCGGTAGGCCACGGAAAATGAGGATATTGTCCTAGGGCGAGCAACAAATGAAAAGGAAGTGTGGCCGATGTAAAGGCACCTGGCCATAATCGCAAAACTTGCAAAAACCCATTCCTAGAGAAGTAACATCAAATCTTAGAAAGTGGGCAGGGTTGTGGGCATTTGTGTAGGCAGGATTGTGGGCATGACATCTGTGTCATACGAAAGTCTGTAATAGTGGGCATTTGCGTAGGCATTATTGTAGGCAGGATTGTGGGCATGTAAACCCTTTAATGTTTTGAGATTTTCACATTGTTTATGATTGTTAAACTGTTTAATATTTACATTTGCTTAAGCGGATGTGTCTTATACAAAATTTTGAAATAGTTGGCATGATTGTCGGCGGATTGTGGGCAAAACGGTAGGGCATGATTGTGGGTATGACATCTGTGTCCTATACGAAAGTCTGTAATAGTAGGCATTATTGTAGGCAGGATTGTGGGCATGTAAACCCTTTAATGTTTTGAGATTTTCACATTGTTTATGATTGTTAAACTGCTTAATATTTATATTTGCTTAAGCGGATGTGTCTTATACAAAATTTTGAAATAGTTGGCATGATTGTCGGCCCGATTGTGGGCAAAACGGTAGGCGAGTGTGGCGTGGATTGTGGGTATGACATCTCGTGTCCTATACGAAAGTCTGTAATAGTGGGCAGTTGCGTAGGCAATATTGTAGGCAGGATTGTGGGCATGTAAACTCTTTAATGTTTATAGATTTTTACATTGTTTATGATTGTTAAACCTGTTTAATATTTACATTTGCTTAAGCGAATGTCTTATATAAATACGATTGATAATATACAAGTACTAATGTCATATATAATTACGATTGATATACAAGTACTAACGTCATAAATAATATACAAGTACTACATTGACATCTAATATAGGAAACAAATAAAAGTTTAATCCACACAATATACTTACAAATTAACATCTAATATTTCCTTCTTTGTATAATTCTCGAGCAAATTCCGAGCCCGACCATCGCACCTCTTGGGGTTGATTTTCACTACACCGCGCCCGTGACCAAGGACTCCACAATCTTCATGCACATTATTCCACAATCACCGGTATTCAATTGTTGCGGAGGATGCTCATACCGCTCAATATTCCAATCCTTTTGTGTGGGCTCGACCTTTGTCCCAAATATGAGCTTCCTCGCACAAACTTGGTAGCATCAACGCTAATTTACTTTAATTGTCCAATATAAGTATTGAATGACTTGGACTCGGACATTGAATCATATACAACGATCAACTTTTTTGTTCAAGTCCAACTCATATACCACCCAATGGTTGCCGACGGCGTGGCCTATGCCATAGACCTTCTCAACATCACCCCATGATTTCCTACACCGCCTATTGGATATGTGCCCATCAAATATTCCAAAGATAGTCTCGTCCTCCTTCCACCAAGACCAAGAGTTTCTTTTTGTTCTTTAAAGCTTTCACAAACTTGGCACCCCATTTTATAGTCAAATTATTCTCAAATAAAAGTAAATCAATGTCATAAACAAATTTATATCAAAAACAAGATGAATGAAATGTTTGTGTAAATGAATGATGCTACGTACTCCAAAACAAAGATATCAACGGTTGTCCAAATTCGACAAGAAACGTCGTGCCATTTTTTTGATTTGTACGCAACGAGGCGCATCAACAAGTCCATTTGCTGCAATGTGGGCACATATGTGGGCAAACAAGAAGGCAAACGTTGTAGCAAGTAAAAATAAAAGTGGGCGGAAGATAGGTGAAGAAGTGGGCGAAAATGGAAGTGATTTTATTCACATACCGATCATCCACCATCCTTCTCGTGTCACGGATATTTAAGAACCACGAGGCACAAAATTTGTGACCTTCCTCAATCAACAATGAACAACTACGCCCTTGTTGTCCTTGTTTTCATCAAACCACTTCTCAAATTCTTCAATCAAGGCCTGTGGGTAAAAGCCCATTGATCAAAGAGTTGCAAATGAGGAATTTCCTGAGCATCCTCCACAACCACCTTACCCTTCTTCCTCGGTGGGACATGATGACTTGGGTCCGTAAAGGTGATTTCTTCGTGGGGCCAGGTTTTATCGCCCTTTTACGTTTTTGATAAACAACGCCACCAAGTTTTGGATATCCAAATCGACAGACTACCAATATCGACAAAATCGGGCTTGGCATTGTCCCCATCACTTTCGGATGCACCATCCTCGCAATTGTTGGATTTGAAGCCACAACCTCGCCGGTTTGAACCATCAAAGTAATGCATCAAGTTTTGAAGGTTTGGCAATCAATTTTTCAAATCCTTTGTGCGGGACATATGTAATGGGTCACGCCACTTCCAAACGAAACAAGGGCAAAAGGACCTGTGTATCTTTCTTTTCATCGGAAGTGGTTTCATCACACACAGTCCTGGTATACCTTTGAGGAAACATCGGCGGGACGGGGATTGGCTTGTCGAACGACGCGGGGCATGAATGTCGGCAGGCTTGTTTCGGCAAATAATGTCGGCAGTGCTTGTCGGCAACAATGTCGGCAGCTTGCTCGGCAACAATCTCGCAGTAAGTCGGCAACAATGTCGGCAGCAAGTCCCTATCGTCATCGTGTTGGGCAACGCTGGCCGCGTCCCCTGGCCGCCATTCTTGTCGGCACAGACAAACCGCCGGCACCATCGCTCGGCACTACGGTGGGCACTGATGGAGCTTGTTCTTTGCCCACCTCTTTTCAAATTGAGCATCCCAAATGCTCCATTATTGACTTCAAGATGGACTCAATTTTGTCGACTTTCCTCGACAAACCAAACCAGTCCGTGGAGGATTTGGCCCTCCATCCCGATCATTACCTTCACCCTCCTTTTTTTCCTCAAACATTTTTCTTTTCAAAGATTTCTTCTTTTTTTCTTCTTCATTTTTCCTCTCAAATCCTCTTTCTCAAGTGCATCTTCCCACACAATAAGTTTTTGCAAGGACTCAATCTCTTGCTCCGATTTGACGGTTTGGTGTTTGTGAACAACGAGCTACAAACATATAAACAAAAGTCAAAAACATGTGGGCGATGAATGTGGCACAAAAGTGGGCAAACATGTGGGTATAAGCGTGTCAAACATTGAATGTCAAATTTAAAGGTGGGCAAACATGTGGGCGAATGTGGGCATACAAGTGCCCACAAGAGTCGGTATGCATACACAATAAAAATTGATTAAAAAGCTTACCGTATCATCATCCCCCTAAGCAAAGTCCTCAAGATTGTTGTTTTCAATTTATCAAATGTAAAAACCGTGGGCTTCGGTTGACCAACGCAAAATACGTGGCACCCGATTCTTGGAAGCTTTTGTTGTGATGGCACACAATTTGGCGACTACCGATCGCCTCATATGCCCATACTTGTAAGGCGGGGTGGAAGCCGTGGATGTCAAAGTTCTCAAAATCGTGCTTTTCTTTCGTTTCTTTTCTTTCCCAAAACCCTTTACTCGTCCTACCATGCAGCACGTGTTTCTTTCACCAAGAAATCGAAAGCTACTCTTCCCCAAGGATAAGCATTAAATGCTTCTAGATCATCGACAAGGTGAATATATTCTTCCACAATCTTTTTGGTTTTACGGTCTCTTACAAGAAGAACACCATATAAGAAACATAGCAAAGCCAGCTTAAGGGTCATATCTCCATCCCCTTTCTCTTTCTTGGACCATTCTTCTAAAGCGTTTTCCACATGTATCGTGCAAAGGGATTAAATCTCCTAAAGCATTTTTTGAAGATCCCCGAGGATGATGGAATAGTAGACTTGGACCCAAAACCAAGTCCTGTGATCAATGAGAATTCAGTTACTCCAAAATCTGCCTCTTTATTGTTGAAGTGGAATGTTATCTTGTCCAATGACATCGACTTGTCTTGTCGAAAGAGAAGGTGGAGATATAATTGGCCTTGAAATTTCAACTTTTGTACATCCATGAATTGGCCAAAGCACGATTCCCTGAACCTTTGTGTATTCCTAACGCTAAAAACCAACTATTCTGCATTTCTTCCTCATTCGATTGACAAACGAGCACTTAATCTCGCTGAAATTGGTCCTTTTCGTTTTGAACAAGCGCCATCTTTCTTGAACTGCACAATGAAAAGTAGTGTTAGGTACAAGTAGGCACACATGTGGGCAGACTGCAAGGCAAATAGGTGGGCAAGATAAAAATTATCAAAAACACCCAAGTCCATACATATTCCAACCTAAAAACACATTATAGACTCTGCAATATGATCATAAAATCCACACAACACGTCACGCGTACTCCACAAAGTAGTGTTAGATACAAGTAGGCAAACATGTAGGCAGATCGCAAGGCAAATAGGTGGGCAAGATTAAAAATTCATGAAAAGACCCAAATCCATACATATGTCAACCTAAAAACACACTATGACTCTACTGCACTCCACACAACACATCACGCACTCCACAAAGTGGGGAAAGAAGTGGGCACAAAAGTGGGCAACGGTGTGGGCACTCATGTGGGCAACTCCGTGGGCACTCATGTGGGCAACGCCGTGGGCAAAACACATGGCTAATATGTGGGCAACAAAAAAATGTTGGAATAAAGCCAAGTACAAGCACATTCCAACATAAACACACCATTAACTCCGCAAAACATGAATCATTCAACGTTAAATCTCGTTTGAAGTCATATAACGAAACCCTAAATCGTTTATTATTTTGTTTTCAAAACAAAACCCAAAATGGTTCAAAAAAACTAACTAAAATAAACATATAAGAGAAGAAAATGAAACAACAAACCTTTTCAACCGAAGAATGAACTTGAATTTTCAAAAACGGAGACGTCCAACAATCGCGATGGATAACACTAACGAGCGTCAAACAACTCGTCGTAAACGTGCTCGTCGGAATAGGTTCTCGTGAGGACGTTCGCGTGTCGAAGAGAAAGCAGCCGGGGAGTCGGACGTGAGTCGGACGTGGGTTGGAAGGTGAGAAGAATGGAAGATGAGTCGGACGTGAGAGGGAGAGAGAGAGTAATGGGCAAATGAAGGGTTCCCGCCTATTCATATTCTTTTTCTTTTTTTTTTTTGGTTTTTTTAAATATAAGGGCATTTTAGACTTTTCAGGAGAAAAAAGGGGTATTTTTCATTGTTTAATAAAGTGGGGGTATTTTTCCTTAATACCCCCTTGTTGGGGGGTATTTTACCTAATTTCCCAAATTTGGGTTTATATATGATATTATACATATGTGCTGCAGGTTTTAAACACGCACACATCAACCACATATAATATAATATTAATATATTATATTGCATATCATACTTGCTTATCCTATATTATATATATGTAGCAGTAGTCGTGTTGTACTAGTTTATTTGATAATAATATATAAAAAGTTATGATTGGAAAATTTTATATACAAGAAACAATATAATTATCAATACACACATTATAAGGTCCTACCTTATTATCAAATTATATATTACTATTATTATTATTATTATTATTATTGTTATTATTATTATTATTATTATTATTATTATCTCAAAATTGTTATCTGTTATCTCTTTTTTTTTCCTTTTAAAGCAAAACTACTATTCTCAAAATGTTTCTCAATGTGTAATCTTGTAACTCTTTGAATAGCTACCACGTGCAACTTAATAACTAGCATCTAATAGTACGGCAACTAAATACCCCCGCCCCTTTTTTTATCTACTTAAATTAGTAATATAACGACTAATCACTATAAGTGAGTTTCAAAATTATAAAACTAGCCATCTCGTATAAAATAATCAGATTATACAAATAGCATTTAACCAACATGTAATGCATGAATTGTATTGGCCAGTGAGCAGTGTGAGGCTCAGGTATTACACAAACGATTGTGGGAAATTTGGAGAAGTCGAGGTTCATCATGTTTTTAACTTTGTAGATGTCTCAAACTACTAAGAAGAAGTTGCCATGTTCTACGTGTACGCTTCGATTCATGATGATGGCATTCACTCTTCAGTGAATGGCCAAGATGTGATCATCACCGCATGGAACTTAAGTGAGTCAAAACTTCCCAACAAAGGGTCTAAGTGAGCTGAAGGACCACGAGTTTGATTTTCAGAAGACATGGAGGGAGATTGCAATTGATGAGGAAGTTAAGAATTAAAACCCTTCTGCCACAAAGGTTGTACTGAAAGAAGAATACCACAAGCTGATGGATGTGGTATCGAGTGCTTGGATATCAAATTTGGATCTTACAATTAATATTCATCAACTATGTTGTCTGTAATGTCTGCGATCATGGAGGAGATGGAAGTGAACTGGGCAGAATTTGTATATGATAAACTGCACCAGAATGTGTTGCACGTGGAAGTAGTTGATGGGAAATTTAAGAGCACCTTGGGCTATGATCTAGCCCTAGCGTACCTATTAGAGAAGAAATCATTTCATGTATATAAGAGGCTGTTTAAGAGCAACCTCTCTGTTGCACAGAAGAAGGCCCATGCAAAAAGGAAAGGAACTTCTGAAAGAGAGAACTTAGATTGTCCCAAAAAGCTTGATTCTAAAGAAAAGAAAAACAATCAAGCCTCAAGGAAGCCATCTGCTCCGATGAAGCAGAAGACTCAGAGAAGGCTGTCTGATAAGCCTAATAAGTCTGCGGTTAGAGCTGACTCAAAAGAAATAAAATATGTGGAGATTCTTCTCTAGAGAAGGACTAAAAGAACTCATGAAAGACCTTCAGTTGTGGTCGAACCAACTGCAGTAAGAGGAGTTAAGGAGGCAGTTGCTGCGGATTTTGGTGACACAACTGTAGAAGTGGTTGGCGAGTCTGCTATGGAAATCAAGCCACATGTAGAAGAAGTTGTAGTTCCACCCATATCTGAGCCATAAGAAGCTCATTATCCTCTATATCATGCTGAATTGAAAAGGGTATCTGAATGGGCCATGTGGAAATTTAGTAAAAGCAGGATCCAGTTACAAGGCCAGAGATGATTGAGGAGGAGGAGTGGATCTTCTCCTTCTTGAATGAGTGCTCCATTCATCAAGCATTGGATCATAATTATGTGTACAATATGTTATACAAAAGACGAAGGGATGAGGAGGCCAAGGAGTTGGGGAAAGGGAAAGGTACAACTGAGACACACAGATGTCTCTTCGAACACTCAGATGTACTGATCCATGATGTTGGAGATTTTAAAGAAGTGATGGAGGGGGTCGAAGCGGTTGAGTTGAGGCAGGTTTTGCGTGAACTGGAGAGATAGCAGAACAGAGACAACAGGTTGGGCCTGGGGAGACTTCATCCCCTACCCATATTATTGGTGATGTGATGAGAGACACAACTGATCTCTCATCAACATCTCACTCTCAATCACTTGCAACAACTCACAGAAATAGCGATGAAGCTGGTGAAATAAGCATGGTGGACTTGGTAGGAGATGATGAGAAATATGTGCCAACAAATAAATTTGGGAACCCAACTACGCCTACCCTTGACACTGATTTTGAGACAGCATGTATAGAAACAACTGAAATAATTGAAACAACTAAGACTCCAGTGACAACTGACCCTATTGATGTTCCAAATAAAACAGTTGTTGAGACAACTGAGAGGGAAACTAAGCAGACTACAACTCAAAAATTAATGCCCGAAAAAATATTGAAGGAGTTGTAGGAGGATAAGTAAAAGAGGTTGATGTTGGAGGCAAAGTGGCAACTGAAATAGCCAAGTCTGGTGAAATCAGAGAAGAAGAAATGGAAGGAGGAGGAGAAGTGCTTGTTGTGCAGGTCAATGATGTTCCAGTGGTTAAGACTACTGAAACTGAGGCACATGTGGAAATAGTTGTGGAGGCTACATCGGTTGAGACTAATGTTAGCAAAGAAAGTGCAATCCCAGCGGTTGAGATTGTTGTGGATGCCAGTTCAACAACGGTTGAGACTGCTGCATAGATTGTTCAAGACCTAGTAGCAATTGAGAAAGCTATCGGGAATGTTGATTTGGGTAAGGATCAAAATAAGACAGATATTCAGAACTTGGGTTCTGAATAGTTGAGCCAGCAACAAATCCGATGCAAGTAAATGAAACAGCTAAAACAGAAAAGGCAATTCTCAGAATTTAGTTGAATTAGATAAAGAATGATTAGAGGCAACTAACTCAGCCGAAGATGAAACAACTGTTGAGATAGATATCGATGACATAGCTGAATCACACCCAGATGATGTTGATCAAGCAGCAAGGTGATGTTGATCAAGCAGCAAGGTGTAACTTTGCCGAATTTAGGTTATCTAGTTGATCAAGTAGCAAGGTCTAACTTTGCCGAATTTAGGTTCGTGCTCGTTAACCCACCCTCTCAAGCTGCTAAATCACTTGCAGATGATGTTGATCAGACAACTGATGCACAGTCAACTCATACGGAAGACACAATGTTGCCAGTGAAGCTGTTAACTCAGCTGAGGCACAGTCAGCTCAATAGGCTTATAGAGCTGCTGCTCCCGATGAAGCTTAAACAACTGATGCACAATGAGTTGCAAGTCAAGGGTAAGAGGCAATGAACTCTATTAGAGAAGGAGCAGGGCATTTCTAAACTCCTATTGATGATTTTGGTCCAGAGGACTTTGAATTCAAAGAAGAGATTCCTAGTGATGAAGAGCCAGAGTTGTCGAAATTAAGTTATCCCACTCACATTAGAGATTCCGAAGATTCAGGAGAATGTGCCTTGATTCCATAGAACCCAAGAGAACATATTTCAGAGTATGAATTTCCCCTCGGGATCGACAACCAACTCGCATATGAACTCAGAAGAGCATTCAGATATATGTTTGGAGAAATGGATGAGACGAAACATGGTTTTTTGGGTCTCTGCCAGCACATTAACAAATATGATGCATATTTGAGCAGTGAAATCAGATGCGTTCTGTTGAGAATCAAAGAATGGGTAGTTAAAACTCATGCTCTTCGCATGGGACAAGTTGGGAGTTTCAAATGTCCCTATAATAAGCTGCTTATACGGGGTTCTGATCAAGTGACATTTTAGAATCACCAAAAGGACCACATGAATAGGATGGATAAAAGCCACCGGAGTGATGTGGACTTGTTCGCTGCCAAGGTTGAAAAGAAATTCGAACATTTGGAAGCTTCAATGAACAATTAGTTCTCAACTTTACAGAAACAACTGATTGAACTCGGCTCGCGTCACACTACTGCAAATTCTACAAACCAGATGAAGCAAGACTTCATTCTGGAAATCATCCAACCTCCCTGTTGTGCTGATGCCAAAAAGGGTGAAGAAAAAGTAGATCCTCCTGCAACATCTGTGAAGAGCAAAGGCACAGTAGATTCCTCTATTTTGGCTCAAATTCCTACTTCTCTTCCTGTGGATTAAAAAATTAAGCTTTCAATGAAGAAATGCAGGGAAGAATACAAGGCACTTGAAAAGAAACATCCAGATAGAATTAGTGCTCTCAAGGATAAACTTGGTGGGCCACCAGCAGGCTTACTCCCCAAAGAACAAGATAGATCAAATGAACAGTTTGATACTCTTCTATCAGAATGATACAACAATGGGATAAGCATTGGAGATGCTTGGGACTTGTACTGGGAAAAGGGCTTGGAAGACATTGAGAAGACTAGAGATCAACCTACTCAAAGTAAGAAGACTAAGGGTCGACAGAGTTCATCTTCTAGTCATCAGCAGAGTTCAAGCAGTCAAGCTCCCAGGGGTGGCAGCCAAGTTAGAGCTAGAGGAAAAGGTAGAGGTGATTAATTTTCTGGTGGGAGAGGAAGAGCTCAAAATCAATCTAGAAGATACTTTCCACTAAGAAGAGGAAGAGATGTGATGTCTTTATATCCCTTAAAAAGTGATGCAGCTTATTGGCTCGGTCTCCATGAAGCTCAGAGAAGAGAAGATGAACGAAGAAAAGTTGAGTGGAAGAGACAAGTCTAAAGAGAAGATGCTGTAAGAAGCAAGAGGCAGAGATCAAAGAAGATAGGCGGAAGACATAAAAAATATTGTATGTTTACAATTCTTTGTAAATACACAATGTAACGTAAGTTCCTGAGTTCATATGAATTAAATTTCAAGATTCATTTTCAATTATTTAAATTCAAGGCACAAATGTTGTAAAAAAATTGGCATCAAAAGGGGGAAATTGTTAGGAAATTTATTATATAGATTTTGATGATGCTTAGAAAACTTTGTATTAGGCATGGTTGCAGAAATCGCTAGGCGCTAGTCGGGCGGCTGACCAGCGCCTAGGGCGCCTAGGACTAACACTATTTTTTTACTTTTATTTTCATTTTTTTATTTTTGGCCGATTTTTGGCCGATTTTTCCCGCCTAGCCCGCCTAGGCGGGCGCCTAGGCCCGATTCTCTGGCCGCCTGGGAGAGCGCCTAGCTCCGATTTGGTGCCGCCTAGGCCGCCTAGCCCGATTTCTGCCCAAAATGATTCTTTTTGGCGATTTGGACAAAATCAGATCGGCCTAGGGGCGCCTAGCGCCTAGTCGGTGCCTAGGCGGACGCCTAGGCCGATTTTTACAACACTGGTATTAGGATGTTGGCACCCCATTTTCAATGTAATTTCTACTTTGTAATAGATATGATGAAAGCTGAATTTAAAGGCAACCAAGTAGATTTGCTGAAGAAATTATCAGAAGACTCGCAGTTGAGTGGTGATGAGAATCAGCTGACTTACAACTGAGTTAACATCGGAAGACTCTCAGCTAAGTGTGAGAGCCAAGTCTTTCAGAAGACTGACAACAGAGTACATCAGAAGAATATGTCAGAAGTCTCAAGCTTAAGTCAAAATGGCTAAAGCAGCTGAAGGACTAAGTTATCCTCAAGCTTAAGAGCATTTCAAACAAGAATGAAGTTGTTCAACACTTTATCCAACATATTCAGTGAAAGATTAAAGTTGTTCAACAGTTGAAGAGAAAACATTTATGAAAAACAATAAGGGTTCTACACTACCAAAAATTGAAGGAAGTATAGTAAGGGTCAAGGTCGAACCATTTTTGAATCCAAGGAGGGCTGTGTGATTAAATCATGAAGATCCAAAGAGTCAAGTACCTGACAGTTGCCTGGTGAAGAGTTGAGTCCAAGAAATAGCTAGTGTGATCAAGGTTGTTTGGATTGTACTTTTGTAACTAATATCATCTGTTACCATAGTGAATTCCTCTTGAAGTAGGAAAAGAGTGGAATAAAAGAATTACCCCATCCTCAAACAACTATAAATTATGTGTTCTTTATTTTATTGTCGTTACATTTTTGAATCTCATTACATTGATTTATATTTGATATCCAACAAACTCATAACTCTCTAAAATTACAAGTGTTGATAAAACAAACTCAAAAGGAGTGTAAGACTACCGTTGATTAAGTAAGTAAACTAATTTCATAAATAGTTGATTTTCCTGTGCTGAGTTACTCTATCAACAACTCTTTCGGAGAACTGTTGAGTGGTTAACTCTCATGCTGAATCTTAACACAACTGTCTTGAGGACTTAGCTGTTTTCTTAAACACTCTCATTTTAAAGATCAAAAATCTATAAAGTCTATCAACCCATCCTTCTAGACTTTACTTAACACCCCTTGGAACCTACAACCTATTAATCCAAATCCAAATCAAGGTAAGCCCATACGCTTGAAATTGTGCGAGAAGAGCCGCAAGGTTAAAATGTTGAAAAAGAGGCTGAGGCCAAAAATGGCGATGAAGCTAGCAACATGGTATCATGATCGTGAAAATCCTTTCACTAAAGTGCAAGTGTACGGTGTAGAATGATGAGCCAGGTCATATTCCCCATGGATTGATTTTAAACACATAATGTATAGAAAATCTTGTGTTCCAATTTCATTGAAGCTATCGAAACAAGAGTATTATCTAACAAATCCTAAAATTAGCAAACTAAAAATTTGTCTAAGTATTATAGATCACCAAACTTCACAAGATTCCAATAATTACGAAAACTAATCATAGGCCTATGGTCTTAACAAGCTTCATCAATATTAATCCCAATTAATGTTTCATCAAAATCAGTTTCTGTATATCTATGGGTTTAATTCCTAAGGTAGTCTACTCCTTCTCCCGAAGTGAACAAACATAGATTAATAGGAATTGATAGTATCCCTACACCCAAACATAGATTAATATCAACTCCCAAAAGCTTTCATAATTAAAGTAAACCCCCACAAACTTTGAAAGACTCCCGACTCTACACCCATTTATGTTATGAATCCGTTTATCTAATGTTAGATCTAATCTTCAAAATTATGAACTAACAAATAAAACATGCAAATTATTGGCCAGATAATTTACAAGGAATTAAGAAGAAATAATCAAATTAGAATTAACATGAATCCACAGTTTCGATCATGTCCTAGAATCAAGAAATTCTAACATACTTGTTTGCAAATTCGTAGACAAAAATGAAAACAAATAGTTAAACATGAAATAAGTGCATAAGAAAAGCCCTAGATTATGATGATAGAACTCTCTTGTGTAGATGGACATGTCTTCACAATCTCGAACCTTCGCGTCAACGTGGTTGGTAGAAGTCCCGTGTTGTTCGTCGTTGTGTTGTCTCTTTTTTCTCTTTGATGTGTATTTTCTTTCCAAAGTGTGTCATATTAGACTTTAGGGTTAAGTCTGTAAGTCCAAGTGGCTACGATAATCTAGAGGGGGGGTGAATAGATTATGCCAGTTTTTCAAAATCCTCCCTCTTTTTTCGAATGAACAAGCAAGAATAAACTAAAAATGCGGAAAATAAACAACACACGTTGATTTAAAGAGCTTCACCCCACATAGGGACTACGTGCTCTACCACCCCAGTATCTCCGGGATGGATTTCGAAAAAGAAAAAGAAGTTTTATTAATTACCACAATTAATACAATACCACCTTTGAAGATTACCACAATCTTCTTACAACACCTTCAAGGAGATTACCACAATCTTCCTTCAACACCTATGAAGAGTACCATACTCTTCAACACCTAAGATCACCCAAGTGTGCTCTTACCACAAGAACAACAACAAGGATATCTTGTTTTGGATGATTGACAAAATTCAAGATTACAACTCGATAATGATAATACAAATATTGAGTACAAGTGTAATCAAGAATGAAAAGCCTAAACCTCAAAATGTGCAAGTGTAAGTACTAAGGCTATTGCAACAAGAGTATTTGAGAAAGTGTTTGCTTGTATGTTTTTGCTTGTATGTTGTGTTCACTTGTTGCTTGAATGGTTCCTCTATTTATAGGAGAGGTCTTGTATTGATTTCCAGACATTGGCTCCTTCTTGGAGAGTGATTTCTGCAAAAAAAATGCAATTAAAATCAAGATTATAGCTGTTAGAAATCAACCCCTTAAACTAAGGAAAAGCTGTCTGATAACCCAACGGATAGTTTGCTGTCAAAAGTCTATAGTGACCGGTCGCGCATAGAGAAAGATTTGAAAGTATTTCACGAAAAATACACAGGGGGACCGGTCGATGGGGGGTCCGACCGGTCGACCCCTGTGTGGACCGGTTGGGGCCCCTTAAAAACTCAAACCAGGTTGTTCTGTTTCAAACAAGAACATTCAGGCACTGGTCGACCTCCCTATTTTCTCTTCCGTCCAATTTTCTGTTTTAAAACTCAATTCAGACACAGGATGCCCTATAGGGCGACCGGTCCAACATGAGACAGAAGTGTTGTCCCATTTTTGTCGAAAATAAACTTCAAGAAATACTCCGAAAAATTAGTAAAAACATTTTATATCGATCGGGAGTATTTGGACAATATTTAGAAACATTGTTTTGGTGTAAAAACTCATCTAAACAAAATCATCAAAATTATGATAAAAATATTTATCTAACAAACTCCCCCTTTTTGATGATTACAAACCAAAACAATTTTAAGAGGACGATTTTGAAAACAAAATAATTTTCCGGTCAAAGAATATACTATCCGTTTTGAGCAACAACAAACCATGCATAAAAGCCAAATTGAAGGGAGTTAAGATTTTCAAGAAACATTTTAAAAAAGCTCCCCCTATCAACAAACACACCAAGAAGTGAACAATCAAAAGCTAGAAGCTTTAGCTTCAATGTAAACATGAATATCATGAGCTTAGAAGCTCCCCCTGTCAAAAACAATCATTAACCATGCATATAAGTCCATAATACATCCAATGGACTAAGTATTCATCACAGCTTTTGGCTTTAAGGAGCCATAGCTTATAGCTTCTTTCGCGAGCTTATATCAGCTTCTTTGAGCTAACGAGCCAATTTCCTGTTTCTCCCCCTTTGGAATCACCAAAAATAATGTTAGCACGATAAAAATATAATCAAAGTGCGCAAAGTAGTCGATTTATCGAGCTTTTAAAAATTTAATCTTAAAATCCAATTAACAAGGGAGAAGTCGATCATTTGAAATGCAAAGACTCGTTTGAGTGGAAAAACATGATCTCTATAAGTGTATAGGACCTTTAAAATCGAGAGAATCATGTAATCAATGAAATTTTCTTTGCGACAATTCATCGAACACTTGACGGGCGTTAAAAATTAAAGAGGATGTATATAGCCCTTGTAAATGTAATCAATCCAAAAATTTCATCACCAAATCAATATATACAACATCCAAACATCAACAATTTATGAGCTCATCACAAACATATATAACTTGCATCAAGAAATGAACATTTAAGCCAAGTTCTCAAGGGTTCAACCCAATTGAGATAATGGAGTAGAATTCTTACCATTTAATCGGTAAATATGAGCAACAATGATGATAAACGAGCACTTAGAAGTCCAAGATATATAATTTGTACAATAAAACTCATTTTGAGTGAATTGTGTGTGCAAATGAAAAAGGGGACAAAAAATGGAGTGAAAGAGCCAAAATGGCTAAGTCTGGAAACAGAAGCAATTTTATCTCAAAAATAGCTTAGGGCGACAGGTCCAAGCTGAGGGCGATCGGTCGAAGGCTAGGCCGACCGGTCGACCTCAGCCCAGTTAGCCCACTGGATCAGTCTGTTTTCAAAAATCCGAAATTTGATCCAAAAATCCGATTTTTCGCCCCTAAGTTTTAAAAACGTGAAAAATGCAAATATAGACCTCATTCAATATGCATTATGCCTAACCGAGCTCGTATTGATGCAAAAGTCTCGGAAGATAGCAGGTTTGTAAGAATGTCCGCCAATTGATCTTGAGATGGTACGAAAGATATCTCAATTTTTCGTTTTGAGACACAATCCCTTAGAAAATGATGTCGAATCTCAATATGTTTATTACAGTTATGATGAACCCGATTTTGAGCAATATTTATAGCGGATATGTTATCACAAAAGATATGAACATTTTCAAAAGAACATTTGTAATCCGCTAAAGTTTGTTTCATCCAAAGAAGTTGAGTACAACAAAAGGTCGAAAATATATTCGGCCCAGTAGTTTGAAAGTGAAACACAATTTTGTTTCTTTGAAAACCAAGAAACTAAGCAATCGCCTAAAAATTGACATGATCCGGAAGTACTTTTACGATCATCAATATTACCCGCATAGTCCGAATCACTATAACTTTTAAGAGAAAAATTGTCATTCTTTGGATAAAATAAACCATATTGAATAGTGCCTTTCAAATAACGAAAAATTCTTTTAACGACACTCATATGAGATTCTTTGGGATTACTTTGAAAACGAGCACATAAGCATACAACATGAAGATTGTCCGGTCTACTTGCAGTTAAATAAAGTAAACTACCAATCATACCTCGATACTTTGATTCATCCACGGACTTGCCTTTTTCATCTTTGTCAATTTTGACATTGGTTGCCATAGGAGTAGATACGATTCTTCTTTCTTCAATGCCGAACTTCTTTAAAAGCTCTTTTGTATATTTTGATTGCGAAATATAAATACCTTCTTGGCATTGCTTAATTTGAAGTCCAAGGAAGAAGTTGAGCTTCCCCATCATGCTCATCTCAAATTCACCTTGCATCAACTTAGAAAATTTCTTGCACAAAGATTCATTAGTAGCACAAAAAATAATATCATCAACATAAATTTGCACAAGTAAGCAATCTTGCCCTTTTTCAAAAACAAAGAGAGTAGTATCAACTTTACCTCTTGTAAAACCATTTTGCAAAAGAAAAGAGCTAAGTCTATCATACCATGCACGGGGTGCTTGTTTTAAACCATACAAGGCCTTTTTAAGTTTATAAATATCATTAGGCCTAGAAAAATTTTCAAACCCCGGAGGTTGTTTTACATAGACTTCTTCTTGAATAAAACCATTTAAAAATGCGGATTTAACATCCATTTGGTAAAGCTTGAAATTTTTAAAACAAGAATAGGCAAGTAAAATGCGAATAGCTTCTAAACGTGCTACGGGTGCAAATGTTTCATCATAATCAATACCTTCTTCTTGACAATACCCTTGAGCTACTAACCTTGCCTTGTTTCGAACAATATTGCCTTGATCATCGAGTTTGTTCCGAAATACCCATTTTGTACCAATAATAGTTTGAGATGGAGGACAAGGTACCAATTCTCAAACATCATTTCTTTCAAATTGATTTAACTCCTCTTGCATTTCTAAAAACCAATCCTCATCTTCAATAGCTTCCTTGGCATTTTTAGGCTCTTTTTGAGATATAAGAGCTTTCTCGGCAAATTTCCTTCTAGTCATCACTTTATCAAGGGGATCACAAATAATAAGATCTTTTGGGTGATCTCCCTTAAATTTCAATGCCACGGGAAGATCCGAAGTATCACCTTTGTCTTCTTGAGGAACATTTGAGGTTGATGGTTGGTCACTTTGAGTATCAATTTGAACAATAGGCTCAACAATATCCTCTTCATCACTATCATCATTTGGTATCCTTCCAACACCCGAGGTTTCATTAAATTTGACATGAATGGATTCTTCAACAACCATACTAGTTTTATTATAGACTCGATATGCCTTACTTTTGATTGAGTACCCCATAAATATACCTTCATCGGCCTTAGGATCAAGTTTATCCAATTGATCCTTAGTATTCAAAATAAAACACTTACATCCAAATATTTTGAAATAACTAATATTTGGAGTTCTTCCTTTCCAAAGCTCATATGGTGTTTTATTCAATTTAGGACGAAGATAAACATGATTAATGACATAGCAAGCGGTACTTACGGCTTTCTACTTACAAAAATATTTAGGAAGTGAAAATTCGTTGAGCATCAATCGACTCATTTCTTGAAGTGTCCGATTTTTCCTTTCGGCTACTCCATTTTGTTGAGGTGTCCTTGGAGCCAAAAAATTGTGAGCATATCCCTTGGTTTCACAAAAGACTCTAAATTCTCCATCAAATTCTCCACCTCGATCATTTCGAATAGACTTAATAGTATTTTCCTTTTCATTCTCAATAAGTCTACACAACTTAACAAACTCATTAACGGCATCGCTTTTATTTGCAAGAATCATAGCCCAAGTATATCTAGAAAAATCATCGACTATAACAAAGATATAATGTTTTCTACTTAAACTAGTTGTACCAAAATCCCCATACAAATCAAGGTGAAGTAGTTGTAGGGGTTTGGTTGTGGAAATTTCATTTTTGGGCTTAAAACTACTTTTAACTAATTCGTTCTTTTGACAAGTGTCACATAAGTCAAGATTTTCAAAATTCAATTTGGGTAGTCCTTTTACATGTTGGTTTTTGTAAATCATTTGCAAATTTTTGTATCCAACATGTCCAAGTTGCATATGCCATAAACTAGTTAAATCATTATTGGCGATAAGACAAGAAATATTTTGACTAACCAAATCACTTGTACTAATTTTGTAAAGATTGCCTTTTCTATATGCTTCACAAATAACTTCATCATTTTTAACAATAAGGCATTTATCAATATTGAAAACAAAATTATAATTTGAGTCACAAAGTTGGCTTACACTTATCAAATTAAACTTAAGCCCTTCAACATAAAGAACATTACTAAGAGAGAAGGAAGAGTTAACAATTTCTCCATTTCCAAGAATTTTCCCTTTGCCATTCCTGAACATGACCATACCCTCTTCTTGGAGCTTGATGTTGGTAAAAAGTTCTCTCCTCCCGGTCATATTGCGCGAACATCCGCTGTCCACGAGCCATTTTGAATCCTCCATGGTTGTTATAGCCCCTATTACCTATAAATGAAGTACTTTTAGGTACCCTATAATTTTGGGGTCCATGGGGGTTAGTTTTGAGACCTTTGGGTCTCCAAAAATAGCTAAAATTGTTCTTCAATTTACAATGAGTAACATAATGTCCAACTTTACCATAATAAAAGCAAATAAGATTATGGGCACTACTAGCTCATACAAAAGTCGGACCTTGGTCTTTTTTCTTTGAAATAGATTGAAAAGATTTATAGCCAAGTCCTAATTTAGAATGTTCACTTCTTTGTGCATCTAAAATTTTTGTAACTTTATCCGTACTTAAGTTAAAAAGATGCACACCTTTTTCAAACATTCAAGATCATTTGTGAGCACTTGTTTTTCGGTTTCAAGAGTACGGACTATAGTAAGAGTAATAGCATGAGCTTTATCAAGAGATTCATAAGAAGTAAACAATTTATCCTTTTCAATTTTAAGCTCTTTATGCTCATTTTTCAAAGTCTTGCATTTAACAATCAAATTTTGCAATTCATTTTGCAATTCATCAAAGTCACATTGTAATTCATAAACTAAGGAAGAAGTTGAAGAGTTAGAGCGTACCTTGTTATTTTCATCGTCTATGGCCATAAGACCATGTTCGGTTTCTCCTTCCTCGTCGGATGTGGCGAGTAGTTCATCCCAAGTTTTGACTTTCGCATTAAGAGCCTTCTTTTTCGGAAAAAGCTTTTTCTTCTTTTGTTCTTCCTCATCTAGTTTCGGGTAATCAGCTATGAAATGCCCAAATTTTTCACATTTGAAACACGAGTTGTCTCTTGGTTTTCTTGCCTAATTTTTATTCACGAATTTTGCAAATTTCTGGACAAGTGCGGCCGTTTCTTCATCATCCTCATCATTAGCATAATATGAATTATATGAAGAAGATGCTAGACCTTTAGGAATATTTTGCATACCCGATTGAATACCTTGGTCACCTCATCATGAGCTCATCGAACTTGAGTGTTTCAAGATTTTGTGCTTCTGTGATAGCCGTTACCTTTTCGGACCATGAGCCGGGAAGAGCGTTCAATACCTTGGTCACCTTATCTTCTTCGGAGATGACCTTTCCAAGAGCCACAAGAGGATTGACAATGTTGTCAAGCCTTTCCACCATTTTAGATATGCTTTCTCCATCATACATATTGAAATTTTCAAAGTCTTTTACAAGCATTATTTTTCTTGCTTGTTTGACCTTCTTTGTTCCTTCATAGATTGTTTCCAGTTTTTCCCAAACTTCATGTGCCGACCTTATGCCTCTTATGCGATTATACTCGGTGGCGGTAAGAGAGCAATGTAAAATATTTAAGGTCTTACCGTTTAGAGAGAAAGCCTTCTTGTCATTTTCATCGAACTCCTTGAAAGTTTTGAGAACCGAGGTGCGGTCCTCCAATTTCCTGGTTGGTTGATCAACTCCTTCAATAACCACATTCCTAATATCGAATCCGCATTCTTGTAGAAAGCACTCCATCCGGTCTTTCCAAAATGCATAGTTGTTGGCATCGAATAGCGGTGGATTGTTGGTGGAGGCGCCAGTGGTGAGATATGCTTCGTTCATAGCCATAGATCTTTTCTCTTTACTCGGAACGAGCTAGCCAAAGAGTTTGTCTCTGATACCACTTGTAAGTCCAAGTGGCTACGATAATCTAGAGTGGAGGTGAATAGATTATGCCGGTTTTTCAAAATCCTCCCTCTTTTTCGAATGAACAAGCAAGAATAAACTGAAAATGCGGAAAATAAACACCACACGTTGATTTAAAGAGCTTCACCCCACCTAGGGACTACATGCTCTACCACCCTAGTATCTCCCGGATGGATTTTGAAAAAGAAAAAGAAGTTTTATTAATTACCACAATTAATACAATACCACATTTGAAGATTACCATAATCTTCTTACAACACCTTCAAAGAGATTACCACAATCTTCCTTCAACACCTATGAAGAGTATCACACTCTTCAACACCTAAGATAACCCAAGTGTGCTCTAACCACAAGAACAACAACAAGGATATCTTGTTTTGGATGATTGACAAAATTCAAGATTACAATTCCATAATGATAATATAAATATTGAGTGCAAGTGTAATCAAGAATGAAAAGCCTAAACTTCAAAATGTGCAAGTGTAAGTACTAAAGCTATTGCAACAAGAGTATTTGACAAAGTGTTTGCTTGTATGCTTTTGCTTGTATGTTGTGTTCACTTGTTGCTTGAATGGTTCATCTATTTATAGGAGAGGTCTTGTATTGATTTCCAGACATTGGCTCCTTCTTGGAGAGTGATTTCTGCAAAAAAAATGCAATTAAAATCAAGATTATAGCTGTTAGAAATCAACCCCTTAAATTGAGGAAAAGTTGTCTGAAAACCCAACGGATAGTTTGCTGTTAAAAGCTATAGTGATCGGTCACGCAGAGAGAAAGATTTGAAAGTATTTCACAAAACATACATAGGGGGACCGGTCGACGGGGGGTCCGACCGGTCGACCCTTGTGTGGACCGGTTGGGGCCCTTTAAAACTCAAACTAGGTTATTCTATTTCAAACAAGAACATTTAGGCACCGGTCGCCCATATGTCGACCGATCGCCCACATCGGTCGACCAGTCGCCCTCCCTATTTTCTCTTCCATCCCGTTTTCTGTTTTAAAACTCAATTCAGACACAGGATGCCCTATAGGGCGACCGGTCCAACACGAGACAAAAGTGTTGTCCAATCTTTGTCGAAAATAAACTTCAAGAAATACTCCGAAAAATTAGTAAAAATATTTTATATCGATCGGGAGTATTTGGACAATATTTAGAAACAATGTTATAGTGTAAAAGCTCATTTAAACAAAATCATCAAAATTATGATAAAAACATTTATCTAACAAAGTCTTCCTTTATTTTTCCTTGTGAGATCCCTTGTAGAATCCCAACGAAATCAGGAAACAAAATCTGATCGAGGGACAAATCGCACAGTCATGTGCAAGAACCACGACGTGCCCGTGTAAATGGTAGTCAATCTCTGATTTAACATGGGTGGACCATGGAAATTTTTCTCTGAAAGTTCCTCCTTCGCATTTCGTACGCTCGTGTAACCAAACCCACGTACAGAACCCACGACCGTGTAAAATGACATGGTCTGGTAGTGTATTTCGTACTTCTTTGTTTTCTTCATGTCTTTGATCGTCCTTTGGCTTATGATATTCCGGTTTGGGTAATTCCACTGATATATTTTCATATAGAGCTTCATTTCTTGCAAAAGTATATAAGAATACGCAGTATCACGCCCACCAAAGGAAACTAATCGAAACACACTAAATATCCATGCAAATTTATCAAGTATATACCCAAATAACGCTCTAAATGTATGTATAATGCACACTTATCAAATCCCCCCAAACTTAAATCATTGCTCGTGCTCGATCAAAATAAATAAAATAATCGCATGTAATAGGGTAGATTATACAACAGAAGAACACCGCAAATACAAAATCTCACTCAAATCCACACTTTAGCAAACATGCAATTCATTCTCAAAAAGTCATTAATTACAAATTAGGCGCAATCATTATTATTCGGGTATTCGACATCGCAACTTATCGGATAAATATATCACTCATACTTCTCAAAATAAATAGGATGTGTATACTCTCAAATCAACTCAATGTTGTAGAAGTAACACAAGCTTGCAAATCGTCTAACATCTCTTCCACTGAAGTGTGCACAATTCAATAATCAAAATGACTTTTTTATTTGGTTTTAATGTAGGCTATTTGGTTAGGGTGGAAAAAATATGGATTAAGTGACTCGAACTTGAGCAAATAGACTATAAGTACTATACTTCAAATCACCAATCCATGTTATCAAATAAATATTCACTTAATTTTTTAATTTCAATTCACACTTCTTATTCCACCCTTTTTCTTCTTGTATTCCTTCTAGCTCCACCATCACACCTCTTGAAGCCATGATTTTGAAGATAATAATTGGAGAAAAATCTAAAAATTTCAAAATCCTCCACCCTAAACTTGAAGAGGAAAGAGTATGGATGGAGAATTGAAAGGAATTTGTGCTGAATTTCTTGAGGGGAAAGAAAAATATAAACCCTAGCTTGAAGAATTGATGAATAGATTGAAGAATTTTTGAGTGGGGAGAGGTTTATAAATAGAATATTCGGGCTTAGGGTTTATAAGAGAAGAACTGGGATAATTTTAGAGTGTTTGGGATTAAAAATGGAAAGAAAATCCGTCATCGACCTGTGCACACAGACCGCGTGACGCATTACACGGTCATGGATTTTGTCTACTGAAGATGTTCTCTACAGGGGAAATTCCCACTAGTGTGGGAATTGCACACGGTCTGGCCTTGGTTTTTGCCTCTGTTTTTGCCATTTCTGCAATTCACACGACCGTGTGAAAATTCACATGGTCCCTGTGTTTTTTTTATACTATTCTTTAGAATACCCGGAGTATGTCATGACTTATCCTACACAATAACTCCCAAAAACAAACACAACTAAAAAATAAGTTAGTACAAAATTTAAATCAAATGAAGAAAGGCGATTAAAAATTGGGTTGGCTCCCAAAAAGCGCTAAGTTTTAC
Organism: Rehmannia glutinosa; assembly: GCA_016081115.2. Classification (NCBI taxonomy): domain Eukaryota; kingdom Viridiplantae; phylum Streptophyta; class Magnoliopsida; order Lamiales; family Orobanchaceae; genus Rehmannia; species Rehmannia glutinosa. Next base: position 40,296,791 of record CM071932.1, on the reverse strand, counting down.
GTCTTCAGCCAGACGCATGATTTTCTTACGGCTCGATCAAGAATATGGTCGACACTTTCAGTCTTCTTTTCTTGCTCGTAATAATGCTTAAATCTTTGCCCATTCACGATGAAAGTGCGACTGTCCTTTGTTAACAACTCAATGGCTCCCAGTGGTTGATGACAAACGGACCCGACAACCTTGATTTGAGTTTACCCAGAAAGAGTTTCAATCTAGAATTATACAAAAGTACCACTTGTCTGGGTAGAAACTCTCTTTTCAAAATTCGCTTATCGTGTCATCTCTTAGTGCGATCTTTGTAAATTTGAGCATTCTCATAAGTGACCTGGCGAAATTCCTCTAACTCACTTATTTGCAGCTTCTGTTTCTCACCTACTGCCGTTATGTCAAAATTCAGCTTCTTTACCGCCCAAAATGCCTTATGTTCTAATTCCACCAGAAGGTGGCATGGCTTCCCAAAGAATTATCGATACGATGACATATTTAAAGGTGTTTTGTATGCCGTGCAATAAACCCATAAAGCATCATCAATTTTCAAACCCAATATTTTCTATTTGTACTAACCGTTTCTCCAATATCTATTTGATCTTTCTATTCAAAACTTCGGCTAGACCATTCGATTGCTGGTGATAAGTGGCGGCGACTCTATGTCTCACTCCTTATTTTTCCATAAGATTATTGAACAACTTATTGCAAAAGTGAGAACCCTCTTCACTAACTAGATGTAACGCCCCAGTTTTCAAAATATAAGTGTACCTTAATTTAATAAGAAAGCACATTTAAAAGCGTATGAATAAGACACATCTAAAAAAAAAAGCAGAACTATTTTATTAATAAACCCAAATAATCCCTGACTCTTCCGCTGCGCCACTCTGATTTCATAAACTATAGTCTAATTATAAAATTTTGCATCCAAATAAACAAAGTATTCAAACTAAAATATTGGTCCTCCAAAAATAAAATACTAACTGTTAACATTATCTTAAAATTCATCATTAAAATAAGATTTTCCGAAAATTCAAATTAAATAAAAATCATTGACTTTGCATCCACCGCCTCCAATCCTCGTTCGGGCTCCTCAACCTGAAAAGTATTAATAAATATGGGGTGAGCTTTCAACTCGCTCCGTAGGGACCAACTTTTGTCATTACATAATAAATCATACAAGCATAATCACTTATAATAAAACATGTAATTTCCTCTGTAATTTTTTTCCTCTGACTGGCCAATAAATAAATTATAGCACAATGGGCTTAACCCTTGGTCAACTTCGATCCCGGGCCTATTTACGGTCACTAGCTAATAATTTATAATTCATCTTGCATATCACATATAATTGAAAATACTCACATGAAACATTATATAAAGACAAGAATTAAAAATCCCTATCTCAACTGATTTCTGTTAATCCGCGTAGTAACTAAAACGATTATTCTAATCCTCTTGATTCTCGATTCCTGAATCAGATTTGGAGAGAAATGGGGATGAAGTTTGTAAGGGAAAATTTTCAATTTATAGGGCTAAATTCTGGAATTGATGATTGAGAGTTAAGTTCTTACATTAAAAATTATAACCATTCACCTTTCATCTTCTTTTCATTAATAAAAATCTGGATTGTAAAAGGATAATGACTGAATTATAAATATTAATACTGATAAATAAAATTATAATTTATATAATAATAATTGAAAAATACGGGATATTACATACTATCCCCCTTTAACAAAATTTCGTCCTCGAAATTCGCTGTCTTAACAAAGTTCATAGAAAATAATGTCATTTGTTTTACACGAGGAATTCTTGTCTAATATTGAAAGTACACATGCAATAATACTTTTAAAAAAATGATGACTTGAATTAATAAAATGTACTTTTAAAACATAATAATATAAAATATTTCATGAATAAAATGAATAGCGTGACATAATAAATTGCGTACCTTGAGGAATCCAACGAGATATGGCGGATGTGGATGTCACTAGATAATTTTCTTTTAAAATTTGAAAAGATATTTTTTTTTCAAGTCTACAGAACCGTAGACCTGCTCTGATACCACTTGTAACGCCCCAGTTTTACAAAATAAAAGTATTTCTGATTTTAATAAAAACCTGAATATAAAAAGACAACTTTAACAAAATTATTTAATAAAACTAAGCATTAGAGTTTAAATAAGTAAAATCCATCCAATTTACTAAAATAAAAGTATTATCTAAATGTTCCGACATTTAAAAAAATATTTAAATTCATAATTTATTTAGTTTTATCCAACCCTGCCGCATCTCCAGCCTGGCTCCTCAATTTGAATTTTTTTTGAAAACAATAGGGTGATTTTATGGAGTTTGAAGAAAAGTAGGGTTTGTTAATGAGAAGATAAATCTGTAAATCTAATACGAGTGAAATTCTATCTTAATATGGTTTAATAAAAATCTGGATTGTAAAAGGATAATGACTGAATTATAAATATTAATATCCGATAAATAAAATTATAATTTATATAATAATAATTGAAAAATACGGGATATTACACTAGAGCTCGTGGAGTGCCAAATCTTGTGAAGATATTCTTTTGCAAGAATTTCAGCACAATTTATGCATCGCTTGTTTTAGTTGGGATGGCCTCCACCGTTTGGATACATAATCCACTCGCAAGTAGAATGTACATGTACCCATTTGAAGAAGAAAATGGGCCCATGAAATCTATACCCTATACATCGAATAGCTCCACTTCCATCATGTTAGTTACAGGCATCTCACGTTGCCTAGAAATATTCCACATTCGTTGACACATATCGCACTATAACACAAACTTATAGCAGTCTTTAAAAATTGAAGGCCAAAAGAAGCCAGACTATAATACCTTTGCCGCAGTATGTGTTGATCCAAAGTGACCCCCACTTGGTGATGAATGACATTGTTCTAAGATGCTTGTCCGTTCTTCTTGGGGCACACACCTCCGCTAATTACTGAATCTTGACATCTTCTAAATAATAGAGGTTCATCCCACAGAAAATATCTCACATCATGGACGAATTTCTTCCTTTGATGATATGTGATATCTAGTGGTAGAAACCCACTTACTAAATAATTCACGATGTCACCATACCATTGAATATTTGTCTCTGCCATTAGGATTAACTCGTCCGAAAATGTTTCTTTGATAACTCTACCGGTCATGTCCTTATTAGCTGTTTGCTTGACTCGTGAGAGATGGTTTGCCACCATATTTTCACTTCCTTTATGATCCCGAATTTCTATGTCAAACTCTTGTAGCAAGAGTATCCATCGAATGAGCCTAGGTTTGGCATCCTTCTTTGGAAACAAGTACTTGACTGTCGCATGGTCTGTGTGGACTATTGTCTTCGTCACAATCAAGTATGCCCGAAACTTGTCAAAAGCGAACACCACTGCAAGTAATTATTTTTCTGTCGGGGTGTAGTTCTGCTGGGTTGAGTCCAGTGTGCGACTGGTATTATATATCACTCGAAAGAGCTTATTGCGTTTTGATCCAATGATGCCCCTAATGAAAAATCACTTGTATTGCACATTATCTCAAATGGCTGACTCCAATCGGGTGATATCAGAAATGGTATACTCACCGAGCCTTTTCAATAATTTGAATGCCTGCAAATAATTAGGAGTGAAAGCAAAAGGCACATATTTTTCAAATAAGTAGGAAAGGGGTTTAGTTATCTTTGAAAAATCACAAATAAATCGCTTTTAAAAACCCGCATGTCTTAAAAAGCTCCTTACTGCTTTCTCATTCATTGGTGGTGGGAGCTTCTCAATTGCTACCACCTTTGCTTGGTCAACTTCGAAACCTATAGAAGAAACACGGTGACCAAGAACAATTCCATTTCGTACCATAAAATGACACTTTCCCAGTTCAATACTAAATTCATCTTCTCGCACCTCTGCAAAATAAGGGTTAGATCATGCAAACAATTATCAACGAACTACCAAAAACTGAGAAGTCCTCCATGAAAACTTCCATTATATTCTCTATCATGCTGTGGAATATCGCCATCATGCATCTTTGAAAGGTTGCAGGCACATTACATAATCCAAACGGTAGTCTACGGAATGCGAAAACACCATAAGGACATGTAAATACCGTGTTTTCTTGGTCCTCGGGGCCATTCACAATCTAGTTATACCCCAAGTAACCGTCTAAAAGCAATAATACTCGTAACCTGCAAGACGATCTAACATTTGATCCATGAAGGGGGAGGGGAAATGATCTTTACGAGTTGCGGCGTTTAACTTTCTATAATCAATGCAAATTCGCCAACCTGTGACAACCCTAGTAGCTATGATTTCATCTGTTCCACTTTTAACTATGGTCATCCATCCTTTTCTTAGGCACTACTTGCACCGGACTAATCGAATTGTTGTCAGATATCGCAAATATGATCTCGTTATCTAACCATTTCAAGACATCTTACTTAACTACCTCTGCATAATTGGGATTAACCCACATTGGTTTTGTATAGAGGGTTTACAATCATCTTCCACCCTAATCTTTGCATGCAAATCGAAGGACTTATACCTTTAAGATCAGAAATGGACCAACCAATAACAGTTTTATGTTCCCTTAAGACTCTAAGCAGTTTATCCAATTGAATTTAAGTAAGGGAAAAAGAAACTATTATCGGATAGGTCTCGTTTTCACCCAAGAATGCATATTGAAGATGGTTTGAAAGAGGATTACGTTTCGGTGAAGTAGGGAGTTCGTCCGTCGAGTTTGCACGTGGTGAATCATTTCTCATTATCTGGTCATGTGATTTCACATGCCCGTGTGAAGGGTCGTGTGATTTCACACGATCGTGTTAATCTATTTCTCCATCTTTTGCACAACCTGGTCGTGTATATTCACGCGGCGGGGTGAATCATTTCAGGCTCCCTTTTTTTTGTAGCTGTTTTTATGTTGAATCCAAGGCAAGCACATATTCAAGAATATCATCATTAGTAATATCGTAACACATACCTTGTGACCCTTGCGAATGAGTCAAACATCACTCCAATGCGTATTTCATCACAACCCTCTCAAATTGAGCTTCTAAGACATCAATCATGTTACTTGTTAGAAAATCTATTTGTTAGATTTTGATGATACCATATAAAACTTAAACTAGGAAGTTGGCATCCCATTTTCCTTGTAATTTGTATTGTAGTAGATAGGACTGGGAGAGCTGAGTTAAGTCAGCTATGTCAAAGATTACAAGAAGTCAACTGCGGACTAGGATGAAGACTCTGCTGTGTGTCATCTGAGTATGGCCTAGAAGGAAGTCAAGGACTCGACTGAAGGAGAGTCAACTGAGGAACAACTGTGAGAAGTGTCAGTCAAGTCAACTCAAGAAGCCAAGTCAAACAGATGAAGTGATAGTTGAGTCAATCCCAAGATTGGAGCGGACTCAAGTCACCTGGGGTAAAGGCAACACTCAAGTCAAGACAACTGACTTAGATCCGTTGATTAAAGTGAAGAATATTACTCGATATAGTAATATGTCAAGCTGCCAGGTCTTAAAGTGTTTGGCCCAGAATTCTGCAAAAGGAATGAGCCAACGGGAAACACTGCACCTTGTGTCAGAAACCTGCAATACTGGAATGCCATTTAACACGAAGAAAGGTCAACATCACCAAGGCTGCAGACCAAGAAAAGACAAGCCAACGAACACAAAGTGACATTTGAAACTTGACTGTCTCTTCAACGGACAAATTTCAAATGTGCACTATAAAAGGCTGAGGAAGCTATTGAGAAAAGGTTACCTTGATTACTTGAACCATGAACGAACAAGCAATATTCAAGAAAGTAATATGCAAATTTCTCAAAGCATTACAAGCTATTCTTCAATCCTTAAACTCGAAGAAACTCGATCCAACACAAGCTGTGAAGGAGAGATAACTTCAACCAGTTGAAGAGGAAACTTTTGAAGAAACAAAGGGGTCTACATTCGAGGTTGAAGGATTGTAGAAAGGTCCAAGGTCGAGCCAAGTATCAAGTTTGTTGGAGGGCTTCGTGATGAAATCCAAGAATTTGAGAAGTGAGTCAAGTAGCAAAGCGGTAAATGCCTGTGAAGAAGCTGAGTCGCAAGAGAAGCCAGTTGTGTGATCAACGCTGTCTCTAGACTGATAATCGCTTTGTTAACTGATCTGTTACATAGTGGATTCCTCCAGGAGTTGGAGAAGAGAGGATTAGAAGAATTACCCCATCTTCGAACCTCCATAAAATATTTGTGTCATTTACTTTTAGCAATTTACATTCCTGTATATTTACTTATATCTGTTGTTAGTATACATTTGCTATCCAACTGATAATAAACTAAGTGCTAAAAATCAAGTGTTTAAAACAAGCTCAAATCAAATCAAAGGGTGTTAAGTCTTCTGCTGTTAAAAACCAAATCAACCAAGTTAAGTATTTGGCTTAAGCAGCCGAGTTATACTTTCAACAGCTCTATTGAGTCTGTTGAGTGGGTAACTTAGCTGAATAGCCAACTTAGCTGTCCCCCAAGGACACAACTGATTTGAGTTAACTCTGTTGAATTATTTAAAAGGACTAAAATCAAAAATTTGGTAAGGTTTATTCAACCCTCCCTCTAAACCTTACATCATACCCCTTGGGACCTACAAGTGGTATCAGAGCGGTTGGTTCATTGAGCCTTCCGCACTAGTTACTGAACTAGATCTCTATCTTTTCAAAAGGTTTTTAAACACTTGTGTTTCGAAGTAGCAAAGTTATTAACATGGAAGCAAATCTAACTAGCATTCCTATGTTCACAGTAGAGGAATTTGATGACTGGAAAATTCGTATGCAAGCTCATCTATATGCATTACATGATGAAATGTGGCTTGTGATAGAGGATGGGCCACGACAAATACTCAAAGTCAACACAACACCAGACGAAGAGCAAATTGCAAAGGAGAAGAAGGCTGCTGTCATTGAAGCAAGACCAACCAGCCATGGTTGATAAACCAAGGACTGAATGAACAAATGAAGATAGAAAGAGATATAACCTGGACAATGTGGCCAAGGATATTCTCTACAAAACATTGGACAAAGCCATATCCAACAAAGTCAAATCTTGCAGCTCCGCGAAAGAGATTTGGGATAAGCTGACCTTAATTTGTGAAGGATCAAAAAAAATTAAGGAAAATAAATTAATCAATTCTTTGTTCAAAAATTTGAAAATTTTAAAATGCTTGCAGTGAAACTCTGGATCAGCTGGATGCCAGATTTACTGAGATTACAAATGAGCTTTCAGCTCTTGGGAAAGAATATACACAGAAGGAGATGTGTATAAAGATTCTAAGTGCACTCCCAGCTGAATGCGAAATGAAGGTCATGGCCCTAAGACATTCAATGGACCTCTCAAGAACATCTAATCATGAGCTATTCTCAGATCTCAAAGCCTATGAGTTTGAGCTGAGAAGAAAAGAGCAGGAGGAAACAACTGTGTCTAAGATAGCTGCATTGATGGTCAGTGAAGGGAAAAGAGCTGAGCCAAAAGAAGCCATAGACCAAGAGAAGATTGCCCTGAGGGTTAAAAGATTCAACAAGTTCTTCAATAAGAACTATAAAAGGAATAAGGGTGAAACCTCCAGAAGACATTCAGCACCTTCCAAGGCAAGGGACGAAAGACCACCCAAGAGAGCTGAGCATTAAAGAGTTGATTATCAGAGAGCTGATGATCAAAGAACAGACAGAGCTGATCAAAGAACTGAGAACCTGTGCTGGAATTGCAGACAACCAGGACATTTTGCTGTTTATTGTTCCTATCCACCAATCAACAAGTATAGGAATGAAGAAGAAAGAAAAGTCTTCAGGGAAAGAAGACAAGAAAAGAAGAAAGCCATGTTGGCTGTTGAGACTGCTGAGCCAGCCAAGTGCAAAGAGGCAGCAGACTCAGATAGTAGTGAAGCAGACTACTCGAGTGATTCTGAAGAAGAGGCTATGATCTGCCTCATGGACACATAACAAGATCAAGAAGATGAGGGACACTCTAACTCATCTCATTCTGATTCAAGTGATAGTGACTGTGATACACACACTTCATCACCCACAGATCTTTATGATTCATTAGGCAAAATGATGAAAGATTTTGAACAAATAAAGTCCTCGCACACAATACTAAATGAGGAAAATAGCCAGCTTAAAAGCCAAAACTCACAGATGACAAAAGAGCTGAGTACTCTGAGTCACATAGCTGATGAGAACACTAAGCTGAAGGCTAAAAATGCCAAGATCATAGCAGAGTAAGCTGCTACAGAAAAGAGAGAAAAATATCTTAAAAATGTGATTGCCTCATTTACAAAAGCATCCAAATCATTAGATGAACTTATTACGAGTCAAAAAGAATGTGGATACAAGACAGGCATATGATTTAATTCCTTTGTGCATAGTCAAACTCCAAGAGTGATTTTGGAAAAGGGATATTCAAGTAATGAAGCATTCAAAAAACCCAAAACACCAAATGCTGCACCCACATTCACTCCAAAGCACAATCAAAATCATACTGGCCTTGGTTATAAAGGGAATGAAAGAAGCCAGTTGAGTATGCTGAAAGGGCAGTTGAGAAGAAATCCAGCCGTGTCCCTCAGCAAACTTTAAACAGAAAATACTCTGTGGAAAGCAAACAGAGCTACCAGAAACCCCAGAAAATTCATAAGAGAAATACATATGATGGGAATGGTAGAAACTATCCAAACTATGCTGATTGGAATAATGTGAAACATCAGCAAAGACCTATGAAATATAAGACAAAATGGCAAATATCTAAACCTCAATAAAGGTCATTCCAAAGGCAAAAGAGCTTTTATCAGCACACATATTCACCCAAGCACTACACTTAGAAATACCACATCTACCACAAGAAAGCAATTGCTAAAACACGCACAGCATACAGACAAAAGAGACAGCTGTATGATCCTAAAACCCCCAACCAATTTGCTAATGTGTACTATGATTATGGCACTAATAGATGGCAATCTCTTAGAGTCAGACCATTTGGCTATAGGTTGGTTGGAGCATCTTATAGCACTAACCCCCCAGGACCCAGACAAGTATGGGTACCTAAAACTAATTTCCTTGATTTCAGGTTCAAGGAACAACTGAGTGCCAAGGAACCTGGTACATGGATAATGGTCGTTTTCTAGACATATGACAGAAACAAGAAAAACCTGTCAAGATTCAAGGAGATTAGAGGTGCTAAAGTTATATTTGGAGGAAATAAAGCTCCAGGGGAGATAAAAGGCACATGACCCATCAAGAAAAATGGATTGGAAATCACAGATGTTGCTTATTTTGAAGGCCTCAACTTCAACCTGCTAAGTATCAGCCAACTCCGTGACAAGGGCTATAATGTAGGATTCAACATGGGAGTATGCCAAATCAAAGATGCTGAATTCAATGAAATAGTGCTGCAAGGATCAAGGCAAAAGAATATGTATGTGGTAGATTGGTCTATTGCTACACCAAGCACATGTCTGCTAGCAAAGAGCACATCCGAATCAAGTTGGCCGTGGCACAAGAAGCTGAGTCATCTGAATTTCAAGACAATCAACAAGCTTGCAAGGAGTCATCTTGTAGAAGGATTGCTAGACTCAGTGTACAAAAAAGAAAGTGTATGTGATACATGCCAGATGGGAAAGCAAATCAAATCATCCTTCAAGAATAAGCCAAGTCATTATTCAACAAGGATATTATATCTGTTGCATATTACATATGTTACATATGTATTTATTTGGTCCAGTTGAACCAGCTAGCATCAGTGGAAAGAAATACACCCTTGTAGTGGTGGATGATTATTCAAGATATACATGGACAATTTTCATGTGTAAAAAAAAGGAAACTTTGTAGAAGTTACATCAGCTGATGAGAAGAGTTCAAAATGAAAAGAGCCAAACCATTATAAAGATAAGATCTGACAGGGGAACTGAGTTTGTCAATGGGATAATAACTCGGTATTGTGTTGAAAATGGTATTGCTCATGAGTTATCGGTTGCAAGGACTCCACATGAGAATGGAGTAGCTGAAAGAAGGAACATAACTCTCAAGGAAGTCTGCAAGGACTATGTTAGGCTGGGTCGGATTGCCTAAGAGATTTTGGGGTCAAGCCATAAATACAACATGCTATACTCAAAATAGATGCATGATTAACGAGGCATTGACCAAGACTCCTATGAGATTTGGATAGGGAGGAAGCCAAATGTTGGATACTTCAGGATATTTGGATGTAAATGCTTCATCGATAATAATGGCAAGGACAATTTGAAGGCTTTTGATGCTAAAGCTGATGAAGGTATCTTTTTGGGATACTCAGCTGAGAGTAAAGCCTATAGAGTGTTGAACAAAAGGACTATGGTCACAGAAGAGTCTATCCATGTGGTTTTTGATGAACCTAATGTGAATGGAGAAGACATTTATGAGTTAGCTGATAAGGTGAATCAACCAACTATGCAGAAGAGTCCTTATGTTGAAGCTGAAGTGAGAGCACTCAACCCAGATGAAGATGAGATAGTTGAATCTAAAAGACAGTTGGAAGGTCTACAGCTGAATGAAGATGAAAGAGCTATTCAAGACAACTTAGCTGTGAGACGGCTGAATCCAGCAGACTTACTCCAACCTGATGTGAGATGGTTGAGAGATCATCCACCAGAGTTAGTCATTGGAGGTGTAAGAGATGGCATAAAAACCAGATCTAGAGCACAACATGAAGCTATGTTCACTTGTTTTATTTCCCAGATAGAGCCTAAATATGTGTCTCAAGCATTGGAAGACACACATTGGATTCAGGCTATGCAAGAAGAGTTGAATCAGTTTGAAAGAAACAAAGTATGGGAATTAGTTCAAAGGCCAACCCACCAAAATGTTATTGGTACTAAGTGGGCTTTCAAAAATAAGATGAATGATGAAGGATCTGTTGTAAGAAACAAAGCAAGATTGGTAGCCAAAGGGTATTGCCAAGAAGAGTGTATAGATTTTCATGAAACCTTTGCTCATGTTGCAAGATTGGAAGCAATAAGGAAGTTTCGTGCCTATGCTGAACACAAGAACTTCACTGTATATCAAATGGATGTGAAAAGTGCATTTCTAAATGGACTATTAGAGGAAGAAGTCTATGTTGAACAACCTCCAGGTTTTTAGCAAAAAACTATTGGAGATAATGTCTACAAGCTCAAGAAAGCACTATATGGATTGAAACAAGCACCCAAAGCATGGTATGGTACATTGTCTCCATTTCTAACTGACAATGGATTCACCAAACAAAGTTATAGAACACTCTTAAGAATTCAAGATGGAGAGAGTATACTGCTTGTTCAAATATATCTGGATGACATCATTTTTGGTTCCACAAATAAAGAGTTGTGTGACAAGTTCTCAAACCTCATGCAAGGCAAACTTGAGTTGAGCATGATGGGAGAGCTGACTTTCTTCCTAGGAATTCAAGTCAAGCAATTGAAGGATGGAACCTTCATAAGCCAAACCAAGTATACCAGAGATTTAATGAAGAAATTTGGTATGGAAGAGAAGTCTTCTGTGAAGATTCCAATGAATACATCAGTCAAGATGGACATGGATGCAGATGGCAAAGTTGTTGATCAAACCAGATATAGAGCTCTCATTGGATCATTGCTCTATCTAATAGCAAGTAGGCCAAACATCACCTTTGCAATAGGTGTATGTGTTAGATTTCAATCTGCACCAAAAGAGAGCCACACGACTACAACTAAGAGAATCCAAAGGAAGGAGGATTCAAGCTGGTAGGATACTCAGACTCAGTCTATGCTGGATGTAGGGTTGACAGGAAGAGTACTTCAGGTACATGTCAAATGCTTGGAAATAGATTGGTTTCTTGGTTCAGCCAGAAACAAAATTCAATATCTACATCCACAGCTGAAGCAGAGTACATAGTTGCGGGCATCTGTTGTGCCCAAGTCTTATGGATGAGACAACAGCTGAGAGATTATGATATTGAAGAAAAAGAGATTCCAATTATGTGTGATAACACTAGTGCTATTGCAATCACTCAAAATCAAGTGTTGCTTTCAAGAACGAAGCACATTGATGTCAAATATCATTTTATAAGAGATCATGTTGAAAAGAAAGACATCACCTTGGAATACATCTCAACTAATAAGCAGTTAGCTGATATATTCACAAAGCCATGAAGTGAATCAAGGTTTGAAGAGCTCAAGAATGAGTTAGGGTTAATTGAGCTGAGTTAGGATACTCAGAAGACTCAATCAGCAGAGAAAGAAGATGAGAAAATGGAAAATAAGCAAGTTTCACATTTCAGCCATGTGAAACAGCCAAGTCGGGAAGTCAGCTGTATTGAGTTAGCTGACAACTGAGTTACATCATGATAAGAGAGAAGCAGAGTTGAGGCACTTTGGAAGAAAGCTGAATCATTTATGAGCTAAGTGACAAAAACACAGTTGTTTTAAATGAGCGGGAATGTTTTTAAGGATGACGTCAGCGTAATAATGACTGTCAGCACAAAAGTTGCACAGTAAACCATATGATTGGATATAAATGCTGCTGCATTTAATATGGGGAAATTAATGCGGTTTTGAAGACTTAATCCTGACCGTTGATTTTGATCAACATTTTCAAATTCCAAAAACCATCCTTTCACGTCCCTTATATACAAAATTTTACTTTCTCTCTCCTCACGCAAACCTATTCATCTTCAGCAAAGAAAGTTCATTCTCTCTGCAACTAAGTTCAAACACTAGTTATTCCAAGTCAAGTTTCTCAAGTTTTAATCGGTCAAATCTTCTGAAAATGGCAGCAAATCACGACTTCACTTTGTTATCTGAGAAAATCCACATAGGATCATCTGTGGATTTCGCTGGTATGATCAAACAGGGCATGGATGGTGCCCTTGTGAAGAAAATAGCTAAGAAGATAGAAAAGTCCGGCCTGAAGGACTTTTTGACGATGCAGTTCACTCACACTTACCTAGAAGAGGTGGCCATGTTTTATGTGAATGCGGAGGTGCAGGACGATGAAATCCGTTCATCGGTCCACATCAAGGTCATCAAAATCACTACTAAGGACCTTGCTGAGCACTGCTTTCTGCCCGCTGAGGGATTAAAGGACATCGCTGAGAAGAATGTCAACCTAGCTACAGCTTGGAAGGAAGTTGCCAAGCCAGAGTTTGCTGCGAAGGCTGTGCATACAACCAAGAAGGAGTCTCTGAAGGATGATTACCACAAACTGATGGACATCGTGTCCAAGTGCATGGATATGAAATTTGGAAGCTTTAATCAGCTGTCCAAGACCAAGCTGATCGTGATGGCTGCGATCATACAAGAGAAAAAGGTGAATTGGGCGGACTTCGTCTTCAGTCGAATCTGTCAAAATGTGATGAACAGGTCCTTCAAGGAGGAAGTTAACTGGGCTGAGTTTGTCTACAACAGACTCTACCAGAATGTGCTGAACATGACCTTTATAGAGGACGGGTCCTTTGGATGCTCTTTGGACTATGGTCTTGTGATTGGCCATCTCATGGAGGTGAAGGGCATTGCTATTCGACATGGAAAGCCCTTCCATGTAAACAAGAAGATGTTCAGAGCCAATCTCTCTGGTGCCCAGAAGAGAGCCCATGCTAAGAAAGTTGATACAAGTGAGGGGGAATCTGCTGAGACCCCTCCCCTGAAGAAGAAAGCTGCCCCCGCAGCCAAGCCAAAGAAAGCTCCTCCCCCTGTAGCCGAGTCACCTGCCCGTGCAACCAAATCTCATGCCCCTACAGCAGAGAATGAGAAGGAACCCCAACTCCCTTCTACAGTCGCAAAGAAAAAGAGAACTGCCAAGTCGAGGAAGGCAGCTACCTCTAAGAAGAGTGCCCAAGTTCCCACTTCTGAAGATTCTGCTGAAATTGAACCAGAAGTTCCACTGGTTCGTCCCAGGAAAAGAAGGCTATTCAGGCAATCTGAGCTTGAAAAGACAGCCGAATCCGGTACTCAACCGAAGAAAAAAACTGAGACTGCTGATGCTCAGGAAGAGCAGACTCCGGAAATCGTTGATGATGTGATGCAGTCTGCTGATGATGATCAGCAGAGATCTGTCGAAGACTCAGCTGTGAGGAAGACAGCTGAGGAAAGCAAAGAGGCTGAGACAACTGTACGATCTTTGAAAAGAGTTGTCTCTCCTCCTATAATCGATCTTTGTTGTATCTGAGGAAGAGCAAGGTCTCTTGCCCCCCATTCAGGAAACTGGAGGTGAAGATGATGCTGATGATGATGTAATCATGTATTCACCAGTCTATCCAGACATTCAACGACGCTTAAGAGAATGGAGAGCGTGGAAATTGGATCACTCCAGGGTGCAATTCACTCGCCCTGAGTTCATCGAGAAAGAGGAAGAACTTCTCCAATTTCTTGGTGTTGCAGATGTCAGATCCGCCCTTGATGAAGACAACTGCATGGATATCCTCCGCATCTTGGAAGAGGATGAAAAGGAGAAAGCTGAGGAGCAAGCCCGCGCCCTAGAAAAGTCCAAGATGTGCATGTTCACTGGTACTCATGAGCACATCCATGAACATCTTCATGAGTACAAAGACAGTGATGAGGATATGGATCCCACTGCTGCAGCCGAGAAGTCCGATATGCAGTAGGATTTGAGGGAATCAAAAGCCATGCACGAGCAATGTTTGTTGGAGGGTCCAGGAAAGTCATCCCAAACTCTTCTGCAGACTGATCCTCTGGGAGTGGCACAGCAGATTGCGATGGACATTGCTGCAGCCACATTCCCCGTGCAATCAGAGGCTGGTTCCAAGGGAGCTGGCGATGAAGCTGGGAAGTTGGGCACCCAAGCTAAGCCTACCCCTGAAGAAGGTGTTGTTTGATAAATGGTTTTATCATGATTTTGATGATTTTGTTTTTATACCAAAACAATGTTTTTAAAGGTTGTCCAAATACTCCCAAATGATTTAAAATGATTTTAATATTTTCCGGAGTATTTCTTCAAGTTTATTTTCGATATAAATTGGACAACACTTTTGATGATTTTGTGTTAATGTGTTTTTACACCAAAACAATGTTTCTAAAATGTTGTCCTAATACTCCCGATCGGACTAAAATATTTTTACTAAATTTTCCGGAGTATTTCTTCAAGTTTATTTTCGATATAAATTGGACAACACTTTTGATGATTTTGTGTTAATGTGTTTTTACACCAAAACAATGTTTCTAAAATGTTGTCCTAGTACTCCCGATCGGTCTAAAATGTTTTTACTAAATTTTTGGATTATTTCTTGGGTTTTATTTTCAATAAAAATTGGACAACATCTCTGTCTCTTGGTCTATAGGGCGACCCGTACCTGAAGATGATTTTTGAAACAGAAAATGAGATGGAAGAAAAATCAAGCAGGTCGACCGGCCGCTTCGGCGTCGACTGTCCGGCCGATCGTCGCCAGTCGACCGCACTGCAAGTTTGGTCTTTGAAACAGAACTTGATTTTCTCTAAAACTATAAAGGGGGACCGGTTGATGATAGGGACGACCGGTCGACTACCTCGACCGGTCGCCCTATGTAAAATTGCTGCGATATGTTTCAAACTTCTATTTCTGTGCGACTGGTCGCCCTATGATTTGACAGCAAAAATCTGACCGTTTGACAGCAGACAACTTTCCCTTAATTTGTGGGATGGATTTCTAACAACTCTTTTCTTCAATTGTCTTGCAATTTTTTACAGAATTCATGTCCCCAAGAGGAGCCTATCATGTACAAGACATCTTCTATAAATAGAGGAAGAATTGAAGCAACACATCAAGAGAGAAAACTACAACACAACAAGATACACTCAAGAATAGACTTGTTCTTACATTGTCTTATTTCTTGTTGTAATTTGCCTAGCTATTCACTTTCACATTCTTGAGGTCTAGGCTTATTTCTTGATTACACTTGCACTCATAATTGTAATATTCATTATCGAGTTGTAATCTTGATTTTGGGTTATCATTCAACACAAGATATCCTTGTGAGTGTTCTTGTGGTAAGAACACACTTGGATGATCTAGGTTATAGGTGCAAGAAGATTGTGGTGATCTTCTTATTGAGGTGTTGAAGAATTTGGTATTCTTCAAGGTTGAAGATTGTGGTAATCTTCACAAGGTGCCGTTGGAGATTGTGGTAATCTTCAAGAGAGATTGTGGTAATCTCAAAGGAGGTGTTGAAGAAGAGTGTGGTGCTCTTCAAGGTGTTGTTGTAAGTTGGTGTTGTATTATTTTTTGGTAAATTAATAAAATCTTTTTTCTTTTTGAAATCCATCCCGGATATACTGGGGTGGTAGAGGATTAGGCCCTAGGTGGGTTGAACCTCTATACATCGACGTGTGTTGCTTACATTCCGCACCTTTATTATTGTCTTTGAGCATTCAGTTTGAAAAAGAGGGCGAAATTGAAAAGATGAAGATAATTTATTCACCCCCCTCTAGATTATCGTAGCCGCTTGGACTTACAGGTGTTCTCACACCTGCCCTGACGGCTATGCACTCAACGGACAAAGCTGCATCTCAGGAGCAGAGTGACCCCTCTTTCAGTTACTCAGCTGGTGCGCCAGCTGAGGGGGAAACTCTCTCCACCACAGCTGGGTTGGAGATTTCTATGGGAGACACATCAATGAAGGAAGGAGGCGAAGGTGATAAATACATTGAACCACAACAAATTGACATTGACGAAGCTCGGGCAGTTGAGTCTGTCTTAGCTGAAATATCAATTTCTTTGAAGGCTAATGACACTGTTATCACAATTGAGGCAAAGGACGGTGAAGCCCCGGGAGTTAACACTCTGGGCTCTGAAAGTGCAATCCAAGGGGTTGAGACTCCTTTGGATGCCAATGTCCAAGACCCTAAGACATCTGAGTCTGTCAAAGGGAGAATAGAAGACCCTAAAATAGTTGAGACTGTCGAAGGTATTACTGAAGGCCCTGCAGCAGTGGAGACTGCTGGGGGTATTGAAGGCCAACGGGAGGTTGAGACTTCCCTTGGTAAAAGTGCTGAAACTGAGAACATTCCTCAACTTGAAGGTGCTGCCACAGAAGAAGTTATTGGTGCCCTTCAAGACTCCCGAGAAAACGTTGACACATCATTTTTGGGATCAGAAGATGAAGCTGAGTCTGTTCAACATGATGATCCTACAAAGGACACAACTGAGGATGTTCACAAATCTCAGAGCCAAGTCAGTGAAAAGACGGCTCCCATGAGATTCAATTTTGATGATGAGCCAACTCCACAGGTCTCATCATCCTCCGATAATGCTGATGATACAGTTGAGGACACGTTTACTCAATTGGAAAAACCCACTGAGACCGAGGAAGCTGTTGAGACAGTTAAGGCTCAATCAGCTGGGCAAAACATCTTAAATGCCCTAGCTGGAACCGAGTCATCTGCGCAGGCTCCCAGAGTTGCAGCAGTCACAACTCTCGCAGCTCGTCACAGGCTCCCACAGCTGTGAACACTGCCGTGAAGCTGCCGCAGCTGAGGCATCGAGATCTAGATCCACTCATCCAGAACAAGGGAAGGCGACGAAAGCAAAAGACACGTAGATTAAGGAAATACACAGTGCGCGAAGAGCCAGTCATCCCCTCGGATATGATTGTTCCAATGAACTTTGACTTTGATGCGAATGGCCAGCACCCGAGTCCACCTCCGCAGCTGAGTTCCGGAAAGCTTTCAAGACTATCTATGAAGAGATTGAGAGAATAGAAAGCCATCAAGCATCATTGGACCTCCGCCTGGACAATCGTGATGCCACCCTCACAGCCGATTTAAAGGGGATTGTTGTGCGCATCAGGGAATGGGCTACGCAGTAGACAACTATGAGATCTGAGCAAGTCCGCTACTTTAAAGAATTGTTTGCAAAAATGCTATTGTGGAGTGCGGATAATTCAGCATATCAGAAGAGAAAGAAGGATTACATCGAAAGGATCAATCAGTCCGATAAGTCGGAGATAGAGCTGCTGCAACATTTCCACAAGAATGAAATTGTCAGACTCGAGAATGCCATGAATGACAAATTCAGCCTTCTCATGGCTGAAATGAAGATAGTCTCAGCCGAGTCTAAGGCAACACGCTCCGAATTTCGTACAGCGTATGATGCAGCCGACGGACTTTATCCTTGGTGGTATTTCTCTGGGATACCTCTCTCCTTTGATGATGCCAAAAAGGGGGAAGAGGAATCCCTCAAGAGTTTGAAAGAAGAAAAGTTGAAGAAAAGTGATGCAGCTGAGAGGGAAGGAAGTTCAAAGAAGTTAGAAGTTGTGTTCGCTAAAACCTCTCAGCAAGGTCAAGTCACTGCCTCTATCCTCAGCAAACTTCCTGCGACCTTACCAATTGAGAAAGCTGCTGTGTCAATGGCAGACAAAAGAAAAATCATTGAAGCAGGCTTTGAGAAGTTAACTGAAAAACAAGATGCTCGCACTCAAGAAATCATGAAATAATTTGGTGATCTACCAGCCGGAAAGGACCAGGATGCGATACCTAATGATGGATCTGAGCCTAGATCAATTGAAGAGTTTAAGACTCTTGAATCAGAAGGCTACTTCCAAGGAATAGTTCTGTCTCAAGCCTGGGATTTGTACTGGGAGAAAGGATTAGCCTTGTGCAAAGAAGGTGATATGCAGCAGACTTCCAGCAGTCACTCGGCTGGAAAGCAGAAGACTCCATTACAGTACACGTCCAGAGGAGGAAGAGTTGAGTAAGGAAGAGGTAGAAGTGGTGGAGGAAGACGCCCTTAGCCTCGACCAAAACTAAAGGATGTATCGTATGTGGATCCTGAGAAGAAAGGCATTATCTACTGGGCTGGATATGATCACCTTGCCAACCGGGATGACCCTGTTGCCAAAAACGGGCCTACGAAAAGAAGAAAAGAGAAAAAGAGGAAAGAAAGAGAAAGAGAGCTGAGGCTGACAGAAGAAGAGCTGAAGAAGAAAGAGGAAGGAAGCAGCAAAGGTACTGAAGTGTTGCTGCAAACCCCTTCATGTATTTTTGTTGTAAATACATCTACGTAAGTCTTCTATAATAAGCTTAGTGAATTTCCTTGTAATTATCACTCTTTATGTATCTTAGATTAGATATACCATGTTTTGACATGTATACATTTTTATTGCTCTGATACCAATTGTAAGCAGCTGTGTAAAAGACAAGAATGCTATGATCAATAAAAGATCAATTTTAAGCATACATTCTTTGTTACTACATTGTTTGTATGTATCTTTGTTGTTTACTTTCTTTGAATTTTATTTTAAGTTTTGGCATCATCAAAAAGGAGGAAATTGTTATGAAATTTATTGAGTAGATTTTGATGATACCATGTAAAACTTAAACTAAGAAGTTGGCACCCCATTTTCCTTGTAATTTGTTTTGTAATAGATAGGGCTAGAAAAGCTGAGTCAAGTCAGCTATGCTAAGAAATACAAGAAGTCAATCATGGATTTGGATTGAAGAATGTCTTTGTGTGTCACCGAGTGAGTAGGGCGAAGGAAGTCGAGGACTCGGTGAAGGAGTGTCAGTTGAGGAACAACTGTGAGAAGTGTTAGTCAAGTCAACTGATGAAGCCAAGTCTCAAGGTTGAAGTGACAGTTGAGTTATCCAATGACTGGAGCTGACGCAAGTCACATGCGGTAAAGACATCAGTCTAGTCAAGACAACTGACTTAGATCCGTTGATTAAAGTCAAGAATATTACTCAATATAGTAATATGTCAAAGCTGTCAGGTTAAAGTGTTAGTCCCAGAATTGTGCAAAAGGAATAAACCAATGGGAAACACTGCACTTGTGTCGCACTGCAATCTTTGCGAAGACATTTAATACGAGGAAATGTCAACATCAAGGACGAACAAGACAAGCCAACGAACAAAAGTGACATTTGAAAATAGCCTCACTCTTCAACAGGCAAAGTTTCAAATGTACACTATAAAAGGCTGAGGAAGTTATTGAGAATTGGTAACTTGAACCACGAACAAGCAAGCAATATTCAAGCATTTACCTGCAATTTTCTCATAAACGAGCAAGCAAATCCTCAAGCCTGAAACTCGAAGGAAATAAATCCAACACAAGTAGTGAAGGAAAGACAACTTCAAATCTGTTGAATAGGAAACATTTGAAGAAATCAAAGGGGTCTACTATCTAAACTAGGATTGTAGAAAGGTTCCAGATCAAACCATTATCAAGTTTGTTGGAGGGCTTCGGGATCCAATCCAAGAACTTGAGAAGTGAGTCAAGAGTAGCAAGCACCGCCACTGTGAAGAAGCCGAGTCGCAAGAGAAGCCAGCTTTGTGTGATCAAGGCTGTCTCCAGACTGTTCACCGATTTGTAAACTGATCTATTACATAGTGGATTCCTCCAGGAGTTGGAGAAGAGAGGATTAGAAGAATTACCCCATCTTCGAACCTCTATAAAATATTTGTGTCATTTATTTTCAGCAAATTTACTTTCCTGCATATTTACATTATATCTGCTGTCAGAATCATATTTGTATCCAACTAATTAATAACCAAGGGCTAATAATCAAGTGTTAATAACAAACTTAAAACATGTTTAACGGTGTTAAATCTTCAGCTGTTAAAAACCAATCAGCCAAGTTAAGTATTTGGTTTGAGCAGCCGAGTTATACTATCAACAGCTCTATCGAAATGCATTGGTGGGTAACTTAGTTGAAAAACCAACTTAGCTGTCCATCAAGGACACAATTGTTTGAGTCAACTCTGTTGAATTAATTTAAAAGGACTAAATCAAAAATTTGGTAAGGTTTATTCAACCCCCCGCCCCTTCTAAACCTTACTTCACACCCCTTGGGACCTACACCTGCAGCTGAGACCCCAGAGATAGAGTCAGCCATTCGAGTTGTGGCTGAGACTTTTGATAAGGAAGAGAAGAAGTCCCTTTAGAGAGGTGCTCCAAGAGGTGACGTGAGTTGCGGTCTACTGCATTAGCCCCTATCAAAAAGGCTGCAGTAGACACAACTGCTATGCCCCAAGCAGATGAGCAAGAGGAAGTGGTGGTCGATGATGCAGCTGCTTTGGTTCATGAAAAGGCAGCTGGCGAGATAATTATTGAAGTTGGTGAGGCTGTCTTGTCTCAAGTTAAAGGAGAGCGTGCTATAGAAAACCATGCCATTTCGGATGAACCAGGATTCCCTGTTTATCCTTACATCGAAGCCAGGTTTCATATGTGGAGGAAATGGAAGCTGAGCAACAGCAGAATCCAGTTTGAGAGGCCCGAGATTATTGAAGAAGAGGAGTAGCTTCTACTAGACAATGCATCTGTTGTTATGGGACTTGATGAAGTATATTCTAGCTCAGTAATCTTTGAGAAAAAGGAAGCAAAAAGAGCAAAGTTCTTTGAAAAGGGTAAGGCTACTGAGCCCCAGAAATGCTTCTTCACTGATGTTGTAATTCTGGATTGCGGCAGCAGCAGTGATGATGAAGAACAAATTAAGGGTGATGATGTTGCTGAAATCTCACAGCTGAAGCATGCCTTATAAGAATCCCATTAGTTAGATGAGCGCGCCAAGCAGTTAGGTGTTGGAGAATCATCATTGGTTCTATCTCAAACTTCTATCATTTAAGATTTCATGAAGGTCTTAGTTGTAGTCACCTCTCCAGCTCACTCACAGGAACATGTCACAAAGGGAGAACATTGTGGATCTTGATTTTGAGATCGAAGAGGGTAACCCAGTGGAGCCCCACCCTAAGGAAGTTGTTGAGACAGCTCAAGACCTGTTTGCTGAACAGTTATGCAATACAACCAAGTTCCCTGTGACAGTTGACCCGATTGAATATCTATCAGCTAGTGAGCCAATAGAGGGGGAAATGGCTCACACTACAGGTAGGTCTGAGGAGGCTGCAGAGGACCAAGATTCAATGAAGTTAGGAGGCGGGGGAAAGATAGTTGAATCAGAAATTGTTGTTTCCAGTGAAGTTGTGGTGGTTGAGACTGCCACAGCTGAGGATCCAGTAGCATTAAAGGCCAGTGATGTTATAGAGGTTGAAATACCTATAACTGAGGCAAATGAAGGATCTGCAGAGACCAGGACAGTCGAGATTGTTAGTCATGAAAGTGCAATCCCTCAAGTAGAGACCTCTAAGGATGCAAAATGCTGAAGACCTAGCAGTAGCCCAGTCTGTTGCAGGAAATATCGAAGTTCTTTTAGCGGTTGAGACTGCTGCAAAGGTAGCTAAAGACCCGTTGGCGGTTGAGGCTGCCAGGGGGAATATTGATGTTTCTAGTGAAGTGCCTAAATTCCTAGAATCCGAATCCCTTAAGCCAATGGTGATAGATGCCCTTATAGACTCTGAAGTTGAGTACTCTAACATGGCTGAAGATTTGGATGAATCAACAGAGTTTGACAAAGAGGCCAGTGATTTGAATGCAAGTTTAAAGTATACAAGAATGAGGTTGTGCCAGTTGAGGGTCCACCCGCATTAGCTCAATCTCCTACACGTGATGCTGCTCAGGCAGCTGATGCAAAGATTACTCAATTGGAAGAACCAACAATTGCCAATGAAGTTGTTAAGGCATGACCGGTATCGGCTCGCCAAACAAGAAAGCTCCCACGGCTTTCTTCTATCGCCGATGAGGCTTCCACAACTGGGGCAAAAAGAGTTATTAGCCAGGGAGAAGAGCGAAGTGTTTCTGAAGGAGAAGTGGGAACTTCCTCTGATCTAAGCAGCAGGATGGGGATGTTGCATTTCCCCTCCGTTGAACAAATCTCTTTTGAAGTAGAGCCTGTGGAGGAAGTTGTGCATTTCAATGTTTAAATTGACCCAGCTGATCTGCACATTCTTACAAATACACACATTGTATCATTCAGCCATGATTCCGAGTCCATGTTTCTTGAAGATTTAGGTGAACAAGCAACTGACTTTCGACGTGCCTTCCGAGCCATATGCGAGGAAATGGAGTCCATGGAGAAGGAATTTGCTAACTTGAGCACCCAGATCGATAATCATGATGCCACAATCTCTGGAGATATTCGTGGAGTTGTGTTGCGGATCAGGAAATGGGCACAACAGACTAAAGCTCTCCATAAAGAGCAAGTTAGCTATTTCAGACAGATGTTTTCAAATTTGTTTGCCTGGGGAGCTGATCGGTGTAGGTCCCAAGGGGTGATAATGTAAAGTCTAGTACGAGGAATGGCGAGGTTGAATAGACTTTACCAAATTTTCGATTTTAGTCCTTTTAAATCAGAGTTTAGTCGCAAGTCAGCTTAGTCCTTGAGGGACAACTTAGTTCAACCTTCACAGTAGAGTTAGCCACTCAACAGACTCGACTGAGCTGTTGATAAGATAACACAACTTATTCAGATGACCTTTTTAATAAAACAACAGACTTGGTTTTCCAGCAGAAGTCCTTCACCCTTTGATTAAAATATGTTTTCAACATGTGTTTTATGTTTAGTTATTATCAGTAGACTTAGCAAATATAGCATACAACAAATAAAATATGCAAGAATTAAAGCGCTGAATGTAAAAGGCACAAAGCAATTTTTATAGTGGTTCAAGGATGGGTAATTCCTCTAATCCACTCTTATCCAACCCTGGAAGTATTCCACTAAGTAACGGTGACTTTGTTACAAAAGGATGATAGTCTGAGACATCCTTGATCACACAGCTGGCTTCTCTTGGGACTTAGCTTCTTCACAACACGGTTGTCCTACTACTTCAGCTCCTTCAGACTTTTGGATTTGATCACGAAGCACTCTAACAAGTACAAAGCTTTGGTTCGAACCGGAACCTCACTACACTTCATTCAACCTTGTATGTGTAGACCCCTTGTCTTTCAATAAATATTTTCCTCTTCAACAGTTTGAAGTTGTCTTTCCTTCACTATATGTGTTGAATAGATTTTCTTCGAATTTCAGGCTTGAGGATAGTATTGAACGCTTGAGAAACTATTGATCTTGCTTTGCAGGTATGTGTCTATTGCTTGTAATACATAACCTTCTGTGAGATGAATTCCTCAGTCTTTTATAGTGCCTGTTTGAAAAATATATTCGTTGAAGAGATAGATGCATTTTTGAAACAACACTTTAAGGTCATTGTCTTGTCTTGTCTTGATCTGCAGTAGGTGATGGTGACATATCCTAGTTTAATTGAACTCTGCAGTTTTTCAGTTTCTGACACTAGCTCAGTGCTTCCCATTGGTTTATTCTATTTGCATGCTTCTGGGATGAGCACTTTAAGAACTGCAGTATGGATGTATTATTATAAGAAGTAATTTCCTCGTCTTGAGTGCAACGGATCCATCACAGTCGACTTTGGCTTTAACAACTGCTTTACCCCTTGTCTTGAGTCAGCTCCAATCATTGTGGTATGACTTGACTGTCTGTCAGCTGACAGAAACAACTTTTTGGTACTTGATTGAGACTTGTCTTCACTCCAGTCAGCCGCCACTCAGCTGATTCTTCATCTTGGTCTCCAGTAAACTTTTGCAATCTTCAACTTGGCTGCTTCGACTCAGCTAATAGAACCCAATCTATTACAAGTTGATTTTATAGTAGAGGTGGCAACTTCCTAATCTAAGTTTTACATAGCATCATCAAAATCTATACAATAAATTTTCCCAACAATTTTCCCATTGTATGATGCCAAAACTTAAATAAAATAACAAAGTAAATAGTGCATGAAAAAGAATGATTTTATGAATATGTCATTTTATTAAACATATCATTCTTGCACTTTACAATGTATTTACAAAGTACAATGAGAAATTACAAGGTACGTACATGTGTTTCTGTGTATTTACAGCTAAGTAAAAATACAACAGGAAGGTTGTTTGATAAATGGTTATATCATGATTTTGATAATTTTGTTTTTATACCAAAACAATGGTTTTAAAGGTTGTCCAAATACTCCTAAATGATTTAAAATGGTTTTAATATTTTCCGGAGTATTTCTTCAAGTTTTATTTTGGACAACACATTTAATGATTTTGTATAAATGGGTTTTTACATCCAAACTATGTTTCCAAATGTTGTCTAAATACTCCCGATCGGTCTAAAATTGGACAACACTTTTGTTTTGAGGTCAACCGATCGCCGTATAGGGCAACCCGTACCTGAAAGTTGTGCAAAACAGAAAACTTCATGTTTGCAGAAAATGGTGAGGGTGACCAAATCACCCTATAGGGCGACCGTGGCGTCGACGCCGACCGTCAACCTATAGGGCGACCAGACACGAAGGTTGGTTAAAATTTGCAAACTTCTCTGTTTCGATTTTTTGAAGAGGGCAACCGGTTGGACCCTAGGGTGACCGGTCGGACCCCATCAACCGGTCGCCCTATGTAAAAATGTGTTCTTATTTTCAAACGTCTATTTGTGTGCGACCGGTCGCCCTAATGTTTGACAGCAAAATTCTAACCGTTGTGCAGCAGACAACTTTTCCCTAAATTGTGGGATTGATTTGTAACAGTTATAATCTTGATTTTAATTGCAATTTTTTTTGTAGATATCAGATTTCAAGAGGAGCCTATCAAGTATCAATCATCTCTTATAAATAGAGGAAGATTTGAAGCACAACAACTAGAGAGAACAACACAACACAACAAGATATACTCAAGAAAACACTTGGTCTTATATTGTCATTATTCTTGTTGTAATTTGCCTAGCTTATCACTTTCACATTCTTGAGGTCTAGGCTATTCTTGATTACACTTGCACTCAATTGTATAATTCATTATCGAGTTGTAATCTTGAATTTTTGGGTTATCATTCAACACAAGATATCCTTGTGAGTGTTCTTGTGGTAAGAACACACTTGGGTGATCTAGGTGTTAGGTGTAAGAAGATTGTGGTAATCTTCTTGTTGAGGTGTTGAAGAATTTGGTATTCTTCAAGGTTTAAGATTGTGGTAATCTTCACAAGGTGCCGTTGGAGATTGTGATAATCTTCAAGAAGAGATTGTGGGAATCTCAAAGGTGGTGTTGAAGAAGAGTGTGGTGCTCTTCAAGGTGTCATTGTAAGTTGGTGTTGTATTAATTTTGGTAATTAATAAAATCTTTTTTCTTTTTGAAATCCATCCCGGATATACTGGGGTGGTAGAGGATTAGGCCTTAGGTGGGTTGAACCTCTATAAATCGACGTGTGTTGTTTACATTCCGCACCTTATTATTGTCTTGGCTTGTTTTGTTCGAAAAAGAGGGCGAAATCGAAAAGATGGAGATAATCTATTCACCCCCCTCTAGATTATCGTAGCCGCTTGGACTTACAAGTGGTATCAAAGCCAAACTCTTTGGCAAGCTCGTTTCACATCGCAAGTGAAGAGAAACGATCGTCGCCTACAAAACGAAGCTCATCTTTCCTAAGACCTCCACTACCAAGCCACCTCGGTTTGATTCCAAAAATTTTATATTTTGGAAAGAAAGAATGGAATGTTATTTACAAGGTTGCGGGTTTGATATTTGGAACACCGTCATAAATGGAGAATCCATTCCGATGATAGACACACCACACACCTCCAAAGGCCTCAAAGAGCTAAATGATGAAGAGAAGAAAATCATCTCCTTAAACGGTAAAGCTCTCAATATTTTGTATTGTTCACTTACTAATTTGGAATATGAACATATTGTAGGAATTCGATCGGCACATGAAGTACGGAGAAAATTAGAAGCCATCTATGGAGTATTTGCAAATGAAAGGAGTCAAACAAAAGCATCTACTTCTCAAAGGGATACAATGTCAAATCTAAGGAACATGCCTCTTACAATTTCCAACTATGAAGAAGTTGAACATTGTCTTATGGGCATCATAGAAGAAAACGAGGTATGTCTTAAACCCTATACTTCCTATGATATTGTTATTCAAAATTATTATAGTGATTTGCAAAATGATTTTGACGATCTTCAAAATGAATTCCAAAATTTACTTGTTAAGTACAAAAATTTGAAAAAGGAATTCAATGTTTTGAAAAATGAAAAGGATAATTTATTTACTTCCTATGAATCACTATCATGTGCTCACACCACCACACTTGACAAGGTTAGAAACCTTGAAAAAGAAAATAATACTCTTGTTGAGGATATTAATTGCATGAAAGGGGATTTATCTAAATCCAACTTGAGTACCGATGAAATTGTTGATTATTGTGATAATTCGAAACTAGAACTTGATCATAAGTTTAATGTTGTCAATCATATGAAAAAGAATCAAGTCTCTAAGCATGTTGGTCATTATGCTCCTAGAATTATTACTTGTTTTTATTGTGGTAAAAAGGGTCATACGGCTAATTCTTGTCGAGCTAGAAATAACTCTAATTATTGTTGGAGACCTAAAATTCTCAAGACTAATCCCAAAGGACCCAAACACATGAGGGTACCACAAAACAATGTCATATTAGGTACTCGGTGAAATAATGATCGAAGAAAATTTATACCGCCAAGAAGACATCAAATGACCATTTCATTTGATCAAAGAAGGAGAAAGTATTTTCAACAAAGCCAATTTCCAAGAAGAAGATATAATCAGAAATGGGAAGAACACAATCCTTGGAAATGACAAAGACATCATCAACAAGATTATTTTCAAAGAAGAAGAGACTATCAACAATGGGAAGGACAAAAATCTTGGAAATGGAGTAATCAAAGGAGCCATCATCAACAAAGTGACTTCTCAAAGGGAAGATATCATCAACAATGGGAACGACACAACCCATGTTGGTAACCCGTATCTCCCTAGTTAAATATGTATTTTATTTTGTTATTATGCATGCTTTTATTTGTGTCTTAATTGCAAAATGAGTTTTCAAGTATTTATTTTTAATTAAGGTCTTCAATATATATTTGTGCTTTTAAAATATTTTTAAAAAAGAAGACCTTATATGATGTTTTTAAAACTCTTGTGCGTTTTTGTAGACTAAAGTGTGTTATCATCTCTTATGGATTTTTATGGCATGAGCTTACTTGTGATATCTCTTAGCCTACACTTTTATCATTATGGTTTGTGCTAGATTTGTTTTAAGAATTGTGTAGGTTTTACATATTTTCACAAATGGCCATTTACGTCATTACTTGTCAAGAAAGGCATAAATTATCGAGGTACGTTTACTTGTGTTACTCTTACTCTTATAGACTCGATATATGTATTGCCATATGCCTATGTGCTTGTTTTTCATAGTATTTCATACAAGTGCCATTAAGAGGATTTTTAGATTTTTTGAAAGGCACTATTCGATATTTGATTGCACATATTTACTTTGTCAACTCTTGTTCAAATACTTCTTTTAAATGAGGTCTCAACTATATGCTATCGGATTTTCAAATTTCAAAATAGACCTTTTGTAGCTTTCTTAAGCTTTTTTGAACTTGCATGATTTATTAGACTCTTGATGATCTTCTAAATGCATAGTATGTGTTTCTTGCTTCATGGTCTATATATATATATATAGTGTCTATTTCTACTATGCTCTTATACAAGATATTTTGTGATTGATGATTGAGGCATGTTCTTACACTTGGGCTATTTTTTCTTGCTTATATAAGCGTTGCCGTTAATGAGTTTGTTAAGTTGTGTAGATGAGAAATGAAGTACTCCAAATATTAGTTACCTCAAAATATTTGGATGTAAATGTTCTATTATGAACACCTTAGATCAATTGGATGCCCTATGATGATATTGATGAAGAAGACAAAAAGGGTATTCCGGAACAAACTCGATGACCAAGGCAACATTGGTCGAACTAAGGCGAGGTTAGTAGCTCGAAGGTATTTTCAAGAAGAAGGTAATTAATTTTGATGTAACATTTGCACTCATAGCACATTTAGTAGCTATTTGCATTTTACTTGCCCATTCTTGTTTTAAGAAAATTTCAAGCTTTACCAAATGGATGTTAAATCCAACTTTCTAAATGGTTTTATTCAAATATAAGTCTATCGGAGTTTAAAATTTTAGGCCAAATGATTTTTATATAAGGCCTTGTACGGTTGATAGACTTAGCTATTTTTGCAAAATGATTTTACAAAAGGTAAAGTTGATACTACACTTCTTGTTTTGAAAAAGGGCAAGGTTGTTTATTTGTGCAAATTTATGTTGATAATATTTATGGTGCTACTAATAAATATTTTTGCAAGATATTTTTCCAAGTCAATGCAAGGTGAACCTAAGATGATCATGATGAGGGAAGCTCAAATTTGATCATTGGAATTCAAATTACTCAATGCCAAGAAGATGGTTATATTTCAAAAGAACTCTTGAAGGAGTTAAGCATTGAAGAAAGAAGAACTATCTCAACCTCTATGGCTAAAGATTGACAAAGGTTGAGAAAGGCATATCGGCCGACAAGCAAATTCGAGGTATGTTTTCTTGTATTATTTCTATAGACTCGACATTCCATATGCCTTATGTCTATATGCTCGACTTCAAAAACTATCCCAGCGAATCTCATTAAGGTGGCGTTAAAAGAAATTTTCAAATATTTGAAAGGCACTTCTTCTTATGACTTGTTGTATCCAAAGCTTTAAAACGTTCTTATTTTTCGGGATAACAAGTCCGGTCAAAATTATTCAAACTATGGTTCGTCATAATCGAACTAAACATATTGAGATTCAATATAATTGTTAAGGGATTGCATGTTTTAACAAAAACTTGAGATGTGTTTAATTTCGTCTCAAGGATAACTCGCGGACTTTTTAATCACTCACCGCGGAGTATTTTACCTCATTTCGAGCTTGATTATGACATAATGTATATTGAATGATGTCCACGTTTGCATTTTGCACGTTTTTAAAACTTAGGGGCGAAAAATCAGATTTTTGGATCAAAATTCGGATTTTGAAAAACCTGGCAAGACAGTGGGCTAATGTGGTTGAGGGAAACCGGTCGCCCTCAACGTCGACCGGTCGCCCTAAGACATTTTCTGGATAAAATGTGTTCTGTCCCCAGCATTCTTATTTTCACAAGTTTTCTTCTATATTTCGTCCTCTTTGCAAATTTCACACACATTTCACTTCAAATGTGTTTTGTTTCATAAAATTCATATTTTGGGGATTATCTAGCTCGATTATCATCATCATTGCTTGTCTTTACCGATTAAATGGTAAGAAATCTACTTCTTTGCTCAATTGGGATTGAACCCTTGAGATTGTGACTTATTTGTTATATTGTTGATGGATGTTTCATATGAATTTGATGAGCTTGTCATTATGATGTATTGTATTGTGTTTGAACTGATTTTGGTGATGAAAAAATTGGCTTGATTACATTTACAAGGGCTATATACATCTTCTTTAAAACTTGACGCCCACCAAGTGTTCGATAAAATGTTTCAATGAAAAATTAATCACCTACATGATTCTCTCGATTTCAAAAGTCTCATATATTTATAGAGATCATGTTTTTGCAAATCAAATGAGTTTTCATAAGCTTCTACAAGTCGTATGATCGACTTTTCCCTCCCATTTGGCCTATAAGCTTCATTGTTCAAATAGCTCGATATATCGGTTTAGTTGCGCACTTTGACATGATTATATGATGTTTTTATCGTGCTAACATTCTTTTTGATGATTCCAAAGGGGTAGAAACAGGTTATAAGCTCATTAGCTCATAAAAGCTAAGTTAAGCTAAACAAAAGAAGTTATAAGCTATGGCTTGATAAAGCCATAAGTTGTGCATTATACATAGTCCAATTGTTGCATGATGGACTTATATACTTGTCTAATGATGTTTTGTTGACAGGGGGAGCTTATAAGCTCTTGAACCTAAGATCAATATGTAAAAGCTAAGCTTTTAGCTTGTGGTTGATTGCTTTTACATTACTCTTGTTGTGCATATTGATAGGGGGAGCTTTTGCTATATATGTTCGAATATCTTTACTCCCATCCTTGTGATTATATTGCATGGAATGTTGTCGCTCACAACGGATAGTTCCTTTTAACCGGTAAAATTGTTTTGTTTTCAAAATCGACCTCGTTAAAATTGTTTTGGTTTGTAATCATCAAAAAGGGAGAGATTGTTTGATAAATGGTTTTATCATGATTTTGATGATTTTGTTTTTATACCAAAACAATGGTTTTAAAGGTTGTCCAAATACTCCTAAATGATTTAAAATGGTTTTCATATTTTCCGGAGTATTTCTTCAAGTTTTATTTTGGACAACACATTTAATGATTTTGTATCAATGGGTTTTTACATCCAAACTATGTTTCCAAATGTTGTCTAAATACTCCCGATCGGTCTAAAATGTTTTCACTATTTTTTGGAGTATTTCTTGAAGTTTATCTTCGATATAAAATTGGACAACACTTTTGTTTTGAGGTTAACCGGTCGCCGTATAGGGCAACCCGTACCTGAAAGTTGTGCAAAACAGAAAACTTCATGTTTGCAGAAAATGGTGAGGGTGACCAGTCACCCTATAGGGTGACCGGTGACATCGACCGGTTAACCTATAGGGCGACCGATACCTGAAGGTTGGTTAAAATTTGCAAACTTCTCTGTTTCGATTTTTTGAAGAGGGCAACCGGTTGGACCCTAGGGTGACCGGTCGGACCCCCCGTCAACCGGTCGCCCTGTGTAAAAATGTGTTCTTATTTTCAAACGTCTATTTGTGCGCGACGGCCGCCCTAATGTTTGATGAAAATTCTAATCACAGTTGTGCAAGACAACTTTTCCCTAAATTGTGGGATTGATTTCTAACAGCTATAATCTTGATTTTAATTGCAATTTTTTTGTAGATATCAGATTTCAAGAGGAGCCTATAAAGTATCAATCATCTCTTATAAATAGAGGAAGATTTGAAGCACAACAACTAGATAGAACAACACAACACAACAAGATATACTCAAGAAAACACTTGGTCCTATATTGTCATTATTCTTGTTGTAATTTGCCTAGCTTATCACTTTCACATTCTTGAGGTCTAGGCTATTCTTGATTACACTTGCACTCAATTGTATAATTCATTATCGAGTTGTAATCTTGAATTTTTGGGTTATCATTCAACACAAGATATCCTTGTGAGTGTTCTTGTGGTAAGAACACACTTGGGTGATCTAGGTGTTAGGTGTAAGAAGATTGTGGTAATCTTCTTGTTGAGGTGTTGAAGAATTGGTATTCTTCAAGGTTGAAGATTGTGGTAATCTTCACAAGGTGCCGTTGGAGATTGTGATAATCTTCAAGAAGAGATTGTGGGAATCTCAAAGGTGGTGTTGAAGAAGAGTGTGGTGCTCTTCAAGGTGTCATTGTAAGTTGGTGTTGTATTAATTTTGGTAATTAATAAAATATTTTTTCTTTTTGAAATCCATCCCAGATATACTGGGGTGGTAGATGATTAGGCCCTAGGTGGGTTGAACCTCTATAAATCGACGTGTGTTGTTTACATTCCGCACCTTATTATTGTCTTGGCTTGTTTTGTTCGAAAAAGAGGGCGAAATCGAAAAGATGGAGATAATCTATTCACCCCCCTCTAGATTATCGTAGCCGCTTGTACTTACAAAGGTGTCTGCAGAAGTCTTCATCGCCTGATGCATAAGCAATCCTTGCTTAGGGGACCTGGAGAGTCATCATATATTCAAATCTCTCCTACCCCTAACATTCTTGAAATGGTGAGGAACATTGATACTTCTACCTCACCAGCACACTCCGAAGGAGTACTCAGGGAAACTGGCGATGAAGCTAGGGATGCAGATGTAGTGGGCAACCTAGTTGATCCAACCCTTGCGAATGTTGTTGAGACAACTGCCCAATTGGCTGATAACTCAAATGGAACAACCAAGTCTCATGTGTCAGTTGGCCCCGCTGCCCACGATTCAGCTGGTGCACCAGCTGAGGGGAAACTGAACCCATCACAACTGGGCTGGAGAAAGCTATGGGACACTTAACTAAATTGAAGTTAGGAGGCAACAATGAGACTAAAAAGAACAATAGAGTGGGATTGACGACGCTCAGATGGTTAAGACTGTCTCAATTAAAATTCCAACTACACTACAGGTTGAGGACGCTGCGGAAGCAACTGAGGCGAATGATGGACAATAGACCAAGTCAGTTGAGACTGATGGTCATGAAAGTGCAATCCAAGGGTTGAGACCTCAAAGGATGCCAACGTCCAAGACCCTAATGCAACTAAGTTTGCAGAAGGGATAGGTGAAGGCCTTGCATCAGTTGAGACTGCTGCTAAGGTTGCTGAAGGCCCTCAAGAAGTTGAGACTTCCAGGGGTGTTGTATTGGAGAAAGGAAAGTTGTCAGTTCCAGCATCAGAGTCCCCAGAAATGGAAGAGATCAGTGCGCTGCATGATGACTTTGATGATAATGTGTCATTTGAATTTCTTGACACTAACAAAGGAGCCGAGTCCACCTCAATAGAAAACGATGTAGAGGACTTAGCAGTAGAGGAACTAGCAGCAGAGATGAAAAAGGCATGTGAGGAAGCTGCCTTGTCAAAATTTACTTTGGTTGATGGTCCACCTCCAATGATGCCATCACCAGCCTGTCATGCTGCTAATGCGGCTGAGGCTTCAATACTCAAACGGAAGTGTCAACTGAAGCCAACAAAGCCGTTAAGACAGCTGAGGCTCAGTCAGCTCTGCAGGTTAACATAACTGCATCTGCCAATAAAGCTCCCACAGTTGATGCACAACGAGCTAAATGAAGTCAGGGGAACAAAGTAAAGGCTCCTGAAAGAGGAGTGGGAGATGTTTCTGATGTCCCTAGTGACCTATTTAGGGATTATTTTCTTTTGTGGAGGAAGTCCCGCTGAAAATCGAGACTGCTAGAGAAATATAAAACCTGACGAGTTCGTTGCTCCGGATGACTTAAGGATTGTGCCATTTGGCTTTGATTTCGACTCTGTTTTGCCAGAGGATTAATCAGCTGAGGCAACAGACTTAAGAAAAGCGTTCAAGGATATGTGTTCTAAGCAGTGTTGTAAAAATCGGCCTAGGCGGCCGCCTAGGAGCTAGGCGCCCTTAGGCCGATCCGATTTTTCCCAAATCGGGCAAAAAAATCATTTTGGCTGAAAACTAGCCTAGGCGCCCGCCTAGGCGGGCTAGGCGGCCTAGGCGGCACCAAATCGGAGCTAGGCGCTCTCCTAGGCGGCCAAAAAATTGGGCCTAGGCGCTCTCCTGGCGGACTAGGCGGTCTAGGCAGGGAAAATCGGCCAAAAATCGGTAAAAAATAAAACAATTGAAAAAAAAAATAAAAAAGTAGTGTTGTTCCTAGGCATCCGCCTAGGCGGTCTAGGCGCCCGCCTAGGCGCCCTAGGCACTGGTCCGCCGCCCGACTAGCACCTAGCGATTTATGCTACCATGGTTCTAAGATAGAAGCTATAGAAAGAAGCTTTGTTGCACTCAGCCAACGGCTGGACAACCACGATGCCATGATTTCAGGCGACATCCAGGGAGCAGTACTTCGAATTCACGAATGGACTATGCAGACAAAGGCACTAAGAAGAGAGAAAGTGAGCTATTTCAAATCACTCTTTGCAAATTGGTGATTTGGAGTTGTAAGCAGGCTCCGTTTATGAAAAGACAGTGACACCACATGTTCGGGATGGACCAACCTCATAAGACTGATATGGAGTTGCTGAAGGCTAAAAATAAACACGACCTTCAAAATACATAATGCACTCTGCGGTCTGAGATGATGATAATGAGTGCAAAAATGAAGGCTCTCATATCAGAACATCGAGCAGCTCACTCAACTACACATGAAAAGTTGGATCGCATCTTGACTGTCATTCCTCAAACCTCTCTAGTTGGTGATGATGCCAAAAAGGGGGAAATTGAAGGCATAAGAAATGGGTAAGGTAGTGGAAGTAAAGGGGAAGGATCCTCTAAGAAGACTCCCCTGAAGATTGTATTAGACAAGTCCCAACATGGCTCATCTACCAGCTCTCTCTATTCCCAGCTGCCGCAAGATATGTCAACTGATGCAAAAGCTGACTTAGCTTTTCAGAAGACTAGAACTGCAGTTGAAGATGAACTTGTAGAAGTAGATCAAAGGAAGCATGGTCGCATTGATGACCTAAAAACCAAGTTCCATGATCCCTTAGCAGGCTTACTACTAGAATCCCCAGCAGTGAAGCTTCCAGAAGCACCCCCTCCCGATGCAGGGTCTGAGCCAAGATCGCTTGAGGAGTTCCAAACTCTCAAGTCGGAAGGATTTTTTGAAGGAATGACGCTTAAACAAGTATGGGATTTGTACTGGGAAAAGGGCTTAGAAGTTTGTCAAGCAGCCGAGAAGTAGCAGACTCAAGGAAGCTGTCAGCAGACTTCAAGGGCTCAGCCTGTGCAGTACACTCAAAGAGGTGGAGCTGACTCTGGAAGAGTAAGGGGAAGATCAGGTGAAAGAGACAGAGGCACTCCACCACAAAGGCCTAAGAATGTCACATAAATAAATTCCCAAATGAAGTCTCCACTTACTGGGTTGGACTCAATGAACTTAAGAATAGAGAAGTTGCAAGAAGAAATGAAGAGGCAGCCAAGTGCCAATAAGACGAAAATAGAAGGCAAGTTCAAGAATGGAAAGAAAGAAAAAGGAGAGAGACGATATTGCGAAAAGAGCTTATGAGAAGAAAATAAGAGAGGAAGCTGATAAAAAAAAGAAGAAGATATGAATAAGACAGGAGAAGGGAAGATGAAGAGAGAAGAAGGAAGCAACTCCTTGGACTCTTTCAATGCTTGCTGCAGCTCAGCTTTCTCAGATGGGTCAGCTGCATCCAAAATTTCTCTGTCACTGTCGCTACTGCTAGCTCTTTGCAAGGAACTCTTAGGAACCTCCGTGAAAGGGCAAGAGTGAGGTTTTTGGGATTCTCAACTACCTTGGTCTTCTCTATTACCTTAGCCTTCTCATCATTCTTCTTCTCATAAAGGATGGTTGTGCAAACATCTGCATCCAGAGTAGTGCGAATACCAACATTTCCCAAAAAGCATAGGAGGTATTCCTCCTCGTCAATGAAATCAGGCCTTTCAAATTGTAATTGGGCTGGACTTAGCTTCCAGGCTCTCCATATACGCAACTTGTCTTCAATTTCGGGGTATGCAGGGGATATGATTTGAAGATCATCATCATCATCGTCCTCATGCATAGGCTCTTCAGCAACCTTCTCAACCTCAGCAGTAACATCATCTGTCTGAGGCGGGATCACTGCAAAGAGGACCACCTTTTTCCCATCAAATGACCTAAGATCAGGCCATATCCAAGTGAGCTTGCAAACTTTCCATCTTCGGCCACCTTCATGTTCATCACATTCTGGCACAGTTTGCTGAAAACAAACTCAGCCCAGTTGACCTCCTTTTTCTTCATAATGGCTGCCATTACAATCAGCTTAGTCTGAGAGAGCTAATTGAATGAGCCAAACTTCATTTTAATACACTTCGCTACCACATCCATAAGCTTGTGGTAGTCTTCTTTAATCTGCTTCTTAACAACCGAGTAATTTGATTTTCCAGTAGCCTCGGGCTTGGCTATCTCTTTCCACACAGTCACCAAATCAATGTCTTTACCAGTCAGCTCTTTCAATCCACTGGTAGGGAGAAAACATTGTTTATCTAGGTCGACAACAATCAACTTAATTTTCGTGTTGTTTACCAAATAAGCGAATCTCATCATCGTGAACCTCAGCATTCCCGTAATACATATCAACTTCTTCAAGGTAGGTATGGGATATCTCCACGGCTTGAGACCTACCTTCTCAAGTTACTTCGCAATGTTTTTGCCAATTCCTTATCAACGCCCTGTTTGACAAGGCCTTCAAAATCGACAATGGCTCCAATGTGGATCTTCTCAGCAAGCTTCACGTTGTTGTAGGTTGGTGCCATTTCGATCTTGAAAATGAGAAATGAAAAACTAGGGGTGCGATTAGATATGCTCTCATTTTGAAAATTTTTATTTTGTTAGAGAATAGTGAAAAGAAAGTATGGGGAAATGAATTGAAATTTTTTGATGTGATGTTTTTTTAGGGAAAATTGGGATTGGATATGAGAATTTTTTGGTGTTTGGATGTGGTAGTTATAATTTAATATTGTTAAAATATCTATTGTTGATTCCAATGCACTTATAAGATTATGATTGCGCAATATATGGTCTTCGAATAACGGTTCATACAACAAGCGTTATCCTAAAGCATTAGCTAAAAGAATAATTCGAAGCACTTAATTAAATAAGTGTTATGTATTTTCTCATAATAATGCTTTGTACAACAAATGTTATCTTAAAATGTTATCTGTCAAAAACACGAAATTGATAAATTTACGGATTTGTTAACTTACGGGTACAATACAAATGAACAAATTGCTGGGAATTAAAAGTATGACTTATTTTAATGGGATTTTCATACAAATTGTACATAAACTAATGTATACACCATGTAAAAAATTAATTTAAGGAATTTTTCTTATTTTATATATTATAAGTGTGCCATAAACTAGTATTATATCTTTTTTGAGAATAATATCAAATTATTGTTTAACAATAATTTTGTATTTATAACTTATTAATGCTCTTATTTATAAATTATTTGATATAATATATATCTTACTAGTTGAATGATCCAATGAATATATATACACACACACACATATGAACCATATGGTTTATAACTATATATATTAATCAGATAAAGTATGGAGTATTCATAACATGATTTCTCGCTCTTTTAATTAACTAAAAACATATTGGTAAGGGTAAGGAAAGGATTGAGCTCATCCTAATTGATATTTTATTAATGATGGGACAATGCTTATCAGTTATCGCCTTGGAAGAATTTATGGTGACAGAAGTAATGATTACAAAAAAGTTGAGTTGAAAATAGTGGGTTATCTAGTGAAAAAGGTGGGATGTTGTAATAGTAATTGTCAATGAAAGTTTCCGTCAATTTCATATTCATTCACCCTTTCCTTAATTTTTCGGTTCGCTAGATGAACTCGTGGCCTAGGGTTTTCAGAGTATTTCACCGAGAGAGAGTTCTGAGAATTCTTCGAAAGCAAGAGTGTAAGTGTGAGGAAAGAGAAAATGAATTTTGTCTATATAAGAGACCTGAAAAGGACAATTTTTTTGAATCCAAAAAGTTTAAAACTGATCATCGGTTGAGATCATGTTTGAAAACCACATTTTTCTCCGCATTAATTGCAGCAGTATTTATATCCAATCATGGATAAACTGTCGTAGGCTTTTACTGACATCATCAATTGTTGCTGACGTCAAGCCTAAAAATATTCCCGCTCGAGGAAAACGACTTCGTTCTGTCACTTAGCTCATAAATGACTCAGTTTTCTTTATTTATGACACAACTCTGCTACTCCATTCCTTGAATTGATCAATAATCACTTGGTTGTGTAGCTAACTCGATACTGACCGACTAGCCATATAAGTTGTTTCACTTGGAAATGTGAAACTCTTCAAAATGCAATACTCTCATCTTTGACCTGTTTGAATGAGTCTTTTAAGCATTCTAACACAGCTCAATCAATCCAAGCTCATTCTTAAGCTCTTCAAATCTTGACTCACATAATGGCTTTATGAATATATAGCTAACTGCTTCTCAGTTGATATGTATTCCAATGTGATGTCTTTCTTTTCAACATGAACTCTTATAAAATGATATCTGACATCAATGTGCTTGGTTCTTGAATGCAATAATGGATTCTGAGTAATTGCAATGGAACTTGTGTTATCACAAATAATTGGAATTTCCTTTTCTTCAATTTCATAATCTCTCAGTTGTTGCCTCATCCATAGTACTTGGGCACAACAGCTGCTC
The DNA here is from genome assembly GCA_016081115.2 of Rehmannia glutinosa. NCBI lineage: Eukaryota > Viridiplantae > Streptophyta > Magnoliopsida > Lamiales > Orobanchaceae > Rehmannia > Rehmannia glutinosa. The sequence continues at coordinate 40,258,110 of CM071932.1, read as the reverse complement.
ACAACAATGTACTTTGCTTCAACTGTGGATGTAGCTATTGAATTGTGTTTCTTCCTGAACTAAGAAACCAACCTATTTCCAATAATTTGACAAGTACCAGATGTACTTTTCCTGTCAACTCTATATCCAGCATAGTCTGAGTCTGAGTAGCCAATAAGCTTGAATCCTCCTTCCTTTGGATACCATAAGCCAATTTCTTAGCTTCCCTTCAAAACCTTAGGATTCTCTTGGCTGCAGTCATATGACTTTCCGTTGGAGCAGACTAAAATCTAACACATACACCTACAACAAAGGTGATATCTGGTCTGCTTTGGCTGTGAAATAGAGCAATGATCCAATGAGTGCTCTATACTTTGTTTCATCAACAACTTTTCCTTCTGCATCCACATCCATTTTCACTGATGTACATGGGAATCTTCACAGATGACTTCTCTTCCATACCAAATTTCTTCATTAAATCTCTGGTATATTTGGTTTGACTTATGAAGGTTCCATCTTTCGTATGTTTGACTTGAAGACCTAGGAAGAAAGTCGCTCTCCCATCATGCTCACCTCGAACTTCCCTTGCATAAGGTTTGAGAATTTGTCACACAACACTTTGTTTGTGGATCCAAAGATAATGTCATCCATATATATTTGAACAAACATTATACTCTCTCCATCTTGAATTATGAAGAGTGTTCTATCAAATTTGCCTTTGGTCAATACATTGTCTATAAGAAACTGAGACAATGTGTCATACCATGCTTTTGGTGCTTGCTTCAAACCATATAATGCCTTCTTGAGCTTGTAGACCTTATATACAATAGTTTTATGCTCAAAACCTGGAGGTTGTTCCACGTAGACTTTCTTCTTCCAAAAGTCAATTCAGAAATGCACTCTTCACATCCATTTTATAGACTATGAAGTTCTTGTGTGCTGCATAAGCAGAAAACATTCTTATTGATTCCAATCTTGCAACATGTACAAATATTTCATCAAAATCTATACCCTCTTCATAGGAATACCATTTAGCTACCAATCTTGTTTTGTTTCTCACTACAGATCCCTCTTCATTAATCTTGTTTCTGAATATCCACTTAGTACCAATAATATTTTGGTGGGTAGGCCTTTGAACCAATTTCCAAACATTATTCCTTTCAAACTAATTCAACTCCTCTTGCATGGCTATAATTCAATGTGTGTCATCCAATGCTTGTGACACATCCTTAGGATCAATTTGAGAAATGAAATAAGTAAACATGGCTTCATGTTGAGACCTGGATCTGGTTCTTACTCCTTCTCTAACATCTCCAATGACAAGCTTTGGAGAATGATCTCTCAACCATCTCACATCTGGTTGGAGTAAGTTTGATGGATTAAGTGTTCTTGCAGCTAAGTTGTCTTGAATAACTTCCTCTTGATCATTATTCAGTTGCAAACCATCCAGTTGTTGTTGAGATTCAGCTATCTCATCTTCATCTGGGTTGAGTCTTTTGATATTTGCCTCAACATATGGACTCTTCTGAATATACTCTTCTGTGACCAAAGTTCTCTTGTTCAGCATTTTGAAAGCTTTACTCTCAGTAGAGTATCCCAAAAAGATACCTTCATCAGCTTTAGCATCAAAAGCTTCCAAATTGTCCTTCTTATTGTTGTGAATGAAGCACTTACATCCAAAGATATGAAAATATCCAAGATTTTGCTTCCCTCCTCTCCAAATTTCATAGGGGGTTTTGGACAGTTGCCTATTGATCATACACCTATTCTTAGTGTAGCAGGCAGTATTAATGGCTTTAGCCCAAAATCTCTTAGGCGATCCAGCTTCAGCTAACATGGTCCTCGCAGCTTCCTTGAGAGTTATGTTCCTTCTTTCAGCCACTCCATTCTGCTATGGAGTTCTTGCAGCTGATAACTCATGAGCAATACCATTCTCTGTGCCATACTGAGTTATAATCCCATTGACAAACTCAGTTCCTCGGTCAGGCCTTATCTTGGTAATGGTTTGACACTTCTCATTTTGAACTCTTCTCATCAACTCAGGAAGCTTCTGCAAAGTTTCCTTCTTTTTACACATAAAGATGGTCCATGTGTATCTTGAATAATCATCTACCACCACTAAGGTGTATTTCTTTCCACTGATACTAGCTGGTTCAACAGGACCAAATAAATCCATATGCAATAAATGCAAGATCCTGGTTGAAGAAGGACTTGAATTGTTTTCCCATCTGGAATGCATCACAGGTGTTTTCCTTCTTGTATACTGAGTCTAGCAATCCTTCCACAAGATGACTCCTTGTAAGCTTGTTGATTGTCTTGAAATTCAGTTGACTCAGCTTCTTGTGCCACAACCAAGCTGGTTCGGCTATACTCTTTGCTAGTAGGCATGTACTTGGTGTAGCAGTTGACCAATCAACTAAATACATGTTTTTCAATCTTGATCCTGATAGCAACTTCATTTGATTCAGCATCCTTGATCTGTCGTACTCCCATGTTGAATCCTACATTGTAGCCCTTATCACAGAGTTGCTTGATGCTCAGCAAATTGAAAATCAGCCCTTCAACATAGGCTACATCTGTGATTTCCAATCCATTCTTCTTTATGGATCCAATGCCTCTTATTTTCCTTAGAGCTTCATTTCCTCCAAATATAATTTTTGCTCCTCTTAATTCCTTGAAGTTTGATAAATTCTTTTTATTGCATGTCATGTGTCTGGAACATCTACTATCCATGTACCAGGTGCCTTGGCACTCAGCTGCTCCTTGAACCTGCAATTAAGGAAATCAATTTTTAGGTACCCAAACATTTCTAGGTCTTGAGGGGTTAGCGCTATAAGGTGATCCAACCAACGAATAACCAAATGATCTGACTCTAAGAGTTTGCCACCTATCAGTTCCATAATAATAATGAATATTTCCAAATTGCTTCGGAGTTTTAGGTTCATACAGCTGTCTCTTTTGTTTGTATGCATGTGTGTGAGCTTGTGCATTTTCTTTCTTGGATAATAATGAAACTTTTGTGCATAGTGAGCATTGTGCTTGGATGCATATATGTGCTGATATTGGTTCCTTTGCCTAGGGAATAACCTATTTTGAGTCTGGGGTCTTTGCCACCTAGGCTTGTCTCCGTTGGGACTTGGCTGATATCTCATTTGATTGTTCCAATCAGCTTGGCTAGGATAATTTCTACCATTCCTATCATATCGCTTTCTCTGCTGAAACCTCTGGGGCTTTTGGTAGATCTGTTTTCTTTCATGGAATATTTCCTATTAGGAGTCTACTGATGGACTCTTCTTAATTTATTTTCAACCGTCCTTTCAGCATACTCTGCTCGCTTCATGCCTTTCCCTTTATAACCCAGGCCAGCATGTGTGTGATTGTGTTTGTGAGTGGGTGTGGGTACAACATATGGTGCTTTTGGTTTTTGGACTTCCCTATTACTTGAGGATCCTCTTTCCATAACCACTCTTAGAGTTTGAGTTTTGACAAAGGAGTTGAATCATATGCCTGTTTTATCTCCACTCTCTTTTTGTATCATTATCAATTCTTTAGATGCCTTGTAAATAATGCAATCACAATTTTCAAATTGTTTTCCCTCTTATCTTTTTCAGCTAAGTCTTCTTTGATCTTAGCAGTCTCAGCCTTCAACTCTATGTTCTCAGCAGCTATTTGACTCAAAGTACTCAGCTCTTTAGTCAGTTGTGAGTTTTGGCTCTTAAGCTGGCTGTTTTCATCATTTAGAAGTGTGTGAGAGGTTTTCACATGCTCAAAATATTTCATCATTTTGCCCAATGAATCATAAAGATATGTGGGTGATGAAGTGTTTATGTCACTATCACTATCACTATCATAAGAGTTAGAATGAGATGAGATAGAATGTACCTTATGTTCTTTGGCCATGAAGCATATCAAGGTCTCTTCTTTAGTGTTTGAGGAGTAGTCAGCTTCACTGCTTTCTGACTCAGCTGGTTCTTTGCACCTGACTGTGTCAACATCAGCAGCCAACATAGCTTTTTTCTTCTATTGTCTTCTCTCTCTGAAGACTTTTCTTTCCTCCTCATTCATGTACTTGTTGACTGGTGGATAGGAACAGTCAACAGCAAAATGTCCTGGTTGTCTGCAATTCCAGCAAAGGTTCTCAACTTTCTGGTAGTCAGCTCTTGTATCATCAGCTCTCTGATATTCAGCTCTCTTGGGTGGTATGTCTTCCCTTGCCTTGGAGGGTTTTGAGTGTCTCATGGGGGTTTCACCCTTATTCCTTTTGTAGTTGTAGATCCCAAGGGGTGAGTAGTAAGGTTTAGTAAGGGGGGGTTGAATAAACCTTACCACATTTTCGATTTTAGTCATTTTAAATACTTTCAGGTTAACACAAATCAGTTGGGTCCTTGGGGGACAACTAGGTTGGCTTACTCAGCAAAGTTACCCATGGTCAGACTATTGTAGCAAGAGACTTAAACTAGGGACAGCTGCACTAACCAATGATATCATACACCAACTGGATCTTACTTACCCACTCAAAAGAATTCCATGCATCCAAAAAATATATAATGCATTTTGAATAAGCTCAATTTTAGAAATACTTTTTCTACTTTTCTTGGTTAAGGTATTTTTGAGAGATGTTTCTACGGCAGGTGAAAGGTTTAAATTTTTGATGAGGAGTTTTTTGAGAAATGGTTTGTGAAGTTACGCTGCGGGAATGAAATTATTTTTTACATATAACACTTTAAGATAACGTTTGTTGTACAAAACGTTATTATGAAAAAATATATATAGCATTTCTTTAATTAGCGCTATCTTAATTAAATTGACTGGAACGAATTTATTTTTTAGATAACGCTTTAAGATAGCGCTTGTTGTACGAAGCGTTATTCCAAGAACATATATAACGCTTATTTAATTAAGCGCTATCTTCAGTTTTCTTCATATAACACTTCGCTAATAAAACGCTATTATATGATTTATTGTAATAGCGCTTCTCTACAAAAGTGTTGTCTAAAATATCTGCGAACTTTACAATCGCACTTCCATTTAAAAGCGTTATCTGAAGTCCGTTATCTAAACTATTTGCTGGCGTAGTGCACTCAGCAGACTCAACTGAGATGTTGATAGTATAATTCAGCTGGTATCAACTAACACTTAACTTAGCAGTTAATTTTGTTTTTGTTCAGCGGAAGACTTTTCATCCTTGTTGTTTAAAACTTGCTTTTCAACACTTGTTTTTAGTAGTGGTTATTATCAGTTGAGTTTAGCAATTATAACTTAACAGCATATATAAAATATATACAAGAAATTAAAGTGTTGTAAGTAAATAAGACACAAGCAATTTTATAGTGGTTCGAGGATGGGGTAATTCCTCTAATCCACTCTTCTCCAACACCTAGAGGAATCCACTAAGTAACAGATCTTGGTTACAAAGTACTCAACAGTCCGAGCCAGCATTGATCCCACAGTTGGCTGCTCCTGGGACTCAGCTTCTTCACAAAATGGATGTCTTGCTACTTCAGCTCTCTCGAGCTCTTGGAATTGATCACACAGCCTTCCAACAAGCCCAAAGCTTCTGGTTCGAACTTGAACCTTACTACTTCTCCTTCAACCTTAGAGAGTAGACCCCTTTTGTTCTTCAAACAGTTTCCTCTTCAACTTGATGAAGTAATCTTTGCTTTACTGAGTGTGTTGGATTGAGTTCCTTTGATTTTAGGCTTGAGGAATATCTTTGAAAGATTGAGAGTATTTTGCAAGTTTTGCTGGCTCGAATGCTTGATAGTCTTATAAAATTAGTCACCTTCTCTAACTTGCTTCCTCAGCCTTTTATAGTGCAGATTCAAAAATATGTTCGTTGAAGAGAGAGACATATGTTTCAAATCTCACTCGTAGGTTGTTGGCTTGTCTTGTCCTTGCAACATTAATGAGGATCATACCATGATTTTAATGCACTACAACCTTTCCTTGGTCTCTGTATGTTTTCAGGTACATCCCATTAGTTCCTTGCTTTTTGCACTCTTTCAGCAAAACAGCTTTATTGCGGGCAGCCTGACACGGGCCTATTTCCAGCAAAACATTGACTTGTGTTGACAACGGATCTCTATCAGCTTTCTTCAAGTCTTGTCTGCTGCAAACCCCTTTGACATTTGATTCCAGTCATTTTGGAATGACTTAGCTGTCAGACAGCTGACTGAGATAGCTTTTATGTCACTTGACTGATCATTGGCTTCACACAGCTGGGTCTTCTCTTCAATCTTCAGTCGACTCTTGTAATCTTCAACTTAGCTGACTCCAACTCAGCTCATGCAGTCATACTATTACAAGTTGAATTACGAAGAAAATGGGGTGCCAACTTCCTTTTCTAAGTTTTACATGGTATCATCAAAATCTAAACATAAATTTTCCTAACAATTTCCTCGTTTTTGATGAAGCCAAAACTTAAATAAATAGAGCAAAGTAAATGGTGCAGTAACAAAGAATGTATGTGTAGAATATGTCAATTTTATTAATCATATCATTCTTGTACATTACAAATGCACTTTACAAAGCTATTACAAAGTATACCCTATACACTGTATCAGAGTTGTACTACATATACAACTGTATCTGGGGATGGCAATGGGGCGGGTTTAAACCTGGACCCGTAGTAAACCCGCCCCGGCGGGGCAGGTAATGGGTTTGCTATTTTAGAACCCGGTCGGGTCCGAGGCGGGTAATGGGTTCGGCCGGACCCACCTCGGCTATATTTAATTAATAATATTACATATAATATTAGTAGTCAAAGGCTTATTGACTAGCCTCCTAATATTGTTATCTGTTCATTTACACACTTATCAGCACGAGAAGAGGTGGTCTTGCCATGTGTTACGTTTGGAATTTTTTTAATGCTTGGAGCACTATTGTTGTAAAATAATTAAATAGCAGACTACTTTTAAAGGAAGAAATAGAAGACTTTACATGGAATATAACCATCTCTCTGGCAACAAAAGTGAGTTTATCCATTGTTTAACTCCAAGTTCTTTGCGTTGCTTCCATTAGTATGACTAGAAATGAATCTCTTAAAACTAGCTGCAAATCCTTTCTTTTTATTTTTTGTTGAAGATGTTATAGTTTATTATTTATTTGAGTGTTAAATCTTAGATTAGTTAATTTTTCAAGTATAGAAAAAAATATCTCTTAGAACTTGCAGTTAGTGTCCCGTGGAAAATCAAAGCGGGTCCAACGGGTTTGGACCCGCCGGGGCCGGTTCTAATAGCGGGGCGGGGCGGGTCTTGAAGCGGGGCGGGTCCTGGGTCTTGTTTTTCCTTGGCGGGATGGGTCCCAAGTTTGACCAAACCCTTTCCAGACCCGCCCCGTTGCCATCCCTAACTGTATCAGAGCTTATTATAGAACTAATATACAACAGGTATCAGAGTTATATGATATTGTAAGAATACTTACAAATTTTGTATTTACAGTTAAGTAAAATGCACTTAAGGGGTTCAGCCGTCTTCAACGCCTCAGTTGTTTCCTTCTTCTCTCATCTTCTTCAGCTCTCTCTCTTGTCTCCCTTTCAAAAGCTCTTTTAGCAACAGGGTCCTCCCTTCGCTGCCTTTCTTCCCACTCTTGATTAGCTCTCAGTCTTCTCAGTCGACTGACTGCTCGAACTCTACTGCTTCTTAGCTGATTTGCACAAATCAAGTCCTCTCTCCCAATTCAAGTCCCACGCCTGTGGTAGAGTCAAGTTCTTAAAGTAGCCTTCAACCTCTAGAGTTTGAAATTCCTCTAGTGATCTAGGTTCAGACCTACATCAGGCATCGTGATTTCTCGAGGGGGTCTTACAGTTGGGGAATCTTTTGGTAAAGCAGCTGGAGGGTCTTCGAACCTTGCTTTTATATCTTTTATCCTCTTGGAGTGCTTCTCAACTACCATGTCAAATTCAACTTCAATAGCTTTTCTTGACTGTTTGATTGCCATTTCAGTTTTCTCTTCTACTGTCAGCTCTTTAGATAGTTTGCTGAGAATTGAGGTTGTAACTTCACTCTGTTGTGGGGTCTTAGCAAACATGATTTTCAAGGGTGGTTTGTTCATTGAACTACCTTCCCCCTTGCTTGCTTCCCCTTTTACTCCTTCCTTATTGTAGGTCCCAAGGGGTGTGAGTGTAAGGTTTAGAAGGGGGGGAGTTGAATAAACCTTACCAACTTTTTGATTTAGTCCTTTTAAGACGTTCAGAGTTAATACTTCACAGCTAAGTCCTTGATGGACAGGTAAGTTAGTTGATCATCAGAGTTAGCCACTCAATAGACTGGGATCGAGCCGTTGATAGAATAACTCACCGCTTTGACTAAAACTTAACTCGATTGTGATATGTTTTCATTGGAAGACTAAACACCCTTGAATCTTGGTTTAAGTTTGTTTTAATACTTGATTATAGCACTTTGTTAATTATCGGATGGACAACAAATTTATCGTGAGATATCAAAATAATATGCGAAATTAAAGTTCAAATATAAGTGACACAATAAATTTTATAGAGGTTCAAGATGGGGCAATTCTTCTACTCCTCTCTTCTCCAACTCCCGGAGGAATCCACTAAGTATTGATCAATGTACAAAGTGGTTATCACCCGGATGCAAGTCTTGATCACACAAAATTGACTTGATCCTTTAGGACTCGATCCGAGATGCCTTGGTCACACAAATGGCTTCTCGTGCGACTCAGCTTCTTCACAGGGCAGTTGCCTTGCTACTACAACCCACTTGCTCAAGCTTCTTGGATTTGATCACGAAGCCCTCCAAAAACTTGAGACTGGTTCGACCTTGAACCTTTCTACAATCCTTTGTGGAATGTAGACCCCTTGATTCTTCAAATGTTTCCTCTTCAACCGATTGAAGCCGTCTTTCCTTCACGGTGAGTGTTGGATTGATTTCCTTCGTAATATAGGCTTGAGGATTGAGCTTAATTGACTTGAGAATATTTCGGTTCTGACGATATTGCTTTCTTGCTTGTAATGGTTTTCTCGTAATCAAGGTAACCTTTTCTCAAGGTGATTCCTCAGCCTTATATAGTGTTCTTTTGAAAATTTGCCCGTTGAAGAGATAGGTTAATTTTCAAAAGACACTTATAGTCCTTGGAATTGACATTTTCTCCTATTGAATGAGTCTTGACTTTTCGAGTTCGACACAGTGCTTCTTCCCATTGGTTTATTCCTTTTGCACGCTTCCTGACCGAGCACTTTAAGAAAGGCGATATGGGAGTATTACTTGTTTAAGTAATTTTCTTGACTTAAACGGCAACGGATCTCTTTCATTGTCTCGACTTGATTGCATTTCCTTGATTTCCCCGGATGACTTGAGTCGACTTCCAATTATTGGATGACTCATCTGTCACATCAACTTGAGACTTGGCTATCTTGAGTTGACTTGACTGACACTTTGCTCAGCTGCATCTCAGCTGCACCTTCAGTCGAGTTCCTGTCTTTTCTTCCTTGCTACACTCAGCTGCCTTAAAGCGGAGTCTTCCTTCTAGTCTCCAGTTGACTTCTTGCATGTTCAGGCATAGCTGACTTAACTCATTTCGACCCATTAATCTATCTATTACAAAGGTCAAATTACAGGGAAAATGGGGTGCCAACTTTCTATTCTAAGTTTTACATGGCATTCATCAAAATCTAAAAATTAATTTCCCAACAATTTCCCCCTTTTTGATGATGCCAAAACTTAAAACATGCATTCAGCAATTAAATAGCAAAGATACGTACAGACAATGTAGAATCACAGAATATATGCGTAGAATCAATCTTTTATTGATCATAGAATTCTAGTTCTTTACACAGCTGTTTACAAAGTGTATCCGAGCTTAAGGTAATCATGCTATTCTATATCTACGCAAGTATAGAAATTATACAATTTTATTCAATGTACAGAAGACTTACATAGAAATGCATTTACATAGTAAAATACATGAAGGGGTGGACATCAACACTTCATCTCTTTCACTGCCTCCTTCTTTCCTCATCAGCTCTGTCTTCTTCTGATCTTTTTCTCTTCTTCTCTTCTTCAGCTGCTTTGTTTTTCTCATATGCTTTTATGGCAGCTTTATCTCTTCTTTTTCTTTCTTGCCTTTCTTCCCACAGCTGAGTTTGTCTTCTATTTTCTACTTCGTCGAACCCAGCCCAATAGATCCCTCCTTTCTTTCCTGGATCTATACATTCATTGTTTTTGGGCAGAGGTCTAGGTCTGAAACCTCTTCCTCCTCCACTACTTCTTCATCTGCCTCTGGGCGTGTATTGTACTGGAGCCTTCTTTTTCCCAGATGAGTGACCAGCAGAGCGATCGCCAGAGGTCTCTGCTGTCGGCTTCTTCACATAGCTTGAGGCCTTTTTCCCAATACAAATCCTGTGGCTTGGGCCATTGACATATTTGCGAAGTAACCCTCGGATGCGAGCGTCTTGAATTGGCGTCAACGATCTTGGCTCGCCCGACGTCTAAAATGGCATCGCAACTCTTCCCGCGGAATGACTCCATATTGTTTTAGTATATCCATCACTCGGGCATCCAACTTTCCTTCCACCTCATTCATCCCTGCTTCTACTATTTTTCTCTTTTCAGCCATGGGTACTGCGGAGTGTTGGAGCGGCGAGTCATCGGGAGTTTGGCTTTGATGATATCACCGTGACAAGTCCTTGTTGGGGGTTTTTAGCAATCATCGGGTCATATCTTTCGAACCTTCCCCCTCAACAGATTTTCCCTTCTTCTCTCTTCTTAGTTCTTCAGCTGTCTTCTCCTTCACAGCTGCGCCCTTCTCGAACCTCAGCTGTCACTTCTGTCTCAGCTGGCGGCCAAGCAGCGTTAAAGTCGAAATCTGCTGGGACGATGGTGTCTATTAGAATGACGGGATCAGGTCTATGGAAACGTTGTTGATCTATGGCTGATTCTTCAAGAAGATCAGGCAGCTCCAGAGAGAAAGGGAACGATTCTTCGAACGGATCATCACGGACAACGGGAATATGTTCTATGGTAACTCATGCCCGTGATGTGCCCGGTTGCATCGATTCTCACTGCACTTGGGTAGCTGCAGCTTGATTGGTAATGTTTCACCAGGTCATTGGGGTATTGACCACCGGCCGAGCCTCAGCTGTCTCAACAGCTTCGTCGGTCTTAGCTGGTTTTTCCATGTGAGTTGACTGGTTCTCGGCCGTATCAGTAGTGTCATCGGCCCATCATCAAAAGTAAAGGTTTGGCGAGTAGCCTTAAGCTCGGACTTACTCGTGTTTGGGAGAACATCCTCAGCTGAGTCTTTTGGATCGGCAATGGGGGATGACTCAGCTGAGTCTTCACCTTCAGATCCCAGAAAGGTTACATCATGATTGTCTTGGGAATCGTGAAGAGCACTTATCTCCTTTTCAGATGGATCAATGATAGTAGGAGGGATGTTCTGTGCTTCCGTCTCTTTACCCCGGAAGTCTCAACCTCCCGTTGGCCTTCATTACCTCCCCGCAATCTCAACTGCAGCAAGGCCTTGGACAATCCCTTCGACAGATTCAACTGCCTTACGGTCTTCAGAGGTGGCATCCACTGGAGCCTCAACTCCATGGATTGCACTTTCGTCGCCCAGAGTGTTAACTCCCAGGGCATTTCCATCCTGTGCCTCTACTTTGCATCGCGTCATTAGCCTTCAAAGTAGTTGGCACTTGGAGACAGACTCAACTGTCTGAGCCTCTTCAGTGACAACTTGCTCTGTATCCATTTGTTTTTCTTTCTCCACTTCGCCTCCAAGATTCGTTGTGGAGTCAGCTCCAACATCCTCCGTCTTTGCTACAGTGGAGGGAGTTTCCCCCTCAGCCAGCACACCAGTTGAGTGACTTGGATTGGGGTCACTCGTCTCTAGACTCCCGGCTGTTCCCTTTGAGTGTTTAGCCATTGGGGCAGGTGGTAAGACACCTTCATCAGGGCTTGGCTCGACTTGGGTTCCCAAGTTCCCAGTTTCATCTCCAGTTCCCTTAACGCCTTCATCAGAGTGAGCAGGGGAAGTGGTAGCAGCAACAACGGTTGCAATCCGCTGCACCACTCCCATAGGATCAATCTCCAGTTGTGATTTGGAAGATTCCCCAGGGCCTTCCATCAGCTGTTACTCATTTAGGATCCTGGATTCCCGCATGGATTGCTGCATCTCCAATTCTTCAAGATGGCAAAGCGGCAGGTCCGATCCTCATTGCTCTCTGACAGCATATCAAGGTGTGGATGAGTATGATCAGTGGTTCCTGTTAGAGGGTAGATACTGGCTTTCTCACGAGCTTCGGCTTCCTTTGTCAGTCTCTGCTTCTCCTTGTCTTTGAAGATCTGCAAGATATATGTGCAGTTTTCTTCATCTAGTGCTTGGACCACAGCGGTCAATCCGAGAAAATTCAACAGTTCTTCTTCTTCTTCAATAAACTCCGGTCTTTGGAACTGTTCCCTGGATTGACTCAGCTTCCACTTCCTCCCTTCTCGCAGACGATTTTGGATGTCTGGATATGGTGGGGATAGGATTGTCACGTCATCATCTTCTTCATCATTATCTCCTTGATGTCCCTCGTTCTCAGGAATTGAAGGTAGCAAACTTTGATGCTCAACATCTTCAGCAGCATCTATCGCAGGCGGGGATACGAACCTGTCGACAGGTGAGTTGAATTTGTCACCTACCTCTTGCGCCTCAGCTGTTCTGGGTACAGTTGTGTCTTCAGTTTGCCTCTGCTGATCGGCTTTAGCAGACTTGGCTGTTTCACCAATAATTTCAGGAGACTCTACTTCTCCAGTTGTCTCCGCGATCTGTTCCAGCTGAGTGGCAGACTCAACTATTTTCTCAAGCTCTGATCGCTTGAAAAGTCTTCTCCTTTTGGTCCTTACCAGAGGAATTTCTGGTTCGGATGCAGTTTCCTCCGAGTCCTGGGCGGCGAGGGCCGGTGCTATTATCTTTTTCTGAGGAGCTGACTTTCTAGGCTTGTCAGTCCTCCTTTTCTTGACAACCGGAGAAGGTATTTGAGGTTCCTTCTCCACGCGGCCGCAGGGGCGGTGTGACTCGCCGGGGGCAGTGCATCTTTTGTTTTCTTTTTCTTTCTTTGCTGCAGGGGCAACATCTTCTTTTTGTAGTCTGCAGGGGCAGCCTTCTTCTCCTCGGGGGGAGGAGACAGTTGTTTCTTCTTGGGCCACTGATTCCCCTCACTCATATCACCCTCTTGGCGTATGCTCTCTTACTTAGTGCTCTAAAGGTTCGATCGAAATATTTTCTTATTTACATAGAACGCCTTTCCATGTCGAAGAGGGACTCCTTCACTTCCATCATCCGCCAATCACCGGCCATATCCCAAAGATCCTCCAAACGAACCATCCTTCTTGAAGGATTTATTCCCAATATTCTCGCCGAACCTGTCAGATACAAACTCGCACCAGATTCACCTTTTTCTCCTCCATGATCGCAGCCATCATGATCAACTTAGTTTTGGACACGGTGATTAAAGCTTCCAAACTTGATATCTATGCATTTGGCAACAATGTCTAACAGCTTGTGGTAATCCTCCTTCAGCAGCTTCTTATCAGTTGTGTAGACAACCTTTGCAGCCAAGTCAGGTTTGGCTACTTCCTTCCATGCGGCAGACCAGGTTAACACCAGCTTCATAAACCTCCGACTCCTTCCACCTAAGAATCAACAAGCGTTGTTACGCCGGATCCTTGGCGATAATGGTGAAATCTTTCCCGTGAACAGAGGACTTGATGCCCTCATCGTGAACTTCAGCGTTTACATAGAACTGTGCGACCTCCTCCACGTAGGTCATCTGAAACTCCATCGACAAAAAGGGTTTCAGTCCTGATTTCTCCAAATTTTCAGCTATCTTCTTCACAAGGGTTTCGTCTGACCCTTGTTTGATCATGCCCTCGAAATCCACAGTAGATCCTGTGTGGATTTGCTTTCCCAACTTGACGGAGTCGTACGTAGATGCCATTTCTCGAAAATTTACCGAATGAAACTTTGAAAAGTAAGCTTTGAAGATTTGTAGGGTTTTGAGAGTAAAAATGCTTTCTTTGCTCTTGAGAGAGATGAACAGTTTTGGTAAAGTGAGAGAAAATCGGGCGAAATGGTATATGTATGGGTTATGAAAGGACGTGCGGGTGGTTTTTGAAATTTCATCAAGATCAACGGCTCAGATTTTGCACGCCGATTAACATTTAATTTCTTGCATTTAATGCGGCATCATTTATATCCAATCATAAGCTTGGTGTGCGACTTTTTGATCGTACACGCTCATAATTATCTTTGACGTCATTTTTAAAAACATTCCCGCTTAGTAAAACGACTGCGTTTTTGTCACTTTGCTCATAAATGTTTCAGCTTACTCCTTAGCTGATTTAACTCTTCTCTTTTTGCACATAGGCACTCAGCTGTCAGCTAACTCGATGCAGCTGATTCACTTAGCTGATTCAGGAGTTCAGCTCTTTTTCATCTTTTCATGTTCCATCTCTTTTCTTTGAGTCTTCTGAGTGTCAGCTCATCTAAATTAACCCTAATTCATGTTTGAGTTCTTCAAATCTTGATTCACATAATGGTTTTGTGAATATATCAGCTAACTGCTTATCAGTTGAGATATATTCCAAGGTGATGTCCTTCCTTTCTACATGATCTCTTATGAAGTGATATCGACATCAATGTGTTTTGTTCTTGAGTGCGACAGATTACGAGTGATTGCAATAGCACTTATGTTGTCACACAGAATTGGAATTTCCTCTTCTTCAACTTCATAGTCTCTCAGCTGCTGTCTCATCCACAAGACTTGTGCATAACAGCTGCCCGCAGCTATGTATTCTGCTTTGGTTGTGGAGGTGGCTATTGAATTTTGCTTGCTAAACCAGAAATTAGCCTATTTCCAAGCATTTAACATGTACTGAGGTGCTTTTTTTAACTCTACATCCAAAGATAGTCGTAGTCCGAGTAACCAATTAGCTTGAATCCACCTTCCTTAGGATACCATAAGCCAACTTCTTGGCTTCCTTTCAAATATCTCAAGATTCTTTTGGTCGATTATGTGGCTTTCTTTTGGAGCAGATTGAAATCTTGCACATACACCTACAAAGAAAGGTGATGTCCGCCCGCTTCTTTGTGAGATAGAGCAATGATCCAATAATCGCTCTCAGTATCTTGTTTGATCCACAGGCTTGCCATCTCAGTATCCATATCCATTTTGATGATGTATTCATTGGTATTTTCACAGAAGACTTCTCTTCCATACCAAATTTCTTCATTAAATCTCTTGTGTATTTTGTCTGACTTATGAAGGTTCCATGCTTCAGCTGTTTTACTTGGAGTCCAAGAAAGAATGTCAACCCTCCCATCATGCTCATTTCAAATTTGCTTTGCATGAGATTTGAGAATTTATCACACAGCTCTTTGTTTGTGGATCCAAAGATGATGTCATCCACATATATTTGGACAAGCAGTATACTCTTCCCATCTTGAATTCTGAAGAAGGTTCTATCCACTTTGCCTTTTGTGAATCCGTTCTCAGCCAGGAATTGTGATAATGTATCATACCATGCTCTTGGTACCTGTTTCAATCCATATAAAGCTTTCTTGAGTTTGTATACTTTATCTCCAACAGTCTTCTGCTCAAATCCTGGAGGTTGTTCAACATACACTTCTTCCTCCAATAACCCATTAAGGAATGCACTCTTTACATCCATTTGATATACAATGAAGTTCTTGTGAGCAGCATAGGCAAGAAACATTCTTATGGCTTCCAATCTTGCCACAGGAGCAAAAGTTTCATCAAAATCTATTCCTTCTTCTTGGCAATACCCTTTGGCTACCAATTTTGCTTTGTTTCTTACCACTGATCCTTCCTCATTCATCTTGTTTCTGAACACCCATTTAGTGCCAATAACATTTTGATGGGTAGGTCTTTGAACCAATTTCCACACTTTGTTTCTTTCAAACTGATTCAACTCTTCTTGCATGGCTTGAATCCAATGTGTGTCATCCCATGCTTGTGACACATCTTTTGGCTCTATTTGTGAGATAAAACAAGTGAACATAGCTTCTTGTTGAATTCTCGGATCTGGTTTTCACACCTTCTCTTACATCTCCAATGATTAGTTCTCGGATGATCTCTCGGCCACCTTACATCGAGTTCGAGTAAGTTAGCCGGATTCGATCGTCTTGCGTTTGTGTTATTTTGATCGACTCTCTCATCATCACTTTGTTTGCATATTTCCCACTGTCTTTGAGACTCGGCTATCTCATCTTCATCCGGGTTTATAATTCCAACTTGACTTCAACATAGGGACTCTTCGCATGGTAGGCTGATTCAGAACTTATCATTGACTCTTCAATGTCTTCTCCATTTACATTGGGCTCATCAAACACCACATGGATGGATTCTTCTGTAACCATTTTCCTCTTGTTGAGCACTCTGTAGGCTTTGCTTTTAGCTGAGTATCCCAAAAAGATACCTTCATCAGCTTTATCATCAAAAGCCTTTAAATTGTATTTGCCATTGTTATGGATGAAGCATTTGCATCCAAATATTCTAAAATATGCAACATTTGGCTTTCTCCTGTCCAAATCTCATAGGAGTCTTTGTCACCGTTTGTCTTTTATCATGCATCTATTTTGATTATAACATCTTTGTGTTTATTGCTTCACCCAAAATCTTTTAGCAGCCCTGCTTGACTAACATGGTCCTTGCTTCTTCTTTGAGAGTTCTATTCCTTCTTTCGCAACTCCATTCTGCACTGTGGAGTCCTTTGCTGCGATAATTCACGACCAATACCATTTTCAACACAATATCGAGTTATTATACCATTGACAAACTCGGTTCCTCATCGATCTTATTTTGATAATGGTTTGACTCTTCTCATTTTGGATTCTCTTCATCACCGTGTGGTAGTTTCTGCAGGGTTTTTTTTTCTTACACATGAAAATTATCCATGTGTATCTTGAGTAGTCATCTACTACCACCAAGGTGTATTTCTTTCCACTTATGCTAGCCGGTTCAACAGACCAAATAGATCAATATGTAGCAGTGTAATATTCTTGTTGACGATGGACATGTCTTTTCTATGAATGATGATTTGATTTGCTTTCCCATCCGGCATGCATCACATACACTCTTCTTCTTGTATAATCTTGAATGAAGTCCTTCTACAAGATTACTTCTTGCAAGTTTGTTAATAGTTTTGAAATTCAGGTGACTCAGCTTCTTGTGCCACAACCAACTTGATTCGACTGTGCTCTTTTCTAGTAGACAAGTACTTGGTGTTGCAATTGACCAATCCACCACATACATGTTCTTTTGTCTGCATCCTTGTAGCACTACTTTATTAGATTCAGTGTTCTTGCTTTGGCACACTCCCATATTGAATCCAACATTATAGCCCTTGTCACAGAGTTGACTTATGCTTAGTAAGTTGAAATTGAGGCCTTCAACATATGCATCATCTGTAATTTCTAATCCATTTTTCTTGATGGATACAATGCCTCTTATTTCTCCTGGGGCTTCATTCCCTCCAAATATGAATTTTGCACCTCTAACTTTCTTAAATTTTGACAGATTTTTCTTGTTTCCTATCATGTGTCTGGAACAACCACTATCCATGTACCAGGTTCCTTGGCACTCAGTTGTTCCTTGAACCTGCAATCAAGGAAATTAGGTTTTAGGTACCCATACTTGTCTGGGTCCTGAGGGGTTAGTATTGTAAGATGATCCAACCAACCTATAGCCAAATGATTTGACTCTAAGAGGTTGGCATCTATCGCCCATAATCATAATTAATTTTGGCAAATTGCTTGGGGTTCTAGGTTCATACAAAATTGTCTCTTTTGTCCGTATGCATGTGCATGTGTTTTAGCAATTGCCTTCTTGGGTAGTTGTGATACCTCTGCGTGCGTAGTGTTTGTGTGCATATGTGCGCCGAGGATAGCTATTTTGCCTTTGGGCTGGCCTTTGCTGAGTTTTAGGCCTTTGCCATCTGGCATGTATTCCATAGGTCTTTGCTTTGATAGTTCACATTGTTCCAATCAGCTTGGCTTGGATAATTTCTACCATTCCCATCATATGTGTTCCTTTTATGGAATTTACGGGGTTTTTGGTAGCTCTGTTTCTTCTTTTACTGAGTACTTTCTTTGGAGTTTGCTTTGAGGAACTCACCGGATTTCTTCTCACCGCCCTTTCAAAGATACTCACCGGATGTTTTCCTTTTCCTTTATAATCAATGCCTGTTTGGTTGTGATTGTGCTTTGGAATGAATGTGTGTGCACCATTTGGAGTTTTGGATTTTTGATATACTTCATTGCTTGAAGATCCTTTTTCCAAAATCACTTTAGGAGCTTGGCTTAGCATAGAGGAATTAAATCCTAAGCCTGTCTTATCTCCACATTCTCTTTGGCTCATAATAAGATCATCCAAAGATTTAGATGCCTTAGTGAATGAGACAATCACATTTTTGAGGTCATTTTCCCTCTTTTCTATAGCAGCTATCTCTGCTATTAACTTAGCATTTTCAGCCTTTATTTCTTTATTCTCATCAGCTATGTGACTTAGAGTACTCAGCTCCTTAGTCAGCTGTGAGTTTTGGCTTTTGAGCAGGCTGTTTTCTTCATTTAGCAGTGTGTGTGAGGATTTAATGTGTTCAAAGTCTTTTATCATTTTGCCTAATGAATCATAAAGATCAGTGGGTGATGAAGTGTGTGTGTCACAATCACTGTCACTAGAATTCGAGTGTGATGAGTTAGAGGGTACCTCATCTTCTTGGTCCGGTTGGTCTTGTTCTTTGGCCATTAAACATATTAAGGCTTCTTCTTTAGAGTCACTTGAGTAGTCGATTCACTACTCTCTCGAGTCATTGTGTCTTTTGACTTGGTGTCTCGTGATCTCTGCAGCCTAACATTGCCTTTTTTTCTTCTCTTGTCTTCTTTCTCTCAAGACTTTTCTTTCCTCTTCATTCTGTATTTGTTGACTACGGGGATATGGGCAATCATTGGCATAGTGATCAAGGCTCTGCAGCTTCTAGCATAGATTTTCAACCTTTTGATCGATTCTTTCCATCCTTGGATTGTCGGCTCTTTGATACTCAACCTTTTGATGCTCTGTTCTTTTGGGTGGCCTATCTTCCCTTGACTTGGAGGGAGAGCCGTGTCTTCGGAGGATTCACCTTTGCCTCTTTTGTAATTCTTGTTGAAGAATTTGTTAAACCTTTTAATCATCGGGGCAATCTCCTCTTGGTCAATGACTTCCTTGACCTCGCTCTTTTACCATCCTTAACTATTAGAGCAAAATGTTTTGGGCACAACCTGTCTCCTCTAGGTCTTTTCTTCTCGGCTCAAATTCGTAGGCTTTGAGATCTGAGAATAGCTCATGGTTGGATGTTTTTGATAGGTCCATGGAGTGTCTTAGGGCCATGACTTTCATTTCCCATTCAGCTGGGAGACTTCTTAGAATATTCATACACATTTCCTTCTGTGTATATTCTTTTTCCAAGTGCGAGATAGCTCATTGGTACTTTACGTGAACCGAGCATCTAGTTGATCCAAGGTTTCTCCCCGCAAGCATCTTAAAATTTTCAAATTTTTGTACAAAGAACAGATAGTTTATTTTCCTTGATTTGCTCAGAGCCTTCACAAATCAGGGTTAGCTTATCCCAGATTTCTTTTGCAGTCTTGCACGATTTGACTTTGTTGAACATGGCTTTGTCCAGAGTTTTGTAAAGAATGTCCTTGGCCACGTTGTCCAAGTTGTATCTTTTTCTCATGATTTGTCCATTCACTCTTGGTTTTTCAACCATAGCCGTCCGGGAGCAACATCCTCTTCTCCTTCACCAGTAGCAACCCTCCTTGCTTGCACCGTGTTTACTTTTAAATTTGCGGTGGCCCATCTTCTATTACTATCCACATTTCATCGTGTAAAGCTAATAGATGAGCCTCGCATACGAATTTTCCAATCATCAAATTCCTCAATTGTGAACATAGGGATGCGTGTCAAATTTACTTCCATGATAATAACTTTGCTGAATATAAGAGCTTTGAAAGATCAAGTGCTAAAGCAAGCTTTGAGAGATTGGAGATCTAGTTCAAGAACTACCGGTGCGGAAGGCTCAATGAACCAACCGCTCCGATACCACTTGTAGGTCCCAAGGGTGTGAGTGTAAGGTTTAGAAGGGGGTTGAATAAACCTTACCAACTTTTCGATTTAGTCCTTTTAAGACGTTGAGTTAATACTTCACAAACTAAGTCCTTGATGGACACTAAGTTAGTTGATCGGCAGAGTTAGCCACTCAACGGACTCGATGAGTTGTTGATAGAATAACTCAAATTGTTTTGACTAAAACTTAACTCGATTGTGATATGTTTTCAAATGGAAGACTTAACACCATTGAATCTTGGTTTAAGTTTGTTTTAATACTTGATTATAGCACTTTGTTAATTATCGGATGGACAGACAAATTTATCAATGAGATATCAAAATAATATGCGATAATTAAAGTATCTTGAAATGTAAGTGACACAATAAATTTTATAGAGGTTCGAAGATGGGGTAATTCTTCTACTCCTCTCTTCTCCAACTCCCGGAGGAATCCACTAAGTATTGATCAATGTACAAAGTAGTTATCACCCGGATGCAAGTCTTGATCACACAAATGACTTGATCCTTTGGGACTCGATGAGAGATGCCTTGGTCACACAAATGGCTTCTCGTGCGACTCGGCTTCTTCTTCACAGGCGCCGCCTTTACTACTACAGCCCACTTGCTCAAGCTTCTTGGATTTGATCACGAAGCCCTCCAAACACTTGAGACTGGTTCGATCTTGAACCTTTCTACAATCTTTTGTGGAATATAGACCCTTGATTCTTCAAATGTTTCCTCTTCAACCGATTGAAGTCGTCTTTCCTTCACGGTGAGTGTTGGATTGATTTCCTTCGTAATATAGGCTTGAGGATTGAGCTTAATTGACTTGAGAATATTTCAGTTCTGAGATATTGCTTTCTTGCTTGTAATGGTTTTCTCGGTAATCAAGGAAACCTTTTCTCAAGGTGATTCCTCGGCCTTATATAGTGTTCTTTTGAAAATTTGCCCGTTGAAGAGATAGGTTAATTTTCAAAAGACACTTGTGGTCGTTGGCTTGTCTTGTTGCGCTTCTTGGAATTGACATTTCCTCATATTGAATGAGTCTTGATTTTTCGACACGACAGTGCGATCTTCCCATTGGTTTATTCCTTTTGCACGCTTCGGGTGAGCACTTTAAGAAAGGTAGTATGGGAGTATTACTTCTTTAAGTAATTCTTGACTTACGGCAACGGATCTCTTTCGGTTGTCTCGACTTGATGCATTTCCTTGATTTCCCCGGATGACTTGAGTCGACTTCCAATTATTGGATGACTCATCTGTCACATCAACTTGAGACTTGGCTATCTTGAGTTGACTTGATCGACACTTTGCTCACCGCATCTCACCGCACCTTGATCGAGTTCTGTCTTTTCTTCCTTGCTACACTCAATTTGCCTTTACAGTGAGTCTTCCTTCTAGTCTCTAGTTGACTTTTTCCATGTTCGGGCATAGGCCGACTTAACTCAAATCGACCAGCCCTATCTATTACAAAGGCAAATTACAGGAAAAATGGGGTGCCAACTTTCTATTCTAAGTTTTATATGGCATTCATCAAAATCTAAAAATTAATTTCCCAACACTTATCACTTCGCTGCCTTTCTTTCATTTCCTCTTCCCCTTTTTGGCATCATCACCATGGGGTAGAGCCAAGTTAGGGAAAACTCCACTTAGGAGTAGATTAATCTTATTATTTGCCGTATCATGCTTATCATGAGTCTTGGAGTATGCTGTTATGAATTCTGATCTTAAGGCCATGGTCTCAGCTGCCATCAACTTCATTTCAGTCTGGAGCACCTTTATATGCTGGTCAACTTTGGCCTCCATTCTTTGAATTTCCGATTTGTGCTGAGCCTTGAGAAACTCCATATAAGTCTTATGCGATTGATCCATCTTGAACATGTGGTCCCTGTGCCTTTGCTGGAACTTGGCATTATCTGAGCTCCAGATCACCATTTTTGCGAATAGAGATTTAAAGTAGGTGACCTGCTCACGCCTTAATGCCTTTGTCTGTCCAATCCATTCTCTAATTCTCAGTACTATTCTTTGGATATCTCCAGTCATAGTGGCATCTCGGTTGTCAAGCCATTGGTCCAATGTCGCAAAACCATGCTCCAAATTTTCTATTTCAGCACAGATGGCTTTGAAAGCTTTACGGAAGTCGGTTGCATGAACAGACTGTTCCTCTGGCCATACAACATCGAAATCAAATCCAATCGGCACCATAGTGGTCTCAGCTAGAGTTCCGATTTCTTTTGGAGAGACTTGGACATTGTATTTGGCACGTTCCGCGGCTGACTCAGCTTCGAAGGGCATGTGAGCTTCGAACGGAAAATATTCTGCATATAATTCCCTAGGGAAAATGGGAATCTCCACGTCCTTGACCTATGGAGCTTTTTCCTTTTCTTTTAAAATTTCCTCAGCTATATGTGGCTCAACTGTTTCAACGTCATCGGCATCTTAAGCAGCTGTGTTAGCCTGTTGAGTTGACTGATCCTCAGTTATCTTAACAACTTCCTCGGTATCAGGTGTTTCTTCCTGTTGAGTAGACTTGTCCTCGGCTCACTCATCAGCGTCATTGGAGGGTGATGGCACCATTGGGGGTGGGCCATCAACCATTGTGAATTGCATTGGAGTAGCCTTATCACTGGCTTGACTCTGTTTTGCCTGTGCCTCCTTATCGGCTTTGTCCTTATTAGATTTATCAACAGGGCCAGACTCAGGTTCATTTCTAGATTCGAAGAACTCAGTATCAACGTTCTCCTGAGAATCGTGAAGGGCACTGATCTCTTCTTCTTTAGTAACCTCTTCATGAGGGGCAGAAACATCCTCAACTACTTGCTTACCCAGGGAAGTCAACCTCCTCCAGGCCTTCACAACCCTCAGCAGTCTCAACCGCTGATGGGCCTTATACATTCCTTTTTGCAGTCTCAACTGCAGCAGGGTCTTCAGCTGTTATCCCTTCAGCAGACGAAGCTGCTTTAAGGTATTTAATGGCATTCTTCGGAGTCTCAACTCTTTGATTGCACTTTCAGGGCCAAGAGTCTCAACTCCCGTGGCCTCATTTCAATCATTTTCCTTAGCTGCATTAGCAGCTTCATCGGCCTGCATGGTAGTTGAAGTTTTAGCTGAGACAATCTGAACCATCTGAGCGATGTTAACCTCAGTCTGCTGAATTGTAGTATTATCATCATCGCCTCCTAACTCCTGTTGTGGTTGGTCTCCCACAGCATCCTCTGACCTAGCTGTGGGGGTTTGAGTTTCCCCCTCAACTGGCGCACCAATTGAGTCTCAAGCAGTGGGGTCACTCGAAACCTGAGACCCAGCTGTTTGTCCAATTGAGTGTTCAGCCGTTGAGGCATGTGTCTTAACAACTTTTGCAGGGAGTGGCTTGGCTAAGGTGCCCACTTCATCACCTTCCTTAGCTCCATTGCTATTCTTACTTGAATTATCTTCCTCAGAGAGCACAGGAGATGTGGTGGCATCAATGGTTGGCACCACCTCCAAGATATCAGGGCTAGGAGAGATTTTAGAAGACTCTCATGGACCCTCTTGCATACGCTTCTCGTTCATCTCTTTTGATTCTTTTAGTGCTTGCCTTAGCTCACTCTTTTCGACCTCATCACCGGGTCTAATTCTTACATCATCACTTTAACTTGGCTAAGCTCTCTAAAGTAGATTCAAGAGATTCAGTGAATAGGCAAGAATGGGGCTTTTGCGATTTAGCAAGAGCCTTTACCTTTTCAGTCTCCTTAGTTTTCACATCATCCTTTATAGAGATCAACATGTTTGCATAGTTGTCATCATCCAATGCAGATCGAGCATCAACTCCCAAAAAGGATAGGAGATATTCTTCCTCTTCAATGAACTCAGGTTGTTGAAATTGAGATCTGTCTTCACTGAGTTTCCACAATCTGCATATCCACAACCTTTCTTGAATCTCTGGATATGCAAGAGACAGTATCATAAGATCATTTTCTTCTTCTTCTTCTTCCTCTTGCACAGGAGTAAGTGGAGCATGTTCCTCCTCAAGTGTCCGTGCATCAGTTTGAGGGGACTGAACAGCTAACTCCTCAAACTGGTCAGCTGTGTCTGCTCCGTGTTCCTCAATTGTCTCTCTAACAGCTGTTTCTTTTTCAATTTCCTGACCCTCGTCAGCTATCTTCTCTGCTTATGTGGTGATTACTTCACCACCCTCAACTTCCTTAGACTGCTCTTCTTGAGCTTCAACAGTCTCGTTCGTTGGTTGAGTGCCAGATTCAGCTGGCTTCTCAAGTTCCAATTTCTTGAACAATCTTCTTCTTTTTGTTTGAACAAGAGGAATGTCGTCCTCTTTAGCTTCTTCGATGGATTCTGGCTCTACCATCTTTATGTTTTTGGCTACAACTGGCTTGCGAGGCACAACTGAGCGCATTTTCTTCACGATCGGAGAAGATGCAATCGTATCCTTTTCCATCTCGGCTGCTGGGGTAGGTGCAAATTCTGGGACAGCTGCAGGGGCGGGTGCTTGTTTAGGTTTTTGGCTGCTGGGGCAGGTGCATGCTTAGCTGCAGCAGCTCTCTTCTTGTTCTTCTAAGATGGCTTCAGAGAAGGAGCTGGGACGGTTGCAGCAGTGTCCTCAGGGACAGGATCAGCTGACTCATCTTCGCTGGTGTCAGCTCTGCGTGCATATGCTTACCTCTGAGCACCGGATACGTTGACTTTGAACATCTTCTTGTTGACATGGAATGGCTTCCCATGCCTAAGTGCAATCCCTTTCACATCCATGAGATGGCCAATGACCAGGCCATACCCTAGTAGCTTACAAACCGACCATTATCAGTAATGGTCTTGTTTAGGACATTATGGCAGATTCGGCTGAAGATGAACTCAGCCCAGTTCACCTTCTTCTCTTCAAGAATAGCAGCCATAACATTCAGCCTCATCCTAGACAACTGATTGAAGCTGCCAAATTTCATGTCCACACAATTGGACAAGATATCCATCAGCTTATGATAGTCGTCCTTGATCAACGAATTCTTGGCTGTGTAAATAGCCTTAGCAGCAGACTCTTGATTGGCAATCTCCTTCCATGTCGCAGCCAGGTTTATGTCTTTTTCAGCAATGCCCTTCATTCCTTCCGAAGGCAGATGACAAAGTTCAGCTAAGTCCGCAACAGTAAGTTTGATGTCCTTGCTGTGGACCGAAGACCTTATTTCTCCATCGTGAACCTCAACATTCACGTAAAATATAGCCACTTCTTCAAGGTAAGTGTGCGAGTAATCCATGGTAAGAAATCCTTTCAGACCAGATTTCTCTAGCTTCGCGGCACTTTTCTTAGCCAGGGCCTTATCAACTCCCTGTTTGACCAATCCTTCGAAATCCACTGTTGATCCAGAGTGGATTTTCTCAGTAATTTTGATGAAATCGTGGTTAGGTGCCATTTCTTGAGAAATAAATGGTGAGAAACTTGTAAAAACAAATGCTTTGAGAACTAGGGTTTCACTGGTTTTGCAGAGAAAAACTTGAATTGTCTTGCTGGAGAAGAGAGTGTTGTGAGGAGAGAGAAAAATTAAATTTGGTATGTAAGGGACGTGTGAGGATGATTTTTGGAATTTAAAAAGGTTGATCAAGATCAATGGTCAAGATTAAATATTTGAAACCGCATTAATTTCCCCGCATTAAATGCAACAATATTTATATTCAATCATATGCTAGACGTGTACAAGCTTTATTCTTACACAATAATTACGCTGACGTAATGCCCAAAATATTCCCGCTCGTAGAAAATGACTGTGTTTTGTAACTTAGCTCATAAATAACTCAGCTATCTTCCAAAAGTGACTTAACTCTGCTTCTCTCTTCACATGATTATCACTCAGCTGTCAGCTAACTCGATATAGCTGATTTCCCATCTTGGCCGTTTCACTTGGCTGGAAAGTGAAAGTTTGCAAATTTTCATTTCTCTATTCTTTAACTTTGCTTATTGAGTCTTCTGAGTCTCCTAACTCAGCTCAATCAAACCTAGTTCATTCTTAAGCTCTTCAAATCTTGATTCAAATAAAGGCTTAGTGAATATGTCAGCTAATTGCTTATCAGTTGATATATATTCCAACGTGATGTCTTTCTTTTCAACATGATCTCTTATAAAATGATATCTGACATCAATGTGCTTTGTTCTGAATGCACATCGATTCTCGAGTAATAGATATAGCACTTGTGTTATCACACATAATCGGAATCTCTTTTTCTTCTATATCATAGTCTCTCAGCTATTGCTTCATCCATAGAACTTGGGCACAGCAGCTGCCTGCAGCTATGTACTCTGCTTCAACTGTGGATGTAGCTATTCAAATTTGTTTCTTGCTGAACCAAGAAAGCAATCTATTTCCAAGCATTTGAGAGATACCTGATGTACTCTTCCTGTCCACTCTACATCTAGCATAGTCTGAGTCTGAGTAGCCTACCAGCTTGAATCCTCCATCCTTTGGAATCCGATTGACAAACTCAGTTCCTCTATCAGACCTTATCATTATAATGGTTTGACTATTCTCATTTTGAACTTTTCCCATCAGCTGAGGCAATTTCTGCAATGTCTCTTTCTTTTAACACATGAAAATAGTCCATATATATCTTGAATAATCATCTACCACCACTAATGTGTATTTCTTTCCACTGATGATGGCTGGTTCAATAGGACCAAATAAGTCCATGTGCAACAGATGCAATATCCTTGTTGAAGAAGGACTTGGCTTGTCCTTAAAGGATGATTTGATTTGTTTTCGCATCTGGCATGCATCACATATTCTTTATTTCTTGTACACTGGGTCGGGCAATCCTTCGACAAGATGATTCCTTGCAAGTGGGTTGATTGTCTTGAAATTCAGATGACTCAGCTTCTTGTGCCACAACCAACTTAATTCGACTGTACTCTTTGTTAGCAAACATGTGCTTGGTGTAGCAGTTGACCAATCCACTACATACATGTTCTTCTGCCTTGTTCCTTGAAGCACAATTTCATTTGATTCAGCATCTTTGATCTGGCAAACTCCCATGTTAAATCCCACATTTTAGCCTTTGTCACAGAGTTGGTTGATGCTTAGCAGATTGAAGTTGAGGCCTTCAACATATCCAACATATGTGATCTCCATTCCATTTTTCTTTATGGATCATGTGCCTTTGATTTCCCCTGGAGCTTTATTTTCTCCAAATATAACTTTTGCACCTTTGATTTCCTTGAACTTTGAGAAATTTCTCTTGTTTCCTATCATATGTCCGGGAATGTACCACTATCCATGTACCAGGTTCCTTGGCACTCAACTATTCCCTGAACCTGCAATCAAGGAAATTAGTTTTTAGGTACCCATACTTGCCTGGGTCCTGAGGGGTTAGTGCTATAAGATGCTCCAACCAATGTATAGCTAGATGATCTGACTCTCAGAGGTTGGCATCTATCAGTTCCATAATCATAGTGCACATTAGAAAACTGCTTGGGGTTTTTAAGATCATACTGCTGTCTCTTTTGTCTGTATGCCTGTGTATTTGTTTGAGCATTTACTTTCTTGGGGTAATAGTGGAATCTTTGTGCTTGATGGGTTTTGTTCCTGGGTTCATATGTGTGTTGATGATAGCTCTTTTGCCTTCGGAATGACCTGTAGTGAGGTTGAGGTCTTTGCCATTTTGGCTTTTATCCCATAGGTCTTGGCTGATATCTCACTTGATTACTCCAATCAGCTTGGTTTGGATAGTTTCTACCATTCCCATCACATGATTTTCTTTGCTGAAATCTCTGGGGCTGTTGGTAGCTCTGTTTAGCTTTCACAGAGTATTTTCTATTTGGAGTCTGCTGATGGACTTTTCTGAATTTGATTTCAACTGTCCTTTCAGCATACTTTACTGGCTTCTTGCCTTTACCCATATATCCAAGGCCAGTATGATTGTGATTGTGTTTTTGTGAGTGTTGGTGCAACATTTGGTGTTTTGGATTTTTGGACTCCTTCATTACTTGAGGATCATTTTTCCATAATAACTCTAGGAACTTGGGCATGCACAAAGGAATTGAATCCTATGCGTGTCTTATCTCCACACTCTTTTGATTCATTATGAGTTCATTCAATGATTTGGATGCCTTTGTAAATGAAGCAATCACATTTTTAAGATCATATTTCCTCTTTTCTGTAGCAGCTAACTCTGCTTGGATCTTGGCAATTTCAGCCTTCAACTTTGTATTCTCATCAGCTATGTGACTTAGAGTACTCAGCTCTTTAGTCAGCTGTGAGTTTTGGCAATTAAGCTGGCTGTTTTCCTCATTTAATACTGTGTGTGAGGTTTTGATGTGCTCAAAGTCTTTCATCATTTTACCAATTGAATCATAAAGATCTTTGGGTGATGAAGTGTTTGTGTCACAATCACTATCACCATAATCTGAATGAGATGAGTTAGAGTGTACCTCATCTTCTTGATCTTTTGGATCTTGTTATTTGGCCATGAGGCAGGTCATAGCCTCTTCATCAGTATCAATGGAGTAGTCTGCTTCACTACGATCTGAGTCTGCTGGTTTCTTGCACTTGGCTGTTTCAACAGTCTCAGCAGCCAACATGGTTTTCTTCTTTTCTTGTGTCCTTTCTCTAAAGACTTTTCTATCCTCTTCATTTCTGTATTTATTGACTAGTGGATAAGGACAATCAACAACAAAATGTACTAGTTGTCTGCAGTTCCAACACAGGTTCTCAGCTCTATGCAAGTCAGCTCTCTCAGTCCTCTGATTATCAGCTCTCTGATATTCAGTTCTTTGATGTTCAGCTCTTATGGGTGGCCTGTCCTCCCTTTCTTTGGAGGGTGATTATGTCTTCTTGAGGATTCACCCTTGTTTCTTTTGTAGTTCTTAGAAAATAACTTGTTGAACCTTTTCACCATAAGGGCAATTTCCTCCTGGTCTGTGGTTTCTTTTGGCTAAGCTTTCTTCCCTTCACTGGCCATTAGAGCAGCTGTCTTTGGCACAGTTGTTTCTTCTTGCTCCTTTCTTCTCAGCTCAAACTCATATGCCTTGAGGCCTGAGAATAGCTCGTGGTTTGATGTTTTGGAGAGGTCCATGGAATGTCTCAGGGCCATGACCTTCATTTCCTACTCAGCTGGAAGAGACCTTAGGATCTTCATACACATCTCCTTCTGTGTGTACTCCTTTCCCAGAGTTGAAAGCTCATTGGTGATTTTTGTAAATCTAGCATCCAGCTGATCCAGACTTTCACCTGCAATCATTTTAAAATTTTCAAATTTTTTGACTGCAATAGTTAATTTATTTTCTTTGATATGTTCAGATTCTTCACAAATCAAAGTAAGTTTTTCCCAAATTTCTTTGGCTGATTTGCAAGATTTGACTTTGTTAAACATAGCCTTATCCAAGGTTTTATAAAGGATGATATTGGCAACATTGTCAAGATTGTATCTTTTTATGTCTTTGTTGGTCCATTCACAACGAGGCTTTTCAACCATAGAAGGTGTGGGCTCTGCTTCAGCATCCTCTCCTTCAGCTGGAGGTGTTCTTCTTACAGCAGTGTTGACCTTTAGAATTTGCAGTGGCCCATACTTTATCACTAGCCACATCTCATCGTGCAAAGATGATAGTTGAGCCAGCATACGAATTTTCCAGTCATCAAACTCTTCCACAGTGAACATGGGAATGCGAGTTAGATTTGCTTCCATGATAATAACTTTGCTTTTTAAATAAAAGCTTTAAAAACTCAAGTGTTGTTTCTTTCGAAAAGACTGAGATCTAGTTCAGTAACCAGTGCGGAAGGCTCAATGAACCAACCGCTCTGATACCACTTGTAGGTCCCAAGGGGTGAGTAGTAAGGTTTAGAAGGGGGGTTGAATAAACCTTACCAAATTTTTGATTTTAGTCCTTTTAAATATTTTCAGAGTTAACATAAATCAGCTGGGTCTTTGAGGGACAGCTACGTTGGCTTACTCAGCAAAGTTACCCACTCAACATGCATCAGACGAGTTGTTAATAGTATAACTCACTGAACTAACTAACACTTAACTTAGCGCTTAATTTTGTTTTTGTTCAATGAAGACTTCTCACCCTTGTTGTTTTAAACTTATTTTTCAACACTTGTTTTTAGCAATGGTTATTATCAGTTGAGTTTAGCAATTATAACTTAACAGCAAATATAAAATATATGCAAGAAACTAAAAGTGTTGTAAGTAAATAAGACACAAGTAATTTTATAGTGGTTTGAGGATTCTGTAATTCCTCTAATCCTCTCTTCTCCAGCTCCTGGAAGATTCCACTAAGTAACAGATTTTGGTTACAAAGTAGTCAACAGTCCAGGTCAGCCTTGATCACACAGCTGGCTGCTTTTGGGACTCAGCTTCTTCACAAAACGATTGTCTTGTTATTTCAGCTTCCTCGAACTCTTGGAATTGATCACACAACCTTCCAACGAGCCCAAATCTTCTAGTTCGAACTTCAGCCATACTACTTCTCCTTCAACCTTGGAGAGTAGACCCCTTTCGTTCTTCAAACAGTTTCCTCTTCAGCTTGATGAAGTAATCTTTCCTTCACTAAGTGTGTTGGATTGAGTTCCTTCGATTTTAGGCTTGAGAAATATATTTGAAAGTTTGAGAGTATTTTGCAGGTTTTGCTTGCTTCAATGCTTGATAGTCTTATAAAATTCGTCACCTTCTCTCACTTATTTTCTCAACCTTTTTATAGTGCAGATTCAAAAATATGTTCGTTGAAGAGATAGACATATGATTCAAATCTCACTCGTAGGTTGTTGGCTTGTCTTGTCCTTGCAGCATTAATGAGGATCTTACCATGATTTTAATGCACTGCAACCTTTCCTTGGTCTCTGCAAGTTTTCAGGTACATCCCATTGGTTCCTTGTTTTTTGCACTCTTTCAGCAAAACATTTTTATTGCTGGTAGCCTGACACAGGCCTATTTCCAGTAAAACCTTGACTTGTGTTGACAACGGATCTCTATCAGCTTTCTTCAAGTCTTGTCTACTGCAAACCTCTTTGACATTTGATTCCAATCATTTTGGAATGACTTAGTTGTCAGACAGTTGACTGAGACAGGTTTTATGTCACTTGACTGATCATTCACTTGGCTTCACACAGCTGACACACAGATGGGTCTTCTCTTCAATCTTCAGTCGACTCTTGTAATCTTCAACTTAGCTGACTCCAACTCAGCTCATGCAGTCCTATCTATTACAAGTTAAAATACAAATAAAATGGGGTGTCAACTTCCTATTCTAAGTTTTACATGATATCATCAAAATCTAAACATAAATTTTCCTAACAGTGGTTCTTGTTGAAGAACTTGTTGAATCTTTTTACTATAAGGGCAATCTCCTCAGGGTCAATGGTTTCCTTTAAGTCAGCTCTTTTAGATTCTCCAGCCAATAGAGCAGTTGTCTTAGGTACAACTATCTCTTCTTGGTGTTTCCTTCTGATCTTGAATTCTTAAGCTTTCAAATTTGAGAATACCTCATGGTTGTAGATTCTTGTCAGGTTCATGGAGTGTCTCAAGACCATCACATTCATTTCCCACTCAACTGGAAGTGACCTCAATATCTTCATACACATTTCTTTCTGAGTGTATTCCTTCCCAAGAGCTGAGAGCTCATTTGTTATTTCTGTGAATCTGGCATCCAGCTGATCCAGAGTTTCACCTGCAAGCATTTAAAGTTGTGAAATTTTTGTACAGCAATAATTAATTTATTTTCTTTAATTTGTTCTGATCCTTCACAAATTAAAGTTAGTTTTTCCCAAATCTCTTTAGCCGTTCTGCAAGATTTCACTTTGTTGAACATAGCTTTATCGAGGGTTTTATACAAAATATCCTTGGCAACATTATCCAAGTTGTATCTCTTTCGATCCTCGTTTGTCCACTTGCATATAGGCTTTTCTAACATGGTTGGTCTAGGTACAGCAACCTCTCCTTCAGCCGCAGGAGCATCACCTCTTGCAGCTGTGTTTGCTTTCAATATTTGTAGTGGCCCATCCTCAGTGACGAACCACATTTCATCGTGTGAAGTTGAAAGATGTGACTGCATGTGAATCTCCCATTCATCAAATTCCTCAATAGTAAACATAGGAATACAAGTTAGATTTGCTTCCATGATAATAACTTATTTTTAAAAGAAGATTTTAAAACAGCTAGTGTTGTATCTTTTGAAAAAGATTGAGATCTAGTTCAGTAACCAGTGCGGAAGTCTCAATGAACTAACATCTCTGATACCACTAGTAGGTCCCAAGGGGTGATAATGTAAAGTCTAGAAGGGGGGATTGAATAGACTTTACCAAATTTTTTATTTTAGTTCATTTAAATCAGAGTTTAGTCGCAAGTCAGCTTAGTCCTTGAGGGACAACTTAGTTCAACATTCATAGTAGAGAGCCACTCAACAGACTCAACTGAGTTGTTGATAAGATAACTCAGCTGATTCAGATGACCTTTTTAATAAAATAGCAGACTTGGTTTTCCAGTGCAAGTCTTTCACCATTTGATTAAAATATGTTTTCAACACTTGTTTTTGGTTTAGTTATTATCAGTAGATTTAGAAATTATAACAAACAACAAATAAAATATGCAAGAATTAAAGTGCTGAATGTAAAAGACACAGAGTAATTTTTATAGTGGTTCAAGGATGAGATAATTTCTCTAATCCACTCTTCTCCAACCTCTGGAGGTAATCCACTATGTAATGGTGACTTTGTTACAAAAGGATGACAATCCGAGACAGCCTTGTTCAGCACAGTTGGCTTCTCCTAGCACTCATCTTCTTCACAAGACGGTTGTCCTGCTACTTCAGCTCCTTCAGACTCTTGGATTTAATAACGAAGCCCTCCAACAAGTCCAAAGCTTTGCTTCGAATTGGAACCTCACTACACTTTCTTCAACCTTGGATGTGTAGATCCCTTGTCTTTCAACAAATGTTTTCCTCTTCAATAGTTTGAGTTATCTTTCCTTCACTAAGTGTGTTGGATCGATTTCCTTCGAATTTTAGGATGAGGATAGTATTGAACGCTTGAGAGTAGTTTGCTCTTACTTTACAGGCATGTGTCTATTGCTTGTAAGTCGTAACCTTCTCTCAAATGAATTCCTCAGCCCTTTATAGTGCCTGTTTGAAAAATGTATCAGTTGAAGAGATAGATGCATTTTTCAAACAACACTTTAAGGTCGTTGGCTTGTCTTGTCTTGATCTGCAGCGAGTGATGGTGACATATCCTAGTTTAATTGAACTATGTAGTTTTTGAGGTTCTGACACTTGTTCAGTGCTTCCCATTGGTTTATTCTATTTGCATGCTTCTGGGATGAGCACTTTAAGCACTGCAGTATGGATGTATTACTATAATAAGTAATTTCCTCGTCTTGAGTGCAACAGATCCATCACAGTCAACTTTGACTTTAACAGCTGCTTTACCCCTTGTCTTAAGTCAGCTCCATTCATTTTGGAATGACTTGACTGTCTGTCAGCTGACAGAAACAGCCTTTTGGTACTTGACTGAGACTTGTCTTCACTCCACTCAGATGCCACTCAGCTGATTTTTCATCTTAGTCTCCAGTTGACTTCTGCAATCTTTAACTTGGCTGCTTTGACTAAGCTAATAGAACCCTATCTATCACAAGTTGATTTTACAGTAGAATTGGGTGCCAACTTCCTAATCTAAGTTTTACATAGCATCATCAAAATCTATACAATAAATTTTCGCAACAATCGGCTTACTTTCCAGCAACACCATAGGGACAACATTGAAAGAATGGTGAGAGGTCATCTCTCAGACATGGAGTTGCTGTAGATGAAGATGGAAAAGAAAATGGAGCATATGGAGGCATATCTGAAGACTAAGATTTGGTCTATGAAAAATCAACTATATACACTCAGCTCCAACCAACATGCAGCCGACTCCGTAACACACAAGAAATTGGTCTCCCTCCTCAAATCATTCCACCCTCTTCAATGTGATAATGCCAAAAAAGGGGAAGAAAAGCTTGAAAAAACCCCTACGAAGATGATGATAAAAGGCAAAGGCACCACCTCAATCCATTCTCAGCTCCCTCAAGACTTATCGACTGAAGAGAAAGCTACCCTAGCTTTTTAGAAGTCTAAGGCAGAAATTGCAAAATTGGATAAAATTCAAGAGGAGAGAATCCAAAAATTAGAAATCCATTATAGAGGTCCGCCAACTGGCATGCTCCCAAGAGAAGAAGCTACTCCACCTCTTGTTCCCTTGGAAAAAAGGTAGAATGAGGAGTTTGAAACTCTTCTGTCAAAAGGAATTATGAAGGAATGGAGTTAGCTGACACATGGGAATTTTATTAGACGAAGGACTTAAGAGATATAGAAGAGACTAGGAAGTAGCCAACTAAAGGAAAGTCTTCAAAGAGTCAGCAGTTTTCCAAGAATAAGCCAAGCAGTCAAGTTTCTAAGGGTGGCAGCTAAGCCAGGGGAAGAGGCAGAGATTCTAGGTCTAGTGGGAGAGGCGGAAGCTCTCCTCCAAGAAGACTACGTGGAATCATGGCCATCAAGCTTTTGAAAAACGACGATGCTTATTGGATGGGAATGGACGAAGCTCTGAATAGGGAAGTTACACGCAGAACAACTGAGCCAGCTAGAAAATATGAGCAAGATGCTCTGAGAATGAAAAGGATAGAGGAGGAGGAGGATAAGAAAGATGAAGATGGAGAGGAGAAGAAGACGAGATGAAGAAGATCACAGAAGGCGAGATGAAGAAGAAAGAAGGAGGAGACAGCTGAGGCGATATAAGTTAGTTGTCTAGAAGCTTTGTATTTAGTTTTACAAATTCTTTGTAAATACAAACAAATAATAGATGTGTTGAATTATTCATTAATAAAATGATACGTTCTTTCAATTATTTTAATTTCAGCACTTTATGATGTAATTAAGTTTTGGCATCCTCAAAAACGGGAAATTTGTTAGGAGATTTATTGTATACATTTTGATGATGCTTAGAAAACTTAGAATTAGAAAGTTGGCACCTCATTTTTTGTTTGTATTTCAACTTTGTATTAGTTAGAATATTAGTTGAGTTATCAATCAGCTAAATTGAATATGTAGAAGACTTGTTGAAGAAGTGCACAGAAGATTCATCTGAGTCGCAGCTGAGTAGCCAAGAAGAGCTTCAGTCATGTACAACAGTTATGTCTTTCAGATGACTTACAGCAAAGTCATCCAAGAGCCAAGGAGAAGACTCAACTTATGGGGTAAAGCAGTTGAAGGGCCTAGAGAAAGCTGAAGAAGTTTGTTGCAAAGAAAAGTCAAAACTTACCCATTTCGGTAAGAGACAGACCTGCAACCTTAAAAAGATGTCTTGGTGAAAGAGTGCAAGTAGCAGGGACCAATAGAACGCCTGCAGAACCCTATTGCATTTCAGACATCTGCAGGTAGTTAATGCAAAGGTTGGGTCAACATTAAAAGCTGCAAAACAAGACAAGCCAATGAACAAGAAGTGATGATTGACTTTGTCTATATCTTCAATGGACAAATTTCAAACTCTCACTATAAAAGGCTGAGGAATTTTCAGAGAGAGACACAAGAGAGAACACAATGATCAAGTGACACAACAAGAAATCAAGCAAACATCTGCAATACTCTCTCTCAAGAAAAAATTCTCATATCCTTAGGCCTAATCTCGAAGTGACTTTATCCAACACATCCCAGTGAATGATAGAACCCATACTTCAAAGTTGAAGAGGAAACATGTTCTCAAGAACAAAGGGGTCTGTTCTTCCATGAAGTGAAGGAAGTTCAGTGATGTTCAAGTTCGAACCTCATGCAAATCCGACGGAAGGCTACGCGATCATGTCCGAATGATTTGAAGAGCAGAAGCAATGAGGCAGCTGCCTTACGAAGAGTTGAGTCCAGGTGTGGAGCCTGCTATGTGACCAAGGTTTGCTCAGACTGTTTTGTACTTTTGTAACAAAGTTAACGTTGCACTAGTAATTCCTCCTCGAGTCGGATAAGAGTGGAGAAGAGAAATTACCCCATCCTCGAATCACTATAAATATTTGTTTCATTTAATTTAGCACTTTACTTTCTGCCATTTAGTTACTTGCACTCATATTTGCTATTCAACTGATAATATTAAGATTAAAATAAGTGTTGATAATCAATTTC
The DNA here is from genome assembly GCA_016081115.2 of Rehmannia glutinosa. NCBI lineage: Eukaryota > Viridiplantae > Streptophyta > Magnoliopsida > Lamiales > Orobanchaceae > Rehmannia > Rehmannia glutinosa. Next base: position 40,221,913 of record CM071932.1, on the reverse strand, counting down.
TTAAAAGGGTGTACAGACTTCCGATGTGAAAAACAAAGAAAACTGAATTTATAAAAAGCTAACTTCACTCAACTGAGTTACTCTATCAACAACTCTCTCAGAGTCTGTTGAGTGATTAACTCTCCTGCTGAAGTTTGACCCAGCTGTCTCTCAAGAGACTTAGTTGTTTTCTTGTGATAAACTCTGATTTGTTTTATATCAAAAAATTGGTTAAGTCCATTTAACCCCCCCCCCATTTCTAGACTTAACTCACTCCCCTTGGAACCTACACCTGATAGTGAACCTTCGGATACAGAATCTATAATGGTCCTTGTGTTCCCACATAAACCATTATGGAAGTACTGCACCTGTTGGTAATCAGGATATCCATGTTGTGGGAACTTCCTCAGTAGTGCCTTGAATCTGTCCCATGATTCGTATAGTGGATCACCATCAAACTGCCTAAACAGAGCGATCTCACTTTTTAACTGCAACGTATTGCTTGGGGAAAGTATTTTGCTAGAAACTTTTGACTTAGCTCCATCCAGTTGGCGGTAGGTGGAGTTAATGAAGATAACCATCCCTTGGCCTTATCTTGTAGAGAGAATGTGAAAAGACGACAACGACTGGCATCCTCAGAAACACCATTCATTTTAATTGTGTCTCAAATTTCTAGAATTGCGCGGATGTGCATTCGGATTTTCCACAGCTCTCCCTTCAAACTTGTTCTGTGACAACATCTGGATCAACGCCGGTTTCAGTTAAAAATTATTTGTGTTGATCGGCTAACGTGCCACTCCCCCAGATCTGAGATTAACTTCCGGCTGGAAGTAATCTCTCACACCCCGTCTCACCAGCCTATCTGCTACAAGATTTTGTCCATTACCTGGTGGTATCGACTGACGCTACTCATTGTTCCCATTGTTCCCATTATTCACACGATTCACTTCTTCTTCCATTATCCTTGACTGTTTTCTCAATTATTTTGCCGTTCTTTCAATTTCCAAGTCAATGGATATTAGTTGAACTGATGATGAACTTGTGATCATTCACTATCAGCACTAAACAAAAACAATGTTAGTATCAATTGTAGTAGGTGCTTCAATTAAGATTGAATTACTTATTACTATATTTAGGTTGAATAATTCAATCACCGGCAACGGCGCCAAAAACTTGATCGTGAAAATCTTTTTACTAAACCCCAAGTGTACGGTGTAGCTTATAGATAACGGTGAGCAAGGTCGTGTTCTATAGGTATTTATTTCAAATACATAAAGTATAGTAAATATTGTATTCAAATTTATTGAAGCTATCGAAATTAAACAAGAGTATTATCTAACAAATCCTAAAATTAGCAAATCAAAAATTGTCTTAAGTATTATTGATCACCAAACTTCACATAATTCTAACAATTATGAAAAGCAATCCTACGACTATGATCTTAACATGCTTCATCAATATTAATTTCAATTAATATTTTATCAAAACCCATTTCCGTGTATCTATGGGTTTAATTCATAAGGTAGTCTATTACCTCTCGCGAAGTGAACAAACGATTGATTAATAAGAATTGCTAGTATCCGTACTCAACAATTAATGTCAACTCCCAAAAGCATATAGAATTAAAGAAAACCCCCACAAATATTGTGAGCCTCCCGACTCTACATTGGTTTATGTTATAAATCCATTTATCTAATGTTAGATCTCATCTTTCGAATTATGAACTAAAAAATAAAACATGCAAATTATTGGCCAGATAATCTACAAGGAATAAGCGTATGAACTCATAAATAGAACACAAGAAACCAATTAAGAAGAAACAATCAAATCAGAATTAACATGAATCCACAGTTTCGATAATGTCCTAAAATCAAGAGATTTAGCCTAACATACTTGTTTGCAAATTCATAGACAAATCTAAAAACAAATAGTTAAACATGGAATTAAGTGCAGAACAAAAGCCATAAACTATGATAAAGAACCCTCTTGTGTAGATGGATCCGTCTTCACAATCTCTAACATTCGCGCCTTCGTGATTGGTAGAAGTCTTGTGTTATTCTTCATTGTGTTGTGTCTTTTCTCTCTTTGATGTGTATTTTTCTCTCCCAAGTGTGTCATATCATATTTTAGGGTTAATTCTTCCTTATATAGTTGCCTTGTGAGATCCCTTGTAGAGTCCCGACAAAATTAGGAAACAAATGGTAGTTAGTCTTTGTTTTGGCTCGAAGCAAATCCCATGATTGTGTGATTTCAAATGGGTGGATAGTGGAAATTGTTCTCTGAAAATTCCTCCTTCGTTGTTCACGCGCTCATGTAACCAAACCCACGGACATAATCCACGACCATGTAAAATGACATGGTCTGGTTGTGTGGTTCATACTTATTCATTTTCTTTGCGCCATTGATTGTCCCTTGGCTTCCGACATTCTGGTCAGGGTCGTTCCACTGATACCTTTTCATATAAAGCTTTATTTCCTGCAAAAATTTACAAGAATATGCAGTATCACACCCAATAAAGGAAACTAATCTAAACACACTAAATATCCATGAAAATGTATCAAATATATACTCAAATAAACTTCTAAGTGCATGTATATTGCACACATATCATATCTAGGCACCCAACTGAGCCATCCCAGAAGACTGTTGTTGAGACAACAGGGTTTAAAACAGCTGCCCGGAATGAAATTGTCATAGAAATGATTGATGAAGAAGTTGTTATATTGGAGACCAAAGACGTTCCAGTGGTTGAGACTACTGAAACCGAGGTAGAGGAGGAGATTTTGGTGGATTCTCCAGTGGTTGAGACTACTATGAGAGAAGGAGAATTTTCTTAAGACCCAATAGCGGTTGAGACTGTTGCATGGAAAGGTATCTGTGATGAATGAACAGGTTGTCGAAATAGAAAATGTTCAGAATCTAGGTAAAGAGCCAGTTGAGCCAGCTGCAGAACCGCTGCTTGAGAATGGAACAACTGATATAGAGCGTGAAAATATTCAGAATCCAGCTAAGTTTGAAAGAGAAGGATTAGAGGCAACTGACATGGCCGATGATGAAACAACTGTTGAGATGGATATCAATAACACAGCTGAATTCAGCCCAAATGAAGGTAATCAAGAAGCAGGGTCCAACTTTTCACAATATGGTTTTGTGTTGATTGGCCTACCCCCTCAAGCTACTAGATCACTGATCGGTAAAATCTTTTAAGTTAAACCGCAAGTGTACGATGTAGTTTACAGACAGTGGCAAGCAACGTTGTATTCCTTAGGGATTGACTAAACTCACATAAGTACAACAAATATCGTACTCTAATTTTATTGAAGTGTTCATAAAACAAGGTGATTTCCTAATTACTCCTAATCTATACTTCTATAAAAGTGTGAATAGCTTTCAAAGTTTCTTGAAAAAAATAATTTGCCAAAAATATCCTCATGGCAAAGTTATCTCTAAGGGCAATTAAGTAGTTTTCTATATTGATTTGTTTTTATTTGTTTAATAATATGATAAGTGTCTCTTTGTATTCTAAACTTTTTTTATTTACATTGTTTCAATTGTACCTCTTAGAATATTTTGAATTTTTAAAAAAATATTTGTTTCATATTAAACTGCATATCGAAAGCTTTCTAACCATATGTCATAAGCATATATAAAGACTTCATATAAGAAAATTTTAACCGTTTAAAGTTGAGTATAATGCTAAAAATCTACATTTATAATATTTTTCTTTTAATTTTCTTAATAATTGAATTCATCTACAACAAAAGGAAAAATAGTTTAATTTTAGAGTGGAATGAAGAGAAAAAAAGTAAATAAACAAAATTAATTTATTTTTTTATTATAAATAAATAGCAAGACAAATATATTTTTTAATTCACTATTTAATTCTTTTGTAGGAGAAGATAGGAGTTTGAAACTATTGAGAATTTCAGGGAAGTTTATGCATTTTTTCATGGAAAATATTTAGTTTTAATATTAGTGAAATATAAATTATTACTAAAATTATGAATTGTTTTTGTTCTCCAAGCTTTTATCATTAATTTTATCTATGTTTTTCGGTAAAAATAGATTTACGATTTAATATGATTTAGATTTAATTATCAATTAATTTAATTCATATATTCTTTTGATTAAATAAATTCAATCTAATTGTGATAGTGTAAAACTAAACATGTAAACAAACATATCATAAGAATATCCTCAAACAAAAAGAAAAAAAACTGGCAGAGAGTTATATGTTTCAAATTAATGAAGTGATATTTTAAATTTCAAGGTGTAGTGAATTAAATAAGAGAAATATTTGTTATATTTTAATTAAAAAAAAGAAGATAAAAATATACACAAATTTTATTATAAAAATTAGCTTACTATGTTGAACTATAAACAATACATATATGATTATTTTAACTTAAGGTTTGAATCTTTGTCAACCACATCCCCATATTTAGAAAAAAATATATGACAATTTTGTTTAAAGATCAATATTCATATTGCCATCTTTTGGGGAAAAAGGCATGGCAAGGTAGTAGTTATCTATATTATATTTATGAAAATAGAATGATTGAGACCAATTTCAATTATTGCAGTCTCTTGATCAAAAACATAAGGTATTAGATAATTTTAATATATAATTAAGAGTAAATATAATTTTTATTATTATAGCCTATTTGCTATGTGAGTTTGCTGCTATTATATCTGATTTCGATTAAGTTGCATTTGAATTGATGAATTTGAACTTAAAGGAGGAATTTGGAGAAAATAATAAGGATATATATTTACTTACAGTAGAATAACATTAAAAATTAAAAATATTAACTGTATAAACTTTAATGTTACATAAAATGTTATTAGTTCTAAGATAAGCAAAATGTATGTAAGATGCTATAAAAATTATATTAAAAATATATATTGGTATGTAAGTTAAAGTCGCATCGATTAAATATTTAATTATTTATTATTTATAATAACAAAATTTAAATTATTGTACTTGTGTCGAAAAGTATTCTTAATTTACTAAGATTTACAAAAATGTCATTTAACAATTGGGGTTCAATACATTTTAGCAATTTATTTGACAATATGTACTAACAAATCAATTAGAAGTTGATCATCCAATACATAAAACAGAATATACTCGCTTTAATTTAATCTAAGAAAACTACTTGTATCTAATTAGTAACCTACTAAAAAGGTAAAATAGATTACCACTACAAAATAAAAACAAACACAAATAGTTATTTCAACAACTTCACCCAAAAAGAAAGAATTATAGGAGAAAACAAATGGACAACTATTATTTAACTATATTTAACACATAAAATGATGATTATATAATTAAGTGAAGAAATTGAATAAAATGATGTAAAAATTTTAATGCTCGATGCACTTATTTCATGATGCAAACAAAACAAAACAATATATTGAGATAATAAATAAGAGAGTAACTAACAATAATGAAATGGAGCACAAAGAATAACATAATATTAATAGGAACTAAAACTATAGGGAAACAATTTGTCAAAAAATGGTGAGGGGAGATAGAATAATTAACGTGTGTAATCTTATATAAAATAATAAAACGTCTTGGTTGGATTCTAGTACTAGTAAAACTTAAATAGAAATCTGTTCAATATATAAAAATAAATAAATAACTAAAATGAAAAGGATCGTAGAACATGATTATGAAAACAAATACATAGCTAGATAATGAACTTTTAGTTAGAACTGGAGGTGGGTTTTGTAAGAAAAAAGAAGTTGGGGTGCGATTAGGGGACGGGGGCGGGGGTAGGCGCCTTTTACGTGGCACCTCCAATGGTTGAAAATTTAACAATCATATCGACAATGTTATACCTGTACTCGCGATATGTAGATATCTTGTGCAGTATATAACTAATATCATTTATAGGATATGTATTATTGTTTCAAATGAATTGTTGATAAAGTGGAAATAAATCGTACATCCTCATGATATGATTGTTTTAAAATATTTGCACCACTTTTCAAAAATAAAGAAAATGTCACCTGCAATACATGTAATGAAAAAGATGTTGAAATAATACCGATTTATTAATCATATATCATGTACTTAAATATTTTATTCATCAATCACATACTAATCATTATCTCATGAATTTTAAATATAAAATATTATTGAATTTTGTACAATGTGCTTTCATTATTATATTTGAGGAGGTAGCGGCTAAATATATCGGATGTCAAATAAGTTAATAATTAAAATTGATTGAACATATAAGAATATCATATTATAGATGACTTTTTTTTAATATTTTTACTTTTCCTTTTTTGTTGATGTATAGTTTGCATAGCTGATGAAAATGGATTGTGGTTCAGCCATTTATGTCATATAAAAGTGTGATTTTTCTTTTAATTTGAATTAATTTATTGACCATTTTCAATTATAATTGATAAGTTCTTTATCTTCGTTTCTAATTATATATAATATTTAATTTAATCAGGTATTAATTTAATCAGGGAGAACATGATGAGTCAAAATATTATTATGAGCTAAACTTCTAGACAATAAATGGAATTTCAATTTCTCATCGCTCTTAACAAGAACACACGGATAGTGAATGGAAAAATGAATGTTGTAGCTGAGCCAATTCAAAAGATAACACCAATTTCAAAGATGAAGAAAAGGAAGAAGACATCCATATGTCAACCAGTCATGTTTGGGCTAAGAATGCATTAAAAATTAATTTACATAAAAATCTCAAAGCCGAGTATGAAGAAAAATGAGACAAAAATTAAAACAAGAAACAAAGTTATACAAAATAAGTTCGTGGAAATTATTTTATTAAACTTATATTACACTTGAGTTTTTATATCCATTGTACTTTCTTCAATGATAATATCATTTAAGTATAGCGTTTTTGGGTTCAAAATATCATAACCATATTTCACCTACTAAGAAGTTTAATTTTAATCTAGCAAGTTTAATTTTAGGATCAAAACACGTGAGCGAGATTTACTATGAATAAAAATAATTTAATTAAAAATAATTCTAACTATAAGTTTTGATTTTAATTAAATTAACAAAATTATTTGGATAACGTGCAACGCACGTACACCTTACTAGTATTACTAAAATATCTAATTACTTAAAAATTGTCAAACTTGTGCATCTGTTTTCCTTGTTTTCTTTGCGTCTTTGTTCATCCCTTGGCTCTTGACATATCGGTCCTGGTCATGTTACTGATATCATTCTAATATGGCTTCATTTCCCACAAAATTATCCAAGAATATGGAGTATCACGCCCAACAAGAGAAACCAACATAAATTACTTAATATACATGCAAATGTGCCAATTATATACTAAAATATACCCCTAAATGCATGCTCATTGACCACTTATCAAATCCTCCCAAACTTAAACCATGGCACGTCCTCGAGCAAAATAAGAAAAATAACTGCATGCAATGGGGTAGATTACACAACACGAGAACGCCACAAATACACAATGTCATTAAGGACTCATTCCTTCATGCACATGTCAATCGTTCTTAAAAAGTTCTCATTTACAAATTAGGCATAGTCAATACTCGTTCGGGTATTTGGCATCACCATTCACCACACAAGTGTATCACTCACACTCTCAAAGTAAGGACGTGTTTACTCTCAAAATTCAATGTTGCAGAACTACAATAAGCATGCAAATCATCACATATCTCTACCATTCAAGTGTGCGCAATCATGAATCTAAAAGGACTTTCACATTTGGTTGTAACGAAAGCTCTTTGGTTAGAGTAGGAAAATATGGATTAAGTGACTCAAACTTGAGCAAATAGAACTATAAGCATTAACAAACTCAAATCACCTATCCACTCTATACGAGAAGCATCAACTTAAGAATTCACATTTAATCCATACTTCTCAATTCACCCTTTTTTTATAAATTGGCCATTGCCTTTTCCTTTCGCCTTTCCAAGCACAGTTTTGTTTTTCAAACATGACTCAATTTTTCAGTAAACTTTCTGAGTTATCTTCCTTCACTTATTCACTTATCATCCCTATAACCAATCTTCTTTTCAAATTCCTACCACATCTTCCATCATCGCTGTCACTTCTATAAGCTCAAACTTTAGGACAAAAATAGATCATGTTATGGCTTCTAATGTGGCTAACAATAAATCAATGCTCGAGATCAAATTGGCTAACTAGGGAATCATGTGTTCATCGATAAACTTTAGGCTAAAAAGGTAACAAAAATAGCCTTAAATCGTCTTTAAAAGCTGCACACACGTGGTTTCGACAAAAATACCAATGCAAGTTCTAGAGTTCTAGAAACAAGAATAACACACTCAACAAAATAAGATTGCATAAGATAAAAGCAATAATAGGCACAAAGCCCACAGGCTTATTCTTCCATCATGTTCAAATACCCAACTTTCTTAATCAACACCATATAAACAATGGAGATCCTATCTCAAATTTCATTACATGCTCACCAAGACTGTTTCCTCATAAAATCATATATTCGCATTTGGAACACACAACATACACATCATTCTTCTTCTATGACTCTATCAAATTCAAACGAAAGCTGTAAACACGCTAAAGCGATAAACGTGCATAATAAACATTAAAAAATTATGCAAATTCTATATGAATCTATATGCAACATACATGATATGCAACAGTACAATATTGTGCATTCTTGGCAACCTCCCACCCAAACTTATGAAATTGTACATCCCAAAAAACACAAGGAAGTTATCAAAATAAAAAAAGCGCGATAAGTACTTACATCGGTCTACTGTGGTAGATCAATGTGCCACTGATCCATGTGGTAGATCATGTCGTACATCTGTTGTTGGCATTGATTAATGTTGCCAAACTGTTGCACATACTCTGCATGATATTCGTCAACCGTGGCGGCCAACTGGTACGACTCATCCATGAAAGTTCCCATATTGGACTCCAACCTTTTAATTTTATCATTCATGCCTTCCATGGACCAACCTCCTCGAAGTGAGGACTCTAGTCTATCGATGTCGTGGCCCGTGGCTCATCCCTTGCTTCTATTCGAGCCGCTAAAGTGGTGCCTCTGCATAAGCTAGTTTGTCCAATTTCTAATTGCGGTGGCTTCGGTCGGGAGTTTAAATCGAGTGTTGTCCCCATGTTGCAACCAATAGTCACACCCATCAAATTTAATCATCTTCATCGCGATCGGTTGTTCAATTCAATCCATCTACCGTCGGTGGCATTCGCCTAAACCGTGCAATCCACGTTAAAATATTCTGCAATCGGCATAATTAATCCTCCCACACAAATTTCTCCTTTAGTTTGATTATGTATCCTATCTAGTTGTCTTGCTACAAATGCCCCTGCATTGGGAAATGTCTTTGCACCAGAAAGCATACACCACAGTATAAATAATTCATCAGTCTGGGGCATCACCTTGTTGTCCCCATGAGCAAACATAGTCTCCGCCAAAGTCCACTGCACATACCAGAACACTGAATTTCTAATGAGCGAGGCTTTGGAGACCCCACCCGTATAAATACGGCGTCAGGTAATATCTCTCCAGAAATCTAGAATATCAAATCCTCATGCTCCTCCACCCCATGGACTGGTGTTTGATATATTTCGTTTAATTGATCTGTTGTAAGCTCTCTCGATTCATTCACAATTCGGAACCGAATACACAACAACTTTTATTTTTGCCCTTCTTTAATCAATTTTAATGTGCTAAAAAATTCAAGCGTCAATACCTCATATGACCTCCAATGTCCATTTAAAAATACATCCCAATCGATTCTACCGCACAACATACAAAAATTATCTAAAAGGCCCAATGCAGTAAGACAATGATTATCGGGGTACTTTGTGGCGATTTGTTTGCAGAGATAAAGATAATCCCAATGAGTCCATTGCACTTGCTCACCGCTTTGATATTATGGTATTCCGGCATATTCATAGTGATGTCGGGAGATGGCTTTCTTCTGCTCCTCGTGTTCCTTCCGGACCGAGAAGTCATAGTTGCAATGAAATTCCACTAGCAAACTTGATAATTACCACCAATTCGAAATTCACTCCCAACCTTGATGATTAGGAATGAAAGATTGAGAATTTGAAAGAATATGTGGTGAATATTTCTTGAGGGGAAGTGAAGATATGAACCCCATCTTATGAATTGAAGAATGATTGTGAGAGAATTTGGAGGTGGGGAGAGGTTTTACAGATGGGAAATTAGTTTCTAGGGTTTGAGAGATGAAAAGTGAGGATAAATTTGGAGCGTTTGGCTTTAAAAGAAAAGAAACTCATAGCATGATGTTGCGCACACGACCCATGCGCAAGGGCATGACCGGTCCGTGTGAAATATCCGCCATCTCAGTTTTTGGCTCACACGCCGTGTGCAGGGGAACGATCGAATAATGTGAGTATGTTCTGTCCTAAGGAAAATTGCGGAGGCACACGATGCGCAAGGACATGACCTGGTCGTGTGCGTGTACTCAACTCTCTGTTTTTTGTATTTTTTGGGCACACGAATGTGTGCATGGGCACGACGGGTCGTGTGCATGTGCACCCAATATTTTTTCCAAATCTGGAGTTTGTCGTGACGCCTCCTACACAACAACTCATAATAAAAACAACCAAAACTAAAAATTAAAGTTAGTAAAAAAAGAAAGAAAATCCAAGTGAAGAGGCGATTAAGATTGGGTTGCCTACCAAAAAATGCTAAGTTTTATGTCTTCATCCAGAAGCCTGATTTTATTAAGGCTCGATCAAGAGGATTGTTGTCACTTCCTACTTTGTTTCTTGCTCGTAGTAGAGCTTTACTCTTTGCCCATTTACTATGAAAGTTCGCCATCTTTTGCTAACAATTCATTGGCCCCTGCAGGTAGTACCTTTTTAACCACAAACAGACTTATCCAGAAAAAGCTTTAGATGATAGTTGTATAACAACACCACTTGTCAGGGTAAAAACTCCCTTGGCAAAATCCTTTTGTCATGCCATCTTTTTGTGCGATCCTTATAGATTTGAGCATTTTTATATGTGTCTTCGCGGAACTCTTCCAATTCGCTGATTTGAAATTTTATCTTTTCTCCCAAAACGGACATATCAAAGTTTAACTTTTCACCGCCCAACACGTTTTATATTCTTATTCCACCGGAAGCTAGCATGACTTTCCAAAGACTAACCGATAGGAGACATTCTCAAAGGTGTTTTGTATATTCTACGATAAGCCCACAAAGCAACATCATGCTTTAAAGTCCAATCTTTTCGATTCATACTGACCGTGTTTCTCAAGTATCTGGTTAATTTCTCTGTTAGAAACTTCGGCCAGACCATTACATTGCGGGTGATAAGCCAAAGTGACTCTATGTCTCCCTTTATATTTCTCTAATAGATTATTGAATAGCTTATTACAGAGATGAGAGCCCCTCATCACTAATTAACGCTCATGGAGTACCGAAATGTGTAACGATGTTCTTTTGCAAGACGTTCAATACAATTCGTGCATCATTTGTCTTTGTTGGAATTGCCTCTACCCATTTGGACACATAATCCACCACAAGGAGAATATGCATGTACCCACATGAAGAAGGAAACGACCCCATGAAATCTATGCCCCATATATCTAATAACTCCACATATATCATGTTCGTTAATGGCACCTCATGTCACCTCGAAATTGTTCCCATTCTCTGCACCTATCGCACTGTAGCATAAACCTGACCAATTTTTAAAAATTGAAGGCCAAAAGAAACTGAAATGTAGTATTTTTTCCCGCAGTATGCATTGCCCTAAAGTGGCCCCCGCTTGGCGATGAGTGGTAGTGTTCTAGGATGTTTTCCCACTCTTATTGAGGCACACATCTCCTAATTACCAAATCTGAACATCTCTTGAACAACAGAGGTTCATCCCACATAAAATATCGCACATCATGAAGGAATTTATGCTTTTGGTTGTATGTGATATCTGATGGTAAAATCCCATCTGCGTACCATGGAATACCTGCCTCAACTATCAGGATTAGTTCATCTGGAAATATTTATTTGATGGTTAGGTCTTTCTTTTCCTCATTAGCCATATGCTCTAGTTGTGAGAAGTGGGCTGCCACCACATTCTCACTTCCCTTCCGATCTCGAATCTCAATGTCAAACTCTTGTAACAACAATATCCACCGAATAAGCATAGGCTTTGCATTCTTCTTCGCAACAAGATACTTAATTGTTACGTGGTCTGTATGTACTATCGTCTTCATCCCAATCAAGTATGCTCAAAATTTATCAAATGCAAATACCACTGCCAGCAATTCTTTTTCAGTTGTGGTGTAGTTCTGCTGGGCAGAGTCTATCATTCGACTCGCATAATACACCACTCTAATAAGTTTATCGTATTTTTGACCCAACGCTGCCCCCAATGCAAAATCACTAGTGTCGAACATGCTCTCAAACGGCTGACTCTAATCGGGTGTTATAAAAATTAGTGTGCTCATGAGAGCCTTATTCAATAAATCGAATGCTTGCAAAGAATCAGGGGTGAAAGAAAAAGGTACATCTTTTTTAAGTATATGGGAGAAGGGCTTAGTTATTTTTGAAAAATCGAGATAAACCGCCTATAGATGCCTGCATGTTCCAAGAACTGCCTTACTGCTTTCTCATTTGTCGATGGAGGAAGCTTCTCAATTGCCACCACTTTCGCTCGATCAACTTCTAAACCTGCAAAAGAAACATGGTGACCGAGTATAATACCATTTGGTACCATGAAATGGCACTTCTCCCAATTTAAGATTAAATTTGTCTCGTCACATCTATACAAGACAAGGGTTAGATTATGCAGGCAATGATCAAACGAACTACCGAAAACCGAGAAGTCATCAATGAAAACTTCCATGATGTTTTCTATGGAATGCCAAAATATCGTAAAGACATGTAAATGCAGTCTTCTTTTGGTCTTCTGGTGCGATCACAATTTGATTATACACCAAGTAACCATCTAAGAAACAATAACACTTGTATCCTGCAAGACGATCTAGCATTTGATCCATGAAGGGGAAGAAAAAGTGATCTTTACGAGTTGTTGTGTTTAACTTCCTATAATCAATGCAAATAAGCCAACCCGTGACAACTTTAGTAGCTATGATTTCATCGGTTTTGCTTTTAACTATGGTCATCCCCCCTGTCTTAGGCACAACCTGCACCGGACTAACCTAATTACTATGAGATATAGCAAATATTATCCCATTATCAAGCCATTTAAAACTTTTTTCTTAACGACCTCTTGCATGATTGGGTTCAATTTACATTGGTGATGTACAAAAGGCTTACAATCATCCTACATACGAATTTTATGCGTGCATATAGATGGGCTATACCTTTAAGATCAGAGGTTGGCCAACTAATAGCAGATTTATGTTCCCTCAAAACTCTAAGTAGTTTATCCAACTAAACTGAAATAACCGAATAGGTCTCGTTTGCACCCAAGAATGCATAGAGAAGGTGATCCGGAAGAGGTTTACGTTCTGGTGAAGCAGGGAGTTCGTCCATCGAATTTGAGTGCGGCGAAACATTTCGCACGATCGGATCGTGCAAAAGCGCATGCACTTTGGTTGTTCCATATGTTTTATGTATTCATGCATTGGATCAAAAATTGAATTGTGTTTTTTTATTAATGTTGTTTCTATAATATTTTTAATTTGTTTGGTTTTAATATGTGCTGTTTTATGTGTATATTTCTTGACTTTTAGTATAAAATGGAGTATTTAACGGGTGTAAAATTTATTTTCTCACTAATATTTTATTGGAAGAAACATGTTTGAAACATGTTTGAAACAATCTTGAAACAACAACGTAAAAAAGTCCGAAAAATTTTGGTGGGAGCGTAAATTTGTGTAAAAAAGGGCGGGAGCGTAAATTTGTCCAAAAAAGTATCGGGAAGCGTTAAAACACTACTACAAAAAAAGGATTTTACTATTGTTATTTACATCGGTTATAAAGCAACAGATGTAAAAAAAGGGGGCGGTGGCACTATTGTAAATTTTAAAAGAAATGTAATCTTAATGCCCTAAATCGAGTGTACTCTTCTCCGAGTCGGACCTAAATCGACAACATCTCTCTCTCTTTCTCTCTTCGTTTGACCGTCGTTCGCCGGAGCACCTCCTCCTACAACAACTTGTGCAGATTTTGAGTTTCTTTGCGTACGTGACGATGCAAGTTCATTAAGTTTAGTTTTCTAAATCTACTTTTAGGTTTCGAAACCTTGCATCTCTTGTATTTAGTTTTCTAAATCTACTTCGTAATATCCATGTGAACCGTATCATCATTCGAGAATATCTCTTCCCAACAAAACTCACATTCGAGAATATGGTGAGTTGTTGTGAACCGTATCATCCTAAAGGTAATATAGGTCTAACACCTTTTTTGAATCTTCCTATGGATTCCGCCATAGCCAACTCACATTAGATCTGATTTTCGAACTTAATTTCTGATAATTTTTTCAGGAAGCAGAGTACTTGTTACAGGGGTGGGTGAGTTGGAAAATTAACTCAATGGTATTATTTTTTATTAACCCTTATTATTGTTCGAACATGTATATTATAATTTATAAGTAATTAACAAAAACAAACTGCTCGCGCAGTTCATTACAACTTGACCATGAGGCATGTGGTAATCTTGATTCCATGATTGTTCCTTGTTGTGAAGACTTGAGGGAACTGATTGCATCTAATCCTGGAGTTTTGATCTCATCTCGAAATCTTTTTATTTGTCGACTCTAATCAATACAATAAGATCTGTTGGATCTTGCATCGGGCCCTTTAATTAAAAGAAAATGGTCCTAAAATTAATTTTTTCAAATTCTTTCAGCTTATGGAGAACATATGAGACTTGAGAGACTATGACTCATCTCCTAAGTTTATTTTTAACTTAACGGTTGAAATAATGTACAATATTTAGGTTGATGGGTGTGGACTAGTCAAAATCTTGTATTATATTAGGTTGAGTATTTTTAAATTGTGGTTCTTATATTAGTTAATTGTTCTTATAATGTTGATATTTTTTGGATTTTCTTGTAGGTTAATTTATAAATAATAATCCAAACTACCAAGTTGGCATATGGAATTTTGAAGCAACCAAGTAATCTTGTATTGATCACCTTGTTTATTGTGTTGAAAGGATTTTATATATTGTATTGTAAACATGATAATCCGTTTTGTTTTTATATGAATGACTTAATATTGCAATTTGTTGTAATGTTAGTAAATGGTGTTTTTGTTTAATTGTTGTCGTAGTGTTGGTACATAGTGTTTTGGTTTATTACTATCGTATTGTAGTTGGTGGGTTGGGATGGCATATTGTTTTAATAATTATATATAGGTGCTGGCAGGGCGTATTGTATTGTAAAAATCTGAAAAAAGAAAATTGAGGTTGGGTTTCATTTTATGAAGCAGGTATTTTTTTAAAAAAAGAAAATATTACATCGGTTATAGAACAAACCGATGTAAAATATGGATATTTACATCGGTTATTATGTTAACCGATGTAAACTGTTTGGTTATTGTTTCTTTACATCGGTTGTCTAACTAACCGATGTAGCTGGTCTATTTGGTTGTCCAAGTAACTGATGTAAAGGGTCCATTTGTTACATCGGTTGTATCATAACCGATGTAGGAAAATATATTCTACATCGGTTCTGTAACCGATGTAACAAAGGCCCCCTATTCCACTACGCTGGATTCTACATCGGTTTCAAAACCGATGTAGAATGTGCCCCAGAACCGATGTAAAAAGACTGTTTTGTAGTAGTGAGCTGTCATTATCTCCAAAAAGTGGGGCAATTGTGTAAAAAACCCCTTATTTTATACATTCATAAAGTCCTACCGAAACAAGGGTCAGCCTTTAGCATAGAACGTCCGCCAAATTACTATAATTGAAAACCTCACGAGCAAGTCTATTCTAAATCCCGCCTCGGGGTAGTTTTTGTAATTATCCCTAAAAGTGATGTGTTTATTTTTGTACTTAAACATTTTTACAGCTTGATTTACCAGCTTATTTACACACTTGCAGTTATGTTCATCTATTTACACTATTCGAACTGCACCAGGCCCGCTCCACCTCTGTATGCAAGTGTTTTAACTATATTTTCGGTGTATAAGTATGTGGTTCATTTGACTTGTTCTTATAGGTCTACACCCTTTGGAACATATCAGTGAGCAGCTCACTTAACATCTTACTTAACTAGCATAAGATATTAAGATGTTAAGATTATCAAAGTAGAAGAGTATAGGTTCGAACGACAATGGCATTTTGACACAGATTTGTAGTTCAAGTAAAAATTTAGAGAAAATGTGATAAAAATGCAGATGAGAATAATGATCAACTTTAAACTATCATACCTTACTTTTACGAAGTCCTCTGTATACGCATGATATTTATGCTATTTATAGTTATTAATTAAGGATAAAGTAGGCAATTTCATAAATAAATAAAAAAATCAAATTATTTATCCATATATATTTATAATAGTAGAGATAAAGAGACAGACATAGAAAAGTAGACATTTATAAATACCGCTTGCCTTCAAAGTTGTGCATTTTTTTAAGCACGTGGGAGGGGATGGGATCGGAATAGAACACCAAATCTCTAGTGTGGGTTAGACTCTTAACCAATCGACTACTATCCGATTCTCAAGAATATACTTGTATATTTGAAGCTTTTATGGTGATAATTTTCATAATTAAGCCAAACCCAAGGGTAGATAGATGTAATTATTTCAAGAATTAACACTCCTCAAACTTGTACAAACAAATAAAAAAAAAATCTCACTCACTCTTAGACAAAAACACAGGTGGTTTGTATATACAAGTAGAGTAACCAATAGATGCTACCAATTAAAGGGCTAGTAATTAAACCTAGCTATCTGATCACAATCTCATGAGCTCTCAGAAAATTTCTTAATCAATTCCAAACCAACTCTTATCTGATCATGGAAATCAAAGAGCAAAAATCTTGTTCATCACAAGGGAGAGTTATCCCTGTATCATGATGAAATCCAAACTCTTCTTCTGCTCTTTGCAACAAATTCTGAAAATCCGGATGTCCCAAAAACGTTATTGGAACGACGTATCGTCTCCTATTTTCACCCACGTACACTGCAAAGTGCCCTTTAGGAATATCGTTTCTCTTGCCAAAACTCGAACATTTCTTGAGGATTTGCTTCAGGGCTGCTGCATTTGGAGTATTACTATTGTTGTTTTTGTTTGTTTTCCATATACCCATTGCTCTTTTTTTTCTCTTTTTTTTTGTGTGTGTTTTTAGTAGAGAAGAGGAAATGAAAAGAAATTATGGCTTTTAGATTATGAAGGGGAGCAAAGGTATTTATAAATAAATGTAGTTGGCAGAAATGAGAAGTTTGCAAAAGAACCAAAACATGTGGAGTGTGGGGGCAAAGAACTAATTGTTGCATGGATGTTTTGTACAAGGCATAAAAGCTTATCCACCATTACTAATATATGCCCTACCTTGTTATTACTTATTAGGACAATAGGACCAGTGTTTATTCTCATTTCTCTCCCTACTCCATCTCTCAATGCATTCACAAGCATACACACATTGATCTAAATTATTAGGTACGATGTAAGTACTATTTTCATGTGTGGCAACAATTACTCTCCTAGTCAACTACATTTAATTGATACATGATTGATCTCCTGCCGGAATTACCGTAGAAACGTGTTTTTTGAGGAGTTATACAACTTAAGACTTGAGTTACACAAATGATAACATGCTTTAACTAATGCACTCGGTTGGACAAGTGTCCTTCACTTGGATGTCAAATGAGAGTAGGCTCATCGTCATTAATTGGTTACATGTACATTTATTTAATTAAATTGTTGCATGTATTTTATAAATCATCGCAGCATGTTTAAATAAATTATTGGGTGCGTTACGTTGGATTGGTATATATAATTCATATTAATTCTTCGTTATACTATGATCATCCAAGCCAAATTTCTTTTTATTTGCTTAATTGGCTTCAAAGAGTGTTTTCATAAACTCCCAATAGTAAATATTTAGAAATATTATGAGTAATTACCTGAGGCTTCATTTGGATGGGTGAATTGAGGGTACAGATTTCATATTCATAAAAACAAATCTATTGAGCTTGTAATTGGAATTTTACAATGGATTTCAAATCAACATCCTACTTTGGGCATTTTTTTTAGTCATTGTGGTTGATTTCAATTCCATTTTGCATGGATTAATTTGGAATTCTTTTCTCAAATCGTCTCCTTAAATTTAAATTCCTTCCAAATGCAGCCTGAAGAAATAACTTGCCATAAAAATCCATTTTCTAAAGTTCAAGGAGGTCTACTCATTCTTTTCAGACCGACCTTTATCTCTTTTTGCTCTTTGAGTCTTTTTGCCATCAATTATCAACCAAACATGTTTTTCAGAGTTTAACAAAATTATCAAAAATTGGTTTTTTTTCTAACAACAAAAAAGGAAAAGGAAAAACATAGCTAGATTTAGCTGCAGTTTTGTTGAGATATGTCACTTGTGAGTTGTCCCACATTAATTGATTAAGGGAAGAAAGTTCACTTTATAAGCCAAGTGAGCTACTCCTATCGCCAATTGGTTTTAGAATAGAACCTCACTTGGTGGGGCTTGGACTCTCTCCCATATTGGGTACGTTTCATGTGTGGGACCGTACCAAATCCCCCCGAATTTAACATGGTATCACCTAAGTTATCATGTGGTTCACTCTCTTACATGATTTTCGAATTCTTTTAGCATTGGATGCATTTTACATAATCAGATAAATAATCTAGCTTATAAATCATAAGCTAATGATTAGTAAATCACATGCAAGTTATCGCATTAATAAAAAAATATTATACCAAAATCCATCATAATATCATCATTTTATTTGTTATTGTTATTCAATTAAAATAAAATAAAATAAAGGTTAGTCAAATTATTATACTTTATGTGCTTACTTTTTTTATTCTATCTCAGTTCTTCGATTAAAGAAATATAAAAAAGATTACAATATAATATATATGTAAAAAAAATTCATATATTATTTTAATTCTAGTAACAAAGTCAATATTTTATCATTAACACTTAAACTTAAAGTTTGTAATCCTCCTACTTCCAGTCTCTTAAAAATAATAAGCATTAACCTAATATAAAAAAAATAATCCATTATTTTCATGGAGAGTCAGGTATTAAATAAAACTATGAAAAAGTGATAAGTCGAAATCTGAGTTTTGAAACTCTATTCAATTGCACACAAAATATCTTTATTTAATAAATAATAAAACCAAAGACAGTCTTATGAAAGAAAAAATAAGTTAACAATTTTCACGTGTCAATCTTCAATAATTAAATATAATACTAATTAACTTTTATGTTTGAATTTATTTTTGCATTCACTTATGTTTTTAAAAGTTATACATAATAAACTAATAACTAATATAGTTTTTTTAAATTTCATAAAAGTTTAGAAAGATACGTTATACTATTAGAGTTTGTACTTGTAATTGAATATGACTATTTTGGTTATATTAATATTTACATAGTTGTAAATTATGTGAGTCGTATAGTTATGAAAATTGCAATTATTCTTAATATACTGAAACTAATCTATATTTGTTTGAAGAGGCTGTAAATTTAATATTGATATCATTTAATCTCGTTTACAAAATCATATTATTTGTTTTAAAATATAATTCTCAATCCATTTTTAGTGCCTTTATTGAGAAAATGGTATATAGTTATTTAAAATTTTGATTGAATTTTTGATCCAATAAAAAATATAGTTGCCAAAAATTTAGATATCAAGTGTTAACCCCCTCCCCCAACTATTCTCTTACGCCTCCTCATGCCCGGAATAATCCATATTACTTGGCACTAAACATAGTCACTTCACTACAATTTATTATTATATATATTTAACACAATAAATTTGATACATAAATATTATTTTGAATATTTTGATTATTATATTGGTACATAAATTAACATGTAATTTAAGAAATATTAATCTTTGACATAAATATCAAACTATTTCATATTAAATAAGTTTAATTTATTTATTTATTTATTTACAAAATTTCATATACATACAGTAACTTTCTATTTCTGATTCTTGTTTTCAAATTTTTCATAATATTTAATTTTGTAAAAAAAATTAAATAATTTGTACCCAATTTTATAATAATTGTCTTTGTGCTTGAATATTTATAAGTCATAAAGGTGTGCTTTTAAAATGAACCAAAATTTTATCAAAAATATCAAATTATACATATTATATGAAAGCTATTTATTTTTTCTTTAGAATTCCCATCTATGACCCACATATTTTATTTTAACTATTTACTTTTATTCTTTCAAATATTTATAATATGTTTCATTTGGTTTAATCCTAAACTATATATATATATATATATATGTGTGTGTGTGTGTGTGTGTGTGTGATTAACCCCAAAATTATTTAGATCAATCTCAACTCATTAACGTCAAGTATAGCCATTTAGTTTTGAATATTTTTTATTCTTAGTTTTCACTCTTATTTGTTGTAATTATTTAATTTACTTAGTTTTTATGAATGTTATGTTAGTATTTAAACCAATATATAATTTGTAATATATAATTACTTTCTCAGTAGTCAAATTATTACATATTAAATGAGTTTATTTATTTTTTTCT
The DNA here is from genome assembly GCA_016081115.2 of Rehmannia glutinosa. Taxonomy (NCBI): domain Eukaryota; kingdom Viridiplantae; phylum Streptophyta; class Magnoliopsida; order Lamiales; family Orobanchaceae; genus Rehmannia; species Rehmannia glutinosa. The sequence continues at coordinate 40,201,254 of CM071932.1, read as the reverse complement.
TTTGCATAACAGATATGATCTTTTACACTAATCCAATTTTAGCTCATGTTTCACTATTTCACACCATTTTATTAAAATTTAATTATTTTGGTATAAGTTTTTATTATAAGTATGTATCATATTGATATTTTAAACTTATAATTTTTAAGGGTGTATTTTTCAAACGACATTCAAGTTTTATCACAATTTCAATTTAATACATATGGATTTTTTTTAAGTTTGTCTTCTTTGTTTTTTTTTTTATAAATTTATATATACAACTTTTAACACTTTGTTGCACATGTTCTTTAAATTTATAGGATATAAAATAATCGAAAGATTGAAATCATAATATGTTAAAAAATAATAAATTAGAAACTAAAACTTATAATGTTATATATAGAAAATTAAGTAAAAGTCATATTAACACATATAGTTAAAATTTAAAAGGTAACATTTTTGTCGCGACAAACTTGTTTTGGTTCTTGTTTGCTTTTTTTTCATGTTAATCTTATTCCTTTTATTTTGTACTTTTTCTTTTACTTATATGTCTAATTAAAGTAAAATATACATGAAATTACAATAAAAATAAAATATGAAACTCTCTTGTTTTCAATATTATTTCTATAACAACCACCAACAAATTAACTTTTAAATTGCATATTACTAATTAAGGGAGAATTTTTTGACCATAAAGGAATTATCTATTTTATCTACTTTTCATTTAGCATCAAAACCACCTAAAATATTTTCAATTTTATTTTTTCTTATCGTGTATATTGTAATTTGATATTTTTCTTATAAATTATAATAGACATATTTAATTATTGAGAAAATTTAAAAGAATATAAGAAATATACAATTCTGCATCATAATAAAAGTTAAATAGTTAAAATTTTCTTCTATAACGCAAGTGTATAATATGTTTAGAACATATAGTTTAAGATTTTGAAACCTAGCTAGTTTAAATTTGAAATTTATATTTTTGTAAGAAATTTAAAAGTATTCTTAGTGTTATGATTAAAAAATTATATTTTCAGATTTTGAAATCTTTTTTGGCTATAATGAACATCTCTCATATAATTAAACAAAAAAGATTAAATAAATAACAAAACTATAGAAAAACATAAATTCTTAATTTTTACATAGTGTTGAACTTTATAATGTTAAAATTTTCTCATGTGAACTCCTTATATATGCTTATGACATACGGTTAGAAAGCTCTCGAAATCTATTTTAATATGAAGCTAATATTATTTGAAAGTTCAAAGTATTTTAAGAGTTATAGTTGAAACAATAAATACTTTTAAAATGTAGAATATAAAAGGTCACATTGTCTTATAATTGAAGAAATAGAAGCTAAATATAAATATTAAATTACTTAGTTGTCCTAAAATTTTACTATGTCTAAAGGATATTTTTGTCCAATCAAAAATTGCAAGAAACATTCACACTTTTAAGATAGTATAGATAGATAATAATAATTATACTGGGTCAAGAAAAATAATTGTTTGTTTGACGCGGATGGAATCTACGAATAAATGAACAACGAACAACAACAATAGAAAACTTCGCGAAAAAACATAGATTGCAATGAAAAGTACTGATAAATCTCAAGTTTTTAATATCAATTCAACCACCCTAAAAATAATAATAAAGCAAGTATTTATAAGATTAAACTCTTACCACAATAAAACTCATGATTATTGAAAACTCTTAAAAGATAGTAAAACAACCTACTAAAACTAATCCTAATAGATATTTAGATCTTGTCTCCATCATTTTTTTAATTATTTATTCAAAAAAATAATAATACTTAACTAGCTTGTGAATTTTAAAGTTTGACATGATATCAATACTAAAGCTTGACTATCACTTTCGGTAAATATGCGTCTAAATATTGAAACTGATGACTATAAGTATGAGAACAAAATAATACTTTTATTAAATATGAAGAAAAAATATATTTTTAATATCTCTAACCACCTTATTTTACATCTTTTAATTCAAGCACATACCCAATTCATTTTCAAATCTGAAACTTGACGTCCTAACAAAATAATTTGCGAATCCATATTATCTTTATAAAAAATAGAACTAATTTCAGACTTATTTTCTTACGAGCACATAATTTCATTTAGGATAAAATTCACTTTACCACTTGTGTCCATTTTGTATCTAATACCCCCTCTAATCTATACATTTAAAATGAAAGCTTATTAAGGGCGTCCAGGAAAAAAAACGACTCTCCAGATGCGATGTACAAGTTCTTTTCTGCAGAGAGTAATGAAAACAACTATGTTTTTCTCTAGTCAAAACATTCAGAAAAGCCCATGTATTCACATTAATTGTGTTCTTTTGAAGCAATAACCAACCCATATTCCTATTCTTGCCACTCCCTCTCTTTGGTGAGGAGAATGAAAGCGAAACCTTCATAAGAAGATGGTTACATGGAAAACATTTTGCAAGGAAAAAGAAAAACTCTATCACAATCAATCACAGCTGTGGGCCAAACCATCTTCCGTGATGAACCATAATGCTACGTTGCACTTAAGTACTTTTATCCTTGTTGTTCACACATGTATGTTCTCAACTCATTAGAGACGTTTACAAAGATAAATTTCAGGCTTTTCCAACTAACCATGTGCCCACCCACGAGCTTGTAGTTCACGTGGTATCACTTACCCTTTCTAAGGGTATTGACCAGGGTTCGAACCTTATATTTTTCAGTTTCTTTGAAATTTATCCCCTCCCTTCAACCACTACTCTCAACTTATTAAAAAAAACTAACCATGTGCCCATGCCAAACCCTAATTAATCAAACATCGAAAAGGAAGTTCGTTCCTAAACAGTTTTTGGCCCCTAACCAAGAGAAGCACCACTAGAAACGCAGTGTGTATTTTGGAGGCATACTAAAGGAGTGTTCGAAACCACTTCTGCTTATGGAGAAAGTGATTTATTGCAGCGGAATCAGCAAGTAATTGAGAATCAAAAGTTTACAATGTTTACAAATATAAGCTAAAAATTGATTAAGTTAAAAGAGAGTGTTTGGCGAATAAGTTACAAAAAGAATGTAATATTTGAGCGTCAAAATCAAGCCATAAAGAAGAATAAAAAATTTAAAGCATCCTCCGGCTTTTAGATTCTGATTAAATGAAACAGAAACATAAGCTAACATTTGCAAACACTAAAAAGTTATTTTTTTTCCAGCTAGAAGCTGAGGATCACCTTTTTTGTAGTATTTGCAAGCAGTCCCTAATAGTTGTTTCCAATGTACTGAAGACCAGGGAGCTGCCTTGTTAGTCTTCCATTTCGCCCACTCCATGCAAATTAATCGTTGTTCTTTGTCCCAAATTAAGCAATGGACAAAGTCTGACTTGTAAACTACCCCACCCCCTACCGATATCAGAGAATAGAAGTTTAATTTCATTACAAGCCAAAAAGGATATAATAAAAAGTGGAGTAAAGAATCTTATTTTACTAGGAGCCAAGTGCAGGCACAGTTAATTTTGAAAAGTGCATATCATAATTGGTGAAAATGACAATATTTCAAACTTAGCATGTGACAGCATGTTACTCTTGCCTACAGAAATTTCTAATAGAGACAAAACGGTACAAGGCTGCTAAGACAATTCCAACTCAAACACATCTCCCTTCATATACCTAAGGAATCTGCTTAAATGCTATACAACTATCAAGAATTCCTCTTGAAAGTAATTCCAGAAAACATAGGTAAGGAATGATACTTTTCAGTGTTATCAAACCAGATATCATACTACTATCTTCTTTCAGAAAACCATCATCCGCCCTCCAATACAAGAAACATCAGCCCCAACCCCCAAATTCCAATGGAGAGCGTATGGAGGGTAAGATACGGCGGGAAAATATTATCAATGCTAAAAACTTCCATGCTCTAAGCTACTGCATATATACAAAATTCATGGCAACTGTGCCAAGTCTTCTTACTGTGATGTAATCGTCTACGTCACTGACTCGAAGCAGGATTTCATGACTGTAACGGAAGCCCCTCTATGAAGCTTAATTGCCTTCTTAGCTTGATAATATGGCTTGGACCTATCAAAATTAAAACAAACTCAGAAGGCTGTCCACAGAAGTTCAAAATCTGAAAATCAAGACATTAATGTCGGACCGTGACGGATATGAGGCAGCAAATATCACCCCTGGTAATGTGAAACTAGATAAACAACTTTAAAAGTAAACAGCTTTCAATTTGTCAAATATAATCCAAGAATTGCGCTCAAAAGAGAGCTCTACAACCAAAGCAGGCCTCTACTTCAAGCCGTGTCACGGGAATTTTCTTTTTACTCATACATAACATGAAATCGAAAAATGAAAGGAAAAAAGAAAAAGAAAAATAAAAATGAAGAACAATGTAAAAAAGACGGAGGACACAGGTAGAAAAGGAACATATTGAAAACCAATTTAATATTTACACATATAGTGAAAAAGGGAAATGGAAATAGAAGCCTATGCAAGAAGTAATAAGGCAACGCAGTAGATGAAAACAAGACCGTTGCTCAAATTGCAGTGTTGCAAACACTGCAATTTCTAAATGCCATCTCTTGTGATGACTGATCAACGTTTTCTTGCATTCCAATTGCCAACAACAAATGCCAAAGTATAAAATCAAATAACACATTTATATACAAGTTATTTTCCAAATCAAACATAGAAAAAAAAAATATCATGGTGTTTAGACAGTCACATAACATACTGTGGTAAGGCCATTATATTGAGGAAGGGTTTATTCCCAAATTCGTGATGGACTCATCACACCACTAATACCACAAAAAATAAGGTTGCTTTTGGATTGGGGGATTTGAGAGTGGATTTGAGATGAGGGATTTGAAAAGCCAAATCAATGCATTTCAAATCCCTCTTTAAGTTTTAGTTCATTTTTAAAATATTTTAAATCTTCGTTGTTCGGGTAATCCTTTTGTCACAACCACATTTATTTGTAAAAATCAAAAGGAATGAAAAGCAAAGAAAAGTAGAGAAAGTGGGGATAATGGAAGAGAAGGTGAGAAAAAGAAAGAAAGAAAAATATAAGTGGAGGAATTAGTGGGTGATAATGGGAAAGAAAGTGGAAATAAAAATAATAAAAAGAAAGAAAGAAGAGATGATGGGGGTGAATTAGTTTGAGAGGAGATATCGGACAAGTGAAGAAAGAACAGAAAAGAAGAGGAAAGAAAGAAGGAGAAAAGAAAGAAGAGAAAAGAGAGAAAGGAGGGAAAAAAAATAGAAGAAGAATCAACGGAAATACAAGAAACAAAATACGATTCGCGATATAAAACACCCGAAAAAGTTTGAAGGTTTCATAATTATTTCTTTATTTTAGTTTTATATTGAATTTAATTTGGATAAGTTTTACTAATCCTATTATATAATAATTTATGTATAAATTTTACTAGGTAGAAGGCAAAAGTGAATTTTACCATAGTTGATTAAACGACAGAACTGCACAAGAATCTCTTTAGTTTTCATATAGAACTAGTATTTAAGTTATTATTGTGTAACTGAACGGTTTGTCGTCTAATGTATATGCATATATATATGTTTTGAAAAAAAAAATTATGTTGAAAGTGACCAAAATTTATTTTCAAAATCAATGTGTTTAATCAAATATATATCTTTTATGAATTTGAAAATAGTAGTTCAAGGGGTTATAAAACCATACATTAATATGTGTTGATCCCTATCCAAATGGCATCTATTATGTGCAATTAATAAAGAAATAGTCTAAAGTTTGGCATATTTCTCTTCTTCTGATTTGATACTACTACACATGGACATTCATTAAAAGTTAATTCTCTCAACCATTGTACATTCTGGTTACATCTTAAAATATAAAAGTTTAATTATTATAGTATAGATTAAATAAGTATTATAGGTTCCAGTTTCTTAAGTGAGAATATGTAATAATTGATAGGATATATAGTATTAGTCTAGTATTTTATTATAACAACTCATTAAGTTTTGAGTCAATTATTAATATTTTATTAGTGAATAAGATTTAAACTAATTATTATCTAAGTTTACTAATATGTATTCGTATGCTAATAAACTATATAATATTGACCCATATAATAATCAAATGTGATTGATTAACTTTCAAATTTGTGAAAATTTACTTATAAATTTATAAGCTAAATCTTTATTTAAAACTCATGTGCATAAGCAAATTGTATATCATCAATTGAAAAACTAGCTTTCGGTTTCTTTCCAATACACTGATCCTATTATATTAGTAAATTTAATTATAGAAAAAACACAGTTTACCTTAGAATCATAATGATTAGAATTTTTCTAATCACATTATTAAATCATATTATACATGCTCAATTCAATTTAATTGATATGCTTTCCGCCTTGTCAATGTGCTTGAATTTATTTTCGTATTTTCGATTAAAGTTGCATAACTTAGGTTCAAGCATCATGATAATTATGCTCATAGCATTTTAAGAAAGTTAAATTATTAAGATTTAATGTTAGTTATTTTTTAAAAAAAAAGAAATGGGTGTACATTGTGTCTATGATGGGAGTGAGTGGGCAATGGGCGCGGGAGACCAGCGTTCCGACAATGTGCCGTTTGAGGCTAAAGTTAATATTTATGAAAATATGCCTTCGGGCAAATAAAAGCAAATGCTACCGGTAGACTATGTTGATCGAGTTGCAAATAACAAGGCCCACTACGACCCTGAATAGAACAATTTGCCACCAATTGAGCTCGTGTCCTAAGAAAGTTTTAAGAACTTATAATGAAATGTTTCAATTAATGAAAGAAAACATTTTAAGTAATATAGATGAAACATTTTTAATCAAAGAAAACCAAAAAGTATTGGAATAAATGTTTTAATATTGCATTAGGCATACATTTATGCATGAGATTACTTGTTGAGTTTCTTTAAACTCATCCCACAAATGTTTAATATTTTCAGATGAGAACCCATATGTGGAAGGAGATGGCGCAGCGCAGTGACTCGCGAACCCACGTCTTTCATGATTTTCATGTCTTTCAAGTTTTCTAAAAAAAGAAAATGTTTGAATTTTAATTTCTATTGGGATGTTGACTGTCATTTTCATTTCATTATGGATGTTTCTGGAATTATAGTTATTTAAATTATTAGTTTTTATTTTCGTTGCAATCTTGAAACGAAGTAATGTTTTTATTATTCCGTATTTTTAAGAAATCTTTAAAGTATTTCTATTATAATTACTTATTTCCGCATTAAATTCATAAAGCTAGAAGGTGCTACACCTTTTTCCTATCAAAATTGTTTGAAGCTGGCTCAGAAGGAACACTAACTATATGGTTAACACGGAAAGTTTAGTTGAAACTGCTTAATCGAGCCGTAAGCCATCCCATATAATAAAATTTACGGTAACCAACTGTTAATATATGGATTCCCAAAACGTAGTCATTTGAAATCCATCATTTTCTTTTCTTTATGCACACTTGCATATTCACACACACACACAACACACACTTTACACACACACTGCACAAATACACACATTTTCTCCTCTCTATCTCACAAACACACACACATTGCACACTACGCTACACATACAGTTTCACTCTCTCTCACACACAAACCATTGCACACACTATCTCTCACACATTTTCACACACAATCTCTCACACACATATTCACACATAATAAAATTTATATATTTCATATTTTTATTAGTGTATAAAATTATAATTATTTTTAAAATGTAATAAGATTATATCTTTTTTTTATTTATCAAATACCAATTAAGAAAATGATTAGAGCTTTTAAACTTTTTATCAAAAGACAACTCCCAGCGAAATTCTCTCTCTAGGGTTTGGCTCTCAACCATGCGTCTTCTTCCTCGCTACCTTGGATTCACGTCCGTTTCTCTTTCTCCGTGACTCTACATGGCGAGTCACCCTTTCATGGACTAACATCCAATTTCATCCCGTCGCCCGATCTCAACCTTCATCTTCTTCTCCAACGGTTTCGTCTAATCTCTTACGATCCCTCCCGTCGAATTTTATACCATCCTCAACAACCTCCTGCACGACCCTCTCTTGATAAGACGTCTGAGTTAACTTCTCGCGCGAATATTACTTGTCATCTTCGTCGTCGGATCACGGAGAAAAATCGACATGGTCAATGGTATTGGAAATAGGGGCGGCCACTCCCTACTCCTTGCATGCGCCATCTTATGGGGGGCGCCCACTCCTCTTCCCCCATGGCAGCCGCTAGCCATGGGGGGGCCAGCCCCCTTGTGGAGCCTTATGGGGGGGCGGTTGCTTCTACCTCCTCCAAGGCAGCCACCCCCGGGGGATGGTCCCGGGTCATGCCTACCATCTGCATGGAATTCCACCGGCATGCCTCCCCAAGGATGTTGCTCCCAAAGATGCTGCTCAGATTGCTGGAAGCTCTTCTCCAATGGCCTCCGCTCATGACTCGAACCCTCGACTTTCGGCTCATAATGCTAATGCTAATACTCATATTAATTTGGGTAACACTTTTTGCGAAAGTTGTTTCGTGTAATACCCATCCGATGGATTCTACTATCCCCAGGCCCTAGGTAATCCTTCTTCATTTTCTCATATGGTTTACGGTAAGATTCAATCTATCCTTAAACCTGTTAGGAAGTGAGATTATTATTCTATAACTATTGATGAAAATATTTACCAACAACATCTTGTCGAATTCTCTTATTCTTTAATTTGGCGGGTTATTTTGGGAAAAGATAACAAGCCATGGCCGATTATGCTTCGCATAAAAGGCTATCCGAGCTATGGGGCATTAAAAATGATCAAAACTAATTCCCTTGGGCAATGGATATTTTTGTGCTAAATTTTTAATGCGCATGATCGAGCTCGCGCTCGCCTACGTATCAATTGGGCGCTTAATCCGGGTACTATTCACTTTCTCCCGGGTCACGATTTCAACCCTTACAAGGTTCACACTTCGGTAGCCAATGTTTGGGTTCGCATTTTTGAGCTCAGTTTGGAATACCGAGATCCTAATACTATTTTGGGGATCGCCGTCTTTATTGGTAATCCGATTCAAATAGATCAAAGAATCTCTCAATGGATCTCTAGGGCATTTTATTCGTGTGTTGGTTGATATAGATCTCGCTAAACCGTTGGAGGATCATATTATGGTGGAACGGGTTGGCCATGCTCGTTGTGTCGGTTAGCTATGAGAAACTCCCGGAGTTACCGCTCCAAGTGTAATGTTACGGGACACTCGGCGCTACTTGTCGTCTTACTACTACGGGGACTTCGGCTACGGAAAGACGGCTTAGTCCTACTCAGGGACGATCCAGGGCTCCGGGTGGATGCCATACTTCAGCACCAAGAGGTCGTTCAAGAGTTCGCAAAGTCTATTGTCCGGTCAAGGCGGACTACAGACTACGGACAAGAGCAAGGCCGTTGATAACTCAATGGGAAATACCGATTCGACTATGCGGCCAGGCTCCCCATCATGTGCCATAGTCACTTGCCCTAACAACATCCACTTGTGTAATGCCTTTGTGGCCCTTACCACGGATGACACACCAGAACAACATTCAACGGATTCCCCTCTGGTACTTCCAACTCTTCATCCGGTCCCCAAGGCTTCGGTTCCTAACACGGGTTCCGTTTCTATAAGTCTGCCTCTTCTGATTCAGCACTCGTTGGAGAAGCCCATTCATGCCCTTAGTCAAGCTTTCCGGGACAGCTCCCTTGCTGCGGCCAAATCCAGGTTACTTCAGAATATTGCTCAGGGCCCTTCTCCGGCTATTCATGACCTCACGATTGAGTCGGACCACCCAGGGCCCAATGAATTAGATTTTGCGGTTTCAAAAAGATGGGCGGATTATGCTGATGAAGTTGCTAATGCTTAATTGTCGGATTCTACGACACACCACACTCCTGTTTTTACCATGCGCTCGACACGGGCTGCCCCACCCCCTCCGTCTCAATGAATTGCATCTTCTGGAATATCCGGGAGATTGGGAACATTGCTTCTCGTAATGTTTTTAAGGCTTTATGTCAGAAGCATAAACCTTCGATTTTGGCTATCTGTGAGCCTAAGGTGGACATTTCTTCTATATCGGCTTCCTATTGGAGTAGTCTGGGTTTGATTTTCGTGGCTCAAAACTTTCATTCTAATGGTCGGGCTGATATTTGGCTATTTGGACATTCCTGGCATCTCTATTTTGCAACAGGTTTGGATTTTTTCTCAGTGTATTGTTTTGCAGGTTTAGTTGAGTTCTCTGGTTTATCGTATTGGCTTTGTTCATGGTTTATGTAATCATATTGCTCGGCGCACGCTTTGGCTTGATTTGAGAAATTTGGGTCTTGATGATTTATTGCTCATCGGGGATTTTAATGCTGTTTTGGGTCATCATGAGCGTTCGGGCAGTGGTATTTTATCCTAGTCCTCTTGTCAGGACTTCAAAGATTTTTTGGTGGATGCAGGTTTGTTTTATGTGCCGACTACGGGGAAGTCGTTCACTTGGTACTCTCCACGTACGCCTCTATCCCTTCTCTAGGCTAAATTGGATCGACCTTAGCAACATGTCGATTTTTCTCTCTTTGGCAAGTTGTCAAGGGTTTGGTTCTTCCTCGCATTGGCTCGGATCACCATCCCATTTTGGTCTCTTACTCATCTTCTATAAGCAGGGGTCCGGTTCCGTTTCATTTCCAGCGTATGTGGGTTTATCATGACTCGTTTTCAGATCTAATAACTTCTTCTTGGACCCTTTCATGCGCATCGCCTAACCCTCTGTTGCGCGTCATGTGGAAGCTTAAAAGGTTGAGGCAGACTATTAAGGTTTGGAATAAAGACATCTTTGGGGATGTTAATCGAAAGGTGGATAGTCAGATGGAGAAACAGACGGATATTGAGACGTTGAGTTTCTCTGCTGCACGTCGCGATATGGAATTTGAAGCCCAAAATAATTTGTCCCACACGTTATTGTTGCAATTTGAATTCCTGAGGTAGAAAGCTCGTTCAACTTTGCTTAAGGATGGAGATCGTAATACTGCATGTTTTCATCGACGTTGTAAGATTCGGGGTAGCCATTCGGGTATTCAGGGTTTGATGATTGATGGTAATTATTCAGACGATCCTGGTGTTCTTGGGAATCATATTACCTCCTTCTATAAGGAGCTTCTCCCGGACTCAGGGGGCACCATTACGAATTATTCTATGGTTGATCAGGTGATTTCTCCGATGGTGGGAGTCGTGGATAATGCTCTCTTAACAGCTATTCCTCCAGACTTAGAGATTCGGGAAGCGATGTTTGATATGGGATCGGACAGCTTGCTAGGCCCGAATAGTTTTACTAGGGCTTTTTATCGTCACTGTTGGGACATTCTATCGGCAGATGTTACTACAACAGTTCGGTTTTTCTTCACTAGCTCGACTCTCCCTTCAAGGTTAAATGCTAGTTTTATGGCTCTCATTCCGAAGACAAAGGATGCTAACACTATTTGTAAGTCCAAGAGGCTACGATAATCTAGAGGGGGGTGAATAGATTATCTCCATCTTTTCGATTTCGCCCTCTTTTTATAACCGAATGCTCAAACACAATAATAAAGGTGCGGAATGTAAACAACACACGTCGATTTAAAGAGGTTCAACCCACCTAGGGCCTAATCCTCTACCACCCCAAAGATATCCGGATGGATTTCAAAGAAAAAGAATTTTATTAATTACCAAAATTAATACAAATTCAACTTACAACACCTTGAAGAGCACCACACTCTTCTTCAACACCACCTTTGAGATAACCACAATCTCTTCTTGAAGATTACCACAATCTCCAATGGCACCTTGTGAAGATTACCACAATCTTCACCCTTGAAGAGCACCACACTCTTCAACACCTCAACAAGAAGATTACCACAATCTTCTTACACCTAACACCTAGATTACCCAAGTGTGTTCTTACCACAAGAACACTTACAAGGATATCTTGTGTTGAATGATTGCCCAAATTCAAGATTACAACTCGATAATTGATAATACAATGGAGTGCAAGTGTAATCAAGAAAAGCCTAGACCTCAAGAATGTGAAAGTGAATAGCTAGGCAAATTACAACAAGAAATAAGACAATGTAAGAACAATTGTATTCTTGAGTGTATCTTGTTGTGTTGTAGTTTTCTCTCTCTTGTGTTGTTGCTTCAATTCTTCCTCTATTTATAGGAGATGATTGATACTTGATAGGCTCCTCTTGGAATCGATATCTACAAAAAATTGCAATGAAAATCAAGATTATAGTCATGTTAGAAATCAATCCCACAATTTAAGGGAAAGTTGTCTCTACAACGGTTAGAATTTTCTTTGTCAAAGCATAGAGCGACCGATCGCGATTTAAATAGAAGTTTGAAACATATAGCAAAAATTAACACAGGCGGCCGGTCGAAGTGCACCTCGACCGGTCGAAGGCTAGGGCGACCGGTTGCACTGACCAAAAACTGAAAGAACAAAGTTTCTGTTTCGATGTTTTGCTCCCAGGTACCGGTCGCCTCTTTGGTCGACCGGTCGACCGCCTAAATGCAATGTTGTCCGATTTTTGAAAAATAAACCTCAAGAAATACTCCGAAAAATAGTAGAGACATTTTAGATCAATTGGGAGTATTAGGACAACATAGTTTCAATGTAAAAACCCATTGACTTAAAAACATTAAATGTGTTGTCCAATTTTATATCGAAAATAAACTTGAGGAAATACTCCGAAAAATATTAAAACCATTTTAAATCATTTAGGAGTATTTGGACAACCTTTAAAACCATTGTTTTGGTGTAAAATCAAAATCATCAAAATCATGATAAACCATTTATCAAACAATCTCCCCCTTTTTGATGATTACAAACCAAAACAATTTTAACGAGGTCGATTTTGAAAACAAAACAATTTTACCTACGGTTAAAGAGAACTATCCGTTGTGAGCGACAACATTCCATGCAATAAAAACACAAGGATGGGAGTAGAGATATTCAAACACATATAGCAAATGCTCCCCCTACCAACATGCACAACAAGAGTTATATAGAAGCAACTTAAACATAAGCTAAAATATTAGCTTTTCGATATTGAGCTTAAGTATCAATAACTTAGAAGCTCCCCTTGTCAAAGATATATCATTAGAACCGTATATAAGTCCATACTACAACCAATGGACCATGATTCATACATAACCATAATGCACCAAGTGGACTAAATATGATCCACAACTTATGGCTTTATGAAGCCATAGCTTATAGCTTCTTTTCGTTAAGCTTATCTTAGCTTTTATTGAGCTAATGAGCTTATAACCTGTTTCTCCCCCTTTGGAATCATAAAAAAGAATGTTAGCACGATAAATACATCATATATTCTTATCAAAGTGCGCAAGTAAACCGATGTATCGAGCCATTTGAACATTAAAGCTTTTAAACCAAATAGAAGAGTCGAATCATACGACTTGTAGAAGCTTATGAAAAATCATTTGATTTGCAAAAACATGATCTCTATAAATATATGAGACTTTTGAAATCGAGAGAGTCATGTAGGTGATGAATTTTTCATTGAAACGTTTTATCGAACACTTGCGGGCGTCAAAAATAGAAAAAGTTATATATAGCCCTTGTAAGTGAAATCAAGCCAAGTTTTTCATCACCAAATACAATTTAACAAATATCATTCATCAACAATCAATAAGCTCATCACAAACATATATGAATTACATCAAGAAAAATACATATAAGCCACAAACTCAGGTTCAACCCAATTGAGCTAAAGATAGTGAAATTCTTACCATTCAATCGGTAAAGACGAGCAATGATGATGATAGTCGAGCTAGATAATCCCCAAAATATATAATTCATGCATCAAAACTCATTTGAAGTGAATTGTGTGTGAAATTTGCAAAGGGACGAAAAATGGCCAAAATGTGTCAAAGTGACAAATGTCAAGACAGAACCATTTTAATCCAAATTATAGCCTAGGGCGACCGGCCGAGGTTGAGGGCGACGGTCTATGTTGAGGGCGGCGACGTTGCCCTCAACCCTTTCAACCAGATGTCTTCATTTTTTCCAAAATCCGAATTTTCAACCAAAAATCCGATTTTTCGCCCCTAAGTTTTAAAAACGTGCAAAATACAAACGTAGACCTCATTCAATATACATTATGTCATGATCAAGCTCGAAATGAGGTAAAATGCTCGGCGTTGAGCGATTAAAAAGTCCGCGAGAGATCCTTGAGACGGAATTAAACACATCTCAAGTTTTTGTTAAACGTGCAATCCCGTTAAAAATTTTTTATCGAATCTCAATATGTTTAGTTCGATTATGACGAACCATATTTTGAAAAATTATTATCACCGGACTTGTTATCCCGAAAAATAATAACGTTTTGAGACTTTGGATACAACAAGTCATAAGAAAAAGTGCCTTTCAAATATTTGAAAATTTCTTTTAATGGCAATTTAATGAGATTCGTTGGGATAGTTTTTGAAGTCGAGCCATATAGACATAAGGCATATGGATTGTCGAGTCTATTGGAATAATACAAGAAAACATACCTCGAATTTGTTTGTCAACGATATGCCTCTCAACCTTTGTCAATTTTTAGCCATAGAGGTTGAGATGGTTCTTTCTTTCTTCAATGCTTAACTTCTTCAAGAGTTCTTTTGAAATATAGCCATCTTCTTGGTCCAAGCAAGAAATTGAGCTCCCCATCATACTTATTTCAAGCTCACCTAGTATCAACTTAGAAAAACATATCTTGCACAAATATTCATTAGTAGCACCAAAAATATTCTCATAAATATGCACAAGTAAACAATCTTGCCCTTTATTAAAAACAAAGAGAGTAGTATCAACTTTACCTCTTGTAAAATCATTTAGCAAAAAATAGCTAAGTCTATCATACCATACATGGGGTACTTGTTTTAAACCATACAAGGTCTTTTATAAAAATCATTTGGCCTAAAATTTTAAACTCCGATAGACTTCTATTTGAATGAAACCATTTAGAAAATTGGATTTAACATCCATTTGGTAAAGCTTGAAATTTTCTTAAAACAAGAATGGGCAAGTAAAGTGCAAATATTACATCAAAATCAATACCTTCTTCTTGAAAATACCTTCGAGCTACTAACCTTGCCTTAGTTCGACCAATGTTGCCTTGGTCATCGAGTTTGTTCCGGAATACCCTTTTTGTCTTCTTCATTACTATCATCATAGGGCATCCAATTGATCTAAGGTGTTCATAATAGAACATTTACTTCCAAATATTTTGAGGTAACAATATTTGGAGTACTTCATTTCTCATCTACACAACTTGACAAACTCATTACCGCAGACGCTTATATAAGCAAGAAAGAATAATCCAAGTGTAAAAACATGCCTCAATCATCAATCACAAAATATCTTGCAAAAGAGCATAGTAGAAGTAGACACTACATATAAAGACCATGAAGCAAAGAACACATACTATGCATTTAGAATATCATCAAGAGTCTAATAAATCATGCAAGTTCAAATAAGCTTAAGAAAGCTATAAAAGGTCTCTTTGAAATTTGAAAATCCGATAGCATATAATTGAGACCTCATTTAAAAGAAGTATTTGAACAAAAGTTGACAAAGCAAATATGTGCAATCAAATATCGAATAGTGCCTTTCAAAAAAAATCCTCTTAATGGCACTTGTATGAGATACTATAAAAAACAAGCACATAGACATAAGGCAATACATATATCGAGTCTATAAGAGTAAAAGTAACACAAGTAAACATACCTCGATAATTTATGCCTTTCTTGACAAAATGGCCATTTGTGAAAATATGTAAATCCTACACAATTCTTAAAACAAATCTAGCACAAATCATAATGATAAAAGTGTAGGCTAAGAGATATCACAAGTAAGCTCATGCCATAAAAATCCATAAGAGATGATAATACACTTTAGTCTACAAAAATGCACAAGAGTTTTAAAAACATCATATAAGGTCTCCTTTTTCAAAAGAATTTTAAAAACAAACATATATATTGAAGACCAAAAAAAATCAATACTTGAAGACTCATGTTGCAATAAAAAAACATGCATAACAAAATAAAATGCATATTTTAAATGGGGAGATACAGGTTACCAATTACGCCATTTCCATGGGTTGTGCCGTTCCCATTGTTGATGATATATTCCCCTTGAGAAGTCACTTTGTTGATGATGACTTCTTTGATTACTCCATTTACAAGGTTTGTTGCCTTCCCATTGTTGAAAGTCTCTTCTTCTTTGAAAATTATCTTGTTGATGATGTCTTTACCATTTCCAAGGATTGTGTTCTTCCCATTTTTGATTATATCCTCTTCTTGGAAATTGGCTTTGTCGAAAATAGTTTCTCCTTCTTTGATCAAATGAAACGGTCATTTGATGTCTTCTTGGCGGTATAAATTTTCTTCGATCATTATTTCGCGGGTACCTAATATGACATTGTTTTGTGGTACCCTCATGTGTTTGGGTCCTTTGGATTAGTCTTGAGACTTTTAGGTCTCCAACAATAATTAGAGCTATTTCTAGCCCGACAAGTATTTACCGTATGACCCTTTTTACCGCAATAAAAGCATGTAATAATTCTAGGAGCATAATGACCAACTTGCTTAGAGACTTGATTCTTTTTCATGTGATTGACACCCTTAGGCTTATGATCAAGTTCTAGTTTCGAATTATCACAACAATCAACAATATTGGTTATTTTATCGGTACTCAAGTTGGATTTAGATAAATCATTTTTCAAGCAATTTATATCCTCAACAAGAGTACTATTTTCTTTCTCAAGGTTTCTAACCTTGTCAAGAGTGGTGGTGTGAGCACATGATAGTGATTCATAGGAAGTAAATAAACTATCCTTATCATATTTCAAAACAATGAATTCCTTTTTCAAATTTTTGTATTTAACAAGTAAGTTTTGGAATTCATCTTGTAGCTCATCATAATCATTTTGTAAATCACTATATTCATTTTGCAATTCATGGTCATAAGAAGTAGAGGGTTTAGAACTTACCTCGTTTTCTTCTTCGATGCCCATGAGGCATTGTTCAACTTGTTCATCATGGGAGGTTGTAGAAGGCTTATCCCATGTTGTTGGATTTGATGTTGTATCCATTTGTGAAGTAGATGCTTTTGAGTTGCTCCTTTCATTTGCATATACTTCATAGATGGCTTCTAATTTTTGCCATACTTCATGTGCCGATTGAATACCTACAACATGATCAAATTCCAAAGTGGTAAGTGAACAAAGTAAAATATTAATAGCTTTACCATTTAAAGAGATGATTTTCTTCTCTTCATCATTGAGTTTTTTGAAGCCTTTTGAGGTGTGTGGTGTATCTTTCATTGGAATGGATTCTCCATTAATGACGGTGTTCCAAATATCGAACCCGCAACCTTGTAAGTAGCATTCCATTCTTTCTTTCCAAAATATAAAATTTTTAGAATCAAACCGATGTGGCTTGGTGGTGGAGGTGCCGGAAAGATGAGCTTCATTTGTAGCCAACGATCGTTTCTCTTCACTCGCGA
Organism: Rehmannia glutinosa; assembly: GCA_016081115.2. Lineage (NCBI taxonomy): Eukaryota > Viridiplantae > Streptophyta > Magnoliopsida > Lamiales > Orobanchaceae > Rehmannia > Rehmannia glutinosa. The sequence continues at coordinate 40,183,719 of CM071932.1, read as the reverse complement.
TGTGAAACGAGCTTGCCAAAGAGTTTGGCTCTGATACCACTTGTAAGTCCAAGAGGCTACGATAATCTAGAGGGGGGGTGAATAGATTATCTCCATCTTTTCGATTTCGCCCTCTTTTTATAACCGAATGCTCAAACACAATAATAAAGGTGCGGAATGTAAACAACACACGTCGATTTAAAGAGGTTCAACCCACCTAGGGCCTAATCTCTACCACCCCAAAGATATCCGGGATGGATTTCAAAGAAAAAAGAATTTTATTAATTACCAAAATTAATACAAATTCAACTTACAACACCTTGAAGAGCACCACACTCTTCTTCACCACCACCTTTGAGATTACCACAATCTCTTCTTGAAGATTACCACAATCTCCAACGGCACCTTGTGAAGATTACCACAATCTTCACCCTTGAAGAGCACCACACTCTTCAACACCTCAACAAGAAGATTACCACAATCTTCTTACACCTAACACCTAGATCACCCAAGTGTGTTCTTACCACAAGAACACTTACAAGGATATCTTGTGTTGAATGATTGCCCAAATTCAAGATTACAACTCGATAATTGATAATACAATGGAGTGCAAGTGTAATCAAGAAAAGCCTAGACCTCAAGAATGTGAAAGTGAATAGATAGGCAAATTACAACAAGAAATAAGACAATGTAAGAACAAGTGTATTCTTGAGTGTATCTTGTTGTGTTGTAGTTTTCTCTCTCTTGTGTTGTTGCTTCAATTCTTCCTCTATTTATAGGAGATGATTGATACTTGATAGGCTCCTCTTGGAATCGATATCTACAAAAAAATTGCAATGAAAATCAAGATTATAGCTGTTAGAAATCAATCCCACAATTTAAGGGAAAGTTGTCTGTGCCTGACAACGGTTTCTTTTGTCAAAGCATAGGGCGACCGGTCGCACAGAAATAGAAGTTTGAAACATATAGCAGCAAATTAACACAGGGCGACCGGTCGAAGTGCACCTCGACCGGTCGAAGGCTAGAAGCGACGGTTGCACCGACCAAAAAAAAAGAACAAAGTTTCGTTTCGATGTTTTGCTCCAGTGCACGGCCGCCTCTTTGGTCAACCGGTCGACTGCCTAAATGCAATGTTGTCCGATTTTTGACAAAAATAAACCTCAAGAAATACTCCGAAAAATAGTAGAGACATTTTAGATCAATTGGGAGTATTAGGACAACATAGTTTCAATGTAAAAACCCATTGACTTAAAAACATTAAATGTGTTGTCCAATTTTATATCGAAAATAAACTTGAGGAAATACTCCGAAAAATATTAAAACCATTTTAAATCATTTAGGAGTATTTGGACAACCTTTAAAACCATTGTTTTGGTGTAAAATCAAAATCATCAAAATCATGATAAACCATTTATCAAACACTATTGACAACTTCCGTCCGATCATTATGAGTAATTTTCTTTTCAAGATTATTACTAAGATTTTAGCTACTCGTTTGGGAACTATCATTACTGCCTATCTATCACCCACGCAGCTTGGATTTATTCCGGGTAGGCAGATTCATGACTGTATAGCTCTGGTCTCTGAGGGCTTTAACGTCTTGCATGGCCGGAACGATGATAATATGATATTAAAGATTGATATCCGCAAAGCGTTTGACACGTTAAAGTGGGGTTTTCTGCTTCACGTCTTGAATCGATTTGGTTTCTCGGAGACTTTTGTTCACTGGATTTAGGTTATTCTCCAGTCTTCCAGAATTTCGATTTTACTGAACGGGATGCCTATGGGATACTTATCTTGCTTTAGAGGTGTTAGAAAGGGAGACCCTCTATCTCCTTTACTCTTTTGCATCGCGGAGGAGGTACTAAGCAAATTTATTGAGACCGTGGTAACTCAGAATCAGCTAAACCCGTTCATTGCGCCGAGACATGTTATTTTTCCATCTTCCATTCTTTACGCTGATGACATTGTTATTATGTGTGGGGCATCTTCAGCTAACGCCCGTACCCTGCTTCAGATCCTCACCTTTTATGCGGATATCTCAGGCTTTCAACCCTCGGAAATCTAAAGTTTACTTCGGTTCCTGGGTCTCGAATCATGTGCGTGGGCGTGTTGAGACAATCATGGGTATCCAGTTAGAGGCTTTCCCTATGGTTTATTTAGGAGCCTTGATATTTAAAGGTGCCCCTAAGACTGCAGATTTACAACCCGTTTATGATAAGGTGATTCCCAAATTTAGAAGATGGAAATGGTCCTCTTTATCTCTTGCTGGTCGAGTATGCCTAGTTAATTCGGTGATTACCAGCTCGTTTGTGCACACGATGATGGTGTAAGTCCAAGCGGCTACGATAATCTAGAGGGGGGGTGAATAGATTATCTCCATTTTCTCGATTTAGCCCTTTTTTTCGAATCAAACAATCCAAAACAATAGTAAAGGTGCGGGAAGTAAATAACACGCGTCGATTTATAGAGGTTCAACCCAGCTAGGGCCTAATCCTCTACCACCCCAATATCTCCAGGATGGATTTCAAAAAGAAAAAATAATTTTATTAATTACCACAATTAATACAACAACACCTTACAACACCTCTTTTGAGATTACCATAATCTCACTTGAAGATTACCACAATCTTCAACGGCACCTTGTGAAGATTACCACAATCTTCCGACTTGAAGAGTACCAAATTCTTCAACACCTCGAAGAGCACCACACTCTTTAATAAGAAGATCACCACAATCTTCTTGCACCTATCACTTAGATCATCCAAGCGTGTTCTTACCACAAGAACACTCACAAGGATATCTTGTGTTGAATGATGACCAACAAATTCAATATTACAACTCAATAATGAATAATACAAATTTGAGTGCAAGTGTAATCAAGAAATAAAGCCTAGACCTCAAGATGTGAAAGTTATAAGCTAGGCAAATTACAACAAGAATAAAAACAATGAAGAAACAAATGTGTTTGCTTGAATGTATCTTGTTGTGTTGTAGTATTCTCTCTTGTTGTGTTACTTCAAATTTTCCTCTGTTTATAGGAGATGATTGATCATTGATAGGCTCCTCTTGGTGACTGATTTCTACAAAAAAATGCAATTAAAATCAAGATTATAGCTGTTAGAAATCAACCCCATAATTTAGGGAAATGCTGTCTGCTGCACAACGGTTAGAATTTTGCTGTCAAACAAAAGGGCGACTAGTCGCGCACAAATAGACGTTTGAAAATAACACCACAATTTTACACAGGGCGACCGGTCGATGGGGGGTCCGACCGGTCGACCTTGTGTCCAGCCGGTCGAGCTCAACAAAAGATTGGTACAGGGAGTTCTGTTTCAAGCCATTCTATCCCAGGCACAGGTCGACCCTGGGGCGACCGGTCGACGCCACCGGTTGACACCCAGGTCGACCGGTCGACCTGCTCCATTTTATTCCGTTGCGTTCTCTGTTTCAAAACATATCTCAGGTACGGGTTGCCCTATAGGGCGACCGGTCCAACGCGAAATGGAAGTGTTGTCCAATTTTTATCGAAAATAAAATTCAAGAAATACTCCGAAAAATTAGTAAAAATATTTTAAAACAATCGGGAGTATTTGGACAACATTTGAAATATTGTTTTGGTGTAAAAACCCATTAACACAAAATCATCAAAAGTGTTGTCCAATTTTTGTCGAAAATAATCTTTAAGAAATACTCCGAAAAATTAGTAAAAACATTTTAAATCACTTAGGAGTATTTGGACAACATTTAACAACATTGTTTTGGTGTAAAAATAAAATCATCAAAATCATGATAAAAACATTTATCTAACAAACTCCCCCTTTTTGATGATTACAAACCAAAACAATTTAAAGAGGTCGATTTTGAAAATAAAACAATTTTACCGGTTAAAAATAAACTATCCGTTGTGAGAGACAACATTCCAAGCAATATAATCACAAAGATGGGAGTATAGATTTTCAAAAACATTTTTGCAAAAGCTCCCCCTATAAACATGCACAACAAGAGTAATGTGGAAGCAATCAACCAAAAGCTAAAAGCTCAGCTTTTACATATTGAGCTTAAGAATCAAGAGCTTATAATCTCCCCCTGTCAATAAAACATCATTAGACATGTAAATAAGTCCAAATGGACTAAGTATGATCCACAACTTTTGGCTTTTAATAGCCACATCTTATAGCTTCTTTCTCGAGCTTATTTTAGCTTCTTTGAGCTAATGAGCTTATAACCTGTTTCTCCCCCTTTGGAATCATCAAAAAGAATATTAGCACGATAAAAACATCATATATCCATATCACAGTGCGCAACTTAACCATTTTATCGAGCTATTTGAACATTGAAGCCTATAAACCAAATAAGAGGGAAAAGTTGATCATATGACTTGTAAAAGCTTATAAAAGCTCATTTGATTTGCAAAACATGATCTCTATAAGTATATAAGACATTTGAAATTGAGAGAATCATGTAGGTGATGAATTTTTCATTGAAACGTTTTATCGAACACTTGGCGGGCGTAAAAAATTGAAGAAAATATATATAGCCCTTGTAAATGTAATCAAGCCAAGTTTTTCATCACCAAAAGCAATTTTACAAATATTATCCAACAATAATTAATAAGCTCATCACAAACATATACGAATTTCATCAAGAAATTACATTTAAGCCAAATTCTCAAGGGTTAAACCCAATTGAGATAAAGAAGTAGGATTCTTACCATTTAATCGGTGAGGATGAGCAACAATGATGATAAACGAGCAATATAATCACCAAGACATATAATTTATGCAACAAAACTCATTTGAAGTGAATTGTATGTGAAAATGACAAAGGAGACGAAAAATGAACCAAAAAAGCCAAAATGGCTAAGTGTTAGAATAGAACCGTTTTTATCACAAAAATAGCTATGGGCGACCGGTCGGAGCTGAGGGCGACCGGTCGGCCTCAGCCCAGGCAGCCCACTGGTTCAGTCTGTTTTGCAAAATCCGAAGTTTGAACCAAAAATCCAATTTTTCGCCCCTAAGTTTTAAAACGTGCAAAATGCAACCGTAGACCTCATTCAATATACATTATGCCTAAACAAGCTCGAAATGAGGTAAAATACTCGGTGGTTAATGGTTAAAAACAAATATCCGCAAGTTATCTTTGAGACGGAATTAAACACATCTCAATTTTGTGTTTAAGAAACGCAATCCCTTAAAAATGTAGAATCTCAATATATTAAGTTTGATTATAACAAACCACATTTTGAGAAATTTTTATCACCGGAATTGTTATCCAGAAAAATATAAACGCTTTTAAAGACTATGGATAAGCAAGCCATAATAGGAAGTGCCTTTCAAATATTTGAAAATTTCTTTTATCGGCACTTTAATGAGATTCATTGGGATTGTTTTTAAGTCGAGCATATAGACATAAAGCATAAAAAATATCGAGTCTATGGGAGTAATAAAAGTTAATGAACATACCTCGAATATGTTTGTCAACCGATATGCCTTCCTCAACCTTTGTCAATCTTTACATTGGTTGCCATAGAGGTTGAGATGGTTCTTCCTTCTTCAATGCCTAACTTCTTCAAAGGTTCTATTGTATACTTTGATTGTTAAATATAACCACCTTCTTGGCATTGTTTAACTTGAAGTCCAAGGAAGAAATTGAGCTCCCCCATCATGCTCATCTCAAATTCACCTTGCATCAACTTAGAAAATATCTTGCCTTGTTTTGAACAATGTTGCCTTGATCATCGAGTTTATACCAAAAAATTTCTGCAAAATCTTAACGGGATATATTGCACAAGAGCATGGTAATATCGAATAATATAGACACTGTAACAAGTAACACATACTATGCATTAAAGAAAATCATCGATAGTTCAATAAAAACATGTAAGTTCAAATATGCTTATAGAAAGCTATATATTTGAAAATCTGAGAGCATATAGTCGAGACCTTATTTAAAAGAAGTATTTGAACAAGAGTTTTTGACAAAGCAAATAAGACTAAAGACATGAATATGTGCAATCAAATGCATAATTTTGAGAGAAGGATGAAAATCAAATATTTTATCAAAATAAAGTATAATCCTTTACAAGTCTTGGATAAAACAAGCTTTATCGAATAGTGCCTTTCAAAAATCGAAAAATCCTCTTAATGGCACTTGTACGAAATACTTTGAAATATCTGGAAAAGCAAGCACATAGGCATATGACAAAAATATATCGAATCTATGAGATGAATACCAATGATGAGCGTACCTCGATAATTTATACTTCTCTTGACACATTATGACATAAATAGCCATTGGTGAAGATATATATATCCTACACAATTCTTAAACAAGACTTGCACAAAACAATATGATACAAGTGTAGGCTTAAAGCAATAAGATATATCATTATACCATAAAAATCCATAAGATATAATAAATCACAATAGTCATAGTAAATCCACAAGAGATTTAAAAACATCATGCAAGGTCTCCTTTCCAAAAGATTAAAAATACAAGTATTTATTGAAGACCTTATTTTAAAAATAAATATTTGAAAACTCATTTTGACAATTAAGGCACAAATAAGAACATGCATAATAACAAAATAAAATGCATATTTAAATAGGGAGATACGGTTTACCAATTTCACCATTTCCATGGGTTGTGTCTTTCCCATTGTTGATGATATCTTCCTCTTTGAAAATCATCTTGTTTATGATGGCTTCTCCAATTGCTCCATTTCCAAGGATTGTGTCATTCCCATTGTTGATAGTGTCTTTCTCTTGGAAATTCATTGTGGTGATGTCTTCTCCTTTGATCAAATGAGACGGCCATTTAATGTCTTCTAGGCGGTATGAATTTTTCTTGATTATTATTCCGCCGGTACCTAATATGACATTGCTTTGTGGTACCCTCAACTGTTTGGGTCCATTGGGATTAGCTTTGAGACTTTTAGGTCTCCAATAATAATTAGAGCTATTTCTAGCCCGACAAGTATTAGCCGTATGACCCTTTTTACCACAATAAAAACAAGTAGTAATTCTAGGAGAATAAAGACCAACATGCATAGAGACTTGATTCTTTTTCATATGATTGACAACATTAGGCTTATGATCAAGTTCTAGTTTCAAATTATCACAACTATGAACATCAACAATTTTGGTCATTTTATCGGTACTCAAGTTGAATTTTAATAAATCCTTTTTTTATGCAATTTATATCCTCAACAAGAGTACTATTTTCTTTTTCAAGGTTTCTAACCTTATCAAGAGTGGTAACTTGAGCATGTGAAAGTGGTTCATAGGAAGTAAATAAACTATCCTTATCATTTTTCAAAACATTGAATTCCTTTTTCAAATATTTGTATGTAACAAGCAAGCTTTGGAATTCATTTTGAAGCTCATCAAAATCATTTTGCAAATCACTATAATCATTTTGTAATTCATTATCATAACAAGTAGAAGGTTTAGAACTTACCTCGTTTTCTTCTTCGAAGCCCACAAGACATCGTTTGTTTTCATCGTCGTCGGAAGTTGTAGGAAGCTCATCCCATGTTGTTGGATTTGATGTTGTATCCAATTGAGAAGTAGATGCTTTTGAGTTACTCCTTTCATTTGCATATACTTCTTCTAATTTTCTCCATACTTCATGTGCCGATTTAATTCCTACAATATAATCATATTCCGAAATGGTAAGTGAACAATACAAAATATTAAGAGCTTTACCGTTTAAGGAGATGATCTTCTTTTCTTCATCATTGAGCTCCTTGAGGACTTTGGAGGTGTGAGGTGTATCTTTCATCGGAATGGATTCTCCATTAATGACCGTGTTCCAAATATCGAACCCACAACCTTGTAGATAGCATTCCATTCTTTCTTTCCAAAATGTATAATTTTTGGAATCAAATAGTGGTGGCTTGTTGGTGGAGGCGCCGATAAGGTAGACTTTATTCGTAGCCGATGATCGTTCCTCTTTACTCGCGATGTGGAACGAGCTTGCCAAAGAGTTTGGCTCTGATACCACTTGTAAGTCCAAACGGCTATGATAATCTAGAGGGGGGTGAATCGATTATCTCCATTTTCTCGATTTAGCCCTCTTTTTCGAATCAAACAAGCCAAGACAATAGTAAAGGTGCGGGAAGTAAATAACACGCGTCGATTTATAGTGGTTCAACCCACCTAGGGCCTAATCCTCTACCACCCCAGTATCTCCGGGATGGATTTCAAAAAGAAAAAAAGATTTTATTAATTACCACAATTAATACAACAACACCTTACAACACCTCTTTTGAGATTACCACAATCTCACTTGAAGATTACCACAATCTTCAACGGCACCTTGTGAAGATGACCACAATCTTTCGACTTGAAGAATACCAAATTCTTCAACACCTCGAAGAGCACCACACTCTTTAATAAGAAGATCACCACAATCTTCTTGCACCTATCACCTAGATCATCCAAGTGTGTTTTTACCATAAGAACACTCACAAGGATATCTTGTGTTGAATGATGACCAACAAATTCAAGATTACAACTCAATAATGAATAATACAAATTTGAGTGCAAGTGTAATCAAGAAATAAAGCCTAGACCTCAAGATGTGAAAGTGATAAGCTAGGCAAATTACAACAAGAATATTAACAATGAAGAACAAATGTGTTTGCTTGAATGTATCTTGTTGTGTTGTAGTATTCCCTCTTGTTGTGTTGCTTCAAATCTTCCTCTATTTATAGGAGATGATTGATCATTGATACATTCAAGAGGTGACTGATTTCTACAAAAAAATGCAATTAAAATCAAGATTATAGCTATTAGAAGTCAACCCCATAATTTAGGGAAAAGTTGTTTGCTGCACAACGGTTAGAATTTTGGTGTCAAACAAAAGGGCGACCGGTCGCGCACAAATAAACGTTTGAAAATAACACCACAATATTACATAGGGCGACCGGTCGATGGGGGGTCCGACCGGTCGACCCTGTGTCCAGCCGGTCGAGCTCAACAAAAGATTGGTCCAAGGAGTTCTGTTTCAAGCCATTCTATCCCGGGCACCGGTCGACCCTGGGGCGACCGGTCGACGCCACCGACCGACCTGCTCCATTTTAATTCCGTTGCGTTCTCTATTTCAAAACATATCTCAGGTACAGGTTGCCCTATAGGGCGACTGGTCCAACGCGAAATGGAAGTATTGTCCAATTTTTATCGGAAATAAAATTCAAGAAATACTCCGAAAAATTAGTAAAAATATTTTAAAACAATCGGGAGTATTTGGACAACATTTGAAATATTGTTTTGATGTAAAAATCCATTAAAACAAAATCATCAAAAGTGTTGTCCAATTTTTGGTGAAAATAATCTTTAAGAAATACTCCGAAAAATTAGTAAAAATATTTTAAATCACTTAGGAGTATTTGGACAACATTTAACAACATTGTTTTGGTGTAAAAACAAAATCATCAAAATCATGATAAAAACATTTATCTAACAGATGCTTTAGAAATGGCCTAGGTCCTTGCTCAAGCAAATGGAAAAGGCCATGCGTAATTTTATTTGGACTGGGGATGTTAACTCTAAAGGTTCGGTGTTGGTCAATTGGAATCGATGCTGCACGCCTCGAGCTAAAGGGGGCTTGGGCGTGAGATCTATTATTGCGACTAATATCGCCTTCCTGATGAAGCTGGGTTGGAAAGTTATGAATTCAGATTCGGTGATTTTCAAAACTCTCAGAAAATGGTATTTGACATCGGACGGTTCGATCTGTAGGTCGTTCATCCCCTCTTCTATTTGGATCGGGATTAGGCTTTGCATTGCGGATTGCTTGGATGATTCTCGTTGGATCCCTGGGTGTAATTCCGAGGTTTTATTCTGGCTTGACAACTAGTTGGGTTATTCTATCGCAGACAAGATTGGTATTCCGCATGAGTAAAGATATTTATTTGGACATCGCATTTCGGAGTACTTCTATGCAGAGTCCTAGCACTTCACCTTCTCATTTGTTGAGACTTACTTGGATCTGGTCCGGATATTGTTCGGGTCCCCATCGCTCCTTCATCGCAGGACAAGAGGGTCTGGTTGAACTCTGATGATGGGAATGTTACCTCGAAAGCAGCGTATTCTCATATTCGCCCCCATTCCCCGGTGGTCCAATGGGGTACTTGGATTTGGTCTCCTCACATTCCGGAACATCGGTCGGTTGTGGCGTGGCGTGCCATCTACAATCGGTTGGCAGTCTTGGACTAATTGCGCCTTAGGGGGAGTTTCATCGGCCCATCAGTCTGTGCTCTTTGTTGTGCCTCCGTTGAATTGGTTGACCATTTGTTTGTCTCTTGTGTCTTTGCAGGGGCTCTTTGGCATTAGATATTTATTCATTTGACGTTCACCTCTTTATGGCTTATAACTTTAATGAATTCCTGGTGTGTTTAATGAATTTTCGTTTTAGTGAGTAGGTTCATTTCTTATGGCGAGTGGTTGTTTTGTCTTGCATCTGGCTCATTTGGCATATCCGGAAGAGTTGACCTTTAACAATAAACTCTGGATGGTGGACGCGACAATCCTTCATCTTCGTGTTCTTATTGTCGAGTCTGCTTCCTTAGATCGGGGCTACATGCACAATGATCAGCAATACCTTTTCATCATTCGTAGACTGTGTGTTCCAGGGCAGGCTAGACAAGCCCCGAAGATTGTGCAAGTTAATTGGTAGCGCTTCGGGGGCACCGGGAAGTTTTACAGCTTCTGGAGTATTCCGGAATTGCAGAGGCTTCTTTTGGGGTTGTTTTGTGGAGCGTTGTGGCGCGGGATATGCGTTTGAGGCTGAGTTAGTGGAAGCAATGTGGGTCGTTCATTATGCATTCACTAAGGGCTGGACACAACTTTGGCTGGAGTCGGATTCTGTTTATGTGGTGAACTTGCTCCATAAGAGATCCATTGAGGTTCCCTGGCGTTCACCTTAGCAAGTGGTCTTATACTCTTCATCTGCTTTCACAAATGGAGCTGGTGGTCTCACATATTTATCGGGAAGGCAATCGAGTGGCAGACATTCTGAGTAACAAGTCGGATACTGGGACTTGGTGGGGCGTCCCGCCTGCGGATATCGTGTAGTTTCTCACAGAGGACTATGTTGGTCAGTCCAATTATAGCTTTGTTACTTAATACATCCGGGATTCTATTTCGATATTTTTGGACGCCTTCATTTCTTTTATGGGGGTTACTCTTTGTCCTACCAAGGGTTTTTCCCACAAGGGTGGGTTTTACCTTGGGAGGTTTTAACGAGGCCCCAACCATTCAGTCATTTGGTCAGCTTGTGACCATTTTGATTTACTTTCGTACTTATTTTCAGGCTTATTTCTTTGGTTACCTGATCAGCCTATGATCAGGATCACACTCTTTTTCATTTTTTATATATATTTCGATTCATTAAAAAAAACTTTTTTATCAAAATTTTATGAAGGATTTGAAATTCTTACAGAAATCCACATTATCAGAACAAGAGATGGGTTTCAAATAAAGGTAGTTGAAATCCAGTCATTTTTCAAATACATTGAATTTGAAATCCCTCAATCCAAACACACCCTAAATGTTGTCAGATCAACCACGGATCATCCTACTACTAAACCAAATAGGGTTTTGACAGATTATGAGAAGCAACTTCGGAAACAGGATTTGAATCACCATCATTATCATTACAGAGTCATCAACATAATGATAGTGTCAACAAAAAAATCAAATTGCTGTACAAAAACTACTTGATTAACACACGCTAAGCAAAAATACCAGTTATAGTCATTTTTAGAGATTTAAAACTCCAATTAAATCTTACAAATAATTAGCCACAAATACAAAAAAAAAGTGAAGAAACCACAGTAAATATCTGAAGAAAGATTGTAAACCAAAAGACATGAATAAATTGAAACCAGAAGCATGTTTCCAGCCAACTAACAAGCACCAGTAAAGGGGGGAGAAATCTCTCTCTCTCTCTCGCACACACACACACACAAACACACACAGAGAGAGAGAGAGAGAGAGAGAGAGAGAGAGAGAGAGAGAGAGAGAGAGAGAGAGAGAGAGAGAGACCAATGCATTGAATAAAGCAGAAAAATTCAGAAAAATGTGAGGTTGGAATCAAGAAATAGCGACTTTAGAAATAAATTCTCATTCCATTACTGTTAATTTATATGTAAATGATTATAATTATCGGTCTTGAGAGAGAGAGAGAGAGAGAGAGAGAGAGAGAGAGAGAGAGAGAGAGAGAGAGAGAGAGAGAGAGAGAGAGAGAGAGAGAGAGAGAGAGAGAGAGAGAGAGAGAGAGAGAGAGAGAGAGAGAGAGAGAGAGAGAGAGACCAATGCATTGAATAAAACAGAAAAATTCAGAAAAATGTTAGGCTGGAAACTTGGAAGCAAGAAATAGAGACTTTACAAATAAATTTGTTTTCCAATGTTGTTAATTTATATGTAAATAAGTCCAAGCTGCCATGTCTTAAAATGTTTGCACCAGAAATGTGCAAAAGGAATACACCAATGGGAAGCACTGAAGCTAGTATCAGGCCCTGAAAAGCTGCAGAGTCATTTAATACGAGGAAGGGTCACCATCACAATGCTGCAAGTCAAGAAAAGACAAGTCAACGAACAAGAAAGTGTCATTTGAAAATAGCTTATCTCTTCAACGGGCAAATTTTCCATTGAGCACTATAAAAGGATGAGGAAGCAAGAGAGAGAAGTACGAATTACACACGAGAGATCAAACATTCTAAGCAACTGAAAGCAAGCAATACCTGCAAATATTCTCTCAAGCATATCAAGAAATTCCTCAATCCTAAAACTCGAAGGAACTCGATCCAACACACTTTGTGAAGGAAAGAATACTTCAACCAGTTGAAGAGGTAAAAATTTTAAGAACGAAAAGGGGTCTACTCTCCAAGTTTGTAGGAGTTGTAGTAAGGTTCAAGGTCGAACCAGAAGTTTCAAGCTCGTTAGAAGGCTGTGTGATCAATTCTATGGGTTTGAAGGGAGCTAAAGTAGCAAGACAGTTGTCTTGTGAAGAAGCTGAGTCGAAGGAGGAGCCAACTGTGTGATCAAGGCTATCTGTAGACTGAAGAACTACTTTGTAACCTGATCTGTTACCTAGTGGATTCCTACAGGAGTTGGAGAAGAGTGGATTAGAGGAATTACCCCATCCTCGAACCACTATAAAATTTACCTGTGTCATTTACTTATAGCACTTTACTTTCTTGCGTACGTTTATATTTGGTGTTAAGTTAAATTGCCAACCCCACTGATAATAACATTGGAAAAAAATTGTTAAAAATGTGTTTAGAATTTATAAGGGTGTTAAGTCTTCCACTGTATAAAACCAAATCTACTAAAAAGCTAAGTGTTAGCTGACGTAGCTAAGTTATACTATCAACAGCTCAGTCGAGTTTGTTGAGTGGGTAACTTTGCTGAAGTAAGCCAACCTAGTTGTCCCGCAAGGATTTAGCTGATTTGAGTCAACTATGTTGAAATATTTTAAAAGGACTAAAAAAAATTGTAAGGTTTATTTGAGCCCCCCCCCTAAACCTTACATCAGACCCCTTGGGACCTAAAAGTGGTGTCAAAGCGGTTGGTTCATTGAGCTTTCCGCACTGGTTATTGAACTAGATCTCAATCTTTTTCAAAACATATAACACGTGTGTTTTCAAAGTTTTTCATTTCAAAAGCAAGGTTATTATCATGGAAGCCAATCTAACTCGTATGCTAATGTTTATTGTGGAAGAGTTTGATGACTTGAAAATTCGGCATGCAGGCTCACCTATCGCCTTTACAAGATGAAATGTGGCTTGTGATAGAAGATGGGCCACTACAAATATTAAAGGTTAATCTGGCATGTAAGAAGAGTACCTCCGGTGAAGGAGAGGATCTTTGCAGCGTGAGCTGACCGACCATGGTTGAGAAACCTCATTGTGAATGGACAAATGAAGATAGAAAGAGATACAACCTAGACAATGTTTCCAAGGATATTATCTACAAGATATTGGACAAGGTTATGTTCAATAAAGTCAAGTCATGCAAATCAACCAAAGAAATCTGGGATAAGCTAACCCTGATTTGTGAATGATCTGAACAGATAAAAGAAAACAAACTAACAGTTGCTGTTCAAAAATTTGAAAAATTTAAAATTCTTGCATGTGAAAGTCTGGATCAGCTGGATATCAGATTCACAGAGATCACAAATGAGCTTTCAACTCTTAGGAAGGAGTACACTCAAAAGTAGATGTGCATGAAGATTCTAAGAGCCCTCCCAGCTGAATGGGAAATGAAGGTCATGGCCCTGAGATACTCCATGGACCTCTCAAAAACATCAAATCATGAGATGTTCTCAGATCTCAAAGTCTATGAGTTTGAGCTGAGAAGAAAAAAATAAGAGGAGACAATAATACCCAAGATAGTTGCACTATTGGCCAGTGAAGGGAAGAAAACTGAGCCAAAGGAGACCATAGACAAGAAGGAAATTGCTCTCATGGTAAAGAGGTTCAACAAGTTCTTAAACAAGAACTATAAAAGAAACAAGTGTGAGACCTCCACGAGACATTCAACACATTCCAAAGCAAGGGAGGACATGCCACCCAAAAAAGCTGAACATCAAAGAGCTGACTATTAGAGAGCTGAAAACCTGTGTTGGAATTGCAGACAACCAGGACACTTTGCTGTTGACTGTTCCTATCCACGAATCAACAAATACATGAATGAAGATGATAGAAAGGTCTTCAGAGAAAGAAGACATGTAAAGAAGAAAGTCATGTTGGCTGCTGAGACTACTCAGCCAACCAAGTGCAAGGAAGCAACAGACGCAGATAGTCGTGAAGCAGACTACTCAAGTGATACTGAGGAAGAGGCTATGATCTGCCTCATGGCCAAAGAACAAGATTCAAAAGATCAAGAAAATGAGGTACAATCTAACTCATCTAATTCAGATTCTAGTGATATTTGGAGGAAATCTGGTACATGGATAGTGGCTGTTCCAGACATATGACAGAGAACAAGAAAAATCTATCAAAATTCAAGGAAATAAAAGGTGCAAAAGTCATATTTGGAGGAAATAAAGCTCCAGGGGAAATCAAAGGCACATGATGCATAAAGAAAAATGGACTGGAGATCACAGATGTTGTATATGTTGAAGGTCTCAACTTCAATCAACTAAGTATCAGCCAACTTTGTGACAAAGGCTACAATGTGGGATTCAACATGGGAGTTTGCCAGACCATGGATGCTGAATCAAATGAAATTGTGCTACAAGGAACAAGGCAGAAGAACATGTATGTAGTGGATTGGTCAACTGCTACACCAAGCACATGTCTGCTTGCCCACCAAATTGTTATTGGTACTAAGTGGGTATTCAGAAACAAGATGAATGAGGAAGGATCTGTTGTTAGAAACAAAGCAAGATTGGTAGCCAAAGGGTATTGGCAAGAGGAAGGTATAGATTTTGATGAAATCTTTGTTCCTGTTGCTAGATTGGAAGCAATAAGGATGTTTCTTGCTTATGCCGCACATAAGAACTTCCTTGTATATCAAATGGATGTGAAGAGCGCATTTCTGAATGGACTTTTAGAGGAAGAGGTCTATGTTGAAAAACCTCCAGGTTTGAGCAGAAAACTATTGGAGCTAAGGTCTACAAGCTCAAGAAAGCATTGTATAGATTGTAACAAGTACCAAGAGCATTGTATGACACATTGTCTTAATTTCTAGTTGACAATGGATTCACCAAAGGCAATGTTGACAGAACACGCTTCAGAATTCAAGATGGAGAGAGTATATTGCTTGTTCAAATATATGTGGATGATATCATCTTTGGATCCACAAACAAAGAGCTGTGTGACAAATTCTCAAACCTCATGCAATGGAAGTTTTAAATGAGTATGATGGGAGAGCTGAATTTCTTTTTAGGACTTCAAGTCGAGCAATTGAAGGATGGAACCTTCATAAGTCAAACCAAGTATACCAGAGACTTGATGAAGAAATTTGGTATGGAAGAAAAGTCATCAGTGAAGATACCTATGAACACTTCAATCAAGATGGATATGGATGCAGATGGCAAAGTTGTTGATCAAACTAGATATAAAGCCCTCATTGGATCATTGCTCTTTTAAACAACAAGTAGGCCAGACATCACCTTTGATGTAGGTGTATGTGCTAGATTCCAATCTGCACCAAAAGAGAGTCACATGACTACAACTAAGAGAATCCTAAGATACTTGAAGGGATGCCAAGAAGTTGGCTTATGGTATCCCAAGGAAGGAGGATTCAAGCTTATAGCCTACTCAGACTCAGACTATGCTGGATGTAGAGTGGACAAGAAGAGTACATCAGGTACTTGTCAAATACATGGAAATAGATTCGTTTCTTGGTTCAGCAAGAAACAAAACTCAATAGCTACATCCACAAATGTAGAGTACATAGGCTGCCGCAAAATCAAGTTGTGCCCAAGTTCTCTCGGACGAGACAACAACGAGAGACTATGATATAGAAGAAAGAGAAATTTCAATTATGTGTGATAACACTAGTGCTATTGCAATTACTCGGAAATCGATGTGCACTCAAGAACAAAGCACATTGATGCCATATATCATTTTATAAGAGATCATGTTGAGAAGAAAGACATCACCTTGGAATACATCTCAACTGATAAGCAGTTAGCTGATATATTCACAAAACCTCTATGTGAATCGAGATTTGAAGATCTTAAGAATGAGCTAGGATTAATTGAGCTGACTTAGGACACTCAGAAGGCTCAATCAGCAGAGACAAGAAAGTGAGAGAGAAAATAAGCAAGGTTCACATTTCAGATAATTGAAGATGTTAGAGAACGAGTAAGAACCAAATACAGAACCCAACATGAATCCATGTTCACTTGTTTCATTTGCCATATTAAGCCTAAAGATGTGTCACAAGCATTGGATGACACACATTGGATTCTATCTATGCAAAAGGAGCTGAATCTATTTGAGAGAAATAAGGTTTGGGAATTGGTTCAAAGGTCTACCCACCAAAATGTTATTGGTACTAAATGGTATTTAGAAACAAGATAAATGAAGAGGGATCTGTAGTGAGAAACAACGAAAGATTGGTAGCCAAAGGGTATTGCCAAGAAGAAGGCATAGATTTTGATGAAACATTTGTCCCTGTTGCAAGATTGGAAGCTATAAGGATGTTTCTTGCTTATGTTGCACACAAGAACTTCACTGTCTCTCAAATGGATGTGAAGAGTATATTTTTGAATGGACTTTTGGAATAAAAGGTCTATGTGGAGCAACCTCCAGGTTTTGAGCAGAAAACTATTGGAGATAAAGTCGACAAGATGAAAAAGGCATTATATGGTTTAAAACAAGCACCAAGGGCGTAGTATGACACATTGTCTCAATTTCTCATTGATAATAGAGTCACCAAAGGCAAGGTTAATAGGACACTCTTCATAATTCAAGATGGGGAGAGTATATTGCTTGTTCAAATTTATGTGGATGACATTATCTTTGGATCCACAAACAAAGAGCTGTGTGACAAATTATCAAATCTCATGCAAGAGAAATTTGAGATGAGTATGATGGGAGAGCTGACTTTCATTCTAGGTCTTCAAGTCAAGCAAATGAAGGGTGGAAACTTCATAAGTCAAACCAAATATACCAGAGATTTAATGAAGAAATATGGTATGGAAGAGAAGTTATCAGTGAAGATTCCAATGAATACTTAAGTCAAGATGGACATGGACGCAAAAGGCAAAACTGTTGATCAAACAAAATATAGAGCTCTCATTGGATCTTTGCTCTATTTGACAACAAGAAGGCCAGACATCACCTTTGCTGTAGGTCCCAAGGGGTGTGAGTAAGGTTTAGAAGGGGGGGTTGAATAAACCTTACCAACTTTTCAATTTTAGTTCTTTTTAAAATAATACAAAGTTAGATACACAGCTAAGTCCATGAGGGACAGCTAAGTTAGTTAACCAGCAGAGTTAGCCACTCAACAGACTCAATTGAGCTGTTGATAGAATAACTCAGTTGTTTAGTCTAAACCTTAACTTGGCTGTAATGAGATTTTCAATGGAAGACTTAACACCCTTGAATTTACTTTAAGTTTGTTTTAACACTTGGATTTAGCACTTTGTTAATTATCGGTTGGAATGCAAATTATCAACAAATATAAAGTAATATGCGAAAATAAAATGCTCAAATGAAAATGACACAATAATTTTTATAGAGGTTCGAGATGAGGTAATTCTTCTAATCATCTCTTCTCCAACTCTGGAGGAATCCACTAAGTATTGATCGAGTACAAAGTGGTTATCGGTCCAAATACAAGTCTTGATCACACAACCGGTGACTTGATCCTTTGGGACTCGGTGTGGAGATGCTTTGGTCACACACTAGCTTCTCGTCCGACTCGACTTCTTCACATGGCGTCGCGCTTGCTACTTTACTCACTTGCTCAAGCTTCTTGGATTTGATCACAAAGCCCTCCAATGACTTAAGACTGGTTCGACCTTGAACCTTTCTACAATCCTCCTTGGAATGTAGACCCCTTTTGATTCTTCAAAAGTTTCCTCTTCAACAGTTTGAAGTTGTCTTTCCTTCACAGCTTGGTGTTGGATCGATTTGCTTCGAAGTTTAGGCTTGAGGATTTGCTTGAATAACTTGAGAATATTTTTGTAGGTTACAACTCGAATAATAGCTTGAATGTTCGTGGTTCAGGTTACCTTCTCTCAAAGTGATTCCTCCGCCTTTTATAGCGAACTTTCAAAAATCCGCCCATTGAAAAGATAGGCTGATTTTTAAAAGTCACTTGTGTTCGTTGGCTTGTCTTGTTGCTGTCCTTGATGTTGACATTTCCTCGGATTAAATGTCTTGCAGCCTTCCAGGTTCTGACACAAGGTGCAGTGTTTCCCATTGGTTTATTCCTTTTGCACGCTTTTGGGGCTGAGCACTTTAAGACATGGCAGCATGGAAGTATTACTTGTTTAGGTAATATTCTTGACTTCTAAACGGATTCTTTTCGATTGTCTTGACTTGCCTTTTTTCCCCGTGCGACTTGAGTCTGCTCCAATGATTGAAAAACTCATCATCACTTCAACTTGACTTGGCTTCTTGAGTTGACTTGACACTTCACAAAATGTATCCGGTGATACTCCTTCGATCGAGTTCTTAACTTATCCTTCTTGCCATACTCACCGCTTCCACGGTGAGTCTTCATTTTAGACTTGATTGACTTCTTGCATATCCAGGCATAGCCGACTTGACTCACTCGTACAACCCTATCTATTACAATGCAAATTACAAGGAAAATGGGGTGCCAACTTTCTAGTCTAAGTTTTACATGGCATTCATCAAAATCTAATAAACAAATTTCCCAACAATTTCCCCCTTTTTGATGATGCCAAAACTTAAAACATACATTCAAAATGTAAATAGCAAAGATACATACAGACAATGTAGAAACATAGAATGTATGCGTAGAATCGATCTTTTTATTGATCATAACATTCTTGTCCTTTACACAATTTTACAAGGTGTATCGAGCAAACATGGCATTCTATATCTACGCAAGAATATAGAAATTATAGATTCTTATTCAATGTACAGAAGACTTACATACATATGCATTTACAATAGTAAAATACATGAAGGGGTGGACAACAAAACTTCATCGCCTTCTCTGCCTCCTTCTTTCCTCTTCAGCTCTGTCGTCTTCGATCTATTTCTCTTTTTTTTCTTCTTCAATTTCTTTCTTTTTCTCATAAGCTCTTCTCGGCGACTTCATCTTTTCTTTTCCTTTCTTGTCTCTCTTCCCACAAATTTGAGTTTGTCTTCTATTTTCTTCTTCGATTCTCTTTACATATTCAACATTGTTCCCGGCCACTTGCATGTTGGCTACTTCACAAACCCACCCAATATAGATCCCTCATTTCTTACCTGGATCTATATATTCGATGTTTTTCGGTAGAGGTCTAGGTTTGAAACCTCTTCCTCCACTCGCTTCTTCCTCTTTCTCTAGGCGTGTATTGTCTTTGGGGCCTTCTTCTTCCCAATAGAGTGACCAGTGAGTATTGCTGAGTCTCTTGCCTATCGCCTTCTTCGCACAGCTTGAGCCCTTTTTCCCAATACAAGTCCCAGGCTTGGGCCATGGTCATGTTCTCGAAGTATCCCTCGGATGCGAGCATCTTGAATTCATCAACAGATCTAGGCTCGGTTCCGACGTCTGAAATGGCATTTGTGTCTCTTCCTCCGGAATGCCTCCGTCTTTGTTTTAGTATGTTCATCGCAAGGGCATTTATTTTTCTTTCAATCTCCGTCATCTCTACTTCTTCTACTATTTTCCTCTTTTTCGAGACATGGGCACATCGAGTGTTGGAGCGCGCGAGTCATTGGGAGTTTCTTTGATGATGTCACCAGTGTGACAAGTCCTTGTTGAGGGGTTCTAGCAACCATTAAAGTCATGTCTTTCGAACCTTCCCCCTCAACTGATTTTCCCTTTTCTTTCTTCTGCTCTTCATTGTCTTCTCCTTCATAGTTGCGTCCTTCTTCTCAGCAGACCCTTTCAACGTCTTTAGGTATTCCTCTTCCCCCTTTTTGGCATCATCAAAGGAGAGAGGAACCTCGAGAACATACCAACAAGCATAAAATCTAGGCGGTGATAGGCCGAGTTCTGCTGGATTCTCTGTGGAGTATCTTTGCTCGAAATTCTGAGCGAGTGGCTTTTGATTCGGCTGTCACCAACTCCATTTCAGCCATAAGAAGGCTGAATTTTGCATTCATGTTTTCCTCCATGCGCAGAAGTTCTTTGCGATGAAATTCTCGCAGCAGTTCCATTTCCGTGGTATGAGAGGCATGCATCCTATCAATATTTTCTTGCATCCTCTTCTTCATGTCAACATTATCAGCGCTCCAGATTAGCATCTTATTGTACAATGCTTTGAAGTATCGAACCTGTTCCACACGCATTGTCTGCTGCTGTTGCCACTATTCCCTGATTCTGACCACTATTCCACGCAGATCGGCTGTAAGATTTGCATCTCTATTATCCAGCCGCATATCCAATGAGGCCTGGTGCCTTTCCATCTTCTCTATCTCCGCAAATATTGCCTTGAAGACTTCTCGAACCTCAGCTGTCACCTCTGTCTCAGCTGGCGGCCAAGCAACATCAAAATCAAAATCTGCTCGGACGATGGTATCTGTGGGAATGACTGGATCAGGTTTATGGAAACGTCGTTGATCTCTAGTTGATTCTTCATCAAGATCAGGAAGCTCTAGTGAGAAAGGGAATGTTTGTTCAAATGCATCATCACTGACATAGGGAATCTATTCAACTGTGACTTGTGGCCGTGATGTGCCGGTTGAGTCGAATCTGCGATTGGGAGCCTCGTGATTCAATGATTCAAACTGGGTCTTTTGTGGTATGGACCACTGGTGAGCCTCATTGTCTCAACACTTCATCGGTCTCAAATTGGTTTTTCCATTTGAGTTATCTATTCTTCGCCAGACGATGGCGTCATCGGAAGATGATGAGATTTCTAGCGGTGGCTCATCATCGAAAGTGAATGTTTGACAAGTGGCTTTGAGATCTGACTTACTCGTGCTTAGGAGAACATCCTCAGTTGAGTCTTTTGGATTCGCAATGGGGGATGACTCAGCTTCATCTTCACCTTCAGATCCCAGAAAAGTTACATCAGGGTTATCCTGGGAATCATGAAGTGCACTTATCTCCTTCTCAGATGCATCGATGATAACAGGAGGGATGTTATGTGCTTTCGCCTCTTTACCCGGGAAGTATCAACCTCCCGTAGGCCTTGATACCTCTGCGCCTCTCAACTACGGCAAGGCCTTGGACATTCCCTTGACGCACTCGGATGTCTTAGGGTCTTCTATGGTGACATCCACAGGAGTCTCAACTCCATGGATTGCACTTTCATTGCCCAGACTGTTAACTCCCAGGGCAGATCCATCCTGTGCCTCGACCGCATCGGCGGCGTCCTCGGCTGCAGAGCGATTGGAACTTCACCGAGATAGTCTCACCTATCCGAGCTTAAAGGTGACAACTTGTTTGTGTTTCTTTTGTTTTTCCTTCTCCACTTCGCCTCCTAGATTCGTTGTGGAGTCATCTGCAACAACCTCCAGGACCTAGGCTGCGGTGGAAGGAGTTTCCCCCTAAGGCACACCACCGGTGAGTGACTTGGATTAGGGTCACTCTTCTCCAAACTCCCGGCTATTTCTGTGAGTGTTCGGCCGTTGAGGCGGTGGTAAAACACCTTCGAGGGGGTAGGCTCGACTTGGGTCCCCAAGTTCCCGGTTTCATCGCCAAGTCCCTAGATCCATTCTCTGCGAGTGGTGGGGAAGTGGTTGCAGCAATAACAGTAGCAATTTGGTGCACCACTCCCAATGGGTCAATTTCCAGCTGAGATTTGGAAGACTCCCCTGGTCCTTCCATCAGCTGTTGCTCATGCATCATTCTGGATTCCCGCATGGCTTGCTTCGTTTCTAGTTTTTCGATCGGCCCGGGTCCGAGTCCTCATTACTTTCTCGAGTATGTCAAGATGAGGATGAGTATGATCAGTGGTTCCAGTGAGAGGACAAACGCTGGCTTTCTGACGAGCTTTAGCTTCCTCTGCCAATCTCTCCTTCTCCTTATCTTTGAAGATCTGCAAGATAACTATGCGATTCTCTTCATCGATGATTGGACCACTTGGGTCAATCCAGGACATTCATCGATTCTTTCTCTTCTTCAATGAATTCAAGTCTTTGGAACTGTTCCCTTGCGCGACTTAGCTTCCATTTCCTCCATTCTCGCATTTAGGCGATTTTGGATGTCCGGATATGGTGGAGATAGCATGATCAAATCATCATCATCATCTTCTGTTGTACTTCTTTTTCTCGGGGAATGGAGGGTAGCGAGATCTGCCGCTCTTCACCCTCGCGCGTCTGTCGCGGCGGAGACATAGTCTTGTCGACAGGAGACTTAGCTATCTCACCAATTACATTACTTGCTCCTCGGTTGTTCTATCCACGGTGGTCTTCGACTTCCTCTGGCGATCGGCCTAGCGAGACTTGGCGGTTTCATCAATAATCTCTGGAGACTCTACTTCTCCAAATGTTTTTTGCGATCTATTCGGTGAGTGGCGGACTCAACTGTTTTTTCTCATGCTCAACGACGCTTGAAGAGTCTTCTTTTTTTGTCCTCACCGAGAGAATTTACGTTCGGATACGATTTCTTGAGTCCTGGGTGGCAGGGGCCGGTGCTACTTTCATTTTCTGAGGAGCTGGCTTTCTTGGATTGTCAGTCCTCTTCTTCTTGACAACTGGAGAAGGTATTTGAGGTTTCTTCTCAGCTGCGGCTGCAGGGGCAGGTGAAGTTGTTTTCTTTTTTCATTCTTTGGCGCAACAATCTTCTTTCAGTGCGGGGGGGCAGCTTTCTTCTTGGGAGGGGAGACAACAACTGTTTTCTCAGGGTCAGCTGATTCCCCCTCACTGATATCCGCTCTCTTGGCATAAGCTCTCTTCTGAGCTCCGGAAAGATTTGATCGGAACATTTTCTTATTGACATGGAATGCCTTTCCATGTCGGAGTGGAACTCCTTTCACCCCTATCAACCAGCCAATCACAAGGCATATCCCAAGGATCCTCCAAAAGACCCATCTTCCTTGAAAAATTTATTTCCAACATTTTGGCAGAGTCTGCTGTATACAAACTCAGCCCAATTTACCTTTTTCTCCTCCATGATCGCAACCATCACAATCAGCTTAGTTTTGGAAAGCTGATTAAAGCTTCCAAATTCGATGTCTACACACTTGGCAACAATGTCCAACAACTTGTCGTAATCTTCCTTCAACAGCTTCTTGTCAGCTGTGTAGACAACCTTCGCAGCACATTCAGGTTTACATCAGCCTCATAGATCTCCGGCACTCCTTCCGACGGCATCAAACAATCCTCCGCTAGATCTTCAGCAGTGATTGTAAACTCATTTCCGTGAACAGACGACTTGATGCCCTCGTCGTGGACTTCAACATTCACGTAGAACTGGGCGACCTCTTCCACATACGTCATCTGAAACTCCATCGTGAGAAAGGGTTTCAGTCCAGATTTCTATACTTTCTCAGCTATCTTCTTCACAAGGGTTTCATCAAACCCCTGTTTGGTCATCCCTTCGAAATCCACGGTTGAACCAATGTGGATTGGCTTTCCCAACTTAGTGAAATCATAAGTAGTTGCCATTTCAGTGTTTTACCGAACGATTTTTGAGAAACTTGCTTTGAAGATTGATAGGGTTTCGAGAGAAAAATATAGTCTTCGCTTTTGGAGAGATGAACAGTTTTGGTGTAGTGTAAGAGAGAAGCTGAACAAAATTGTATATGTACGGGTTATGAAAGGTCGTGCATACGGTTTTTGAAATTTGATCGAGATCAATGGCTCAGATTTAGCATGCCGATTAGCATTTAATTGCTCGCATTTAATGCGGCAACATTTATATCCAATCATAAGCTTTGTCGTGCCGCTTTTGACTGTACCTGCAATTACTACGCTGACGTCATCCTTAAAACATTCCCACTTATTAAAAACAACTGCGTTTTTGTCACTTAGCTCATAAATGACCCAGCTTACTCTTTAGCTGATTCAACTCTTCTTCTCTATGTTCATATAGTGACTCAGCTGTCAGCTAACTCGATACAGCTGACCTTCCGATATGGCTAATTTACTCAGCTGATTCACGAGCTTAGCTCTATTTTCATCTTTTCTCGTTCCATCTCTTCTCCTTGAGTCTTCTGAGTGTCAACTCAGCTCAATTAACCCTAGCTCATGCTTGAGTTTTTCAAATCTTGATTCACATAATGGCTTTGTGAATATGTCATTCTTGTTTATCGGTTGAGATGTATTCCAAGGTGATGTCTTTCTTTTTAACATGATCTCTTATGAAATGATATCGACATCAATGTGCTTTGTTCTTGAATGCAACACATGATTTTTGAGTGATTGCAATAGCACTTGTGTTATCACACATAATTGGAATCTCTTTTTCTTCAACATCATAATCTCTCAAATTTGTTGTCTCATCCATAAGACTTGGGCTGCAAACAATTTGCCCCTATGACTATGTACTCGGCCGGTGTGGATGTAGCTATTGAGTTTTGCTTCTTGCTAAACCAGGAAACCAATCTGTTTCCAAGCATTTGACATGTGCCTAAAGTGCTCTTTCTGTCAACTCTACATCCAGCATAGTCAGAGTCTAAGTAACCAATAAGCTTGAATCCACCTTCCTTTGGATACCATAAGCCGACTTCCTGACATCCCTTCAAATATCTTAGGATTCTCTTACCTGCAGTCATATGGCTTTCTTTTGGTGCATATTGAAATCTTGCACATACACCTACAGCAAAGGTGATGTCTGGCCTACTTGCTGTTAAATAGAGCAATGATCCAATAAGTGCTCTGTATCTGGTTTGATCCACAGGCTTACCATCTGCATCCATATCCATCTTGACTGATGTATTCATTGGTATTTTCACATAAGATTTCTCTTCCATACCAAATTTCTTCATTAAATCTCTGGTGTACTTTGTTTGACTTATGAAGGTTCCATCCTTCAGCTGTTTAACTTGAAGTCCTAGAAAGAATGTCAGCTCTCCCATCATGCTTATCTCAAATTTGCCTTGCATGAGGTTTGAGAACTTATCACACAACTCTTTGTTTGTGGATCCAAAAATAATGTCATCCACATATATTTGAACAAGCAGTATACTCTCTCCATCTTGAATTCTGAAGAGTGTTCTGTCCACTTTGCCTTTGGTGAATCCATTATCATTGCAATTGAGATAATGTATCATACCATGCTCTAGGTGCTTGTTTCAATCCATATAGAGCTTTCTTGAGCTTGTACACTTTATCTCCAAGAGTCTTCTGCTCAAATCCTGGAGGTTGTTCAACATAGACTTCTTCTTCCAATAATTCATTCAAGAATGCACTTTTCACATCCATTTGATATACAATGAAGTTCTTGTGTGCAGCATAGGCAAGAAACATCCTTATTGCTTCTAATCTAGCAACAGGAGCAAATGTTTCATCAAAATCTATACCTTCTTCTTGGCAATACCCTTTGGCTACCAATTTTGCTTTGTTTCTTACCACAGAACCTTCTTCATTCATCTTGTTTCTGAAAACCCATTTTGTGCCAATAACATTTTGATGGGTTGGTCTTTGAACCAATTCCCATACTTTGTTTCTTTCAAACTGATTCAGCTCTTCTTGCATGGCCTGAATCCAATGTGTGTCATCCAATGCTTGAGTCACATCTTTAGGTTCTATTTGGGAGATAAACGAGTGAACATTGCTTCTTGTTGAGCTCTGGATCTGGTTCTTACACCATCTCTTACATCTCTAATGACTAGCTCTGGTGGATGGTCTCTCAGCCATCTCACGTCAGGTTGGAGTAAGTCAGCTGGGTTCACTCGTCTTGCAGCTGTGTTATCTTGAGCAGCTCTCTCGTCATCACTTAGATGCATATTTTCCAGCTGTCTTTGAGATTCAGCTATTTCATCTTCACCTTGATTGATCACTCCAGTTTCAGCTTCAACATAAGGACTCTTCTGCACAGTTGGCTGATTCAGCTTATCAGCTAACTCCTCAAAGTCTTCTCCATTTACATTAGGTTCATCAAAAACCACATGGATAGACTCTTCTGTGACCATAGTCCTTTTGTTCAGCACTCTATAGGCTTTGGTTTCAGCTGAGTATCCCAAGAAAATACCTTCATCAACTTTAGCATCAAAAACCTTTAGATTATCCTTGCCATTGTTGTGGATGAAGAATTTACATCCAAATATTTTAAAATATGCAACATTTGGCTTTCTCCCTGTCCAAATCTCATATGGAGTCTTTGTCAGCTGTCTATTTATCATGCATCTATTTTGAGTATAGCATGCAGTGTTTATTGCTTCAGCCTAAAATCTTTTAGGCAGACCCTTTAGCTAACATGGTCCTTCTTTGCTTCCTTGAGTTCTATTTCTTCTTTTTCGCAACTCCATTCTCACGGGAGTCCTTGCAGAGATAATTCGTGAGCAATACCATTTTCAATACGATCTTGAGTTATTATTCCATTGACAAACTCAGTTCCTCTATCATATCTTATCTTTATAATGGTTTGACTCTTCTCATTTTGAACTCTTTTCATCAATTGAGGTAACTTCTGCAAAATTTCCTTTTTTTTACACATGAAGATTGTCCATGTATATCTTGAATAATCATCCACCACTACTAGAGTGTATTTCTTTCCACTTATGCTGGCTGGCTCAACTGGACCAAATAGATCCACATGTAATAGATGCAAAATCCTTGTTGAAGATGGACTTGACTTTTCTTTGAATGATGATTTGATCTGCTTTCCCATCTGGCATGCATCACAAACACTTTCCTTCTTATATACTAAGTCCGGCGCAGTCCTTCTAGAGATTACTCCTTGCAAGCTTGTTAATTGTCTTGAAATTCAGGTGACTCGACTTCTTGTGGCACAACCAACTTGATTTGTACTCTTTGCTAGCGACAAGTGCTTGGTGTGGCATCGACCAATCTACCACATACATGTTCTTTTATGCGGATCCTTGCAACACTACTTCATTTGATTCAGTGTCTTTGATTTGGCATACTCCCATATTGAATCCAACATTATAGCCCTTATCACAGAGTTGGCTGATGCTTAACAAATTGAAGTTGAGGCCTTCAACGTATGCAACATCTGTGATTTCTAATCCATTTTTCTTGATGGATCCAGTGCCTTTAATTTCCCCTGGAGCTTCATTTCCTCCAAATATGACTTTTGAACCTCTAATCTCCTTGAACTTTGACATATTTTTCTTGTTTCCTGTCATGTGTCTAGAACAACCACTATCCATGTACCAGGTTCCTTGGCACTCATTTGTTCCTTGAACCCGCAATCAAGGAAATTAGTTTTTAGTACCCATACTTGCCTGGTCTGAGGGGTTAGTATCTTGTAAGATGAACCAACCAACCTATAGCCAAATGACTTGACTCTAAGAGGTTGCCATCTATCTCGCCATAATCATAATCCACTTTGGCAAATTGTTTGGGGGTTTTAGGTTCATACAAGTGTCTCTTTTTTGTTTGCATGCTGTGTGTGTGTTTTTAGCAATTGCCTTCTTTGGGTAATTGTGATATCTCTGAGTGTAGTGCTTGGGTGCATATGTGTCTTGATAATAACTCTTTTGACTTTGGAATGACCTTTCTGAGTTCTAAGCCTTTGCCATTTAGGCTTGTATTCCATTGGTCTTGGCTGATATTTCACATTATTCCAATTAGCTTGACTTGGGTAGTTTCTACCATTCCCATCATTTGTGTTCCTTTGACAGAACTTCTGGGGATTTTGGTAGCTCTGTTTCTTCTTCATAAAGTACTTCCTGTTTGGAGTTTGCTGAGGAACTCTGCTGGATTTCTTCTTACCTGTCCTCTCAGCATACTCAGCTGTTTTCCTTTTCCTTTATATCCAAGGCCAGTTTGTTTGTGATTGTGCTTTGGAATGAATTTGTGTGCAACATTTGGTGTATTGGCTTTTGAGATGCTTCATTACTTGAAGATCCTTTTTCCAAGATCACTCTTGAGTTTGATCACACAAAGGAATTGAATCATATGCCTGTCTTGTCTCCACATTCTTTTTGGCTCATAATAAGGTCATCCAATGATTTAGATGCCTTTGTGAATGAAGCAATCACATTTTTGAGATCATTTTGTCTCTTTTCTATAGCAGCTATCTCTGTTATTAGTTTAGCATTTTCAACCTTCAACTCTTTGTTCTCATCAGCTATGTGACTTAGAGTACTCAGGTCTTTAGTCAATTGTGAGTTTTGGCTTTTGAGCTGGCTGTTTTCCTCATTTAATAGTGTGTGTGAGGATTTAATGTGCTCAAAGTCTTTTATCATTTTGCCTAATGAATCATAAAGATCAATGGGTGATGAAGTGTGTGTGTCACAATCACTATCACTAGAATCTGAATGACATGAGTTAGAGTGTACCTCATCTTCTTGGTCATGTTGATCCTGTTCTTTGGCCATTAGAAAGATCATGGCTTCTTCTTCTTGAGAATCACAAGACAACTCGAAAAGTCAAGAACAATTCATACGAGAAAGTGGCAACTCCAAGGATCGCAACAAGACAAGCCAACGACCACAAGTGACTTTCAAAAATAAGCCTATCTCTTCAACGGGCGATTTTTGAAAGATCACTATAAAAGGCTGATGAATAACTCTGAGAGAAGGTTACCTTGACTATCTGAACCACGAACATTTCTAGAAAACATTTGAACTGTAACCTAAAATATCCTCAAATCATTCAAGATTAATCCTCAAGCCTACACTACGAAGAAAATCAATCCATCACTCACCCGAAGGAAAGATAGCTTCAATCGATTGAAGAGGAAACCTTTGAAGAAAAGGGGTCTACATTCCACGGAGGATTGTAGGAAGGTTCAAGGTCGAACCAGTCTCGAGTTTTTTTTGGAGGGCTTCGTGATCAAATCCAAAGAGCTTGAGCAAGTGAGCTGTAGTAGCAAGGCAGCTGCCCTGTGAAGAAGCTGAGTCGCACGAGAAGCCACAAGCGTGACCAAGGCATCTCGGACTAAGTCCCAAAGGATCAAGTCACCGTGTGATCAAGACTTGTATCCGGGACCATTACCACTGTATCTTGATCAATACTTAGTGGATTCCACCAGAGTTGGAGAAGAGAGGAGTAGAAGAATTACCCCATCTTGAACCTCTATAAAAACTTATCGTGTCATTTACATTTCAGCATTTTAATTCTTGCACTTTATCTCTGTTTAATTCTCACGATAAATTTGCTATCCATTTGATAATCTCTAAGTACTAAAACCAAGGATTAAATCATAACTAAACCAAATTTAAGGGTGTTAAGTCTTCCAATAAAACAAACTACGAGTTGAGCTAAGTCTTTAGTCTTAACAAATTGAGTTATTCTTTCAACGGCTCGATCAGTCTGTTGAGTGACTAACTCTCTTGATTAACTAAATTAGTCTGTCCACCAAGGACACAAAATTGTGTAGTATCAACTCGAACTTTTAAAAGGACTAAATCGAAAAGTTGGTAAGGTTTATTCAACCCCCTTCTAAACCTTACACTCACACCCCTTGGGACCAACAAGTGGTATCGAGTGGTTGGTTCATTGAGCCTTCAACACCGTTCTTGAACTAGATCTCCAAATTTCTCAAAGTCTGTTTTAGTACTTAAGTTTTCAAAACTCCTTTTATCATTAAAAGTTATTATCATGGAAGCAAATTTGACACGCATCCCTATGTTCACAATTGAAGAATTTGATGATTGGAAAATTTGTATGCGAGGCTCATCTATCGAAATTACATGATGAGATGTGGATAGTGATAGAGGATGGGCCACTACAAATTTTAAAAGTGAACACAACAGTAAGGAGAGAGTGCAAATGAGGGCGAAGAGGATGTTGCTCCTAGACCAACTATGGTTGAAAAATCAAGAACTGAATGGACAAATAATGACGAGAAAAAGATATAATGCGGACAATGTGGCCAAGGACATCCTTTACAAAACCTTGGACAAAGCCATGTTCAATAAAGTCAAATCATGCGAATCGACTAAAGAAATGGGACAAGCTAACATTGATTTGTGAAGGCTCGAGCAAATCAAGGAAAATAAATTATCAGGTGGCTGTACAAAAATTCGAAATTTCAAAATGATCGCAGGAGAGAACTGGATCAACTGGATGCTCGGTTCACGAAATTACCAATGAGCTATCTCGCTCTTGGAAAAGAATATACATAGAAGGAAATGTGTATGAAGATCCTAAAAAGTCTCCCAGCTAAATGGGAAATGAAGGTCATGGCACTAAGACATTCTCGACCTATCAAAGACATCCAACCATGAGCTATTCTCGGATCTCAAAGCCTACGAATTTGAGTGAGAAAGAAAAGACCCGAGAAGAGAGGCAGTTGTACCCAAAACAATTTGCTCTAATTGTTAAGGATGGTAAGAGAGCCGAGATCAAAGAAGTCATTGACCCGGAGAAATAGCCCGATGGTTAAAAGGTTCAACAAGTTCTTCAATAAGAACTACAAGAGAGGCAAGGACGAATCCTCCGAAGACACTCGACTCCCTCCAAGTCAAGGGAAGATAGGCCAACCAAGAGAACAGATCATCAAAAGTCAATATCAAAGGGTGACAATCCAAGAATGGAAAGAGCTGATCAAAAGGTTGAATATCTATCTTTGGAACTGTAGGCAACCGGGTCACTATGTCATTGATTGCCCATATCCTCGTAGTCAACAAATACAAGAATGAAGAAGAAAGAAAAGTCTTGAGAGAAAGAAGACAAGAAAAGAAAAAGGCAATGTTGGCTGCAGAGAGGCTGCTGAGACAACCAAGTCAAGAGACATAGCGATTCGAGAGAATAGTGAAGCCGACTACTCAAGTGACTCTGAAGAAGAAGCCTTGATATGTCGATGGCCAAGGAACAAGACCAACCTCGACCAAGAAGATGAGGTACACTCGACTCATCACACTCGGTTCTAGTGATAGTGATTGTGACACACACTTCATCACCCACTGATCTTTATGATTCATTAGGCAAAATGATGATAGATTTTGAACACATTAAATCCTCACACACACTACTAAATGAGGAAAACAACCTACTCAAGAGCCAAAACTCACAGCTGACTAAGGAGCTGAGTACTCTAAGTCAAATAGCTGATGAGAATAAAAGTTTAAAGACTGAAAATGCCAAGCTAATAGCAGAAATAGCTGCCATAGAAAAGAGGAGAATGACCTCAAAAATGTGATTGCCTCATTCACTAAGGCATCTAAGTCATTGGATGATCTTATCATGAGCCAAAAGAGAATGTGGAGACAAGACAGGCTTAGGATTTAATTCCTCTGTGCTATGTCAAGCTCCAAAAGTGATTTTGGAAAAAGGATCTTCAAGCAATGAAGTATCTCAAAAATCCAAAACTCCAAATGGTGCACACACATTTATTCCAAAGCACAATTACAAGCAAACTGGCATTGGTTATAAAGGAAAAGGAAAACAACCGATTGAGTGTCTTTGAGAGGACACTGAGAAGAAATTCAAAATGAGTTCCTCAAAAACTCCAAACAGAAATACTCTGTAAAGAAGAAACAGAGCTACCAAAAATCCCAAAAGAGATCTATAAAAGAAACACATATGATGGGAATGGTAGAAAATTCCCAAGCCAAGCTGATTGGAATGATGTGAACTATCGCCAGACCTATGGAATATAAGCCCAAATGGCAAAGGCCTAGAACTCAAGAAAGATCATTCCAAAGGTATAAGAGCTTTCATCGGACACATATGCACCTAGGCACTACACTCGGAGATATCACAACTACCCAAAGAAGGCAATTGCTAAAACACATACACAGGCATACGAGACAAAGAGACAATTTGTATGAACCTAGAATCCCCAAGCAATTTGCCAAAATTAATTAGGATTATGGCATGATAGATGGCAACCCCTTAGAGCTAAATCATTTGGCTATAGGTTGGTTGGATCATCTTACAATACTAACCCCTCAGACCCCGCACAAGTATGGGTACCTAAAACTTAATTTCCTTGTTTGCGGTTTCAAGGAACAACTGAGTGCCAAGGAACCTGGTACATGGATAGTGGTGCCCGGACATATGACAGAAACAAGAAAAAATCTGTCAAAATTCAAGGAAGTCAAAGGCGCAAAAGTTATATTTGGAGGAAATGAAGCTCGGGGAGAAATAAGAGGCATTGGATCCATCAAGAAAAATGGATTAGAAATCACAGATGTTGCATATGTTGAAGGACTCAACTTCAACTTGCTACGCATCAACCAACTCTGTGACAAGGGATATAATGTTGGATTTAACATGAGTATATGCCAAATCAAGGATACTGAATCAAATGAAGTTGTGTTGCAAGGACGCAGACGAAAGAACATGTATATCGTGGATTGGTCAACAACAACACCCAGCACCTGTCTGTTAGCAAAGAGCACAACTGAATCAAGTTGGTTGTGGCACAAGAAGATGAGTCACCTGAATTTCAAAACAATTAACAAGCTTGCGGAGCGATGTCTTGTGGAAGGACTTCCGGACTCGGTATACAAAAAGGAGAGTATATGTGACGATGTCGAAGGAAAACAAATCAAATCAAATCATCATTCAAAGAAAAGGCATGTCCATCTTCAACAAGAATATTGCATCTGCTACATATGGATCTATTTGGTCCATTGAACCAACTAGCATAAGTGGGAAGAAATACACCTTGGTGGTAGTAGATGACTACTCAAGATATACATGGACAATATTCATGTGTAAGAAGAAAGAAACTCTCTGAAAAACTACCACAAATGATGATGAAGAGGATTCGAGAATGAGAAAAGTCAAACCATCATCAAAATAAGATCGTGGAGGAGGAACCGAGTTTGTAAATGGCATAATAACTCGATTGTATTGAAAATGGCATTGGTCATGAATTATCTGCAGCAAGGACTCCACAAAGAGAATGGAGTTGCGAGAAAGAAGAATAGAACTCTCAAAAGAAGCGGCAAGGACCATGTTAGCGACGGAAGGGGCTACCTAAAAGATTTTGGGGAAGCAATAAACACAACATGCTACACTCAAAATAGATGCATGATAAGCAGACGGTGACAAAAAGACTCCTATGAGATTTGGACGGGGAGAAAACCAAATGTTGCATATTTAAAAATATTTGGATGTAAATGCTTCATCCATAACAATGGCAAAGATAATCTAAAGGCTTTTGATGCTAAAGGCGATGAAGGTATCTTCTTGGGATACTCAAATTTGAAAGCAAAGCCTACGAGTAATCAACAAGAGGACTATGGTTACGAGAGGAATCCATTCACGTGGTGTTCGATGAGCCAAATGTAAATGGAGAAGACATTGAAGAATCAACGATAAGTCAATCAACCAACCATGCGAGAAGAGCCCTTATCTTTGAAGTCAAAGTCGGAATTATAAACTCGGATGAAGATGAGATAGCTAAGTCTCAAAAACAGTGGAAAATCTGCGGCTAAGTGATGACGAGAGAGGCGATCAAAGCAACACACCGCAAGACGATCAATCCGGCTAACTTACTCCAACTTTGATGTAAGATGGCCGAGAGACCATCCACGAACTTGTCATTGGAGATATAAGAGAAGGTGTCAAAACAAGATCCTTAACTCAACAAGAAGCTATGTTCACATGCTTTATCTCACAAATATAGCCCAAAGATGTGTCACAAGCATTGGATGACACACATTGGATTCAAGCTATGCAAGAAGAGCTGAATCAGTTTGAAAGAAACAAAGTATGGGAGTTAGTTCAAAGACCCACCCATCAAAATGTTATTGGCACTAAATGGGTGTTCAGAAACAAGATGAACGAGGAAGGTTCAGTGGTAAGAAACAAAGCAAGATTAGTAGCCAAAAGATATTGCCAAGAAGAAGGGATAGATTTTGATGAAACATTTGCCCCTGTAGCAAGATTGGAAGCTATTAGGATGTTTCTTGCCTATGCAGCTCACAAGAATTTTATTGTATATCAAATGGATGTAAAGAGTGCATTCCTACATGGTTTATTGGAAGAAGAAGTGTATGTTGAACAACCTCTAGGATTTGAGCAGAAGACTCTTGGAGATAAGGTATACAAACTCAAGAAAGCTCTATATGGATTGAAACAGGCACCCAAAGCATGGTACGATACACTGTCCCAATTCTTGACTGAGAATGGATTCACAAAAGGAAAAGTGGATAGAACACTCTTCAGAATTCAAGACAGGAAGAGCATACTGCTTGTTCAAATATATGCGGATGACATCATTTTTGGATCCACAAACAAAAAACTGTGTGATAAATTTTCAAACCTCATGCAAAGCAAATTCGAAATGAGCATGATGGGAGAGCTGACATTCTTCCTTGGACTCCATGTGAAACAGTGAAGGATGGAACCTTCATAAGTCGGACAAAATA
This sequence comes from Rehmannia glutinosa, assembly GCA_016081115.2. NCBI lineage: Eukaryota > Viridiplantae > Streptophyta > Magnoliopsida > Lamiales > Orobanchaceae > Rehmannia > Rehmannia glutinosa. The sequence goes on along the minus strand of CM071932.1, from coordinate 40,148,739 downwards.
CACCAGAGATTTAATGAAAAATTTGGTATGGAAGATAAGTCTTACGTGAAAATACCAATGAATACATCGATCAAAATGGACATGGATGCGGATGGCAAGCACAGTAGATAAAACAAGATCTGAGCACTTATTGGATCATTGCTTTATCTCATAGCAAGAAGGCCGGACATCACCTTTGTTGTAGGTGTATGTGCAAGATTTCAATCTGCTCCAAAAGAAAGCCATATGATTTGCAACCAAAGAGGATCTTGAGATATTTGAAAGGAAGCCAAGAAGTTGGCTTATGGCATCCAAAGGAAGGTGGATTCAAGCTAATTGGCTATTCGAGACTCGACTATCTTTGGATGTAGAGTTGACAGGAAGAGCACCTCGGTACATGTCAAATGCTTGGAAACAAAGCTAATTTCTGGTTTAGCAAAAGCAAAATTCAATAGCCACCTCTACGGTGACGAGAATACATAGGCTGCGGGCAAAGGGTCATTTGTGCCCAAATCCTATGGATGAGACAAAGTGAGAGACTATGAAATTGAAGAAAAGGAAATTCCAATCATGTGTGATAACACAAGTGCAATTGCAATCACTCAAAATCTGTGTTGCACTCAAGAACAAAGCATATCGATGTCGGATAGTACTTCATAAGAGATCATGTTGAAAAGAAAGACATCACCTTGGAATATATTTCAACCGATAAACAAGTTAGGCGACATATTCACAAAACCATTATGTGAGTCAAGATTTGAAGAACTCAAGCATGAGTTAGGGTTAATTGAGTTGAGTGACACTTAGAAGACTCAAAGAAAGGAAATGAAACACAAAAAGGAAAAAGAGTCAATTCTCAAAATCGGCTAAAATGAATCGATCGTGTCGGAAAGACAAATATTATACCGAATTAGGTGCGACAATTTGAGTCACTATGAGAAATGTGAGAAGAAGAGTTAAATCAACTAAGGGATAAGTAGTCATTTATGAGCAAAGTGACAAAAACGCATCGTTTTACTAAGCGGGAATGTTTTTAAGAATGACGCCTTGACATAATGATGATGTGTACAAGCAAAAGCGCACACCAAGCCTATGATTGGATATAAATCTTTGCGACATTAAATTCGAGACATTAAATGCTAATCGGCGTGCAAAATCTAAGCCGTTGATTTCGATCACATTTCAAAAACCACCCGCACGTCCTTTCGAAACCATACTTAAACCATTTTCGTCCGTTTATCTCACATATTACCAAAACTATTAATTTCTCTCGGAAAGCAAAGGCAAAACTCTCTCAAAACCCTATCAATCTTCAAATCAACTTCTAAGTTTCTTTCCGTGAAATATTGAAAAATGGCATCGACTTATGATTTCGTCAAACTAGGAAGCAAATCCACACTGGGTCTCTTGTGGATTTTGAGGGTATGGTCAAGCAGGTCCGATAACGCCCTCATAAAGAAGATTCTTTGAAAAGCTCGAAAAGTCCTGCTAAAACCATTTCGACAATGGAGCTCCCGATGACCTATGTGGAAGAGGTCGCTCGATTCTCGTGAACGATGAGATTCACGATGAGGGAATCAAATCCTCTCGTTCACGGGAAGGAGTTCATCATCTCGACAAAGATTTGGCGTAACACCGCTCATTAATGGCGGAAGGAGCACGAGAAATCAATGAAGGCGATGTAGACTTGGCCGCCGCTTGGAAGGAAGTAGCCAAGACCGACTATGCTTGATAAGATAGTCTACACACCAACAAGAGGCTGGAAGGAGGACTACCACAAACCGTTGGACATAGTTGCCAAATGCATAGACATCAAATTTGGCGGCTTTGACCAACTATCAAAAGCAAAATTGATCGTCATGGTTGCGATCATTGAAGAAAAGCAAGTAAATCTGGGCTGAGTTTGTCTACGGCAGACTGCGCGAGAATGTAGGAACAAATCCTTCAAGGAGAATGGAGCATTTGGAGGATCCGGGATACGGCTGGTGATTGGCCGGTGATGGAGGTAAAGGAGTCCCTCTTCGACATGGAAAGACGCGTTCCATGTAAACAAGAGATGTTCGATCAAACCTCTCGGCGCACAAGAGAGCCTACGCCAAGAGAGTCGATACAAGTGAGAGAGAATCACCGACCACAAGATACATCTATTTCCTCTCCACCAAAGAATAAAGCTGCCCCTGCGCAAAAAAGAAAACAAATCTGCTCCCGCCCGCAACCGTGTGTCTTACGCCCCAAAGAAGTGAGAAGGAATCTCAAATACCTTCTCCGGTCATCAAAAAGAGGAGAACGATAAGCCAAGACGGCCACTCCTCGAGAAGAAAGCAACGATCGGCCCCCGCCGCCCAATACTCGAAGAAACTCTCTCCGAACCGGAAATCCCTGGGTACAAACTAAGAGAAGAAGAAGAATCTTCAAGCGTTCGAACTTGAGAAACCGACTAAGTCGACCCACTCACCAAACAGATCTGGAGAGCTAGCCGGAGAAGTAGAGTCTCCGAAATTATTGATGAAACTTGACCAAGTCTGGGAAGGCGATTAGCAAAGGCAAACCAAGACCCAACCGTAGTTCGAACAATGAGACACAAGAAGTAGGCGAGAAAGCTAACTCGCCTATTGACAGGATCGTATCCCCTCCTCAAATGACGCACTGACGAAGATGGAGCACGAGCTTGCTACCTTCTATCCCCGAGAATGAGGACAACAAGAAGAAGGCGATTCGATAGAGATGATGATGTGATGATCCTATCCCCACCTTATCCGGACATCCAAAATCGCTGCGAGAGTGGAGGAAGTGGAAGTTGAGTCGATCCAGGAACAGTTCCAACGGCCTGAGTTTATCGAAGAAGAAGAGGAATCGATGAATTTTCTTGGAGTGACCACGTGGTCCAAGCACTAGATGAAGAAAAATCGCACGAGATATCTTGCGGATATTCAAGGACAAGGAAAAGGAGAGATGGCGAGAGGAAGGCGAGGCACGTGAGAAGGCCATCATCGCCCTATCACCGCACCACCCGAAACATACACATCCTCTTCTTGACGTCTATCGGCAGTGATGAGGATCTGGACCTGTTCTTTACGCCGCGGAAGAGTTGCAAATGCAGCAAGCAATGCACGAATTAATCCGAGTCCTTCATGAACAAAGAATGATGGAGGGACCAGGAGAGTCCTCCAAAACACAACTCGAGATAGACCCAATGGGAGTGGTGCAAAGATATTGCCACCGTTGTTCTTTGCCACCACTTCCCACTCACTCGAGAAGAAGGAACTAAGGGAATTGGCGATGAAACTGGGTTAGTGGGGACCCCATCGAGCCAACCCCTAATGAAGGTGTCTTACCACCGCCCCAACTGAACACTCGGTAAAACAGTAGGGAGTTTGGAGACGAGTGACCCCATTCCAAGTCACTCACTGGTGCGCCACCGTGAGGAGAAACTCCTCCACTGCGGCAAGGTCGGAGGATGCTGCGGATGACTCTACTACGAATCTAGGAGGCGAAGTGGAGAAGGAACAACCACAAAGTACACAACAAGTGGTCATCAACGAAGCTCGAGACAGTTGAGACTATCTCACTGAGGTGCCAACCGCTCGAAGGCTAATGACGCTGCGATGCGGTCGAGGCACGAGGAAGGAACAGCCCTGGGAGTTAACACTGGGGCGATGAAAGTGCAATCCATGGGGTTGAGACTCCAATGGATGCTACCGAAGACCCAAAGACAGTGACAACACTGTCGAAAGGGATGTCAAGGCCTCGTGCAGTAGAGACTGCAGGAGGTAATGAAGGCCAACGGGAGGTTGAGACTTCCCGGGAAACGGTTCAGTACTGAGAACATCCCTCCTCGCTATCATTGATCCACCGAAAAGGAGATAAGCGCTTCACAATTCCCGTGATAATCTGATGTAACCTTTCGGGATCGGAAGAAGACGATGAAGCCGAGTCATCCCCCTGTGAATCGATCCAAAAGACTCACCAGGATGTTCCAACCACGAGCAAGTCGACCTCAAGACTACTCGTCAAACTTTAAATTTTGATGATGAGCCACCCATGGAAATCTCATCATCGTCCTATGACGCTTCGATAAGGCCGAGGACCAGTCAACTCAATTGGAGAAACCAAATGAGACCGACAAAGCTGTTGAGAGAGTGAGGCTCAAAGGCTGGGTCAACTTCACAACAGACCCCGGTGAAACAGAGTCCATGCGCAGCTCCTCAAGTCAGAGAGCAGGTTCAACTCCACAAGGAACTTCACGAGCACCACTCATCATTGAACAAATCCCGATTTGCCCGTGATGATTCCTTCGTAGAATGATTTCCCTTTTCTCTGGAGGTACCCGACCTCCTGAAGAGTCGAAAAGAGATCTCGAGCGCTTCCCGACAGATCCTGTCATTCCATCGATACCATCGTTCGGTGACTATGATTTTGACGCCGCTTGGCCGTCACCTGCAATAGAGGAACAATCGAAGTTCGGGAGGTGTTGAAAGCATTATTTGCTGAAATTGAATGGATGGAGAGGCACCAGGCCTCGATGGACATGAGATCGGATAACGAGAGATGCCAACCTTACTGCTGACTTGAGAGGCATAATAGTCGAGAATCGGGGAGTGGTGGCAACGGGCAAAAACAATGCGTGTGGAACAAGCTAGATATTTGAACATTGTTCAATAAGCTTTGTTGATGCAGCCGAGAATGCTTGATGCGAAGACGCAATCGAGAGAACACATAGAGCACATGCATGAATCTCACATCTTGAGATAAAGGCTGGCCGCATGAGCAAAATAAGAATGAGCTCATGCGTATGGAAGAAAACATGGATAAAAATTCAGCCTTCTCATGGCCGAGATGAAGTTGCTTAAAGTTGAATCCGGCGCTACTCGTTACGAGTTTCGTGCGGATACTCCGCAGCACTGAAAGCGAACTTCGACTATCGCGACTTCGACTTTACGCTTGCTAGTATGTTTCCGGCGTTCCTCTCTCCTTTGATGATGCCAAAAAGGGGAAGAGGAATACCTTAAAACGAAGAAATCGACGTTGAGAAGGAGGAGCAACGGTTTGTAAAGGAAAGACAGTGAGGAGGTCTCAAGAGCAAATAAAGGAAAGTCTTGAGGGGAAGGATCGGGAGATGTCACCCTAATGATTACACAAACCCCCAAAAGGTCTTGTCACAAATGGTGATATTATCGCCAGAAACTCCAGTGACTCGCCACTCCAACACTCTGCTTGTGTCTATGGTTTGAAAAGAGAAAACAGATTGAAGCGAGGGATGGAGGAAGTGGAAGGAAGGATGAATGCCCGAGTTATGGATATCTTGAAACAACATGGAGGCATTCCAAAGAGACACTTATGCCATCTCGGATGCCGGAATCGAGCCAAGATCGATTGATGAATTTAAAACGCCGCATCAAGGATACTTCGCAAACATGTCCATGGCTCAAGCCTGACTTATCTTGGGAAAAGGGTGTCACGCTATGTGAAGAAGGCGACGAGCGGCGGACTACCGCGATCCTCTGCTGGTCACTCCGCCAGTCACTCACCGGGAAGAAGAAGACCCGTGATACAATACACTCCCGAGAGGAAGAGGTAGAGGAAGAGGTTTCGGACCTGGCCTCTGCCCAAAAACATTGAGTACATAGATCCGGCAAGAAATGAGGGATCTCTTTGGCTTTTGGTTTTGACGAAGTAGCCAATCTGCAAGTGGCTAAGAACAATCTTGAGTATGTGAAAAGAATTGAAGAAGAAAATAAAAGACAAACTCAACTATGGGAGGAAAGACAAGAGAGACTAAGAAGAGATGAAGGCCTTTAAGGCATATGAAAAGAAAGAAGAAGAAGCGCGGTGAAGATGAGAAAAAGAGAAGAATCAAGAAGATGAAAGAAGGAGGCGGAAATGAGATGAAGTGTTGTTGTCCACCCCTTCATGTATTTTACTATGTAAATACATACTATGTAAGTCTTCCTGTAATAAATCAGAAATTCTCTATTTTTGCGTAGACATAGATGTTTGCTCACGATACACCTTGTAAACAGTTGTGTAAAGGACAAGAATGTTATGATCAATAAAAGGATTGATTCTACGCATACATTCTCTCGTAAATACACTATCCAGTATGTATCTATGCTATTTACATTTTGAATGTTTTAAGTTTTGGCATCATCAAAAAGGGGGAAATTGTTGGGAAATTTATTGTTTAGATTTTGATGAATGCCATGTAAAACTTAGAATAGGAAGTTGGAACCCCATTTTTGTTGTAAACTGCATTGTAACAAATAGGGCTGGTCAAGCTGAGTTAAGTCAGCTATGTCTAAACATGCAAGAAGACAACTGGAGACTAGAAGGAAGACTCATTTGCAAGACAACCGAGTATGGCAAAGAAGAGAAGACGGAACTCGATCAAGGTGCAAAAATGAGATGCAACAGAGTAAAGTATCGATCAAGTCAACTCAAGATAGCCAAGTCTCAAGTTGAAGTGACAGAAGAGTCATCCAATGATTGAAAGTGACTTAAGTCACCTGGGAAAGCAAGGAAATGCAATCAAGTCGAGATAATCGAAAGAGATCCGTTGCCGCGTAAATCAAGAGAATTACTTAAACAAATAATACCTCCATGCTACCTTTCTCGAAGTGCTCGATCCCGTGAAGCGTGCAAGGGGAATGAACCAATGGGAAGCACTACACCGTGTCAAAACTCACGAAAAGTCAAGAACAATTCATACGAGGAAGTGGCAACTCCAAGGACTGCAACAAGACAAGCCAACGACCACAAGTGACTTTCAAAAATAAGCCTATCTCTTCAACGGGCAGATTTTTGAAAGATCACTATAAAAGGCTGAGGAATGACTCTAAGAGAAGGTTACCTTGACTACCTGAACCACGAACATTTCGAGAAAACATTTGAACTGTAACCTAAAATATCCTCAAATCATTCAAGATTAATCCTCAAGCCTACACTACGAAGAAAATCAATCCATCACTCACCGTGAAGGAAAGATAGCTTCAATCGTTGAAGAGGAAACCTTTGAAGAAAAGGGGTCTACATTCCACAGAGGATTGTAGGAAGGTTCAAGGTCGAACCGTCTCGAGTTTTTTTTTGGAGGGCTTCGTGATCAAATGCAAAGAGCTTGAGCAAGTGAGCTATAGTAGCAAGGCAAATTACCCTGTGAAGAAGGCGAGTCGCACGAGAAGCCACCGCATGACCAAGGCATCTCCAGATCGAGTCCCAAAGGATCAAGTCACCAGTGTCATCAAGACTTGTATCCGGGACTTGTACCACTCGTATCTTGATCAATACTTAGTGGATTCCTCCAGGAGTTGGAGAAGAGAGGAGTAGAAGAATTACCCCATCTTCGAACCTCTATAAAAACTTATCGTGTCATTTACATTTCAACATTTTAATTCTTGCACTTTATCTGTTTAATTCTGCTGATAAATTTGCTATCCATTTGATAATCTCTAAGTACTAAAACCAAGGATTAAATCATAACTAAACCAAATTTAAGGGTGTTAAGTCTTCCAAAAAACAAACTACGTTGAGCTAAGTCTTTAGTCTTAACAAATTGAGTTATTCTTTCAACACTCGATCGAGTCCGCTGAGTGACTAACTCTTACTGATTAACTAAATTAGTGTCACCAAGGACACAATTGTGTAAGTATCAACTCGAACTTTTAAAAGGACTAAATGGAAAAGTTGGTAAGGTTTATTCAACCCCCCCTTCTAAACCTTACACTCACACCCCTTGGGACCAACAACAGGCTTTCAACTTTTTGATCAGCTCTTTCATTTCTTGGGTTGTCAGCTCTTTGATATTCGACCTTTTGATATTCTGCTTTCTTTGGTGGCCTATCTTCCCATGACTTAGAGAGAGCTGAATGTCTTCTGGAGGATTCACCTTTGTTCCTTTTGTAGTTCTTGTTGAAGAACTTGTTGAATCTTTTAACCATCAAGGAAATTTCCTCCTGGTCAATGACTTCTTTGGTCTCAGCTCTCTTCCCTTCCTTGACTAAGAGTGCAACTGTTTTGGGTACAACTATCTCCTCTTGATCCTTTCTTCTCAGCTCAAACTCATAAGCTTTGAGGTCTGAGAATAGTTCATGATTGGATATTTTTGATAGGTCCATTGAGTGCCTTAGAGCCATGGTCTTCATTTCCCACTCAGCTGGGAGGCTCCTTAGTATTTTCATACACATCTCCTTCTGTGTGTATTCTTTCCCAAGTGCTGAGAGCTCATTTGTAATTTCAGTGAATCTAGCATCCAGCTGGTCCATTGTTTCACCTGCAAGCATTTTAAAGTTTTCAAATTTTTGAACAACAACAGATAATTTGTTTTCCTTAATTTGCTCAGATAATTTGTGTATCCCAGATTTCTTTGGTTGTCTTGCAAGATTTGACTTTGTTGAACATGGCTTTGTCCAAAGTCTTGTAAAGTATATCCTTGGCCACATTGTCAAGGTTGTATCTTTTTCTATCATCATTTGTCCACTCAGCTCTTGGCTTTTCAACCATAGCTGGTCTAGGAGGAGCAGTTTCCTCTTCTTCAGCCGCAGCAGCTCTCCTTGCAGCTGTGTTCACTTTCATTATTTGCAGTGGCCCATCCTCTATCACCATCCACATCTCATCTTGTAAAGCTGATAGATGAGCTTGCATACGTATTTTCCAGTCATCAAATTATTCAATGGTGAACATAGGAATGCGTGTCAAATTTGCTTCCATGATAATAACTTTGTTGTTTTAAAAATGGCTTTTGAAAGAACAAGTGTTAAAAACTTCTTTGAAAGATTGGAGATCTAGTTCAGTAACCAGTGCGGAAGGCTCAATGAACCAACCGCTCTGATACCACTTGTAGGTCCCAAGGGGTGTGAGTAAGGTTTAGAAGGGGGTTGAATAAACCTTACCAACTTTTCGATTTTAGTCCTTTTTAAAATAATACAGAGTTAAATACACAGCTAAGTCCTTGAGGGACATCTAAGTTAGTTAACCAGCAGAGTTAGCCACTCAACAGACTCAAATTGAGTGTTGTTGATAGAATAACTCACTGCTTAGTCTAAACCTTAACTTGGCCGTGTGATGAGATTTTCAATGGAAGACTTAACACCCTTGAATTTGGTTTAAGTTTGTTTTAACACTTGGATTTAGCACTTTGTTAATTATCAGTTGGAATGAAAATTATCAGCAGATATAAAGTAATATGCAGAAATAAAATGCTTTGAAATGTAAATGACACAATAAATTTTATAGAGGTTCGAAGATGGGGTAATTCTTCTAATCCTCTCTTCTCCAACTCCTTGAGGAATCCAATAAGTATTGATCGAGTACAAAGTGGTTATCACCCGGATACAAGTCTTGATCACACAAAATGACTTGATCCTTTGGGACTCGGTGTGGAGATGCCTTGGTCACACAATCGGCTTCTCGTCCGACTCGGCTTCTTCATCAAGGCCGCTTTGCTACTACTTGACTCACTTGCTCAAGCTTCTTGGATTTGCTAACGAAGCCCTCCAATGACTTGAGACTGGTTCGACCTTGAATCTTTCTACAATCGTCCTTGGAATGTAGACCCCTTTTGATTCTTCAAAACTTTCATCTTCAACAGTTTGAAGTTGTCTTTCCTTCACAGCTTGGTGTTGGATCGATTTCCTTCGAAGTTTAGGCTTGAGGATTTGCTTGAATAACTTGAGAATATTTTTGTAGGTTACAGCTCGAATAATAGCTTGAATGTTCGTGGTTCATGTTACCTTCTCTCAAAGTGATTCCTCAGCCTTTTATAGTGAACTTTCAAAAATCTGCCCGTTGAAGAGATAGGCTGATTTTTAAAAGTCACTTGTGTTCGTTGGCTTGTCTTGTTGCGAAAATCCCCGATATTGACATTTCTCGGATTAAATATCTTGCAGCCTTCCAGTGTTCGACACAAGGTGCGGTGCTTCCCATTGGTTTATTCCTTTTGCACGCTTCTGGGACTGAGCACTTTAAGACATGACAACATGGAAGTATTACTTGTTTAGGTAATATTCTTGACTTACGTAACGGATTCTTTTCGATTGTCTTGACTTGATCGCTTTTTCCCGTGCGACTTGAGTCCGCTCCAATGATTGAAAGACTCATCCGTCACTTCAACTTGACTTGGCTTTTTGAGTTGACTTGACACTTCACACACCAGATCCACCGATACTCCTTCATCGAGTTCTTGACTTCTCCTTCTTGCCATACTCACCGCTTCACAAATGAGTCTTCATTTTAGCCTTCATTGACTTCTTGCATATCCAGCATAGCCGACTTGACTCAACAGACATCCCTATCTATTACAATGCAAATTACAAGGAAAATGGGGTGCCAACTTTCTAGTCTAAATTTTACATGGCATTCATCAAAATCTAATAAACAAATTTCCCAACATTTGCTGTAGGTGTATGTCCTAGATTGCAATCTGCTCCAAAGGAAAGTCACATGACTACAGCTAAGAGAATCCTAAGGTATTTGAAGGGATGCCAAAAAGTTGGCTTATGGTATCCAAAGGATGGAGGATTCAAGTTAGTTGGCTACTCACACTCAGACTATGCTGGACGTAGAGTTGACAGGAAAAGTACTTCAAGTACATGTCAAATGTTTGGAAATAGGTTAGTTTCTTGGTTCAGCAAGAAACAAAATTCAATAGCTACATCCATAGCTGAAGCAGAGTACGTTGATGTAGGTAGCTGTTGTGCCCAAGTCTTATGGATGAGGCGACAACTGAGATATTATGATATAGAAGAAAGAGAGATTCTAATAATGTGTGATAACACAAGTGCCACTGCAATCACTTAGAATCCAGTATTGTACTTAAGAACCAAGCACATTGATGTCAGATATCACTTTATAAGAGATCATGTTGAAAAGAAAGACATCACATTGGAATACATATAACCTGATAAGCAGTTAGCTGATATATTAACAAAACCAGTATGTGAATCAAGATTTGAAGAGCTTAAGCTTGGATTTATTGAGCTGGGTTAGGAGGCTCAGAAGACTCAATCAGCAGGGTTAAAGAAGAGAGAAATGGAATTCAGTAAAGTTTCACTTGACAGCCAAGTCAAACAGTAATAAAACCAAAAACTTGTATAAAGCCAAAATCTCAATAAGCAAATAATTCTTAAAAAACCTCACCTAAATCCATAATCTCTTCATCCATTCCAGGCTTGTGCTGTCTCATCCCTAATCCCGAAAGTGCTGCACGATTTGGAGACTTAAGACCTTGCCAACAATGTGGCGAAGCTACATCAAAATAGTTGTTATCATCTGTGTGCTCCGAGAAGGTTGAGGCCTCAGAGTCAAATAATTAGATATCTTAGTTAAAGACTCGATTATAATTGTTAAGAGTGAGAAATAAGCAAATCAATTATACAAGAAAATTCCTCTATTGACTGAATAAACACTCGGTTGTGCAGCTAACTCGATATAGCTGACTAGTCGTCGGCCACCATTAGTTTATTTTCAAATTTCCTTAGCTATCTTGTAGGATTTGGCTTTATTGAACATGGGTTTTGTCTAAAGTCTTGTAAGGGATGTCCTTGGCAACATTATCAAAGTTGTGCCTCTTTCTATCCTCTATAGTACACTTGCTTTTGAGCTTAACTCAACTGCTGCAGCATCAACATCAGCTGCACCTATCACAATAGTTGTATCTATCATTTTTATCTTTATGGGGCCATCTTCGATGACAAACCACATTTCATCATGTAAGGCTGAAAGGTGTGCTTGCAAAGGAATTATCTAATCATCAAACTCGTCAATAGTGAACATAGGGATACAAGCTAGATTTGCTTCCATCTTAGTAACTCTTTAAAAATTTGAAAAGCTTGTTGTGTTGATAGTTTTGAAAAGCAAAGAGATCTAGTTCAGTAATAAATGCGGAAGGTTCTTTGAACGAACCGCTCTCATACCACTTGTAGGTCCTAAGAATGTCAAGGTAACGTCTAGAAGAGGGTGTTGAATAGACATAATTTATTTTTTAATATTTATCACGATTTTAAACTCAAAGTTTCATAAAACAGTTAAGTCCTTTATACAATTAAGCTGAAATTCAACAGGAGAGTTATAACCACTCAATAAATCTCTTGACAGAGCTATCGATTGAGTAACTTAGATAAAAAATTACAACTTTCACAAACTTAGTTTTCTTTTAAAAACAATGGAAGTCTTACGCACTTCAAGTTTTTGTCAATCGGCACACATTATTTTATAGAGTTATTCAACAAGCAAGTAAAGCAAAGTAAATAGCAAAAGTATAAATGCCGTAAAATAAATGAGACATGAATTTAGAATGGTTCGAGGATGGGGTAACTCCTATATGTTCACTCTTCTCCTACTCCAGGAGGAAACCACTAAGTATCAAGTAACTTTAGATACAAAGTACAAAACTATAATGCCCCACCTTTTATAAAGGATTTCTTTAAGAGCGTTACTAAAGTAATAATGTGTAAATATTTTTTTTCAAAATAAATGAATAATTCGAACAGAAACCACAATAAAATTCAAAAAAATTACTAACAATAAATCTTAAAGAAGTAAGTTTAGAGTATTTGCTAAGATTAGAAATTCATCCTAACAATATTGCAATAAATAAAAGAGCGTATGCCAGAGTGGCTGCGAAAATCTGGACGGGGTGAATAGATTTTCTTGATTTTTTAGAATTTTTAGAACTTTTTTGAATATATGAAGATCTTCAAGAATATAAGAGTTAGGAGAAGAATAACATTATATATAGGGTTTCCACTCACCTAGAGCTTAATTCACTACCACTCGGTATGTCCGAGTATATTTTGAAAGGAAATTTATTAATCGATACCTAATGATTACAACTTCAGTGAGAAGAGCACCAAACTCTTCTATGCCTAGTCTAATCAACTAAGTGTATTTTCACAAAAAGAACACTTAACAATTAAATAGGATGATTTTTTATCTATCAAGATTACAACTCACATGAATTTATACAACTTTGAACTGCAAGTGTAATAAAGAAAGAAAGCCTAATAATCAAGATGTGAAAGTGCAAAGCTTAAACTATTACAATAAGATGTGAAAATGAAAGCTTAAGATATTTTGCTCAGATTTCTTGTTGTGTTGTAGAGTAGTGTTGTATTCTTATGTTGATCCTCTAATATTCTTCATCTATTTATAGAAAAACTCAAAGATTTGAATTCCAACATAGGCTCATTTAGTTTGAATTTTGTCAGCAAAAAAAAAAAGATCAAGAGATCCACAAAATAATGGCAAAAAATGATAAAGTGAAAAATGTGAAAATCTTGCCTACTGCAACGTTCAAAAATTTGCTGATCTAAGCTAGGGAGACTGGTAGGGTGACCGGTAGCCATGTAAAATTTGAATTTGACAGAAAGTTAATGTGATCTGACACATGTTGCCCTTTAGGGAGACTGGTCGCCCTATACAACGACCGATTGCCCTATAGGGCGACCTATGCCTGGGGGGAAAAATATTCAGAGCCTTTCTCAGGTACCGGTTGACTTCATCCAGGGGAATTTTGACATGCCAAACTTTCAAAAAACAAAACTTTTAGGCACCGATGGCCCTTTATAGCGACCGATTGCTATCATTTTAGCTGAAATTAATTTTAAATCAACTTTGTAAAATGGAATCTGAGTTTGACAGTGCCCAAATTAATCATTTTGGTTGAAATAAAATGAACCATCAAAATCAAAATAACTTTATTCTAACAAACTCCCCATTTTTGATGATTGCAACTCAAAAACAATTTTGATAGAGTTTTAAAAAAAAATTATAAAAGTTTGAAAAATAAAAAAGCTCCCCTATCAATCTAATCTCTCTCTGTCAGAATAAACAACTGCTTGCAATGCCATAGACTATCTTTTTATCAAAGTTTCATTATTGCTCATTTAAGAGAATTAAATAATGCAACAATATATTCAAGAAGCTTAAAATCACTTCTAAAAAAAATATAAAAAATTTAACTAAGCACAATAAGCTCTTTTCAAAGTCCCTTTATCAAAAAAACATGCAAAAGATATCATAAGCTTATCAAATTAATAGCATGCCAAAGATATATACCACTAAGAGCTTTTTCAAAAGTTAAGCACTTTTACCAACAAGTGCTTATTTCAGGAATACCAGCTAAGCATATTTGCTTATTTTTCAACAAGTTCACATAACTAGCAACTTTTCTAGCTTTTCCAAATAGCTTATTTTTCTAGATTTTCTCCCCTTTTGAAATGATCAAAAAATCATTAGACATTATAAGAAGTGCTTAATCAAAATGAAATCGCGCAACAATATATAAAGAAATCATTAGCATAAGTACTAAAGTTGACAACAAGTTTAAATGTGCTAAAATTAAACAAAAGTACATAAAAGTGAGGTGGGAAAGGGAGTGGGAAGATCAATCCTCGTCCGATGAGAAGCACACCATAGGTAGAAGTTCTTTAATAACCTTCTTAAGTCTGCTCATTTTACCCTTCATTTTCGTGACTCTTAACTTCTTCAAGTTCCCTCCTAAAAGAAATGATATCCCAGTGAGTATCTGTCTCAATTCTATCCATACGTTAGTTCATAGTCGGGTTACTATCATTTCTATCACTTCCCTCATTGCCATCCCCATCGACATCACCATCACTATCATCATCTCCATCACCGAAATTATCCTCCGGTGCACTATGTTCTCCCCCACCCATCAAATCTTCTATTTCTAAATCATCAAATAAGTCATGATAACTTGGAACTTAGGATTTAGAGGCTTGTCATCTTGCCGATTTAGTCAGAGCTTTAGTCATTGTTTGTCGCATATGAAGCATTTGTTGGATGTTATCAATGTCAAAAAATCCCCCTTATAAAGCTCCAAATTCATCTTGGATATTGGAAAGTGAGATAGTAGAATGCGCTTACAAATGATGTTCCCCAAAGTGAATTGTTTGGAGGTAAGTGTGATAGAATGAATCAAACAATGTATAAACATGGATCCATAATTTACCAACTCCCCTCGTCTAATATTATAAGTCAAGAAATAATCTAAATTGCTTGGGAGTCTGACTTTATTCCCACAAACACAATATGAGACAATCATAGATACAATTTGAGCTTCTTCGGGCATTGATTGTGTTGTAAAATCTGGCCACAAACCCAACTCGGTTTTAACTTCCTCCAAGGAAGCACCCATTCTAACATTTTCCCAATGAACACAAGAAAATAATCAACACCCGTGTCAATCAACTAAAGCAAACGACAAATATCTTGTGTAGTCCACCCAAAACATCGACCCAACACAAATGAATTAATAGCAATTAGGGTGTCCAAATCATTATACTCAATCCACATATTTGAGTAAAAAAGCTTAACAATTTCATCATCATATCTCATGATCGGATTATCCCACAAATTAACCCATCTTTAGGTTTCAAAAAAATTATGAATTGTCGGAAATAAATTTGAGAACGTCTCAAAATGACAAATTCTAGTCCTAGCAAAGGATTTTCTCCAATTACAGTTATCCTCATAAAACGATTCTCCAAATTTGTGAATACATTTCATCCTATTTTCATTAGATGGAGGTAATGAGAGTTGAGATTTATTATTTTTTGCCCACTTGGCATTTTCCACTGATATTCCCATCCTCAATGCAACAATTTCTGCGAGTGTGAGTACGGGATTAATCTCCTCCGATTGATTTTCGTTCGATTGAGCTTGATGGGGATTTGACGAAGTACCCCTTCTAGTCTTTTTTCTTTGTCTTGAGGGATTAGGTCCCATAGCGGTTTGGGTAGATGCCATAGAATTGAAAATAGAAGTGAAAGGAGAAATATAGAAATAATTTTCAAGAGATATTGAGAGAAATTGAGGGAGAAGGGATTTTGGGAAGAAAAAATCGCACCTTTAGGGTTTTGAAAGAACTGCGTTATGTTCTGGACAGAACTCATTTGTCTGTTTTAAAACATTAGGTTGACCTATCGCTGAGCAGGGACACTGGTGAGGGCGATTGGTCATTGTTCATGGCGACTGGTCCCTATTCTATTTCAGAATATAGTTTTGAAAAACGAGAATAAAACCTTTGAAAATTGTTTAAACATGTCCAAACAATGATATAAACATTATTCAATATGCATTATGCCTAAACGAGCTCGAATAAAGTTAAAAGACTCGAAGGGTAATGGTTTTGTAAAGATATCTGCTAATTGATCTTGAGACCGGACAAAATTCATCTCAATTTTCCCTTTTGGCACACAATCTCTTAGAAAATGATGTCTAACTTCAATATGTTTTGTTCGATTGTGATGTATATGATTTTGTGAAATATTTATTGTGGATGTAATATCACATAAGACAGGCATACAACATGTTGAATGTCGGGTCTACTAGCAGTTAAATAAAGTAAACTACCAATCATACCTCGATATTTGGTTTTCAGCCACGAATTTACCTTATTCATCTTTGTCGAGTTTGATGTTTGTTGCCATTGGCGCATATGTGGTTCTTCCTTCTTCAATTCTAATATTTTTAATAAGTTCCTTTGTGTATTTGAGTTGAGAAATATATATCTATTCCTCACATTGTTTTATCTAGAGTCCAAGGAAGATATTGAGTTCACTCATCATACTCATTTCAAATTCACCTTACATAAGTTTAGAGAAATTCTTACACGATGATTCATTAGTAGTACCAAAAACATATCATAAACATATATTTGAGCTAGAAGGCTATCTTGTCCCTTTTCAAAAACAAAAAGAGTAATATAAACTTTACCTCTTGTAAAACCATTTTCTAAATGGAAAGAACTTAATCTATCATACCATACTTGGGTGCTTGTTTAAGCCATATAAATGTTAGTCCAAGTGGCTACGAAAATCTAGAGAGGGGTGAATATATTTTCCCAATTTTCCGATTTGTGCTCTCTTTTCCGAATATGAAGATGGTGAAGAAATAGAAATGCAGAAAATAAATTAACACTCAATGATTTATAGAGTTTCAACTCACCTAGGGCCTAATGCTCTGCCACCCGGTATGTCCGAGTGGATTTCAAAAAGGAAAAAGTTTATTAATAGAAACCAAAACAATTACAACTTTTACTTTGAAGAGCACCAAACTCTTCTTACAACAACACCTATGAAGATCACCAAAATCTTCTTCACCTTGAAGAGTACCAAACTCTTCCAACTCGAAGAGCACCAAACTCTTCAACACCTAAAAGAGCACGAAACTCTTCAACACGAAAAGCACCAAACTTTTCAATCAACCACCTCCAATCAACCAAACGTGTTCTTGCCAAAAGAATACTAACAAGGATTTCTTGTTTTGGATGATGTTACAATTACTATCAAGATTACACTTTGTAAGAAATAATACAACTCAAAAGTGTAAGTGTAATCAAGAAGGAAAGCCTAATAATCAAGACGTGAAAGTGATAGACTTAGGCTATTACAACAGGAATGTTGAAAATGAAAACTTTGATAATTTGATGAATATTTCTTGTGTTGTATTTGATCCTTCAAATTTTTCATCTATTTATAGGAGAGAATCAAGATTAAATTTCCAACATAGGCTCCTCCAACTTTACTTTTGTCTACAAAAGAAGGATCAAAAGATCTGAAAAATGGTTAAGAATTATAAAGTAGATCTATCATATAATGGCTTAACAACGGATATAATCTTGCTGTCAAAAATCATAGGTCGACACGAGTTGCCCTATGGGTTGGACAGTCCACTACATAGGGTGACCGGTCGCTGGCGGTTCGACTGCCCTTGAAACATAGGGATATTTGCAAAAACAACTTCACCCCAAGCACTGGTCGCCCTCACTGGTCACCCTACAGGGGGCCCAGTCTCCCTCTATATTTTCACCATACAGGTTGTTCTCTGTTTTGACAAAATTTTTGGTACAGGTTTTCCAATAGATGCACCTGGTCGACCTAAGTACAGAAATTTTCCGAATTTTGTCAAAAATAAACTTCAAGAAATACTTCAAAAATTTAGCTAAAATCATTGACAATGTTTTGAAGTATTTGAACAACATTTTGGGACATTTGTTTGGTATAAAACTCATTTATATAAAATCATCAAAATTACGATAAAAACATTTATCTAACAAACTCCCCTTTTGATGATTACAAACCAAAAAAATTTTAAGAGAGCGAATTTTAAAACGAAATACGTTTTTCTGGTCAAAATCAACTATCCATTGTAAGAAACACTTTTCATGATGTAAATCATAAGGATAGGAGCAATGATTTTTCAAAACCTTTTATATAAGCTCCCCCTATCAACATGCTAAACAATAATAAGCATAGAAGAAATCAACTTCAAAGTTAAAAAGCTTAGCGTTTGCAAATATAATTTAAAAGCTCAAGAGTTTAAAAGCTACCCCATGTCAAAGATAAGTAATTAGTCATAAGCAAGAGTCCATTTTACGAGCAATAATCTATGATTCATCCATAACTTTTAGCTTTTTTGTGATAGCTTATAGCTTTTTCTGCGAGCTTTTTCTAGCTCATGTGATCTTACCATAATCTTATGAGCTCATTCCATTTTTCTCCCCCTTTGGAATCATCAAAAATACTACTATCACGATAAAAACATCATAAATAGACATCAAAGTGTGCATTGAACCATAATATCATGCGATGAAATGGAAAGCTTAGAATTCCAAAATGTAAGGGCGATCAATAGGATAAATTATATAGAAGCTCATTTGATGGATAATAAAAGATTACCATAAAGGTATAAATCAATGATTGAGGCATTTTATCAAACATTTGGCATGCATAGGATAAAATCAAAATTGTATATGACATTGGTATATTCAATCATGCCCAAAACTTCAACACCAATCTTAATTCTACAAGCATATATCATCAACATATATAATCCCCATCACATAAATATAAGAATTACAACAATTCATCAAGTTCCAACAAAGTTCTCAAGGGTTCAACCCAATTGAGATTAAAGAGGGAATTAAACTTACCAATGATTGTGGAAGATGCATAATATCGAAGAGAAAGTCTGTGAATTGGGCGAAGGGGTGTGAAAATATGAAAATATAGACGAGAAATCAGAGATAATCAATATAAGACACGACATACCTCAGGGCGACTGGTTGACTAGGGTGCGACTGCACTTCAACAAAGTCGACCGATCGACCCAGTCGATCGATAATCGTTTTAGACTTGCTTTGTCCAGAAATTTGAGTTTAAAATGCGATTTTCACCCCTATGTTTTAAAAAATGCACAAAATGCAATTATAGACCTTATTCGATATGCATTGTGCCTAAGCGAGCTCAAATTGAAGTAAATGACTCGGCGGCCAAAAGTTTTATAAAAATATCCGCGAGTTGATCTTCAGACGGAACAAAGCGCATCTCAATTTTTCGTTTAGAAATACAATCCCTTAGAAATGGTGTTGAATCTCAATATGTTTAGTTCAGTTATGATGAACCGGATTTTGAGCAATATTTATAGCGGACGTATTGTCACAAATATCAGAACTTTTTTGTATGAGAATTTGTAATCCACTAGCATTTGTTTTATCCAAAGAAGTTAAGTACAACAAAAGGCATCAGAAATGTATTCGGCTTCGGCCATTGATTAAGATACATAATTTTGTTTCTTGAAAACCAAGATACTAGGCAATCGCCTAAAAATTTACCTGATTCGAAAGTACTTTTACAATCATCAATATTTCCCGCATAATCCGAATCACTATATCATTTTAAGAAAAAAATTTCATTCTTTGCATAACATAAACCATAAGAAATAGTGCCTTTCAAATATCGAAAATTCTTTTAACGGCACGTAAATGAGATTCTTTGGGATTGCTTTGAAATCGAGCACATATGCATACGGCATGAAGAATATCGAGTCTATGAGTAAAAAAAATAAGTTGATGAACATACCTCGATATTATTTTTTTCGACCAATTTGCCTTCTTCAAATTTAACCAATTTGATGTAGATATTCATTATCCTTTCTCAAAATATTTCCTGCAATATCTTAAAAAGAGATTCCTTGCACGAGGATTAATAGTACCGGATAATATTGACAATGTTGATATGAATTGGAACTCAATTTTATTCCAACAAGTAGCATATACTATACTTTGCAAAATCAAAATAGTACCGGATAATATTGACAATGTTGATATGAATTGGAACTCAATTTTATTCCAACAAGTAGCATATACTATACTTTGCAAAATCAAAATAGGTTTGATAAAACATGTAATGCCTAATGTGCTTATAGAAGAGCTATGTAAGGTCTCTTTTGAAATTTGAAAATCCGAGAGTATATAGTTGAGACCTCATTTTTCAGAAACATTTTGAAATGAATTTGACAATTAACAAAAATATGCACAATAATTATTAATGACTTCAAACAATACAAATTCAAGAAGAGGGTAAGAGTTACCAATATCTTCTCCTTTGATCAAATGGCGCGATCATAGATTGTCTATTAGACAATCTAAATTTTCTTTGACTATTACTTCGCCATGTACCTAACAAGAAATTATTTTGTGGTGCCTTCAAGTGTTTGGGTCCTTTGGGATTAGCATTGAGGCTTTTGGTTCTCTAATTTGAGCTATTTCTACCTTGACAAGAATTTGTCGTGTGACCACTTTTACCGCAATAGAAACAAGTAATATTTTTGGAAGCAGAATGAATGACATAAGTAAACCATGGTACTTGGCTCTTTTTCATATCATTGATAACATTAAGCTTATAACCAAGTCCTAATTTTAAATGATCACTATGTTGTACATCAAGAATCTTGGATCGAATCAGATTCAACCTATGTCATGGACCTTTTTCGATCTAGGGTAGGTTCTATTTCGTAACGTCTTCTTGGTCATTAGTATTACATTCTCTATTTGATATTCCAGATGAACTTCATTATTTCTCACATTTATCGAGAAGGCAATTGTTGGCGGACTAGCTCAGCAAATACTCAAGAGGGTCCATTTGGTGGGATGCACCTCCAACGGATATTATCTCTTTGCTCACGGATGACTATGTCGGACGAGCACAATATAGATTTGTTAGATAATTTTTTGTTCTGTGCTTTTGAAATGGTTGTACTCTTTTGGGGATATAAATATGAGAATTTACGAGTGAAAAAGAAGTTGGACATATTTTTAATCATTACAGATGACTAGGAACATGGAGAAAGAGTTTGGGACGACAATCAAATGCATTTATCTTATGGAAATATAGAGGATTCTTCCCTTGATCTTTTGAATTTAATTTCCGCTATCTTTGTTGACCCATTGAGATGTATAATTACTTTTTCAGAGGGTTTTTGTACATCCATCATGAGCTAAAGTTTAATTTCTAGGGTATTGATGTAACTAACGTTTGAACCTATGTTTTGATATTCTAGTTATTGGTTCACATGTTATTAAATCTATTTATGCTTTTTGGATTGTTTGCTTTTGTATTATCTGATCAATAATTAGATTGTTTAGCGTATTTGATTTCACATTCGAGAGAGGTAATTGAATACTTGGACTTAGAATAGCATAACTTAGGATTTCATAGAACTGAGAAGTTTATGAGTCTTTCGAAGTCCTTGAAAGAATAATCATTGAGCATGTTAATGTTTAATTTATGATTTTCATAGAAATATTGAAATATGGATTGAAAACTAGAATCATTTGGCACTCGAGAGAGGAAGTGATTACAGTAGGAATATTAGGCTTATAGATTGGTATCATGTGATTAATAAACTGGATTGATAATATAGGGAAAAACTAGGTGAATCATACCTCTAAAATTCATATTCACTAAGTGTTTGGCAAATTGTCTGAACGAGCTTTTAGTTTAGTTTTAGGATTATTTTTAGTTTAATCAACACCATCTTTATTCAATTATCTAGATAGAGTTAAGCTATTATAATTACAGTACTTAGTCTAAATTTGATATCAATCCATGTAGGGACTACAACCCAACTCTTCAATCTATACTAAAACTTGACACCGCACGCTTGCAGTTAGAAAATCACGAACAAGTTTTTGGCGCCATTGTCAGAGATTTATTTATCATATTCGTGCTAATATTATTACCAAGTACTCTTAATCCTAATCTAGATTAGCTTAAATATAATTGTTTTGTGTTGTTCATTTAGTTGTCTGTTATATGTGAATATCTAAAAGTGCTAACTTACTTCCTTTTGATCCAGAGATTGAAAGGACACTTAAGCGATTAAAGCAACAAGGGCAGGCAATGGTGACAATGGAAACAATCTTCCCATCGAAAATTCGGGATTATTTCTGTCCAATTATGAATCAGAGTTACTCGAGAATTGTGTGTCAGTCCATCAACACAAATAATTTTGAATAAAATCGGCCCTCACAAGCATGTTAAGTAAAATTAGTTTGGGGGAGCGTTGTGGATGGCCCAAATGCCCATTTGGATACGTTCCTTGAGATATGTGACACCACCAAGTTGAATGGTGTATCTGATGAAGCTATCCGACTGAGGTTATTCCGATTTTTACTTCAGAATAAAGCCAGATAGTGGTTACAGACCTTTACACCTGGGAGTATCACCAACATGGATGATCTGACTCAGAAGTTCATGGCGAAAATTTTCCCACCTAGTAAGACACTCCAGCTAAAGAGCAAGATAGCTCAGTTCCGATAGATCAATTTTGAGCCTTTGTATGAAGTTTGGGAACGGTTCAAGGATCCATTGAGGATATGCCCATAACACGGTTATGCGGACTGACATTGGGTTTAGTATTTTTACAATGGTTGAATGGGAATACAAAGACCATACTAGACGCTGCAGTAGGCACATGGATGGCTAAATCTTCGACTGAGACATTACTTCTACTTGAAGAAATGGCCACAAACAGTTATAAATGGCCCTCCGAGAGGTTAGTGCCAAGTAAAATTGTCGGTATTCTTGATCTGGATACTATGTCAGCCCTTGCAGCTCAAATCTCAACTATGTCTAAGCAACTAGCTATCATGAATTCTAATGGAACACCAAAATAAGTTGAAATCCCACCCGTAGCTATTCAAAAAGCCGCCACGCACTATGCCGAGCAAGCAAAATATGTGAATAACCGAGGTTTCAATAATAGAGGTAATCCATTACCAACGCAATATCATCCGATACATTGTAATCATGAGAATTTCTTCTACAGCAACAACAAAAATGTGTTGAACCCACCTCCGGGATACTCTAATCGATCAAGTTCAAGTGTACCCACAGTTGAAAAGAAGCAATCGCTAGAAGAGATACTCGAAACGTTTATCGTGGAGACCAGGAATCGATTAAATAGAAACTGCGCAAATTGATAATTTGGGTATGAAGCTGACTACTATGGACACGCGTCTTAGATCATTAGAGACACAAATGGGATAGTTAGTGACATCCATAAGCTCCCAGTAGAAGAAAGAAAATTTTCCGAGTAATATCGAAGAGAATCCAAAGGAGCACTGTAAAGCCATCCAGTTGAGGAGTGGCACTGAATATATCGGCCTAAGTGTAGCGCTCTTTCTATCTTACTTGAATTTTAATGCGAAAAATAAGCAATTAAAATAGGAATACTTTAATAGACTACTAAAAATACGGAGTAATAAAAATCTTACTTCGTTTGAAAACTTTGCAGCGGAATTGAAAGCTAATAACTAAAATAATTACTTGTCCAAAAACATTCATTTTGAAAATAAATTGACATTCGACATTTAATAAGCTAAAAAGTCAAAACTTTGAAAATAATAAAAATCGAAGGACATGAGTTCCCGAATCACTGCGCCCTGCCCATCTCCTTCCTCATTGTTTTCATCTGGAAAAAAAACACAACATTCGTGGAATGAGCTAAAGGAGCTCAACAAGTAACCTCATGCATGAATGCATGCGTAATGCAATAACTTAACATTTATAAGTTGAAAAACATTACTTTTCCTTTACTTAAGACCTTTCACATTTGTACTTAAAATGTTGTCTTTCTTTTCGTAAAATGGTTTTTAGGACGCGAGCTAAGTTGGTGACACATTGTTCTAATCAGGGTCGCAGTGGGCCTTGTTATTTAGAATCCGATTAACATTTTTATTGAAGGCCCATTTCCATTCGTTTTGCCCGAAGGCCATTTCCTTAAACATTAACAATAGTTGCAAGCGGCACATTGTCAGAACGCAGGTCCCCCGCGCCCATTTTCCACTCACTCCAGCATCACAGAACAATGCGCACCCATTTCATAAAAATATATTATTAATTCTAAACTTTAAGACTTAACTTATTTAATGTTCGGATGCTCGTGAAATGCTATGAACATACATTAACATGATGCATAAACCTAGGTGATGCAATAAATCATTAAATACCAGAATAAACGTAAGCATATATCATAATAATTAAATCATGTTAGCTGAAACAACTTGAGATCAAAACCCCATTCAACTAATAAGGGAAAACCATTCATTCAACTAATTAAGGAAAATCCTTCATTCAACTAATTAGGGGAAAACACTATATCAAATTAGTTAGGAAAAACCCTACATTCAGTTAGTTAGGGGAAACCCTATATTCAAATGGTTAGTGGAAACTTTATATCCAATTAGTTGAGGAAAACCTTACATTCGGTTAGTTAGGTAAAAACCCTACATTTAATTAGTTTATGGAAAACACTACATTCAGTTAGTTAAGGCCAAACTCAACATTCAATTAATGTGGGATAAACTCTATGTTCAACTTATGTAGGAAAATCATACGTTCAATTAATTAGGGATAAACCCTACGTTCAACTAATTTAGAAAGGTCATACATCCAATTAATTAGGGATAGCTTACATTCAATAAATTAAACCTCACGTTCAACTAGTCATTCAAACAATGATACATAATTGATGGCAAGCCAAATACATACACATAGGGTCAATCCTTGTAGCCAAACATGATAAAATGACAAGCTTTTGTAATCAATTATGATAAAGTAATAGACCTTAAAATTAACATAATGGAAATCATGTAAAAACATTACAAACCTAAATCTACATGAAACTAAGGAGATTACTTGCCTATTCAACTTAGGGATAGTAAAATCCTCTTTCGAATCATTCGTGTTGGGGAAGTCATATCTCTTTCTTCTGTTTTTTCTCCTTTCTTTCTTCTCTTGGTCGTTCCTCTCTCTCTGGCCGAGCTCTCCTATTTCTCTCTCTGCACTCTACTTTATCTTGTGTTATGTTTTCTCTGTGTGTGTTTTATGTGTCTTATATCTGTGTTTTAACCTACTCTTAATTGGACTAGATTTTGGATATATGGGCTTATTATTAACTTACTAACAATATGGGCCATCTTTAATACTCAAAACTAATTAAAGGTCCAATTATTCATAATAAGTCCCAAATTAAAATAATTTCACAGTATAATTAAAAGACTCTTTTATTATCCGTAATTTAACAAATTAACTATCTAGTAAAAATCCGAGTCGTTATTAAATTTCTAAATCTCCATTGTTATTCCCTAAAATAAACTAATAATATAATTAATAAAATTCTTGTTAAGACATAAAAATCCGAGTTGTTACATACTCCCCACCTTATAAAAGGTTTTGTCCTCAAAACTTGTAAAATATAAGAAATGTAATTGTAGGTCCCAATGGGTGATAAAGTAAAGTCTAGAGGGGGGAGGGGTTGAATAGACTTTACAAAATTTTTGATTTTGTCCTTTTTAAATTCAGAGTTGTCTCAAGTCAGTTGGGTCTTTGGTGGACAGCTTAGTTTACTTGCACAACAGAGTTAGCCACTCAACAAATTCGAATGAGTTGTTGATAGTATAACTCAGCTGATTCAATTAACTTTTTAAATATTCAGTTGATTTGGTTCTTACAGCGGAAGACTTTCACCCTTGTTTGAAATATATTTTTCAACACTTATTTTAAGCTTAGTTGTTATCAGTTGTCTTAACAAATTTAAACAAACAACAATATAAGTATGCAAGAATAAAAGTATGTTGAATGTAAATGACACAAGCAATTTTATAGTGGTTCGAGGATGGGGTAATTCCTCTAATCCATTCTTCTCCAACCCCTGGAAGAATCCACTAATGTAACTGTGACTTTGTTACAAAAAGGTGATAGTCCAAGCTTGCCTTGATCACACAACTGGCTCAACTTCAGGGACTCAACTTCTTCACAAAACGGATGTCTTGCTACTTCAGCTCCTTCAAACTCTTGGATTTATTCACACAACCCTCCAACGAGTCTAAAGCATTTGGTTCGAACTGGAACCTTACTACACTTCTTTCAACCTTGGAGTGTAGACCCCTTGTTCTTTGAAACAAGATTTTCCTCTTCAACAGGTTTGAAGTTGTCTTTCCTTCACTGCATGTGTTGGATTGATTTCCTTCGAGTTCAGGCTCGAGGATATGAATAGAATGCTTGAGAGTGTTATGCTTTGATTGCTTGATTTCTTTTGTGTCTCATATTTGCATTCTTTTTTTTTCTCTTGTATTCCTCAGCCTTTTTATAGTGTCTGCTTGAAAAATATATCCGTTGAAGAGATAGATGTATTTTTTAAACTACACTTTGAGGTCGTTGGCTTGTCTTGTCTTGATCTGCAGTAGGTGATGGTGACATATCCTTGTTTAATTGAACTCCGCAGCTTTTCAGGTTCTTTTACATGCTCAATGCTTCCCATTGATTTATTCTCTTTGCACGCTTCTGGGTTGAGCACTTTAGGCACTGCAGTATGGAGGTATTACTATAATAAGTAATATCCTTGACTTGTGTGCAACAGATCCATCACAGTCAACTTTGACTTTGTTAGTTGCTTTACCCCTTTCTTGAGTCAACTACAATTATTAAGGAATGACTTAACTGTCTCTGAGCTGACAGAAACAACCTTCTAAGCACTTGACTGAGACTTGTCTTCACTTCACTCAGGTGCCACACAGTTGATTCTTTATCTTGGTCCTCAGTCGATTCCTGCATTCTTCAACTCGGTTGTCCTCAACTCAGCTTATAAAACCCTATCTATTACAAGTTGATTTATAGTATAATTTGGGTGTCAACTTCCTAATCTAAGTTTTACATGGCATTATCAAAATCAAATACATAAATTTCCCTTCCCCCTTTTTGATAATGCCAAAACATAAATAAAACTTAGCTAAGTAAATAGTGCATAAACAGAGAATGATTGTATAAATATGTCATTTTATTGAACACATCATTCTTGCACTTTACAAATCTTTACAAAGTATAATGAAAAGAGTATACAAGGTACTTACAAGTGTCTGTGTATTTACATTGAAGTAAAAATACAACATGAAGGGGTTTTCAGCAGTCTTCAATGCCTCTGCTGCTTCCTTCTCTCAGCTTCATCTTCAGCTCTTCGCCTATCTTTTTCGGCTCTTTTTATTTTTTTTTCTTCTTCTTCTTTCTTCTTCTTCTCATAGGCCTTTTTTCGCAGCTGGGTATTCTCTTCTTTGCCTTTCTTGCAATTCATGATCCAGCCTTCTATTTTCTTCCTCTTGCCTCATGACCATCTCCTCATTCTTCCTGGTCACTTCTGTATTTTCAAGTTCACAAATCCCGCCAAAGACAAATGCCTTTCTTCCTGGGGATTAATATATTAAACAACTTTAGGCCTTTACGGTGGAGTGCCTCTGCCTCTTCCACCAATTCTTCCTTTTCCTCGTCCAGAGTCAGCTTCTCCTCTGGGAGTGTACTGTACATGTTGAGCCCTGGAAGTCTGCTGACTACTTCCTAGAGTCTGCTACTTCTCGGTTGATTGACATAGTTCCAAACCTTTTTCGCAATACAAATCCAAATCCGCTTCAAAGTCATTCATTTGAAAAATCCTTCAAATTTAACCGTCCGAATTCCTCCGAGATCTTGGCTCGATCCCGCATCGGGAGGCGGGAGCAAGCTCTTGAGGGAGCTTTACTACTGGAGAGTCTTTAAGTAATCCTGCTGGTGGACCATCGAACATGGCTTTTAATCCTTCTATGCGACCATTCCGCCTTTCATCCACTTTAGCAAAGTCAGCTTCGATGGCTTCTCTAGTCTTCTTCCAAGCTAACTCAGGTTTTATTCAGCTGATAAGTCCTGAGGCAACTGTGAAAGGAGTGACCAAGTGGATAAGCCTTGTTGGGGTTTTGCAAGCACTATTTTCAAGGGGGTCTTCTTAAGGGATCCTTCCCCCTTAATTCCACTTCCTTCCCCTTTACTATCTTCCCCCTTTTTGGCATCATCACCGGGTAGAGTCTTTTGAGAAGATTTTGATAGAATAAGATCCGGTTTTTCATGAGTTTTGGAGTGAGCTGTTCTGTGTTCTGATCGTAGAGCCTTCATTTCTGCAACCATGATATTCATCTCTGCGTTCATGGCCATCATTTTCATCCGCAGATTGGCTTCAGTCTTAAGAAGGTCTTTCTTATGTTGAGCTTTCGCAACTCCATGTCTGATTTACATGCCTGGTCTATTATGAAAATATGGTCCCTCTATCTCTGCTAAAACTTAGCACTTTCAGCACTCCAAATCACCAGTTTTGCAAATAGGGATTTGAAGTAGCTGACTTGTTCCCTTGTAAGTGCTTTTGTTTGAGCTTTCCATTCCCTGATTCTTAGAACTGTGCCTCAAATGTGTCCAGAGATTGTTTCATCATGATTGTCCATCCGTTGGTTAAAAGCAGCAAATCACTTCACCATGTTTTCAATTTCTGAGTAGATAGCCTTGAAGGCTTTTCGAAAGTCAGTTACGTCTGTTGACTGCTCTTCTGGCCGTACTACATCAAAGTCAAATCCAGATGACACTACTCGGAGATCATTTGGAGCTTCAAATTCTTAAGGGTGGATTTCCATGGTATACTTGGCACTTTCAGCAGTTGACTATATTTCGAGGGGTACCTCAACTACAAATGGGAAGTAGTCTGAGAATAGATCATCTGGGACAAAAGGAATTTCTCCCACTCCTCCTTCAGGAGCCTTTCCTTTGGCCTTGATACTTGCTTCATCTCTATCTGCCTCAATTGTTTCAGTTTCATCGGACTGGTCCTCAACTGTCTTAACAACTTCATTGGACTCAGTTGTTGTTTCCTTTTGAGTAACTCAGGCCTCACCGCCTCAAAGAAGATCTTGGGCTGGTGATGGCACCATTAGGGGTGCGTCATCAACCAAAACAAACTTCGCGAGACCAGCATTTTCTCTTGCCTTTGTCATTTTTGCCACAACTTCCTCGATTTTTGGGTCCTTGACTGGTTTTTCTTTGTGAGCGGATTCAGCTTCGTCTTCTGTATCAAGAAATTCTATAGAGACATTTCCTTCCTCAGAGTCATGTAATGCACTTATTTCTTGCATTTCAGTTGACTCTGGCTGAGGAGCTGGCATTTGTTTTTCTTTTTCGGCCATTTTACCCAAGGAAGTTAACCTCCTTTGGGCCTTCATTACCCTCAAGAGAAGTCTCAACCACTGTGGGGCCTTCTACATTCCCTTTAGCAGACTCAGCTACAACAGGGTATTGGACATTCTCTTCTGCAGACGAAGCTGCATTGGGTCTTCAGTGGCATCCTTCAAGGTCTCAACCTCTTGGATTACACTTTCATGACCAAGAGTCTTAACTCCCATGGTCTCTTGCACATCCTTTGCCTCACCGCAAGATCGCCTTCATGGCCTCAAATGCCTCTGTGTGCCAGTCGGGATTTCAAATGAGACAGTCTTTAACCATCTCGGGCCTCGTCAACGCAGCTTGGGATTATTAGCGGCAAAGATTGGGATTGCGGAAAGATCGCCTTCATGGCCTGCAGCGCAGTTGGGATTTAAGTCTCCCACAGCCTCCTCTAACCGGCTGTCGTGTGTACAATTTCCCTCTTAGTTGGCGCACTAGCCACTAGATGATTCACGGTCAATGGGGTCACTGTACACTTAAGACTCGGTTGTTTCTCCCCCTGAGTTATCAGCCGTCTAGGTAGTTATCTCAACAACTATCACAGGGGTTGGCTCAGCTAAGCTGCCCTCTACTGCTCCTTCCTTAGCTTCATCGCCATTTTCCCTGGTTTTTCCTTCGGAGTGCACAGGTGAGGTTGAGGCATCAATGGTCCTCACCATTTCCAATATATTAGGGTTAGGAGAGATTTGCATGGATGAAGACTCTCCAGGCCACCATTCGCAGAGTTTGATCATGCAGCTCCTTGGACTCTTTTATGGCTTGCTTCAGCTAAGCCTTCTCCACTGGATCAGCAGCCTCTAGCACTTCGACATCACTATCACTGATGTGGCTGACTGTAAAGCACTTTTAGTGGCTTCCGTTAAAGCACAAGTGTGAGGCTTTTTAGACTCCTCAACCACCTTGGCTTTCTCTATTGCCTTGACTTTTTTATCCTCCTTTCTATCAAAAAGGATGTTGGTGTAGCTATCTTTGTCCAGTGCTGTTCGAACACCAATATTTCCCAAATATTCAAGGAGGTATTCTTCCTCCTTAATAAATTATAGACTTTGGAATGGAGACCTGGCCATACTTAGCTTCCACGCTCTCCAAATCTGTAGCCTCTCTTGTATATTAGGGTAGGCAGGAGATATTATTTGTAGATCATCATCCTCCTGCATGGGCTCAAGAGAAGCACTTTCTTCCTCTGCAACCATTGCATCTGTCTAAGGAGAATTTAAAACTAACTCTTCTTGACTATGGTCAGCTGCATTAGGCTGAGATTCCTCAGCTATTTGCCTAACATCTGTCTCATGTTCCTCAGTGGCTTCAACATCACTTCCTTCTTTCGAAATCTGCTGCTCATCCTTAGCAGCTTTCTCAACTGCTTCAGCTATCTCAACAGCTAAGTTGGACTATTTTGCCGGTCTTCTTCTCGGTCTTCTTTTTCAATGGAACTTTAGATTCCATATTTTCTTGTTCTTCAACAAAGGAAAGTTGTCTCTCCCGGTTTGCCGTCTTGGTCAGCAGCCTAGCTTGCGAGGCACAACTTTTTGCTTCTTCCTTACTACTGGAGAGGGAGCTGGAGTAGGGGCTTTCTCGGCTGTGGGGCGGGTGCTTTCTTGGCTGCGAGGGCAGAAGCTTTCTTCTTTGATGAAGGCTTAGGAGAGGGGGCTTTAGCAGAAGCAAATGTGTCCACAGGAACGGTCTCAGCTGATTCCCCCTCGCTGGTAGCTGTCTTCTTTGCATGAGCTTGTTTATGGGCAGCAGATAGGTTTACCCAAAACATCTTCTTGTTGACATGGAAGGGTCTCCCATTTTGGAGAGGAACACCCTTCACCTCCATCAAGTGGACTAAGATTAGACCATATCCAAGCGAACTTCAAAACATCCCATCTTCTCCAACAATCATGTTCATCACGTTCTTGCACAGCTTGCCAAAGATGAACTCTACACAGTTAACCTGCTTTACCTCCATAACCGTTGCCATGACAATTAGCTTAGTCCGAGAGAGCTGATTGAACGATCCAAACTTCATATCTACACATTTAGCTACCACATCCATCGGCTTGTGGTAGTCTTCTTTGATCAGCTTCTTCAGGGCAATTAAGTTAGGCTTCGCAGCAGCCTCGGGTATGTCTATCTCCTTCCAGGCAGCAGCCAAATTGACATCCTTCTCAGTTATCTCTTTCGTCCCACTGGATGGGAGATAACAGTGGTCAGCTAAGTCCGCAACTGTCAGCTTAAAGTCCGTAATGTGGACCGATGAGCGGATCTCATCATCATGAAACTGAGCATTCATGTAACACATAGCGACCTTCTTGAGGTAAGTATGGGAAAACTCCATAGATAGAAATTTCTTGAGACCAGCTTTCTCAAGTTTTTCAGCGATCTTCTTGGTTAAAACCTTGTCCACGCCCTATTTGACAAGGCCTTCGATGTCCACCGTAGTGCATGCGTGTATCTTCTCAGCAAGCTTTGCATAGTTGTATGATGGTGTCATTTTTGTCCTTTGATTGAGATTCAAATGGAGAAAAGAGCTAGGGTTTGAACTTTGTTTGCAGAGAGAAAATGCTTGAGTTTTCTTTGAGAGCAAGAGAGTATGTGAGGAGAGAGAAAATTTAATTTCTCTATATGTGAGACATGAAAGAATGGTTTTTAGAATTCAAAAAGATGAAAACTGATCAACGGTTGAGATCACATTTTGAAAACTCCATTAATTTCCCCACATTAAATGCAACAACATTTATATCCAATCATGGTTGAACTGGGGAAGGCTTTTTACTGACATCATAATTACCACTAACGCCAAGCTTAAAAACATTATCGCTCGCAGAAAATGACTGTGTTTTGTCATTTAGCTCATAAATTACTCATCTGTCTTCATTTATGACTTGACTCTTCAAAATTTTGAAAACTTTAAGATGATGACGTGAGAATCATTAGACCACCTAGATGCCAGATTTACAGGAATAAGGAGCTGTCAGTTTTAGTAAACGAATATACACAAAAGGAAATGTGTATGAAAATACTCAAAGCTTTACCAGCTGAGTACGAAATGAAGGTCATGGCTCTGAGGCATTCAATAGACCTCACAAAATTGTCTAATCATGAGCTATTCTTAGAGCTGAAAGCTTATGAATTTCGAGATGAAAAGGAAAGAGTTGGATGAGATTGTTGCTCCCAAGATTGTTACATTGGTGGTAAGTGAGTCAAAGTCAGAAGAGTCTAAAGATATTATTTACAAGAATGAAATAGCCCTAATGGTCAAAAGATTCAACAAGTTCTTAAAATCGAACTATTAGAGGAATAAGGGAGAATCCTCAAGAAGACATTCAACCCCAGCTAAAGGGTAAAAAGAGAGAACCCCCAAGAGAGCTGAAAAGAAAGGTGCAGAACTGTTCTGGAACTGTAGACAACTTGATCACATTGCAGTTGATTATCTATCCACCAGTAAACAAGTACAAAAATGAAGAAAAGAAAGTCTTTGTGAAAGAATAAAAGAAAGAAAGAAAACCATGCTTGCTGAAACAGAAGCCTCCAATGGCAAAGAAGGAAATGAGTCAGACAACAGTGAAGTTGATTACTCATCTGACACAGAGGAAGATTCTCTTATTGTTCTGATGGATAAGGAACAAGAAGATAAGGTAATTCATAACTCATCTGATTTTGAATGTGATGATCGTGATCATGACATAAACACTTCCACACCCATAAATCTTTATGATTCATTATGTAAAATGATAAAAGACTTTGAGCACATTAAATTTTCATACATATTTTTAAATGAGGAAACAACTAACTTAAAAGTAGAGTTCTCTAAGTCACTTAGCAGATGAGAATAAAATGTTGAAGTTTGAAATTGAGCTAATCAAAGTTGAGTGTTCTATTAAAGAAAAGAGAGAAGAGGAACTCAACAAGTCATCTAAAACATTAAATACATTAACGATGATACAAAAAATAGGTGGTAAAGCTGGACTAGGCTTTAATTCCTTTGTTAGTGCACAAATTTCTAGAATGATCTTGGAAAAAAGCTTCTCAAGCAATGAAGGTATCAAGAAATCTAAGACACTATATGTTGCACCCATACATCACCAAAATCACACACCCGCTGGACTGGGATATAAAGGAAAATGAAAGAAACCAGCTGAGTACACTAGTGAGTCTACTTAAACTAAATTCACAAGAGTCAACCAGCAAACTCCAAACAGAAATTATTATGTAAAGACAAAGCGAAACTACCAAAATGTACAAAACTTTCACGAAAAGAAAGAAAATGAAAGGAATAGTATAAATTATCCTACATATGCTGATTGGAACCTTCCCATAAACAACAAGCAGATTCCTAAAGCAAAAAAGCCACAATAGCAGAAACCTAAAGGCCAAATCAGGTCATTCCCTAGGTATCAACATCAACACACATATGCACCTCGATACAATGTACACATATATGATGTACCTAGATCCAAAGCACAGTTCCATCACCATCACAAGAATTTAAATGCTCACATGCACACTCACATATACAGACAAAAGAGACAATTGTATGTTGCTAATACACCTAGGCAATATGCAAGTATTCATCATAATTATGGAAATAGAAACGTGGCAATATCTTAGAGTCGGACCTTTTGGCTATAGGTTTGTTAGATTAACTTATAATGTTAACCCCTCAGGACCCACACAGGTATGGGTACCTAAAGCTTAACTTATTTTATGTCGGTCCATAGGACATCTGAGTGCCAAGTAACCTAGTACATAGATAGTGATTGTTCTAGATACATGAATGGGAATATAATTCATCTATCAAATTTCAAAGAAGAAAAAGGAGCTAAAGTCATATTTGGATGAAATGAAGCTCCAGGGGAAACCAAGGGCATTGGATCAATCAAGAAAAATGCATTAGAAATCAGGGGTGTTTTCTATGTAGAAGGATTGAATTTCAACTTACTAAGCATCAACCAACTATGTGACAAAGGCTATAATGTTGTTTTCAACATGGGAATGTGTCAAATAAAGGATTCAGAAACCAATGAAATGGTTCTTTTAGGCATAATAAAAAAGAATATGTACGTGGTAGATTGGTCTACTACAACACCAAGTATATGCCTGGTATCTAAAAGCACAATTGAAGCAAGTTGTTTGTGGCACAAAAAGCTGAGTCATCTGAATTTCAAGACTATCAACAAGCTTATAAGAAGTCATCTGGTTCAAGGGATATCAGATTCAGTATACAAGAAGGAAAACATTTATGATGTATGTTAAAAAGAAAAGCAAATCAAACTTCATTCAAAAGACAAATCCTTCATAAATAAGGATTTTGCATCTACTGCACATGGATCTATTTGGACCAGTTGATCCAACTAGCATAAGTGGAAAAAAAGTACACCTTAGTAGTTGTGGATGACTACTCAAGATACATATGGGCCATTTTTATGTGTAAGAAAAAGGAAATTTTGCAAAAATTATCACAACTGATGAAAAGAGTTCAAAATGATAAGAGTCAACCATATATCAAGATCAGATCAGATAGAAGAACTAGGTTTGTCAATGGGATTATAGTTCAGTATTGCACTGAAAATGGGATTTCTCATGAGTTTCAACTACAAGGATTCCGCAGCAGAATGGAGTAGCTGAAAGAAAGAACAAAACTCTCAAGAAACTGCAAGGACCATGTTGCTGAAGCTAGATGGCCTAAAAGATTTTAGGCAAAAGCCATCAACAATACTTGCTACACTCAGAACAGATGTATGATCAATAGGCAATTATCCAAAACCCCGTATGAAATTTGGACATAAAGAAAGCTTAATGTTGGATATTTCCATATTTTTTGAAGCAAGTGTTTTATTCACAATAATGGAAAGGATAATCTGAAGGCTTTTGATGCTAAAGCAGATGAGGGAATATTTCATGGATACGATCATCTGAAAGTAAATCATATAAAGTGTTGAACAAAAGGACTATGGTCACGGAATAGCCAATTCATGTGTCTTTGATGAACCAAATATCTATGTTGAAGATACTGATGAGTTAGATGAAAAGAAAAATCAACCAACTATTCACAGTAGTCCATACATTGAAGCTAATTTAAGAAGACTTCGTATAGAAGAAGATGTATCAGTTCATGAAACAAAACTGATCAAAAAAATGTCACTCAAGATAACTTAGTTGGAAACCAAGTCAACCCATCTGGCTTACTCTAACCAGATGTGAGATGACCGAGAGAACATCCACCTGAGTTGATTATTGGAAATGTTAGAGGAGGAGTAAGAACAAGATCAAGAGTTAAACATGAAGTTACATTTGCATGCTTCGTCTCATATATTAAACCAAAAGATGTATGAGAAGCTCTTGAAGATACCCACTAGATTCTAGATATGCAAGAAGAACTGAATCAGTTGAAATAATGTATAAGAATTGGTTCAAAGACCAGCCTATCATCATGTCATTGTACCTAAATGGGTATTTAGAAATAAGATGACTAAATATGGTACAGTGGTTAGAAACAAAGCAAGATTGGTAGACAAAAGATATTGCCAAGAACAAGGTATAAATTTTGATTAGACCTTTTCTCCAGTTGCAAGACTTGAAGCAATAAGGATGTTTCTAGCCTATGTTGCTCACAAGAATTTCACAGTTTATCAAATGGATATGAAAAGTGCATTTCTAAATTAACTATTGGAGGAATAAGTGTATGTTGAAACACCTCGAGGATTTGAGTAGAAGACTATATGAGATAAAGTGTATAAGTTGAAGAAAGAAATTTATGGATTGAACTAGGCTTCTATAGCATGGTATGACACATTGTCTCAGTTTCTTCACAAACAATGATTTGTGTGAGAAATTCTCAAAGATATGGATTTCTTGTGCAAATCTATGTAGATGACATCATCTTTATCTACAAACAATGATTTGTGTGAGAAATTCTCAGAGATATTGCAAGAAAAGTTTGAGATGAGCATATATGAGAGAATTAACTTTCTTCCTATGACTTCAAGTATGACAAATGAAAGATGGAACCTTCATCAGCCAAACCAGATATACAAGAGATTTAATGAAGAAATTTGCCATGGAAAAGAAGTCATCTATCAAGATACTACTAGGAAATTTATTTGTATAGATTTTGATTATGCTTACAAAACTATGTATTAGGAAGTTGGCCCTCCAATTCAATGTGATTTCTGCTTATGTAATAGATATGATTTTGGCTGACTCAATACAACCAAGTCAACATGCAGAAGACTTGATGAAGGCGTTTCAAAAGACTCACAGCTGAGTATCAAAGTTTTAGAAGATCATAGTTGTATATTGAAGTTTGAGAAAACTCTCATTAGAGTAATACATGTTAATTCTAAAAAAGAATACTGTCAAAAGTGGCAAATAGAAGTCATTCAGAAGACTTTTCAGAAGATTTAAAGATCAGTCAAGTGGGGGTAAATTGGCTGTCAGTCTTAAGTCAATTGGATAGTTCTGTTGCACTGAGTTCAAGGAGGATTTTCATTAAAATACTCAAAGTACTATGTTTAACCTTAAAGGTGCTAGGAGTTAAATGAAGGGAAAAGAGATACAACCAATAAAAACACTTGTAAGACTGCGAGTTTTAGACATGCAGAAAGGCATAAGCATACAATGAAAGGTTGACATCACACTGCAAAGAAATGACATTCCAGTTGTCCAACAACTTGATTTGAATTCGTCTATCTATTCAATGGACAAATTTTAAGTCATAGCAATAAAAGGTCGTGGAAAAATCAGAGAGAAGTACAACAAGACGCAAGAGAGAACAAAAATTTAAAGTTTAAAATATGCAAGCAAGCGAACATTCTCTCAAGAGCCGAAAACAAATCCTCAAGCCTATTCAGAAAATATGTTATCCAACACACATTGTGAAAGATAAAGGCTATCATTCAACAGTTGAAAAGGAAATTGTGAAAACTATTAGGAATTTTATTGTATAGATTTTGATGATTCTTAAAAAACATTGTATTAGGAAGTTGGCAACTCATTTCAGTAATTCTCGCACATGTAATAGATAGGTCTTTGGCTGACTCAAAAAGTAGCCAAGTGATAGTGCAGAAGACTTGCTAAAGAAATAATCATAACACTCGCTGTAATACCCATAATTCTTTTAGAATTGGGGATAAATTACGGTTTTATTAGAACCAATTTTGGGAATGATTTAGAATTTTTGAAACCCTAAATTTCCTAATTGGGAATTTTTAATTTTTGATTTTATTTCCAGAATAAAGGAAAGTCAATTTTTACAAAAGAGAAAAATCGTGTTCAAAAGAGAAAAAAATCAAATATGCCTTTTTGGCATGTAAATCAAGTATTTTTGGTAATAAAATTTAAGCAAATTATCTTACCATATAGTCTTTGAATCCTTGGCGTATAAATTCAAAGCTCCCCTAGGGTTATTATTCACAATTTTCTACACCAAGCAAGAAGATAAATTTTTCTTCTCCTTCTTCCTCTAAAACCGCCGCCACCATCACCGCGGTGCTCCACCGGCACCGACACCTCCACCATGACCACCACATTCTCAAACCTTAAGCCCCATAACCAAAACACAAGATAAAAACCAAGGAAGGAGAAAGAGAAATAAAGGAAGCGAGAGAAGCCGGCTGCCACCATGACCATCGATCACCGCCGCCGGTTACCACTGTCGGAGACGAAAGAGATGAGGGACTTGAACACTATGCATTCACGTTTGCATTTATTTCACGAAGTTTCTAATTTTAAGGTGGGATTTATTGCTTATATCTATTTTAAATGCCTTGTGTGATTGTTATATGTATGTGCACATTAAACATGACATAACACGAAGGTATTTAATTGTACAAGCATGAATGTACTTAATTGTACAAATACGAAGGTACTTAATTGTACAAGCATGAAGGTACTTAATTGTACAAACGCGAAGGTACTTAATTATACAAGCATGAATGTACTTAATTATGCAAACACGAAGTTACTTAATTGTACAAGCATGAAGGTACTAAATTGTACAAGCATGAAGGTACTTAATTGTATACGCATGAACGTACTTAATTGTACACCCACAGTTGGCCTACGGGCATTATATGATTAAAGCATGAAAAGCATAGGTGTGTATGCATTAATGATTGTGTTTTGTATTTAATTTAGACATTGCGTCCCAACTGGTCTATTGTATGCTCACCTCATGTTTTCCAAAGATGAATGAAGGAGCCGGAGTATGGTAAAGGGGACGGTGGAAGTCGATCAAGAATTTAAAGGGCCCCTTATTTTTGATTTATTTAAGGGATAACGTTTTTAATCAACCCAAACTATACGGGTTTTTACACTTTGCAACCCGAACTTTGAAAAGTT
Organism: Rehmannia glutinosa; assembly: GCA_016081115.2. Classification (NCBI taxonomy): domain Eukaryota; kingdom Viridiplantae; phylum Streptophyta; class Magnoliopsida; order Lamiales; family Orobanchaceae; genus Rehmannia; species Rehmannia glutinosa. The sequence continues at coordinate 40,110,067 of CM071932.1, read as the reverse complement.
ACGATTGCAACCTAAACTTCACAAAATTTTATACTTTGCATAAAATTCGGTTTTACCCCCTGGTTTCAGAAAGATGGTTTGTAGTTTACACTCTAAACTTTAAAGTTGTTACACTTTGCAACCTGAACGATAAATTTCATTGCATTTTCTTTGAATACTCCCAAAGGTCTTGCGATCCTCGAAAATGGTATCAGAGCCTAGGTTTATTAAGAACTTTTAGTTAAATTTGTTATATTTATGTAATTAACAATTGGTGAGGAGAATTTACTCCGAGTATATGGATCCTGACCGATGTCCGAGATGTACCCTTACAGACATATCGTCAAATATTGACGATGTATGCACAAGAACACCTTGACTGGTTTCATATTGGGAATACCAACATGAAGAAAAGGAACAAGCGAGGAGCGACGGAAACCTTAAGCGCAATGCAAAATGCGAGCGAATATTATAGCGCTTCTGGATGCTTAACTGCATCTTATATATGTTCACTTGATGAACCTTCAAGAAACGGTTCATGAAAATTCCCATCGAACAATGATTCCCGATGGAGTACCAGAGTGGAACGAGATACTTCCCGAGATAAGTCTAAGATCTCCGAAGATCTTAGAGAAATCCGAAGACGGTGCGAGAATTATGGCAACCGCCATATTCATCTACCAAAGACAAGTTCATCGATCCGAACTGGATGGAGACGATGGTGAAATATCGAAGGAAACTCTTGAAATCCTTCATGATATTCGAAAAAGAGTCAAGAACTGGAGGACCGCCAAGTTCATCCGGAGGAAGGAAACGTATTGATTTTGGGACGGTACCCTATTTACACCAAAAAGGGAAACCAACCGAAGTTATACGAAAGATGACAGATGAGGAGAAGCTCATTGCTCTCATCAAAGGAAAATCCATCAAAAATTAAAAAGATGGATATGGAAAAGATGAATCTTAAAGATCTACACGACCTGGCAGAATCCTTCGCAGGATTAGGTATTGTAGATTTAAAGATGAATGCGGTGAGAGAATCGCTTTGGTTACCTATGATCCACAAGGTAGACCAATTCCTCCACCACCGCCACCAGTTAATCCTAACGTCGAAGAAAGTACGGGTTCACATCATGGAGCTCGGGACGAGAGGATGCCACATGCTGGGGATTTTACGACTGGGAGTGATCCACTGTCCGGGACAGGAGGTCGAAACCCTCTTGCGGGAACTAGACAACCTACCGGAAGGCCGAATGTTTATCAGACGCCTTATGGAAGATCGCACCTCGACCCAATACATCCGTATGGGTTGATGTTAAATCTGGACATCCCAGATTTTAAAAACAGAGAAGTTCTCATTGATGAATGGGCTTCAGCTATGAGAATTTCAGCAGGAACCCTCGATCTTACGAAGGATTCATTCATTTTACTCCTTGAAATGAGTCTTGAAGGATCGGTGAAGATTGCCTGGGATATGACCGATGCTAGTACGAAAAGTTCGGTCACATCAGGGGAATCACTTAAAGGAATTGTCGATGGTATGGCAAAACTATTCAAAATCCAATTCATCGGCACGGGTTATTTTGAAGGATTAGAGGATGAAAAAAGAAAGAAATATAAACAAGCCCTCTATAGCCTTGAATTACTGGATATTTGTCATATTGACGAATATATCAAGTTGTTCACCGAATACAGGTGGAAATCCAAGATTGAGGAAAAGGAAGTCCTACCTATTCTTTGCCAAAATTCCAAGTCCCTGGAGAGAAATGCTTATCAGGGGAATACAAGGGTGGAGTCAAGAGAAAATCGTGGCTTAAAAATGTCTTTCCTAAAGGCCAAGTTATCCGAATGGTGCTATCAAGCAGGCTCAAGCACAGAATTACAAGAGATTAAGAGGAATTAACAAAGCAGTTCCTCTATGTTGCGTGGATAATGATATCCCAACAGTTGTGGGAGGTCAAACAAGGCGGCACAAGAAGAAGAAGGAGAGAAGCCATCCATACCGCCGAGAAAGCAAAGAATAAAAGAAGTAGGTCTTCATGGAGACCTAGAAGGTTGTGGTCAAAACAAAAGCCCGGTTATAAATCGGGGCAAAGACCAGTACATCAAGCGGGAGTAGGGCCTCATCATCGTGTTCTAATCAAGCAAGTACTGAGAAATCCGAAGAAGAACTTTCAGCGTGCTCACACTAGAGCTAATGAAAGTTTCAAAGACTTTAATTGCTGGACATGCGAGCAAGAGGGCATATCTCAACGGATTGCCCGCATAATCAAAAACGAGGAGTCGACAAAGGCCACACCGTAAATCGAGGAAGTCATCTCTATTATCGTGATTTAATACGGGTGTATCAATTTGAGGATATTCCCTCGAGATGAAAGCATCTATGAAGAAGAGATCTATTCTCGACGATGGAAGTGACTCACTTCGTAATCGTGAGTGAAGAAGAAATTCTTCAAAGAAACAAATCGGGAGGATATGTCAGATTCCTCTCTCATACGACGGTTTCTCATAAAACTCTTATGAGGATCATGAAGGAAGATCCAAAGCTTCAAGTCTATGATGGATTTACAATTGGAGCTATGGAAAAAGCATTGGATAAGATTGGGTTTCGAATGTAAAGACACCAAATTATCCACAGGGGTAACAACCGGAGAATTAGCCATTCCAATGGAGTTTACCAGAACTCTGATCGAGATGCGCTTGGTCCCTATTAGAGAAATACAGAGATCAAAAGCGAGTTAAAAGAGAAGTTGCAAATACACTCTCATGGATTCACATTGGAGCCATAAGAGTCATTATTAAGGCAACATTCAAGGAAGGAATAGATTCGCCACTCAATCTTGCTATTTTTGACAAGCGAATCTCACATCTTAAGGATTCATGCCTTGGAGCGGTTACAGGAAATTTGTATGCAGGAAATTAGCATTTAATGTCTATCCTAGAATTGCATACAATTTGGGAGATCGAGACTTCAGTAGAGTCCTAACTCTTCATCAAGATTTCAAAAGAGTCGATTTGATGAAAGAAGGAAACAGGCCTTACTCGATCACATACAAGATTTCCTATGCTCTCTCGAATACCCATCATTCCGAAGTATTCTTGAGAAAGGAATTTATTGAAGTCCCAAGAATCTTTGAGGACTTTGCCAGGGTGGTGTTACTGAAATCATTGAATCTCCAACTATTAAGGAGATTGATATGATAATTCAAGATCAACCAGTCTTCAACAAAAGTCGGAGTCTCGTAGTTGAGCCTAGAAGGATGTCTTTCCAAAGAAGATAGAATGGTGAGTAGCAAATGTTGGGAAGAAAGGAGACCAAGTACAATTCAAACGCATCCCCGATGTTTTTAAAACAAATGAGAGAGAGCCGAAATGTCCGTAGATGGCGAGAGGTTGAAGTAATATTCGACATCACTCAAAAGGATAACATTTTTCCTTGTGATGTATTATATTATCTCCAACAACCAATCGTTGGAAGGTATCAAGGAAGCCTCAAGATAGGAGAAATTGAGCTTACTATCACAGAGTTGCGGAAAGGTCCTTAACAATTAATACTTTGGGAATTGAATTTCTTGAGGAACATAAACTCTTGGGAAAGATTACAAGACGTAATGGAGTTCACAGTGGCTAATAAAAGATACTGAGAATCGATGACCACTAGTCCATTTTCCATATACATTTCTATCGGAATGTTATATGTTGAATACAAGGCCGAGTATTTCGCCGCCTATATTGATTCAGTGCCGGAATATGTACCGCAGCCGGATGTTTTTCCTAAAGAAATTGGAGAAGATTTACCAGCTATTGCAGAAGAGATTTCTCTAAAAGGATTCTTATCCTTAACAGGGAATTAAACAAGCGTAAAATCATGATCGGAGGCGCAGTAAGACCCCATGGTACAAAGTGAAAACGCCACCAATCTATTTCCATGACACAAAAAGTGCGAGATGTTTTGCTGGGAAACAATTTCCTACAAACATTCAAGCGGTTCACACAGAGAACGAGACAAGAAGACTTATTTTCACAACCTTATGTGATCATAAGATCATTGTCCGTAGATCTGCGGGAAGCATTTTACGTAAAAATGCCTATTACTTTTCGCAGCGTGCGTGGTGATGAAGCCAAACTTCGCAATCCAAAAATGGCGGATCGAAGGAAATTTGGTGAAGCTTTATTATCCTATAGACAATTTGGTTCCATCCGTATGATCAAGATATGGGATAATAACTTGTATTCATTCGTAGTACAAGGAGAAGAACGAGTCACTCCGGAAGCCATTGCGGAATTATGGATGAGTCTAATGGAGAATCCACAGAGTGATGTAACCATAGAAGAACAAATATCACTCGAGGATATTAAGAAGAAGATCCAAAGGAATTACAATGAAGATCCTTTGGCTTGGTGGGATAAGAACGAGCTTAAAGCTTTCTTAAAGGTTAAACCTGGAAAGGAGTACGAGTTCGTAAGATTCAAACCAATCCTTATGAACCAGGAGGATCGTGAGGATATGCGTAAGATACTTAAGGAACATCTTGACCTTAAGTTAATTTCACCAGGAGTTTCTCCATACAAAGAAATCCAGATTCCTAGTCGAAACCATGGAGAAATCAAAAGAGGAAAGTTAAGACTTGTTATTAATTACAAGGAATTAATAACATTTTGGAGTTCGACGGATACTATATCCCAAGCAGAACATCTCGGTTAACTGTATCAAAGGTGCCAAGATATTCTCAAAGTTCGATTGCAAGTCTGGATTCTACCAGATTAAGATGGAGGAAGAAAGTAAGAAGTTTACAGCTTTCTCTACACCACAGGGACACTATATTTGGAACGTGATGCCTATGGGATTGGCTAACGCACCCCATATATATCAAAGAAAGATGGATAATCTTTTCAAAGATTATTTCAGTTTCATGTTCGTATATATCGACGACATTCTAATCGCATCAAAGAACATGAAGGAGCATCTCAAACATTTGGAAATATTTTCAGATGTTTGTCACAAAGAAGGATTAGTGCTTTCGGAAAAGAAGGCGGTAATCGCAACAAGACAGATTGAATTCCTCGGAATTGAAATCGATGAATCTGGAATTATTCTACATAATCATATTGTGGAAAAGATACAGGATTTCCGATACACTAAAAGACAAGAAGCGACTTGAGTTTTCTCGAGTTGTTAATTTTGCTGAATGTTCATTAACAATCTAGCATACTACAGAAGGTGTTTAGCCCATTACTTAAAAAAGATGCGCTTTTAAATGGGAAGATGAACATCAAGAAGAATTAAGCAACTTAAAGAAGTTTGTAAAAAGCTTCCAAAACTTGCGATTCCCAAGACGAGGATGAACTTCTTTACACGATGCCGCTGATGATTGGTGGGCGCAGCCTTACTAAGGTCACACCAAATGAAGAAGTGCCATGCGAGATATTGCGGTTTATTCACACCCGAAGCAAACAGATGGCATATCAACGAAAAAGAATTCTTTTATCGAATGAAAGACTTTTAAAAAATGGCCGTTATTTTTTTGGCTAAAAGTTTACTTTAAAAATTGATAATTCAAGTGTCAAGGCTTTTCCTCAAAAACAAAATTGAATCAAAACCGAAAAGGCTCGATTACTTAGATGGCAAGTCAATGTCAATATTATGATTATGATATTGTCATTATAAAATCTCATGAAAATATTCTTGCGCATTTCTTGACACGAGATGGAAGGACGCTGCGTTCGACGTGGTCCTTAAACGAGTAAGACATCTCGGGAAAACCTGGAGAGTCTAGAACGAGATTTTGGGACGTTATGTCTCAATGCGTAAGTTGCCGGACGACTTCAACAGTGACCAGAAACTGTTTCTAGTCAAATACGAGCATGCCATTCGCTCAAGACAATTGTTCTTAGCGGCAAGGGCCTCTCTTCTAGGCCGCATCTCCTACGGTGCAAAAAAGGGGCCGAGAGAGTACGGGGCTCTAACCCGGAGGTTATGGATTCAAGTACCATAATCACAAGTGTTGCAGGTGATGCATCCCCCGAGGTGTACAAATCAGAATTTAATGTTGAAGCTCTCGTGTCACAACCCGAGTCTTCAAGTCAACCCAAAGACTCTGGGGTAAAGAGGGAGAGTTGAATCTTAGGCCACGCATGTGCAAATCTAAGGTTCAAACTGACGAGATTAAGATTTCTCCTATGCAGTATATCATCGACAATGGGAGAAATTAGTTACAAGACAAGGTATTAACCTTAAAAAACAATGGTTGATATCTCGAAAGTATCCAAGAGTTTGGATGAAACCCTAAGTCATCCAAATGAAGTACAGAATGGTATACTTTTGGAGCTTTAGCTTCAATCTATACCGTGTCACCAGGATTCCCGTAAATTTCAAAATTACCGAAATGGATTGGGGAAGCGCTTTACGAGACCTGGGCCAATAATCCACACTTGGCCGTAGGCGATATTTTGAACTCGTATTTTATCAAGATGCCTCCCGAACCAAATAAGAAAGGCTTTAATGAAGCTTTTCATTTCATCAAGCTAAGAAGACCGGATGGAAATGCTTTAAAATATATTAAGCGCACTTCACCTAAGAAGGACCAGTGTTAGTAGGAGCATTTTCTCAAGACGAAGCTTCTACCAGGCGAGCATGGGGTCTTTGGGTTTGTCTAATCGAAATGGACAAAGTCAAATATCCATTCAAGTTCTTCCAGACCGGCGAATGGATCTTTCCTTTTGAATTCGATGACCGGATCAACCACGGGTTTGCGTAAGAACTCTTCGAGACCAAAAGAAGAATTCTCTGGGAAAACAAGATTCCGCAAGCAAAGAAACTTACCGGAATTCTCAGAACATGGCGCATGTTGGCCGATGGGTCGACCGGATCGTCAAGCATGCCCCAACAGAAGGAACCCGAGTTTGGGAAAGGTTTCCACCCAAACCCGACCGACAGACCATACAAAATGAAAGGACAAGGGCCCAGCTCACAAGACGCGTTTTCCTGGGGACCACGCAGACCAACTTTTTAGAAGATTCCCCGACAACCATCACATGGGTTGAGTCACGCGAAAGAGAAGGAAGACAACATTTACGAGTAATAATTCAGGAGTATGACGTAAGCGGTGACGCTTACATCTCAACAAGATTTGAAGTCCGTCTTTCAAGTCCTGGACTTACATCTATAAAAGGCGAGATTTGAAGGAAGTCCGGGGACATCGAACATTTTCCTTAGTTTTCTTATAATAAAGTCCGAGAAAAAATTTGTAATATTTTGAGTGTTTTTAGTTTTAAGTTTTTATGTGCAAGCCTCATACATGAGAGGCTAAACAAGTATTCTCCTCCCAAAAGGAGATTACTAATGTAATAAATTTTTCTTTAAGTTCTTAATAAAATAAAGGCTCGTTTGTTCAACATGTGTTCATGATGTACTATTGATCAATCCCCTTTGAAGAATTACTTTTACGCCTTGGAGTAGGAAACGAACCAAGGCTATCTTTGAGCGGTTTTACAAGGAGTGGATAACTTGCGATCATCTTCCCCGAGGGTGAGGTTGAACAAATGAGGAGCCGTTTGTCAAACGATCCTGGGGCGAATTTTCCGATCGGGTGGCGTTGCGAACCACTTAACCCGTGCCGTTTTCGGCAAAAGATGTATGAATTTTAAGGGATTTATTAATTTTACTAAGCATGTTGGGCCTCGATATGGTCGTAATGGACTATTTTCATTTTCGCCTAAAGACCCAATTTGTATACGGATAAATACTTGAAATAAGATTTTGATAGAAGTATGTCTTGTTGAGTTTATAGGTCGAAACCCGACATGATCCATTTAAAACCTCGAATAGAGACCGGATCTAAGTAGGTGTAACAATGCCACGAACAAAACAAGTTACGTAAAAAATCGGGTTCTTATTTCTAAAAATCCGAAAAACAAATTGATTATGGAGTAAAAACTTTATGATTATTGTAGAATGCAATATATTTATCCTTATGGAGCAATCCACAAATTAGAGTTTAAAGGGATAACTAGAACTATTGTTATTAAAGAATAAAATCCTAGGGGCAAAATGGTCCAAAAGTTGCAAAGAGTAATTATTTTCGTAGTTCAGATGCAAAATGTTAAAAATAAAAGTATAGGTTGTGAAGTGTAAAAAGGGGTAAAGTTCGTGGTTAAAAATAATTATCTCTTTATTTAATGATGTTAGAAACTTAATATTTTTGGGATTTTTGTTTTTAATTTTTTTGGGGACAGTTTGCATGAGTATTTCGTATTTACAGACAAGTCATAGTATTTATTTCCCTTTAAAAAAGCGTCTTCAACTTTGGCTTACTCTTCAGCACTTTAACAAATCGCAAATCGTATATTTTTATTTATATGAAATTGGGATGTTACAAAGTGGTATTAGAGCGGGGTCTATCTTTCCTGTAGACTTGCTAAATTGTTTAAAAAAAATGGGTCTTGATTTTTATGAAGATGACTACTTTCAAATAAAATAGTAACAGTAAAGAAGTCGACTTATCCACCGCCTCATGCCACGCCGACTCTGAAGTGAAAAGATATTATTTATCATGTGCATTGAAAATTTCATGTTCAGTATATATATCCATGTGATTCATGAATGCAACGACTATAGCCATATAGCCATATTGATAGATGATAAGAGATTGTTTTTCTTTAAAAGCAAACGAAACACAAAGTATCCAGACTTTCTAATTTGAGGCAAGAAATCGAATTTTGAGGACAAAATTTTTTTTAATGGTGGTAGAATGTAATATCCGTAATTATTTTTGAATTGGGGATAAATTAGGGTTTGATTAGAACCAATTTTGGGAATGATCTAGAATTTTCGAAACCCTAAATTTCCTAATTGGGGATTTTTAATTCTTAATTTTATTTCCAGAATAAAGGAAAGTCAATTTTTACAAAAGGAAAAAATCGTGTTCAAAAGAGAAAGAAATCAAATATGCCTTTATGGCATGTAAATCAAGTATTTTTGGTAATAAAATTTAAGCAAATTATCTTACAACAAAATCTTTGAATCCTTGGCGTATAAATTGAAAGCTCCCCTAGGGTTATTATTCACAATTTTCTACACCAAGCAAGAAGATAAATTCTTCTTCTCCTTCTTCTTCTAAAACCGCCGCCACCATCACCGCGGTGCTCCACCGCCACCGCCACCTCCACCATGACCACCACATTCTCAAACCTTAAGACCCATAACCAAAACACAAGATAAAAACCAAGGAAGGAGAAAGAGAAATAAAGGAAGCGAGAGAAGCCGGCTGCCACCATGACCATCGATCACCGCCACCGGTTACCACTGTAAGAGACGAAAGAGATGCGGAAAGAGATGAGGTAATTGAACACTATGCATTCACATTTGCATTTATTTCACGAAGTTTCTAATTTTAAGGTGGGTTTTATTGCTTATATCTATTTTAAATGCCTTGTGTGATTGTTATTGTATGTGCACATTAAACATGACATAACACGAAGGTATTTAATTGTACAAGCATGAATGTACTTAATTGTACAAACACGAAGGTACTTAATTGTACAAGCATGAAGGTACTTAATTGTACAAACGCGAAGGTACTTAATTATACAAGCATGAATGTACTTAATTATGCAAACACGAAGTTACTTAATTGTACAAGCATGAAGGTACTAAATTGTACAAGCATGAAGTTACTTAATTATACACGCATGAACGTACTTAATTGTACACCCACAGTTGGCCTACGGCCATTATATGATTAAAGCATGAACAGCATAGGTGTGTATGCATTAATGATTGTGTTTTGTATTTAATTTACACATTGCATCCCAACTGGTCTATTGTATGCTCACCTCATGTTTTCCAAAGATGAATGAAGGAGCCGGAGTATGGTAAAGGGGACGGTGGAAGTCGATCAAGAAATTAAAGGGCCCCTTATTTTTGATTTATTTAATGATGTTAGAAACTTAATATTTTTGGGATTTTTGTTTTTAAATTTTTTGGACACAGTTTGCATGAGTATTTCGTATTTACGGACAAGTCATAGTATTTATTTCCCTTTAAAAAAGCGTCTTCAACTTTGGCTTATTCTTCAGCACTTTAACAAATCGCAAATCGTATATTTTTATTTATATGAAATTGGGATGTTACAAAGTGGTATTAGAGCGGGGTCTATCTTTCCTGTAGACTTGCTAAATTGTTTAAAAAAATGGGTCTTGATTTTTATGAAGATGACTACTTTCAAATAAAATAGTAACAGTAAAGAAGTTGACTTATCCACCGCCTCATGCCACGCCGACTATGAAGTGAAAAGATATTATTTATCATGTGCATTGAAAATTTCATGTTCAGTATATATATCCATATGATTCATGAATGCAACGACTATAGCCATATAGCCATATTGATAGATGATAAGAGATTGTTTTTCTTTAAAAGCAAACGAAACACAAAGTATCCAGACTTTCTAATTTGAGGCAAGAAATCAAATTTCGAGGACAAAATTAATTTTAATGGTGGTAGAATGTAATATCCGTAATTCTATTTGAATTGGGGATAAACTAGGGTTTGATTAGAACCAATTTTGGGAATGATTTAGAATTTTCGAAACCCTAAATTTCCTAATTGGGGATTTTTAATTTTTAATTTTATTTTCAGAATAAAGGAAAGTCAATTTTTACAAAAGGAAAAAATCGTGTTCAAAAGAGAAAGAAATCAAATATGTCTTTATGGCATGTAAATCAAGTATTTTTGGTAATAAAATTTCAGCAAATTATCTTACCATATATTCCTTGAATCCTTGGCGTATAAATTGAAAGCTCCCCTAGGGTTATTATTCACAATTTTCTACACCAAGCAAGAAGATAAATTCTTCTTCTCCTTCTTCCTCTAAAACCGCCGCCAACATCACTACGGTGCTCCACCACCACTGGCACGTCCACCATGACCACCAACTTCTCAAACCTTAAGCCCCATAACCAAATCACAAGATAAAAACCAAGGAAGGAGAAAGAGTAATAAAGGAAGCGAGAGAAGCCAGCTGCCACGACGACGACCTATCGCCGCCATAGGTTACCACTGTCGGAGGCGAAAGAGATGCAGAAGGAGATGAGGGACTTGAACACTATGTATTCACGTTTGCATTTATTTCACGTAGTTTCTACTTTTAAGGTGGGGTTTATTGCTTATATCTATTTTAAATGCCTTGTGTGATTGTTATATGTATGTGCACGTTAAACATGACATGACACGAAGGTACTTAATTGTACAAGCATGAATGTACTTAATTGTACAAACACGAAGGTACTTAATTGTACAAGGATGAAGGTACTTAATTGTACAAACGCGAAGGTACTTAATTATACAAGCATGAATGTACTTAATTGTACAAATGCGAAGGTACTTAATTGTACAAGCATGAAGGTACTTAATTGTACAAACACGAAGGTACTTAATTGTACAAGAATGAAGGTACTTAATTGTAAAAACACGAAGGTACTTAATTGTACATGCATGAACGTACTTAATTGTACACCCACAGTTGGCCTACGAGCATTATATTATTAAAGCATGAAAAGCATAGGTGTGTATGCATTAATGATTGTGTTGTGTATTTAATTTAGACTTTGCATCCCCACTGGGCTGTTGTATGCTCACCTCATGTTCTCCACAGATGAATGAAGGAGCCGGAGCGTGGCGAAGGGGACGGTGGAAGTCGATCAAGAATTTAAAGGGCCCCTTATTTTTATTTATTTAATGATTTTAGAAACTTAATATTTTTGGGATTTTTGTTTTTAAATTTTTCGGACACAGTTTTCATGAGTATTTCGTATTTACGGACAAGTGATAGTATTTATTTCCCTTTAAAAATGCATCTTCAAGCTTTGGCTTATTCTTCAGCACTTTAATAAATCGCAAATCGTATATTTTTATTTATATGAAATTGGGATGTTACACTCGCAGTTGAGTAGATGGAAAAACAAGTTGACTTACAACCAAATAAACATTTGAAGACTCTCAGCCAAGTGCGATAGCTAAGTCTTTCACAAGCTTTATAGTAGAGTCCATCAGAAGAATATGTCAGAAGACTCAAGCTTAAGTCTGAAGGACTAACACATCTAAAGAAGTTTGTTGTATTAAGTTCAAGTAAGTTATTTATTTTAGTAACAAGGACATATCTGAAACCTTAAAGTGCTCAAGCTATAAGGATGAAAAAGGAATGAGAAAATGGGCAGCAGGTGCTGACACCTTTTCAGAAAGCCTGAAAAAAAACCTAAGAAAAAGGTTGGGTCAACATCAAAAGCTGCAAAACAAGACAAGCCAACGAACATAAAGTTGGGTTTGAATTTTTGTCTATCTCTTCAACAGACAAAATTCAAACTCCTACTGTAAAAGCTGAGGATTTTCCAAAGAGTAAATATGACCCAAGAGATACATGCAAACAATTTCACACAAGAGCATTTGAGGAAGTAATTTGAAAATACTCTCTCAAGCGTAACAACAAATCCTCAATCTTACTCAAAGACATTTCATCCAATACACACTGTGAAAGATTGAAGTTGTAAATCAGTTGAAGCGGAAAACATTTGTGAAAACAAACAAGGGGTCTACGCTGCCAATGATTGAAGGGGTGTAGTAGGTTCAAGTTCGAAGCAGATTCTGAATCCAAATGAGGGTTGTGTGAATAATTCGTGAAGATTAAGAGAGTTGCAGTAACTAGGCAGCTGCCTAGCGAAGAGTTGAGGCCAAGAAGTAGCTTTTTTTTTATAATCAAGGGTGTTTGGACTGTACTTTTGTAACTAAAGTAACTTGTTACATTAGTGGATTCCTCCTGAAGTAGGAGAAGAGTGGAGTAGAGGAATTACCCAATCCTCGAACTACTATAAATTGCCATGTCTTTACATTATTACTTTTATATTCTTGCTCTTTATATTTTTGTTTATATTTGCTATCCAATCAACTGCAAACTTTTTAAAACACTTAGTGTTGATAACTAAAACGTTAAAGGGTGTAAGTCTTCCGATGACTTAAAAGAAAGCTCGATTTGTAATAGAGTTGACTATCTTCAGCTGAGTTACTCTATCAATAGCTCTCTCAAGAGAACTATTGAGTGGTTAACTCTCTTGTTGATCTTCAACCCATCTGTCTTAAAGGACTGAGCTGTTTTCTTAAACTCTGATTTAAAGAACCAAAAAATTTGTAAAGTCTATTCAACCCCCTACTAGACTTTACCCAACACCCCTTAAGACCTACAAGTGGTATCAGAGTGGTTGGTTCAAAGAACCTTCCGCACTGGTTACTGAACTAGATCTTTTCAAAAACCTCATCATTGAAATAAATCTAACTCGTATTCCCATATTTTTTATTGAAGAATTTGATGATTGGAAAACAGGTATGCAGGCACATCTCTCTGCATTGCACGATGGAATGTGATTTTTCATAGAAGATAGAATTAAAATCAACAAGGTGAATACAACTATGGCTACAGCAGCATATGCAGGAGATGAAGCTGCAAGAGCAACTAAGGTTGACAAGCGTAGAAGCGAATGGACAAATAAAGACAGATAAAGGCACAACCTTGATAATGTTACTAAGGACATTATATACAAGATGTTGGACAAAGCTATGTTCAATAGGGTCAAGTCATGTAGGACAACAAAGAAATTTGGGATAAGCTAAGCTTAATATATGGGGGCACATAATAAATAAAGGAAAATAACCTTACAGTTGAAGTCCATAATTTTAAAAATTTTAAGATGATGACTGGAGAGTCATTGGACCACTTAGATGTAAATGTGTATGAAGATCTTGAGAGCCCTTCGAGCTGAGTGGAAAATGATGGTGATGGATTTGAGGCACTCAATGTGTGACGCCCGGGGCTAAAGAGGGCGGGGAGTGATCACCGGTGCAAGAAGGCATGGACAAGGAGCGGCTCCTAGCAGGCTTCTAGGTGGAGGGGGACATGAATGAACTGATCCCACACCCGAAGAGAGGAGATTTTGAGACTGTGCAGGTATGGGACTGTACAGTTGAGGAGAGCTTAGAAGATTTGATAGGTACTACTCATACCAACAAGATGCATTTTCTTTTATGGTGCTCATCTCATAAAAACTCCAATGTTCTGCGTGCTTGGTCTGGAGCAATTGTGGGATGGGTGACCAAGGTGCGTGTGAGTGAGGACAAAGTGCGCTGGAAAGACTCGTGTTGGTTGTGGAGATAATAATCGATTTGGAAGGCAGGCCGTTACCCAATGGACCTCACAAAAATATCAAATCATGAGCTATTTTCAGATCTAAAAGCCTATGAATTCGATCTCAAAAGAAAAGTGCAAGATGAGAGTTTCACCAAAGATTGCTGCCTTGATAGCAGGTGAGTCTAAGTCAGCATACTCAAAGGACATCATTGATAAGGAAGAGATAACCTTGACAGTTAAGAAATTCAACAAGTTCTCAACAAGAACTACAAAAGGAACAAAGGAGAGTCCTTTTAAATATATTCAACTCCCTTTGAAGGAAAAAAGGAGAGACCCCCCAAGAAAATTGAAAAGAAAGTAGAAGACTTGTGATGGAATTGAAGACAGCCATGTCAGTTTGCAGTTGAATGTCCCTATCCACTAATAAACAAGTACATAAATGATGAGGAAAAGAAAGTCTTCAGAGAAAGAAGAGAGGAAAGAAAAAATTCTATGATAGCTGCTGAAACTGAGACAGCCAAGTGTAAGGAATTAAAAAGTCAGAAAGAAAATAAGTTGACTACTCTTCTGACACTGAAGAAGAGGCATTAATTTGTCTCATGGACAAACAACATGAAGATGAGGTAATTCATAACTTATATGATTCAGATTCAGATGATAGTGATCAATACACAAACTTCCTTGCCCACTTATCTTTATGATTCATTAGGCAAAATGATGAAAGACTTTGAACATATAAAATCCTCACACACACTCCTAAATGAGGAAAATAGTCATCTCAAAATCCAAAACTCACAGTTGACTGAATAGTCAGCTCTAGGTCACTTAGCTGATGAGAATAAAGAGTTGAGAGCTGAAATTGAAAGAGTCAAAGCAGAATATGTTGCTAAAGCAAAAGAGAGCTAGAGCTTAAAGTGTTATATCACTTAGCAAATAATCTAAAACATTGGATGAATTGATGATGATACAAAAATAAATTGGAGATAAAGCAGAACTAGGATTCAATTCCTTTGTAAATGCACAAACTCCAAGAGTGGTCTTAGAAATGGGATCCTCAAGCAATGAGGGAAACCAAAAGCCTAAGACTATATATGTTTCACCCACATATCACCAAAAACACACGCATGTTGTCTTGGATACAAAGGCAAATGAAAGAAACCGGTTGAGTATGATGAAAGAACTGCTGAAACTAAATTAAGAAGAGTTCAGCAGCAGACTCCCAATAGGAAATACTCTGTAAAATCAAAATAGGAGTACCAAACACCACGAATTTTCAAAGAAAGAAACAATATGATGGGAATGGTAGAAATTATCCAACACAAGCTGATTGGAATCCACCCATGAAACATCAACAGATTCCATAGGGAAATAAGCCAAAATGGCAAAGGCCTTAAAAATCAATACAACTCATTCCCTAGGCATAAAAATCAGCACACTTATGCAATAAGACATTATGCACAACAATTCACATATTATCACAAGAATGCAAATGCACACATGCCTACACAAACATACGGACAAAAGAGACATCAATATGTAGCAAAAGCACCCAAGCAATTTGCTAAAATTCATTATGATTATGAAAATGAAAGGTGGAAACCCTTTTGAGTCAGACCATTTGGCTATAAATTGGTTGGAACACTTTATATTGCTAACCCCTCAGGACCCACATAGGCATGGGTACCTAAGGTTTGATTTTCTTTATTGCAGGTTCAGGGAATAGTTGAGTGTCAGGAACCTCATACATGGATAGTGGTTGTTCTAGATATATGACTTGAAATAAAAGTAATCTAAAAAAATTCAAGGAAGAAAAAGGAGCTAAAGTCATATTTGGAGGAAATGAAGCTCCAGGAAAAATCAAAGGAACTAGATCAATCAAGAAGAATGGTTTGAAAATCACAGATTTAGCATATGTTGAAGTTTTAAAATTCAACCTTCTGATTATCAGCCAACTCTGTGACAAAGTATACAATGTTGGATTCAATGTGGGAATACGCCAAATTAAAGATGCTGAAACAAATGAAATTATGCTATTTGGGATGAGAAAGAAAAACATGTATGTGGTAGATTTGCCAACTGCCACACAAAGCACATGTCTATTGGCAAATAGCACAGCTGAAGCAAGTGGGCTATGGCACAAGAAGCCGAGTCATATCAATTTCAAGACTATCAACAAGCTTACAAGGAGTCATCTGGTTGAAGGATTACCAGATTCAATATACAAAAAGGAAAGTATTTGTGATGCCTGTCAGAAAGGAAAGCAAATCAAATCATCATTCAAAGAAAAGACAAATCCTTCATCAAATAAGATTCTGCATCTATTGCTCATGGATCTATTAGGCCAGTTGAACCAGCAAGTATTAGTGGAAAGAAATATACCCTTGTGGTAGTGGATGATTTTTCAATACACATGGACCATCTTTATGTGTAAAAAGAAAGAAACACTGCAAAAGCTTTCTTGATAGATGAAAATAGTTCAAAATGAGAAGAGTCAATCCATTATCAAGATAAGATCTGATAGAGGAACTGAGTTTGTCAATGGTATTATAGCTCAGTATTGTGTAGAGAATGGAATTGTTCATGAGTTGTCAGCTGCAAGAACTCCACAACAGAATGGAATAGCTGAAAGAAGGAACAAAATACTCAAGGAATTGCAAGAACCATGTTACCTGAAGCTGGGATGCCTAAGAGATTTTGGGCTGAAGCCATAAATACATCTTGTTATACTTTGAATAAATGCATGATCAACAGGCAACTGTCCAAAACCCCTTATGAAATTTGGACAGGAAGAAAGCCAAATGTAGGATATTTTCTTATCTTTGGAACAAAGTGCTTCATTCACAATAATGGAAAAGACAACTTGAAGGCCTTTGACGCGAAGGTAGATGAAGGAAAATTTCTTGGATATTCATCTGAGTGCAAAGCATTTAGAGTTTTGAACAAAAGGACTATGGTCACAAAAGAGTCAATTCATGTAGTATTTGATGAACCAAATGTCAATTCAGAAGACATTGATGAGTTAGGTAAGAAATGAATCAACCAACTATTTAGAAAAGTCCTTATACTGAGACATCACCAGAAGACTCGATCCCAATGAGGATGAGTTAGATGAATCTCAAAGAGAGTTGGAAAGTTTGTAGCTAAATCCAAATGATCAAGAGAAAGTTGTTCAAGATAACTTAGCTGCAAGGCAAAACAATCCAGCAGACTTACTCTAACCTGATGTGAGATGGCTGAGAGACCATTCCCCTGAGTTAATCATTGGAAATGTTAGACAATGAGTAAGAAAAAGGTCAAGCAATCAACATGAAGTTATGTTCACTTGTTTCGTTTCATATAATGAACCAAAAGATGTGTCAGAAGCTTTAGATGACACACACTGTATCCTATCTATGCAAGAAAAGTTAAATCAGTTTTAAAGGAACAAAGTTTGGAAATTGGTTCAAAGACCTACTCACCAATATGTTATTGGTACAAATTGGGTATTCAGAAACAATATGAATGAAGAAAGAACTATAGCCAGAAACAAGGCAAGATTGGTAGCTAAAGGGTATTGCCAAGAAGAAGGTATAAATTTTGATGAAACATTTGCTCCAGTTGCAGGACTTGAAGCAATAAGAATGTTTCTTGCCTAAGCTGCTCACAAGAACATCAAAGTTTATCAGATTGATGTGAAAAATGCATTTCTCAATGGATTATTGGAGGAATAAGTCTATGTAGAGCAGCCTCCATGCTTAAGCAGAAGACTATAGGAGACAAAGTGTACAAGCAAGAAAGCACCCAGAGCTTGCTATCATACATTGTCACAATTTGTCATAGACAATGGATTTACAAAAGAAAAGGTTGACAAGACCTTATTCAGAATCCATGAAGGAGTAAGCATCTTGCTTGTTCAAATTTTTGTGGATACATCATCTTTGAGAAATGATAGGAGAATTAACTTTCTTCCAAGGGCTTCAAGTAAAGCAGATGAAGGATGGAACCTTCATAAGTCAAACCAAGTAAACAAGAGATTTTATGAAAAAGTTTGGTATGAAAGAGAATTCATCTGTCATGATACCAATGAACACATAAATCAAGATAGTTTTGGAAGGCGAAGGAAAACCAATTAATCAAACAAGATATAGAGCACACATTCGATCACTGCTCTATTTTAACTGCTAGCAGACCTATATCGCTGTTGTGGTAGGTATATATGCAATGTTCCAATCTGTACAAAAGAAAGTCATTGACTGCAGCAAAAAGATTTTGAGATATCTAAAAGGAAGTCAAGAAGTTCTATTGTGGTATCCTAAAGAAAGAGGCTTCCAACTGATTGGATATTCACATTCAGACTATGTTGGATGTAGAGTTGATAGAAAGAGTACATCTCGTACATGTGAACTCCTTGGAAATAGATTGGTTTCTTGGTTTAGCAAGAAACAAAACTCAATAGCTACATTAATGGTTGAGGCATAGTACATTGATGCAGACAGCTGTTGTGCCCAAGTTCTATGGATTAGACAATAGCTGAGAGACTATGATATTGAGGATAATGAAATTCCAATTATGTGTGACAACAAAAGTGCAATTGCAATCTCTCAAAACCCAGAATTCCACTCAAGGACAAAGCATATTGATGTCAGATATTACTTTATCAGGGATCATGTTGAGAAGAAAGATACTATGTTGGAATATGTGTCAACGAAGAAGTAGTTAGCTGATATCCACAAAGCCTCAATGTGAATCAAGATTTGAAGAATTAAATAATGATCTTGGCTTAGTTAGTTAAGTTAATCCACTCAGAAGAGTCGTTCAGAATAGTCCAAACTGAAGAAAATTGCATTTCATAAGAGCTTTACTCCTACGGCAGAGTAAAATTAGTAGAATTGAAATTTCAGAAAAGTTAAGTCAACTAATCGACTGAGTAATACCAGTTGAGTTGAGAGAAGAAGAGTCATTTGTCAGCCAAGTATGAGTCAGCAGACACATTTATTGATTAAGAGACAAAACAAGGTCGTATTAATGAAGCAGGAATGTTTTTCTGAAATGATATCATCATCATTTAATGCGGCATAGTAAAGCTGCAAACAAAAACTTATGATTAGCCATAAATGATGAGGCATTTAATGCTAAGTTTAAAGTGATTTTTAAGAGTAAATCTCAGTCGTTGATCAAAATTCAAAAACTCACCATTTTGATCACGTCGTTTCACATCCCTTATATACCTTAAAAGGTTTCTATCTCCCTCACACTTTCATACTCACTTTATAAGAATATTCGAAAACCCTCTCTGCAAATACTATCTTTCAACTGCTTCTAATCTTCATATTTCCAAATGGCATCTATGAAATCTTCAAGTTCTGCTCTTAACTTTGCAAAGCTATTCGAGAAGGTGTACTCTTGTGCATTGATTGAGGTCAAAGGCTTGGTTAAGCACTCCACTAACTAAGTTAGGGCTCAGAAAGTTGTTGAGCACTTGGAAACATCAAAGCTTGTTGAATTTCCGACATTACAAATGCCTCAGAAAGACCAGGAAGAAGTTGTGATGTTCTATATGAATGTTTATGTTCATGTTGATGGCATTCACTCTTCAGTGAATAGGAATGACATAGTCATTTCAGCAGATTACTTGAGTGAGCTACTCAAACTCCCTAACTCTGGTCTGAGTGAGCTGAAGAACCACAAGTTTAACTTTCAAAAGACTTGGAGAGACATTGCCAATGAGGAGGATGCTGAGAAGGTTGTAGTGAATGAAGAATATCACAAATTGATGGATGTGGTATCCAAGTGCTTGGGCATCAAATTTGGTTCTTATAATCAGTTGTTTGTGGTTAAGCTGACTGTGATGGCAACTATATATTATGGAGGAGATGAAAGTGAATTGGGCGGATTTTATATATGATAAGATATGCTAGAATATTCAGAATATGGAGGTAGTTGATGGGAAATTCAAGAGTACCCTGGGCTACGGGCTAGTCCTTAAGTATCTGTTGGAGAAGAAGGGCTTGCCCTTGAGAAAAGGGAAGCTTTTCCACGTGAACAAGAGGTTTTTCAAATGTAACCTCTCTGCTGCTCAGAAGAAGGCTAATGCAAAGAGAAAGGGCACCTCTGAAGGGCAGACAACTGAAACTGTCCAAGCTGCTCCAGTCCCGAAGAAAAGAAAAAAAATGCCCCGAGGAAGCCAATTGCACCGAAGAAGCAGAACACTAAAATAAGGTTGTGTGATGAGCCTAATGAACCTGATGTAAAATTTGTTAGAGGTGGCTCAATTGAAACAAAATCCATTCAAATTCCTCTTTAAATAAGGTCTTAGAAGAATCAAGATAGACCTTCAACCATGGTTGCTCAAATTCCTCCCGAGTCAACTGCAGAAAGAATGGTAGAAGAGACAACTGTTGCAGATGTTGGAGAGGCAGCTATAGAAGTTGTTGAAGAGTCTAGTGTTGAGGCTAGGCTAGAAAGAGGAGAAGGCCTACCAGCTGAATCCGAATCCTAAGAAGCTTACTCTATCTCTTATATCCTTATGAAAAGAAAAGGGTAGTTGAATGGGTCATGTGGAAACTGAGTAAAAGCATAATCCACTTCACAAGGCTAGAAATGATTGAGGAGGAGGAGTGGATCCTCTCCTTTGTAAATGACTGCTCTATTAATAAAGCCTTGGACCATCAATATGTGTACAATGTGATGTACAAAAGGCGAGGGAAGAGAAGACTAGGGTATTGGAGAAGGGGAAAAGTACAGCTGAGTCTCATAAGTGTCTCTTTGGACACTCAGCTGCTTTGATCTAAAATGTTGATGATGAGGAGGAAGTATTGGAAGAAGTTGAAGCTGCTAAGCTGCAACAAGCTCTAAGGAAGTCCGAAGAGCTAGCTGAGCAAAGACAACTGATTGGTCTAGGGAAACCTTCTTCCCGCTACTCAGATCGTTAGAACTGTGATGAAGGAGATAGTTTCCCTCTCATCTCACTCACCAATCACAAACCCTATTCAAGGTGAGCCCACGGTTGAGACTGTGGAAGAGGAGCTGCAGGACAAAAATGTTCAAAAAGAGGATAGAGCCCATATTGGCGATGAAGATAGAAACATTGAAACTGGGAACCCAATTGAGCCATCCCAGAAGACTGCTGCCGAAATAATAGAAATTGAATTAGATGTTCGGGATGAAGTTGTAGAAGACGTTAGTGAAGAGGATGTTATGATCTTGGAGGCCAATGACGTTCTAGTTATTGAGACTACTGAAACTGAAGTATGTGGAAAATGCAGTGGAGGCTACAGTGGTTAAGACTATTGTTAGCAAATAAATAAAAATCCCAGTTGTTGAGACTGTTGTGGATGCTGGTAACGTCCAAGACCCAAGAGTGGTTGAGACGACTGAAGGGAACATTACCCAGTAGTGGTTGAGACTGTTGCAGGGAATGTTGAAATGGTTGTAGAACAGAATGAGGAAAGTGTTCAAAATTTGGGTAACGAGTTAGTTGAGCCACAAGCAGATTCTATGCAGAAGAATGAACAGCTAAAATATAACAAGAGAATACTCAGAATCCACTTGAATCAGAGAAGGAAGGATCAAAGGCAACTAACATGGCGAAAAAGGAAACAACTATTGAGGTTGACATCAGTGTCACGTTTGAATCATACCCAGACGAAGGTAATCAAGCAGCAGGGCCTAACTTTGCATAATCCATGTTTGTACTTATTGACCCACCCCCTCAAGCTGCTAGATCACCTATATATGACATTGTTGAGACAACTAATGCACAATCAACTCATATGAAAGACACACAGTTGATGCTGCCAATGAAGCTCACACAGTTGAGGCACAAAGAGCTGCAAGTCAGGGGGAAGAGGCAAGAAACCCTATTGGAGATGGAGCAGGGCCTTCCTCAACTCTTATTGACAACTTTGGTCCAGAGGATTTTGTGTTCCTAGAAGAAATTCCTAGTGATGAAGAGCTAGAAGTTTCTGAATCCAGTAATCCAGAAGACATTGCAGAATCCGTAGACGTGGGAGAACACATTTTGATTCCATACAACCCCAAAGAACACATCCCGGAGTACGAAGTTTCCTCTGGGATTGACAGCCAACTCGTGTTTGAACTTACAAGATTCTTAAGATACATGTTTGGGGAAATGGACGATATGGAACATGGTTTTTCGGATCTCTACCAGCACATTAACAACTATGATGCACATTTAAGCAGTGAATCTATTGCTTTTGACTGAAGATCAAGGAGTGAGTTGCTAAAACTAAAGCTCTTCACATAGAACAGAATGGGACCTTCAAACGCCTCTACAACAAAATCGATTATATGGAGTTCTAATCAAGTGGCATTCCACAATCGCATAAAGGACTAATGTGATGAATGAAAGCCAATAGAATAAATGGACTTATTAGCTACAAAGGTTGAGAAGAAATCCGAACATTTGGAAGCTTTAATAAATCAAAGATTCTCAACTTTACAAGATCAGTTGATTCAATGTCGATTCCTCAACTCAGATAAAGTTGGACTTCATTCTGGAAACCATCCAACTTCCATCTTGTGTTGATGCCGAAAAGGGGGAAGAAAGTGTAGATCCTCATACAACATCTGTAAACGCAAAGGCATTGAAAGCACATCTAGTCTGTCTCAAATCCCATCGTCCCTATCAGCTAATGAAAAAGTTAATCTCGCACTACAAAAATCCAGGAAAGATATTGATGTTCTTGATAAGAGGCAAGAAGACAAAAAAAATTTGCTCAACAAACAGTATGGTGAGAGCCACCAGCCGGGTCAATTTCCAAGGAAAGAACTAATGAAGAGTGTGACTTTTCTAGCTGAAGGACATTATAAAGGGATACGACTCGCAGATGCTTGGTAATTATACTGGGATAAATACTTGGAAGGCATTGAGCTGACAAAGGGTCAGCAGAGTACTTCCAAAATCCAACTGAACGGTGGTGGCAGCCAATATCCTAGAGAATGGTGAGGTGAGAGAGAAAGAGGAAGAGGTAGAGATTCAAATTCTTGTGGAAGAGGCAGAACTCAAATCCAATCTAGTTGAAGCTCTCCACCAATAAGATGAGGAGGAGTCATGTCCATCAATCCCCTAAAAAGAGATGTTGTCTACTGGCTCGGTCTTGGTGAAGCTCAGTGAAGAGATGATAAAAGAGAAGCAGCTGAGTGAAAAAGACAGGTTGAAAGAGAAGAAGCTGAGAAGAGATCTAAAGGCATAAGAGAAGCATGTACATAAGCACACTTATGCACCTAAATACAATGAACACAAGACACAACATCACCAACACCATAAAAATATGAATATGCACACTAATACATACAAACAAAAGAGACAAATGTATGTTGCTAAAACACCCAAACAGTATGCAAAAAATCATTATTGTTATGGAACAGAAAGGTGGCAACCTCTTAGAGTCAGATCTTTTGGTTATGGTTGGTTGAATCACCATAGAGTGCTAACCCCTCAAGAACCACACATGTATGGATACCTAAAGCTTAATTTCTTTGATGCAGGCTAACAGGATAGCTGAGTCCTAAGGAATCTGGTACATGGATAGTGGTTTTCGAGACATATAACTGGGAACAAAGGCAATCTATCAAGCTTCCAAGAAAAAAACGAGCCAAAGTCATATTTGGTGGAAATGAAGAACCACGGGAAACCAAAGCCGTTGAATCAATCAAGAAGGATGGTTTGAAATCAAAGATGTTGTCTATGTGGAAGAACTGAGTTTCAAATTGTTAAGCATGAACCAACTCTATGATTAATGATATAATATTGGTTTCAATATGGGAAAATGTCAAATCAATGACACATAAACCACTGAAGTAGTGCTAACATGAATCTGAAAGAAAAATATGTATGTTGTAGATTGGTCAACTACAACTCCAAGTACCTGTTAGTGGCTAAAAGCACAGCTGAAGCAAGTTGGCCATCGCACAAGATGCTGAGTCATCTGGAAAAGACAAATCTTTCATCAACTAGATTTCTGCATCTATTGCACATGGACTTATTTGGACCAGTTGAACCTGCTAGCATAGATGGAAAGAAGTATACCCTGGTAGTTGTGGGTGACTAATCAAGATACACATGGACCATCTTCATGTGTAAGAAGAAAGAAGCCTTGTAAAAGTTACCACAATTGATGAAATAAGTTTAAAATTAGAAGAGACAATCAATTATCAAGATAAAATCAGACAGAGGAACTGAGTTTGTTTGGATTATAGCTCAGTATTGTATTGAACATGTAATCTCTCATTAGTTATCAACTGCCATAACTCTATAGCAGAATAGAGTAGTTGAAAGAAGAAACATAACTCTTAAGGAAGATGTAGTAAAGACC
This sequence comes from Rehmannia glutinosa, assembly GCA_016081115.2. Lineage (NCBI taxonomy): Eukaryota > Viridiplantae > Streptophyta > Magnoliopsida > Lamiales > Orobanchaceae > Rehmannia > Rehmannia glutinosa. The sequence continues at coordinate 40,085,598 of CM071932.1, read as the reverse complement.
ACAATAATTGAAGTTATATTACCTAAGATATTTTGGGCCAAAAGCCATCAACACTGCTTGCTACACTCAGATCAAGTGTATGATAAACAGACAACTGTCCAAAAAAACCCTGTGAAATTTGGACAGGAAGAAAGCTGTATGTTGGATACTTTCGTATCTTTGAAAGCAACTGATTTATTCACAACAATGGAAAAGATAATTTTAAAGTTTTTGATACTAAAGTAGATGATATTGGATACTCATTTGAAAGTAAAGCCTATAGAATGCTGAACAAATGGACTATTGTAACAGAGTAATCGATTCATGTAGTCTTTGATGAACTTAATATCAATGCTAAAGACATTGATGAGTTAGGTCAGAAACACAATAAGCCAACTACTTAGATGAGTCCATACATGAGACAGCTCCTAGAAGACTCGACCCTGATAAGGACGTGTTAGCTGAGTCTCAAAGAGAGTTGGAAAAAGTAAAGTTGAACTCATATAATCAAGAAGAAGATGTTCAAGACAACCAAGCAGGAAACCAAGTCAACCTAGTTGATTTACTGCAACTTGATGTGAGGTGGCTCAGAGACCATCCACCAGAACTGATTATTGGAAATGTTAGAGAAGTAGTGAAACAAGGTCCAAAACTCAACATGAAGCTATGTTTCCATGCTTCATCTCTCAAATTGAACCAAAGGATGTGTCAGAAGCTCTTGAAGATACACATTGGGTTCTAACCATGCAAGAAGAATTGAATTAGTTTGAAAGGAACAATGTTTGGGAATTGGTTCAAAGACCAACCCCATCAACATGTAATTGGAACTAAATGGGTATTCATAAACAAAGCAAGATAGGTAGCCAAAGGGTATTGCCAAGAAGAAGATATAGATTTTGATGAAACCTTTTCTCCAGTTGCAAGACATGAAATAATAAGGATGTTTCTAGAATTTTACAGTGTATCAAGTGGATGTAAAAAGTGTTTTCCTAAATGGACAATTGCAGGAGGAAGTGTATGTTGAACAGCCTCGAGGATTTGAGCAGAAGACTACAGGAGATAAACTGTATAAGCTGAAGAAAGCACTTTATGGATTGAAGCAGGCTCCCAGAGCATGGTATGACACGTTATTACAATTTCTTATAGATGATGGATTCACAAATGAAAAGGTTGATAGAACCTTATTCAAAATTTAAAATGGAGAAAGCATTTTTGTTGTGGGAATCTATGTGGATGACATCATCTTTCGATCCACAAACAAAGAGTTGTGTGATAAATTCTCAAAGCTAATGCAAATAATATTTGAGATGAGTATGATAGGAGAATTAACTTTCTTCTTAGGACTTCAAGTAAAACAAATGAAGGATGGAACCTTCGTTAGCCAAACTAAGTATACAAGAGACTACATGAAGAAATTTGGCATGGAAGAGAAGTCATTTGTCAAGATACCTATGAACACTTCCATAAAAATAGATTTTGACACTTAAGGAAAACCAGTTGATCAAACAAGACATAAAGCACTCATTGGATCATTGCTCTCCTTGACAGCCAACAGACTTGGCATCACCTTTGCAGTAGGTGTATGTGCAAGATTTAAGTCTGCACCAAAAGAAAGTAAAATGGCAGCTACCAAGAAGAATTCCTAGATATCTGAACAGAAGACAAGAACTTAGATTATGGTATCCTAAGGAATGAGGCTTCAAACTTATAGGCTAATCAGACTCAGACTATGCGGGATGTAGAGTTGACAGGAAAAATACATCAGGTACTTGTCAGCTGCTTGGAAATAGATTGATTTCTTAGTTCAGTGTCTTGTAGCAAGACACGAAATTTAATAGCTACATCTACAACTGAGGCAGAGCACATTGTTGCGGAAGTTGTTATGCACAAGTTCTATGGATGAGACAACAATTTAGGGATTATGATATTAAAGAAAAGAAAATCTCAATTATATTGATGTCAGATATCATTTCATTAGAGATCATGTAGAAAAGATAAACATCGCATTGGAATATGTCTACAGAGATAACATATATATTCACAAAATCCCTATGTGAATCAAGTTTTGAGGATTTGAAGAATGAACTTTGCTTAATAAAGCTGAGTTAATCTCATCAGAGGAGTTGAAAAGTGTGAAGAATTTGATCCATCAGCAGAGTGAAGTCATCTGAACCGTTGAGTCAAGCTTTAGTAGACTATATGTGTAGAAGAGTCTCTATCAGCCAAGTGACATCAGCAAACATATAAATGGCTACAAGATAAAATGTATCGTATTTAATTAAGCAAGAATGTTTTTCTCACATTACGTAAGCATTATTTAATTTTCCACAATATTTATCCATTCAAGCTTAGTGAACAATACAAGGATGACTATGATTCGCCATAAATGCTGCTAGTCATTTAATTCTCCTAAAAAGCAAATTTCAAGATCAAATATGGACCATCGATCAAATTTTAAAATTTTACAGTTTTGATCATGTGTTTTCACTTTATATATAAGCGTTTTATTTTCTCTCTCTTTACACGCACATACTATTTCACAGAAAACTCTAAACTTCTCTCTACAAAAATCTTCAATCTTTTCTCCAAATCCTTACTATTCGAGATGGCACCCAAGAAGTTTTATGCATCTGATGCATCCTAGGCTTTAGATTTCGCCAAGACGTCTAAGAAAATCTATTCTAGAAAAACCATCAATGCCGAGGGCGTAGTGAAGAACTCAACTGATAAAAATAGGGCACAGAAGATTGTACAGTTCCCAGAGAAATCCCCAGCTACTAAAGTTAATTACTTTAGAAATGCCACAGACATATTTGGAAGAGGAGGCAATGTTCTATGTGAAAACTTCTATTCATGATGATGGAATTCACTCTTCAGTGAATGGGAAGTCATTGTCATCACAACTGATGATTTGAGTAAGTTGATGGATCTTCCTAACTCGGGGTTGAGTGAGCTGAAATATTATGAGTTTGATCGGTAGATGACTTGGGGTAAAATAGCTGAGAGAAATAGAAGGACAACTATAACCCATCCGGGATTAAGACTGTGGTGAATGAGGAGTACCACAAGCTAAGATATTGTGTCCAAGTGCATCGATATCAAGTTTGGATCGTACAATCAGTTGTCTACAACCAAGTTGATGCTAAAGCATGCTATCTGGACAAATTGGAGGTATACTGGAGCGAATTTTTGTTTGACAGAATTTGTCAAAATGTGCAGAATTGCAGCAAGAGTACTTTGGGGTACTTTGGAGAAGAAGGGATTTCCCTTAAGGAAAGGGAATCCCATCCATGTGAACAAGAGATTGTTTAAGCGCAATCTTTTAGTTCTTCAGAAGAAAACATATGCAAAGAAGAAAAGTGCTTCTAAGGGGAAAATAACTGAGAGTCAACCATCTAAAACCTGCCCTAGGGACCAAGAAAAGGAGGAAAACTACTCCTAGCAAGGCAGCTGCTTCGAAGAAGTAGATGACTCTTCCCCAAGAGTCGATTGCGGGATAAGTTGGATGAGTCTGTTGTGGCAGCAGACACTGAGACCACATATACCTGACCTATTTTCCCCAAGGTGAAAGGATGTTGAGGAAAAACCTCATCTACTGGCTTGAAAAGCCTTAGAGCAAATAGTTGTTGAAAACGTTAAAGAGACAGTTGTAGTAAATATTGAAGAGACAGTTGTGGAAATCGTAGGATAAATAGTTTTGAGACAAGGCCAGGAGGTGATGGCCAAGTTGCCAGGGATGAAGAAGTGATGCATTTCCATTCCATGATATCCTCAGAAGTAGAACCATTTATGTTTCAAGAGGAGTTGAAAAGAATTTCAGAATGGAGGATGTGGAAGCTCAGTAGGAGCATAAGTTAATATCAGCACCCTAAGATGATAGGAAGAGAAGATTGGGTTTTTGATTTTTTGAATGGACCCTCCATGTGGCAAGCTCTTGACCATGTGTTTACTCACTCCATTGTGAATAAGTTAAGAAGGGACGAGCCAACTGATACCCATAACTACATATTGGGTAGAACTGTCCAATTTCAGAATATGAGGATGAGGAGTTAGAAAGAAATGAAGACACCGACAAACACATACCTAGAGCTAACCCCTCTTCCGAAATACTCTCTTGTCTTTGTAAGTGGAGGTGAAGGAAAACTCTCATTAACATTACTCTTAGGCACTCATTGTAGTCGAGTTAAGTGACACCCACGAGAAAAGGAACACACCCATAAAAGATTTCTAAGAACACGGGAAACCTAAGATCAAAACCATTTTTTTCTCCTTGAGATCAAACACAGTATGAATTTGTGAGAGTTGGACAAATTTTGGTAGTTTTTCCAATAGGAAGTTGCTATTTTGGCATCAGAGTTGGTGTTGATGCATGATGAGTATGTATTGTGCGTGTGTTAGAGTGTGTGTTAGACTAGTTTCAATTCATCAAAGGTTGGAGATGGCTTTACTAGCGGTGTCGAAGCTAGTAGCTATCGAACAGAGGAAGAGAAGAGAAATATGGCGACGATGGGTGTGTGTGTGCACGTGTGCGTATAACCATGTGTGTGTATGTGTGTGTGTGTGTGTGCACCACAAAGTGTGTGTATGTGTGTGTGTGTTGAGGGACTAGTCTCATCATCGTCGGTTGGAGTAGAGGAAGAATAATGGAAGAACGACGGCTTGAAGAAGGAAAAGAAAAAAAATGGGTTATGTGTTTTTCTTTGGGGCTGCTGAGTTGCTTTCGTGTATGCGTGTGCATGTGTGTGCATGTTGAGGCCTGAGGTTAGCTTGGTGGGTTGGGATAGCATCGTTGGAGATGACGACAACAACCATGGTCGTTGGATAGAGGAGAGTAGAGAGAGGCTGATGGGAAAATAAAATTGGGGGCAAGGGCCTTACTTTGAAAATTTGTTTGGAATTTGGACAGAATAGTAAATTAGGGGTTTTCAATTTAGGCTCAAATCCCAAATATGAAATTTAGTCCTTCAATACCATATCTTACGGACACAATTGTAAATTCTGAAATTTTCAATTTAGAACTATGTAGTTCTAATTAATCTTATATCCTAATTCAACTTTTAAGAAATTCAATTCGGCCCTAAAGGCATAATAGAACTTCCCTGTTTTACTAATTCAACTCCACATTATTTCAAATTTAGTCCAAAAACCCAAAATCAACTTCTAATTTCTTTCAATTTAGCCTCAAAACTTATATTTTTTATTAATTTTTACCTACTAAAAGCCTAGGTTATCTTATAAGTATAACTTTTCAATTTAGAGTTAGTATTTAATTCCTAGCACTAAATTATGATAATTTCTATTGTATGTGTCTAAGAAACTTACTGTTAGGCTTTCTACATTCGAGCATTGTACATCTTCTATTTGCTACTGAGGTAGGATGTGTACAATTTATTGTCTTTGATAAATGCTTAAATTGTTCAATTATTTGAATTACATAATTTCAATGTGTTATATGATAAGTTCAATTATGTGAATTACATGTTTTCAATGTGTTACATGATATGTATATTTATTCAACGGAAATGATATGTGCTATTTGGCTTATACTGACATGAAAATTTATGTGCTATTTGGCTATCCTAGTGGGAAAGGTTAAGTACTATCTGACTTTTGCCAACGTAAATAGTTATGTGTTAATTTTTGTGCAATTTTCATATTTAGCTTAGACAATCCATTATCCCTACTGAGTATGTGATTACTCACCCCTAAATTCAAATTATTTTCAGATGTTATGGACGGATCTACCACTAATGTGAGGGAATAGTCGAAGACTTTCCCTTAATAATTTTAAATTCTAAGAACAATGAACATATTTTTACTTTCGTATGATCGTGATGTATTTTTTTTAATTGTACTAGTTGTTAGGAGAAACTTCCTTTTTCTGCAGAGCTTGTTCTTCTCAGGACTTATTGTTAGTTTGTTCATTTTATTTTCATTATTGCTTCCACTTAACTGTTTAATTCTTTTAATATATATATATATATATGTGTGTGTGTGTGTGTGTATGTGTATATTGTATTTACTTTAATAAGGCTCGAAAATCATATATAAAAATAGGGCGTTATAGTGTAGTATCATAGAAGGTCCACTTTTCTGTAGACTTGTGCATTATTATTAAATGAAAAAGGACTATTCCTCCATTGCGCTCCGTCCAACCAGATAAAAATTATTTATTTTTCACAACAAGAAAATTTGGGAAAGTACAATAAGCTATGTGAATCACTAAATTTATGTGGACATTTGTATGGTATACTACATTTTACGTGTTGGTTATTTAATTCGCTACATCATTTACTTTTCTTGCATGACAGATTAGACATAGAAGAACAATGTGAAATTGTGACACATAATAAATCATAGGAGTATAAACATGCACAACTCATTTAAATAGTATGTTATAGAATTAAAAACAACAACCTTTTTTAAAATAAGCGTAAAAATATATAAAAAAAAAAGGAAAAAGTCATGACCACAAGCCAATCAGGTAGCTTAGCTTATATAAAATATAAGTTGATCACAACTTTTGGATAATTTTTTCTAAGATGACGCGTATAATAGAAACAGCTAGGAAGAGGAGAATAGGACGTATTTATCATTGGAGGGTGTATAGGTACTTGAATTATAACCAAAAGGTTGGAGTCACAGTAGAGGATCATATTGTGAATATCAGGAGAATGTGGCTAGAAGTGAAATATATCAAGGGAAGGATTACACATGACGGAGCAACTGACAAGATAATCATAACTCTTCCTAGCTAATGGAGTGATCTTGCGAGGAGGGTACGTGAAGACATGTCATATTATAGTTCCACACCACCTTACACGACCTTAGATCACGTGAGCTTATAGTAGAGCTACTTTGGCATAGACAACATATTGTGTCTAACATGATATACGTAGATTCATATGAAGACTCAATAAAAGAAGTCGAGGAAGACCTTGAAGATGTTCCTGAGGGACTATTTTCATCCGAGAGATAGAGTTAGATGACTAGTAATACTACATTTATAGTTCTAAGCGATAGTCTTGATTTTCTTTCATGTCACTAAAAGTTTTTCCTTTTATTTTAGGATAGTTAGAATTTCATTCCATTTTGAACTGCACGTTCAGTCATATCGATGTACTTCATTTATTGATATTATATTTCGTGATTGATTTTATATTTATTGTTCTTGCATGAGCCATACAATGACACAAGTTACAACGTAGATATGTTATTTTACTACAGATAATGACATTGCTAGAGCTGCGAAAATGGGTTGGCGCGGTAGGACAGCTCGCCAAAACCCTTTGTTTGGTGGTGATGTGAGGACTAGCCTGTAAGTTTGGCGGGAGGTAAAAGCTCTGGCCCAACCGAACCCGACTTGGGACACGGCCAAGGTGAACTAGCCAGCCAATCTTTTTTTTATATCAGTATTAAGAAAATTCCAAAAGCCACAACAATATTTTTAGCATCATTAACTAAACTCACAATGCATTGAGTGCTGAATTGATTGTAGAAAAAAGAATACAAAAGAATATCCTTCTGCAGTGTACGTGCCTCTCTATTTATGTGTGTGTGTGTACGAGAGAGTGAGTTACAGATTGACTGATTGAGAAAGAGAAGGGAGAAGATTTGGCAATATGTGAGAATTTGGGGGTTGAAATACTTCTCTATATAATAAATTTGGAGGTTGAGATATCCTTTTGCATATAATAAAATGGCAAGTAATTGAGACATTTGACAAATTTACGGTGGTAAAAAAGTTGACTTTTGAAGGTGGTAATCCATTTTTTGTAGTAGGTTAGATGGTGTTCTAGCTATAGGAATACACGCACAATTTATCCATGGTGGTGTCTATTTTAATATTAAAATTTAATTATTATTTTTTAAAGAATAAAAGAGGCGGGCATACCGACCCCTTCCCCTGCCCTAGCCCGTGACCAAACGGGCTGGCCTGTTGAGGCTCGTTTGGTCCCAACCCAGCCTGTCTATTAGGTAAGGAAGGCTAGGCCCATTTTGACACCCTAGTCGTCACATAGAGACAGTTCCAATACGATACTAAACTCAAATCAAAGTCAAGGGAATGTCAGCAATATCCTACTAACTAATGTCATAAACTTTCTACAAGGACTACCAACAGAATATCGTAGCACCACCTCCCCCAGGCCACCAAGTTGCTGGAAATAAAAACGCCCACATTTTGGAGCAATTTTGAAGATTTCAACCACAGACTTTTGATGGGCGTGATGGGCTCTTTGCGGTCGAAGAGTGGTGATGTCTAATGGAGATAATCTTCACTCTCCTACCTATTACAGATGCACAATGGATCTGATATGCAATTTTCAAATTGACAGAGAACGATGATCATTAGTGGGAAGCATTATGCTGCTCACGGATAGAGAAACAACTCAATGGTATGACTTGAAGTGATTTTATGCTAGAAGTCATGCAACAGTACTTCCCTAACTTGTACAGAGATCGAAAAGAGTCTGAATTTATGGAATTGAAATAGGTTGGCATGACGGTCATTGAGTACGGCGCAAGTTCAAACATCTGGTGAGGTTCGCCACACACTTGGTGGACACACATGGAAAGAGGGAAAGGAGGTTCCACATAAGTCTTTGGCCCGAGATTGGTAGCATATTAGATTATTTGGGGACAACGACAAATGTTGAATTCCTTTCACAACCTCAAAAAATGGCTTGTTGTCAGAAAATGGATATTTTCGGAAAACAAAAATGGAATGGGCCAAATCAAGGATCATGTTTGGAAATCAGAGCAAGTAGATCAGAACTGGGGCAAATGTTGTTCTCATGGCACCAAAAGAGAAACTAACATGTGGAAAGAATCATTTCATAGTGTGTCTTCTAAAGAAAAAAGAATGAAATGTGTTTTCGGTGCCATCAGCCATGTCAAAATATTGTATATTGCACCATTTACACTGACAGGAAGGGAAAAACACCCATTGGGCAGGCACGTGTCTATGTTATGATGCAACAAGAGGCTTAGTATAGACTGGGAACACTGACTGATATGCTACATATTTCTAATACACAGGCTCTAGTGTTATTTAATATTGGTGTTATGCATTCTTTAATTTGTGTTGATTTTCATGTTAAACCCCATCTCAAGAGTTGCATTTCTAGAGACACACTAGACGTAAGTCATCATGAAAGACAGTAAGTACTAATCTAGTATTAAATATGTGGAGTTAGATTTTGATGGCAAGGGTTTGGAAGCGGATATGCATGTGTTAGGAAGGTGGATTTTGATATCATCTTTGAGATGAACTAGTTAAATATGTATAAGGCTAACATCAAATACACGAGAGGGGCATAATTAATTCAAACATTTTTCAGAATGATAGTGAGTGGAATGCCTCGAATGATATCAACAATGAGGACGATCAATATATTGAAGAAAGTAAAATATCAGGGGTATCTGGTGAATATGATGGCCACATCAGTTGCCGAGAAGTCCATCATATAAGTCCCAGTTAACATGAGTACGGTAATGCCTCTCTAGAAGATTTGTTGGGAGTACCTCCAAAGAGGCAAGTAGAGTATATAATTGATTTGATTTCAGGAGCTACACCCCGTATCTAAAGCACCATACAGAGTGGCACCTAAGGATCCTGATGAAGGTTTAGCTTCAAGAACTTTTGACATCGGTTTCATCTGACTGAGTGTGTCACTATGGAGAGCATTGGTGTTATTTGAAGAATACAGATGATACTTTGAGAATGTGCATTGCCTATAGGGAATTTAATAAACTTACTATAAAAAACTATACCGATCAAAGGATTGATGATCTATTTGATTAGTTGAATGGGCAAGTGTATTTTCTAAGATTGATATAAGGTCTGGGTACCATCACATGAACGTTAAGGAAATATATATACACAAGACGGCATTTAGGACACTATATGGGCACTATGGGTTCACAGTGATGCTTTTTGGGTTTAGTACTACTACGACAGTATTTATGGATTTGATGGATTGGGTTTTCCATCCATACTTGGGATCAATTTATGATTATATTCATAGATGACACCTTGGTATACTCATAGGATAGAGAATAACGCGAGAAATATCTCGACAGAGTTTCCAAGAGCTCAAGTGACGTCTGATCTAAACATCGATTTTTACTATTCTAGATACTTCATAGGGGTTTATAATGTGCAATGATGCATATAAACAAGGGTTATGATGCGTTTCGATGCAGAATGGTAAAGTGGTTGCTTATATATTGTGGTAGCTGAAATGTCACGAGCTCAATTACCTCATACATGAGCTAGAGTTGGCAACACTCGTGCATGCCTCAAAAATATGACATCATTATTTATATGGAGAAAATATGAGATTTATACGGATCACAAAAGTTTGGAGTATTTCTTGACACTGAAGGAGTTAAACATGATGCAAATGAGATGGTTGGAAATTGTGAAAAGACTACAATTGTACAATTTATTGCCACCCCAGTAAAGCCAGCGTGGTAGCAAACACACTTAGTCGTATGAACATAGGGATAGTTGCGAGTTTACTCATGGTGCAAGAGAATTTTATTTAGAAATTTACTAAATAAGAATAGAGATTATGACTCCACCAAACAAGATATAGGTGGTACTAGCAGCATTGGTATCGTAACCAAAGCTATGAAGTAGCATCAAGGAAACACATGCAAAAGATAGATTTTTGTACAAAATGAGGAAAAGAGCTTTAGCCGGAGAAGTTAAAGGTTTTGTATTAGCAGATGATGGTGCACTCGTGTATGAGGGAATACTATGTGTGCCTAAAGGCAAAGTATTAAGAAGGAAAATTTTAGGAGATACTCATTGTATGCTTTATACTGCACACCTATGTACGACTAAGTTGTATCGAGATCTTTGAGGAATTTTCTTGTTGAGAAACATGATAGGGAGTATCTGGAAATCTGTGGAGAAATGTTTGATGTCTCTAAAAGTGAATGTCAAACTTCAATGGTTTCATAGTTATTGAGACTACTTTAGATTCCAGAGTGCAAATGGGAACATGGATTTTGTAGTATGTTTACCAACATCAAACTAAGGGAAATCAAGCTATTTGAGTCATAGTAAATTGTTTAACCAAGTCAGCGCATTTCGGGCCATTGAAAATGACGCACAGTCTGAAACACTTGGCACAACTTTATATTAGAGAAATTTTATGATTACATGAGGTGCTAGTATCTGTATTAAAACAGAGATCTGAAATTCACATCGAAATTTTAGGATAGCTTACAAGAAGCGATGGGAATGAAACTTAGGTTCAGTACAACTTCTCATCGTCAAACAGCTAATAATCAGAAAAAACTATTCAAATTTCAAAAGATTTATTGAGAGGTTGCATTTTCGGATTTTGATGATAGTTGGGAGAAGTATTTGCCACTTATAAAATTCTCCTACAACAATATTTATCAGGCAACTATTGGAATGGCTCTTTATGAATCACTATATGGCAGAAGGTGTAGGTCTTCTATCAACTAGGACATAGTTGGCGAGAACAAAGTGTTGGGTTCCGAGCTACTTTAGCAGACAGTCAGAGTCATTGACAAAATTAGACTAAATAAAGATAACTCGAGACCAACAAAAATCTTACGCTGACTAGAGGAAGAAGGATGTACAATTTGAAGTAGGAGTGAAAGTTTTCTTGAAAGTTGGACCAACTAAAGTAGTCGTGAGGTTCGGCAGAAAAGGAGAGATGGGTCCCAGATTTATTGGACCATTTGAGATTTTGGAATGGATTACAGATGTAGACTATCAGTTGGCACTACTACCAGAGCTAACAACAGTCCACAATGTGTTTCACGTGTCTATGTTGAGAAAATACATACATGATCTAAACCACATAATCAATCATGAAGTATTGGAAGTCAATCAAGACAGGATTTACGAACAAAAGCTAATACTTATCATTGACAAGAAAATACACAAACTTATGAATAGCGATGTCACCTTAATCAATTCAATGGAATAGATATGGCCAAGAGGAGGCAACATACGAATGTGAATCTCAAATTCGAGCTAAGTATCCAGTATTACTGATCAACTTGGTAAGCTTAATTTCGAGGACGAAAATTTTTATAAGGGGAAAAGATGTAAATCCATATTCTTTTTTAATTATTTTATTTTTTGACAATATAATATTAATTATAATAATAACTATATTTAATTTATATACAATTATATATATTGATGGATAATAATAGCAATTGGTGGAGTTTAGGGAGTTTTAATTTTCAACATAAACTCCAACCAGATATGGTTGACCTCCTAAAAATTTGATAGAGGTTACCACTTTTACTCCCATGTTCCAAGCAAACTGAGCAAAAGTTAACCTTCAACACCCACAAACCCATGTACTTATAGATAACTCCCTCTTCCCAAGTCTATGTAAGTTGAAGTGAAGGAAAACTCTCATTTTCTATACTCTTAGGCATCATTGTTGTCCGATTAAGTTGATAGCCACAGAAAATGGGGACACACACAACAGATTTCCTAGAACACGGGAAAACTAAGATCAGAGCCATTTCTTTTTGTCCTTCAGGTCAGTCACCATATGAAATTTTTAGAGTTGAATGAATTTTGGCAGTTTTCCCGATGGGAATTTGTTATTTTGGAATCAAAGATGGTGGTGATGTTTGATGAGTATGTATTGTGTGTGTTTGAGTATATGTTGGACTAGTTGCTTTACCGGTCGTGTCGACGTTGGTAGCCGTTGAACTGAGAAAAAGAAGAGAAAAGGAGAGGTGATGAGTGTCTATGTGTTTAGATATGTATGTGTGTATGCGCATACGACTGTATGTGTGTGTGTTGAGGAGTTTTTCTTGCCGCGCCAGTCGGAGTTAAGGAAAAAAAGGGAAGGGCGACGAGTTGAAGAAGGAAAAGGGAAAATGGGGTTATGCATTTTTCTTGGGGGTTGTTGGGTTGGTTTCGTGTGCGTGTGTGTATGTGTGTGTGTTGAGGCCTAAGGTTGGTCAGTGGATTGGATAGCATTATCGAAGATGGCAACAACAATTGTTGCCGCTGGACGGAGGAAAAGTGGATATAGGCTAAGGGGAAATTAAAATTAGGGGCAGGGGCCTTGCTTTGAAATTTTGATTATAATTTGGATGGAATAGAAAATTAGGGATTTTCAATTAGCTCCAAATCCGAAAGTGAAAATTTAGTAATTCAATCCAAACCGTAGAGGTCCAATTCTAAGTTCTAGAATTTTCACTATAGTTCCAATTTACCCCGGAATCCTAATTCAACTTTTGAGAAAGTCAATTCAGCCCTAAGGACCTAATAGAACTTCCCTGTTTTACCAATTCAAGCCCAAATCATTTCAATTTAGTCCAAAAACCTAGATAAACTTCTCATTTCTCTCAATTTAGCCCTGAAACTTGTATTTTTTTATTTTCACCTACTAAATGCCATAGGCTATCTTCTAAGTATAATTATGTCAATTTAGATATAGTATTTAATTCCTAATACTAAAGGATGACATTTTCTATTGCAGGTGATGAAGAAACTTGCAATTAGGCTTTCTACATTCAAGAATTGTGCATCTATTACTTGCTATTGAGGTAGGAATTTCTGACACATTTTGTGTACAATCTGTTGTCTTTGCTAAATACTTAAACTGTTCAATTATGTGAATTACATGTTTTCAATGTGTTATATGATATGTTCAATTATGTGAATTGCATGCTTTAATGTGTTATATGATATGTATTTTTATTCAATGGAAAAGGTTATGTGTTATTTAGCTTATGCCAATAGGAAATATTATGTGCCATTTGTCTTATGTCAATGGGAAAAATTATGTTCGATTAGACTTATGCCAACAAGAAAGGTTATGTGATAATTTATGTTCCCTTGTCCCTACTGAAAATGTGATTTCTCACCCCTAATTTTTGTTTTTGTTTTAAGTGATATCGACAGATGTGCCTGTGATGTGAGGGAATAACTGAAGACTTTACCTTAATTTCAAACATACAATGACAATGAACATATTTTTACTTTTGTACGATCATGATGTATTTCTTTTAAATTTATGTTGTTAAGATGACCTTCCATTTTTAGTAGATTTTCTAAACTTGTTCCTCTTAGGATTTAATGTTTGTATGTTCATATAACTTTCATTATCGCTTCCGCTTAACTCTTTAGTTCTTTATATATATATATATATATATATATATATACATACATATATATATCCATTTTTTACATTAATAACGCTCAAAAACTATTTATAAAAGTAGGTGGTTACACCTTACCGCTATCAAAGTTGCTAGACTACTACATGTTGGTATGACTTTCTAGAATTGTTGATAGTTTAGATTGTATGTATTGCCAATGGAAAAACTATCCATCTGCATGAGCAGGACAATATGTTGGTTGAAGTAGAAGTCCGACCATTATTATGAAAGTTGTAGCCGACTATGATCTTGGGTTTTCCATGCATACTTCGGTATATTCGGATCTAATAATGATATTAATATTTTGGAGGCATCCCATTTGTTTTCCAACCCAGCTAAAGATAATGCTCCTCCTCAAATTACGTTATTCGAGAAAAAGATTATAAGTTATTTTTTAGTTGATGTTATATGTATCCAAAATGGTTAACTCTTGTGCAAACAATCTATAATCCTCGTGGGCTAGAAAAAAAAATTGCAATGAAATAAGAAGCATGGAGAAAAGACACAGAACGTGCATTCAGAGTTCTATAATCACGATTTGCAATTATGGCTGCACTACCAACTTTTTGAAGAATATATATAAATAAATATATAATCCAATTTATATCAATTTAAAAAATAATATATAATATAAAAAAATATGATATCTAATGTAGAAACTTTCACTACAAAATAAACCGAACATGCACTATAATTCTCCGCAAATTTTCTAATTATTTGTTTTATGAAAGCATCAACATTGGAAACTAAATATCTCCAAATATGTGAATTTTTATTTCTATTTTCCTCTCCACATCAAATCCAATTTTTCGTTTTGAGCATATATTCCATGAGGAGACTGGTGATCGAACCCTAAAAATTTTGTGTGGACTTGAGAGTCTTTGAGCGCCTTAAATCTGCTCTCTCATGGAATTAGAGGGCTTATGTTAGGAAAAAATTTTAAGTACCAACTGTGGATAGTGGGTACTCTTTTCTACCCATCAACTTAAAAAAATTCTTTTCTACCTAATTTGACCAAATTACTCCTCCTTTAATTTGGGGTTTTTTGAATATTTGAAACTGAAGTAATTATTAGTGCCTTGAAAACCATATAACTCCCCTCCCCTTGGAAACCATATAACCCCCCACAATGTACATATACATATAATATACAATACATTCCCAGACAAAAAAAATATAAAAAAAAACAAAAGACTAAACAAAAAAGGAGGACAAACCAAAACTAAGAAGAAGACCTATATTGTGCCACTATATCGTGATGGACAGGCCGACGAGACCAACACCACCGCCGCCACCGACGATACTGCCACTGCTTCCTCCTCCTCCGCTGCCAAACAGGTTAGTATTTTGTTTCTCATTTTTAGTAGTTTTGTTGAATGTGGAAATAATTGCAAGAGTGTTGGGTTTTTGTTGAAAATGATTGTTAATAAGTATATATGTTAGGGTATTTTACAGTTTATTTGATAATGAGGCATGAAATTGTGTTTTGTTGAAATTAGGTATTTCAAGTTTATTTTTGTGGATTGGGTGTCGAGAATCAGGTTGCACAATTTATGTTTACATGATATAGTGTAGAAGACGAAGAGGCACGATTGGCACGATATTGGCATGATATGGCACGATATCGTGCATATTGTGGCACAGTTAAGGTTTATAGCATGCCATGTCATAAACCTATATCGTGTCATATTATACCAACATATGCACGATATAGATTATGACGTGGCATACATTCTAAAACTATATCGTGCATATAGTGGCACGATATGGAACGATATAGGTTTATACACGTGGCATGTTTTAAACCTTAATTGTGCCAATAGGTTATAATGTGCCACATGTTATGTCATATCATGACATATCGTGTCACTCTCTGGTTTGTCTTGTTGAGTTGTTTTTACTTAATACCTTATTACCTTTCTTGACTTGTTTACGAATTTTTATTGTTAAATAGCTCTTAATTCATGTTGTAGGTTGGGCCTTTGTGGAGGAGACTATCTTATCATAGATAGAGGGCCCATATTACTGGGTACGTTCGAGCTTATATAATTCAGATTATCAAACATGAGTTGCAAGTGACCGATGGTGGTGTATATAAAGACTCCGTTTATTTTTTGGATTTTGGGTACGATGGTTTTAGTTGTAATGCTTCTCTCCATGCATTGGTAGCACATGAAATACACATGTCAGATGCTCCGGAATCTGAGTATTGGTTCCGCTGGAGAGTAGAGTATTAGATTCTCTCGGTGTGCATTTGCTCTCATTAGTGGGATGAGATTTGCGGGGTCCGCATTTGACTCTACTCGTGTATGTGAGCCACCCGAGACCGGTATTCATCAACGATTTTGGCCTCAGGGTGATCGTGTTATCTCCAGTGAGCTATGCTACGCGATTTATTTACCGATGGCACCTTCCGTGAGGCACCAGCCGATGCCCTAAAGGTGGCGAAGGTTTTATTTGCATTTTATATGTTGTTGTGTATCGATGGCCGGCAGACTGCAGTGAATCATTGGTTATGGTTTCTTATAGAGGGCACTGCACAGTGGGAGACTTTCCCTTGGGGAAAGTACTGATTTCAGATTCTGATGCATTATCTTCGGAATCTGAATGATATTATGTCGTCTGGTCGGACTTCTGGGAAGCCATCGCAATATCGCCCACCTAGTTATCATTTTGATAGTCCCACGTATGTGTTGGTGGTATGTATACTAATTTATTTTACTTATGGTATATGTAATTATTAAAATACTTAATAGTATCTTATTTGTCATTTATCTATAATCTAACATATTTGGGCATTCGAAGCCATACCTCATCTGGGTGATGTTTGTGCGACTTGAGTATCCGACACCCAGACGCCTAGGTGCCTTCGATGGAGGTTTCAAAAGACCATGGTTGACTTTATTGATTTCTTTTTTGACCTAGTATGCATTGTAATGTTGTTTACGTTTTTTATTTGTTTTTAATTTTTACATATATTTATTCATTTATTTATGAAGTATAAACCACTTTTTATAGGGGTTAGTGTCTTATGAGACATTGGATCCGAGTGAGGAGGAGCTCCAGCAGATATACATGGAGCATATCCAGGAGGATGATATTTTGTTAGGTCCACCTCGGTTCATCCCGAAGGAGAACCGGTTTTTGGGCGGTAGTGGTGGGAGGTGCAGAGTTAGAGGTACATATTTGATGTCCCCTACTACCACCATTGGCTGGGGTAGGGGTAAAGTGTCGGAGACGGACGCTACGACTTTTGCTAGAGGCAGGGGCAGAGACAGAGTAGATTCAGAGGTCCCCACTACTGCTCCCATGATTAAGAGGCCAAAGAAGCCGTGTAGGATAGATGGCCCATCATCTCGCCAGGCGGATGATCCCTCAGATGGCCGAACAGATGATTTATCGGCTGGGCAGACAAATGGTCACCTAGGCATTCATCTCGATGATCCCTCAGCCCGTGGGAATACACATGATGATGAGCCACCAGCTGAGGGCAATATGTTAGTGCTACGTAGGGGAGTTATACTGTAGGAGTTTGGTCATTTGGAGAGACTCATAGAGGATCGTGTCTCTCTATTAGAGTCACATATCAATCGAGTTGATTCTTAGTTGGAGGACTAGATGACTCGATTAGAGAGTCTCATTACAAAGGAGGGTGCGCGATTAGACAGGCGCCTAGATGAGGAGATAAGTCGGGTTCCAGACCTTATTCGGTAGGATATTAGGCGTCTTTTCCCGTATATTGATCAGTATGATAATTTCATGCATGATCATGTAATAGGCAGTAAGAGATTTTGTAGTCAGTCATCTCAGTGGATGCCATCGCCGATGTCGCATCAGAAAGCGGCGGTCACCCCTCAGAGAGCATCGACTCCTCTTCCGCCAACATTGACTACTCTTCCGCCAGCATCGACCCCACTTCCGCGAGATTCGGTACAGTACAGACTCCACCTCTGCAAGTGTCGGTCCCTCCTCCACAAGCTGTCATAACCCAAAACCTTATATTTTTTTCTATTATCATGCCTAATCATTCATAAACATAAGTACATGCATTTTGACATTCATATTCATATTAGAATGCATATAAAATAATGGTTTATTTTATTTTATTTTTAGCATAATCATCTATTAAACAGTTGAAAGTGAGCCGCATACTAGAATCAATACTTTTTCTAAATACTAATAATGATAATAATAAAAGTATTAATAAAATGCATACGAAGAACATCACACACACATTGTGTGTGTATATATAAATAAATGTATTGATTTCTTTAATTTATATATATATGTACATACGTGTGTTTGTAAGGATGTGTATTAGATATATGTATATTGTTAAGATGAGTTTAAGTAATATGTATTCTATTTGTTTATTATTAAGATATCATGTCAATTAACTATTAAAAGTTAGGTTAGCCCAATTGGAACTCCACATATATATCTCATCCCACTTACACGTATAACATGTATGTATATATAGCTACGATTTCTGCCAATTCTACATATTAAAATATATAGCCATTCCATTAATTTTATAATATATATTTTGACAAACCAACACCCAGAATTATTATATGATATTAGATTATCTTTAAATATACATACCACAACACCTTGAATCCTTAGCAGCGAAGCAATTAGATAAGATACATATATTATTACCATATCTAGATAATTAGAAGCAAAACACACACACACACCAAAGAGCTGCAGACATGCACTTGTTTCAAGCTCTTAGGTAATGATTCTTCTTTATCTCTTTTAGTATAGATGATATATACTTATGCTTCTCAATTCCCACAAGTAGATTTGAATTTTAGAACACCATATCGATTCTGTATTAATAATATTACATTTAAAAGTTTACGGATACATATAGATAACTAGTAAACTCATTATTTTATTTCATCTGGCTATTTAATAAATCATCTAGTTAAATTCCTATAAAGATTAGTGTAAATGGAAAAAAAGAATAAAAAAGAAATAAAAAATATAAATACAACTGATACCAGATTATTCGTGAGTGTTGCCTCTTATTAGTTAAATTTTTGGTTGATACTATTAAAGGTAATTGTTAATTCTAGCTAATCAGTGCTAGATTTGTTCAATTTCCTTTATATGGGTTTAGATTAGAATGCATAGTTCATGAGCTTTTAATTTACTAAAAAACTTGAGCACATATAATATTGGCTTTTACGAAGTAAAGGTATGATTATGTATGATCTGATGGATAAAAAAGCTAAACTCTCAGAGAAATTAAGATTTTTAACAATTTCTTCATTCACCCTTTTAATTACCGTTACAGAGGAATGGACAAATAAATAGAAAATAAAGTAAAATGAATCATAAACACATGATATAATTATTTTGACAAGTGAATATATGTACTTTAGAATTAAAACAAGATAATAGAATTACTTTGAGGTAGTTATTTTATTGAGTTCAGAATCAAAATAGTTAGGATTCTTTTGCATGTACATGATGTAAATTGCATACACATGACATCATTAGTATGAAATAAATGATTTGGAATTGGTTATGGATATTTGATATGTTAATAGACCATAATCCCTATAGAGGAGCAGACAAGGCTGATTAGGCGAAAATTATCGGGATAAGAACACCATTGGTGAGTATAATCTTTTAACTTGTTATTTGACTTATGCGATTATAAAATTGATGTGTTGGAATTGGAATGAATTGCTAACTTGTTCGGCTATAGTGATTAGAAGCTTATTGCGCTCTAACGTGAATTGTATGATTCTCTTTTGTGATATTGTGATGAAATCGAGATATATAATCTCTATGGGATGAGATTGAAATGGAATTGAGATATGTGATCTCCGCTATTGTTATTGATATGGAAATGATATATGTGATCTCCACTGAGATTATTGATATGAAAATGAGATATGTGATTACAGAAAGTGCATTCATCCAAGATTAATAGATTCTATTATAGCCGCTAATGACCTTGAATCATGTGTTACAGAATTACAGTCATCCAGAATTTTTGGATTACAGAGTACCATACGGCCACCCCAAATTCATTGAACTCTATGTGAATTAAGAATTGCAGAGTGTTATGGCCATCATCGTGATCACAATTTTTTCTTGGTATTAGCTGGCCTATAACAGTAAAAGAAAGTGATCAATCATACGCATTTATGTGCACGGCTCCATACCACTTCTTGTAGGGAGTTTCAAAAATTTATTGATGACAATAATTTTACCCAAGTCCCTATGGTGGGAAATGATTTTACTTGAGGTATTTTTCATCCTTCTGGAAGGTTGGTTCAGGATAAATTGGATCGTATTTTGGCAAATATGCGATTTATGAGTGTGTGGCAGACTATTGGGGGATATGTGGTATCAGACATTGCTCAGACCATAATCCCAAAGTCCAGCAGTGCAATTTTTCGACACCTCAGGGTCAGTCACCCTTTTGGTTTCACTCGATGTGGTTACATCATGAGAGTTTTAAGGTTGTGGTTAAATATTCTTGGGCGCTGGATTGCCATACTATTAATCCAATGGCCCGAGTGATGCAGAAACTCAAGAGATTATGCCTGGTTCTTAGACAATGGAACCATTCGGTTTTTGGCAATATTCATCATTAGGTTGATGATGTTCAAACTCGTTTTGAAACTCTTCAAGCTACTAGTTCTGCACATGGATATTCGGAAGAGTTAATTCAGCAAGAATTGATTTTGCATATGGAATTGAGCAAGCTTTTAAATGGCCAATACAAATTTTTGAGATAAAAAGGTCGCACCAAATGGCTCACGGACGGGGATCGCATTACTGAATTTTTCAATAGGAAACTCCGAGACAAACGATCTAAAAGTTATATTACTCATAAGCTTGTGGATGGGGTTATGACAGACAATCAACAAAATATTTGACGGCATGTTACCCAATTTTATGAGATGCTTTTTTCGGATTCGTCGCCTGGGATCATAGATTACGTGATTATGGACAATGCCACACATCCTACGGTTACTCATGAGGAAAATAATAGGATGTGTGCTATTCCCATCGATGAGGAGATCAAAATGGCGCTTTGATTTAGGCCTGGATAGTGCTGCGGGTTCGGACGTTTTGGAGGTCATTTTTATTAGAGCCGTTTGGGATATAATTGTAGGTGATTTATTGATCGTGGTGTGTTCGTTCTTTGTGAGCAATAATCTTCCCTTGGGGTGTAATTCTAGTTATGTGGTCCTGATTCCTAAGAATAATAATGTTGACAGGGTTGAGAAGTACAGACCTATAATCGTAAGTAACTTTTTATTCAAAACAGTTATTAAGATTTTGGCTACGAGATTCCAAACAATTCTTAAAAATCATGTTTATGGTTTGCAATTTATGTTCACACCTGGAAAACAAATACAGGATTGTATTGCTCTAACATCAAAAGGGGTGAATTGCCTTCTTAATCGGTCATCGAGGCATAATATGATTCTTAAAGTGGATATTCGTAAAGCTTTTGATACGCTCCGATGGGATTTTATTATCTATGTATTTAGCCGTATGGGTTTTGACAATGGGTTTGTGAATTGGGTGAACATAATTTTTAGTTCAGCCCTCATCTCTATTATTTTTAATGGATGCCCAGAGGGATATTTTCAGTGCACTAGAGGCGTTCGCCAGGGTAATCCTTTATCACCAATTCTTTTCTGTGATGCGGAAGATGTTCTTGCCCGCACTTTGGATGTAGTCGTGTTTGTTATATGCAGATGACATATTGATTCTCGGCAAGAAGAACTTGGGATAATTGCCAGAGTTGAGGAAAATTTTGATGGATTATGGCAAAATTTCTCGGTCAACACTTCAACCCGAAGAAGGGAAGTTTACTTTAGGGATAATACACCTCCATGACTTATGCGTCATATTCAGACACACTTGCGGATTAATAGAGGCACACTTTCTTTTAATTACTTAGGTGCCCCACTGTTTAAGGGGGCTCCTAAAATTCAATATTTCCAACCCGTACATGATAAAATTTTCTCGAAGTTTAAAATGGAAGGGGAATTCGCTTCCTGTGGCAAGACGTATTACGTTGGTAAACTTTGTGATCACTAGGTCCTTTGTTCATTCTATGTTGGTTTATAGATGGCCGATGACGCTTTTAAAATCTATGGAAAGGGCTATAAAGAATTTTATTTTGTCAGGGGATATCTCCACTAAAGGATCAGTGACTGTTAATTGGGACCATTGTTGCTCGACAAGGGAAGAAGGGGGCTTGGGAGTCAGGTCATTAATTGCTGCAAACAAAGCTTTCCCTTATGAAAATTGCTTGGAAGGTGGTTAACTCGTAGAATGAGGTCTTCAAAATTTTATGCAAGAGATTTATGGACGCCGGGCCAATAACCACATACATTGGTTCGTCCCATTTGGCCACGATTTGCGCCTCTATCACTATAGACCGATTTCTCGATCTAGATGGATTCTCGGTGATTGTTCGGTTGTTCGGTTTTAGCTTGACAACTGGTTAAGATATTCTATTGCCGATCGCATTGGAATTCCTAACCATATGCGCAGCCATTTTGAATATCCCATTTCTGATTATTTCTTTAATGGAGTTTGGCATTTTACTGAGGATTTTTTGTGGCTTATACGAGCATTGTGATTGATATCATCCGTATTCGATTTCTCATAATCATCGATGATAAACGATATGGACCTACTCCAAAGAGGGCGAAGTCTCTTCAAGGATGCCTATAAATTTGTTCTAATAATTTTCCGAGAGGTCCAATGGGGTAAATGGATTTAGTCTACATATATTAAATTAGAAGATCAATTGTTGTTTGGTGATCCATTCACAACCATTTGGTTGTGCTTGATAATCTGTGTTTTGGGGATTTTGTGGTCCTTCAAATGTCCTTTCATTATGGTGATTCTCGAGTCCGTCGATCATATTCTTACTAACTATTGTTTTGCTAGGTATATCGGAATTGGATTCAAGATGCTTTTGAGGTTAGCATTCCACTGGATGGGAGTGAATCATTTGTACACTTTGGCCCTTCAACAAAGATTCAAATTTCATGGGTCTCTTTTCTTTGGAAGGTAGCGCACCATTCAACAATATGGATCATTTGGCATATGAGAAATGAGTGGATCTTCGGAGACGTTAAACCTAACACTACAACATTTATCATCATGCTTCATGCATTTATCATTGAGTCTTCAATTTTGGATCGGAGTTGTATGTCGAATTCGGTGTATGATCTTCTAATGCCTTCATAGGTTATCATTTGTTGGGCGTCCAAGGCCTCTTGCACATTAAGCGATTCGATGGTATCCCCTTTTGCTGGGCTGGACAAAGGTTAATATAGATGGATGTGCATATGGGGCTCCGGGGAGTTGTGTGACAGCGAGCATGTTTTATAACTGCAGTGGCTTTTTTACTGGGTGTTCTATTCAGAAAGTTGGTATAGGCTTTGCTTTTCAATCCGAGTTATTAGCGCTATGATGGCTATTGAACGTGCTTATAATAGAGGATGGCATAAGCTTTGGCTTGAATCTGACTCAACATATGTTTGCGACTTACTTGCGACAAGATCTCTCAAAGTGCCATGGAAATTCTTTGTCAGATGGAGGCTAACTCTTCACTATATTTCTCATGTTGAATTTGTGGTTTCCACATTTTTAGGGAAGGTAATAAGGTGGCTGATAAGCTCTCTAAAATGGACATGCACATGTAATGGTCTCACATTCCCCCATATTTGATTTTGACAGAACTTAATGAAGACGGCAAGATTTTATATAGCTTTGTATAGGTTGGCCATCTTCTGTCTTTTTATTTCTATCTTTATGGGGTACTCTTTTTCCCATCAAAGGTTTTTCCCTTTGGGTTTTTGTTTGATAGGTTTTAACGAGGCCCCATTTTTTAAGCTATATGCTTGGGTTGTAAGCAGTTCTTTTCTTTTTGGGGTACTCTTTTTCCTGCCAAGGTTTTCCCTTAAGGGTTTTACTTTGGTAAGTTTTAATGTGGCCCCAATTTTTAGACCTTTATATCGATTGATTTGCTTTTCGGCTCTCTTTAAGCTAGTTGCTTGGCTTGTGTAGGTCCCAAGGGGTGACGTGTATAGATTAGAAGAGGGGGTTCAATAAACCTTACCAACTTTTCGATTTAGTCCTTTTAAAATATTTTCGAGTTTCACACAAATCACCGAGTCCTTAAGGGACAACTAGGTTGGCTTACACAAAGAAAGTTACCCACTCAATAGACTCATTTCCCGAGCCGATAGTATAACTTAGTCGCTTTCCACCTAACACTTAGAATACTGATTGATTTGGTTTTGTTCAAATGAAGACTTTTCACCTTTGAGATTTTTACACTTATTTTACACACTTGTTTTAGCAAAGATTATTATCAACAGAGTTTAGCAGTTTTAACTTAGCAGCAGATTTAGAATGAATGCAAGAATTAAATGTGTTGTAAAGTAAATAAGACATAAGCAATTTATAGTGGTTCGAAGATGGGGTAATTCTTCTAATCCACTCTTCTCCAACTCCTAGAGGAATCCACTAAGTAACAAGATCTTGGTTACAAAGCGGTCAATAGTCCAAGTCAGCTTCGATCACACAGCGAGTTGCTCCTAAGACTCAGCTTCTTCACAAAATAGCTGTCTTGCTACTTCAGCTCCTCCAAACTCTTAGATTTGTTCACACAGCCCTCCAGCGAGTCTAAAGCCTCTGGTTCGAACTTGAACCTTACTACTTCTCCTTCAACCTTGGAGAGTAGACTCTTCAACTGATGAAGTAATCTTTCCTTCATTGAATGTGTTGGATTGAATTCCTTCGAAATTAGGCTTGAGGATATCTTTGAAAAGCTATACAATTTGCTGGTTATTGCTTACTTGAATGCTTGATAGTTTTTATGAAATTCATAACTTTAACTCACTTGCTTCCTCAGCCTTTTATAGTGTATATTTGAAATTATGTCCACTGAAGAGATAGACACACATTTCAAATCTTCACTCGTACATTGTTGGCTTGTCTTGTCTTGCGGCATTGATGAGGATCGTACCATGAATTAAATGCTCTACAGCCTTTTCTTAATCTCTGCAGGTTTTCAGGTACATCCCATTGGTTCCTTGCTTCTTGCACTCTTTCAGCAAAACAACTTTATTGCTAGTAGCCTGACACATGCCTATTTCCAGCAAAACCTTGACTTGTGTTGACAACAGATCTCTTTCAGCTTTCTTCAAGTTTTGTCTATTGCATACCCCTTTGACATTCGATTCCAATCATTTTGGAATGACTTAGTTGTTAGTTAACTGACTAAGACAGCTTTTCTGTCATTTGTCTGAGTCTTCACATGGCTTCACAAAGCTGACACACAGGTGGGTCTTCTCTTCGATCTTCAGTCGACTCTTGTAATCTTCAACTTAGCTGGCTCCAACTAAGCTTATTCAGCCTTATCTATGACAAGTTGAATTACAAAGAAAATGGGGTGCCAACTTCCTAATCTAAGTTTTACATGGTATCATCAAAATCTAAATATAAATTTTCCCAACAATTTCCCCCTTTCTGATGATGCCAAAACTTAAATAAAATACAACATAACAAATAGTGCAGTAACAAAGAATGTATGTGTAGAATATGTCAATTTTGTTTGAACATATCATTCTTGTACTTTACAAACGCATTTTACAAAGCATTTACATAGTATAACCTATACAAAGTATCAAAGCTATACATGTCTATACAGATCTATGGAATCTTGTACAAATGTATCAGAGCCTTTAACATTTTACAACAAGTATTAGAGCTATAAGGCTTTACAGAATACTTACAAATTTTGTATTTACAGCTAAGTAAAATACACTGAAGGGGTTTCGGCCGTCTTCAACGCCTCGGCAGCTTCCTTCTTCTCTCTTCATCCTCAGCTCTCCTCATGTCTTCCCCAGCTCTTTTCCTCTTTCTATCTTCTTCCTCATTCTTCTTGTTTTCATAGAATCGTTTAGCAGCAGGGTCCTCCCTTCTCTGCCTTTCTACCCATTCACGGTCGAGCCTTACATTTTCATCTTCTTGCCTCCTCCTTGCCTCTTCATTCTTCCTCTCAACTTCTATATTCGCAAGAGTATCATACCCAGCCCAGTAGTTGATTCCCTTCTTCTACTAAACAACATATCTAACATATTTTGGTCTTGGCTGTGATGGAGTACCTCTGCCTCTTCCACCACTGCAAAACCTTCCCTTCCTCTCCTCGACTTAGCTTCTCCTCTAGAGTGTACTTGTCGGGTGATTTGCCAATCGGTTGATCGCTTGAACTATGTTGCCTCTCGCCTGATTTACATAAATCGAGTCCTTTATCCCAATACAAATCCCACGCCTGGGGTAGAGTCATGTTCTTGAAATATCCTTCTGCAGCTAGAGTCCAAAACTCCTCTAGGGATCTCGCCTTAGATCCAGCATTATGCAATATGATCTCACGAGGGGGTCTCACAGCTAGGGAGTCTTTTAACTATCTAGCTGGGGGGCCTTCATACTTTGCTTTTAAATATTTAATCCTTCCAGAATGTTTCTCTACCTTCTCAAATTCAGCTTCAATGGCTTGTCTTGATTTATTGTATGCCAAATCAACTTTCTCTTCTAAGGACAATTCTTTAGGTAGTTGGCTGAGAATAGAGGTTGTAACTTCACCTTGCTGAGGGGTCTTAGCAAGAATAATCTTCAAGGGCGGCTTCTTCACATCACTACCTTCCCCCTTGTTCCTTGTTTCCCCCTTACTTCCATCCTTGTCACTCCTTTGTCACACTTTCATCTTCCCCTTTCTCGCATCATCACCAAGGGGTAGAGCCAATTGAGGGAACACTCCACCTAGGAGTAGATCAATCTTGATGTTTGTCATGTCTTGCTTGTCATGAGTCTTGGGGTATGCTACTCGGAATTCAGATCTGAGAGCCATTGTCTCGGCTGCCATCAGCTTTATCTCAGTTTGGAGCACCATGATTTCCTTTTGCATGTTGGCCTCCACCTTCTGAAGTTCTGACTTATGTTGAGCTTTCAGCAACTCCATATCACTCTTGTGAGATTGATCCATCCTGAAAATATGGTCCCTTTGACGTTGCTGAAACTTGGCATTCTTAGAGCTCCAGATCACCATTTTAGCGCAATAAAGATTTGAAGTATGTGACCTGCTCATGCCTAAGTGCCTTCGTCTGCCCAATCCATTCCCTTATTCTCAAAACAGTTCCTCGAATATCTCCTGTGATGTTTGCATCTCGATTGTCAACCGTTGGTTGAGTGCTGCGAATCCATGCTCCATGTTTTCTAGTTTTACACAAACGGCTTTAAAGGTTTTGCAAAAGTCGGCTGCATCAGCGGACTACTATTTTGGCCAAACAACATCGATATCAAATCCAATCGGCACCATAGTTGTATCACCAGGAGTTCCATGTTCTTCAGCTGGGACTTGGACGGTGTATCTTGCACTTTCAGCAGTTGACTCTGCTTCCAAGGGTACATGCGCCTTGAAAGGAAAGTAGTCAACAAAAAGACCCTCAGGAAAAATAGGAATTTCCACGTCCTCGACCTGTGGAGCCTTTCCCTTTTCCTTCTAAATTTCTTCAGCTCTATGTGTCTTAGCCTGTCTCAAATCATGGGCATCTTGTGCATTGTTAGCTCATGAGTTGACTGATCCTCAGCTTTCTTAACACTTCCTCGGCATCGAGTAGTATCTTCTTTTTGAGTAGACTTATCCTCTGCTGACTCATCAGCGTCATTGGAAGGTGATGGCACCATGGAAGGTGGGCCATTAACCATTGTAAAGTTTACAGGAGCAGTCTTTTCACTGGCTTGCCTCCTTTTTGCCAGTGCCTCCTCTAAAGCTTTGTCCTCAGATGATTTTTCAATTGGGCTAGACTCAGCTTCATCGTCAGTCCCCAAGAACTCAACATCAACGTTCTCTTGGGAATCATGAAGAGCACTAATTTTCTCTTCTACAATGATTTCTTCATGAGGGGCTGGCACTTGTTCGTCGACTTTCTTACCTAGGGAAGTCTCTACCTTCACTAGGCCTTCATTACCCTCAGCAGTCTCAACCGCTGATGGGCCTTCACCATTCCCTTTTGCTGTCGTAACCGCAGTAGGATTTTCGATAGAAAACCCTTCAGCAGAGGAGCTGCTTTGGGGTCTTCGGTGGCATCCATCGGAGTCTCAACTCCTTGGATTGCACTTTCATGGCCAAGAGTCTCAATTCCCAAGGCCTCAATGCCATACTTTATCTTGGTCGTATTTGCACCTTTATCGGCATTCATGGCAGCTGAAGTTTCAGCTGAGACAGTCGAAACTGTCTGAGCTTCGTTAACCTCAGTCTGTTGTTCTTTCAAGGTCTCACCTTTGCCACATAACTTCTCTTTAGTTCGGTCTCCCACAACCTCCTCTGACCCAACTGTGGTGGTTTGAGTTTCCCTCTCAGCCGGCGCACCAGGTAAGTCTCGAGCAGTGGGGTCACTCGAAACCTGAGACTCAGCTGTGATTCATTTTAATTTATCAGCCGTCTGGGCATGTGTCTCAACACGTTCTTCAGGGAGTGTCTTGGCTAAAGTGCCCTCTAGATCACCTTCCTTAGCTTCATCACCAATCTTCCTGGAATGTTCATCCTCAGAGTGCACAGGAGATGTGGTAGCATCAATTGTTCTTACCACCTCCATTATATATGGCTAGAGTAATCATAATAGAGGAAGATTCTCCTAGGCCCTTTGTCATACTCTGCTTGTGCAGCTCTTTGGATTCTTTTGCTTCAACTCAGTTTTCTCCACTGCATCAGTAGGGTCAATTTTCTCAATGTCACTATTCTGCCAGGATCAAAGGCATGTTTTGGGGCCTCTCGTGAAGGCACACGAATGAGGCTTCTTTAAGTCTTCAATAGTCTTAGGCTTCTCAATAGCTTTAAGCCTTTCATTCTCCTTTCATCGACAGATGTTGATGCGGAAGTCTTCATCTGTGAGTCGTGCATACCCCAACATCCTCCAAAAATTCTAGGAGGCACTCTTCCTCCTCAATGAATTCCTGACTTTTGAATTGGTGCCTAGATAGGCTCAACTTCCGTGCCCCCAATTTATAAGCCTCTCTCGAATGTCCGGATATACAAGAGACAACATCACAAGGTCATCATCCTCCTACATGGGCTCAAGGGTGCCCTCTCCTCCTTAGTGCTCGAGCATCCATCCGAGGAGAGCATACAACTAACTCGTCGCCTTGGTTAGCTTTGTTTCAACTTCTTATTCTTCACTATCTCATGAACAGTTGTTTTTCTTCATCTCCTGCGACCTTCATCAGCCTTCTCGGCAAGAATGGTGGTTTCCTCACCACCTTCACTTGTTTAGACTCGCCGCTCTTCGACATCGCCAGCTCCATTTCGACTTGAGTGTCAAACTTAATCGGATTTTCCAAGGCGCATCTTCTAACTAATCGCCTTCTCTTGGTCTTAACCAAAGGAACTTCGGGTTCCATGTCCTCAGGTTCTTCAAATGTAAAACCTGATTCACCCGTTTCCAACTATTTTGATGCAGCTGCCTTCCTAGGCAAGGCAGTGCGCTTCCTCCTTATGACTAGAGAAGGTACAAGAGGGTCCTTCTAAGTCTTGGTCTGGAGCGAGGAGCGGGTCTTCGATGGCTGCAGGGGCAGTCTTTGGTTCTTGGGCCTGCTGGGGCGGGCATGTTTTGTCACGCAGTAGCTCTCTTCTCTTTCTGAATAGGCTTTGGAGAGGGAGCTGTGGCAGTTGCAGCAGTGTCCTCAGGTACAGGATCAGCTGACTCACCTTCACTGGTGTCAACACTTCTTGCATGGGCTTGCCTCTGAGCACCAAAGACGTTTTCCTTGAACATCCTCTTATTCATGTGGAAGGGTTTCCCATGCCGGGGAGGAATGCCCTTCACTTCAATCAAATGGCCAATCACAAGGCCATACCCCAGCAAACTCACAAACAGACCAGCATCATTAATGGTCTTGTTTATGATGTTCGAAAATTCATGAAGACAAACTCAGCCTGATTCATCTTCTTTTCTTCCGAATAGCAAAAGAATGACGGTCCACCTTCACCGTCAGACAACTTATTGAAGCTTCCAAACTTCATGTCCACACACTTGGACACAACATCCATTAGCTTATGGTAATCTTCCTTTATTAACGACTTCTTGGCTGTGTAAACAGTCTTAGCAGCAGACTCTGGCTTGGCGATCTCCTTCCATGCCGCAACCAGGTTGATATCCTTTTCAGTCACTTCTTTCAATCCAGACGAAGGAAGGTGGCAATACTTAGCCAAATTCGCAGCAGTAATATTGATGTCAGTGTTGTGGATAGAAGACCTTATCTCTCCATCGTGAACAGCACCGTTCACGTAGAACAGCAACCTCTTCAAGGTACTTATGAGAAAACTCCATGGTGAGAAATCCCTTTAGGCCAGATTTCTCCAATTTGTCAGATATCTTCTTAACAAGGGCTTTGTCATCCCCTTGCTTCACCAAACCATCAAAATCCACTGTAGAACTAGACTGTATGTTCTCAGCCATATTCACAAAGTCGAAACTTCAAGCCATTTTAGAAAATGAATGGTGAAAACTTGAACTTTGAATGTTGTACGAACTAGGGTTTTTGCTTGATTGCAGAGACAACCTGCCTTTGCTTTGAGAGAGATGAGTGTATTGTGAGGAGAGAGAAATTTGACTTTTGGGCATATAAGGGATGTGAGAGGATGGTTTTAGAATTTGAAAAGGTTGATCACGATCAACGGTTGAGATTAAAAGCTTGAAACCGCACTAATTTCCCGCATTAAATGCGGCAAGAAATTTTATATCCAAATTAGGCTAAACGTGTTCGAGCTTTATTCGACACCATAATTACGCTGATGTAATGCCCAAAACATTCTCGATCATAGAAAACGACCGTGTTTTGTTACTTAGCTCATAAATAATTCGTATCTTCCGAAAGTGACTTAAATTAGCTTCTCTTTCACATGATGATCACTCAATCAAGCACCTAACTCAATACAAAGTGATATAGCCGTCTTGATTTCACTTGGTTGGAAGATGAAACTTTGTTGTTTTTCATTTCTCTCTTCTTTGACTCTGTGATTGAGTCTTAAAGTCTCCTAACTCGCTCAATCAAACCTAGCTCATTTTTAAGCTCTTCAAATCTTGATTCACATAATGACTTTGTGAATATGTCAGCTAACTGCTTATCAGTTGAGATGTATTCCAAGGTGATGTCTTTCTTTTAAACATGATCCCGAATGAAATGATACCTGACATCAATGTGCTTGGTTCTTGATTGCAATACGGGATTTTGAGTAATTGCAATAGCAATTGTGTTATCACACATAATTGGAATCTCCTTTTCTTCTATATCATAGTCTCTCAGATGTTGCCTCATCCATAGAACTTGGGCATAATAGCTGCCTGCAGCTATGTACTCTGCTTTAGCTGTAGATGTAGCTATTGAATTTTGTTTCTTGTTGAACCAAGAAACTAATCTATTTCCAAGTATTTGACGAGTACACGATGTACTTTTCATGTCTACTCTACATCCACCATAGTCGAAGTCCGAGAGTAGCCAACTAACTTGAATCCTCCATCCTTTGGATACCATAAGCCAACTTCTTGGCATCCCTTCAAATACCTTAGGATTCTCTTGGTTGCAGTCATGTGACGCTCCTTTGGTGCAGATTGAAATCTAGCACATACACCTACAGCAAATGTGATGTTTGGCATACTTGTTGTCAAATAGAGCCATGATCCAATAAGAGCTCTATACCTAGTTTGATCTACAGCTTTGCCATCTGCATCCATATCTGTAACATCCCAATTTCATAAAAATATGCAATTTGTGATTTTATAAATTGCTGAAAAATAAGCCCAAGCTTGAAAATGCATTTTTAAAGGGAAATAAATACTACAACTTGTCCATAAATACGAAATACTCATGAAAACCATGTCCGGAATAGCAATAGCTTCATGAAATAAATGCAAAAGTGAATGCATAATGTTCAAGTTCCTCATCTCCTTCCACATCTCCCTTTCGTCTCTAATGGCGGTAACCGGTGGCGGGGATCGGTCGTTATGGCAGCAGCCGACTTCTCTCGCTTCGTTTATTTCTTTTTCCCCTTCCTTAGTTTTTATCATGGGTTTTGGATATGGGGCTTAGGGTTTGAGAAGGTGGTGGCCATGATGGAGGTGCCGGTAGCGGCGGCGATGGAGCACGACGGTGATGGTGGTGGCGATTTTAGATGAAGAAGGAGAAGAAGAATTTATCTTCTTGCTTGGTGTAGAAAATTGTGAATAATAACCCTATAGGAGCTTTAAATTTATAGGTCAAGGATACTTGATTTACATGCCGTAAAGGCATATTTGATTTCTTTCACTTTTGAACACGATTTCCCATTTTGTATAAATTGACTTTTCTTTATTTTAGAAATAAAATTAGAAATTCAAAATCCCCAATTAGAAAATTTAGGGTTTTGAAAATTCCAAATCATTCCCGAAATTGGTTCTAATCAAACCCTACTTTGTGTTTCGTTTGCCTTAGAGAAAAATAATATCTTATCGTCTATCTATATGGCTTTAGTCGTTGCATTCATGAATCACATGGATATATATACTGAACATGAAATTTTCAATGCACATGATAAATAATACCTTTTCACTTCAGAGTCAGCGTGGCATGAGGCGCTGGATAAATCGACTTCTTTACTGTTACTATTTTATTTGAAAGTAAAATCATCTTCATAAAAGAAAATTCAAGACCCATTTTTTTCCAAACAATTTGGCAAGTCTACAGGAATGATAGATCCGCTCTGATACCACTTTGTAACATTTCAATTTCATAAAAATATACAATTTGCGATTTTATAAATTGCTGAAAAATAAGCCAAGCTTGAAAATGCATTTTTAAAGGGAACTAAACACTACGACTTGTCCTTAAATACGAAATACTCATGAAAACTGTGTACGAAAAATTTAAAAGCAAAAATCCCAAAAATAACAAGTTCTAACATCATTAAATGAATCAAAATAAGGGGCCCTTTAAATTTCTTGATCAACTTCCACCGTCCCCTTCGCGCACGCTCCAACTCCTTCATTCATCTTTGGGGAATAAACGTGGGGTGATCATTCAATGACTTATTGGGGACGAATGACTAAATTAAATACACAAGCATAATCATTATTGCATACACACCTATGTTTTTCATGCTTTGATCATATAATACCTGGAGGCCAACTGTTGGTGTACAATTAAGTACATCCATGCGTGTACAATTAAGTACCATCGTGTTTATACAATTAAGTACTTTCATGTTGTGTCATATTTAACTAGCAGAGGCATTTAAAATAGACATAGTAAACCCCACCTTGAATGCAATAGTTTCATGAAATTAATGCAAACGTGAATGCATAGTGTTCAAGTTCCTCATCTTCTTCCTCGCATCTCTCCTTTGTCTACAACGGCGGTAACCGGGCGGCGCAATCGCGATCATGGCGTGAAATTTCGACTTCTCACGCTTCCTTTATTTCTATTTTCCCTTCGTTGATTTTTATCTTGGGTTTGGGTTATGGTGCCTAGGGTTTGAGAAGGTGGTGGCCCGGATGGAGGTGCCGGTGGCAGCAGCGGTGGAGCATGGCGGGGATGGTGGTGGCAGTTTTAGATGAAGAAGGAGAAGAAGAATTTATCTTCTTGCTTGGTGTAGAAAATTGTGAATAATAACCCTAAGGGAGCTTTCAATTTATAGGCCAATGATTCAAGGAATATATGGTAAGATAATTTGTTGAATATTTATTACCAAAAATACTTGATTTACATGTCGTAAAGGCATATTTGATTTCTTTCTCTTTTCAACACAATTTTTCCTTTTGTAAAAATTGACTTTCCTGTATTCTTGAAATAAAATCAGAAATTAAAAATCCCCAATTAGGAAATTTAGGGTTTTGAAAATTCCAAATCATTCCCGAAATTGGTTCTAATCAAACCCTAATTTATTCCCAATTTAAAAAGAATTACGGGTATTAAATTCTACCACCCTTAAAAATAATTTCATCCTCGAAATTCGATTTATTGCCTCTAATTAGAAAGTCTGGATACTTTGTGTTTCGTTTGCTTTAAAGAAAAACAATCTCTTATCATATACCTATTTGGCTATAGTCGTTGCATGCATGGATCACATGGATATATATACTGAACATGAAATTTGCAATGCACATGATAAATAATACCTTTTCACTTCAGAGTCGGTGTGGCATGAGGCGGTGGATAAATCGACTTCTTTCTCATTATTATTTTTTCCAAACATTTTGCCAAGTCTACAGGAAAGATAGACCCGCTCCGATATCACTTTGTAACATCCCAATTTCATAAAAATATGCGATTTGTGATTTTATAAATTGCTTTGAAAAATAAGCTCAAGCTTGAACACGCAGCTTTAAAGGGAAATAAATACTACGACTTGTCCATAAATACGAAATACTCATGAAAAACCGTGTCCAAAGATTTAAAAGCAAAAATCCCAAAATATCAAGTTTCTAGCATTATTAATTGAATCAAAATAAGTGGCCCTTTAAATTTCTTGATCAACTTCCACCGCCCCTTTGCGACGCTCCAACTCCTTCATTCATCTGTGGGGAATAAACGTGGGGTGATCATTCAATGTTCCATTGTGGACGAATGTCTAAATTAAATACACAAGCATAATCATTACTGCATACACATCTATGTTTTTCATGCTTTGATCATATAATACCCTGAGGCCAACTGTGGGTGTACAATTAAGTACATTCATGCGTGTACAATTAAGTACCATCGTGTTTATACAATTAAGTGCATTCATGTCATGTCATGTTTAACGAGCACATACATATAACAATCATATAAGGCATTTAAAATAGACATAGTAAACCCCACCTTGAATGCAATAGCTTTATGAAATAAGTGCAAGCGTGAATGCATAGTGTTCAAGTTCCTCATCTCCTTCCGCATCTCTCTTTTGTCTACGACGGCGGTAACCGGCGGCGGCGATTGGCGATCATGGTAGCAGCCGGCTTCTCTCGCTTCCTTTATTTCTCTTTCCCCTTCCTTGGTTTTTGTCTTGGGTTTTGGTTATGGGGCTTAGGGTTTGAGAAGGTGGTGGCCATGATGGAGGTGCCGGTGGTGGCAGCGGTGGAGCATGGCGGGGATGGTGGTGGCGGTTTTAGATGAAGAAGGAGAAGAAGAATTTATCTTCTTGCTTGGTGTACAAAATTGTAAATAATAACCCTAGGGGGCTTTCATATTATAGGCCAAGGATTCAAGGAATATATGGTAAGACAATTTGCTGAAATTTTATTACCAAAAATACTTGATTTACATGTCGTAAAGGCATATTTGATTTCTTTCTCTTTTGAACACAATTTTTCCTTTTGTAAAAACTGACTTTCCTTTATTCTTGAAATAAAATAAGAAATTAAAAATCCCCAACTAGGAAATTTAGGGTTTTGAAAATTCCAAATCATTCCCGAAATTGGTTCTAATCAAACCCGAATTTATCCCCAATTGAAAAAGAATTACGGGTATTACATTCTACCACCCTTAAAAATAATTTCATCCTCGAAATTCGATTTCTTGCCTCTAATTAGAAAGTCTGGATACTTTGTATTTCGTTTGCTTTAAAGAAAAACAATCTCTTATCATCTACCTATATGGCTATAGTCGTTGCATGCATGGATCACATGGATATATATACTGAACATGAAATTTGCAATGCACATGATAAATAATACCTTTTCACTTCAGAGTCGGCGTGACATGAGGCGGTGGATAAATCGACTTCTTTACTGTTACTATTTTATTTGAAAGTAAATTCATCTTCATAAAAGAAAATTCAAAAGCCATTTTTTTCCAAACATTTTGCCAAGTCTACAGGAAAGATAGACCCGCTCTGATATCAATTTGTAACATCCCGATTTCAGAAAAATATGCGATTTGTGATTCTATAAATTGCTGAAAAATAAGCTCAAGCTTGAACACGCATTTTTAAAGGGAAATAAATACTACGACTTGTCCATAAATACGAAATACTCATGAAAACCGTGTCTGAAAGATTTAAAAGCAAAAATCCCAAAAATATCAAGTTTCTAGCATTATTAATTGAATCAAAATAAGTGGCCCTTTAAATTTCTTGATCAACTTCCACCGTCCCCTTTGCGCACGCTCCAACTCTTTCATTCATCTGTGGGGAATAAACGTGGGGTGATCATTCAACAGCCCATTGTGGACGCAATGTCTAAATTAAATACACAAGCATAATCATTTCTGCATACACATCTATGTTTTTCATGCTTTGATCATATAATACCCTGAGGCCAACTGTGGGTGTACAATTAAGTACATTCATGCGTGTACAATTAAGTACCATCGTGTTTATACAATTAAGTGCCTTCATGTCATGTCATGTTTAACGAGCACATACATATAACAATCATATAAGGCATTTAAAATAGACATAGTAAACCCCACCTTGAATGCAATAGCTTTATGAAATAAGTGCAAGCGTGAATGCATAGTGTTCAAGTTCCTCATCTCCTTCCGCATCTCTCTTTTGTCTACGACGGCGGTAACCGGCGGCGGCGATTGGCGATCATGGCAGCCGGCTTCTCTCGCTTCCTTTATTTCTCTTTCCCCTTCCTTGGTTTTTGTCTTGGGTTTTGGTTATGGGGCTTAGGGTTTGAGAAGGTGGTGGCCATGATGGAGGTGCCGGTGGTGGCAGCGGTGGAGCATGGCGGGATGGTGGTGGCGGTTTTAGATGAAGAAGGAGAAGAAGAATTTATCTTCTTGCTTGGTGTACAAAATTGTAAATAATAACCCTAGGGGGCTTTCATATTATAGGCCAAGGATTCAAGGAATATATGGTAAGACAATTGCTTGAAATTTTATTACCAAAAATACTTGATTTACATGTCGTAAAGGCATATTTGATTTCTTTCTCTTTTGAACACAATTTTTCCTTTTGTAAAAACTGACTTTCCTTTATTCTTGAAATAAAATCAGAAATTAAAAATCCCCAACTAGGAAATTTAGGGTTTTGAAAATTCCAAATCATTCCCGAAATTGGTTCTATAGACCCTAATTTATCCCCAATTGAAAAAGAATTACGGGTATTACATTCTACCACCCTTAAAAATAATTTCGTCCTCGAAATTCGATTTCTTGCCTCTAATTAGAAAGTCTGGATACTTTGTGTTTCGTTTGCTTTAAAGAAAAACAATCTCTTATCATCTACCTATATGGCTATAGTCGTTGCATGCATGAATCACATGGATATATATACTGAACATGAAATTTGCAATGCACATGATAAATAATACCTTTTCACTTCAGAGTCGGCGTGGCATGAGGCGGTGGATAAATCGACTTCTTTACTGTGATTATTATATTTGAAAGTAAATTCATCTTCATAAAAGAAAATTCAAGTGCCATTTTTTTCCAAACATTTTGGCAAGTATGCATGAAAGATAGTTCCGCACTGATATCACTTTGTAACATCCCAATTTCATAAAAATATGCTATTTGTGATTTTATAAATTGCTGAAAAATAAGATCAAGCTTGAACACGCATTTTTAAAAGGAAATAAATACTACGACTTGTCCATAAATACGAAATACTCATGAAAACCGTGTCTGAAAGATTTAAAAGCAAAAATCCCCAAAATATCAAGTTTCTAGCATTATTAATTGAATCAAAATAAGTGGCCCTTTAAATTTCTTGATCAACTTCCACCGTCCCTTTGCGCGCTCCAACTCCTTCATTCATCTCGTGGGGAATAAACGTGGGGTGATCATTCAATGACCCGTTGTGGACGCAATGTCTAAATTAAATACACAAGCATAATCATTCTTTGCATACACATCTATGTTTTTCATGCTTTGATCATATAATACCCGAGGCCAACTGTGGGTGTACAATTAAGTACATTCATGCGTGTACAATTAAGTACCATCGTGTTTATACAATTAAGTGCCTTCATGTCATGTCATGTTTAACGAGCACATACATATAACAATCATATAAGGCATTTAAAATAGACATAGTAAACCCCACCTTGAATGCAATAGCTTTATGAAATAAGTGCAAGCGTGAATGCATAGTGTTCAAGTTCCTCATCTCCTTCCGCATCTCTCTTTTGTTTACGACGGCGGTAACCGGCGGCGGCGATTGGCGATCATGGCAGCAGCCGGCTTCTCTCGCTTCCTTTATTTCTCTTTCCCCTTCCTTGGTTTTTGTCTTGGGTTTTGGTTATGGGGCTTAGGGTTTGAGAAGGTGGTGGCCATGATGGAGGTGCCGGTGGTGGCAGCGGTGGAGCATGGCGGGGATGGTGGTGGCGGTTTTAGATGAAGAAGGAGAAGAAGAATTTATCTTCTTGCTTGGTGTACAAAATTGTACATAATAACCCTAGGGGGCTTTCAT
Source organism: Rehmannia glutinosa (assembly GCA_016081115.2). Lineage (NCBI taxonomy): Eukaryota > Viridiplantae > Streptophyta > Magnoliopsida > Lamiales > Orobanchaceae > Rehmannia > Rehmannia glutinosa. The sequence continues at coordinate 40,046,999 of CM071932.1, read as the reverse complement.
ATTATAGGCCAAGGATTCAAGGAATATATGGTAAGACAATTTGCTGAAATTTTATTACCAAAAATACTTGATTTACATGTCGTAAAGGCATATTTGATTTCTTTCTCTTTTGAACACAATTTTTCCGTTTGTAAAAACTGACTTTCCTTTATTCTTGAAATAAAATCAGAAATTAAAAATCCCCAACTAGGAAATTTAGGGTTTTGAAAATTCCAAATCATTCCCGAAATTGGTTCTAATCAAACCCTAATTTATCCCCAATTTAAAAAGAATTACGGGTATTACATTCTACCACCCTTAAAAATAATTTCGTCCTCGAAATTCGATTTCTTGCCTCTAATTAGAAAGTCTGGATACTTTGTGTTTCGTTTGCTTTAAAGAAAAACAATCTCTTATCATCTACCTATATGGCTATAGTCCTTGCATGCATGAATCACATGGATATATATACTGAACATGAAATTTGCAATGCACATGATAAATAATACCTTTTCACTTCAGAGTCGGCGTGGTATGAGGCGGTGGATAAATCGACTTCTTTACTGTTACTATTTTATTTGAAAGTAAATTCATCTTCATAAAAGAAAATTCAAGAGCCATTTTTTTCCAACCATTTTGGCAAGTCTACATGAAAGATAGTTCACTCTGATATCACTTTGTAACATCCCAATTTCATAAAAATATGCGATTTGTGATTTTATAAATTGCTGAAAAATAAGATCAAGCTTGAACACGCATTTTTAAAGGGAAATAAATTTTACAACTTGTCCATAAATACGAAATACTCATGAAAACCGTGTCCGAAAGATTTAAAAGCCAAAATCCCAAAAATATCAAGTTTTCTAGCATTATTAATTGAATCAAAATAAGTGGCCCTTTAAATTTTTTGATCGACATCCACCGTCCCCTTTGCGCACGCTCCAACTCCTTCATTCATCTATTGAGAATTAACGTGGGGTGATCATTCAACAGCCCATTGTGGACGCAATGTCTAAATTAAATACACAAGCATAATCATTACTGCATACACATCTATGTTTTCATGCTTTGATCATATAATACCACGAGGCCAATCAGGGGTGTACAATTAAGTACATTCATGCGTGTACAATTAAGTACCATCGTGTTTATACAATTAAGTGCATTCATGTCATGTCATGTTTAACGAGCACATACATATAACAATCATATAAGGCATTTAAAATAGACATAGTAAACCCCACCTTGAATGCAATAGCTTTATGGAATAAGTGCAAGCGTGAATGCATAGTGTTCAAGTTCTCATCTCCTTCCGCATCTCTCTTTTGTCTCACGGCGCGGCTTAGAATCGGCGGCGATTGGCGATCATGGGCGTAAGCTTCTCTCGCTCCTTTATTTCTCTTTCCCCTTCCTTGGTTTTTGTCTTGGGTTTTGGTTATGGGGCTTAGGGTTTGAGAAGGTGGTGGCCATGATGGAGGTGCCGGTGGTGGCAAAAAGGTGGAGCATGGCGGGGATGGTGGTGGCGGTTTTAGATGAAGAAGGAGAAGAAGAATTTATCTTCTTGCTTGATGTACAAAATTGTAAATAATAACCCTAGGGGCTTTCATATTATAGGCCAAGGATTCAAGTAATATATGGTAAGACAATTTGCTGAATTTTTATTACCAAAAATACTTGATTTACATGTCGTAAAGGCATATTTGATTTCTTTCTCTTTTGAACACAATTTTTCCTTTTGTAAAAACGACTTTCCTTTATTCTTGAAATAAAATCGAAATTAAAAATCCCCAACTAGGAAATTTAGGGTTTTGAAAATTCCAAATCATTCCCGAAATTGGTTCTAATCAAACCCTAATTTATCCTTAATTTAAAAAGAATTACGGGTATTACATTCTACCACCCTTAAAAATAATTTCGTCCTCGAAATTCGATTTCTTGGCTCTAATTAGAAAGTCTGGATACTTTGTGTTTCGTTTGCTTTAAAGAAAAACAATCTCTTATCATCTACCTATATGGCTATAGTCGTTGCATGCATGACTCACATGGATATATATACTGAACATGAAATTTGCAATGCACATGATAAATAATACATTTTCACTTCAGAGTCGGCGTGGCATGAGGCGGTGGATAAATCGACTTCTTTACTGTTTCTATTTTATTTGAAAGTAAATTCATCTTCATAAAAGAAAATTCAAGAGCCATTTTTTTCCAAACATTTTGGCAAGTCTACAAGAAAGATAGTTCCGCTCTGATATCACTTTGTAACATCCCAATTTCATAAAAATATGCGATTTGTGATTTTATAAATTGCTGAAAAATAAGCTCAAGCTTGAACACGCATTTTTAAAGGGAAATAAATAATACGACTTGTCCATAAATACGAAATACTCATGAAAACCGTGTCCGAAAGATTTAAAAGCCAAAATCCCAAAAATATCAAGTTTTTATCATTATTAATTAAATCAAAATAAGTGGCCCTTTAAATTTCTTGATCGACTTCCAACGTCCCCTTTGCGCACGCTCCAACTCCTTCATTCATCTGTGGGGAATAAACGTGGGGTGATTATTCAACAGCCCAATAGGGACGCAATGTCTAAATTAAATACACAAGCATAATTATTCTTGCATACACACATATGTTTTTCATGCTTTGATTATATAATACCGGAGGCCAACCGTGGGTGTACTGATTAAGTACATTCATGCGTGTATAATTAAGTACTATCGTGTTTATACAATTAAGTACCTTCATGTCATGTCATGTTTAACGAGCAAATGCATATAACAATCATATAACGCATATAAAATCAACATAGTAAACCGCACCTTGAATGCAATAGCTTTGTCAAATAAATGCAAACGTGAATGCATAGTGTTCAAGTTCCTCATCTCCTTCCGCATCTCTCTTTTGTCTACGACGGCGGTAACCGGCAGCGGCTATCGGCGGTCATGGCAGAAGCCGGCTTCTCTCGCTTTCTTTATTTCTCTTTCTGCTTCCTTGATTTTTATCTTGGGTTTCGGTTATGGGGCTTAGGGTTTGAGAAGGTGGTGGCCATGATGGAGTTGTCGGTGTCGGCAGCAGTGGAGCACGGCAGGGATGGTGGTGGGGGTTTTAGATGAAGAAGGAGAAGAAGAATTTATCTTCTTGCTTGGTGTAGAAAATTTTGAATAATAACCCTAGGGGAGCTTTCATATTATAGGCCAAGGATTCAAGGAATATATGGTAAGACAATTTGCTGAAATTTTATTACCAAAAATACTTGATTTACATGTCGTAAAGGCATATTTGATTTCTTTCTCTTTTGAACACGATTTTTCCTTTTGTAAAAATTGACTTTCCTTTATTCTAGAAATAAAATAAGAAATTAAAAATTCTCAATTAGGAAATTTAGGGTTTTGAAAATTCAAAATCATTCCCGAAATTGGTGCTAATCAAACCCTAATTTATCCCCAATTTAAAAAGAATTACGGGTATTACATTCTACCACCCTTAAAAATAATTTCGTCCTCCAAATTCGATTTCTTACCTCTAATTAGAATGTTTGGATACTTTGTGTTGCGTTTGCTTTAAAGAAAAACAATCTCTTATCATCTAACTATATGGCTATAGTCGTTGCATGCATGAATCACATGGATATATATACTGAACATGAAATTTGCAATGCACATGATAAATAATACTTTTTCACTTCAGAGTCGGCGTGGCATGAGGTGGTGGATAAATCGACTTCTTTACTGTTACTATTTTATTTGAAAGTAAATTCATCTTCATAAAAGAAAATTCAAGAGCCATTTTTTTTCCAAACATTTTGGCAAGTCTACAAGAAAGATAGTTTCGCTCTGATATCACTTTGTAACATCCCAATTTCATAAAAATATGCGATTTGTGATTTTATAAATTGCTGAAAAATAAGCTCAAGCTTGAACACGCATTTTTAAAGAGAAATAAATACTACGACTTGTCCATAAATACGAAATACTCATGAAAACCGTGTCCGAAAGATTTAAAAGCCAAAATCCCAAAAATATCAAGGTTCTATCATTATTAATTGAATCAAAATAAGTGGCCCTTTAAATTTCTTGATCGACTTCCAACGTCCCCTTTGCGCACTCTCCAACTCCTTCATTCATCTGTGGGGAATAAACGTGGGGTGATCATTCAACAGCCCAATGAGGACGCAATGTCTAAATTAAATAAACAAGCATAATTATTACTGCATACACATATATGTTTTTCATGCTTTAATTATATAATACCCGGAGGCCAACTGTGGGTGTACAATTAAGAACATTCATGCGTGTATAATTAAGTACTATCGTGTTTATACAATTAAGTACCTTCATGTCATGTCATGTTTAACGAGCAAATACATATAACAATCATATAACGCATATAAAATCAACATAGTAAACCCCACCTTGAATGCAATAGCTTCGTCAAATAAATGCAAACGTGAATGCATAGTGTTCAAGTTCCCCATCTCCTTCCGCATCTCTCTTTTGTCTACGACGGCGGTAATCGGCGGCGGCTATCGGCGGTCATGGTAGCAGCCGGCTTCTCTCGCTTCCTTTATTTCTCTTTCCGCTTCCTTGATTTTTATCTTGGGTTTCGGTTATGGGGCTTAGGGTTTGAGAAGGTGCTGGCCATGATGGAGTTGTCGGTGGCGGCAGCGGTGGAGCACGGCGGGGATGGTGGTGGGGGTTTTAGATGAAGAAGGAGAAGAAGAATTTATCTTCTTGCTTGGTGTAGAAAATTTTGAATAATAACCCTAGGGGAGCTTTGATATTATAGGCCAAGGATTCAAGGAATATATGGTAAGACAATTTACTGAAATTTTATTACCAAAAATACTTGATTTACATGTCGTAAAGGCATATTTGATTTCTTTCTATTTTGAACAAGATTTTTCCTTTGGTAAAAATTGACTTTCCTTTATTCTAGAAATAAAAAAAGAAATTAAAAATCCCCAATTAGGAAATTTAGGGTTTTGAAAATTCCAAATCATTCCCGAAATTGGATCTAATCAAACCCTAATTTATCCCCAATTTAAAAAGAATTACGAGTATTACATTCTACCACCCTTAAAAATAATTTCGTCCTCGAAATTCGATTTCTTGCCTCTAATTAGAAAGTCTGGATACTTTGTGTTTCGTTTGCTTTAAAGAAAAACAATCTCTTATCATCTACCTATATGGCTATAGTCGTTGCATACATGAATCACATGGATATATATACTGAACATGAAATTTGCAATGCACATGATAAATAATACCTTTTCACTTCAGAGTCGGCGTGGCATGAGGCGGTGGATAAATCGACTTCTTCTCACACTATTTTATTTGAAAGTAAATTCATCTTCATAAAAGAAAATTCAAGAGCCATTTTTTTTCCAAACATTTTGGCAGGTCTACAAGAAAGATAGTTCCGCTCTGATATCACTTTGTAACATCCCAATTTCATAAAAATATGCGATTTGTGATTTTATAAATTGCTGAAAAATAAGCTCAAGCTTGAACACGCATTTTTAAAGGGAAATAAATACTACGACTTGTCCATAAATACGAAATGCTCATAAAAACCGTGTCCGAAAGATTTAAAAGCCAAAATCCCAAAAATATCAAGTTTCTATAATTATTAATTGAATCAAAATAAGTGGCCCTTTAAATTTCTTGATCGACTTCCACCGTCCCCTTTGCGCACGCTCCAACTCCTTCATTCATCTGTGGTGAATAAACGTGGGGTGATCATTCAACAGCCCAGTGGGGACGCAATGTCTAAATTAAATACACAAGCATAATTATTACTGCATACACATATATGTTTTTCATGCTTTGATTACATAATACCCGGAGGCCAACTGTGGGTGTACAACTAAGTACATTCAAGCGTGTATAATTAAGTACTATCGTGTTTATACAATTAAGTACCTTCATGTCATGTCATGTTTAACGAGCAAATACATATAACAATCATATAACGCATATAAAATCAACTTAGTAAACCCCACCTTGAATGTAATAGCTTCGTCAAATAAATGCAAACGTGAATGCATAGTGTTCAAGTTCCCCATCTCCTTCCGCATCTCTCTTTTGTCTCGACGTATGTAATCGGGCGGCTATCGGGCGTCATGGTAGCAAACTGGCTTCTCTCGCTTCCTTTATTTCTCTTTCCGCTTCCTTGATTTTTATCTTGGGTTTCGGTTATGGGGCTTAGGGTTTGAGAAGGTGCTGGCCATGATGGAGTTGTCGGTGGCGGCAGCGGTGGAGCACGGCGGGGATGGTGCTGGGGGTTTTAGATGAAGAAGGAGAAGAAGAATTTATCTTCTTGCTTGGTGTAGAAAATTTTGAATAATAACCCTAGGGGAGCTTTCATATTATAGGCCAAGGATTCAAGGAATATATGGTAAGACAATTTGCTGAAATTTTATTACCAAAAATACTTGATTTACATGTCGTAAAGGCAAATATGATTTCTTTCTCTTTCGAACAAGATTTTTCCTTTTGTAAAAATTGACTTTCCTTTATTCTAGAAATAAAATAAGAATTAAAAATTCTGAATTAGGAAATTTAGGGTTTTGAAAATTCCAAATCATTCCCGAAATTGGTTCTAATCAAACCCTAATTTAAAAAGAATTACGGGTATTACATTCTACTACCCTTAAAAATAATTTCGTCCTCGAAATTCGATTTCTTGCCTCTAATTAGAAAGTCTGGATACTTTGTGTTGCGTTTGCTTTAAAGAAAAACAATCTCTTATCATCTACCTATGTGGCTATAGTCGTTGCATGCATGAATCACATGGACATATATACTGAACATGAAATTTGCAATGCACATGATAAATAATACCTTTTCACTTCAGTAGTCGGCGTGGCATGAGGCGGTGGATAAATCGACTTCTTTATTTATTACTATTATATTTGAAAGTAAATTCATCTTCATAAAAGAAAATTCAAGAGCCATTTTTTCCAAACATTTTGGCAAGTCTACAGGAAAGATAGACCCGCTCGATATCACTTTGTAACATCCCAATTTCATAAAAATATGCGATTTGTGATTTTATAAATTCTTTGAAAAATAAGCTCAAGCTTGAACACGCATTTTTAAAGGGTAATAAATACTACGACTTGTCCATAAATACGAAATACTCATGAAAACCGTGTCCGAAAGATTTAAAAGCAAAAATCCCAAAAATATCAAGTTTCTAGCATTATTAATTGAATCAAAATAAGTGGCCCTTTAAATTTCTTGATCAACTTCCACCGTTCCTTTGCGCACGCTCCAACTCCTTCATTCATCGTGGGGAATAAACGTGGGGTGATCATTCAATGACCCATTGTGGACGCAATGTCTAAATTAAATACATAAGCATAATCATTCTGCTGCATACACATCTATGTTTTTCATGCTTTGATCATATAATACCCTGAGGCCAACCGTGGGTGTACAATTAAGTACATTCATGCGTGTACAATTAAGTACCGTCGTGTTTATACAATTAAGTGCCTTCATGTCATGTCATGTTTAACGAGCACATACATATAACAATCATATAAGGCATTTAAAATAGACATAGTAAACCCCACCTTGAATGCAATAGCTTTATGAAATAAGTGCAAGCATGAATGCATAGTGTTCAAGTTCCTCATCTCCTTCCGCATCTCTCTTTTGTCGACGACGGGCGGTAATCGCGGCGACGATCGGCGGTCATGGCAGCGTGGCTTCTTCTCTCGCTTCCTTTATTTCTCTTTCCCCTTCCTTGGTTTCTCTTGGGTTTTGGTTATGGGGCTTAGGGTTTGAGAAGGTGGTGGCCATGATGGAGGTCTGCCGTGGCGGCGCGGTGGAGCATGGCGGGGATGGTGGTGGCGGTTTTAGATGAAGAAGGAGAAGAAGAATTTATTCCCAATTTAAAAAGAATTACGGGTATTACATTCTACTACCCTTAAAAATAATTTCGTCCTCGAAATTCGATTTCTTGCCTCTAATTAGAAAGTCCGGATACTTTGTGTTGCGTTTGCTTTAAAGAAAAACAATCTCTTATCATCTACCTATATGGCTATAGTCGTTGCATGCATGAATCACATGGATATATATATCTTTGAACATGAAATTTGCAATGCACATGATAAATAATACCTTTTCACTTGTAGTCGGCGTGGCATGAGGCGGTGGATAAATCGACTTCTTTATCACTATTTTATTTGAAAGTAAATTCATCTTCATAAAAGAAAATTCAAGAGCCATTTTTTTCCAAACATTTTGGCAAGTCTACAGAAAGATAGACCCGCTCGATATCACTTTGTAACATCCCAATTTCATAAAAATATGTGATTTGTGATTTTATAAATTCTTTGAAAAATAAGCTCAAGCTTGAACACGCATTTTTAAAGGGAAATAAATACTACGACTTTTCCATAAATACGAAATACTCATGAAAACCGTGTTCCAAAAAGATTTAAAAGCAAAAATCCCAAAAATATCAAGTTTCTATCATTATTTATTGAATCAAAATAAGTGGCACTTTAAATTTCTTGATCAACTTCCACCGTCCCTTTGCGCGCTCCAACTCCTTCATTCATCTGTCTTTGAATAAACGTGGGGTGATCATTCAATGACCAGGGGGACGAATGTCTAAATTAAATACACAAGCATAATTATTACTTGCATACACATATATGTTTTTCATGCTTTGATTACATAATACCCGGAGGCCAACGTGGGTGTACAATTAAGTACATTCAAGCGTGTATAATTAAGTACTATCGTGTTTATACAATTAAGTACCTTCATGTCATGTCATGTTTAACGAGCAAATACATATAACAATCATATAACGCATATAAAATCAACATAGTAAACCCCACCTTGAATGTAATAGCTTCAAATAAATGCAAACGTGAATGCATAGTGTTCAAGTTCCCCATCTCCTTCCATCTCTCTTTTGTCTCGACGACGGGTGTCGGCGGCGCTATCGGCGGTCATGGTAGCAGTGGCTTCTCTCGCTTCCTTTATTTCTCTTTCCGCTTCCTTGATTTTTATCTTGGGTTTCGGTTATGGGGCTTAGGGTTTGAGAAGGTCTTGGCCATGATGGAGTTGTCGGTGGCGGCGGTGGAGCACGGCGGGGATGGTCTTTGGGGTTTTAGATGAAGAAGGAGAAGAAGAATTTATCTTCTTGCTTGGTGTAGAAAATTTTGAATAATAACCCTAGGGGAGCTTTCATATTATAGGCCAAGGATTCAAGGAATATATGGTAAGACAATTTGTCAAATTTTATTACCAAAAATACTTGATTTACATGTCGTAAAGCGGATATGATTTCTTTCTCTTTCGAACAAGATTTTTCCTTTTGTAAAAATTGACTTTCCTTTATTCTAGAAATAAAATAAGAAATTAAAAATTCTGATTAGGAAAATTAGGGTTTTGAAAATTCCAAATCATTCCCGAAATTGGTTCTAATCAAACCCTAATTTATCCCCAATTTAAAAAAATTACGGGTATTACATTCTACTACCCTTAAAAATAATTTCGTCCTCGAAATTCGATTTCTTGCCTCTAATTAGAAAGTCGGATACTTTGTGTTGCGTTTGCTTTAAAGAAAAACAATCTCTTATCATCTACCTATGTGGCTATAGTCGTTGCATGCATGAATCACATGGACATATATACTTGAACATGAAATTTGCAATGCACATGATAAATAATACCTTTTCACTTGTAGTCGGCGTGGCATGAGGCGGTGGATAAATCGACTTCTTTACTGTTACTATTTTATTTGAAAGTAAATTCATCTTCATAAAAGAAAATTCAAGAGCCATTTTTTTCCAAACATTTTGGCAAGTCTACAGGAAAGATAGACCCGCTCTGATATCACTTTGTAACATCCCAATTTCATAAAAATATGCGATTTGTGATTTTATAAATTGCTGAAAAATAAGCTCAAGCTTGAACACGCATTTTTAAAGGGAAATAAATACTACGACTTGTCCATAAATACGAAATACTCATGAAAACCGTGTCCGAAAGATTTAAAAGCAAAAATCCCAAAAATATCAAGTTTCTAGCATTATTAATTGAATCAAAATAAGTGGCCCTTTAAATTTCTTGATCAACTTCCACCGTCCCCTTTGCGCACGCTCCAACTCCTTCATTCATCTGTGGGGAATAAACGTGGGGTGATCATTCAACAGCCCATTGTGGACGCAATGTCTAAATTAAATACATAAGCATAATCATTACTGCATACACATCTATGTTTTTCATGCTTTGATCATATAATACCCTGAGGCCAACTGTGGGTGTACAATTAAGTACATTCATGCGTGTACAATTAAGTACCGTCGTGTTTATACAATTAAGTGCCTTCATGTCATGTCATGTTTAACGAGCACATACATATAACAATCATATAAGGCATTTAAAATAGACATAGTAAACCCCACCTTGAATGCAATAGCTTTATGAAATAAGTGCAAGCATGAATGCATAGTGTTCAAGTTCCTCATCTCCTTCCGCATCTCTCTTTTGTCTACGACGGCGGTAAATCGGGCGGCGCGATCGGCGATCATGGCGGCAATGGCTTCTCTCGCTTCCTTTATTTCTCTTTCCCCTTCCTTGGTTTTTGTCTTGGGTTTTGGTTATGGGGCTTAGGGTTTGAGAAGGTGGTGGCCATGATGGAGGTGCTTGGCGTGGCGGCGGTGGAGCATGGCGGGGATGGTGGTGGCGGTTTTAGATGAAGAAGGAGAAGAAGAATTTATCCCCAATTTAAAAAGAATTACGGGTATTACATTCTACTACCCTTAAAAATAATTTCGTCCTCGAAATTCGATTTCTTGCCTCTAATTAGAAAGTCTGGATACTTTGTGTTGCGTTTGCTTTAAAGAAAAACAATCTCTTATCATCTACCTATATGGCTATAGTCGTTGCATGCATGAATCACATGGATATATATACTGAACATGAAATTTGCAATGCACATGATAAATAATACCTTTTCACTTCAGAGTCGGCGTGGCATGAGGCGGTGGATAAATCGACTTCTTTACTGTTACTATTTTATTTGAAAGTAAATTCATCTTCATAAAAGAAAATTCAAGAGCCATTTTTTTTCCAAACATTTTGGCAAGTCTACAGGAAAGATAGACCCGCTCTGATATCACTTTGTAACATCCCAATTTCATAAAAATATGTGATTTGTGATTTTATAAATTGCTGAAAAATAAGCTCAAGCTTGAACACGCATTTTTAAAGGGAAATAAATACTACGACTTTTCCATAAATACGAAATACTCATGAAAACCGTGTCTGAAAGATTTAAAAGCAAAAATCCCAAAAATATCAAGTTTCTATCATTATTAATTGAATCAAAATAAGTGGCACTTTAAATTTCTTGATCAACTTCCATCGTCCCCTTTGCGCACGCTCCAACTCCTTCATTCATCTGTGGGGAATAAACGTGGGGTGATCATTCAACAGCCCATTGTGGACGCAATGTCTAAATTAAATACACAAGCATAATCATTACTGCATACACATCTATGTTTTTCATGCTTTGATCATATAATACCCTGAGGCCAACTGTGGGTGTACAATTAAGTACATTCAAGCGTGTACAATTAAGTACCGTCGTGTTTATACAATTAAGTGCCTTCATGTCATGTCATGTTTAACGAGCACATACATATAACAATCATATAAGGCATTTAAAATAGACATAGTAAACCCCACCTTGAATGCAATAGCTTTATGAAATAAGTGCAAGCATGAATGCATAGTGTTCAAGTTCCTCATCTCCTTCCGCATCTCTCTTTTGTCGACGACGGCGGTAACCGGCGGCGGCGATCGGCGGTCATTGCAGCAGCCGGCTTCTCTCGCTTCCTTTATTTCTCTTTCCCCTTCCTTGGTTTTTGTCTTGGGTTTTGGTTATGGGGCTTAGGGTTTGAGAAGGTGGTGGCCATGATGGAGGTGCCGGTGGCGGCAGCGGTGGAGCATGGCGGGGATGGTGGTGGCGGTTTTAGATGAAGAAGGAGAAGAAGAATTTATCTTCTTGCTTGGTGTAGAAAATTGTGAATAATAACCCTAGGGGGCTTTTATATTATAGGCCAAGGATTCAAGGAATATATGGTAAGACAATTTGCTGAAATTTTATTACCAAAAATACTTGATTTAAATGTCGTAAAGGCATTTTTGATTTCTTTCACTTTTGAACACAATTTTTCCTTTTGTAAAAATTGACTTTCCTTTATTCTTGAAATAAAATCAGAAATTAAAAATCCCCAATTAGGAAATTTAGGGTTTTGAAAATTCCAAATCATTCCCGAAATTGGTTCTAATCAAACCCTAATTTATCCCCAATTTAAAAAGAATTACGGGTATTACATTCTACCACCCTTAAAAATAATTTCGTCCTCGAAATTCGATTTCTTGCCTCTAATTAGAAAGTCTGGATACTTTGTGTTTCGTTTGCTTTAAATAAAAACAATCTCTTATCATCTCCCTATATGGCTATAGTCGTTGCATGCACGAATCACATGGATATATATACTTTGAACATGAAATTTGCAATGCACCGATAAATAATACCTTTTCACTTCGAGTCGGCGTGGCATGAGGCGGTGGATAAATCGACTTCTTTACAGTTACTATTTTATTTGAAAGTAAATTCATCTTCATAAAAGAAAATTCAAGAGCCATTTTTTTTCCAAACATTTTGGCAAGTCTACAAGAAAGATAGTTCCGCTCTGATATCACTTTGTAACATCCCAAATTCATAAAAATATGTGATTTGTGATTTTATAAATTGCTGAAAAATAAGCTCAAGCTTGAACACGCATTTTTAAAGGGAAATAAATACTACGACTTGTCCATAAATACGAAATACTCATGAAAACCGTGTCCAAAGATTTAAAAGCCAAAATCCCAACAATATCAAGTTTCTATTATTATTAATTGAATCAAAATAAGTGGCCCTTTAAATTTCTTGATCGACTTCCACTGTCCCCTTTGCGCACGCTCCAACTCCATCATTCATCTGTGGGGAATAAACGTGGGGTGATCATTCAACAGCCCATTGTGGACGCAATGTCTAAATTAAATACACAAGCATAATCATTACTGCATACACATCTATGTTTTTCATGCTTTGATCATATAATACCCGGAGGCCAACCGGGTGTACAATTAAGTACATTCATGCGTGTACAATTAAGTACCGTCGTGTTTATACAATTAAGTGCCTTCATGTCATGTCATGTTTAACGAGCACATACATATAACAATCATATAAGGCATTTAAAATAGACATAGTAAACCCCACCTTGAATGCAATAGCTTCGTGAAATAAGTGCAAGCGTGAATGCATAGTGTTCAAGTTCCTCATCTCCATCCGCATCTCTTTTTTGTCTCGACGGTAACCAGGCGACGGTGATTGGCGGTCATGGCAAAGATCCGCTTCTCTCGCTTCCTTTATTTCTCTTTCCCTTCCTTGGTTTTTGTCTTGGGTTTTGGTTATGGGGCTTAGGGTTTGAGAAGGTGGTGGCCATGATGGAGGTGCCGGTGGCGGCAGCGTGGAGCATGGCGGGGATGGTGGTGGCGGTTTTAAATGAAGAAGGAGAAGAAGAATTTATCTTCCTTCTTGGTGTAGAAAATTGTGAATAATAACCCTAGGGGCTTTCATATTATAGGCCAAGGATTCAAGGAATATATGGTAAGACAATTTGCTTTGAAATTTTATTACCAAAAATACTTGATTTACATGTCGTAAAGGCATATTTGATTTCTTTCACTTTTGAACACAATTTTTCCTTTTGTAAAAATTGACTTTCCTTTATTCTTGAAATAAAATCAGAAATTAAAAATCCCCAATTAGGAAATTTAGGGTTTTGAAAATTCCAAATCATTCCCGAAATTGGTTCTAATCAAACCCTAATTTATCCCCAATTTAAAAAGAATTACGGGTATTACATTCTACAACCCTCAAAAATAATTTCGTCCTCGAAATTCGATTTCTTGCCTCTAATTAGAAAGTCTGGATACTTTGTGTTTCGTTTGCTTTAAATAAAAACAATCTCTTATCATCTCCCTATATGGCTATAGTCGTTGCATGCACGAATCACATGGATATATATACTGAACATGAAATTTGCAATGCACCTGATAAATAATACCTTTTCACTTCAGAGTCGGCGTGGCATGAGGCGGTGGATAAATCGACTTCTTTACTGTTACTATTTTATTTGAAAGTAAATTCATCTTCATAAAAGAAAATTCAAGAGCCATTTTTTTTCCAAACATTTTGGCAAGTCTACAAGAAAGATAGTTCCGCTCGATATCACTTTGTAACATCCCAAATTCATAAAAATATGTGATTTGTGATTTTATAAATTGCTGAAAAATAAGCTCAAGCTTGAACACGCATTTTTAAAGGGAAATAAATACTACGACTTGTCCATAAATACGAAATACTCATGAAAACCGTGTCTGAAAGATTTAAAAGCCAAAATCCCAACAATATCAAGTTTCTATTATTATTAATTGAATCAAAATAAGTGGCCCTTTAAATTTCTTGATCGACTTCCACTGTCCCCTTTGCGCACGCTCCAACTCCATCATTCATCTCGTGGGGAATAAACGTGGGGTGATCATTCAATGACCCATTGTGGACGCAATGTCTAAATTAAATACACAAGCATAATCATTCTTTGCATACACATCTATGTTTTCATGCTTTGATCATATAATACCCGGAGGCCAACGTGGGTGTACAATTAAGTACATTAATGCGTGTACAATTAAGTACCGTCGTGTTTATACAATTAAGTGTCTTCATGCCATGTCATGTTTAACGAGCACATACATATAACAATCATATAAGGCATTTAAAATAGACATAGTAAACCCCACCTTGAATGCAATAGCTTCGTGAAATAAGTGCAAGCGTGAATGCATAGTGTTCAAGTTCCTCATCTCCTTCCGCATCTCTCTTTTGTCTACGACGGCGGTAACCAGCGACGGTGATTGGCGGTCATGGCAGCATCCGGCTTCTCTCGCTTCCTTTATTTCTCTTTCCCCTTCCTTGGTTTTTGTCTTGGGTTTTGGTTATGGGGCATAGGGTTTGAGAAGGTGGTGGCCATGATGGAGGTGCCGGTGGCAGCAGCGGTGGAGCATGGCGGGGATGGTGGTGGCGGTTTTAAATGAAGAAGGAGAAGAAGAATTTATCTTCCTTCTTGGTGTAGAAAATTGTGAATAATAACCCTAGGGGCTTTCATATTATAGGCCAAGGATTCAAGGAATATATGGTAAGACAATTTGCTGAAATTTTATTACCAAAAATACTTGATTTACATGTCGTAAAGGCATATTTGATTTCTTTCTCTTTTGAACACAATTTTTCCTTTTGTAAAAATTGACTTTCCTTTATTCTTGAAATAAAATCAGAAATTAAAAATCCCCAATTAGGAAATTTAGGGTTTTGAAAATTCCAAATCATTCCCGAAATTGGTTCTAATCAAACCCTAATTTATCCCCAATTTAAAAAGAATTACGGGTATTACATTCTACCACCCTTAAAAATATGTTCGTCCTCGAAATTCGATTTCTTGCCTCTAATTAGAAAGTCTGGATACTTTGTGTTTCGTTTGCTTTAAAGAAAAACAATCTCTTATCATCTACCTATATGGCTATAGTCGTTGAATGCATGAATCACATGGATATATATACTGAACATGGAATTTGCAATGCACATGATAAATAATACCTTTTCACTTCAGAGTCGGTGTGGCATGAGACGGTGGATAAATCGACTTCTTTACTGTTACTATTTTATTTGAAAGTAAGTTCATCTTCATAAAAGAAGATTCAAGAGCCATTTTTTTCCAAACATTTTGGCAAGTCTACAAGAAAGATAGTTCCGCTCTGATATCACTTTGTAACATCCCAATTTCATAAAAATATGCGATTTGTGATTTTATAAATTGCTGAAAAATAAGCTCAAGCTTGAACACGCATTTTTAAAGGGAAATAAATACTACGACTTGTCCATAAATACGAAATACTCATGAAAACCGTGTCCGAAAGATTTAAAAGCCGAAATCCCAAAAATATCAAGTTTCTATCATTATTAATTGAATCAAAATAAGTGGCCCTTTAAATTTCTTGATCGACTTCCACCGTCCCCTTTGCGCACGCTCCAACTCCTTCATTCATCTGTGGTGAATAAACGTGGGGTGATCATTCAACAGCCCATTGTGGACGCAATGTCTAAATTAAATACACAAGCATAATTATTACTGCATACACATACATGTTTTTCATGCTTTGATTATATAATACCCGGAGGCCAACTGTGGGTGTACAATTAAGTACATTCAAGCGTGTACAATTAAGTACCGTCGTGTTTATACAATTAAGTGTCTTCATGTCATGTCATGTTTAACGAGCACATACATATAACAATCATATAAGGCATTTAAAATAGACATAGTAAACCCCACCTTGAATGCAATAGCTTCGTGAAATAAGTGCAAGCGTGAATACATAGTGTTCAAGTTCCTCATCTCCTTCTGCATCTCTCTTTTGTCTACGACGGCGGTAACCAGTGGCGGTGATTGGCAGTCATGGCAGCATCCGACTTCTCTCGCTTCCTTTATTTCTCTTTCCCCTTCCTTGGTTTTTGTCTTGGGTTTTGGTTATGGGGTTTAGGGTTTGAGAAGGTGGTGGCCATGATGGAGGTGCCGGTGGCGGCAGCGGTGGAGCATGGCGGGGATGGTGGTGGCGGTTTTAGATGAAGAAGGAGAAGAAGAATTTATCTTCCTTCTTGGTGTAGAAAATTGTGAATAATAACCCTAGGGCGCTTTCATATTATAGGCCAAGGATTCAAGGAATATATGGTAAGACAATTTGCTGAAATTTTATTACCAAAAATACTTGATTTACATGTCGTAAAGGCATATTTGATTTCTTTCTCTTTTGAACACAATTTTTTCTTTTGTAAAAATTGACTTTCTTTTATTCTTGAAATAAAATCAGAAATTAAAAATCCTCAATTAGGAAATTTAGGGTTTTGAAAATTCCAAATCATTCCCGAAATTGGTTCTAATCAAACCCTAATTTATCCCCAATTTAAAAAGATTACGGGTATTACATTCTACCACCCTTAAAAATAATTTCGTCCTCGAAATTCGATTTCTTGCCTCTAATTAGAAAGTCCGGATACTTTGTGTTTCGTTTGCTTTAAAGAAAAATAATCTCTTATCATCTACCTATATGGCTATAGTCGTTGAATGCATGAATCACATGGATATATATACGAACATGGAATTTGCAATGCACATGATAAATAATACCTTTTCACTTGAGTCGGTGTGGCATGAGACGGTGGATAAATCGACTTCTTTTTGTTACTATTTTTTTATTTGAAAGTAAGTTCATCTTCATAAAAGAAGATTCAAGAGCCATTTTTTCCAAACATTTTGGCAAGTCTACAAGAAAGATAGTTCCGCTCGATATCACTTTGTAACATCCAAATTTCATAAAAATATGTGATTTGTGATTTTATAAATTGCTGAAAAATAAGCTCAAGCTTGAACACGCATTTTTAAAGGGAAATAAATACTACGACTTGTCCATAAATACGAAATACTCATGAAAACCGTGTCCGAAAGATTTAAAAGCCAAAATCCCAAAAATATCAAGTTTATATCATTATTAATTGAATCAAAATAAGTGGCCCTAGGGGGCTTTCATATTATAGGCCAAGGATTCAAGGAATATATGGTAAGACAATTTGCTGAAATTTTATTACCAAAAATACTTGATTTACATGTCGTAAAGGCATATTTGATTTCTTTCTCTTTTGAACACAATTTTTTCTTTTGTAAAAATTGACTTTCTTTTATTCTTGAAATAAAATCAGAAATTAAAAATCCTCAATTAGGAAATTTAGGGTTTTGAAAATTCCAAATCATTCCCGAAATTGGTTCTAATCAAACCTTAATTTATCCCCAATTTAAAAAGAATTACGGGTATTACTTTCTACCACCCTTAAAAATAATTTAGTCCTTGAAATTCGATTTCTTGCCTCTAATTAGAAAGTTTGGATACTTTGTGTTTCGTTTGCTTTAAAGAAAAATAATCTCTTATCATCTACCTATATGGCTATAGTCGTTGCATGCATGAATCACATGGATATATATAATGAACATGAAATTTGCAATGCCTTTGGATAAATAATACCTTTTCACTTCGTAGTCGGCGTGGCATGAGGCGGTGGATAAATTGACTTCTTTCTTTATTCTTGTATTATTTAAAAGTAAACTCTTCTTCATAAAAGAAAATTCAAGAGCCATTGTTTTGCCAAACATTTTGGCAATTCTACAAGAAAGAAAGACCCGCTCGATACTACTTTGTAACATCCCAATTTGATAAAAATATGCGATTTGTGATTTTATAAATTGCTGAAAAATAAGCTCAAACTCAAACACCCATTTTTAAAGGGAAATAAATACTACGACTTGTCCATAAATACGAAATACTCATGAAAACCGTGTAAACCGAAAGATTTAAATGCAAAAATCTCAAAAATATGAAGTTTCTAGCATTATTAAATGAATCAAAATAAGTGGCCCTATAAATTTCTTGATCGACTTCCACCGTCCCTTTTGCGCACGCTCCAACTCCTTCATTCATCATCGTGGGGAATAAACGTAGGGTGATCATTCAATGACCCCATTGTGGACGCAATGTCTAAATTAAATACACAAGCATAATCATTACTGCATACACATCTATGTTTTTCATGCTTTGATCATATAATACCCGGAGGCCAACTGTGGGTGTACAATTAAGTACATTCATGCGTGTACAACTAAGTACCGTCGTGTTTACACAATTAAGTGCCTTCATGTAATGTCATGTTTAACGAGCACATACATATAACAATCATATAAGGCATTTAAAATAGACATAGTAAACCCCACCTTGAATGCAATAGCTTCGTGAAATAAGTGCAAGCGTGAATGCATAGTGTTCAAGTTCCTCATCTCCTTCCGCATCTCTCTTTTGTCTACGACGGCGGTAACCAGCGGCGGTGATTGGCGGTCATGGCAGCATCCGGCTTCTCTCGCTTCCTTTATTTCTCTTTCCCCTTCCTTGGTTTTTGTCTTGGGTTTTGGTTATGGGGCTTAGGGTTTGAGAAGGTGGTGGCCATGATGCGGTCTGCCGTGGCGGCGGTGGAGCATGGCGGGGATGGTGGTGGCGGTTTTAAATGAAGAAGGAGAAGAAGAATTTATCTTCCTTCTTGGTGTAGAAAATTGTGAATAATAACCCTAGGGGGCTTTCATATTATAGGCCAAGGATTCAAGGAATATATGGTAAGACAATTTGCTGAAATTTTATTACCAAAAATACTTGATTTACATGTCGTAAAGGCATATTTGATTTCTTTCTCTTTTGAACACAATTTTTCCTTTTGTAAAAATTGACTTTCCTTTATTCTTGAAATAAAATCAGAAATTAAAAATCCCCAATTAGGAAATTTAGGGTTTTGAAAATTCCAAATCATTCCCGAAATTGGTTCTAATCAAACCCTAATTTATCCCCAATTTAAAAAGAATTACGGGTATTACATTCTACCACCCTTAAAAATATGTTCGTCCTCGAAATTCGATTTCTTGCCTCTAATTAGAAAGTCTGGATACTTTGTGTTTCGTTTGCTTTAAAGAAAAACAATCTCTTATCATCTACCTATATGGCTATAGTCGTTGAATGCATGAATCACATGGATATATATACTTGAAATGGAATTTGCAATGCACATGATAAATAATACCTTTTCACTTGTAGTCGGTGTGGCATGAGACGGTGGATAAATCGACTTCTTTATCACTATTTTATTTGAAAGTAAGTTCATCTTCATAAAAGAAGATTCAAGAGCCATTTTTTTTCCAAACATTTTGGCAGGTCTACAAGAAAGATAGTTCCGCTCTGATATCACTTTGTAACATCCCAATTTCATAAAAATATGCGATTTGTGATTTTATAAATTGCAAAAAATAAGCTCAAGCTTGAACACGCATTTTTAAAGGGAAATAAATACTACGACTTGTCCATAAATACGAAATACTCATGAAAACCGTGTCCGAAAGATTTAAAAGCCAAAATCCCAAAATATCAAGTTTCTATCATTATTAATTGAATCAAAATAAGTGGCCCTTTAAATTTCTTGATCGACTTCCACCGTCCCCTTTGCGCACGCTCCAACTCCTTCATTCATCTGTGGTGAATAAACGTGGGGTGATCATTCAACAGCCCAGGGGGACGCAATGTCTAAATTAAATACACAAGCATAATTATTAATGCATACACATATATGTTTTTCATGCTTTGATTACATAATACCCGGAGGCCAACCGTGGGTGTACAATTAAGTACATTCATGCGTGTACAATTAAGTACCGTCGTGTTTATACAATTAAGTGCCTTCATGTCATGTCATGTTTAACGAGCACATACATATAACAATCATATAAGGCATTTAAAATAGACATAGTAAACCCCACCTTGAATGCAATAGCTTCGTGAAATAAGTGCAAGCGTGAATGCATAGTGTTCAAGTTCCTCATCTCCTTCTCGCATCTCTCTTTTGTCTCGACGGCGGAACCGGCGGTGATTGGCGATCATGGCAAAGATCCGACTTCTCTCGCTTCCTTTATTTCTCTTTCCCTTCCTTGGTTTTTGTCTTGGGTTTTGGTTATGGGGTTTAGGGTTTGAGAAGGTGGTGGCCATGATGGAGGTGCCGGTGGCGGCAGCGGTGGAGCATGGCGGGGATGGTGGTGGCGGTTTTAGATGAAGAAGGAGAAGAAGAATTTATCTTCCTTCTTGGTGTAGAAAATTGTGAATAATAACCCTAGGGCGGTTTCATATTATAGGCCAAGGATTCAAGGAATATATGGTAAGACAATTTCTTTGAAATTTTATTACCAAAAATACTTGATTTACATGTCGTAAAGGCATATTTGATTTCTTTCTCTTTTGAACACAATTTTTCCTTTTGTAAAAATTGACTTTCTTTTATTCTTGAAATAAAATCAAAAATTAAAAATCCTCAATTAGGAAATATAGGGTTTTGAAAATTCCAAATCATTCCCTAAATTGGTTCTAATCAAACCCTAATTTATCCCCAATTTAAAAAGATTACGGGTATTACATTCTACCACCCTTAAAAATAATTTCGTCCTCGAAATTCGATTTCTTGCCTCTAATTAGAAAGTCCGGATACTTTGTGTTTCGTTTGCTTTAAAAAAACAATCTCTTATCATCTACCTATATGGCTATAGTCGTTGAATGCATGAATCACATGGATATATATACTTTGAACATGGAATTTGCAATGCACATGATAAATAATACCTTTTCACTTCGTAGTCGGTGTGGCATGAGACGGTGGATAAATCGACTTCTTTCTTCACATTACTATTTTATTTGAAAGTAAGTTCATCTTCATAAAAGAAGATTCAAGAGCCATTTTTTTCCAAACATTTTGGCAAGTCTACAAGAAAGATAGTTCCGCTCCGATATCACTTTGTAACATCCCAATTTCATAAAAATATGTGATTTGTGATTTTATAAATTGTTGAAAAATAAGCTCAAGCTTGAACACGCATTTTTAAAGGGAAATAAATACTACGACTTGTCCATAAATACGAAATACTCATGAAAATCGTGTCCGAAAGATTTAAAAGCCAAAATCCCAAAAATATCAAGTTTATATCATTATTAATTGAATCAAAATAAGTGGCCCTAGGGGCTTTCATATTATAGGCCAAGGATTCAAGGAATATATGGTAAGACAATTTCTTTGAAATTTTATTACCAAAAACTTGATTTACATGTCGTAAAGGCATATTTGATTTCTTTCCCTTTTGAACACAATTTTTTTCTTTTGTAAAAATTGACTTTCTTTTATTCTTGAAATAAAATCAGAAATTAAAAATCCTCAATTAGGAAATTTAGGGTTTTGAAAATTCCAAATCATTCCCGAAATTGGTTCTAATCAAACCTTAATTTATCCCCAATTTAAAAAGAATTACGGGTATTACTTTCTACCACCCTTAAAAATAATTTCGTCCTTGAAATTCGATTTCTTGCCTCTAATTAGAAAGTCCGGATACTTTGTGTTCCGTTTGCTTTAAAGAAAAATAATCTCTTATCGTCTACCTATATGGCTATAGTCGTTGCATGCATGAATCACATGGATATATATATAATGAACATGAAATTTGCAATGACTGGGATAAATAATACCTTTTCACTTGAGTCGGCGTGGCATGAGGCGGTGGATAAATTGACTTCTTTCTCATTCTTGTATTATTTGAAAGTAAACTCTTCTTCATAAAAGAAAATTCAAGAGCCATTGTTTTGCCAAACATTTTGGCAATTCTACAAGAAAGATAGACCCGCTCTGATACTACTTTGTAACATCCCAATTTGATAAAAATATGCGATTTGCGATTTTATAAATTGCTGAAAAATAAGCTCAAACTCAAACACCCATTTTTAAAGGGAAATAAATACTACGACTTGTCCATAAATACGAAATACTCATGAAAACCGTGTCTGAAAGATTTAAATGCAAAAATCTCAAAAATATGAAGTTTCTAGCATTATTAAATGAATCAAAATAAGTGGCCCTATAAATTTCTTGATCGACTTCCACCGTCCCTTTTGCGCACGCTCCAACTCCTTCATTCATCTGTGGGGAATAAACGTAGGGTGATCATTCAACAGCCCATTGTGGACGCAATGTCTAAATTCAATACACAAGCATAATCATTACTGCATACACATCTATGCTTTTCATGCTTTGATCATATAATACCCGGAGGCCAACTGTGGGTGTACAATTAAGTACATTCATGCGTGTACAACTAAGTACCGTCGTGTTTATACAATTAAGTGCCTTCATGTAATGTCATGTTTAACGAGCACATACATATAACAATCATATAAGGCATTTAAAATAGACATAGTAAACCCCACCTTGAATGCAATAGCTTCGTGAAATAAGTGCAAGCGTGAATGCATAGTTTTCAAGTTCCTCATCTCCTTCCGCATCTCTCTTTTGTCTCACGACGGCGGTAACCGGCGCGGTGATTAGCGGTCATGGCGAATCCTGCTTCTCTCGCTTCCTTTATTTCTCTTTCCCCTTCCTTGGTTTCTGTCTTGGGTTTTGGTTATGGGGCTTAGGGTTTGAGAAGGTGGTGGCCATGATGGAGGTGCCGGTGGCGGCAGCGGTGGAGCATGGCGGGGATGGTGGTGGCGGTTTTAGATGAAATAGGAGAAGAAGAATTTATCTTCTTGCTTGATGTAGAAAATTTTGAATAATAACCCTAGGGGAGCTTTCATATTATAGGCCAAGGATTCAAGGATTATATGGTAAGACAATTTGCTGAACTTTTATTACCAAAAATACTTGATTTCCATGCCGTAAAGGCATATTTGATTTCTTTCTCAATTGAACACGATTTTTCCTTTTGTAAAAATTGACTTTCCTTTAATCTAGAAATAAAATAAGAAATTAAAAATCCTCAATTAGGAAATTTAGGGTTTTGAAAATTCCAAATCATTCCCGAAATTGGTTCTAATCAAACCCTAATTTATCCCCTATTTAAAAAGAATTACGGGTATTACTTTCTACCACCCTTAAAAATAATTTCGTCCTTGAAATTCGATTTCTTGCCTCTAATTAGAAAGTCTGGATACTTTGTGTTCCGTTTGCTTTAAAGAAAAACAATCTCTTATCATCTACCTATATGGCTATAGTCGTTGCATGCATGAATCACATGGATATATATAATGAACATGAAATTTGCAATGCACGTGATAAATAATACCTTTTCACTTCAGAGTCGGCGTGGCATGAGGCGGTGGATAAATTGACTTCTTTACTGTTACTATATTATTTGAAAGTAAACTCTTCTTCATAAAAGAAAATTCAAGAGCCATTGTTTTGCCAAACATTTTGGCAATTCTACAAGAAAGATAGACCCGCTCTGATACCACTTTGTAACATCCCAATTTGATAAAAATATGCGATTTGCGATTTTATAAATTGCTGAAAAATAAGCTCAAACTCAAACACCCATTTTTAAAGGGAAATAAATACTACGACTTGTCCATAAATACGAAATACTCATGAAAACCATGTCTGAAAGATTTAAATGCAAAAATCTCAAAAATATCAAGTTTCTAGCATTATTAAATGAATCAAAATAAGTGGCCCTATAAATTTCTTGATCGACTTCCACCGTCCCCTTTGCGCACGCTCCAACTCCTTCATTCATCTATGGAGAATAAACGTGGGGTGATCATTCAACAGCCCAGTGGGGACGCAATGTCTAAATTAAATACACAAGCATAATTATTACTGCATACACATCTATGTTTTTCATGCTTTGATTATATAATACCCGGAGGCCAACTGTGGGTGTACAATTAAGTACATTCATGCGTGTACAATTAAGTACCATCGTGTTTATACAATTAAGTACCTTCATGTCATGTCATGTTTAACGAGCAAATACATATAACAATCATATAACGCATATAAAATCAACATAGTAAACCCCACCTTGAATGCAATAGCTTCATGAAATAAATGCAAACGTGAATGCATAGTGTTCAAGTTCCTCATCTCCTTCCGCATCTCTCTTTTGTCTAGGACGGCGGTAACCGGCGGCGGCTATCGGCGGTCATGGCAAAGCAAAACTTCTCTTGCTTCCTTTATTTCTCTTTTCCGCTTCCTTTATTTTTATCTTGGGTTTCGGTTATGGGGCTTTGGGTTTGAGAAGGTGGTGGCCATGATGGAGGTGCCGGTGGCGGCAACTCGGAGCACGGCGGGGATGGTGGTGGCGGTTTTAGATGAAGAAGGAGAAAAAGAATTTATCTTCTTGCTTGGTGTAGAAAATTGTGAATAATAAACCTAGGGAGCTTTCATATTATAGGCCAAGGATTCAAGAAATATATGGTAAGACAATTTGCTGAAATTTTATTACCAAAAATACTTGATTTACATGCCGTAAAAAGGCATATTTGATTTCTTTCTCTTTTGAACACGATTTTTCCTTTTGTAAAAATTGACTTTCCTTTATTCTAGAAATAAAATAAGAAATTAAAAATCCTCAATTAGGAAATTTAGGGTTTCAAAATTCCAAATCATTCCCGAAATTGGTTCTAATCAAACCCTAATTTATCCCAAATTTAAAAAGAATTACGTATCACTTTCTACCACCCTTAAAAATAATTTCGTCCGTGAAATTCGATTTCTTGCTTCTAATTAGAAAGTTTGGATACTTTGTGTTCCGTTTACTTTAAAGAAAAATAATCTCTTATCATCTACCTATATGGCTATAGTCGTTGCATGCATGAATCACATGGATATATATAATGAACATGAAATTTGCAATACACGTGATAAATAATACCTTTTCACTTGTAGTCGGCGTGGCATGAGGCGGTGGATAAATCGACTTTTTTCATTTACTATTTTATTTGAAAGTAAATTCATCTTCATAAAAGAAAATTCAAGAGCCATTTTTTTTCCAAACATTTTGGCAAGTCTACAGGAAAGATAGACCCGCTCTGATACCACTTTGTAACATCCCAATTTCATAAAAATATGCGATTTGCGATTTTATAAATTGCTGAAAAATAAGCTCAAGTTCAAACACCCATTTTTAAAGGGAAATAAATACTACGACTTGTCCATAAATACGAAATACTCATGAAAACCATGTCTGAAAGATTTAAATGCAAAAATCTCAAAAATATCAAGTTTCTAGCATTATTAAATGAATCAAAATAAGTGGCCCTATAAATTTCTTGATCGACTTCCACCGTCCCCTTTGCGCACGCTCCAACTCCTTCATTCATCTATGGAGAATAAACGTGGGGTGATCATTCAACAACCCAGTGGGGATGCAATGTCTAAATTAAATACACAAGCATAATTATTACTGCATACACATCTATGTTTTTCATGCTTTGATTATATAATACCCGGAGGCCAACTGTGGGTGTACAATTAAGTACATTCATGCGTGTACAATTAAGTACCATCGTGTTTATACAATTAAGTACTTTCATGTCATGTCATGTTTAACGGGAAAATACATATAACAATCATATAACGCATATAAAATCAACATAGTAAACCCCACCTTGAATGCAATAGCTTCGTGAAATAAATGCAAACGTGAATGCATAGTGTTCAAGTTCCTCATCTCCTTCCGCATCTCTCTTTTGTCTATGACGAGTGAACAGAATCGGTGGCGGCTATCGGCGATCATGGCGGCAAGAAACTTCTCTTGCTTCCTTTATTTCTCTTTCCGCTTCCTTTATTTTTATCTTGGGTTTCGGTTATGGGGCTTTGGGTTTGAGAAGGTGGTGGCCATGATGGAGGTGCGGTGGCGGCAACTCGGAGCACGGGGGATGGTGGTGGCGGTTTTAGATGAAGAAGGAGAAAAAGAATTTATCTTCTTGCTTGGTGTAGAAAATTGTGAATAATAAACCTAGGGAGCTTTCATATTATAGGCCAAGGATTCAAGAAATATATGGTAAGACAATTTGCTGAAATTTTATTACCAAAAATACTTGATTTACATGCCGTAAAGGCATATTTGATTTCTTTCTCTTTTGAACACGATTTTTCCTTTTGTAAAAATTGACTTTCCTTTATTCTAGAAATAAAATAAGAAATTAAAAATCCTCAATTAGGAAATTTAGGGTTTCAAAATTCCAAATCATTCCCGAAATTGGTTCTAATCAAACCCTAATTTATCCCAAATTTAAAAAGAATTACGGGTATCACTTTCTACCACCCTTAAAAATAATTTCGTCCGTGAAATTCGATTTCTTGCTTCTAATTAGAAAGTCCGGATACTTTGTGTTTCGTTTACTTTAAAGAAAAATAATCTCTTATCATCTACCTATATGGCTATAGTCGTTGCATGCATGAATCACATGGATATATATAATGAACATGAAATTTGCAATACACGTGATAAATAATACCTTTTCACTTCCGTAGTCGGGCGTGGCATGAGGCGGTGGATAAATCGACTTCTTTATCACACTATTTTATTTGAAAGTAAACTCATCTTCATAAAAGAAAATTCAAGAGCCATTATTTTTCCAAACATTTTGGCAAGTCTACAAGAAAGATAGACCCGCTCTGATACCACTTTGTAACATCCCAATTTCATAAAAATATGTGATTTGCGATTTTATAAATTGTCAAAAAATAAGCTCAAGCTCAAACACCCATTTTTAAAGGGAAATAAATACTACGACTTGTCCATAAATACGAAATACTCATGAAAACCATGTCTGAAAGATTTAAAAGCAAAAATCCCAAAAATATCAAGTTTCTAGCATTATTAAATGAATCAAAATAAGTGGCCCTTTAAATTTGTTGATCGACTTCGACCGTCCCCTTTGTGCACGCTCCAACTCCTTCATTCATCTATGGAGAATAAACGTAGGGTGATCATTCAACAGCCCAGTGGGGACGCAATGTCTAAATTAAATACACAAGCATAATCATTATTGCATACACATATATGTTTTTCATGCTTGGATTATATAATACCCGGAGGCCAACTGTGGGTATACAATTAAGTACATTCATGCGTGTACAATTAAGTACCATCGTGTTTATACAACTAAGTACCTTCATGTCGTGTCATGTTTAACGAGTACATACATATAACAATCATATAATGCATTTAAAATCAACATAGTAAACCCCACCTTGAATGCAATAGCTTCATGAAATAAATGCAAACGCGAATGCATAGTGTTCAAGTTCCTCATCTCCTTCCGCATCTCACTTTTTTCTACGACGGCGGTAACCGGCGGTGGCGATCGGCGGTCATGGCAGCAGCCGGCTTCTCTCACTTCCTTTATTTCTCTTTCCCCTTACTTGATTTTTATCTTAGGTTTCGGTTATGGGGCTTAGGGTTGCTGGCCATGATGGAGGTGCCGGTGGCGGCAGCGGTGGATCATGGTGCGGATGGTGGTGGCGGTTTTAGATGAACAAGGAGAAGAATAATTTATCTTCTTGCTTGGTGTAGAAAATTGTGAATAATAACCCTAGGGGAGCTTTCATATTATAGGCCAAGGATTCAAGGAATATATGGTAAGACAATTTGCTGAAATTTTATTACCAAAAATACTTGATTTATATGTCGTAAAGGCATATTTGATTTCTTTCTCTTTTGAACACGATTTTTCCTTCTGTAAAAATTGATTTCCTTTATTCTAGAAATAAAATAAGAAATTAAAAATCCTCAATTTGGAAATTTAGGGTTTTGAAAATTCAAAATCATTCCCGAAATTGGTTCTAATCAAACCCTAATTTATCCTCAATTTAAAAAAAATTACGGGTTTTACTTTCTACCACCTTTAAAAATAATTTCGTCCTTGAAATTCGATTTCTTGCCTCTAATTAGAAAGTCTGGATACTTTGTGTTCCGTTTTCTTTAAAGAAAAACAATCTCTTATCACTATCTATATGGCTATAGTCGTTGCATGCATGAATCACATGGGTATATATAATGAACACGAAATTTGCAATGCACGTGATAAATAATACCTTTTCACTTCAGAGTCGGCGTGGCATGAGGCGGTGGATAAATCGACTTCTTTACTGTTACTATTTTATTTGAAAGTAAATTCATCTTCATAAAAGAAAATTCAAGAGCCATTTTTTTCCAAACATTTTGGCAAGTCTACAGGAAAGATAGACCCGCTCTGTTATCACTTTGTAACATCCCAATTTCATAAAAATATGCGATTTGTGATTTTATAAATTGCTGAAAAATAAGCTCAAGCTTGAACACGTATTTTTAATGGGAAATAAATACTACGACTTGTCCATAAATACGAAATACTCATGAAAACCGTGTCCGAAAGATTTATAAGCAAAAATCCCAAAAATATCAAGTTTCTAGCATTATTAAATGAATCAAAATAAGTGGCCCTTTAAATTTCTTGATCGACTTCCACCGTCCCCTTTGCGCACGCTCCAACTCCTTCATTCATCTATGGAGAATAAACGTGGGGTGATCATTCAACAGCCCAGTGGGGACGCAATGTCTAAATTAAATACACAAGCATAATTATTACTTCATACACATCTATGCTTTTCATGCTTTGATTATATAATACCCGGAGGCCAACTATGGGTGCACAATTAAGTACATTCATGCATGTACAATTAAGTACCATCGTGTTTATACAATTAAGTACCTTCATGTCGTGTCATGTTTAACGAGCACATACATATAACAGTCATATAATGCATTTAAAATCAACACTGTAAACCCCACCTTGAATGCAATAGCTTCATGAAATAAATGCAAACGTGAATGCATATTGTTCAAGTTCCTCATCTCCTTCTGCATCTCTCTTTTGTCTACGACGGCGGTAACTGGCGGCGGCTATCGGCGGTCATGGCAGCAGTCGGCTTCTCTCGCTTTCCTTATTTCTCTTTCCCCTTCCTTGGTTTTTGTCTTGGGTTTTGGTTATGGGGCTTAGGGTTTGAGAAGATGGTGGCCATGATGGAGGTATCGGTGGCGGCAGCGGTGGAGCACGGCGGGGATGGTGGTGGCGGTTTTAAATGAAGAAGGAGAAGAAGAATTTATCTTCTTGCTTGGTGTAGAAAATTGTGAATAATAACCCTATGGGAGCTTTCATATTATAGGCCACGGATTCAAGGAATATATGGTAAGACAATTTGCTGAAATTTTATTACCAAAAATACTTGATTTACATGCCATAAAGGCATATTTGATTTCTTTCTCTTTTGAACACGATTTTCCCTTTTGTAAAAATTGACTTTCCTTTATTCTAGAAATAAAATCAGAAATTAAAACTCCTCAATTAGGAAATTTGGGGTTTTGAAAATTCCAAATCATTCCCGAAATTGGTTCTAATCAAACCCTAATTTATCCCCATTTAAAAAGAATTACGGGTATTACATTCTACCACTCTTAAATTAATTTCGTCCTCGAAATTTGATTGCTTGCATCTAATTAGAAAATCTGGATACTTTGTGTTTCGTTTGCTTTAAAGAAAAACAATCTCTTATCATCTATATATATGGTTATAGTCGTTGCATGCATGAATCATATGGATATATATACTGTACATGAAATTTGCAATGCACATGATAAATAATACCTTTTCACTTCAGAGTCGGCGTGGCATGGGGCGGTGGATAAATCGACTTCTTTACTGTTACTATTTTATTTGAAAGTAAAATCATCTTCATAAAAGAAAATTCAAGACCCATTTTTTTCCCAAACAATTTGGCAAGTCTATAGGAAAGATAGACCCCCTTTGATACCACTTCGTAACATCCTAATTTCATTAAAATATGCGATTTGCGATTTTAAAAATTGCTGAAAAATAAGCTCAAGCTTGAACACGTATTTTTTAAAGGAAATAAATATTATGACTTGTCAATAAATACGAAATACTTATGAAAAGCAAGTCCAAAAAATTTAAAAGCAAAAATCCCAAAAATATCAAGTTTCTAGCATCATTAAATGAATCAAAATAAGGGGCCCTTTAAATTTCTTGATCGGCTTCCACCGTCCCCTTTGCGCACGCTCAACCTCTTTCATTCATCTATGGGGAATAAATGTAGGGTGATCATTCAACAGCCCAGTGGGGACGCAATGTCTAAATTAAATACACAAGTATAATCATTACTGCATACACATCTATGCTTTTCATACTTGGATTATATAATACCCGGAGGCCAACTGTGGGTGTACAATTAAGTACATTCATGTGTGTACAATTAAGTACCATCGTGTTTATACATTTAAGTACCTTCATGTCGTGTCATGTTTAACAAGCATATACAAAAAACAATCATATAAGGCATTTAAAATAGACATAGTAAACCCCACCCTGAATGCCATAGCTTCATGAAATAAATGCAAACGCGAATGCATAGTGTTCAAGTTCCTCATCTCCTTCCGCATCTCACTTTTTTCTACGACGGCGGTAACCGGCGGTGGCAATCGGCGGTCATGGCAGCAGCCGCCTTCTCTCGCTTCCTTTATTTCTCTTTCCCCTTCCTTGGTTTTTATCTTGGGTTTTGGTTATGGGGCTTAGGGTTTGAGAAGGTGGTGGCCAGGATGGAGGTGCTGGTGGCGGCAGCGGTGGAGCACGGCGGGGATTGTGGTGGCAATTTTAGATGAAGAAGGAAAACAAGAATTTATCTTCTTGCTTGGTGTAGAAAATTATGAATAATAACCCTAGGAGAGCTTTCAATTTATAGGCCAAGGATTCAAGGAATATATGGTAAGACAATTTGCTGAAATTTTATTACCAAAAATACTTGATTTACATGGCGTAAAGGCATATTTGATTTCTTTCTCTTTTGAACACGATTTTCCCTTTTGTAAAAATTGACTTTCCTTTATTCTAGAAATAAAATCACAAAATTAAAAAACCCCAATAAGGAAATTTAGGGTTTCAGAAATTCCAAATCATTCCCGAAATTGGTTCTAATCAAACCCTAATGTATCCCCAATTTTAAAAGAATCACGGGTATTACATTCTACCACTCTTAAAATAATTTCGTCCTCGAAATTTGATTGCTTGCATCTAATTAGAAAGTCTGGATACTTTGTGTTTCGTTTGCTTTAAAGAAAAACAATCTCTTATCATCTATATATATGGTTATAGTCGTTGCATGCATGAATCATATGGATAATATACTGAACATGAAATTTGAAATTCACATTATAAATAATACATTTTCACTTCAGAGTCGGTGTGGCATGAGGCGGTGAATAAATCGACTTCTTTATTGTTACTATTTTATTTGAAAGTAAAGTCAACTTCATAAAAGAAAATTCAAGACCCATTTTTTTTTCCAAACAATTTGGCAAGTCTACAGGAAAGATAGACCCCCTCTGATACCACTTTGTAACATCCCAATTTCATTAAAATATGTGATTTGCGATTTTATAAATTGCTAAAAAATAAGCTCAAGCTTGAACACGCATTTTTAAAAGGAAATAAATGCTATGACTTGTCCATAAATACGAAATACACATGAAAACCGTGTCTAAAAAATTTAAAAGCAAAAATCCCAAAAATATCAAGTTTCTAGTATCATTAAATGAATCAAAATAAGGGGCCCTTTAAATTTCTTGATCGACTTCCACTGTCACCTTTTCGCACGCTCGAACTCCTTCATTGATCTATGGGGAATAAACGTGGGGTGATCATTCAACAGCCCAGTGGGGACGCAATGTCTAAATTAAATACACAAGTATAATCATTATTGCATACACACCTATGCTTTTCATGCTATGATCATATAATACCCGGAGGCCAACTGTGGGTGTACAATTAAGTACATTCATGCGTGTACAATTAAATACCATCGTGTTTATACAATTAAGTACCTTCATGTCGCGTCATGTTTAACGAGCACATGCATATAACAATCATATCAGGCATTTAACATAGACATAGTAAACCCCACCCTGAATGCAATAGCTTCATGAAATAAATGCAAACGTGAATGCATAGTGTTCAAGTTCCTCATCTCCTTCCGCATCTCACTTTTGTCTACGACGGTGGTAACCGGCAGCGGCGATCGGCGGTCGTGGCATCAGCCGCCTTCTCTCGATTCCTTTATTTCTCTTTCCCCTTCCTTGGTTTTTATCTTGGGTTTTGGTTATGGGGCTTAAGGTTTGAGAAGGTGGTGGCCATGATGGAGGTGCTGGTGGCGGCATCGGTGGTGATGGTGGTGGCGGTTTTAAAGGAAGAAGGAGAAGAAGAATTTATCTTCTTGCTTGGTGTAGAAAATTGTGAATAATAAACATAGAGCAGTTTTTAATTTATAGGCCAAGGATTCAAAGAATATATGGTAAGACAATTTGCTGAAATTTTATTACCAAAAATACTTGATTTACATGCCGTAAAAGCATATTTGATTTCTTTCTCTTTTGAACACGATTTTTCCTTTTGTAAAAATTGACTTTCCTTTATTCTGAAAGTAAAATCAAAAATTAAAAATCCCCAATTAGAAAATTTAGGGTATTAAATTCTACCACCCTAGTTGGTTCTAATCAAACCCTAATTTATCCCTAATTTATCCCCAATTTAAAAAGAATTACGGGTATTACATTCTACCACCCTTAAAAATAATTCGTGCCTCTAATTAGAAAGTCTGGATACTTTGTGTTTCATTTGCTTTAAAGAAAAACAATCTCTTATCATCTATCTATATGTGTATAGTCGTTGCATGCATGAATCACATGGATATATATACTGAACATGAAATATGCAATGCACGTGATAAATAATACATTTTTTACTTCAGTGTCGTCGTGGCATGAGGCGGTGGATAAATCGACTTCTTTACTGTTACTATTTTATTTGAAAGTAAAGTCATCTTCATAAAAGAAAATTCAAGTCCCATTTTTTTTCCAAACAATTTGGCAAGTCTACAGGAAAGATAGACCCGCTCTGATACCACTTTGTAACATTCCAATTTCATTAAAATATGCGATTTGCGATTTTATAAATTGCTGAAAAATAAGCTCAAGCTTGAACACGCATTTTTAAAGGGAAATAAATACTACGACTTGTCCATAAATACGAAGTACTCATGAAAACCGTGTCCAAAAAATTTAAAAGCAAAAATCGCAAAAATATCAAGTTTCTAGCATCATTAAATGAATCAAAATAAGGGGCCCTTTAAATTTCTTGGTCGACTTCCACCGTCCCCTTTGCGCATGCTCCAACTCTTTCATTCATCTGTGAGGAATAAACGTGGGGTGATCATTCAACAGCCCAGTGGGGACGCAATGTCTAAGTTAAATACACAAGCATAATCATTACTGCATACACACATATATTTTTTATGCTTTGATCATATAATTCTCGGAGGCCAACTGTGGGTGTACAATTAAGTACATTCATGCGTGTACAATTAAGTACCTTTGTGTTTGTACAATTAAGTACCTTCATGTCATGTCATGTTTAACATGCACAAACATATAACAATCATACAAGTCATTTAAAGTAGACATAGTACACCCCACCTTGAATGCAATAGCTTCATGAAATAAATGCAAACGTGAATGCATAGTGTTCAAGTTCCTCATCTCCTTCCGCATCTCTCTTTCGTCTACGACGGTGGTAACCAGCAGCGACGATCGGCGGTCATGGCAGCAGCCGGCTTGTCTCACTTTCTTTATTTATCTTTCCCTTCCTTGGTTTTTATCTTAGGTTTTGGTTATGGGGCATAGGGTTTGAGAAGGTGGTGGCCATCATGGAGGTGCCGGTGGCGGCAACGGTGGAGCACGGCACGATGGTGGTGGCAGTTTTAGAGGAAGAAGGAGATGAAGAATTTATCTTCTTGCTTGGTGTAGAAAAATTGTGAATAATAACCCTAGCGGAGCTTTCAATTTATAGACCAAGGATTGAAGGAATATATAGTAAGACAATTTGCTGAAATTGTATTACCAAAAGTACTTGATTTATATGCCGTAAAGGCATATTTGATTTTTTTCTCTTTTGAACAGGATTTTCCCTTTTGTAAAAATTGACTTTCCTTTATTTTGGAAATAAAATCAGAAATTAAAAATCCCCAATTAGGAAATTTAGAGTTTCGAAAATTCCAAATCATTCCCAAAATTGGTTCTAATCAAACCCTAATTTATCCTCAACTCAATAAGAATTACGGGTATTACAATATCCATCTTAATTGAAGTATTCATGGGAATCTTCAGAGATTACTTCTCTTCCATACCAAATTTCTTCATTAAATCTCTGGTACATTTGGTTTCATTTATGAAGGTTCCATCTTTCAATTGCTTGACTTGAAGACCTAGGAAGAAAGCCATCTCTCCTATTATACTCATCTCAAACTTTCCTTGCATGAGGTTTGTAAACTTGTCACGCAGCTCTTTATTTGTGGATCCAAATATGATGTCATCCACATAAATTTGAACAAGCAATATACTCTCCCCATCTTGAATTCTGAAGAGTGTTCTATCAGCCTTGCCTTTGGTGAATCCATTGTCAATGAGAAACTGAGAAATTGTGTCTTACCAGTCTCTTGGTTCTTGTTTCAATCCATACAAAGCTTTTTTGAGCTTGTAGACTTTATCTCCAATAGTTTTCTGCTCAAAACCTCAAGGTTGATCCACATAGACTTCTTCTTCCAAAAGTTCATCCGAAAATGCACTCTTCACATCCATTTGATACACAGTGAAGTTCTTGTGTGCAGCATAAGCAAGAAACATCTTAATTGCTTCTAATCTAGCAACAGGAGCAAAGGTTTCGTCAAAATCTATACCTTCCTCTTGGCAATACCATTTGGCTACCAATCTTGCTTTGTTTCTTACAAAATATCCTTCCTCATTCATCTTGTTTCTAAATACCCACTTGGTACCAATAACATTTTTGTGGGTAGGCCTTTGAACCAATTCCCAAACTTTATTTCTTTCAAACTGATTCAGCTCTTCTTGCATAGCCTGAATCCAATTGTGTCATCCAATGCTTGAGACAAATCTTTAGACTCTATTTGGGAAATGAAACAAGTAAGCATGGCTTCATGTTGGGCTTTGGATCTGGTTCTTACTCCATCTCTAACATTTCCAATGATTAACTCAGGTGGATGGTCTCTCAGCCATCTCACATCTGGTTGGAGTAAGTCTGCTAGATTCAGCCGTCTCGCAGCTAAGTTGTCTTGAACAGCTTCTTCATCATCATTCAGCTGCAGACCTTCCAGATGTCTCTGAGATTCAGCTATCTCATCTTTTGGTGAAAGGTGGCATTGACGTGTTTATCGGGATGGATATATGAATAAAAATAATAACAAGGTTGGTTACCTCTTTTGTTTGTGGACATAGCTTGTCGTTATCTTATAATTAAAGTGATTTTATTTGTTTGTTGTTAAAATGTCACAGGGATAAAAAAAATTACTACACGTTTTAAATAGAGTTTGTGGCCGAGTTTTACTATTTATATATTTTCCAGTAGTAGTAATAGGGGTGGGCGTCACAGAGTGGTATCAGAGCCCAGCTACAAGTTCTATAGACTATCCATGTACATGAACTTAAAACTTGTGGAGCTCAGCCATGTCAGTAAGTTTTACTTTATTGTCTGATGCATTTTATATTTCATGATATTATATTGGCCATGTGTTATTAGATTTCCCTTTAGATAGTGTTTTAGTTATGGTGAGAACTAGGCGCAAGAGTAGTGGTGGAGATAGAAACCAAGGAGAAGAGACACCTATTCTAACTAGTGATCGAGATAATATTGTTAATAGACTTACACAACTCATCCCGCGACAATCTGAACGAATACAACAACTCATCCATCAGCGGGATATAGCTAGAGAACAAAGAGGAGAAATGAACCAACCACACCAAAGGGTAGAGCAAGTCGAGATAGTAGGGGAAAGATTCCGAAAGCTAAATCCATCAACCTTTGAAGATGCAGCAAATCCTACAGCAGCAGAGGATTGGTTGTGAACTCTAGAGAATATGTTCCAATACAATAGGGTCCAAGGAGAAGAGAGTTTTTTAGGTTAAGCAGCAGCAGAAATCCAACTTTCAACCACGTCAAGGACAACAACAATGGCAACAAGTTAAGTGTCAAAGAGCTGATCAAAGTAAAGCATATAACACTACTTTTTGCCCTAGATGCAAGACTTAACATACTACGAGTTACACGATAGATACCAGGAGATGTTTTACGTGTGGGATATTAGGACATTTTTTCTAATATGTGCCTAAATAGTCCAAATCATATAGGACGAAAACATGTACCAGCCAAATCATTTACTATCACCAGAGCAGACGCAAAGGCGAACCCATCAGTGGTTATAGGTAAACTTCTTATCCTTGGCACCGCAAAATATGTGTCAATTGATTCGAAAGCTACGTATTCATTTGTATCCACTGACTCTTTGAGGAGACTAGGTAGGACACCTGATATAGTTGAAGTAGGTTACAAGGTAATAATACCTTCGGGAGATTCCAAGAAAACTAATCAAATTTTGAGAACTTGTGCTATTCCAATTGAAAATAGAGAACTTTATGCGGGTCTAATTGTGTTAGCCATAAACGACTATGATTTCATTTTGCATATAGATTGGTTGTTGAAGTATGGTGCTACAATTGATTGTTAGAGAAAGATAGTGACATTTCAACCCCTAGGAGAATATTCATTTAACTTCGCTGGAATCACGACCTGCTTAAGATTTCCAACGATATTAGTACTAAAGGAACGATGTTTACTTGATGCTAGTTGTGATTGAAGACACAAATCCAGGAATTGCTAGATAAAAGCTTCATTAGACCTAGCTTTTCACCATGGGGTAAGCCAATCCTGTTCGTACGAAAGAAGAAGGTACGGTGAGATTGACATGATCGACTACACGAGAATTGAACAAAGTTACAATTAATAATAAATACCCATTACCTCGAATCGATGATTCGTTCGACCAACTTCAAGGTGCAATAGTATTTTCGAAGATCAACTTGCGATTCGGGTACCATCAACTGAAAAATCAAAGAATGGTCTAGGATGCGTATTGATGCAAAATGGTAAGGTGATAGCGTATGCGCCTAGACAATTGAAAGACTATGAAAAGAATTACCCTACACATGATTTAGAGCTTGTTGCGTGGTATTTGCGCTCAAGATATGGAGGCATTACCTATACCGAACGATGTGAGATCTACACGATACAAGAGTTTAAAATACTTTTTCACGCAAAAGGAATTAAATACGTGATAACGATGGTGGTTGGAGCTAGTGAAAGACTACGATTATGTGATCAATTATCACCATGGTAAAACCAATGTCACAGCAGATGCGTCGAGCCAGAAATCAACACAAAGCAATGCAATTTCGATTCAAATTCAAAAACCTGAGCTAATGGATCTCCAGAAAATGAACGCGGATATTGTACCACTAGGGTCCATTGAAGCTAAGTTGGCAGCGTTAACACTGCGGCCGACGTTAATAGATAGAATCCAACAAGGACAACAAGGCGATGAATACTATGCCAAAGTAAAGAAAAATTGTACCTCAGTTCTATCTTCAGATTTCAAAATATCCGGGAATGGAGTATTGCGATTTAAAGAACGATTATACGTGTCTAATAGGGATAATCTTCGAGAAGATATTCTAGCAGAAGCGCATTCGACACCATATTTTGTACATCCAGGATCTACTAAGATGTACCGAGATTTGAAGATGCATTATTGGTAGCCAGATATGAAGAGGGATATCGCGCAATATGTGAAATAATGTTTAATCTGTCAACAAATAAAGGTGGAACACAAAAGGTCTGTGGGAACATTACAACCTCTGCCTATTCTGGAATGGAAATGGGAAAGGATCACCATGGATTTTGTTACAGGTTTGTCCAAAACTGTCAAGGGATACGATGTTGTTTGGGTAATCGTGGATAAGTTAACCAAATCCTCTCCTTTTATTCCTATTTGCTCAACTTATTCCATAGACCGATACGCACAGCTTTATATACAGGAAGTGGTTAGACTTCATGGTGTGCCACTATCATTGTCTCTAACAAAGACTTGAGGTTTCTATCTGCTTTCTAGATGAGTTTACAGAAGGCACTAGGAACACGATTGTCATTTAGTACTGCTTATGACCCTCTGACCGACGGACAGTCGGAACGAACGATACAAACTTTAGAAGATATGCTTAGAACATGTGTTCTGAATTTTCAAGGACAATGGAGCAAATATCTACCTTTGATAGAATTCTCATACAACAACAGCTACCAAGCCACAATAGGGATGGCTCCCTATGAAGCACTATACGGTAGAAAATGCAGATCACCGGTTTATTTGGACTAGGTTGGCGAAAGAAAGCTTTTAGGCCCAGACATGGTTTGAGAAATGACAGAGGTTGTGACACAATTCGACAGAGGATGGAAACTGCTCAAAGCCGACAGAAAAGCTACTCAGATCAAAGAAGAATAATGCTAGAATTTTCTGTAGGAGATCGAATATTTCTTAAGGTGGCACCAATGAAAGGGGTAATGTGATTTGGAAAGAAAGAAAAACTTAGTCCTAGATACATTGGTCCGTTTCATATCACCAAAAGAATTGGTGATGTTGCTTATGCACTCGACTTGCCCGCGTCAATGGCTCAAGTACATAATGTTTTCCATGTGTCCATGTTGAGAAAATACATTTCAAACCCATCTCATATTTTGAAACACGAACCAGTAGAATTAAAAGTTGATTTGAGCTACGAAGAGATACCTGTGGAGATATTATTACGAGAAGTAAAGAAGCTAAGAAATAAGAAAATCCCTTTAGTTAAAGTACTTTGGAGGAATCAATCAGTAGAGGAAGCTACATGGGAAAGAGAAGACGAGATGAGGGCTAATTGTATCCTGACTTATTTTGGTAAATATAATTTCAAGGACGAAATTTTTATAAGGAGGGGAAGATGTAACACCCGAGTCTTTCAATACTCACTTGGCCAATATAGTTCATGCATTACACGTTGGTTATGTGTTGTTGGCATAATCTGATTATTTTATATGGCATGACTAGTTTTATAATTTTGGAACTCACTTATGGTATTTAGTTGTCGGATGATTAGGTGTCAAACTATCAAATGTATTAGTTTAATTACACGTGGTAACATTAGAGGTGAAAGGTGGCATTGACGTGTTTATCGGGATGGATATATGAATAAAAATAATAGCAGTAATGTAAAGGGGGTAAATTTACTATTAATTGGTAAAGGAGGGCCCTAATGATAAATTAAATATAAATCATATAACCTCTCTTACGAAAGCAAATTAATAATTTATTATTACATAAGCAAAAATGTGATATTATTGATATATACACACATAAAGATATATATGTATAGTTAAAGGTAATCTGGTACTTAAATATATATATATATATATAAACATACGTATATATATGGAACACCAATACATTAACTAGTGCATATAATATATGATACATATATATAGAGTAGGTCTCTTTGTAGACCGTTTTACGATCCTATTTCGTAAAGGATCCACCCGCCCCGCCCATCCGCCTGTCCACCTATTATTGATAAGCGTGAATTTTGCATGTATTATGAGGCGTATTTCGAGCTATAATGATAAGTAAACATGCATATACTGCGTTAAATGTTACATATTCACTCCTTGTGGAAAAGATATTACACTTTGCTTATTTTGTAGGAATTTCATGATATTTGAAGATAATTGAATAAGAATATGAGGAAAGCAAAGTGGAAACACGGAGAATTGAGTGGATATACGAAAAGTGAAGCCTAAAAGAGCGAAAGTTGAGCGTTCACGGGAAAAGACAGGGGGCACACGGGTTGGGCGTGCCTCAAGACACCACCCGTGCACCCCCGTATAAGGATAATTGAAGGCAACATGGCGCACGGTAGCCCATGCATGGCGCACCACCCGTGCGCCCTACAGAGAGTCGATTATTTCACCGGAGTGGCGCACGGGTAGGCCATGCTCCGACGCACCACCCGTGCGCCCTGCTGAGAGTTGGGGTATTCCAGCCCAGGTGGCGCCACGGGTAACACGTGCGTGGGCGCACCACCCGTCGTCGTACTGAATCCCATAATCTGCAGCATTAAGCCCTAAACATGATGGGAGGTATAAAAAGGCTTTTTGGGGGGCGCACACAAGGACATTCTGGCATTTTTGTGATCTACAACACAATACAAGAGTCAACCCTTGGAAGGAGACATCAAGGAGACAATCGGGTTGCATCGGAGCTTGAAGAACGGAGATATATCGAGAGATTGTCGACGTTCCTAAGTTTTCTTGCTTCTCTTTTAGTTTCAATCTTTTAGTTTCATTTGTAATGACTTTGAACACTTTGTGTGTTAGTTGTTTAATCATGTGTAGCTAAACTCTTGTGATTTACGGGTTTTGGAAGTAGATTAATGAACTCTTGTTGGATGTTTTAATCTTGGTTGAAGTTATTATCTTGAAGCCTATTTGAGTACTTTGAGCTTATTCTTGTTTTATCACTTGGCCAATGGTTTAACATGTTTGATATATTGATTCATAATTCGAGAGATGAGTTTCAATATTAGATCTTGAGTACTTGACACGAATATTTGCATGAATCGAGAGATTTGTGAATGTTTGTGAGGACATTTGATCTTTTGTGCATTTGGGAGTTGTATATATTATGTTGAGTAGAGATGTTAGCATAGATATTTCAATCTACATTTTATATGCATCTCGAGAGGGAGGATAAAATAGCTTTGTGATCGTCTTATAGGAATATTGATAATAACGTGGCTTGATTAAATCGGACAACAAGAGGATTATTAATCAAACCTTAACTCGAAATCCATTTCATCATCTTGATACTTCTTTCATTTGTGTTATCTTATTCTTGTGTTTTAGTGAGTGAAATTGTCTTAATCTCAAAACAACAACCATCAAATATTGATCGTCTAAATAAAAGTAAAACTATCTTGGCTCAATTATTAGCCTATAAATTTATTAGTCTCCGTCGATCGACCTTGCTTACCCTATTCTATAAACTACACCGTACACTTGCGGTGAAGCTAAAAATAAGGCGAACAAGTTTTTTGGCGCCGTTCTTGACTAATACAATTTATGGTGCTAATATTGAGATAGATAGAATTATTCTTAATTTAGACATTTTTTTTATTATTTATTTTGTTTTAGTGTGACTTGAATTTCACATTATTTGACTTGTTTCTTCTAGTTTGGTCCAGGTAGTGCATGAACACGCGCTCTAGGCGGGGGGACTTAATACCGCTCATACCTAAGTTGAGGCTTTCGCGAGGAGAATCGGTGCTACCACTAGACGAGTGAAAGACAACACAATCCGATAATGGGGGATTTGAATGAGTTACCAATACCGCCAAACAATGGTGGAAACGAGTTCCCGATCTCGGTTCAACACAAGCCATTCGTGATTACTTTCGACCACAAACGAATCGTAATTACGGTGGTATTGCCCATATCCCTATCAATGCCAACAACTTCAAACTCAAACCGGCACTAATCAATATGGTGCAACGTAATCGGTTGGGGGTTTGCAAATCAAGATCCTAACTCTCACCTTGCGCATTTTATCCAAATATGCAATCGATCAAAATGAACTGAGTCTCGGATGACGCCATAAGATCGCGCTATTCCCATTCTCTTTAAGGGATAAGGCGAGAAATTGGTTGGGTACTTTGACGCAAGGCAAAGTGTAAGCACATGGGACGAGCTAAGCCAAAAGTTTTTGTTTAAATTCTTTCCACCAAGCAAAATTACTCAATTCCGACAATTTGATTCCGAGCCTTTGTACGAAGCTTGGGAAAGATTTAGGGACTTATTAAGAAGATGTCCACAACACGGCTTTCCTGAGGATCAACAACTATGTTTCTTTTACAATGGTTTAATGGGGCAAACGAGGGCCTTTGTTGATGCCGCAATGGGAGGAGCATTGTTGGCAAGGTTTCCATAAGATGCCTTAAATCTTCTTGAGGAATGGCCATGAACAGCTTACCAATGGCCATCCGAAAGATCCAATGTACAACGAGTAGCGAAATCTCATTCGGACCCTATCAAAACATTGTCGGCACAAGTAGCGGCTTTGACAACTCAATTGAATGTATTCTGAAGGGGCCGCGAGAGTGCGAGCACCAGCACCGTAGTGAAGCTCTTCTATATTCTATGGAAGAGGTAAATTATGTGAATAACCTAAATTTCAAAGAATTTCCTAATAATTCAAACCCAACGCACTACCATCCAGGGTTGAGAAATCATGAAAATGTTTCCTATGCAAATACAAAGAATGTGTTACAACCTCCACCGGGATTCAATGCTTCAAGTGGAGGCGGTAATGGAGGAGGCAAATCGTCGTTGGAAGATGTACTCATCTCTTTCATAAATCAATCTAATGCTTTCATGAATGACACGAGGAGCCGCCTCGATAAGCAAGACCTTAGGATGGATAAGTTAGAACAACAAGTGACAAGCTCAATAAAGAATCTGAAACTCAAATGGGTCAATTGGTCCG
Organism: Rehmannia glutinosa; assembly: GCA_016081115.2. Classification (NCBI taxonomy): domain Eukaryota; kingdom Viridiplantae; phylum Streptophyta; class Magnoliopsida; order Lamiales; family Orobanchaceae; genus Rehmannia; species Rehmannia glutinosa. The sequence continues at coordinate 40,003,891 of CM071932.1, read as the reverse complement.
CAATTGTGGGAGTCAACATCAAAAGGGTCAATTTCAAGCAACACGGAGGTCAACCCGAGGAACATTGCAATGCTATCCATGTGTGGGGTGGAAAAGAGAATGAAGAGTCCGAAAATGCCGATATTGGTGTGATGTCGAATCACGCACGCGTCGTGTATCAATGCACGACCAAATCGTGTGTGTTGCCGAGCCTACCATCCAAATTCAGAAAATGACAAACGACGCTCAAGGCAATATGAAAATTAAAGGAGGAACCGAGCAACAATTAGATAAACAAAAAAGAGCCAAGAAACGTGAATCGTATCCTAACTCTAATTTCTTTGAAATATAATATTCCTCTTCCCTTTCCCGATTGTTTCACAAGACTAATCAATAATCAATTTGCCAAATTTGTGGGCATGTTTAAAAAATTGCACATTAATGTTCCTTTTGCGAGAAGCAATGAAACATATGCCAAATTATGCAAAGTTTTTAGGGGAAGCGATGTCCAACAAGAACAAATGGGCGAGAGAATGGGATTGTCAACTTTGAGGAAGAATGTAGCGCACTCATACAAAGGAAAATACCGCAAAACTGAAAGATCCGGGAGTTTCACTATTCCTTGTACAATAGGCGATATTTCCTTTGACAATGTACTTTGTGATCTAGGATCTAGTATCAATTTGATGCCGCATTGTCCATTCTCGTAAAGCTTGGACTCGTAGAAGTGAGACCATCCACTTGTCACCCTACAACTCGCGGATAGATCACTCGTAAATCCAACAGGGGATACTAGAAGATGTGCTCATAAAAGTCGATAGATTCATATTCCCCGTGGATTTTCTAGTGTTGGATATGAATGAGGATTGTGACACCCTCTTATACTTGGACGTCCATTTTTGGCAACCGCGGAAGCACTAATAGATGTGAAGAAAGGGGAGCTTACATTACAAGTTGATGATGAGCGTATTTCATTTTCCATTTTTTGGAATGTGAAAGGACATGATGATCTTAATGGATGTAAAACAACAACAATTGATAATTCTTGTACTCAAGCTAATAGCTTGAATAATTGTATGCATTCTAAAGATAATATGTAGGGATTATCAATGAAGAAGAAGGAAAGGCACAAAAAGCCTGATGTTGAACCAAGAGCGTGCACGTACCATTCGCACGATGAAAAGGAGAACACATGGATAGTTGACAAACATGAAAAACCTCCTTTAGTAATGATCAAGGGAGGTGTAAGTCCAAGTGAGCGGGATGGGCATGGAAAACTGCACGATGAGGTGACAGGCCTCATTTCGCAAAGATCATAATCGGAATTAAAAGGCGTCAAGCTAAAGACGTTAAATATAGCGCTTGTTGGGAGGCAACCCAACGGTTTTTTTTTTTGTGTGAATTCCATTTTTGTGTGTGTTTAGTGTCAAAATTTGTGTGATTTGAGTGCTTTGATATGTGTGTTTTTATTAATGAGTGTGATTTGTGTGTTTTGTTGCATTTTTTTGTGTGTGTTTTTTTTTATAAAAAAAAAAAAAAAAAAAAAAAGTTACCTAAATTCTCAGTCAGCACACGGGTAGCCCGTGCGTGGGCACCCCACCCGTGCGCCCTGCAGAGAGTAGAGGAATTTGCCGGGGTGGCGCACGGGCAACCCGTGCTTCGACGCACCACCCGTGCGCCTGCGAAGGGCTTAAATATGACAGTTTTAAACTCTTCTTCTTCAAAAATCCCACAAATCGCGCGCCCCACTACCCCCAAACTTCATTGCCTTCGAAATTTCTTGCAAATTCTACTTAAATTCGTCCTTTTAATCCCTCCCCATCACAATTCAACTTCACTTTACGTTGAATTCAAATTTACTGAAGAATTGTGAGCGAAGCACCTAGGGTTCAAACCTTCCACTTCGAGTTTAATTTAGAGAATTCCGGTAAGAACACCGTTTCTCTTTGTCAATTCGTTGTCAATTATGTATTAGGGAGCATGGTAGGTGTTTATTTTGATATTTTTGCTATGAATTATGTGAATTATTCTTTGAGGCAAATTATCAAACACCTTGTGGGCTTGTGTAATTGAGGAGATTTAGGATGAATTGTTGGTGAGTAGGGCATGGTCAATGATTGTTTAAGCTAATACTTGTCTAGAATGGCCATAATTTTTGTTTGCTTGGGGTAGTTGATCGATCAAAAGTAACGTGGGCAAGTGAATTTGCATCACCCAATATGTTACCCAAAGTGGGGATCGTCCCATTCCTTCTCACAAAGTGGAGGACCAAAGACGGCACCGATTTTCAAGACATGTTTTATGCGTTTGGGAGAACTTGAGGCGGCAAGAAGAAGAGTTGAGGCGGCAAGGAGAGGATTTGAGGCAACATAGGGCTGATTTTCTCGCGTTCGGCGATCGGAGCGACGTTCGAGGAGACGTGGCAAGTGCTCCAACAACTACAAATGTGGCATATTTCTCAAGGCCACTTCCCACCACCGCCGCCAAGTGATGATTCGAGTATATCCCCACTTTTTGTTATTGAAATTCTATTTTTCCCCTTAGACACTATAATTTCATTTAAGTTTGGGGAGAGATAGCATTTTAATACATGAAAAGTGTGGATACATAAAAAAAAAAAAAAATAAAACATTTTCATGCATTTGTTTGTTTTCATATAGTTGCATTAGAGCATTTTAGGTTGCATTTGCATTAGAGCACGTTTATAACTTTAAGACGTCTATTGCTTTAGTAGTGGTTAGAGAGTGTGTTGACCGAGCATGGTGCAACTTGTTGTTTGTGTGTTGATTGAAAATTCATATTGTTGGGATTAGATCTTTTTATGGATTGATTGAGCCTTGAATAGATAACTTTGAGCATGTTGATATGAAAAACTTGGTGTGATGCTTTGAATTACATTTTGACAAGCTGTGAGCTTTGAGCCTTTCTTGTTTATATCTTGTGCAGTCTTGTTGTAATTTGAGTGTATCATTCATGTTGATTAAAATTCTAGAACTTGCTTGGGTATCTCTGTCAAGGCCACATGTGTATGTGAATTGTGAATGTGATTAAAGGCCATCTTTGCTAGCCTTTCATGCCTTTTGCCTACCTAAAAATGTGAAAACTCCTAGTTAGCCAAGTTGAGCCTATAACCTATTTCTTTGATAACCACAAAATTTAACCCTTGATCTTACTATATTTCCATCACCTTAAACTCGAATGTATAACGTTGAGTAAAAGGGGAATGAACGAGTTGAATGGGTGGGAACTCGAAAAATAGGATAATTGGGCATACTTGGTTAAATAGAATAAAAGAGGAAGGAAAGATGTTGAAAATGCACAAATGGAAAAAAAGATTGAAAAGTTGATAAACTTGGGGGCGAAGGATTGTGAATGGAGGTGATTCTCAAAAGAAAAGAAGGAAATGGAGATAAATGAAGTTGATAAAAATGAGGGATGATTGGAGTAGCATATGGGATTGTAATGAAAATGATTGATATGCTCATCGGTCTATACACTCGAGTTTGAGTCACTTTATCCAAAAATTTCCTACCTAAACCAAAGAGCCTTCATTACAACCAAATGAGAAAGTCCTTTATGATTCACAAATTGCATACACTCTCGTGGCGGAGATATGAGACAAATTGCAAGCCTATGGTAATTTTGCGACATCGAATTGATTTGAGCGTAAACACGTCCTATAACCTCGTGAGATGAGAGTATACACTTAACTTTGAGAGTTGGATTCAGAGCATTTCACTTTGTTTTATTTGAGGCGTGTTCTTTGATTAGATATTTGAGGCTTGATTGAGTTGTACTCAGCATTCATGACGAACAATTTGGATTTTCTTGTAGATTCTCGGTGTCTTATTTGTTATCTTTATCTCCCTGTTGTACTTTATCGTGTTCTAAATATTGTTGATCGGGACGGTCAACAGTTTAAGTTTGGGGGATTTTGATAAGCGTGAATTTTGCATGTATTATGAGGCGTATTTCGAGCTATAATGATAAGTAAACATGCATATACTCGCGTTAAATGTTACATATTCACTCCTTGTGGAAAAGATATTACACTTTGCTTATTTTGTAGGAATTTCATGATATTTGAAGCTAATTGAATAAGAATATGAGGAAAGCAAAGTGGAAACACGGAGAATTGAGTGGATATACGAAAAGTGAAGCCTAAAAGAGCGAAAGTTGAGCGTTCACGGAAAAGACAGGGGGCACACGGGTTGGGCGTGCCTCAAGACACCACCCGTGCACCCCTGTATAAGGATAATTGAAGGCTGCAAAGATGGCGTACGGGTAGCCCATGCATGGCGCACCACCCGTGCACCCTACAGAGAGTCGATTATTTCACGGAGTGGCGCACGGGTAGGCCGTGCTCCGACGCACCACCTGTGCGCCCTACAAAGAGTTGGGGTATTCCAAAGAGGTGGCGCACGGGTAACCGTCGTGCGTGGCGCACCACCCGTCGTCATAGGCTGAATCCCATAATCTGCAAAGATTAAGCCCTAAACATGATGGGAGGTATAAAAAGGCTTTTTTGGGCGCACACAAGGACATTCTCGCATTTTGGGATCTACAACACAAGACAAGAGTCAACCCTTGGAAGGAGACATCAAGGAGACAATCGGGTTGCATCGGAGCTTGAAGAACTTAGATATATAGAGAGATTGTCGACGTTCCTAAGTTTTCTTGCTTCTCTTTTAGTTTCAATCTTTTAGTTTCATTTGTAATGACTTTGAACACTTTGTATGTTAGTTGTTTAATCATGTGTAGCTAAACTCTTGTGATTTCCGGGTTTTGGAAGTAGATTAATGAACTCTTGTTGGATGTTTTAATCTTGGTTGAAGTTATTATCTTGAAGCCTATTTGAGTACTTTGAGCTTATTCTTGTTTTATCACTTGGCCAATGGTTTAACATGTTTAATATATTGATTCATAATTCGAGAGATGAGTTTCAATATTAGATCTTGAGTACTTGACACGAATATTTGCATGAATCGAGAGATTTGTGAATGTTTGTGAGGACATTTGATCTTTTGTGCATTTGGGAGTTGTATATCTTATGTTGAGTAGAGATGCTTTAGCATAGATATTTCAATCTACATTTTATATGCATCTCGAGAGGGAGGATAAAATAGCTTTGTGATCGTCTTATAGGAATATTGATAATAACGAGGCTTGATTAAATCGGACAACAAGAGGATTATTAATCGAAACCTTAACTCGGAAATCCATTTCATCATCTTGATACTTCTTTCATTTGTGTTATCTTATTCTTGTGTTTTAGTGAGTGAAATTGTCTTAATCTCAAAACAACAACCATCAAATATTGATCGTCTAAATAAAAGTAAAACTATCTTGGCTCAATTATTAGCCTATAAATTTATTAGTCTCAGTGATACGACCTTGCTTACCCTATTCTATAAACTACACCGCGATTGCGGTGAAGCTAAAAATAAAGCGAAACAGATTATTTAAAAAAAAAAAAACGCTTGATCTTGTGGGGAATAGAACTCGCGCCTATGGATAGGTAAGTTGGTATTCTACCACTACACCACTAGTGCTTCTTGTGCAATTTTAGTATAACCATATATATAAAGTCATTCATAAATATGCCTGATAAATTGAATAAAAAATAAAAACGCCTCTATATGCAGAGGCTGAGAATCGAACCCAAGTCTATTAAAAAACATGATACATTATCTCAATAAATGGATACTTATAAAAAAGTTACTCTAACTACATCATATTTATTTTTTATTTTTCCTCTTTTTTTGTTCCTAGTTTGTAACTGTATTAAGAAATCTGATACTTTATCTTAACAAATGGATATTTTTACTTATAAAAGTGTTACTTTAACTATATCATATTTATTTTTTATTTTTCCTTCTTTCCTTCATTTCTAATTTGTGACTATATTGAAAAACATGATACTTTATCTCAAAAAATAGATACTTTAACGTATAAAAGTGTTACTTTAATCTGTTATATATATTTATTGTAATATATTCATAATTTGTGACTATATTAAAAAATATGTTATTTTATCTCAGAAAACAAATACTTTTACTTATAAAAGTATTACTTTAACTCTATCATATTTATTATTCCTCTTTCTTTGTATTTATTATTAAAAAATGTAATACTTTATTTAAAAAATAGATATTTTTACTCTTAAAACATGATATTTTGTCTCAAAAAATATATATTTTTACTCATAAAGATGTTACTTTAACTCTGATATATTTATTTTATCTTCAATGTAATGTAATCGTAATATGTGGCTATATTAAAAAATATGATAATTTATCTAAAATAAGCGATACTTTTCTCATAAAACTATTACTTTAACTGAGGAAGAAAAACAAAAAAAAAAACAAAAAAAAGCCAGCAGGTGGCTTTGAGAGTTTTTGCCCTATATATATCATTATATAGTGCTATAAGTAAGCTAAATATAATAAAATAGTACCTTAAAAGTTAAGATAAACCCACTTAACCGACTTAGAGCATCCCCAATAGGCTCTTCAAATCAAAAATACTCTTTATTTTAAAGAGTTATCTACCAAATACACTCTCCAACAAGCTCTTTAGTTTACCTTTTAAATTTAGAGAACCAATTTTCACTCTCCAAATTTGGAGAGCCAAGACAACTCTCCATAATTAATTACATTAAATGTTAATTACTTCTAATATCTCATTTAATGATTTCTTGCACTTTTTGATGACCCTTTTAATGACAATTTCTGCAAATTAAAATAAATTTTGAAATCTTTACCATCGAAGAATGCCATTAAAATTCTACAGGTCATTATGAGGATTGTGTGGTTTAGAAAATGAGTCAAGTTAATATATACAAGCAAATCGGTCAAATCCCTTTGGAATTCCTCTACCTTTTTGGTTTATTTTTTTGAGCTCTCTAAATCTCAACATATATTTTGGATATCTTCTAACATAAAAGATGGGTCAAAAATAAAATATATAAAAAAAAAGCAAGCTATATATTTGTATATGCACTGTGTGATTTTAAAGAATGGATTTTCAAGCTACTATGGAAATGGATCTCAACTTGAATGAAAATCCAGAATTTTCAACTCAGTTTTCCAACTCTCCTTTACTAAATACTCAGTCGGAATCCAACTCTAAAAAAGCAAGAGGTGTCAACTTTAGTGTGGAAGAGGATCTCCTCGTCGTATCGGCATGGCTCAATACAAGTTTGGATTCGATACATGGAAATGAACAAAACACAAGACATTTTGGCAACGATTGTGGGAATATTTTCACAAATACAAAAAGTTTACATCTGAGCGTACACAAGTTTCTTTGATGAATCGATGGTCATCAATTCAATTGGCTACGAATAAATTTTGTGGATGCTATGCCCAAATTGAATCCAAACATCAAAATGGTGTTAATGAGCAAGATAAGGTATAATATAATATATAATTCTCATATCTAATTTTTTGTTTACAAATTATATTATGCTTCCAAATTATTTTTTTATTTTACAGATTGCAAATGCAAAACTCTTATACCAAGAATTGAATAAAGACAAGCCTCCCTTTCAATATGAACATTGCTGGAATGTATTGAGATACTAACCAAAATGGTTAGAGGATTGCCAAAAGAAAACCCATTAAAAATAAGAACAAAAATTCTCAATTATTTACATCTAGTTCTGCACAAGAGGCTCATCTGGATATTATAGATGAAGGTGTTCCAGATTCTAATTTTGTTGATTTGGAGAGACCTCCCGGAAGAAAAGCCGAAAAAGATCAAAAAAAAGAAAGAATAGAGATATTGAAAACGAGTCAAGTTCATGTCTTTCTTTGATACAAACTATGAGAGAAGAAAAAAAGCAATTCAATGAAAAGAAGATAGAAATGTTTGAAAGACAATTTGCTCAAGAACAAGATAGGCTCGCACATGATCAAGAAAAGCTTCGATTGGAACAAATGAAAGAGGATGAAAGGATAATGATGATTGATACAACTGGAATGCCCGAAATGCTTGCGAATTGGTACAAGCAACGACAAATGGAAATTCTGTCAAAAAAATTATGAGAATAATATGCATGATGAACTATTTCATTGTAGTATTTGGTAATATTTTAGCTTTTGGTGAAAATTTCGGATAATTAGCAAAAATTCTCTTGTTAACTATTTGTGGTTGATGAAATATTTTATGTGGCTATTTTGTTAATCTAGTTTTTGACAATGCCTAATTTTTTTTGTTGCCTGATTTCTTTGGTTACCATTCTTTAGTTAATTTCGTAAATGTAGTGGCACATTAGCATTTTCGTAATGACAATGAACCATCACTCAATTATTATGTGATTAAGAAACCAAAAGCTATATCCAGTATTTCCATTTTTTTGGATGATCAAATTGAAACAACAACAATGCGTACGTATATATATTGCTGGTACTGTGTGCATAACTTCCATGAGTTTTTCACCTTGTTTTTATCATTTGTTGAGTTTGTCAATTCTATCACAATTAGCCTCCACTAATAAAACAGCCATATTTCAAATTTTCAATAATGGCAATGGACCCAACCAGCTACACATCACAGATTGGCTCATCTTGGCATGTGAAGCCTGAGGTACTTCATACGATTTTTATTTTTTGATCAGTATTTCATATGATTTTCTTACAAGCGTTGTTGTAAAAATCCCCGCCTAGCCCCGATTAATTCCCATCTAAGCGCTAGGCCCCCCTTGTCCGCCTATGTTTTTTTTCCGATTAGGCCCGCCTAATCCCGCCCAGGTCCTGCCTAACCCCGCCTACATATTTGTTAATCACATAATAAATAATTTGATGGTCCTCTAGCAGGGCTATATGCTGTCAAATAGGAAAAACCAACAAAATACTGAAACATATAGATTTAATTAGTTTATCATAGCTAATTTGTTTATCATAGTCTTCCCCAAACCAAAAAATGGAACATGAAAAATTACTGATTCTGAATTTTGTAGACAACATGATGCAATACCAAAACAACTAAAAAGAATCATTACATAAACATTACGCATTTTGTTGCCAAGGGAAGGTTTAATGCTAAGTAATCAAGTGCAAATGGAGAATTACGATTAATAAATAAGTTAAGAAACTAAAGACAACAACAAAAAGTAATAAGTTGCTGCAGTATTTTCGTTTTCCAGCAAAACCGCTCAAAGGCCATGCTCATTCTAGAGAAGAACATAATGGAGATCTCCAAATATCATTTATTGAGCCCCATGAATCTGCCATATGTGCTCAATAAGGTCCGTTTGGAGTTGAGAATGAATATTTCTATCCCTGATTCGATGATGGCATTGAATAAATTTCATAAGTTCAGTTGTATGCTCATGTGAGACTGATACGGGTGGAATTGCATCATCAAGTGCATCATAATTGAAGTCCAAGTCTCTAGCATCCCTTTCATCTTCAAAAATCATATTATGTAATATAATGCAAGCTTTCATGATATCTTTTAGAGTTTCGCGATGCCAAAAGCGTGCTGGCCCACGAATAATTGCAAATCGTGATTGCAACACTCCAAATGCTCGTTCAACATCTTTCCGTGCTGATTCCTGAGCTGCTGCAAATTTTTTGTGTTTGTTATCTCTTGGAGATGGAATAGTTTTCACAAAAGTTGACCATGGGGGATATATCCCATCAGCGAGGTAATATCCCATTGTATAATCATGGCCATTAACTGAGTAGTTAGTTGGTGGTGCACGACCTTCAGCAAGATCTGTGAATAAAAATGACCTATCCAAAACATTTATGTCATTGTGTGATCCTGGTAACCCAAAAAATGCATGCCATATCCATAAATCATGAGATGCTATAGCTTCCAGAATTATAGTTGGTTCATTCACATGCCCAACATACATGCCTTTCCATGCTACTGGACAATTTTTCCATTTCCAGTGCATAGAGTCGATGCTACCTAACATCCCTGGAAACCCACGATTTTTTCCTTTTTTTAGCAATCTGGCAACATCTTCTTTGTTTGGTGATCTCAGATATTTTTCAGAATAGATAGAAATTACAGCTTTAACAAATCTTTTTAAACTCTCAATCGCAGTGCTTCCACCAATTCGTACATATTCGTCAACATAATCTGCTGAAACTCCATAAGCAAGCATCCTCATAGCAGCTGTAATTTTTTGGAGAGAAGATAAGCCAAGAGTTCCAGCGGAATTTCGTTTTTGAACAAAGTATAAGTCAAAGATTTCTACATCGGCTTGAATACGAATAAAAAGAGATTGACGATTCGAATCTCCTTGAAATAATTTTGAAGAATACACAAAGATGTTCTCCAAAATAATCATTAAAAAGCTTTTTATGACCAAATATTCTATTACGAAATATAGTTTTGTGACCTGGAATTGAGCCCATCACCCGTCTCCTTTTGTTGAGCAACACTCCTTCCATAGAAGCTAATATCATCTCTAAATCATCTTCAGAGTCAGAATCATCAATAAGCATGTTGATTATTTTTCTTGAAGACATATTTGAAAGGACCTAGAGAATTGTTTTGATTTTTGATTGTCAGGAATACATATTGAAATCAAATGGTATTTTTCATTAAACTAATGTAAAATGATATGGAGGTAAACAATCAAGAAATTAGGAGGGAAATACGTGAAATGGAGGGAAAAAATATGTAATTAATTAATATTGGGAAATGATAAAATAAAGAGCCAAATTTAAAGAATCTCTTGGAAGATGACAAAAATATCACTCTTTAAATTTAAAGATGCTCTTTATTTTATAAAAGATGCTCTTTAAATTTAAAGAGGCTCTTGGGAATGCTCTTAGCTTATAAAGCGGATAAATAGATATACTTCACTAACCTGAGGGTATTGTTCATATTGTGGGGGTGGAGCTTTCTTACAATACAGATTCTCAATAGAAGCTTGGTAGAGGTAATTCCTTGGTCTTGTCTTACAATTTTCACTTTCCAGTTAGAAGTACAAGGTTGTTTAATTAATTCAGAAAATAGCAAATTGAAATTATGGATGCAGATTGTTATGGATAAATTTAGTGAACCTTTTTGTTATTCCTTGAGTCAATTAAACAACTAGCTTTCTATAGAAAACTATGAGAAATTAGAGAAATGTAAATTTAAAACTTTCACGGTCTTGAAGGAAAATTCATTTTCAAGTTCTTTACCTATTTAGTTAGTGAAGTGAAAATTTTGAAAGTTTTAACATAGATTCAATGATAGGTTTCGGAACAGGAACTGAGCTTGATATCATATATATATATATATATATATATATATATATATATATATATATATATATGGATTGGTTCAAATGAGACCAATATCTTAGGGTGAGACCGTGAGACCTAATCTGGTACATCCATTACATTTTTTGAATGGTGTAGATTAATTCAATTTTTAATGTATATTTAATGTGTAAAAACTGTCAAAAGGATATATATGTAATTACACATAGGGACGCCTCTTGTGTTAATTATGGATAGATTTGACCTCCTTTATTATCGCCCAAAACGAGATTTGCATGCATCTTGAACACCGAGATTTTTTTGGGAATGATTTAGCGTACTTAAATTTGATACAATCATTATAAAATTATAACAATTAATTTTTTAAAATTGTTCGAGGTTGCACAAAACCAGTTTTAACTTTTAAAGCACAGAACGTATGCTAAATATACATCATAAGTATCTAACTATGCATGTAAATTGCAAGAAAGAAAAACATATAATTATTCCATTTAATGTGTTGCAAAGAACGATTAATATTTTTTCCTATATATGCATCATAATTTTACTAAATATGCATTCGACGTGCAAAGAACGATTAATCTTTTTTTATAACCTATAATTAATCTTCCAACACTTTTTGAAGGATGCATAAAATCAGTTTTTAACGTTAAATCAAGAAATGAGGCGAAATATACATCATAATTTATCTAACTACGCATGTAAATTGTAAGGAAAAAACCTATTAATTTTTGAATTTAAGGTGCAGCAAAAAATAATCAATATTTTTTTAAAACCTATATATGTTTCATTATTAGACTAAATATACATAGGACGTGTTAACATATAATTAAATTCTTAACACTGGGGAAGAATGCATAAAACCAATTTTAAACGTTAAATCAAGATACAACATCTAATTATACATCATATTTTATATATCTATGCATGTAAATTGCAAGAAAAAAATACATAATTATTGCATTTAAGGTGCAACAAAAAAAAAGGTGCAGCAAAAAAACCTTAATACTTTTTTTACAACCTATATATGCATCATACTTATACTAAATATACATTGAATGCCCCCATCCGAAAATGATTGCATCCCTAAATTAAAGAAAAAACATATGGCGTTTTTTTGCTAGAGATTAGATGATTTTGGATATTGTTATAATTGATTGCACCCCTAAATTAAAGAAAATAGATATGGTAACTCCTATTTTCTAGTTGGACGATTTTTTGTGATTTCTCCTAAATACCCCCATCCAAAAATGATGCTAAATAATGCAATAATATCTAATGTTTCAATCTTATCCATCCAATGATTAATTATAACGGTTCAGATTAGGTCTCACGGTCTCACCCATAAATGGTCTCACAAGAACCCACCCCTATATATATATATATATATATATATATATATATATATAGGATTTGGTTCAAATGAGACCACCCTCTCTAGGTGAGACAGTGTGGACTCATCTCACCCATTGATCTTAAAAAATGAAGGGATGTGATTAATTCAGTTTTTTTTTTGTTTTCCATTTTTTCCGTGATTTAAGGGTAATTACGTAATTTTGTAATCCAAAGTAGTGGTCCCAAATGATTTTCCGGTAAGTTTGACTTTTTGAAACCATTTTTATTGGTTTGAAATTGACACTGCTTTTTTTTGTGGCGGATTTTAAGGAACACCGTTTTTTTCAAATATTTTTATTTTACAAGATAGTTAGGGTTCTTTTTCTTGCATAATTAGACATCAAATAATGCATGTTTAGTTATTTTGTTGGCTTTTTTTTGAAAGCAAGACATAATTGAATATAACGTCTTCGCATATGTAGTTATACTACACTTTGCATAAATAGGTTCAATATAATGTATATTTAGTTATGAAAATGGGATGTTGCTTTTGGAAATTATAAAAATAGGATGCTACATAATGTACTGCATATTTAGTTATTCCACAATGCATAGATAGTTTCTAGATTAGTTAGTTGATTTTGTTGCATAGTTTATGACGTATTGCATAGTTAGATATACTGTACTACATATTAGTTTTTTTACGCTGCATAGATAGTTTTCAGATAATGCATATTTAGTTGAGTTTTGTTGCATCTTATAGTAATTTATGCAGTGTTCCCAATGTATTTTTGCACCATATCCAGCACGGAAGTTTATAAGCATACGAACATCATCTTCTTCGTTGCATTTTTTACAGTTTTAAGATTTGAATTTTACAAACCCGGTTCGAGTTCTCCATCAAAGCTTAATCCTTCATTGTTTGCTATTACAGAATATTCTATAATTGTTGAAGCTTCTTCCTATGGATTTGATGTTATATTCTCACACCAATTTTTCTGTGCTTTCGTTTTTTGCAGGTATGGCTATGAAGATGAACCAAATTTTCTCAGATTTGTATAATGGTGATTTCTCGAATGATTGATAGTGTGAGAGAGAAACAGAATATGCGTGCGTGATTAGATACAATTACATGTGTAACTGTTTCTATTTTTGTTATTTTACTATATTACCCTTATGTTGATTAAAATAAATCATTAATGTTATGTTTATGTGTTTATTCTCACCCATTGATTAATAGTGAGGGATGGTTGAGATTAGTCCATTGTGTCTCACCTAGAGACATGGTCTCACTTGATCCTCCCCTATATATATATATATATATATATATATATATATATATATATATATATATATGGTGCTTCAAATAATAATAATAATAATAATAATAATAAATAAATAAATAAAAAGAAAGAAAAAGTAGAAGAAAAGAAATAATAAATTGATTAAGAATCAGTTGGGAATCAAATTAATAGTTCTAGTTCAATATAGGTTTTAAATGCGGTTTAGTCAACTCGGTGAATTAATGCTCGATTGTTCAGATTATTCAATTTAAAGATTGAGGAGTAATAATTAACGAACTTGTAAGTAAGGCACAACCAGTGCAAAGGTAAGTGAAAATCAATCTGCAACTACAATACTTGAACATAGTATTTCCTATTTTATCGATACTAAATATGATTCCTGTATGTTGATGGATACATTATGGAAACCTTGACGTTCATGTGTTGCTTGGTTGATATTGGAGTGTGGTGATTATTATTTCATTGAGCATGTCATTCATTGACATTTGCACGTGCATGCAAACATATGAACATTGTTGAGATGAGGCATGCACGTAAATGATTTTCTATGAAAAGAAAAGATTTTGGTTGGCAAATGCTAGTGCACAGGCGCATGAGGTCATGCTTATATGATATATTGAGCTCGTGCCATGTGAGACATCACCGGGTATGTGAGACATTCGAGGCGAGGCTCGTTGATTATTAATGCCCAGTGCCATGAGATATCACTTCGGGTATGTGAGACATTCGAACGGGGCTGATTGATTAATGATGTCTAGTACCATGTGAGACATTAATTTGGGTATGTGAGACATACGGACTGGACAACTTGATCATTAATTATATGTTGAGATCTTTACGGTGCATTTAGTAGGTGGGCCAAGGGCCCAGCGTAAGGCATTGATATTCAATAAAATGCTTTCGTACATAAGCATGGATTCAGGGCATGTATATTACAGTTTTCCATTGGCATGCATGATTTTTGCTTACTGAGCGTTAGCTCACTTAATTCATGCATTGTAGGTGAGTCTGGTGATGCTGAGTTTCATGGCCTTACTGGGCAGGCTGCTGGAGCTCCTACATGTTACTGAGGACAGTGTACATGGATGACGACCTGTTGGGCTATGTTGATGGGTCATCTTTCCCTGTTTGGTCTTGTATTATATTTTGGTTTAGGGTTATACCCTCTTTTGAAAACATTGATGTAAATATGTACTTGTAAATAGCTTTGTGATGTGGTCTATGTGGTTGGTCACATGGATGTCTGTTTTGTTTAATAATAGGGTTTGTTATCTCTTTTGGTTGGTGGACATGGTTTGTCCTTTCCTTAAAATTAAAATGATTTTACTTGTTTGCTGTTAAACTATCGCAGAGAAAAAACAAATTGTACAGGTATATAGGGTTTGTGTGTCAAGTTCACTTTTTATATTGTTAAGTAACGTAGTGGTAGGCCTGGGGCCGAAGAAGGCGGGAAATGATCGCCGGTGCAAGAAACACGGACAAGGAGCGCTCTGGCGGGCTTCTAGCGCGAGGGGACATGAATGAACCGATCCCACACTCGAAGAAGAGGAGATTCTAAGACTATTCAGTATGGGACTATACAGTTGAGGAAGATTAAAAGATTTGATAGGTACTACTCATATCAACAAGATGCATCTTCTTTTCTAGTGCTCATCACATAAACACTCTGAAGTTAAGTGTGCTTGGCCTGGAGCAATTGTGGGATGGGTGACCCCCTGGGAAGTTGCTCTCAGGGTGCGCGTGAGTTAGGACAAAGCACGCTGGAAAGACTCGTGTTGGTTTGTAGGGACAGTCGTCGATCTGGAAGGCGGGCTATTATAGATGGTATCAGAGCGGGACCTCTCCTAGTAAGGTGTGGTTCGGGGACGAACCAAGCGGAAGTTGGTGGGCATGTGACTCTAAGAGGGTCACCCATAGCCAGAGGATCTGACTATAAGAGGCTGCCACCTATCAGTTTCATAATCATAATGCACATTAGCAAAATGCTTGGGGGTTTTAGGCTCATACAGCTGTCTCTTTCGTCTGTATGCATGTGTGTGTGTGTTTGAGCATTTGTTTTCTTGGTATAATAGTGATATTTTTGTGCATATTAGGTTTTGTGCATGGGTGCATATGTGTCCTGATTATAGCTCTTTTGCCTTGGGAATGACCTATGTTGAGGTTGAGGTCTTTGCCACTTTGGCTTGTATCCCATAGGTTTTGGCTGATATCTCACTTGGTTATTCCAATCAGCTTGGCTTGGGTAATTTCTACCATTCCCATCATGCGACTTTCTTTGCTGAAATCTATGGGGCTTTTGGTAGCTCTGTTTAGATTTCACAGAGTATTTTCTGTTTGGAGTCTGCTGATGGACTTTTTTGAATTTGGTTTCAGTTGTCCTATCAGCATACTCAAATGGCTTCTTTCCTTTTTGTTATATCCAATGGTTGTGATTGTGTTTTTGAGTGGGTGTTGGTGCAACATATGGTGCTTTGGATTTTTGGATTCCCCCATTTCTTAAGAATCTTTTTTCCATAACCACTCCTGGGATTTGGGCATGCACAAAGGAATTAAATCCAATATATGTCTTGTCACCACTTTCGTTTTGAGTCATTATAAGTTCATCCAATGATTTGGATGCCTTATTGAATGAAGCAATCACATTTTTAAGATCTTTTTCCCTCTTTTCTATAGCAGCTAAGTTTGCTTGGATCTTAGCAATTTCAGTCTTTAGCTTAGTGTTCTCATTTGTTATGTGACTCAGAGTACTCAGCTCTTTAGTCAGCTGTGAGTTTTGGTATTTAAGCTGGCTATTTTCCTCATTTAATAGTGTGTGTGAGAGGTTTTTATGTGCTCAAAATCTTTCATCATTTTGCCAATTGAATCATAAAGATTTGTGGGTGATGAAGTGTTTGTGTCACAATCACTATCACTAGAATCAGAATGAGATGAGTTGGAGTGTACCTCATCTTCTTGATCTTTTGAGTCTTGTTCTTTGGCCATGAGGCATATCAAAGACTCTTCCTCTGTATCACTTGAGTAGTCCGCTTCACTACTATCTAAGTCGCTGGTTCCTTGCACTTAGGCCCATTCGTGATCTCAACAAACCAACATGGCTTTCTTCTTTTCTTGTCTTCTCTCCCTGAAGACTTTTCTTTCTTCATCATTTTTGTACTTGTTGATTGGTGGATGGGGACAGTCAACATCGAAGTGTCCTGGTTGCCTGCAATTCCAACACAGGTTCTCAGCTCTCTGCAAGTCAGCTCTATCAGTCCTCTGATTATCAGCTCTCTGATACTCAGTTCTTTGATGTCTAGCTCTCTTGGGTGGCCTGTCCTCCCTTTCTTTGGAGGGTGCTGAGTGTCTTCTTGATGATTCACCCTTGTTCCTTTATAGTTCTTATTGAAGAACTTATTGAACCTTTTTACTATCAGGGAAATCTCCTCTTGGTCTATTGTCTCCTTAGATTCAACTTTCTTTCCTTCACCAGCCATGAGTGCAGTTGTCTTGGGTACAACTATCTCCTCTTGTTCCATTTTTCTCAGCTCAAATTCATATGCTTTAAGATCAGAGAACAACTCATGGTTTGATGTCCTAGTGAGATCCATAGAATGTCTCAGGGCCATGACCTTCATTTCCCACTCAGCTGGGAGAGACCTTAGGATCTTCATACACATGATCCTTTTGTGTGTACTCTTTTCCCAGAGCTGAAAGTTCATTGGTGATTTCTATGAATCTGGCATCAAACTGATCCAGACTTTCACCTGCAATTATTTTAAAATTTTCAAATTTTTGAACTGCAACAGTTAATTTGTTTACTTTGATTTGATCAGATCCTTCACAAATGAAAGTGAGTTTGTCCCAAATTTTTTTGGCTAATTTGTAAGATTTGACTTTGTTAAACATAGCCTTATCGAGATTTTTATAAAGAATATCCTTGGCAACATTGTCAAGATTGTATCTCTTTTCGATCTTCATTGGTCCATTCACAACGAAGGTTTTCAACCATGGCAGGTCTGTGCTCTGTCGGCGCACCATCCTCTCCTTCAGCAGGAGGTTCCCTTCTCACAGCAGTGTTGGCCTTTAGGATTTGTTGTGGCCATCCTCAATCATTAGCCACATTTCATCATGCAGGGCTGATAGATGAGCCTGCATACGAATTTTCCAATCATCAAACTCTTCCACAGTAAACATTGGAATTCTAGTTAGATTTTCTCCCATGATAATAACTTTGCTTTTGAAATAAAAGCTTTAAAAACTCAAGTGTTGATTCTTTTGAAAAAAAATGAGATCTAGTTTAGTAACCAGTGCGGAAGGCTCAATGAACTAACCGCTCTGATACCACTTGTAGGTCCCAAGGGGTGACATGTAAGGTTTAGAAAGGAGGTTGAATAAACCTTACCAACTTTTCGATTTAGTCCTTCGAAAATGTTTTCAGAGTTTTACACAAATCAGCTAAGTCCTTGAGGGACAGCTAGGTTGGCTTACACAGTAAAGTTACCCACTCAACAGACTCAACTGAGCTGTTGATAGTATAACTTAGCTGCTTTCATCTAACACTTAGAATACAGTTGATTTGGTTTTGTTCAGTAGATGACTTTTCACTAGAGCTGTCAAAAAACCGGGCCGAACCGGCCCGAGCCCATTGGGCTTTTCAAAAAATCGGGTCGGGCCGGGCCAAACAGTACCCCAGGCCGCAAAAGTAGGGAACCCACCCCGGCATATAAACAAAAATTGCACTGAAAAAGTTGGGCTTACCGGGCTAACCCACCCGGCCAGCCCGGGCCAGGCTTTTGAGGCCCGACTTTTTTCGGGCCTTGAAAAATAGAGCCCAGCCTATTAGAAAATCGGGTTGGTTCGGTTTGGCCGTCGGCCGGGCAGTTGTGACAGCTCTACTTTTCACCCTTGTGATTTTTAGATTTTTTTACAACACTTGTTTTCGCAAAGCTTATTATCAGCAGAGTTTAGCAGTTTTAACTTAGCAGCAGATATAGAATGATTGCAAGAATTAGATGTGTTGTAAAGTAAATAAGACACAAACAATTTATAGTGGTTCGAAGATGGGGTAATTCCTCTAATCTACTCTTCTCCAACTCCTGGAGGAATCCACTAAGTAACAAGATCTTGGTTACAAAGTGGTCAACATCCCGAGTCAACTTCGATCACACGACCCGGTTCTCACGGGACTCGACTTCTTCACAAAAACAGGTTGTCTTGCTACTTGACTCCTTCAAACTCTTGGATTTGTTCACATAACCCTCCAACGAGTCTAAAGCCTTTGGTTAGAGTAGACCCTTTGTTCTTTAAACAATTTTCCTCTTCAACGATGAAGTAATCTTTCCTTCATCAATGTGTTGGATTAAATTCCTCCGAAATTAGGCTTGAGGATATCTTTGAAAAGCTTGAGAGAATTTGCAGGTTATTGCTTGCTTGAATGCTTGATAGTTTTTATGAAATTCGTAACTTTCTCTCACTTGCTTCCTCAGCCTTTTATAGTGTAGATTTCAAATTATGTCTGTTGAAGAGATAGACACACATTTCAAATCTTCACTCGTAGGTTGTTGGCTTGTCTTCTCTTGCAGCATTGATAAGAATCGTACCATGAATTAAATGTTCTGCAGCCTTTCCTTAATCTCTGCAAGTTTTCGGGTATATCACATTAGTTCCTTGCTTTTTTGCACTCTTTCAAAGAAATGACTTTATTCTTCATGACGACACATGCCTATTTCCAACAAAACCTTGACTTGTGTTGACATCGAATCTTTTTCAGCTTTCTTCAAGTCTTGTCTGTTGCATACCCCTTAGACATTCAATTCCAATCATTTTGGAATAACTTAGATGTCAGTCAGCTGACTGAGACAACTTTTTTGTCACTTGACTGAGTCTTCACTTGGCTTCGCACAGCTGACACACAGTTGGGTCTCCTCTTTGATCTTCAGTCGACTCTTGTAATCTTCAACTTAGCTGACTCCAACTCAGCTTATTCAGCCCTATCTATTACAAGTTGAATTACAAAGAAATGGGGTGCCAACTTTCTAATCTAAGTTTTACATGGTATCATCAAAATCTAAACATAAACTTTCCCAACAGCTTGTAAGCAGCATTGACCTCTTTTCATTTTTATATATATTTTCTGATTCGATAAAAAAAATGTGTTTATGAATGATATGAACAAAGGGTGTGAAAAGGTTACTAATGATGTGCCTGTGTGATGTTAAATAACTTGTTATTGGATTATACTTACTAAGCTTGCAACTCACCAAATACAATGTTGTCAATTTTTAGTTGCTGTAGATAAAAGTTGACCTGTGGCATGTGACAGAAATTTAAAGCATGAATCAAAGGTCGACTCACTTTGGATTCCCCGTCCTTCTCCCTTAGCTCATCCTTTGTATTTCATATAGGGATTTTGATCTGTTTATAAAAGGGCATGATGGTTAATTCATATAGTATGGATAAATGCACATGTGTGAATAAGTGTTGTTAAATCTTGTTAAGTAAATGCTTTCGCTCGTGCAAAAAGGGTTACAGTTCATGTTTAACATGTTAATCTCATGTGCAATGCAAATGTGTTGCCTATGTGCTATAGTTTTATGCTATATAAATACGTGTTAAAAGGGTAAGAGTGTTACATTTTAGTTTGGTATCAGAGCCCGGGAAGGGGTTCTACAGACCATGGCATTACATGTGCATTATCATTCATGTAGATAATTATGAGCAAAGTGTTCATAGAGGGGAAGGAGCAGCCAAGCCAGAGTCACGCTCATTTCATTCACCGCACATAATGTACATGGGTTACTTGCTCATTTTTGTAACCACAATACCCTCTGAAACCCCACGAACCACATGAGCAAAATTATGATAAACTTAGAAAAATAAAAGTTGTTGATATTAGGGTTACTTGCCGATCCAATAGAGGCGGAAATATGGCTAAAATGAACATAGAGGATTTTGAATTTGATGAAAATGTACCTCGTAGAAAAGTTTGATTATGTAGCATCATTTCTTGAGGAGACACTTATGATTGGTGGGAGATAATATAACTTATAGTAGTGTCTAGCCACTTGCATTAACATGAAATGATTTTCTATGTGAATTTGATCACACATACCGCCGAGGGTTCATAGGGATCAAATTTAGAAAGAGTTTCTTGATATTAAATAGGGAAGTCGATCAATTGTTGAGTATGGAGTATTGTTTAATCAACTTTCTCATTATTCTCCACATATGATAGCTACAGAAAAGAAAAAAATGCATTAGATTTGTGGCTGGACTGCGGTTTGCTATACAAAATTGTATTACACCTACAAATTTAGAGTCTTATAGTAAGTTGAGTGTTG
The DNA here is from genome assembly GCA_016081115.2 of Rehmannia glutinosa. Lineage (NCBI taxonomy): Eukaryota > Viridiplantae > Streptophyta > Magnoliopsida > Lamiales > Orobanchaceae > Rehmannia > Rehmannia glutinosa. Next base: position 39,982,723 of record CM071932.1, on the reverse strand, counting down.
GTGATACGGGCTGAGAAAATAGAAATTGAATCAAAGCTAAACATCAAATATAGTAAGAAGAGACATGGTGACGAAGCTGAAGAATTCAGAAATAAAAAGAAACTTATTGCACCTAGACAAAGAAGTTATCAGAGTAGTTCAAAATGTGGCAGGTTTAGGGGTGCAACATCAACTAGTACGAATGTTGTTCCACACCATCAGTTACAACTAGCGTACATTGTGGGAAAATCATTATGGAGAGTGTAGATTGCTTAGGGAAAAATATTTTAGATGTGGCGAACCTGGTCATATAGCAAGGAACTACACAAAACCACACGACAAACCCACTATTGAGCAAACTGGATTTAAGGGTTTCAATCCTAATGGAGGTAGAGGTCAAGGAAGATTCGGAGAGGCACTAGTGTAGAGGAAAGTCAAGCTAGAACACAACAAGCTCAAGCTCAAGTTTTCACTATTACACAGGAAGAAGCTAAAGCTACACTAATCGTAGTTTCTGGTAATCCCTTTATTTCTGGAATAAATGCTTATATTTTATTTGATCCGAGAACAAAACATTCATTTCTGTCAAAATCATTTCATCATGTTTGGGAAATAAACCAGACACATTAGGCTATGATTTACTTGTTCGAACCTCAATAGAGAATTAGTTATTATAAATATTATATATGATGATTGTAAAATTCTGATTTGGGATCTAGAATTAATGATATGTTGCTTGTTAAGCCGAAAAAGAATTTTGATATGATTCTGGGTATGAATTGGTTAACTAAACACCATGCGAAGTTGGATTATTTACTAAAGAGATAGTGTTGGAGCCTTCTGACCAGACGCATGTAATATTAAAGAGGAAAGAGAAATTTTGCCTACATCTATGATATTTTGCCTACATCTATAACCAGTCTACTGCATTCAAAATGATTAAGATAGGTTGTGGATGATACTTAGCCCGTGTAATAGACACCCGATTATGTGGTTTGAATTATCTCTTAAGTTTCTTCATGTACATTGGCTGATTAGTGCCTTGATTGGTTTTTAAACAGAATGGACAAAGATGCTGGAAGATCTTGTGGGTTTGTTTATGATGATATATATAGATAATATCTAGGTGTATTCTGAATAACATGGGAATTTTAGTTGATATTTAAAAAGATTCCTGGAACTATCAGGATTGGAAAAAATGATTATTGGTTGGATCAACTTGTGATATTTTGGTTATATAGTACAATATGAATTTGAAATAAGTAAATCGATAAAAGGTATATGTGTAAATATATTAGATTTTGAGATTATATTGCCAAAAAATATGACCAAAAAGGTGATTGAAAGAGGAAACTTTAATGGGTAAATTATGATATTGGGTATTCTAAACTTTCTTTTGGGTTGTTGTCCATGGTCATTTTACACAAAGTATATGGTAATGGTATATTTAATTAAATGAAGATACTTGTAATTAATTATGGATAGTTTAATATGAGCTTTGCGCGAATCTAACTTACATATTAATTATTAGTTTACTATAGTGGTGTTATCATTGGGTTTTGATCCATGTCTATGTAAGATGATAGAGTTACTCAAATTATTCACAGGAACTAGATCATTTTACAAAGTATTTTGAATTGATAACTAAAAAGGTTGAATAAGAATAAAAATTAATATTTATTATTGATATTTTGGTTTAACAGATCTTATTCAATTAAATTTTTAGGACAAGGATAACAATGGGTTCAGTTGAGACGGAAGTCACATGGGAAAATTTACATATGTATTTGATAACTGACTAGAAGACCACATATGAATCTTTATAACAAGATAATGTATGATTGTGTTTTGGATAATGATCATACTGCTTCATATTTGGGTTTATCTAATGGTACAAAAGTGTTGCGATCTAAAGAAAGTTATATGTATCTGGTACTAGGAGATTGCATCCAGGCAACTTAAGGTTATAATGCACTAATGAGATTGTGTTAGAGTTGAGAGATTATAATATAGTTGTTGCTCATTTTGCAGATTCACTTATTGATCGATTACCAGACACATATATATAGATCTATATAATCTAATGGGCTCATTTTGGAATATCATTTATAGATTTTAATAGAGACCCAATGATCTTATCAAATTGTCTAGAAGATCTTTTATTATTTTGAGGATAATAAGACGGATAATTACATTTGGTGGGTTTTTGTAGAAACGAAAGTGACGAGTCTACTATTGGGATAGTTCTATATAAGGTTTTATAAAATTCGAAAGACACGTTATGAATTAATTACATGATGTTGGTTATTTCATCAATATAGAGGTTACTTATTTTAATATATAGGAAAATAAAAGTAGCTGAAATTTTGAGGGAATAAGCAAACCTCAAGCCCTCATATATTGGTTGTTTTTTTTAAGTAAATCGTGAAAAATATATATATATATATATAAATGAAAAAGATTCTTGGTCACAAGCCGACCAGGTAGCTAAACGTTTGGGGCCTCGTTAAAACTTATCAAGGTAAAACTCACCCTTGTGGTGAAAACCCTTGATAGAAAAAAGAGTACCCCCGTAAAGTCATAACAAATCAGACCAACACACAACTAACGGAAGAACTATCTAACAAATCTATAATTGGGATGTCCAACATAGTCCTCCGTAAGAAGAGATTGTAATGGGCGCAGCAGGGATGCTCCATATTGCTGAGAAAATCTGCCACTCTGTTGCCTTCGCGATATATGTGCGAAACTACCAACTCCATCTGAGAAGTCAAATGGAGTGTATGACGCCATTGACTTAAATGACGCCAAGGAATGGAATTGGGCCATTTGTGAAATAACTCCACCACATAAGTCGAATCCGATTCCAACCACAGATGTTGATCCTTTGCTGAATGCATAATGAATTGCCCTCATGGACGCCACTAATTATGCCTCAAACGCATGACCAATACCACAATTCTTCACAACACATCCACGAAAGAAACCTCTACAGTTGCGAAACACACCAGCCGCCATATTGCATCCCGACACACCTTGAGCACTACCATCCATATTCACCTTGGTCCAGCTGGGAAGAGGTGGATGCCAATCAACCGCATAATACTCAGAGCGTTTCTTGGATGGCCGGGGACACGAAGATGCCTAAGCCAAAATAGATCCACTTGATCATTATTCATGCAACCCTTATCCAAATTCGAGGATTCAACAATAAGCACCCAAAGTTGTGTTATTGCTGCTTCCATCGTCCATGTCTTGTCGTTGAATATAGCTTTATTCTGAATATTCCAAATGAGCCAAATACAAGAGATCACTGAAGCCCACCATAAAAACATGATCTGAACACTGAATCAAAAATTCATTAGATAAACCAGAAATTCAATGAAGCTGTGAGCATGATGATAAGTAACATCAAAAGAATGGAACCCACTGCCACACAACACCTGCAAAAGTACAAGAAACAAATACGTGATCAATGGATTACGAATGAGCATCACAAAAATAACGAAGGAAGGACAAATAAATCCACGATGCCACGCAAAGTTCAATATGGCCAAAGATGTAAAATAGCTCTCCAAACAACAATGGAGTGCCTCTCAATATCGAAGGGGACCAATCCAAGTCCCCATTTAACCAATGGTCGGGGCGTCCGTAAATGAGCATATGCGCCTTAGAAGAAATATCTCCATCTAAGGAATGAACCCAAACTTGCTTATCCACGAGTAAGGGGTAGCGAACGCGCACAATGTCCCGAACAATATCTAGGTATGCTTCGATAAATGAGACCGTGAAGTGCCAAGAGTTATCATAGAAATAGTCCGAGATATTGTCCCGAAAATGATGTCCAAGACTCATCATTCTCAACATCCCCAATTCCAACTGCAAGTGAGAAAATCTCTTCATTACCATCTTTTGTTATGGCAACAAATAATATTCCTCGGTACTTGCCTTTAAGGTGTGTTCCATCAATCACAAAAACAGGCTTGCCATGGTTTTGGAATCCAGTGATTGATGCATGCAAAGCAAAAAACACGTACATGAATCTATTAACATGATCTGACTTCCATCTAGTTACCGATCCAGGATTCGTTAAAGTCAACATGTGTAAGTATGTCGGAAGTATATTGAATGATTTGTTGATATCTCCATATATCAACCCAAAAGCATGATATTTTGCACTCAACGCAATATTATAACTCATTTTAAGCCCATGTCGCGATTCCAACTCTGCCATCATATCTCTTGGCACGAGACTAGAATCTTCCACTGGTAATATGGATGCAAAATATGCACCTACTACTTTAGAATGCACCAGCCTAGATGCATTGTCATTCAAATTTAACCCACATCCATGCTGCTTGTCAAACATTCCTACTCTCCAAATACCATCATTTCCATATCCACATTTGAAAAGGGCATCATTCATACCTGGATATCGCATAATAACAAGTCTTATCCGAGCGTTCAACTCGATACTTGACTTGATTTTCAAGGTGATACATGCCTAGTGCCATCTCCAATTCGGTTTTGCTATTGTATGTTGCTCTTTGGCACAATGTACCACCAGATGCTTTTCCAATCTAGCAGGTTCTTCATGAGGAAGTGAATCGTGTAAGAGTGCACCAGGAATTACCTCACTTCGTCCTGTGGGGGTTATTGTTTCATCCCTATTGTAATTCAATTCATTGTCTCTATGGATATCTGGAGGTATGTTAGCACCTCTTTCTTCTGATGCATTCTGGTTTTGATTTTTTAAAAATACTTTTGTCCGTCTACGTCTCCACTCACCAAATTCTTCCAATTCAGCACATTGTCGGTCATTTTCAAATTGATTATTAGCTTCAGCAGCAGTACCAACATCACCAGCAGTATAATCCTTACCAAAATCATCTGCAGTATTATCATCACCATCATCTCCACAACAATCATCACCTTCGTTGTCTTTATCATTTTCATTGTTCTCACCATTTGTTTCTGGAAATCTAGATTTGTCTTCACCCGAATCACAACCTAAATCAGGATAATAGTCATCTTCAGTGTTTGGCCTTATACTAGGTCCCGGACAGTCGATATTTGAAACATTAATTGTAGGTGAGCATGGCCCCGGATGAATAATATCTGGAACATTGTTCATATGCATAAAAGGTGCTCCACTAGGCCGTACTACATTACTATATAGATTGATATGATGTATGCTGTAATGTTGGAAACCAAGATGGTGCATGTAGTTGTAATTAGGTCCAATGACTGTTGAAAAATCATTCTGAGTAGTCATTAGCTGCATAAAACTTCCACAAGCATCATGTTGACTTTCAACGTTCTCAACTCGATTATGCCCAGACTGACTTCCCAACGCATGATGCGAACTTGTCTCAACCATTTTTCTTTTTAGTGTTACAAAAACAATTGGTAACACGGTGTTTTCAAATGCACGTTCATGTCACGGTCATTTTTCAACTTTATCCCAATTTTGTTTCCAGAAATATCTACAACAGCATATGTATTACACAATCGTATATGCCCCTATCGACTTCAACAACACCATAAACCTCTTTCAACAATTCAAAAAAAATTCATTTTGCCCGGTTCAACACATACAACTTCTTCTTCACCATTTTTATATTATAACCCTTCCCAATGACTCCAAAATCCAACAACAATATAACGAAAGTTCGTCTGTAGAAAGGATATATTGGTCAACAATAACAATTTATACAAAAATAAGGTGACTTGATATGCTACAATAAATAAAGGCACGATACACAATGTTTTATATCATGGCACGATATGCCATGATATAAAGTGCCACGATATACACATTTTATGATGTGGCACGATATGCCACGATATAAAAATGACACGATATAATATGGCACGATACAATAGTATATTGTGCCATGAATAACACTAGTATGAAATCGTGCCACATTATATACCAACGTAGATAATACACTAGCGTATATCATGGCACGATACATTCTAGTGTATCATGTCATTATATCCTGCCATACGCTAGTGTATTATACACTGGTGTATAACGTGGCATGATATAGTGACATGATATATCGTGTCATTATATCATGCCACGTTATAGACTATATCGTGCCACTATAACAATAAATTTATATCATGTGAACATGAATCGTGCAGCGTTTCTTATTTTCAGATTCAAAAATTTCATCTTTTGCAAATATATTTTGTGTACCCTAAACTATATTTAAACAAGGTTAAGTAATTAAGAGGAAAAACAACATTATCTTGTTTTTTCCTTTGTTTGGTGCGATTTTGTGTAGATGAGAGAACTCACAATGAACTTCTTGATATTTTGTGTAGAAGAGAGAGTAGAGAGAGAGAGAGAGAAAAAAAAATAGGAAGAATGTATTTAACATAAGAGAGAAATAAGACCAACTATCTACTTTACCTCGTTTAAGGCTTTGCATTCAAGTATTGAAGTAAAAGAACCACAAAAGTGGGTAGAAAACATAGGCTGCGTTTGGATAGGAAAGAGATTCCAATTTCGTTACGTTGGAGAATTTTTTTTGACCAAACATGCGATTGTTTATGAAAATTTTCAGAAAATATATTATTCAAATCACTTTCACTTTTTCTCATTTTTTCTTTTACCAATCATATCTACACATTTTTCACAAAAAACTAATCATTGTTACACATTCTCCCACAAATTTCACTATTTACTCACTCACACATTTATAACTACCAATCATATTCAATTATTATTTTACTATTTTTAAATCAAATGAACTTTCATCATTACTTTTTCATCTCACATCCGATCACACTCCCAAAATTTATTTTTTCCTTCCAAATTTTTTTTACCAGTATTCTCTAGCAAAACGAAAATTTTGAAAATGAAAGCATATCCAATTGCCTTCATAGTTTTTTATCTCACATGTTAGAAAAGTCTTTGTCCTATCCCAATTGGGTAAATTGAGCAATTTGCTCCATTATAATTTATAAGAGGTGCTAAGCATTATTTACCAAAAGGTGAGCGGGCAGATAGCAAAATGAAAAGTAATTCTACCTTTGCTTTCTTTTCTTTATCTGTTTCTTGATTTAATTCTATAATTTTAGACTGTTTTCTGACAATCGAAGCTGGACCCTCTTCGTCGTCATTTTCTCCCGTCGGAAGCCCCCAAATTTTCCAGATATTGACAAGGTAACTGACATCATTCTATTTTGTAGTTCTTATTTATTTTCCTACAAATTGTGATTCGACGATCTTTGAAAATTTAGGAACTCTGTTTGGAAAAATATGTATATGTTTTCTGTTATTGTTTGAATTGGTTGAGTCTGTCAAGGATGATCATGGGCTCTTGTCAAATGTGTTTAAATGTTAAATTTTTTGATAGATAGTGTAACTTTATGTTATAGGGTTCTTGGCTAAATGTGGAAATTTTCTTGGTGGGTTTGTGGTGTTTGTCACTTTAGGAATTGAGAGAAAGTAAGATTAAGATGAGATTATGATTTTTCGTCTGATTTTATGTCCTTTGATTTGGAAAACTAGTACTGTGATTTGGGTTTTAGATAATCCTGGAAGAATTTGTTCTCTCTCTCTCTCTCTCTCTCTCTCTCTCTCTCTCTCTGTGCGTGTGTGTGTGTGTGTGTGTGTGTGTGTGTGTCTGTCTGTCTCTCCTTTTGTCTGTAGGTACATTTTCATGTGTTTTTGTGATCTTGTGATGTCATTTAAAATTTTTGTCCCAGCTAAAATGAAAAGCAGAACTCGATAACTTCCTTGAGTGCCGGTGTGAAGCTCCTTTTGCATCAATATATGGACAAATATCTTCCTGCATCACTTGACATGGCATCCAGGGGTAACCTAAGCATGACCAATTGTTTTTTTCTTTGCCTTCACAAAAAGAAATAGCACTACGCAAGTCCTGACTCGTGGCTTATAAAAAGTGGAGCAACTTACCATTTTGTTTTCAAGGAGAAAAAAGAGAGTATTTTCTCCATTTAAAATTCACAGCGTGTATCTGGGACCAAGCATCATAAATTATCTAAATTCTCACTAATCCATGCATAATGTTTTGAAGTTAGGCATCATAATGTATTTTGCACTATAGCAAAGTAATGAAAAACAACATTTAAATTTGATTTGGTTCTTTGAGATTCTCCATCTTGCTCACTGGGATCGGGGCTGTGACACAGTCTTTAGGTCATCCATTGTATTTTGACAATATGGTGTGCAGCTGTACTGCTGGGCAGGACAATCATGAAATTAGTCTTGTATTGTTTGTTTCATATGTCCTTGATTTCATTGTGACCTTCATATGAGAGTAGATTCTAGTTTTTGTGCACTGGGGTCCATTCTGAGAAAATGGTGGGCAGCTGTACTCTTAGGTAGGACCAAATTACCAATATGCTTCTATATGTTCTTCAACATTCATTGTGACCTTGAAGTGGAGTAGATTGATCGATTCTATTTTTGCCTTCAGGCAAGCTCTTTTCATGTCTGTTCTCTCACTGGGAAAACTTTACTCAATTATCTATGTTGATATGCTGCGTGATTTTGTTCTTGCAATTACTTTAGAAGCTATGAAGTTGCCAACTCACAACTTATGATTTCTTTTTGTGAAACCCTATTCATCTTGTAACATTAAAGCAGCAAAAGAATTATAGTCTCAAATTATGGAATGTTCTTGTGAAATACTGGTCCACCTTTAATCAATCTCTGTGGTTCCTAAATTTATACACATTATCTGGAAGGTAATGGCAGCAGAGGAAGATGTTAATGTGCCAGCTTCGAGATCACAGTTAAACCAAACACAGAGTAACTGGAAGCAGGAGATGGAAAGAAACCAGTCCCAAGTGGTTGCCTTGCAAGAGAAGCTTACGGAGGTAAAGGCTCGTATTCAAGGGTCAGAGGCAGATGCAAAGAAGGAACTGAATGTTCTCTGGCGTAGAGTCAAAACTTCTGCGACATTGTTGACATACTTGAAATCCAAAGCTAAAATTTTGGCAGTTCCTCATTTGGCTCATACGTCTTGTGGCATCAAAAAATTAGATGGTGTGGGCCTTGTTGATAAAAATGGTGTACCATTGTCTGGATGGTCAAGGAATGTAGACATTTCTTCCTTTGACAGTGCAGACGAGGAAACATGGACAGCACTTCGTAGTCAGGAAGGTTCTCTTGATGAACACGATGGAGTTTACATTAGTGAATTACTCAAAAGTGTTCAAATGGTTACAGATGTAATGGAAACTCTTGTCAAGAGAGTTATCATGGCAGAATCTGAAACTGCTGTTGAGAAGGAAAAGGTAACAGTAGGGCAGGAAGAAATCAAGAAGAAGGCAGTTCAAATTGAGAACATGTCTGTGAAATTAGAGGAGATGGAACAGTTTGCGATGGGCACAAACAGTATTTTGAATGAGATGAGACAGAGGGTCGAAGATTTGGTTGAAGAAACATCAAGACAAAGGCAAAGGGCTGCCGAAAATGAGCAGGAGCTTTGTCGTGTTAAGCAAGATTTTGAATCCCTTAAATCTTATGTCAGTACTCTGATTAGTGTAAGGGAAACACTACTTTCATCAGAGAAGCAATTTCAGACAATTGAAAAGCACTTTGAACGGTCAGTTTGTTCATATTTCTATCATTTCTTTTGGATTTTGAAATATTTAATTTTTCGTTTTTATTTATGCTTGCCGTTTATTATTGTCTCATGGTGATTACATAGTTACTATTCTATCTTTCTTTTCATTTTCCTTTTTGACACTGCCTTCAAGTTTAATTTCTATTCATTTCAAATTGTGCCGTTTTTATTGTACTATTTTAATTTGCTCTGTGGTTTGAGTCCCCCTTTACCTTAGGAGAAGGATTAAACATATATTACCAAAAATAGAACACTGCTAAAGTGCTTTGAAATAAAGCCAAGTCTACTTCTGAGAAATCCTTCCAATTAAGTTTCGAATTCACAAGAAAACATGTTGGTTCACTTAATTGCAATTATAAGAATCAGATTAAGAATGATTGTGCTTAATACCATCTTACATTGTACATGATTGTGGAGTTTCTGATAGTGGGACTTTTGGGAAGGAAAATTACAATTTCGTATTAAATACTCCTGATAATTCTAGCTACTTGATTTTGGACCACATTGCCTTTTGTAGACCAGTTTTAATTGTGTTGATAGTTGACTAGATATCTCTCCATTTTAGAATTCAATACTTTCCTTCATTTGAGTTGTAAGAAGTGGGTCTTTCCTTCATTCTTTACTCTTGGTACTTTAGACTTTACCATTTCAACAATGGACATTTGCTTCAAACAACTTGCTTCCTATAATATGTGTATACAGTTTTGAAACCATCACAGTTCACATTCGGAGAAGGCAATTAATGTTGATTCGTACGGATATGTGAAAACTTATGCGCTGCATGCACATGTTGAATTACTACCTGTGGGGCTATAAGACGAAGGCTGTGAAGTATTGCAATTGAAATATCATCACTCCAAACCATCTGAATGGTTTAGGACCTAGGACTAATTTGAGATGCTCAACTTTCAAAGGAGAATGAGAAACCAACTGGAACAATTAGCTTCTTTACTTGACCTCTGCAACAAAGCTTTCTTTGAATAATTATAATATGTTGTTGACCTACTATTTGATGTCCTTATAGATTAAAAATGAGATGCTTCTGCTACTTCTTTGATGATTCATGGTGCAGAAGGTTCTTAACCTGTTGGGAGGATTGATTTCCTGCATTGACACTAAACTGATGCTACACCCTATTTGCATATGAAATTTATCATTAGGGTTTTACTGCAGTTGAAGTCATAAAAAAATTAAGCAAATATCTAGGTTATGGGTCAAAATGAGAGGATTAAGGGGGCAAACTCAGATGTTTTTTTGGCTTTAAATTATACCCTGGAATGTTGAATTTGAAAGATGTTATGATCTCAGGAAGTAATAAACAATATAACATACAGGATTCACAAGGAGAAAGAATCATAAATCTTGCATTTTAGAAAGAACACTTTACAGTAGCGTTAGCAACCGATGAAGGCTATATAACAATTTTATTTTAATGAGGACTCTATATCAAACATAAATGAATTAGAATTTTGGTGTCATTAGAGTATTAGATTGAGACTGAAAAATCTAAACCACTTGAATCTTAAAAGTTCATAAGACTGAAGAATCACCACGCTTGAAATTGAGAAATTATAAATATCTTTGACATAAAAATGCGTAGTATTTTTAAATTTTTGTGGGAGCATCTAGCTTCCTCCAGGAAGTGATAATTTGGTTTAGAAAGGTTAACCCAAAGAAAGAGGTCAACTTTGTGTTACATGAACTCAGGTGATTAGAGTGGATTTGAGTCTGTATTGTACCCGTGGATAGAGCATTTCAGAATCAGAGCATGTAGCCTGGATGTATGGTATAAGGCTTAGTGTATTTTCATTTGACTTGATTCCCACAGTGAGTATATGCTGCTGAGTATTAAAGTCATTGGAAATTTTGCTGAGTTGCTTGAAGTGCTGCAAAATTTACATTTTGTTGGGTTTGTATCAGTGTTTTTAAAACCGGACCGGACCCGCTGGTTCGACCGGGAACCGGTGCCTGGTCCAGTCCAATTACCCCCTAAGAACCGGATTCACGGCTAAACCGGAGACAACCGGAAGAACCGGCTGCAAACCGGGGAAACCCGGAAAACCGCGGTTCTTTTGAACCGTCCGGTTATAAAGCCAAAGAAAAAATCAATGGGGATGGAGGGAGAAGAGAAACTTCAGCCCGGACAAAAGCGGCCACCGCCCATGCCGGTGTCTCTACCGTTGGGCTTATCTCTGGTGGCTTTTCATTTGTTTTCTGACGGTGAACATGTGGCGCGCACATCTCTGAATCTTGTAGTCAAGAATTTTTCCATCTTCTCCTCTTGATTTTCTTCTTGGTTAATGGTCACCATCCTCACCACGAGCTTGTAGCTCATGTGGTATCACTCACCTTTTATAAGGGTGTTAACCAGGGTTCGAACCCTGTATCTTTCAGTTTCTTTGAAATTTATCTTCTCCCCTTCAACGAGTTCTCCCAACTTATTAAAAAACAATGGTCACCTGTCACGCCCCATCATATGAAATATAATAAAGTAAACTATAATAATATGCAATTGTCGTTACAAACCATAATAACCATACAAGCCAAATTCTTCTCGAATTTTAAGTTGGAAGTTACAACACTTATTACAGCAAAATAAATTACAACGGAAGTCTGTAGTACAATAACTTAATGACAATCCTATATATTACAAGTCGTCCTCGCAGGGACATTACAAAAATATATACAAGCCACAACATGGCTATTATTATTTCGAGTTTTTTTTTTAGATAAATGAGAAATATATAATAAAAAAGAAAAAGTTAAAGGTGTTGTTTACAATGCCAAACAGCTAGCAATAAGGGAAAGGAGAATACCAGACAATGTTAATAATCCAAACCTATCTAAAAGGAAATGAAATGAGGAACCCAGGTCACAAGCCAACCCGGTAGCGAAAACAATGAGGGCCTCATTAAAACCTACCAAGGTAAAACCCACCCTTATGGCAAAAACCCTTGGTAGGAAAAAGTGTACCCCCAGAAGAAACAAAAAAGGTAAGCGTATTGCTATAGCGCACGGATCGTGTCCAACAACACTAGCCGCCCTGTGTCTAGTCGATCCACAAGAAGTAAAATCCACGCACAGTCCGTGCGAGAAGGCACGACCACCCCGTGCGTGGTGGCAAAGAAAGTCTTTGCTAATGTGAAAAAGCGCGAATCGTGCCCCCTCGCACGGGCAGACCGTGTTATCAGTGCCCGAACACGCACATATCGTGTCTGTACGCACGGATCGCCCGTGCGTGTTTCCGTGACGAGATTCCCTTCCCCCAAATTTACTTAATGCGATAAAATACTTTGCTAGTCGTATCATTTTGAATGTTCGAACGAATCTTCCGTGACTTGATTCCCCTCCCTAAAAATGTGTGATACCACGAACTCCATCTTGGAGAAACGTAATATTAAGCACGACGCCAGCGTCCGTAATACTTCCATGGGACCTTCAATGAACGCGAAGATAAGAGATCACAAACATGAGTGGAGTCAGATTCGAGCCACACCTTGCGCCACCCTCTCCGATCGCCCGCTCAATCGCAAAGATAGCGCCATTAACTCCTCGGGAAAGCAAACCCAACGCCAATCTTTTGAATAAAGCACCCCGTGAAGAAACCCCTACGATTCGATAAACACCCGCAGCCACACACCTACCCGGGGCTTCGTACGCGCAACCATCTATATTAAGTTTCATCCAACCGGGAAGCGGGGATGCCAACGCACAACGTGCATCCTAGTAGCCGGCCGTATATTCCCCTAAACTGCGCAATTTACGAGACATCAAATCAAAAATAGAATTGACCATGGGACCCAATACCAAACCCGACATCTCGATGATAAAAGCCCAAAGAAGAACAATAGCTGATGCAATTTGCGGCTTAACTCCCTCAAAAATCCGGTTGATTCTGGAAGTGCCAAATAATCCAAATGGCAGATAAATATGCCCTTTTCCATAGCGCCGCAATTTGGGGACTAAACTTGCATGGCAAAAATACATAGATGATTAAATCCCCGCTAAATGGTAACACCACTTGGAGCCCAACCCCAAACGCCCGCCGCAAAAACGACACGAGGTAAACATATGGTCCATGAGTCCTCGAGCCTCATAACATAACGCGTAAGCCGAAGGACTGCAGAACCCCCCTAATGCGAAGGTTGTCAATATCCGCCAGACGATTGAAAATTGCTTTCCAAACCACCATAGACCTACGAGCCGGAACATGTGAAGCTCAAATCCATTTCCCCCATCTAACTTCTGGGAAGGATTCCCGGACATACTGATATGCCGTCTTTGAAGAAACATTGCCATCCTCTGATTGCCCCCAAACTCTACGATCCTCCGAGTCAGGTGAGATAGGGAAGTGGAGAATATCAATAACCACATCCGTATAAGCCACCAGGAAACCCTCCGTAAAATGCCAAACGCCATCAAATAAGTAGTCTGAAATGTTCTGAGAATAGAACCCATGAAATTGATCCGGAATACCAATACGATCTGCAATGGAGTAGCCAAGCCAGTTATCCAACCAGAAACGAACCCCCGAATGAAAACCCGGGATCCAACGTGATTGAGACAAAATATCCATCACCAAAGGGCGTAATCCCAACCAAATAGTAGAACCAATGTGTAGCGGTCTTGGAGAGTTGGAATCCAGAACGTCTTCTAAGCAAAACGAACGCCGGGCTGTCTGAATTAAGAACTTTCCAAGCCATTTTCATCAAAAACGCTCGATTTGCCCAAAATAAGGAGCGAATACCAAGCCCCCTTTCCTCATTTGGCACAAAACAACGAGACCAATTCACAGTCACCGACCCTTATTTATGGATGTTTCCCGACCACACAAAGTTTCTAATCGCCTTCTCCATAGCCTTTAGCAAAGTAATCGGCCATCTATAAACAAGCATAGATATAATTGTACTTATTTAGATCTTGAATTTTGTTAGATATGTATTTTAGTTGAGATTTGGTTGTATATAATGATATTACTTAATATAACAAAATAATATAGGTAATTTGTATCAAGCGGTTGGACCAGCCCGACCGGTTAGACCGCTAACCAATAGCTAGGCCGGTTCGTTCACCGGTCCGGTTTTTAAAACATTAGTTTGTATCATATGTCGTTTGATATGTTACGCTTTTGTTATGTTAGACTGCTATTGTTTCTCCTTCTGCATTTAAGGACATTTCTCAGTATTTCACTCTTTATATGCATGTATGTAGATATAAATAATCATATATTTTTGGGATAATTACAAATACTACCCTTGAGATTTAGTCAATTACAAAAAGCCCATAATCTTTCAAATTACAAATACCCCATTGGCATATGTCTCTTTTTTACAAAATGCACCTATGGGGGGTGGATTTGTAAAACAGACAAACCTCAGGGAGTATTTGTAAATTTTAAATATAATTGGATTTTTTTTTCGTAATTAGGCTAAACCTCCAGGGTAGTTTTTGTAACTATTCCTATATTTTTATAAATAGTTGTAAGGAGCCTCAATCTAGTTCAATATTAAAGTCTCATTGAATCAACCACACTCAAAGTTCATTTATGCTATTAGTTGTTATTTGAGTAATAGCTACATCTGACTCGAAGGGGCTTGTCCTAATCCTATCATCACACCACCAATCAATTAACATATAGTCTAGTTAACAATCAATTAACATAGTCTAGTTAACAATTGTTAAAGCTAATGTATATAATAAATAGAATCAATATTTTAGGGAACATAGTGGAGTACTTTAGGGAGTGCTTTAGGGAGTGAGTGGGAGGCTTTTAGGGTATGTGTCTCCAACATTCCTTGTATAAATATGTAACCATTTAATGAAGAAGGATTAAGTTCTCTCAAACTATTTTACATGGTATCATAGAGCAAGGTTTCTAAACCCTAGTTTTTCTTTTTTGTTTTTTTTTTCCCAAAAATCTCAGTTTTCATTTTCAGAAATTTCAGTTTCCAGATTCCAATTTCAGTTTTTTCCTTTTTCCCCTGAACCCTAGTTTCCTGTTTCAATTCTGTGGGAGTGTACGTTCACCGTTCATACAACACTCTGCCGGAAATACTGGTCACGAAGTACTGTTCATTTTTGGAATTACTGTTCATCCCCCGGAAACACTATTCACGGACAGAAAGTATCGTTCTACTCGGAAATACTATTTTTTTTGGCTGCCACCTAGCATAACCGCCACCACCTGCAGCTGTGCCTCCCGCCGTTCGGTCATTTTCCAGAGTTTTGCCGTTGTCGTTGTCGCCGGCGCGCACTGTTCACACGCACTCCGACAGTCCCTGTTGAGGTCAAGTTACCTCATTTCTCTCTGTTTTGAGCTCTTATCCAGGGTTTGTTTTAAGATTTACTTCTCAATTATTTCTTGCTAGTTGGCACACCTTACTTCCACTTTCCGACCTTTTACTCACTGTTTTCTTGGTTTGTCCGGTTTGACCAGGTTTGACCCTTTGTCAATTATTAATTTTTTTTTTTTTCGATTTTAGTCAGACTTCGTGTTGGCTTTATTTTTTGAAAATGTACACAAATGGAAATCAAAATAATGAAACTCGGGGATCATATCGGAGCAACATTGTCTGTCGCTATTGTCATGAACCAGGACACTTTAAGAAGGATTGCCCAAAGTTATATCGAAAGAATCGGTTTAACCAATCAACACATCTTGCTTTTGCTAATGGGCCTCCTGAGTATATTTCAATTTCTGCCAATGAATATGCTAAGTTCTTACATGCAAGAATCTCTAAAGTCTTCATCTATTCCCATCACGGCCATAATCGATTCGGGTAAAATACCAACATGTCTTGTTTCCTCATCTTCCAAATGGGTAATTGACTGCGTGCAACAGATCACATGACAGTAATCGTGACCTATTTACTTCCTTTAAATCTCATGCTTCAAATTCTTGATTACTTTAGCGGATGGATCCACATCTCATGTTTCGGGGATCCGCACCATTATCCCAACACCATCGCTTCCTTTGCAACTGTCTTAAATCACCGACTTATCCTTTAATTTGATTTCTGTTAGTAAACTTGTTCCCTTAATTGTTGCGTCTCATTCTTTCATGATTTTTGCTTGTTTCAGGATCTTGTGACGAAGAAGATTATTGGTAAAGGACATGAATCTGGGGGCCTCTACATCCTTGATACTCAAATTCCCAAGTCTATTGCATGTTCTGGAATTTTGACCCCTTTTGAAGCACATTGTAGGTTAGGTCATCCTTCATTACCTTTGTTGAAGAAAATTTGCCCACAATTTTCGAGTCTTTCTACATTAGATTGTGAGTCATGTCAGTTTGCTAAACACCATCGTTTGAGTTCTAGTCCTCGAGTCAAAACGAGCTACCGCTCCATTTGCATTAGTCCATTCGATGTTTGGGGTCCTTGTCTATAGTGTCTTAAATAGGGTTTAAATACTTCGTTATTTTCATTGATGACTACTCTCGTATGACATGGTTATTTTTTATGAAAACTCGTTTTGAATTGTTTAATCATTTTACTACCTTTTGTGTTGAAATTAAAACTCAATTTAATGTCAATGTCCAAATTTTGAGAAGTGATAATGCTAAAGAATACTTATCTGATTCTTTTCAAAAATACATGACCCAACATGACATTATTCATCAAACTTCTTGTGTGGATACGCCATCTCAGAATGGTGTTGCTGAGCGAAAAAATAGGCATCTCCTTGAGACCGCTAGAGCTTTATTATTTCAAATGAAGGTTCCTAAACATTTTTGGTCTGATCACGGTTTCCACTTTGCTGTTTTTTGATTAATAAAATGCCCTCTTCTGTTCTATCCGGTGAAATTCCTTTTCAAATCCTTTTTCCCATAAGGCCCTATTTCCCGTTCGAGCGAGGACATTCGGGTGTACTTGCTTTGTTCGGGATATTCGACCACAAGTTACAAAACTTGACCCAAAAATCTCTAAAGTGTGTTTTTCTTGGATATTCCCGAGTGCAAAAAGGTTATCGATGTTCTTGTCCCCATCTTAATAGGTATCTCGTGTCTCACCGACGTCACATTTCTAGATCAAACACCCTTTACCTATTCTTTCGATATTGTTCCCTCGCATACAACGACGATGATATACTAATCTACACTTTATGCATCCCCTAGTTATCACCTTCCTCCATCTCCTACTAAACCTCCAATAACACAAGTTTATTGTAAATGCGCCAACCATCTAACATATCTGCTCCGGCTCCGGCTCGGCTCGGCTCCATGCCTGCGCCCGAGTTCTTCCACATCGATTCGGATCAAGTCATGACCTTCCTATTGCTCTTCGTAAAGGTAAACGATACAGCAGTGTACTTATCCAGTGTCTTCATTTGTGTCATATAGTCATTTATCACCATCCTCATGCTCTTTTTATTGCATCTCTTGACTCTATCACTATACCTAAAACTACTCATTCGGGTTGGCGTAAAGTATGATTGAGGAGATGAATGCTTTTAGACAATAATGGTACTTGGGACTTAGTGAACTTACCCGCATGTAAAAAGCTATTGGTTGTAAATGGGTGTTTCTTTAAAACTAATCCGAGATGGAACTATTGCTCGATTGAAAGCTCGACTTGTTGCTAAGGGATATGCTCAAAGATATGGAGTTGATTATTCTGACACTTTTTCTCCTGTTGCTAAGCTCACATCTGTCCGGTTGTTCATTTCTATGGCAGCCACATATTCTTGCACAAATGCATTTCTGCATGGTGACCTTTAGGAAGAAGTTTACTTGGAGCAACCACCTGGTTTTGTTGCTCAGGGGGAGTTTGGGAAAGTTTGTCGTCTTCGTAAATCTTTATACGGTTTGAAACAGAGTCCTCGAGCATGGTTTGGAAAGTTTAGTCGGGCTATTGAGCATTTTGGGATGAAGAAGAGTAAATCCGATCATTCGGTTTTCTACAAACAGTCTACAGCCGGTATCATTCTATTAGTGGTTTATGTTGATGATATTGTCATTATTGGAAGTGATAATAGTGGTATCTCATCTCTCAAAGCGTTTCTTCATACCCAATTTCATACAAAAGATTTAGGGGCACTAAAGTATTTTTTGGGTGTTGAGGTGCTAATAGGTAAGAAAGGAATATTCTTATCTCAAAGAAAATATGTACTTGATTTATTATCTGAAACAGGAAAATTAGGGGCTAAACCATGCAACACTCCTATGGTTCCTAATGTACAACTTACGAAAGATGGTGAGTTGTTTACGGATCCGGAGAGATACAGAAGATTGGTTGGAAAATTGAATTATCTCACTGTTACTCGTCCAGATATTGCCTATTCTGTGAGTGTAGTAAGCCAATACATGTCTTCTCCAACAATCGATCATTGGAAAGCTGTTGAGCATATTTTGTGCTATCTGAAAGGAGCACCTGGGCGAGGAATTCTATATAGCAATAATGGGCATACTAGAATTGAAGGTTTTTCGAGATCTTGTTGATCAAGGGATCGAGGAAGATCGAGATCTACTTCAGGTTATTGTGTGTTTGTTGGAGGCATTTGGTGTCATGGAAAAGCAAGAAGCAAAATGTAGTTTCACTACGAGTCGAGTGCACTTAGAATATAGGGCTATGGCGAAATCAGTGGTGCGAAATAATGTGGATACATCAACTTCTCACCAAGTAGGCCTTAAAGTTTCTATACCGCTAAGTTATGGTGCGACAACCAAGCTGCACTTCACATTGCATCCAATCCTGTCTTTCATGAACAAACAAAGCATATTGAGATTGATTGCCACTTCATTCGTGAAAAAGATTCGGGAAGGTTTGATTTCTACGAGATACGTGAAAACTGGAGAGCAATTGGGAGATATTTTCACAAAAGCTCTTAATGGGTTTCGGGTTGATTATCTTTGTAACAAGTTGTGCATGATAAATATGTATGCTCCAACTTGAGGGGGAGTGTTAAAGCTAATGTATATAATAAATAGAATCAATATTTTAGGGAACATAGTGGAGTACTTTAGGGAGTGAGTGGGAGGCTTTTAGGGAGTGAGTGGGAGGCTTTGAGCGGAGCATATGGCTTACTAAAAGAATGGTATAAGGCTAGTGAGTTTAATTTGACTTGATCGCAAGTGACTCATCGTTTATCTTTGAGTGTTAAAGTCATTGTTTATTGTCTTTGATCGTGTGAAGTCTTGCAAAATATACATTTCCTATTAGGTTATCACATCTCAATTGATATGTTGGGCTTTTGTTGAGTCGGACCACAATTTCTTCTACTTACGCACTTGTAAAAACATTTCTCATTATTTCACTCCTTGAATGCATGCACATGTAGATGCATATAATCAATTAATCATGCACTTTTAGAAATTATTTTAGGGCGGCTCAATGTAGTAATCAGAATTGAATAGCTCAGAAGGTTGACAAAAACTTGTTCAAGATGAAAGTCTCGGTGGCTCATAGTTAATTTATGCTTATAGTAACATGATTTTTTGAATGTGTTGTCATTTAAACAATAGATCGTTGAACGGGCTTGTCTAGTCTCCTATTTTATCAAACTACCCATGGATTAACATATATTCCTAGCTCATTTATGCAATTAGAGGCGCTAGTTACTATAACAATAGTTTCAGTTTGAATGTCTTATATGATTTCGTGCCACCTTTTTTGTTTGTATCTATTCTAAATATTTTGGGTTTTCTTGTTTATATATATATATATATATATATATATATATATATAGGATATGAATCAAATAGGTCCTCCCATTTGGGGTGAGTCCATAGGACCCAATCCTAACCATAGATTAATATTTTTGGGTGGACCAGATTTTTAGGGGGTTTTATATTTATTTTTTTTTGTTTCAACAACTAAAAATGGTAGGGTGGTCATTTTATAATATAGAATTAGTTATTGAGATTTGATGAGATCTCAATCACGTTCAATTTGTTTCCTCCTTTCACGCGGCACATGGTTTCAGTTATTGAGTAACCCATATCCCTCATGTTCACTTTTTTTTATCTCCAGTGTATTCTATTGTTAACTGCTTATGTAATATAATCATATTGCATGTGTAGTATAACCATATTGCATGTGTAATTTAATCATATTTGTATTGCATATGTAGTATATATTTGTTGCTTATGTAGTATAGGGTTGTTGCTTATTACTTGCTTATATAGTTAATATATTTGTGTTGCATATGTAGTGTATATTCGTTGCTTGTGTAGTATGAGTTTGTTGCTTATGACTTGCTTATGTAGTTAATGTATCCTCGTGGTGCATTTGTAGTGTATATTCATTGCTTATGTAGTATGACTTTTGCTTATGTAGTATGGGTTTGTTGCTTATGACTTACTTATGTAGTTAATGTAATTGTGGTGCATACGTTGTGTATATTCGTTGCTTATGTAGTATAGGCTTGTTGCTTATGTAATATGGGGTTGTTGCTTATGACTTGCTTATGTAGTTAATATATCTGTAGTGCATACATAGTGTATATTCGTTGCTTATGTACTATAGACTTGTTGCTTATGTAGTATGGATTTGTTGCTAATGACTTGCTTATGTAGTTAATATATCTAAAAGCACCATGACACATCTATATAAGCAACAAATTACATCTTCATAAGAAAAATGAATGATTTTTCATAGTAGTATGTTGAAGAAGAAGCACTAGGTTTGTTACGTGATTTTGTTTTGAGATTTGGAAGGATTGCGTGAATCCCATAAATACCGTGAATCCCATGAATATTGATTTGAGAGGATGACTAATTTACCCCTGTGTTTAATTAACAAACTTGTAATTTGTAATTTTGCCTCTTAAATCGGAAACCTTGAAAAAATTAGATATATGGCTAGGATTGGTCCCTATGGACTCACCCTATGAGGTGGTCTCATATAACCCTCTCCCTATATATATATAGTTATATATATTTGGTCAACTGGGTCACCTACGTGTTTTCTCCTTTGCATTTGTGTGTGTCTGCATGTCCTCACTCCTTGGTTTACAAAGAGGATGTGATGTATTACAAAGAGTTCCACCAAATGTTATGCTAAACTCAAACTAAGATATCAAAACTAGAGATTTAATTTTATAACTTCAATTCAATCACCAACCAATGATGCCTTAATGGCATATAATAACTAAATTGTCTAGATCTGCGCCAACATACGTGATGCATGGACAAGCCAATAAAATCAGATCAATGTTACCCCAATCGACCCATGGTCCCAGACATGGAAACTTTATTTATTATTATTATTTTTTTTCTTACATTGATTTAGTTTCCCTATTTGTTGTCTATGCCTGTGAAAACCATGGCTCAACTTTCTTTAGAACTCTGATTGATAATTGAATTGAATTATTGATTTTATTTCTCTAGTTTGACGGCTTAGCTATAGTTTAACTTTATTTTAGTTGAGTAGAATATTGGTGAAGCTCTTTGTCCGGCATCATTGTCTGTATGATTCCCCATTACAGTGATGTCAAAAGTCATCTTTCCAATCTAGTTGTGTCAGCATCCTGTAGATGCAATAGTGGTTTATATCATGAAAGTAGCTATAAGATAATATAAATAAAGCCAACAAATTCATTAATTCTGTATAAGAGAGGAAGTACTCGAGGGTGCGTGCCTTGGCCTATAGAAACTTTTTAAATTTTTTGTTGAACATATTCCCACCAATTGTAAAGAAAATAAATTAAAGATCAGAAAGTAAAACAAGGTTTTGAAAATTGCAGTAGAAATTTTATAATTTTGATTTGCTTTTTTTTGCTAACCAAAACAGCAAATGATTGTATCTTTGGGATCAAATGTTCAACAACTCTTCATGTGAAAGCAAGGATTTAACGTTCATAAATAAACCACAATGTAAAATAAGGAAGAGATAACTCAAATTCATGAATAAGTGAACATATGATGGCTGTTCATGCTGCAAGGTTGTGGTTGGTAAGCTCTCTTCATCTGGATAGGTACCTTGTCATTTTGTCCACCACATATTGAAGAACTAATTTTCTGGGCTATATTATTTTTAGCTGGAGTTTAAGTTGCCAACTTCAACATGCTAGTGTTTAGATGGGTATTTGTGATTCCGCCGTATTACTATATTAGAGCTCATAAAGCCTCTTTTACTATATTAGTGTTTACCCACCCCCTCCCACCCCCCGGGGTTTGCGCTAATTAGAGATAAAACCAGAGGTTTTTAAAAATTACACAACCCCTTGAGATTTTATTCCGTATTACATTTCCCCCCTTCATAAGCAAAAAAACATATCAAAATCCCCTGACATTTATAGAAATATTACAGTTACCTAAAGATTGACCTGCTACTTGTATTCTGTACATAAGGAGTCCTGCCTAATTCACTAATTCGTGAGAAGATACGGAACGTATATATTTGAAAAAGGTTTCAGTTGGGTTCTCCGAAGTAGATGGCGGTTGATAGAGGAATCTTTGATCATGATTTCCAGTAATCTCAAGGGTTTTTTTGTATTTTTCAAAAACCTCCGGATTTTTTTGTGATTAGCCCAAACCTCAGGGTTTGTTTGTAATTATTCCTTGTTTTGACTACTGATTGGAATTTCTTAAAGGGAACTTTATTCATTACAAGCACAGAATGTGAGTTGCCTATGGGCTATGTGCATTCCCCTCTTGTAGTCTGTTGGTTTTTGGGAATTCTTTTTGGAAAACTTCAGTTGTATTGTCAACTTGCTTGTTAACTACTTGCACATGAACATTTTATTTTATCCTATAAAAGCATACTGTGCCCGAAGTCTCTCCACTACCATAATTCAATCTGAAGAGCTCCATGGACAACTGCTCTACTGCCTTTATCCCCCTTTTCTTACTGCACCAGTGTTCTTTCTTAGATTGCCGATTCCCTAAGTGTATGTTTGAACCTTGAATTTTAGTAAAGAAACGGCAAAGGAAACCAAAATGTCTAAAACATAAAGCACAAAGTTACATCATTTGAAGTGAGAAATTCCTTTTTCAGTATTTTCCTCGCCAAAATCCTAGATCCAAACATATTAAGTGACGACTGACGGCCCCCTTCTTCACATGACTAGAGATCTAAACATTTTCTTCCACGAGATATAATTACATTACATTTACTCATTCAGTATACAATGAATGATGAGTTGAGGGATTATCATCAAATGAGAAGTGAGATTTATAACATTCATCATACAACAAAGATATTGGGTAAGATACATAATACTTAAAATGTTGTTAATTAGGATCATAATAAGTTAAGGGTTTTCATAGATATCCTCAAATGTACCTTTAGATGGTAGCTGCAGACCATTACCTTTTTATCGTCAGTGACAATTTCATTTATTGCGTGTTATTGGCAAAACGAAGATACTAGAGAGCTACGTGTATTACTGCTTGAAAAATATATGCCTGGTTCTTGAATAATTTCTAAAGCACTTAATGCTTGAGAGATAAGAATTAACTTGTCTCCAGTTCAAGTTTGATAAATAGTCTTTGTGGTGCCTGCCTCCTGGTTCTGCCTTTAGGTAGTGGTGCATATTCTGAAGTGGAAAAGGGTTCTATTTTGGTGAAGTGTATAACCGATCAACATTTGGTGAGTCAGCATATGTGGAAGTTAGTGATATGATTATTCTCATATTAAATTAAGTAAATCTTTTATCACCTTGAACTGTATTTTTTCTATCAATTAGATTTCGTATTGACGAAATACTACAGTTTGTAGGATTGTATTTCCGAGGACTGAGGATGATTGAAATAGTCATCACCTATAAACCAGACACTAATTCTGTATATATATTATCTAACTGTCTAAAGGTTGCAGATTTTTCTTTTTCCTTCTCTTTTTTTCTTTTTCTATCTTTTTGTCTATTAAATTCTGATAAACCAATTGGCACTGTAATCAGCACTCATGTTTTAAGAATTTTCCATCCTTTTTATGTTTGTTCAGTACTGTTGACTGTGTTAGGCTAGAAACAAGTTTGTTGTTCTGGCAATTTACTTTGCTTAGTTGTGTTGGATACAAGCAGGCTTGTTGCGAAAACGTCACAGTTGGAAAATGAGAAGCTGCAGAAGGAAGCTGAGGTCCAGAAACTCATGGAAGAGAATGTTAGGCTGAGTGCTCTGTTGGACAAGAAAGAGGCCCAACTTGTGGCCATGAATGAGCAATGCAAGGTTATGGCATTGAATGCTTCCAACATTTAGTTCGACTTTCTTAATTCCTTTGAAAGAGTTGCCTTTCTTCTGCAAGTCCACCCGCAATGCCAGTACACTTAATTGAGTGTGTATCATCAGAAGAATGTCGCATTGGCTTTTAATTTCAAACTGCCATTAGAAAGGAACATTTACTTGCTATTTTCTTGTATTTTCCTCATTGGGAAGTGTTGAGTTGATTGGATACAGAGCTTGTACTGTAAGGACATTTTTCCATTCTGTTGGGTGCAATGTATGATTAAGTCGCATTTGGTTGTTGCATTAATCATTGGCTTGTTCTCTTGCTTGTTAAGTTTTCTGTTGATTTCTTCACTTTTTCCTTGTTACGCTTATACAAGCTAGTGATTAACATGGTGCTTGGAGATAATCTCTGATAACATTGTAACCCCCAGATTCTGCTCTTTGGTGTATTTAAACTAGGTGTGTTGTTCATTGTGAAAGTAAAGATTCTTGGCCAATGAAGTCTTGGGAAAATGCATCCTCATAAATGATTTATTGCCTGATTGTTTCCTAGTCCAACTAGTAAATACTAGCTGGCTGAAGGAGGGCTGTAATTCAGAAATAGGATAATTACCAAAACACCTCTAATATTTACTCTATTACAGAAAACTCCAATTATTTTTCAAAATTACAAATATCCCTTGACCTTTCAAATGGGTATTTGTTAGGTAAATAGAAACCTCGTGAGGGTGTTTTTAACACTACAAAGATAATTGGAGTTTTTTTGTAATTAAGCTAAACCTCAGGGGTGTTTTTGTAACTATCCCTTAAAAAAATATTAGATAATCAAGATGTAAACAAAACATTAAGACTTATCATAGAATATGAAAATTGCTAGCTTTATCAACAGTTTGCTTACAGTTGTATAGTGTATATATATAATGCATGAAAAACTTTTGGTCCATCTAACTTAACCAAGAAGACCTATAAGAAGGAATGAGGTAGTGAAGAAGTGGTGATGAGCCCTGAAAGCAGACCAACCAAGACTGCACTATTGTAAGTGGTTGGTTCAGTTTGCTGAGTATTGTTCCGTGAGTCGATAAATGTATCATTCAAGAATGGTCCTCCCACAAGTGCTCCAACTGCTACATTTGGGTTTGGATTTGTTGAATTGAGCCACATGAATCCGTCACTACAGCCCGTGTTAGCATCCGTTGGGATAGAAGCGCCCCTGTGATGTACGTATTGAGGGTAGTTGCTTCCATAGCCAACAAGGTAGCTCATGTTCATTGGGTTGTTGCCTAATACGTAATCCACCTGAACCAGATTGTTATCAAATTGAAATATGATGTAATCTTGAGACCGTGTGATGGAGTTTGAGGCAACTTCCATTGCCTCGTGGAATCTGGTAAACCAATGTCTTCTGGAGTTTGATAGACAATTAAAATGTAGGCATAATTACAAAAACTACCCCTGAGGTTTAGGTTAATTACAAATAAACCCAAGGTTTTTGAAAATTACAAAAAACATTTCAAACACTCCCTTTATATTTGTAAAAATATTACAATTACCCCGTTACATTTAACACATAAACAAACTTAAGGTGTTTTTTGTAAATTTCAAACATCTATGTTTTTTTTTGTAATTAACTCAAACCTCGGGTAATTTTAATAATTATCCCTTAAAAATGTATAACAAACATCTCTGTAGCTATAAATGTAATTTTGTGATCATGAATAATTTTGCAGAAATAGAATCCATTTAACATGCAGAGAAATGTAATTTTACTTATGATTCTAAGCTAATCATCGACTTGGAGTAGACAGGAAACTATACCCAATCTGAGCATCAAGATGAAAAAATACCTGCATAATGGCGAAATTGCGTATGTCCATTGGCTTGTAGAGGTGTCCATGACAGTATAAACTTTTAGTGCTGGAGGTGAGCATATAATCACTATAAACAAGTGCTAGAAATGCAGAGGCGACAGAGTATTGCAACACATTCCACTGACTTACCCATATAAGCCCACCTGCATCAAACTGAAACTAAGACAAGTGCATTTTTACAATGAAATGTGTCTCAATGAAGTACCGTACAAGTCAAAAGATTTTCAAACAACGAAAACGTCCCACCTATGTCACTATTTTTTACCAAATGTAACCATTTTTACCATAACAAGCCAACTTCTTTTTAAATACAATTACCAACCATCATAATAAGTCCAACTCCAATTCCCCAAGGCAAACTAATAATAATAATAATAATAAGGGTTAATTACAAAAAAAAAACACTTAAGGTTTGGGCTAATTACAAAAAACCCAAAGATTTATGAAAATTACAAAAAACCCCTTGAGGTTTGATTACATCTTACGTTCTTCCCCTTCATACGTAAAATACATATAAAAAAAACCCTGATATTTATTAAAATAATACAGTTACCCACTTAAATTTAACACATAATCAAATTTGATGGGGTTTTTTGTAATTTTGAAACATCTCTGGTTTTTTTTGTAATTAGCCCAAACCTCAGGGGTGTTTTTGTAATTATCCCTAATAATAAATTACTAATCAGTTTTTAATTTTTATTTTCCTTTTTTCTCATACAATGTGTTCATTGATGGATCACTCCACTGATTTGAGACTTTGAGTTTGAGTTTGAATCTTTAAGAGGCTTTAGAATCTCACCAAATCTTGTTATTTTTCCTCCCTCTTTTACCTAGTCTTTTTCAACGTGTTTCCAATCATTTAAGTTGTAAAGAGAGACAAGAAAGAATTGCATACTGAATTCACTAAAAAGCAGATAAAATGACTGAGTATACCTTCTGTTCTATAAGTTGTTGCTGATGAAGAATTGGGCAGAACCTCACAGATAACAGCCTCAGCAGTTTTTCTGTACAGCTGCAGAGCTATACTCTCTTGATCTTGTACATCTTTTGATCCAAAAAAACTTACTCTAGATAGTAGAACCTGATTATTACACACAACAGTGAACAAAATATAAACTTTTGTGATTCTAACTCTAAACTTAAGACATTTTGCTACGGAGAAAGAATTGCAGGATACCTGAGTTCCAGCAAGTTTATCATCCCAACATAACCATGTTGTTGTTCCCCAATTAGCAAAGTAATTTCCTTCAACAGTCACATATTTGAGATATGACTCGTCTCTAGTAGCATGATAAAGCCAAGCCGCTGCCCACAAGAGTTCATCACCGTATCCACTTGAATTGTAGAATTTCTGCACTTGTGGTATGCTGATACTGTAAGAGCCTCTGTAAGAATCTGCAAAGGTAAATAGTTGTCGGGCATGTTTGAGAAGCCGTCTGGAATACGCAGAGTTGGTCGACGAATACTAAGGAGGCAGATGCCATAGCTGCAGCAGTTTCTGCAGCAACATCTGAACCAGGATAGGATGTGTTCACTTGTATTAAAGGTCTTTTTTCTGTCATTACTTCAGGCCTTTCCCAGCATTTGTGGTCCACTTCAGGGTCACCCACCTTCCACAACAATACAGAGAAACTTATCAGCATTTCCTTGCGCACAAGTGTTTACAAACACTTAAAAAGTGTTTGTCAAGCTTTTATATGGGAAAGAAGTAGTTTTTAGTGTTTTCAGAAAAATGTCAACTCTTGTTTCTGATTGTGCATAATTTGATCAGAATCTAAAAGCAGTGGAGAAATTGTTGATTGTGCTTCGGGTTTGACTTTTACATACAATAAAAGCACTTTTACTACTTATTCACCAAACACTCTCTTACAACTTACCCAACTATTAGTTTTTATATATTGGCAAAAGTACAAACTCCTAATTAACTCTCAACCAGTTCTCGCTTCTGCTGCAATAAATTACTTCATCTAAAAACACAAGTTTATGCAAACACTCCCTAAGATTGGCTATAAAATGGGGAGTATGCACTTCAAACTAGTAACTACTAAAATGATAGCTAGTATTAATCTGCATGTGCTACAATATTACCAATTCAGATTAAAAAGCACTGAGAAGTTAAAAAGTTAACCTGAACATAGAGCACATTGGCAGATGGGTGTGAATTGATGAGATAGTCAGTGATCCATTTTAAGGAATCCTGTGCGTTTTCCAGCTCCTTGAGCTGTTTCATATGGTCTCCATACTCGAGAATAGCCCACGACAAAATCGTAGCAGTAAATGCCATAGGAAATCCAAACTTAATGAGATCCCCAGCATCATATACTCCTTTACTCAGATCCAAA
This sequence comes from Rehmannia glutinosa, assembly GCA_016081115.2. Lineage (NCBI taxonomy): Eukaryota > Viridiplantae > Streptophyta > Magnoliopsida > Lamiales > Orobanchaceae > Rehmannia > Rehmannia glutinosa. The sequence goes on along the minus strand of CM071932.1, from coordinate 39,953,814 downwards.
TTCTCTTCTCTTCCGTCTCCTAAACCTGAATCTCCTCTCCAACTAATCTTATTATTCACCAATTTACCAGCTGTAGAAACAGATACATAGATAAGTCCATGTCAGAAACACAGTCACACAGTAGTAATTAAATGGCCAAGAACATACGAAAAACAATCAAATTTCAAGATTTTATGGATTTTTTACATTTCTGAACATCAAAAACTGCAGGGCAATGCCTAGAGCATCAGCATACTTGTCGACAATCACTGGATGCCTTTTGGAATGATGGAAAACGTTCAACTGTCCGAAATTCCTCCTGAGAGTGATGTAAGAAGCAGCCATAACAAGAATCGCAATAACCAACACAAGAAGCCACGATCCCCATGCTTCCGACTTTGACTTTTCAGTTCCCATTCAAGTTGTAGAATGCTGGAGCCCATCTAAGGACTTACTGCGAGACGAACGATCAATATATAATTTATGTGGACTCACAAAAAATAGCAATGACTAAGTCCATGATTAATACTTAATCCAGCAAACTACTTGGATTTCATTCTGCAAGTTTCTTATTGCATCATTTGATGTGCCATTTATAGAAAGATATCAGTTGTGATAGGAAACAAGTGGACAGGCCGGCAGTTGATACCGTTATTGTTAAGAAAACAAAGTAGAACTTGTTATGGGTTGAGGTCAAACGGCAAGCCCGGCTTGTCGTTTCTGGTGAATATAAACTCTAATGTTGTCTTGTAGTGTTTTTAAGTATCAGATTTGAGATTAATAAAGAGGATATGGGAATCAAAGTTCATACAAATATTCTGGTTGCTTGTTTTGTCTGTCGCTGATAGCAATGCTACAACTAAGTACATGTTTCTTATCTCATTTCTCCGTTAATCAACCCTATATACTAAATGAAAAAAGAAATATGACACATGTCAACACCTTATTATTTTGAGACATGTATCAACTCCTCTCATTCTTTCAATTCCAAACAGCGGCTTCATATTTATCCATTTGGTAACCCTATTTGTATATATTTTCCATATTTTATATATACTAGTAAGGTGTACTTGCGTTGCACGTATCCAAATAATTTTATTAATTTAATTAAAATCAAATCTTATAGTTAGAATTATTTTTGATTAAATTATTTTTATTCATAGTAAATCTCGCTCACGTGTTTTGATCCTAAAATTAAACTTGCTAGATTAAAATTAAACTTCTTAGTAGGTAAAATATGGTTATGATTATTTAAACCCAAAAACGCTATACTTAAATGATACTAGTCATTGACCATGGCCATGTGTGGCCATTAATTGTGCCCTGTCCATGTGTGGCCATTAACTGTATTCACAATATAAAAGTAGAAAATGCAAAAGTTCTTTTATTCATTACTAGTAAGAAACACGTGCTTCGCACGTGATCCACATGACTTTGCTTAAATAATTATAATATTTACTCATTTTATTAATTAATATTTAAATATTAAAAAGTGATTTATAAATAAATAAATATTAATTAAATTTAAATATTACAAAGTATTTAAAATATTTTCTTTACTTTAATTATAGATCGATATGAATTGTTGAATAATAATGCTCAAACACGCAATCCAACAAAAAATTTAAAATTAGTTTAACAAGAATATAAGTTCTATATTAGCTTACAATGACATTTATCAATGTTTTATTTCATTTTTATGGCTAGAAAAATATTTTCTTCTTAACTTATCTTTGAATTCTTTTAGCATTGGATGCATTTCATATAATAAGACAAGTAATTCAGCTTATAATTCATAAGCTATAATTAATGATCACAAGTTATCGAATTAATTAAAAAAAGTAATTAATTAACTTTTATACCAAAAATCCAGCATAATGTCATCATTTTATTTGTTATGTTATTCAATTAAGAAAAATAAAGGTTAATCAAATTTATACTTCTTGTCCGTACTTCTTTATTCTCTCTCATTCTTTGATTAAATAAATTAAAAAACAAAATTATAATATAATATATATGTAAAAAAAACTTGTTCCATATATTATTTTAACTCTAGTGATAAAGTCAATATTTTATCATAACACTTAAACTTAAAGTTTGCAGTATTCATGTTTCCACTGTTTTAGAAATAATAAATATTAACCTAATATATAAGTTAATCCATTATTTTCATCACGAGTCAGGTATTAAATAAAACTATGAAAAATGATAAGCCGAAATCTGAGTTTTGAAACTCTATTCAATTGCACACAGAAAAACTTTACTTAATAAATAATAAAACCAAAGATAATTTTATGAAAGAAAAATAAGCTAACAATTTTCATGTGTCAGTCTTTAATAATTAAATATAATACTAATTAATTTTTATGTTTGAAAATTATTGCAAACACTTAAGGTTTTAAAAGTTGTATACTAAACTAAAAACTAATATAGTTTTTTTAAATTTCATAAAAATTTAGCAAGATATGTTTGCTATTAGAGTTTGTATTTGCAATTGAATTTGGCTATTTTGGTCAATATTAAAATTTACATAGTTAGTGAATTTTGTAAGACATATAGTCAAGAAAATAGCAATTATTCTTAGTATACGGAAACTAATCTATATTTGTTTAATGAGAATGTACATTTAAATTTATTCTTAGTATACGGAAACTAATCTATAGTTTTTTTAAATTTCATAAAAATAGCAATTATTCTTAGTATACGGAAACTAATCTATAGTTTTTTTAAATTTCATAAAAATTTAGCAAGATATGTTTGCTATTAGAGTTTGTATTTGCAATTGAATTTGGCTATTTTGGTCAATATTAAAATTTACATAGTTAGTGAATTTTGTAAGACGTATAGGCAAGAAAATAGCAATTATTCTTAGTATACGGAAACTAATCTATATTTGTTTAATGAGAATGTACATTTAAAATTGATATATTTTAATCTCGTTTACAAAATCATATTATTTATTATAAAATATAATTATCAAACTATATTTAGTGCCTTTATTGCGAAAAAGGTATATAGTACTTTAATCATTATTTGAAGTTTTTATTGAATTTTTGATCAAATAAGAAATATAGTTGCCAACAATTTAGATATCAAGTTGTAAAAAATCCCTTAACTATTCTCTTATGCCTCCTTATGCCCATGAGAATTAATATTACGTAGCACTAATCATGGTCATTTCACTCTAATTTATTTTTGTATGGTTTAACACAGTAAATTTGATACATAAATCGTATTTTGAATATTATATTTGCACCTGAATTAACATGTAATTTAAGAAATATTGAACTTTGATATTGATATCAAATTATTTCATATTAGAAGTTTATTTCATTTATTTATTTTAATATCATTTCACATACATACAGTGATTTTCATTTCTAATTCTAGTTTCAAGGTTTTCATAATATTTTATTTTGTAAAAATAAGAATAATTTGTACCGAATTTTATAATAATTGTTTTTGTTCTTGAATCTTTACAAGTCATAAGGTGTACTTTTATAATGAACTGATATTTTACCCAAAATATCCAATTATACATATTATGAAAGTCATTTAATTTTTTTTAGAATTTCCAACTATGACACACACATTTTTTTTTAACTATTTACTTTTATTCTTTCAACTTTTTATAATATGTTTCATTTGGTTCAATCATAAACTATCTATATATATGAAATTAACTCTTAAAATTATTTTGGCCATTCTCAACTCATTAATGTCAAATATGACCATTTCTTTTAAAATATATTTTATTCTTAATTTTCGATTTAATTTGTTGTAATTAATTAATTTACTTAGTTTGTTATGAATGTTATATTAGTATTTGAATAAAAATACAATTTAAAGAATATATTAATTTCTCAACAAATGTTAACTTTGTATATGTTAAATTAATTTATTTTTTTTCGTTTGCGTATCATATATCATCTTTTAGATTTAATCCGATTTTAGCTTATCTTTCACTCTTTCATATCATTTCATTAAAATTTAATTATTTTGGTATATATGTTTTTATTATAAATATAAATCATACTGATATTTTAAACTTATAACTTTTTAAGGGTGTAATTTTCAAACGATATTCAGGTTTTATCATAAATATCAATTTAATACAATGAAATTTTTTTATCAAGTTTTCCTTATGATTTTTTATATAAATATATTTATACACAATGTTTAATATGTTTTTGCACTTACTTTTTTATTTTATAGAAAATAAAATAATTAAAAGCTTAAAATCATAACATATTCAAAAAAAAAAAATTAGAAACTAAAACTTATAATGTAAGATATAAGAAATTAAATAAAATTCATATAACACATATAGTTAGAATTTAAAAGTTAAATCTTTTTGTTGCGATAAATTTGTTTTGGTTCTTATTCTCTTTTTTTTCATGTTAATCTCATTTCTTTATATTATAATTTTTATTTTACTGATATGGCTAATTAAAACAAAATATGCTTGGGATTTAAATAAAAATTATAAGAAAATCTCTTGTTTTTAATATTATTTATTTACAACCATGAATAAAATTAATTTTAAAAATTACATATTACTAATTGAGGGAGTTTTCCGACCATGGAGGATTATGTATTTCTCTACTTTTTATTTAATATCAAAACCACTAAAATATTTTTTGTTTTATTCTTTCTTATCATATCTATTGCATTTTGATATGTTTCTTATAAATTATAATAGGCATATTTAATTATTGAAAAAATTCAAAAGAATATAAGAAATATATAATTTTTATCATACTAAACTTTAATTAAAATTCTCTTCTATAATGATATATGTTTAAAACATAGGATTGACGATTTATTAAAACCAAATTTAATTTGAAAATAATTTAAAGTATTCTTAGTGTTATGATTAAAAAATATATTTTTCGGTTTTTGAAAAATGGGTATAAATGAACATTTCAGAAAAGTTTAAATAAATAACAAAACTATAAGAAAACATAAATTCTTAATTTTACATAGTGCTGAACTTTATAAGGTTGAAAATTTCTAATGTGAAATCCTAATATATGCTTATGACATATGGTTAGAAAGCTCTCGAAATGTAGTTTAATATGAAACTAATATTATTTCAATATTCATAATATTTTAAGAGTTATCGATGAAAGAATAATACTTTTGATGTGTAGAATATAAAAGGTCTTGTAATTGAACAAATAGAAGCCAAATAAATATCCAATTACTTAGTTGCCCCTAAATTTTACCATGTCAAATGGATATTTTTGTCAATTCAAAAATTCCAAGAAACATTCACACTTTTAAGATAGTATAGATATAGATTATCATTGAGAAAGTACATTGGATATGAAAACTCAAGTGTAATATAAGTTTAATAAAATAATTTCCACAAACTTATTTTGTATAAATTTGTTTCTTTTTTTAATTTTTGTCTCATTTTTCTTCATACGCGGCTTTGAGCTTTTTATGCAAATTCATTTTTTAAAGCATTCTTAGCCCAAACATGACTGGTTGACATATGGATGTCTTCTTTCTTTTCTTCATCTTTGAAATTGGTGTTATCTTTTGAATTGGCTCAGCTACAACATTCATTTTCACATTCACCATCTGTGTGTTGTTGCTAAGAGCGATGCGAAATTGAAATTCCATTTATTGTTTAGAAGCTTAGCTCCTAATAATATTTTGACTCATCATGCTCTCCCTGATTAAAATAAATATTATATATAATTAGAAACGAAGATAAAAAACTTATCAATTATAATTGAAAATGGTCAATAAATTAATTCAAATTAAAAGAAATTCACACTTTTATATGACATAAATGGCTGAACCACAATCCATTTTCATCATCATTGCAAACTATACATCAACGAAAAAGGAAAAGTAAAAATATTAAAAAAATAAGTCATCTATAATATGATATTCTTATATGTTCAATGAATTTTAAATATTCACATATTTGGCATCCGATATATATAGTCGCTACCTCCTCAAATATAATAATGAAAGCACATTGTACGAAATTCAATAATATTTTATATTTAAAATTCATGAGATAATGATTAGTACGTGATGGATGAATAAAATATTTAAGTACATGATATATGATTAATAAATCGGTATTGTTTCAACATCTTTCTCATTACATTTATTGCAGGTGACATTTTCTTTATTTTTGAAAACTGGTGCAATTTTTTGTAAAACAATCATATCATGAGGATGTACGATTTGTTTTCCACTTTATCAACAATTCCTTTGAAACAATAATACATATCATATAAATGAAATTAGTTATATACTGCACAAGATATCTACATATTGCGAGTACATATATAATATTGTCGATATGATTGTTAAATTTTCAACCAGTGGAGGAGCCACGTATAAGGCCCACCCCGGCCCCCTAATCCCACCCCAACTTCTTTTTTCTTACAAAACCCACCTCCAGTTCCAACTAAAAGTTCATTATCTAGCTATGTATTTGTTTTCATAATCATGTCCTACGACCCTTTTTCATTTTAGTTATTTATTTATTTTTATATATTGAATATATTTCTATTTAAGTTTTACTATAATCCAACCAAGACGTTTTATTATTTTATATAAGATTACACACATTAATTATTCTATCTCCCCTCACCATTTTTTGACAATTTTTTTCCCTATAGTTTTTGTTTCTATTAATATTATGTTATTCTTGTGCTCCATTTCATTATTGTTAGTTAGTCTCTTATTTATTATCTCAACATATTGTTTTGTTTTGTTTGCATCATGAAAGAAGTGCATCGAGCATTAAAGTTTTTACGTCCTTTTATTCAATTTCTTCACTTAATTATATAACCATCATTTTATGTGTTAAATATAGTTAAATAATTGTTGTCCATTTTGTTTCCTATAATTTCTTTCTTTTTGGGTGAAGTTGTTGAAGTAACTATTTATGTTTGTTTTTATTTTGTAGTGTTAATCTATTTTTCCTTTTAGTAGGTTGCTAATTAGATACAAGTATTTTTCTTAGATTAGATTAAAGCGAGTATATTCTGTTTTATGTATTGGATGATCAACTTCTAATTGATTTGTTAGTACATATTGTCAAATAAATTGCTAAAATGTGTTGAACCCCAATTGTTAAATGACATTTTTGTAAATCTTAGTAAATTAAGAATACTTTTCGACACAAGTACAATAATTTAAGTTTTTTTATTATAAATAATAAATAATTAAATATTTAATCGATGCGACTTTAACTTACATACCAATGTATATTTTTAATATAATTATTATAGCATCCTACATATATTTTGCTTATCTTAAAACTAATAACATTTTATGTAACATCAAAGCTTGTACAGTTAATTTTTTCAATTTTCAATTTATATTTTACTATAAGTAAATATATATCCTTATTATTTTTTCCAAATTCCTCCTTTAAGTTCAAATTCATCAATTCAAATGCAACTTAATTGGAATTAGATATAATAGTAGCAAGCTCACATAACAAATAGGCTATAATAATAACAAAATATATTTACTCTTAATTATATATTAAAATTATCTAACACCTTATTTTTTGATCAAGAGACTGCAATAATTGAAATTGGTCTCAATCATTTTATTTTCATAAATATATTATAGATAACTACTACCGTGTATTTAAAATGCCATGCCTTTTACCCCAAAAGATGGCAATATGAATATTGATCTTTAAACAAAATTGTCATATTTTTTCTCTAAATATGGGGATGTGGTTGACAAAGATTCAAACCTTAAGTTAAAATTATCCTATATGTATTTTTTATAGTTCAATATAGTAAGCTAATTTTAATAATAAAATTTATGTATATTTTTATCTTCTTTTTTTAAATTAAAATATAACAAATATTTCTCTTATTTAATTCACTACACCTTGAAATTTAAAATCTCACTTCATTAATTTGAAACATATAACTCTCTGCCAGTTTTTTTTTCTTTTTGTTTGATGATATTCCTATTATATGTTTGTTTTCAAATTTAGTTTTACATTATCACAATTAGATTGAATTTATTTAATCAAAAGAATATATGAATTAAATTAATTGATAATTAAATATAAATCATGTTAAATCGTAAATCCATTATTACCAAAAAAATATAGATAAAGATTAATGATCAAAGCTTGGAGAACAAAAAAATTCAAAATTTTAGTAATAATTTATATTTCACTAATATTAAAACTAAATATTTTTCCACGGAAAAATGCATAAACTTCCCTGAAATTCTCAATAGTTTCAAACTCCTATCTTTTCCTACAAAAGAATGTGTCATATATTCCACTGCGAACAAAATATTATCCCATAATATAGTGAGAGTGATAGATGATAAAGTTATGATTTTATATTTGCAACCAAAAGTGAAGTTTTGAAAAATATATTTGTCCTGCTATTTATTTAGATTCAAAAAAAATAAATTAATTTTGTTTGTTTATTTTTTTCTCTTCATTCCACTATGAAATTACACTCTTTTTCTTTTTGTCGTAGATGAATTCAATTATTAAGAAAATTAAAAGAAAAATATTATAAATGTAGATTTTTTGCATTATACTCAACTTTAAACGGTTAAAATTTTCTTATATAAAGTCTTTATATATGCTTATGACATATGGTTAGAAAGCTTTCGATATGCAGTTTAATATGAAACAAATATTTTTTTAAAAATTCAAAATATTCTAAGAATTACAATTGAAACAATGTAAATAAGAAGAGTTTAGAATACAAAGAGACACTTATCATATTATTAAACAAATAAAAACAAATCAATATAGAAAACTATTTAGTTGCCCTTAGAGGTAACTTTGCCATGAGGATATTTTAGGCAAATCAATTTTTTCAAGAAACCTTGAAAGCTATTCATACTTTTATAGAAGTACTAGTAATATGCACGTGCGTTGCACGTGATCCGTATAATTTAATTAATGATTTTCTTTTTGTATTACTAATTAACCTTTTGGGTCACATGCAATTTGATTTTTATCAAGACATTCGATATGTGAGTTTCTCTTGGCGGTGCTTCTTCACCCTATCAATATAATCTTGCTTTTGAATATTATTTAGATTATCATATTTTCTCTACATATTATCATGATTTCTTTGTCCATATATATCTTTTACTGTAGCATAATAATTAACACTACAAGAAAAAGGACATTTTGTGACAAAGATATAAAACACAATCTTTTGTGACAACAAGCCGACCCAAATAACTTCACTAACAATCGACAAAAATAATTTATTGTTAATACCAATAGTGATGACTTATGAAAATTATCGTCACAAATAGTCAGTTATTTGTGATAACATAGTTGTTGCTAAATGATTTCGTCCCTAAAATAGTTGATAAAGCATTAACAACAACATTGTCGTCACTAATAGTTAACTATTAGCAACGATAATTATATTGTCACTAATAAACTGTACTTAAATTTAACCATAGGTATCTTAATTCCTTCAGTTTTTGCCTTTCCGTCATTTTTCATTTTTTCGCGCCTACGCTAATTGGGCTGGAAGGTTTTTTGAATAAGTGCGAATTATATATAAAAAATGAAAAAGAGTAATCTTGATCACAGGCAGATCATGTAACCAAATGAAAGCCTGGAAATAATGTCAACAACCAAAACGAAGTGCTCACAAGCCGACCAAATGGCTGAATGGTTGGGGCCTCGTTAAAACCTTCCAAGGTAAAACCCACCCTTGTGGGAAAACCCTTGGAAGGAAAAAGAAAGTACCCCAGGAAAAAGGCGCCTAAAAAGAAACCTCAAGCGGTGGCGCATTAAGTAACAAACCTATAGTTGGATTGGCCAACATAATCATCAATGAGGTAGCGAAGAAGGTCTGTGGGCGGGACGCCCCACCAGGTGCCACTCTCCGTCTTCTTGCTCAGCATGTCTACCACCCGATTGCCTTCGCGAAAGATATGAGAGACTACAAGATCAATGCCACCGAGCGATGCAAGGTTTGGCGCCAATAGCTAAGATGGCGCCATGGGACCTCCATCGTTCTCTTCTCAAAGAGTTCACCACATACATCGAATCCGATTTCACCAAAGTTGCGTCCGACCATTTGCAAATGCGTATTGAATCGCCCACATTGCTTGTAACCAATTCGGCTTCAAATGCGTACCACAACCACAAACATGGACAAAGCATCCGCGAAAGAATCCTCTACAATTCCGGAAGACACCGGAGGTCGTTAGATTGCCCGTGCCGCCCCTAAAAGCGCCGCCATCCGTGTTAACCTTGATCCAACCCGGGGGGTTTTTGCCATCGGACCTCCACAATCTTCGAGCATGCCTAGCCCTTCCCTGGAACTCTTAAACCACACAGGATAAAGAGGTCCTCCGCTGATCGGTATTCATGCATCCCTGGTCCAAAGATGCTTGATTCAACAATGAGTACCGTAGGTGAATGAGCGCCGCCTCCGAGTCCGGACTTTGTTGTGAAAAATCAGCTCATTACGAGATGTGCCAAATAAGCTAGATGCGAGGATAATATTGCCACACGCCAAAGGAAAGCGACCTGGTCACTAAAATGAAGAGACATAAGCCGTACGGCGAGTTCATTGATAAGTCGGGCGAATCCTGGACTGCCAATCGGTTGTGTATAGCCTCCATGCCACCATTGATCTCCGTTCCGAATATACCGGGACCAAATCCAAGAACCCCATCTCGATCACGGGCGCTGGGGCGTAAATAATTATAAGTCGTCTTCGAGGTAAATCGAACCATCCTCCGAGTTCATCCAAACACGAGTATCCCGGATGTAGGCGCAATTGGGACGTGCACAATAGCTCGAACCAGCTCAAATAAGCCTCCACAAAGGGGAGGGTGAAGTGCCGAGATCCATCATAAAAATAATCGAGATACGCTGAATAAATATCTATAATCCTCCGAATGCCAATTACAAGAATGGAGTATCCCAACCAATTATCAATCCAAAATAATACCTCGGAAATGGCGCCCGGATCCAACGAGCACCATCCAAGCAATCGAAATACAAGGTTTAATCCTACCAAATAGAAGAAGGAATAAAGGACCTCCTGATATCCCCATTTCTAGTAAAGTATCGTTGTCCGAGGGTCCTCAAGACCACCGAGTCCGAGTTCGAACCTTCCAGCCCAATTTCATTAAGAAAGCCTTGTTAGCAGCCATGATCGATCGCACGCCCAATCCTCCTCCGCCCGGGCGTGCAACATGTATTCCAGTTGACCACTACCTTTCCTTTAGAATTCACGTCCCCGTCCAAATGAAATTACGCATGGCTTTTTCCATTTGTTTTTAGCAGCGTAAAGGCACCATTTATAAATCATCATGGTGTGCATGAAAGAACTAGTTATCACCGAGTTAACAAGGCAAACCCTACCAAAGGGAGAGAGACGAGCCTTTCCATCGTCGGAACTTAAGGATTATCTTGTCAAAGATAGGCCGCAAATTTGCGACCTTTGGAGCTCCTCAAGATTGGAGCGCCCAAGTAGGTGGTGGGGAATGCCCCGGATGAATCCCTGAATATGTTGCACCCTCCCACGGACATAATGTGAAACCTCGCGTCCCAAAAATAGACCTTGGATTTACGTGGACTAAACACTTGACCGAGATATCCGCATAATGAGAAAGAATCAAGCAAGACCCGGGCATTGGATGAAGACGCCCACACATGATGACAATATCGCCTGGTGATATAAAATGGATGATGGAAAGACAATACTCCTTGGCGCCGTGAAGGCAGATAACCGGATCGATCCATCGCCGCCGCAATAAACCGACCCAGACCTCCTTCGCAATACAAAACAATAGGGGTGATAAAGGATCCCCTTATCTCACTCCTCCGGAACAAGGAAAATAACCAACCGGCGTCCCCATTCAACAACACCGATATTCTCGACGACCGGATAACCACCTCCACCTGGGGCACGAACGCCGTCTTGAGAAACCGAAACGGCGCAAGACATGTAGTAAAAATCCCACCTCAATGTGTCGAATGCCTTGCGAATATTGATTTTCGATATCAAATTCGAACTGCGCGCCCTCGTAAGACATTGAACCCTTCGGATACCATGGCAATACACTCATGAATTTGTCTACCCGGGATAAAACCAAACCGAGCCTCGGAGATAAATAATCAAGAATAATCAAACCTGCGCCGTAGCCAATATCTTCGTGAGAATCTTGAAAAGGAAGTTGCTCATGACAATCGGACGGAAGTTTTCAATGACATTTGCATCCTTAGTCTTTGGGATGAGCGCCATGAAACTAGCATTCAATCCCGCAGGTAGTGAAGAATTACTAAAGAAAGAGCGAACAGCCGTCTACCTCCTCAAAGAGAGATGACATCCCGAAATGGCGGTAAAAATCCCATTGAACCCATCAGGCCCGGAGAACTGCCTCGAGTCCATATCAAACACCGCGATCCGCACCTCCGAATCGAAGGGAATGGCGGTTAGTGGCATTATCCCGCGCCCAGCCATTGGGGTGAGCACCGGGTCGACTAGCGAGAAATCCGTGGTAGAGCTCCCCCTATCCGCAAAGAGCTCCTCGTAAAATGAAATAATATGATTCCCAAGGACCGTAGCATCATCGGTGAAATTCCCCGCCACCATAAGCCCCTGAATCCCCGCGCGGCCCGTACGAATTTGGCTACGCCGATGAAAAAATGTTGTATTACGATCCCCATCCTTAAGCCAGGCAGTGCGGGCCTTTTGCTTAAGGAATTCAGATCAGATCGCAACGTTTGCAAAGCTTCAATCAAGGCGTCCGGCTCCGCTATCCCGAGAGAGAGGAGGTATAGCCCAAAGCCTCAATATCTCGCTGAATTTGACGAAGAAGCTCCATCCGGCTCTCCACGCTGCGATTAACATCCCCAAACACATCCCTGTTCCAATCTTTAATAACATATCGCAACCGCTTGAGCTTCCTCATGACACAAAATAAAGGGTTGTGTGTGTCACATGGAACGCCCCAAGAGGTTGTAACCAAATCCCTGAATAAATCGTGTTGAACCCATATGCTGAAAACGAAACGAAACCGGACCCCTGCTAATGGTCAAAGAACATGAAACCAAAATAGGGTGGTGATCCGAGCCAATGCGAGGAAGAACTAAACCCTTTACGTCTGCCAAAGCGCAAAAAATGGACAAGTTGCAAGGGCTCGTCCAACTTCGCGCTGAAGTAAATATAGAGGCCTACGGGGTGAGCACCAAGTAAATGAATTCCCGTAGTGTGCACCGCAAACAAACCAGCGTCCTCCATGAAATCCCCTCAAGTCCCGACACGAGGCTTGGGAAAGAGTATCATTGCGCGAGCGCTCATGATGTCCCAAAACCGCATTAAAATCCCCAACAAGTAATGGATCGGTAAGACCCAAATTCCAAATCAAATCCGGCCCGAGATCACGTCGTGCAATGTAATCACACATACCATGAGTGAAGCCAACATGAAAAATCAAAGCACCAAACTGAACTTGGAAAACGATACATTGAGTAGAAGACCAAACCTAGTTAAGGATTGAGATTGTGGAGTCGTGAAGAACCCAAATGTCGGCCGTCCAATGCCTCGAAAACTTTGACCGCGCCGTAACCAAACCCAGGCTATGCCAAGATCTAATCGAAATAGTCGAAATGTCCACCTTAGGTTCACAAATAGCCAAAATCGGGCGGCTTATGCTTTTGACATAAAGCGTTAAGAACATTACGAGATGCAACATTCCCAATCCCCGGGATGTTCCAGAAGATGCAATTCATTGAGACGGTGGGGGGGTGGCGCCCGTGACGACCGCACGGTAAAAACAGGCATGTGGTGCATAGCGGAGTATGACGGTTGAGTATGACTCGCTTCATCTCGTGATCCGCCCATCTCTTGGTAGCGGCAAAATTCATCTCGTGTGGTTCTGAACTCTCCGCTTCAATAGTAACGTCATGAGCTGGGGGGACGGTCCCGATGTAACTTTTCGGAGCATTCTATCTTTAACCGCATCCAAGGAGCTGTCCCAGAAGGCACGACTCAAAGCACGGATAGGCTTCCCAAAGGATCTTTGAACCGTAATGGGCATAATGTGAGAGACCATTCCCGTATTGGAAGTATTGGCCTTGGGGAGACGATTCCCTAGCCGGATAATCTGCTTGGTAATCTGCCGCTTCCTCCTGGGTCCATCAATCAAGAGCCTCAAGGTATTAGCAAGATGAATGTCCTCAAGAGCAAGTGACTATAGCGCGAGGTGGAGATCCTGCGCGCATAACCGAACCCGTAGTTCCCATTGAGCCATCGATGGCCTTGCCCTTGTCCTGCTGAACAGGACGGTAAACCTTACGAACTCTAGAGCGGCCTCGCTGCACTGAATTCTGATGAGTATCCGGGGCCCTTGATCGTCCCTGGGCCGGAGACGCACGCCCTTCTGCGGGCGTATTTCCCGCATTGTTAAGATGACAAGAAGCTGTTGAATGTCCCGTAACGCTACACCTTGAACAAAACTGAGGGAGTTTTTCATAACCGACGGAAACAAAAGAGCACTTGCCCATGCGTTCAACCATAATGTGTTCCTCCAATGGCTTGGAAAGATCAATATCCACCAGAACCCTAACAAAATGACCCAAACAAATTGGGCTGGAAGGTCATGAACTCGGATTCGATGATCTTCAAAACCCTAAGGCGTCGTTACTTGACAGAGGATGGGACAGTTCAGAGGTCATTTATTCCTTCTTCAATCTGGGCTGGGCTTAAACCCTGCATTTTGGATTGCTTGGATGACTCTCGTTGGATCCCAGGGGCTAACTCTAAGGTATTATTTTGGATTGATAACTCGGTCAGTTATTCTATAGCGATGCACTTGGCATCCCGAGAGGATTATAGATACTTATTTCATCGCGCATCTCGATCGCTTTTATGATGGGTCCTGGCACTTCACCTTCTCGTTTGTGGAAGCTTATTTGGATCTGGTCCGTACTATTGTACGCGTCCCTATTGCTCCGGATTCTAGGATACACATGTTTGGTTAAACTCGGATGATGGTTTGTTTACTTCGAAGGCCGTCTATAATCATTTGCGTCCCCATTACCCAGCAGTCAAGTGGGGTTCTTGGATTTGGTCGCAGCATATTCCGAAACAGCGATCGGTGGTGGCGTGGCGGGCTATCCGCAATCGATTGGCTTTAACGAATTTCTGGTGCGGTTAATGTACTTTCATTTCAGTGAGCAGGTTACTTTTCTGTGGAAGGCAGCTACCCTTTCATGCATATGGCTCATTTGGCTTATCCGTAATGAGTTAGTTTTTCACAACAAAATCTAGACACTGGAGATGGCAATCATTCATCTTCAAGTACTCATTGTAGAATCATCATCATTGGATCGGGGATGCATGTACAATGACCAACAAGACCTTCTTATCCTGCATAAACTGTGAGTTCCTGGAAGGGCTAGACAGGCACCGGAGATAGTTAAAGTTAAATGGCAAAAACCCCTCCCGGGTTGGATCAAGGTGAATACGGATGACAGTGCATCAGGGGCGCCGGGCACTCTCACTACTTCCGGGGTCTTCCGAAACTGTAGAGGTTTCTTTCGGGGATGTTTTGTACACCACTGTGGTGCAGGCTATGCATTTGAAGCTGAATTGGTTGCAGCAATGTGGGCGATTCAGTATGCTTTTGCTAAGGGCTGGATGCAAATTTGGTTGGAGTCGGACTCGATGTATGTAGTGAATTTGCTAGAGAAGAGATCGACGGAGGTCCCGTGGCGACACCTTAGTCATTGGTGCCACACATTACATCTTTTGGTGCACATGGACCTCATAGTTTCACATATTTTTCGGGAAGGCAATCGGGTTGCAGACATGCTGAGCAAGAAGACGTAGTACAGCACATGGTGGGGCGTCCCGCCCACAAAGCTTGTACACTATCTTACTAATGATTATGTTGGCCAATCCAACTATATGTTTGCTACATAGTGGTCACTGCTTTAGGTTTCTTTTCCTATTTTTGGATGCCTTTCTCTTTCCTGGGGGGTACTCTTTTTCCTTCCAAGGGTTTTTCCCACAAGGGTGGGTTTTACCTTGGGAGGTTTTAACGAGGCCCCAACCATTCAGCCATATGGTCGGTTTGTGACCATTTCGTTTTTGACATTATTTCCAGGATTATATTCGGCTACCTGATCAGCTTGTGATCAGGACAACTCTTTTTTCGTTTTTTAATAATATTTCATATTTATTCAAGAAAAATGTTTGGTGATGTCAATCGTCAGGTGGATAGACAGATGGAGAAAGTACGGCAGATTCAGGCGAAGATTGAGACGTTAGGTTTCTCTACTGCTC
Organism: Rehmannia glutinosa; assembly: GCA_016081115.2. Classification (NCBI taxonomy): domain Eukaryota; kingdom Viridiplantae; phylum Streptophyta; class Magnoliopsida; order Lamiales; family Orobanchaceae; genus Rehmannia; species Rehmannia glutinosa. The sequence continues at coordinate 39,937,534 of CM071932.1, read as the reverse complement.
ATCGAGAATTGGAATTTGAAGCCCAAAGTGCGTTATCCAAAACATTGCTTTTGCAATCTGAATTTCTGAGGTAGAAGTCACGCTCAGCCTGGCTTAAGGATGGGGACCGTAAGATTCGGGTGAGCCGTTCGGGGATTCAGGGTTTGATGATTGATGGCAACTTGATCCAGTTATTCTTGGGAATCACATTACTTCCTTCTATACGGAGCTTTTTTCTAACACGGGTGGTCCTAGTCCGGATTTTTCTTTAGTGGATCGAGTCGTATTTCCGATAGTGGAGATAGCCGACAATGTCATTTTAACAGCTATCCCTTCGGACTCAGAGATTCGGGATGCAGTTTTTGAGCTAGGTTTGGATAGTTCTACAGGCCCGGATGGTTTCAATGGAGTTTTCTATCGTCACTGTTGGGACATTATTTCAACTGGTATTCTTGCTGGCGTCTGTTTCTTCTTTACTAGCTCGACCCTCCCTTTAGGGTTAAACGCTAGCTTTATGGCTCTCATTCCTAAGACTAAGGACGCGAACACTATTGACAATTTTCGTCCTATGAGTAATTTCCTTTTCAAGGTTATTACAAAGATTTTGGCAACTCGGTTGAACTCGATCATTTCTCCATATTTGTCTCCTACTCAGTTTGGATTTATTCTGGGCAGGCAGATTCATGACTATATTGCTATGGTATCTGAAGGCTTTAATGTCCTACATGGCCAGCTTGATGACAATATTATTTTGAAAATTGATATCCGCGAGGCTTTTGATACCTTAGGCTGGGGTTTTCTGATACACGTTCTAAATCAGTTTGGCTTCTCGGAGATCTTTATTCATTGGGTTGAAATTATTCTCCGGTCGTCCAGGATTTCGATTTTACTTAATGGTTCGCCTGTGGGATACTTTTCTTGTTTTCGTGGGGTTAGGCAGGGTGATCCTTTATCTCCTCTACTATTTTGCAATGCGGAGGATGTTCTTAGCAAGCTTATTGGGCAACGGTGACTCAGAATCAGCTTGGGCCGTTCATTGCGCCTAGGCATATCATCTTTCCATCTTCGATCCTCTATGCCGATGATATTGTTATTATGTGTGGGCCTCTTCGGCTAACGCTCGTACTCTTCTTCAGATTCTCGATCGATATCGATATTTCGGTCGAATTCAATCCTCGTAAGTCTAGGTTTATTTCGGCACACGTGTTTCTTCTTATGTGCGTAGGCGTATTCAAGATATTATGGGTATTCAATTAGGGGCCTTTCCTACGGTTTATTTAGGAGCTCTAATATTTAAGGGGGCTCCAAAGGCCGCGGATTTACAGCATGTTTTTGATAAAGTCGTCCTGAAGTTTCGTAGATGGAAAGGGACGACTCTCTCTCTTGCTGGTAGAGTCTGCTTGGTTAATTCAATGATCACTAGCTCCTTCATGCATACGATGATGATTTACAAGTGGCCGCGATCCTTGCTTAAGAAAATGGAGCAAGCCATGCATAATTTTATTTAGACTGGGGATGTTAACTCGAAGGGTTCAATGACGGTTAATTGGGCGCGATGTTGTATGCCTCGGGCGGAGGGGGGTTTGGGCGTCCGTTCGATTGTTGTAGCGAATAATGCATTTCTGATGAAGTTGGGTTGGAAGGTTATGGCTTTGGATTCTGTGATTTTTCGGGTTCTCCGCAAACGCTATTTGACTGCAGATGGTTCTTTACGTCAATCGTTTCTTCCTTCTTCAATCTGGACTGGGATTAGGCCTTGTATTACGGATTGTTTAGATGAGTCTCGTTGGATCCATGGGAATAATTTCGAAGTATCATTTTGGATGGATAACTGGCTGGGCTATTACATTGCTGATAGAATTGGTATTCCGCAGGAGTACAAATATCTATTCTGGCAATGTATTTCTGATTACTTCCACGATGAGTCTTGACATTTCACCTTCTCGTTTGTTGAGGCTTATTTGGATCTCGTCCAGGACATTGTTCGAGTCCCCATCGCACCATCCTCAAAGGACACACGGGTCTGGATGCACTCTAACAATGGAACTATTACCTCGAAGATGGCTTATTCGCATATTAGGCCCCATTCTCCTAGGGTCCATTGGGGTTCCTGGATTTGGTCTCCTCACATTCCGGAATGCCGATCAATCGTGGTTTGGCGATCTATTCACAATCGATTGGCGGTCATGGATTTATTATGTCCTCAGGGATGTTTCATTGGCCCCTCGGCATGTGGTCTTTGTTGTGCTTCTGCTGAATCTGTTGATCATTTGTTTGTATCTATCTTGTGTCTTTGCAGGGGCGCTTTGGCGTTGGATTTTTGGTGCTTTTGGTGTTTGCCTATTTATGACAAATAGCTTTAACGAATTCCTGGTGCAGTTAATGGCTTATCGTTTCAGCGATCATGTTGCCTTTTTATGGCGAGTGGCAGTGATCTCGTGTATCTGGCTTATTTGGCATATTCACAATGATTTGGTTTTTAATGATAAAGTCTGGATGGCGGATACGATAATTACCCATCTCCGGGTTCTTATTGTTGAATCATCTTCTCTAGACCAGGGCTCCATGGACAATGATCAGAAAGACCTCTTCATCCTTAGGCGACTTGGCGTTCCTGGACGGGCCAGACAAGCCCCCAGGATTGTGCAAGTTAATTGGCAAAAACACCTCCCGGGTTGGATAAATGTGAATATGGACGACAACACTTCAAGGGCTTCGGGTAGTCTCACATCTTCAAGGGTCTTCTGGAATTGCAGAGGCTTCTTTCGGGGAATGCTTTGTGGAACATTGTGGTAATGGTTATACGTTCGAGGCCAAGTTGGTGACGGCTATGTGGGCCATCCATCATGCTTTTACTAAGGGCTGGACTCAGTTTTGGCTCGAGTCAGATTCAGTGTATGTTGTGGACTTACTTCACAAGAGATCCATTGATGTACCTTGGCGTCACCTTAGCAGATGGAGACTTACTCTTCATTTGCTTACACAGATGGAACTTGTGGTTTCACATATCTATCGCGAAGGCAATCGGGTGGCAGACCTTCTAAGCAAGAGATCGCAGTCGGCGACTTGGGTTTTCTGGACTTACCTTGGGAGGTTTTAACGAGGCTCCAACCATTCAGCTATCTGGTCGGCTTGTGACCATTCTGTTTTTCTGGACTTGCGTTTTATGCTGATTTCGTTGGCTACTTGAACAACCTGTGTTCAGGATGACTCTCCTTTTTTATTTTTAATATATCTTTGATTTATTAAAAAAAACCAGAAATTCAATAAATTGTAAGCATACGGATAAGTAACATCAAATGAGCGAAAAATCCACTGCCAAAGAGCCCTTGCAAAATCACAAGAAACAAATAAATGATCAATGGACTCAGAATAAGCACGACAAAGACAACTGAAGGAAGGGGCGATAAATCCACGATGCCGCAGTAAATCCAAGAAAGCTAGGCGGTTGAGGATAACTCTCCAAACAACAATAAAACGCCTCTCCAGGATAGAAGGAGAACAGATCTAAGAACCCCATTTATCCGACGGCGTAGACAAACGTATATGAGCATAGGCAGCTTTGGAAGAAATTTCCCCATCCAACGAATGAATCCAAACCTGCTTATCCACCAAACAAGGGGCAATAAGGACTCGAACAATATCACGGACAATATCCAGGTAAGCTTCCACAAACGAGATTGTGAAATTCCAAGAGTTATCATAGAAATAATCAAGATACGGTTTTGAAAATGTTTTCTGTGCTCTTGGGGGATTCCAGTTCTATCTGCAATAGAGTATCCCAGCCAGTTATCAGTCCAAAATAATTCCTCGGAATTAAAGCGAGGAATATAGCGAGAGTTATCAAAACAATCATCCAACAATAGTCTTGCCCTAGACCAGATTGAAGATGGCAAAAAGGTGCGGCAAATAGTCCCATCAGACAGAAAGTAGCGACGTTGAAGTAAAGCAAATACTGTCGAATTTGAGGTTAAAATCTCCCAACTCAATTTCATAAGAAAAGCTTTATTAGCAGTAAGAATGGATCGGACGCCAAGTCCCCCTTCAGACCTAGGCATGTATCCGCGTGCCCACTTCATGACCACCCATTCGAATGAATATCCCCAGTCCAAATAAAGTTACACATAGCTTTTTCCATTTGCTTGAGCATACGTCACCAACCTAGAATGAACGAAAGAACTGGTGATCACTAAATTCACCAAACAAATGCGGCCCGACGATAGATATTGAAGATCATTTCCAACGCTTGAATTTCAGAAGGATCTTGTCAAATAAGGGCTGTAACACAGCCTACTTTGGATCCCGTTTGAAGATAGGGACGCCCATATAAGAAATCGGTAGGGTACCTAAAGAAATGCCCATAATATGTTGGATACGTCCTCTAATATGTGGGGAGACCCGGGAGTCAAAGAAGAATGTCGACTTGTTGGGATTGAAAACCTGCCGAGAAATATCAGCATAACCTCCCAAAATATCGAACAGATGGTGCATATTTGAAGAGGTGGTTGCACACAAAATGACAATATCATACGCATAGAAAACCGATGAGGGAAACTCAATATTACGAGGCACCAGGAAAGGCGTGATCCGATGCATAGAAATACAAATCAATAATCTTAACAAGAACCTGCTCAGCCATGCAGAATAACAATGGAGAAAGCGGATCACCTTGACGAACACCTCGCGTGCAAGAAAAATAACCCACAAGCGACCCATTCAGCAAGACCGAAACCCTAGTCGAATGAAGAACAACCTCAATCCAATTGACAAAACTATCCAAGAAACCAAAACGACGAAGCACATGGAGCAAGAAACCCCAGCTTAGAGTATCAAATGCTTTACGAATGTCAATCTTCATAATCATATTCTTATCAAGCCGTGTCTGAAGAATGTTGAAACCTTCTCATAGAAGAATGTTGAAACCTTCTGAAACCAATGCAATGCGCCATGAATCTGACAACCCAGAATAAACCAAAACTGCATGGGAGATATATATTTACGAATAATCAACCCAAATCGAGAGGTCAGAATTTTAGTAATGATTTTGAAAAGAAAGTTACTCATCACTATGGGCCGGAAGTTGTCCAAAGTGTTAACATCTCATACTTTTCGGGATAAGAACCATGAAACTCGCATTAAGACTCAAGGCAATTAGGAATGGACAAAGAAATGACGAACCGAAATAACATCCGAGGTAATAATATCCCAACAATATTGATAGAAAATCCCATCAAAACCATTTGGACCCGCAGAACTATCGGGCGCATATCAAACACCGACTCCGAATTTCCAAACCGTAGGTAGCATCACAAGAAGTCATTATCCACTTCTAAGACAACCGGAGTAACAACTCTATCAACAACCTCAAAATCATCCGAAAAACTTTCCAAAGCTGAGAACAAATTAGAAAAACAAGAGATAATATGCTGACTAATGGTTGACGGATCGACCATAAAGTGTCCGCAATCATCACCCATGAATACCCTGACACCTAGCCCTGTCCGTAGCAACGATGAAAAAAAGTATTATGATCCCCATCAACAAGCCAAGACACACATGATTGCTGGCAAAGATATTCCAACTGCAACAATAAAGTGTGAGAAAGGGACTTTTGTGCCTCAAAATCCAGATTACCACGCTCCCACTATAACCCAAAGCCTCAATATCAGCCTGAACCCGACGTACTTTCTCAAAATGCAAATCAACCATGCGATGAACATCTCCAAAGGCTTCCCTGTTCCAGGCCTTGAGAGACAAACGAAGTCGCTCCAGTTTCACCATCATGCTCATAATAGGATAACTACCCCATAGTCCTGGACCCCAGGACGTACGCATAGTATCCAAAAATGTCTGATGTTTGAACTACATACGTTGAAAATGAAAACGTAAGGGGCCATGTGGCGAAATGGACGAACAAAAGACCATGATCGAATGATGATCTGGGCAAACCTAAGAAAGAACCAACCTATCAACTTTTTCCAGAAAGAGAAGAAATGAAAGTAGCAAGGGCGCGATCCAACTTAGCTTGAAGCAAAGAATGGTGAGGACGAGAGTCGCACACCAAGTGAAAAAATTACCAGTAGTAGTGATAGACAACAAATTGGCATCATCTTAAAATCTACGAAAGTCTTAACAAGAAGCCTATGAGAGCACCCCACTGCCAAGTCGCTCGTGATGACCCAAAACTGCATTGAAATCCCCTAAGAGTAATAGATCATCCAAACTAGAGTTGGCAATGGGACTGGGCTGGGCCAACCCGAGTCCATCGGGCTTTTGCAAAATATTAGGCCGGATCGGGCCACAAAATTGCCTGTCCCAACCTAGCCCATACATGCATTTTATGTAGAAAGAATTTGGGTCAGGCCGACTTTTTTCGGGCCTAAAAAAATACAGCCCAACCCGATCTAAACCTCGAGCTGGCTGGGCTATCGCGCGGGATGGGCTTGATTTTGCAAGCTCTAATACAGACCCAAACCAACAATATCTTGCCAAAAAGTCCGTTGTGCAATGTGATTGCAAAGCCCATGAACAAAACCCACATGGAAAATGCGAGAATTGGCCATCTTAACTGTAGGACAATACATTGAGAGAAACCGAACATGCTTTGCGGAGATCAACCTCCCGAGTCCAAAACACCCAAATATCCGATTTACCATTAACCCAAAAATTCTGAGTAACAAAATGCAAACCAAGCCCAGCCCAAAAGCATCATAAATAAACTGAAAATCCATCTTTGGCTCAGAAATAGCCAACAAAGAAGGTATATGCTTTTGACATAAAGCCTTAAGAACATTGTGAGATGCAATATTCCCAATCCCCCGGATGTTCCAGAAGAGACAATTCATGGAGATGATGAAGGTGGATAAATCCGTGGCGACACGGAGTTAGGAGTATTTGCATAATTAGTCCAACGTTTATGAACCACAATATTTAAATTGGCAGGACCATTTTTTTAGTAAGATCAAAAATAATATAAAAAAGAAAAGAAAGATCCTGATCACAAGCCGGTCAGGTAGCGAATATTTGGGGCCTCATTAAAAACCTACCAAGATAAAATCTACCCTTGTGGGTAAAACCCTTAGTAGGAAAAGAGTACCCTGACGAGAAAGAAAAATACCATACAACCAAATCAAAAGCACATATCAAAAAATTATCTAACAAATCTATACTATGCTCGTCCAACATAGTCATCCGTGAGCAAAGATATTATATCCGTCGGAGGGGCATCCCACCAAATGGAACCTCCTGAGTACTTGTTGAGCTGGTCCGCCACGCGATTTTCTTCCCGATAAATGTGAGAAATAACAAAGTTCATGTGGGAGATCAAATAGAGCGAGTAGTGCCATTGACCAAGCAGATGCCATGGAATGGAGCCAACCCGAGATCGAAAGAGATTCACAACATAGGTTGAATTTGATTCCATCCAAAGATTAGTCTACCCTTTATGAAAAGCATAGGTGATCGCGCTCATCCCTGCAATTCATTCGGCCTCGAATGCATAGCCCATACCACATTGATCAACAAAACAACCACGAAAAAATCCTCGAGACGTACAATAAATGGCCGCAACCATAATACGCCTTGGAGCTCCTATTGTACTGCCATCCGTATTGACTTTAATCCAACCCGGAAGGGGTAAATGCCAAGGAATAGGGATAATGCATGGAGCCTTTGGAGGACGGCCCTGAAACTTCAGACGATGAAGACAAAGTAAATCTTCCTGAGTATTCTGCATGCACCCCTTGTCAAGATAGGCCGACTCAATAATCATTGCTCGCAACTGAACAAGAGCCGCTCGTAGTCCATTTCTTGTCATTGAAGATCACATCATTCCGAATGTCCCAATAAGCCAATGCAAGATATAACTGCCACCTTCCAGAGAAAAGCAATTTGATCACTGAAATGAAATTCCATCACATGAACCAGGAATTCATTGAAGCTATAGACTTTGCGAAAATCAACAACAAATAATTCAGCAATCCAATCCCAAAGCGTTCCTGCAACCGTGTAGCCGATATTCTTAGTAAGACGTCGCACGAGGATACATGGTGGGGGATGCCCCCAGCGGCTATTATCCCATCCCTCACTCAGGATTATGTTGGCCAATCTAACTATAGGTTTGATAGGTTTGCTAGCTAGTGCATCCGCCTTTCATTATTTGGGTGCACTTTCATATGGGGGTACTCTTTTTCCTTCCAAGGTTTTTCCACAAGGGTGGTTTTACCTTGGAAGGTTTTAATGAGGCCCAACCATTCAGCCATCCGTCGGCTTGTGACCATTATGTTATCTGCTTTGATGTTGTTTACGTGCTTCTTCTTTGGCTACCTGACACTGTGATCGGGACGACTCTTTTTCATTTTTATATATATTCTCGAATTTATTCAAAAAAAAAAAATTGTAGATAGAATAGGTATACCTCATGAATATAAATATCTCTTCAAGCAGTGTATTTCTGACTACTTCTATGATGGTTCCTCGCATCTCATTTTTTCTTTTGTCGAGGCTTATTTGGATTTAGTCCGGGACATTGTCCATTTTCCTATTGCTCCATCTTCTATAGGTAAACAAGTTTGGTTGCATTCCTGTCGATGGGGAGATTTCTTCGAAAGCGGCTTACTCCCACCTTTGTCCCTCTTCTCCAGTGGTCAAATGGGGTTGTTGGATTTGGTCCCTTTTCATCTCTGAAAGGCGTTTGATTGTGGTTTGGCATGCTATTCACAATCGTCTTGTGGTTCTGGATTTACTATGGAATCAAGGATTCATCGGTCCCACTGTGTGTGGCCTTTGTTATGCCCATACCGAGTCCACTGATCATTTATTTGTCTCTTGTGTTTTCGCAAGGGCTATTTGGAGATGGGTTTTTAATACTTATCATGTGCATTTTCAGCAAGCTCACCGTTTCAATGAATTTTTGGTGCATCGGATGTCCTTTCATTTCAGTGACCAAGGTGTATTTCTTATGGCGAGCAGCGGCTATATCTTGCATTTGGCTCATTTGGCATATCCGGAATGATTTAGCTTTTAATGATAAGTCCTGCACTGTGGACGCCGCTTTAGTTCAACTTCGGGTTCTTATTATTGAGTCTTCATCCTTGGATCAGGGTTGCATGTATAATGATCATTAGGATCTCTTCACCCTTCTGAGGCTTCATGTTCTTGGACGGCCAAGAAAGGCTCCGAACATCGTGCAAATTGATTGGCATAAACCCCTCCCTGGGTGGATTAAGGTGTGAATACATATGGTAGTGCTTCAGGTGCACGGGGATGTCTTACCGCGTCTGGGGTTTTTCAAAATTGTAGAGGCTTCTTTCGGGGTTGTTTTATGGATTGCTACAGAACTGGTTATGCGGTTGATGCAGAGTTGATGGCGGCTATGTTTGCTATTCATTATGCGTTAATAAGGGCTGGCGGCATTTTTGGCTTGAGTTGGATTCAGCTTATGTTGTAGATCTTCTTCATAAGCGATCCTCTTCAGTCCCTTAACGTCATTTGAGTAAATGGCGGTATACTCTTCACTTGGTTTCTCAAATGGAGTTGGTGATCTCACATATTTACCGAGAAGGCAATCGCGTGGAAGATTTTCTAAGTAAGAAGTCGCAATCAGAGACATGGTAGGGCGTTCCTCCACCGGATATCATGTCCCTTATCATGGAGGAATATGTTGGGCAGTCGACTTACAGATTTGTTAGATAATACGTCCATTTGTTTCTTGTTATTCTTCCCGAACATTTTATTATGCTTTATTGGGGTACTCTTTTTCCTTCCAAGAGTTTTCCCCACAAGGGTGGTTTTTACCTTGGAAGGCTTTAACGAGGCCCCAAACATTTAGCTATCTGGTCGGTTTCTGATCAATATGCTTTTCTTTTCTGGTTTTCATTTCGATTTTTGCTACCGGGTTGGCTTGTGACCAGGACTACTTTTTTGTTTTTTAATATATTTTCGATTGATTCAAAAAAACAAAGGCTACAAGCAGAAGGCCCAATAAATCCCCGATGGCGGAGGATATGACCAAGAGTGCCAGGCGTCTGTAGATGGCCCTCCAAGCAACAACCGTGCATCTTTTTGGGATGTGAGGAGACTAGATCCAAGAACCCCATTTAACAATGGGAAAAGAGGGTCGCAAAAAAGATAGGCCAATTTAGAAGAGACTGTCCCATCCATAGAATGAGTCCACACCCGTTTATCCACTGAATCCGGAGAAATTGGGCAGCGGACGATATCACGAACAATATCCAAATAAGCCTCAACAAATGACATGGTTAAGTGCCAGGTATTATCAAAGAAGAAGTCTGATATGGGATTCTGAAAATGAATCAGATACTCGTGAGGTATGCCAATCCCATCCACAATGATATAACAAGCCAATTGTCTGTCCTAAAATTAATAGAAGAATGCGCCCCTGGGATCCAACGCGAATCCATCAAACAATCCTCCACTTTTGGTCTCAAACCTGCCCAGATGGAAGAAGGCAAAAAAGTGTGTCTGATGGAAACATTAGCCAGCATAAAACGCCTACGAAGAGTAGTGAAAACCAAATAATCCGAGATAAGAATTTTCCAGCCCATTTTCATAAGAAATGCGCGGTTGACCGTGATGATGGAGCGAACACCAAGACCCCCTTAATTCCTTGGCGCACAACACCGAGCCCAATTAACCATAGCAGACTCTTTCTGATTAATATCTCCAGACCAAATAAAGTTACGCATAGCTTTTTCTAACGGCTTGACAAGGCCATCTATTTTCATCTTGATGATGCTCTCTCTTCTCTCTAGTTTTCTCACGGCCGGTCATTGTTTTTGATTCTCAAAACAATCTATTCCATGGATCTTGATCGGTTTTTATTCCCAAAAATTAGTAAACCTGTTTCTACTAAGGATGATCCAAATTTGGTTTCAAAGAATACATCTAGGGTTTCATCGTAGGACCCTATTGATTATGCAGCGAATGCCCATTCAATCTCTCATGCAAATAGTGTTTTTTCATCATCTATTGCGAATGATTCGCCATAGGGCTTCCGCAATTTCAAATCCTCTTCACAGCGTTGTCTTTCCCACGATCACTCCCCCACTAGGGTTTCAAATAGAATCACAAACCCTACACTAAACCCCACATCCATTGCTGGCGTTAATGGTTCGGCTTCCGATCTTCCTGCTGCTAGGGTTTATTCACATGTTAGGATGGCTGAAGACGATCCGGAACACAGAGTTCCTCCCTTTGCGGATTCAAACCTTACCTTTGCCAATAAAGTGTCATCATCAGAGGATTATCGACCAGTAAAGAAGGGGGAATTTTTTATCAATTATGATGAACGAGGACATCTACCAGCAACGTGTGGCAAAGCTAAAAAAATTCATTGATTGCCCGGGTTCCATTACCCAAAGGCTCAAAGCCTGTTTCAACTTCGGACCTCAAGGTAAAGTTGTCTTCTTTGTGGAAAGTTTTGACTGATTGGAGGTTAGTTCCCCTTTGTAAAGGCTACTATAATATTCAGTTTTCTTCTATTGGTGATTGAAATTATGCTTTTTCAAAGCATTCATGGAGTTTTCAGCTGGGTTCAATTCGTCTTTCAAATTGGATACCGGATTTTAATCCATATAAGGTGAATACCTCTATGGCTCAAGTGTGGGTTCGTATCTATGAATTGAGCATCGAATATTGGCACAAGGCCTTAGTTATGAAGCTTGCTAATGCGATTGGAAATCCACTTCAAATTGATGAACGATCTTTATTTGGTGACGTGTGTCATTTCGTTAGAGTGTTGGTGGAAATGGATTTATATAACCCGATTCAAGAGTCCATTATGGTGGAACGGGTTGGTCATTGTTCTTTTGTCTCCCTCGGATATGAGAACTTACCGGATCTCTGTATGCTCTGTCGCATTGTGGAACACTCGATCAACAACTGTCAACAGACCACTACTCATGAGGTTAATAATTCGAAAGCCATAGAATCTAAGGATGAAGGTCATCCTAGAGGACATTCTGTGGGGAGGAACAACAACAATCACGGGCAACGGGTGCATAAGGGTAAAGAAGTGATTACAGAAACTTGGGTTACAACTTACAATCAACAATAAGAATAAACATGCTTATGAGAATAAACATAAGGATGCTGGAGATACAAGCTCTTCGGAGGTGCACATTCAAAATTCTTTTGAATTGTTGGGGGAGCAAGATAATAAGGATATACAGTGGAAAATCATGGCCTCGATCGACACATTGCTGATCAGGGTATGAATACGATCAAACAGGGATCATACGATGGTTGTTTGTACTTCTCCTTCTCCGGATACGGTTCATGATTTGCAGGTTTGTGATGGAAATTTGGTTGATAAGGAGATGGTTGATTTATAGAGGGCTATTGAGGCCACCTCTAACAGTAAGCCTGTTAATGAATATGTGTTAAAAAATGGTGATCCTTCGGAAAGTTTCCAAGACACGGTGACAGTGGCTCAGAAACGATGGTCATATATGACTGAGGAAGAAGAACAAGGTAATATCTTTCTTGAATCTATTGATGATACTACACATAAGGTGCGACCACTTGTCCCTAATTTCAAGTGAATTGCATGTTCTGGAATATAAAGGGCATTGGAAATGATTCTTCTAAATCCATGCGTAGAGATTTTTGTAGAATTTATAACCCGGATGTTGTTGCTATTGCTGAACCTAAGGTTCAGTTTAACTCTATTAATGCTAGTTTTTGGCAGGGTCTTCGCATGACATTGGTTGTGGAATGTTTTTGCTCTAATGTTCTTCCGAATTTATGGGTTTTTTCTCAGTCATCTTAGTTTCAATTTTCTGTTATTTTTACCTCTGATCAATGTGTTTTTTGTAAAGTGATTTTTCAGAATATGCAGTTTTATATGGGCTTTGTTCATGCTCATTGTTCTTATATTGCACGTCGCCATCTCTGGGCTGACGTTCAGTCTTTGGGCCTTCAGAATATAGTGGTTATTGGAGATTTTAATGCTACCTTGGGAGCTCATGAATGTTCTGGGGGTGGCCTTCCACACGCCGTCTCATGCTCAGACTTTCGGAATTTTATTAGTTATAATGATTTTATTCAGGTTCTTATGGCTGGTAATGCATTCAATTGGAGTAATTTTCGTTCCTCACGGGGTTTGATGCAAGCACATTTGGATAGAGTTATTGCTTCTTAGCATTTCTTAGATTAATAGCAGTCGGTTTCGGGTTATGTTGGTGTTCGCCACAGTTTTGATAATCATCCTTTATTTTTGCCGTGTGGCAGGTCAGACTCACGGTCCATCTCCTTTTCGTTTTCAGTCTATGTGGCTTCAGCATAAAGGTTTTAAGGAGGTTCTCGCTCAATCCTAGGCGGTGCCATGCACGGTCAGATGCCTGATGTTATGCGTCATGTTGAAATTGAAGCGCCTTCGTCCTATTTTGCGAACTTGGAATAAAATGGTCTTTGGTGATATTCATAGGAAAGTGGAGGATGTTCAGACGAAATTGAATGATATTCAGAATTCGATTTCTACTCATGGTTACTCGAACTCTATGATGCAACAGGAAATGGATACTCATGTCAAATTAAATGATCTGTTGAATCAACAGTATGAACTTTTGCGATAGAAGAGCCGTATCAAATGGTTGACTGATGGAGATCGTAACACGACAATTTTCCACAGGAAGTTGAGGTCCAAAAGATCTAAGTGGGCTATTCGTCAATGGTGATCTTATGACTTCTTTACAACAAATCCATCAGCATATCATTGGTTTCTATGAAAATCTATTCTCACAACCAAATAATTCAGGGTCCGATTTTTCTATGGTGGATGAAGTTATTAATCCAGTAGTTTCTGAGGCAGATAATATAAATCTTTGTGATATCCCAGATGATGTAGAGATTCAGGGGGCAATTTTTGATCTTAGTCCGGATAGCGCCCTGGGCCTGGACGGTTTCGGATGTCATTTTTATCAGCATTGTTGGGAGATAATTGAGAAGGATGTTCTGGCAGCAGTTCGTTCATTTTTCGTCAGAGAACGGCTTTCCCCGGGTTGCAACTCTAGTTTCATGGTTTTAGTTCCTAAGGCCAAGAATGCAAATAAAGTTGAAGATTTTAGGCCCATCGTCCTCAACAACTTTATTTTTAAGAGATTTAAGATTCTTGCCAATCGGTTTGGGTTGATATTAAAGAAGCACATTTCTAACATGCAGTTTGGATTTATTTCGGGGTAAGTAGATTCACGATTGTATTGCTCTCGCTTCTGAGAGTGTCAATTGCCTTCTGAGTCAATTCCAGTTGCATAATATGATTTTGAAGATCGATATTCGTAAGGCATTTGATACTCTTCGTTGGGATTTTCTTTTTCATGTTCTTAGGAGAATGGGTTTTTGGGACCAATTTGTTATATGGGTTTGCGTTATTTTTCACTCAGCCCATATTTCAGTTCTTATTAATGGTAGCCCGGAGGGTTATTTTAGTTGTTCACGGGGCGTCAAGCAGGGGGATCCATTGTCTCCTCTTTTATTTTGTGCGGCAGAATTTGTATTGGCTAGGGCATTGGAGTATGCTATTAGTAACGAAAGGATTTCTTCTTTTGTTACTGCTCGTCAGCTTAATTTTCCCCCTTGTCTTCTTTATGCAGATGATATCTTGATTTTGGGGGCGGCTACTGCTAATAACTCTAGATGCATTTTGGATATCCTAGAGTGTTATGGTAATATTTCCGGTCAAATCTTCAGTCCTGAGAAATCCAAGTTATATGTCAATGATAATATTTCGCAACGACTTCTTACTTTTGCATTCAGACTAATTTCGGTATTTCACGAGGTTCGATTCCTTTTACCTATCTTGCTGCTCCTCTTTTTAAAGGGGCTCCTAAGATTCGTATCTTTCAACCTCTTCATGATAAAATTGTTTCCAAGTTTCAAACATCGAAGGGGAACTCTTTATCTATGGCGGACAGGATCATGTTGGTCAATTCGGTGGTTACTAGTTCTTTCGTGCACTCGATGTTAGCTTACCGTTGGCCGATCACATTATTAAAGTCTATGGAGAAAGCTATTAGGAATTTTGTGTGGTTTGGAGATATCAACAAAAAGGTTCATGTTACGGTTAATATTGGTCTCGATGTTGTGCTCCAAGGAAGAAGGGGGTCTTGACATCCAATCCCTTATTGTCGTTAATAGAGCTTTTCTAATGAAATTTGCTTGGGAAGTTTTGACGTTGGACAGCCCGATATTCAACATTCTTCATCTCCGTCTCATGGATTCTATTCATCCTAGGCCTCTTTACATTGGTTCCTCAATCTGGTTGGGCGTGAGGCCTTGGCTTCAGGATTTAATGTCAAATTCTCGATGGCTCCCAGTAGATAGATCTATGGTGCAATTTTGGTTGGATGATTGGCTTGGGTATTTGATCGTGGATCGAATAGGCATCCCGCAATACTTATATGATGTCTTCTCTCATCCGATTTCTAATTACTTCTTTGATGGGAAATGGCATTTTACGGAGGATTTTCTCGTTGCTTACACGGATATCATTATTGATATTCTCCATTTTCCTATTTCTCCTAATTCGGAGGACCGACATGCTTGGCTTCACTCAATAGATGGAGGAGTTTCGTCTAAGGAGTCTTACAATTTCATTCGCCAATCTTTCCCAAATGTTCGATGGGGTCAGTGGTTTTGGTCTTCTCACATCCCAGCTCGTCGATCTCTTGTTGTTTGGAAATCTATTTACAATCGTCTTGTAGTTATTGATAATCTTCGCATTCATGGTTTTTGTGGTCCTTCGACATGTTCCTTATGTTACAGAGATTCAGATGCTATTGATCACATCTTCACTAATTGCTCTTTTGCAAAGGCAATGTGGAGTTGGATTCAAGACATATTTCAGATTACATTGCCTTTGGATGGAGGTTTTAACCACTTATGCATTATTGCTATGCAACAATAGTTTAGTTTGCAGATAGTTTTCTTATGGAAAGTTGCATTTATTTCGACAGTTTGGATCATTTGGACTACTCGCAACCAATGGATTTTTGATGATATTACTCCTCGGATTCCTACTGCTATTATTCTCCTTTGTGCTTTCATTATTGAGTGGGCAGGTTTGGATTCTAGTTATATGTCTAATTCCATTTTTGTTCTTTTTTGTCTTCGTAAACTCAAGGTTTAGGGCCGTGCAAGACCACCCATGAGGATGCGTGGGGTGAGGTGGTACCCTCCTCTTCCGGGCCGGACCAAGGTCAACACTGATGGTTGTGCTTATGGTGCTCTGGGGAGATGTGTTGCCACGGGGGTGTTCCAAAACTGTCGAGGATTTCATACGGGAGACTTTGTTTTATCGCCCTTCGATTTGTGTTCTTTGTAGAGAATTGGAAGAATCGGTTGATCATTTATTTGTCTCTTGTGCTTTTTGCTTAACTATATGGCGATGGATCTTCCATGCTTTCCAAGTTCACCCTTTTCGGACTTCTAGCTTCAATGAGTTCTTGGTGCGGTTAATGTCTTTTCATTTCAAATGACCGTGTTGCTTTCCTTTGCGTGTGGCGATACTTTCTCGTATCGCTCATATGGCATATCCGAAATGAACTGACTTTCCACAACAAAATATGGACTGAGGCGCGATCATTCATCTACTGTGTTCTCATTGTAGAATCATCATCTTTGGATTGGGGATGCATGCACAATGATCAACAAGACTTATTTATCTTGCGCGGGCTGCGAGTTCCTGGAAGGGCTAGACAAGCTCCGAGGATTGTGGAGGTTCATTGGCAAAAACCCCTCCCGGGTTAGATCAAGGTTAACACGGATGGCAGCACTTCAGGGGCGCCGGGAAATCTCACAGCGTCTGGGGTCTTCCGGAATTGTAGAGGTTTCTTTCAAGGGTACTTTGTTCATCTTTGTGGTTCAGGGTATGCGTTTGAAGCTGAATTGGTTGCAGCAATGTGGGCGATTTAGTATGCTTTTGCTAAGGGCTGGACACAACTTTGGCTGGAGTCGGACTCAATGTATGTGGTGAACTTGCTGGAGAAAAGATCGATGGAAGTCCCGTGGCGCCATCTTAGCTACTGGTGCCACACACTTCACCTTCTCGAGCACATGGATCTCGTAGTCTCACATATTTTTCGGGAAGGCAATCGGGTTGCGGACATGCTGAGCAAGAAGACCGAGTGCGGCACATGGTGGGGTGTCCCACCCACGGAGCTCCTACACTACCTCACAGATGACTATGTTGGCCAATCCAACTATAGGTTTGTTATTTAGTGCGCCACCGCTTCAGGTTTCTTTTCCCATTTTTAGGCGCCTACTCTTTCCTGGGGGGTACTCTTTTTCCTTCCAAGGGTTTTTCCCACAAGGGTGGGTTTTACCTTGGAAGGTTTTAACGAGCCCCAACCATTCACCATTTGGTCGGCTTGTGACCATTTCTTTTGGTTTTTGACATTATTTCCAGGATTATCTTTGGCTACCTGATCAGCCTGTGATCAGGAATACTCTTTTTTCTTTTTATATATATTCGAACTTATTCAAAAAATACGGGAGACTTTGTTTAGCAGATGGGAATTGGATTTACCTTCCAGTCTGAGTTGTTGGCGGTCATTATTGCCATTGAATGTGCTTATAGGAGAGGATGGAGGAAGCTATGGCTAGAGTCGGACTCAACGTATGTTTGTGATTTACTGGCATCTCGTTCCTTGAAGATTCCATGGAGATTTTTTAGCAAATGGCGATGGGCTTTGAATTATGTTTCTCAAATGGAGTTTATCATGTCTCACATTTTCCGTGAAGGCAATCATGTTGCAGATACGCTTTCAAAGATGGATACGTCTTTCACTTGGTCACACATTGCGCCAGAGGTGATACATGCGGGGATCCAAGCGAACGCCAGGGGTCATGTGTTCTTTCGGGTTTGTAATAATTAACTCTTTTGGGGTACTCTTTTTCCTATCAAAGATTTTTTCCGCTGGGTTTTACTTTGATAGGTTTTAACGAGGCCCCATGTTTATCACAGTTAGTTGCTTGGCTTGTAAGCAAGTTTTTTGTGATTTGTTTCTACCCATTTTTAAACTGGCGTTTTTGGCCTTGTTTTTATAGCTTGTTGCTTGGCTTGTTAGCAGTAATCCCTTTTTCATTTTTTATATAATTTTCGCATTTATCTAAAAAGAAGCTTTTTCTAGCTGCTTAAGCATGGAAATAGGCCATTTATAAATGAACATGTTGTGAACCAAGGAACTGGCAATCACGGAGTTAACCAAACAAACCCGATCCGCCAATGATAGGGAAGAGCCTTTCCATCTTTTAAATTTGAGGACGATTTTAGCAAGCAATGGCTGCAAAACCCCCGCTTAGGTGCACCCTTGAAAATAGGAACTCCAAGATATGTAGCCGAAAAAGTACCAACCATTTGAACCCGTCGTCTAATATATTGACAAACCCGAACGACCTTAGTTTGATAACGACGGTGAAAGAAGGAAGTATTGCAATCTCCATCAACCAACCATGCAGCTCGAGATTTTTTGGCGAAGAAATTCAGATGTAATAGAAGAGCCTCGATTGAGAGAATTTTGAGCTTCAATTTCTTGTTTCCCTACGAACGACATTATAACCCGGGTTTCAATGTCCGATCAATTTGTCTCACTTTCTCTAGCTATCGTCAACCTCACGATTGGCATCCCCAAAGACCTCTCGATTCCAAGTGCGAGCACCGTATGCATCCTCTTCAACTTAATCATCAAATGAATCAAAAGATTAGAACCAAATTGAATACGAATCTCAAGAAAAAGCAATGATCGACCCAAAATCGAGATGTTTAGTCCACATACGTTGAAAACAAAAAGAAGATGGACCCCTATAAGCAGTAGTCATACAAGATAGTAAAAGAGGGTGATGGTCCGAGCAAATACGCGGAAGAACATAGTTCTCAACCTTCTGCCAATAATTGAATAGCTAGGGTTTTGCTCTCTCCTCTCTCTTGCAAACGTATTGGACGGCCAGCCCTACCCCTCCGGCGCCATCACCGGAGTCTCTTGCTTTCTCCGATTTAACTTCGAACTTTGAACCATACCATGCACGTACAATTGCACAATCTGGCGATAGTAAGCCATTGCCATCGGGCCGCTTCTCCTTCTACAGTGTGCCATGGAACTTCTTGTCAACCAAACCTAGCACCGCCCAGCAGCATCCTCCGACGTCATCATCATCAGGGGTGGTCCCGCCACACGCCTACCTGCAACAAACTCCAACAACATCGTACGGCGGTCCCCGGATCCTCCCGCAGCGGAAGAACAACATCGTACCCGCCCCTCGCAGATGCGGTCGCCGTGCAAAGAACAACCTCATACCGGATGGCCTCCTTGCAAAGAAATGGTCCCCACGCAAAGATGACATCATGCAAGCGGTCCCCACACATCCCTTCGCTGCTGCAGCCGCCTCCTGCGCATCGGATGGCGGCGAGAAGGGGGATTCGCCCCTGTGATGGGCGCTCCTTACCCCATGGCCGGCCGCCCACGGGGGCCGACCCCCCCATCATGCATGGGGTGCCAAGCCTACACATCCACCATCCCAGGCAGCCCCTCCCCAGGGGAGTGATGCCCCCTGGGCCGCTGTCCACCATCTGCATGGTCCCCTGCACACGGGCCCATCTCCTATTTCGGACTCCAGGCACGCGCAACAAAATGATGGAAATTCTGTTTCAACGTATTCCGATTATGAAACGAATCTGCGACATTTGGCTCATACTCCAAATGCTAACCCCAATTTTGGATTTTCTTTTGCTAAAATTGTTGCAGGTACCAACATCTGGATTCTACTTAGGCCCCAGGTAATGCTAATCTATTTTCCACAGTGGTTTCTGGTAAAAATCAGTCTATCCCAAAACCGGTTCGAAAAAGTGATTACTATTCCGTTACCATTGATGATAATGTTTACCAGCAACGTCTCGCTGAATTTTCCTACTCTTTGATTAGAAGGGTTATTTTGGGAAAAGGTAACAAGCCATGGGCGACTATGCTTTTACATAAACGCCTATCGGAATTATGGGGTATTAAGAATGACTGGAAATTAATTCCCTTGGGCAAGGGATTTTTTTGTGTCAAATTGTTTAGTGCGCAGGATTGTTCTCGGGCTCATCAACATTCTAATTGGACGCTTAACCCTGGTACTATCCGTCTATCTCCATGGGTGCCGGACTTCAACCCTTATAAGGTACAAACCTCAGTGGCCAGCGTTTGGGTATGCATTTTTTAGCTCAGTTTGGAATACTGGGACCCCAATAATATCATGGGGATTGCCAGTGCTCTTTGGAATCCTTTACAAATTGACCAGCGATCAATGGATGGTTCTTTGGGTCATTGTAAGAACATATCATGGTAGAACGCACTGGCAAGTGCTCTTTTGTTTCAGTCACTTATGAAAAACTCCCAGCGTTTTGTTCAAGGTGTGGTGTTACGGGACATTCATCTTCTTCTTGTCGTCTTAACAATGCGGGTAATACGGCTACGGAAGGGCGTGCATCACCGCCCCAGGGACGCTCACGGGCACCGCCTTCCCATCATAACTCAGTGCAGTGCGGGCGTTCTAGGGTTCGTAAGGTTTATCGTCCTGTTCAGCAGGACAAGGGCAAGGCCGTTGATGACTCAATGGGAAATACATGATCGGCTATGCGCGCAGGATCTCCGCCTCGCAAAATAGTCACTTGCTCTTCGGACATCCATCTTGGTAACACCTTCGAGGCTCTTGGCTCAGTCGATTCCCAGGATCAGCAGTCCGCAGGTTTCCAAGCCGAGTATCCAGCTAGGGAATCATCTCCTAAGGCCAATACTTCCAACACGGGAACGGTCTCCACCATTATGCCGATTACGGTTCAGTATCCTTTGGGGAAGCTTATTCGTGCTTTGAGTCGTGCTTTCCGGGACAATTCCTTGGATCAGGCTAAAGATAGAATTCTCAGGAAAGTTACATCGTGACTGTCGCCCCCTGTTCATGAAGTTACTATCGAACCAGAAAGTTCAGAACCACATGAGATGAATTTTGCAGCTACCAAGAGATGGGCAGATTACGCAGATAAATTGGATCATACTCAATCATTAGATTCTGCTACGCACCACATGCCTGTATTTACCGTGCGATCATCACGGGCACCACGCCCCCCACCGCCTCAATGAATTGCATCTTCTGGAACATCCGGGGGATTGGGAGTTGCTTCTTGCAATGTTCTTAATGCTTTATGCCAAAAGCATAAACCTTCTATCTTGGCTATTTGCGAACCTAAGGTGGACATTTCGGCTATTTCAGATTCTTATTGGCATAGCTTGGGTTTGACTTTTGCAGCACAAAAGTTTTGGGGAAATGGCCGGTCAGATATTTGGGTATTTCACGATTCCACGATTACAATTCTTAATCAGGTTTAGACTTCTACTCAATGTATCGTTTTACAAGTTCAATTTGGTGCTTTGATTTTTCATGTTGGTTTCACTCATGGTTTGTGTGATTACATTGCACGACGTGAGCTTTGGCTGGATTTGAGGAATTTGGGTCTTACTGATCTGTTACTTGTTGGGAATTTTAATGCGATTTTGGGACATTCAGGAATTTGGGTCTTACATACTCTTTCCCTGGCCTCTTGTCAGGATTTCAGGAATTTCATGGAGGATGCAGGTTTGTTCGCGGTGTTGACTACGGGGAATTCATTTACTTGGTGGTCCCCCCGAAGGCCTCTATCTTTACTTCAGGCTAAGTTGGACAGAGCCCTAGCAACTTGTCCATTTTTCGCTTCTTGGCAGGCTGTCAAGGGCATAGTTCTTCCACGTATTGGATCCGATCACCACCCCATTCTGGTTTCTTGCTCCTCGGCCATTAGCAGGGGACCGGTACCATTTCGTTTTCAGCGTATGTGGGTTCATCATGATTCATTCTGGGATTTGGTTACTTCTTGGGGCTCTTCATGTGACACGCACAATCCTTTATTGCGTGTCATGAGGAAGCTCAAACGGCTGTGACAGGTTATTAAGGACTGGAACAAGGATGTGTTTGGGGATGTAAACCGTAGGGTAGACAGACAGATGGAGCAACTTCGTTAGATTCAAGCAGACATTGAGACATTGGGTTATACCGCTGCTCTCCAGGATATTGAGTTGGACGCCCAGCTGAGGCTCTCGCAGACGCTGCAATTACAATCCGAATTCCTTAAGCTAAAGGCCCGTACTGCCTGGCTTAAAGACGGGAATCATAATACAACATTTTTTCATCGGCATAGCCAAATTCGTTCGGGGCGCGCGGGGATTCAGGGCCTTATGGTGGTAGGCAGTTACACTGATGATGCTGCGATCCTTGGGGATCATATCATTTCCTTTTACAAGGAGCTCTTTGCGGATACCGGGCGTTCCGCCTCGGATTTCTCGGTAATCGACCAGGTTATTACTCCAAGGGTTGGGGTGCAGGATAATGCCAGCCTAACAGTCATTCCTCAAATTCAGAGATTAAGAAAGTGGTTTTTGATATGGATTCTGATAGTTCTCCGGGACTAGATGGGTTCAATGGGATTTTTTATCGCCATTTCTGGGATGTCATCTCTGCCGAGGTGACTGCAGCTATTCGCTTTTTCTTCAGTAATTCGTCACTACCTCTGGGATTGAATGCCAGTTTCATGGCGCTCATCCCAAAGACTAAGGATGCGAATGTCATTGAAAACTTCCGGCCGATTGTTATGAGCAATTTCCTCTTCAAGATCATTACGAAGATATTGGCAACGCGTTTGGGTTTGATTATTGCAGATTTTTTATCTCCGACGCAGTTTGGTTTTATCCCTGGCAGACAGATTCATGATTGTATTACCATGGTATCTGAAGGGTTCAACATCTTATAGGGTCGCACGGATTCGAATATGATCCTAAAAATCGATATCTGAAAGGCATTTGACACATTGAGGTGGGATTTCTTACATACATCTTGCGCCGCTTCGGTTTCTTAGAGATCTTTGTGCGTTGGGTGGAGGTGGTTCTTCGGTCGTCCAGGATATCAGTACTGTTGAACGGGACGCCGGTAGGTTATTTTCCCTGTTTCAGAGGAGTCAGACAAGGGGATACTTTATCACCGTTAATGTTTTGCATTGCGGAGGATGTTCTGGCTCGGTTTATTGAAGTGGCGATGGATCAGCCTCAGTTATCTTCCTTCACGGTGCCAAGGGGTATTACCTTTCCATCGTCCATCTTATACGCAGACGATATAGTCATCATGTATGGGGCGTCTTCTACAAATGCCCTGGGTCTTGCTTGATTCTAAATCATTATGCAGATATCTCGGGTCAAGTGTTTAATCCACAGAAATCCAAAGTTTACTTTGGTTCGCAGGTTCGTCATATGTCCGTGGGAGGGTGCAACACATTTTGGGGATCCATCCAGGGGCGTTCCCAACTGTTTATTTAAGCGCTCCGATCTTTTAGGGCGCTCCAAAGGTGGCGGATTTACAACCTGTCTTTGACAAGATAATCCTCAAATTCGAGAAGATGGAAAGGTTCTTCTCTTTCCCTTCTTTGGTAGAGTTTGTCTTGTGAACTCCTGATTACTAGTTCTTTTGTGCACACCATGATGGTTTATAGGTGGCTCGCAACGCTACTCAAACAAATTGAAAAGGCCATGCGCAACTTCATCCGGGTCGGGATGTTAATTCTAAGGGGAAGGTGGTGGTCAATTGGGATAGATCTTTGCACGCCTAGGCCGAAGGATCTGGGCGTGCGATCGATTGTGATGGCTAACACAACTTTCTTAATGAAACTAGGTTGGAAGGTCTTGAACTCGGACTCGGTGGTTTACAGGGACCCTCGGACAACGGTACTTTACAAGGGATGGGGAAATTCGGCGGTCCTTTATTCCTTCTTCAATTTGGGGTCGATTAAGCCCTGTATTTATGATTGCTTGATGGTGCTCGTTGGATCCCGGTGCCAACTCAGGGTTTTATTCTCGATTGATAATTGGTTGGGCTACTCTCATAGCGCATGCAATTGCATCCTGAGGACTATAGATATTTATTCCATCAGCCGCATTTCGACTATTTTTATGATGGGTCCTGACACTTCACCCTCTCTTTCGTAGAGGCCTATTTGGAGCTGTTCCGCGCCATTGTACGCGTCCCGATCGCGCCAGATTCCCGGGATACCCGTGTTTGGTTGTACTCGGAAAATGGTTCGGTTACCTCGAAGGCGGCTTACAATCATATACGCCCCCAGCGCCCCGCAGTTAAATGGGGTTCTTGGATTTGGTCGCAACATATCCCGGAACGAAGATCGGTGGTAGCATGGAGGGCCATACACAACCGACTGGCTGTATTTTACGAGCTAGGGGAAGTTCTACTGGCCCTTCGGTTTATGTTCTTTGTAGGGAATCGGACAAATTGGTTGATCATTTATTTGTCTCTTGTGCTTTTGCAGGAAATATATGGAGATGGATCTTCCATGCTTTCCGAATTCACCCCTTTTAGGCATATAGCTTCAATGAGTTCTTGGTGCGGTTAATGTCTTTTCATTTCAAAGTGACCAGGTTGCTTTCGTTTGGCGTGTGGCAATTCTTTCCTGCATCTGGCTCATATGGCATATCCGAAACGAGCTGATTTTTCACAACAAAATCTGGAAACTGGAGGCGGCGATCATCCATCTACAGGCACTCATTGTAGAATCATCATCTTTGCACCGGGGATGCATGAATAATGATCAACGTGACTTATTTATCTTGCGCGGTTTGCGAGTTCCTGGAAGGGCTAGACAAGCTCCGAGGATTCTGGAGGTTCATTGGCAAAAACCCCTCCTGGGTTGGATCAAGGTAAACACGGATGGTAGTGCATCAGGGGCGCTGGGAAATATCACAGCGTCCGGAGTGTTCCGGAATTGTAGAGGCTTCTTTCGAGGGTGCTTTGTTCATCATTGTGGATCTGGGTATGCGTTTGAAGCTGAATTGATGGCGGCAATGTGGACAATTCAGTATGCGTTTGCTAAGCGCTGGACACAACTTTGGGTGGAGTCAGACTCTATGTATGTGGTGAACTTGCTGGAGAAAAGATCGACAGAGGTCCCTTGGCGCCATTTGGGCTACTGGCGCCACACACTTCACCTTCTCAAGTACATGGATCTCGTAGTCTCACATATTTTTCGGGAAGGCAATCGGGTTGCGGACATGCTGAGCAAAAAGACGGAATGCGGCACATGGTGGGGCGTCCCACCCACGGATCTCCTACACTACCTCACTGATGACTATGTTGGCCAATCCAATTATAGGTTTGTTACTTAGTGCGCCACTGCTTCAGGTTTCTTTTCCCATTTTTAGGCGCCTACCTTTTTCCTCGGGGTACTCTTTTCCTTCCAATGGGTTTTCCCACAAGGGTGGGTTTTACTTTGGAAGGTTTTAATCGGCACAAGCATTCACCATTTGGTCGGCTTGTGACCATTTCTTTTGTTTTTGACATTATTTCCAGGATTATCTTTGGTTACCGATCACTGTGATCGTGACTACTCTTTTTCCTTTTTTATACATATATTCGAACTTATTCAAAAACAATTGGGAATTGTCCCAGCAGGATAGCTATAAAACTGTTTTTTGTCTTCCTACTGACCCAATACCAATGGATCATGCCATTTGGTTTGAAGATTGAACCCTCCTTATTCCGAAAAATGACCCAAATTTTCGTACCTATCCTACATACCACCCTAATCGACATTGATGACATCTTTACTGTTTCTCATCAAACAAACAAGCTCATGAGGCTTTGCTACGCCAATTCTTGGATATTGTTCACTCACATGGCATCATGCTATCCGAAAAGAAGAG
Organism: Rehmannia glutinosa; assembly: GCA_016081115.2. NCBI lineage: Eukaryota > Viridiplantae > Streptophyta > Magnoliopsida > Lamiales > Orobanchaceae > Rehmannia > Rehmannia glutinosa. The sequence goes on along the minus strand of CM071932.1, from coordinate 39,911,771 downwards.
CTCTATCGGTCAAAAAAATATTGAATTTTTGGAAATGAAAATGATCGATGGAGAGTATCAACCCGATCCGCACATTGCTCGGGAATTGCTAAAGTCCTCTTCAATGATAAGGTCCGGACGGTGGATGCGGCCATCCTCCATCTTCGGATGTTCTTTTTTAATAAGAATCGAAATATAATAGAAAGAAATGAAAAATCCTGGTCACAAGCCGACCAGGTAGCCCAATGTTTGGGGCACCGTTAAAAACCTACCAAGGTAAAACCCACCTTGTGGGGAAAACCCTTAGTAGGAAAAGAGTACCCCGGTGAGAAAAGTGAAAGCCATACAACCAAACCAAAAACAACATAGCACAAATTAACTAACAAATCTATATTGTGTACGTCCGACATAGTCATCTCAGTAGCGGAGAGATAATATCCATTGGGGCATCCCACCAAGAGGAGTCACACGTGAACTTGCCGAGATGGTCCGCAACACGGTTGCCTTCTCGATAGATGTGAGAAACCACAACATGCATCCGGGAAAGCGAAAGAGAGAATAACGCCATTGATTAAGCGGACGCCACGGATGGAGCCCGCCCGAGATCTAAGAAGGCCAACAACATATGTAGAGTCCGATTCGGCCAAATATTAGTCCAACCCTGCGAAAAATAGGAGATTGCGGTCATGGCAGAAACTTCGGCCTCAAAAGCAAAGCCCGTTCCACATTGCTCCACGAAACACTCACGAAAAAATCCTCGATAGGTACGGAAAATGCCTCGCGCCGTGATACGACCTGGAGCTCCGATAGCACTACCATCTACGTTGACTTTAATCCAAATAGGAAGGGGAAGAAACCAAGGCACTCGGGGATAATGCGAGGGGCCTTAGGAGGGCGTCCCTAACCTTCACCGGTGTAGACAAAGAAGATCATCCTGGGTATTCTCGCATGCACCTTTATCAAGCGAAGCGACTCAATAATCATGGCTCTCAATCAACAAGCGCCGCATCGTAGTCCAATGTTTGTGATTAAAGATCACGCTATTTCGATGTGCCAAAATAAGCCATATGCAAGAAACAATCGCCACCCTCCGTAGAAAAGCGATCTGCAAGACCGAAATGAAATTCCATCAAATGAACCATAAAATCATTGAAGCTATAGGCGTTACTTAAAAGCCACCGCAAATGAACCCGCAATCCGTCCCCAAAGAGCTCCCGCAAAATTGCAAGAAACAAAAATGTGATCGATCGATTCCGAATGAGAGTTACAGAGATAGCAAGCGTAGGACCGATAAATCCTTTGGGGCGGTGAACATCCATGATCATCCGACGTCCGAATATCGCCGCTGGACCACAACCGTGCGCCTCTGAATGTAGGGGACCATATCCAAGATCCCCATTTAATGAAGGAAAAAGACGGTCGAATAAATGCATATGCTGACTTAGAAGTCACTGTCCCATCCACGAGCGAGTCCACACTCGTTTATCCAAAGAATCTGGAGCAATCGGACAACGAACAATATCCCGAACAATATCCAAGTAAGCCTCCACAAACGACATAGTGAGATGCCATTTGTTATCAAAAAAGAAGTCCGATATGGGATTACGAAAGTTAGTTAGCCCGAAATTGCGTGCGGATGCCAATCCGATCCGCAATGACGTAGCTGCCGCTTATCTCATCAAAAATTAACCGAAGAGTGAGCCCCAGAATCCATCTCGAATCATTTTGACAATCCTCCACGCTTGGACGCACCCACTTGAGATAGAAGAAAGCAAGAATGAGCGCTAATAGAACCATTGTCCATCAAAAACGGCGACGAGAGTATCAAAGACAATGGAATCCGATGTGAGAAGTTTCAGCCCATCTTCATAATAAAGGCTCGGTTTGCGAGAAATGAGGATCGGACGCCAAGACCGCCCGTTCTTAGGGAGAGCAACAACGCGTCCAATTAACCACGACAGAACCCTTTCTCGATTAATATCACCATCCCAATGAAGTTACGCATAGCTTTCTCTAATCGCTTAGCGGCCGCGATAGGCCATTTGTAAATGAGCATACTTGTGAACCAAGGAGCTGCAATAATAGAGTTAACCAAGCGGACACGACCCGCCAAAGAGAGAGAAGAACCTTTCCAACGCTTAAACTTAACCACAATCTTATCAAACAAAGGCCGCAACACACCATGTTTGGGGGCACCTCAATATAGGAACCCCAAGATAATTAGTAGGAAAGGATCCAACCGATAAGCCCATGATCGTCAATGCGATGTCTAATATAATGCGAGACCCCAGCACAAAAAAAACACCTTCGATTTGACAGATTGAACATCCGGCGTAAAGAGAGGCATAATGACCAAGAGTATCAAAAATATAACGTGCATTGCGGAGGTTGCCGCACAAAGGATGACAATATCATCTGCATAAAGCATGGAGGACGGAAACACAATATTACGAGGAGCCGTGAAAGGCTTTAGAAGATGGGATGACACTGGATGAGAGATAAGATTCCCGAGGACTTCTTCGGCAATGAATGCAAAAAGAAGGGGTGAAAGAGGATCACCCCGACGCACCTCTTGTGCAAGCAAAGTATCCGAGTGGAGAGCCATTAAGAAGAACCGAGATACGGGCCGAGTTCAAAATGACAGATATCCACGCAACGAATTTCTCGAGAAGCCAAATCTCTCAGAATACATATAAAAGAAAGTCCCAACCGAGAGTGTCGAAGGCCTTACGAATATCGATTTTCGGGATCATGTTATCACTCCGATTATGAAGAATGTTAAAGCCTTCCGAGACTAGAGCAATACAATCATGAATGTGACGGAAAAAAACCAAATTGTGTAGGAGACAAAATACGCCTAACGATACGCGGCAAACCGAGTAGCCAATATCTTAGTGATAATTTTGAAGATGAAATTGCTCATGACAATGGGCCTGAAATTATCAACAGATTCGCATCTTTGCTTTTAGGAATGAGAACCATAAAGTCGAATTGAGTCCATCCGCGCAGAAACCGGACTAGAAGAAGTGGCGCATGCAGATAATGATGTCATTAGATATAATATCCCAACAACTCGATAGAAAGAGCCATTAAATCCATCTGGGCTGGGAATCAAATACCAAGATCAAAAACCGCATCTCTAATCTCTAAATCCATAGGTAAAGAGGTTAAGCAATTGTTCTCCACATCCATCACCACCGGATTAATAACTCGATCAATAGAAGAAAAATCCGGAATAGACCAATAGCGCCGTGAATAAATCCTGGAAGAATCGGATAATGTGACTACGGATGAGGGATGGGTCCGTGGAAAGCGTACCATTGATCATCGACCGTGAATACCAGCCCGAGCGGCCTTAGTCGACAACAACGGTGGAAAAAGAAGTGTTGCGGTCTCCATCAACCAACCAAGCGGCCCGAGATTTCTCGGCGAAGAAATTCGATTGTAGAAGCAACGCCGATTAAGCAAATTTTGGGCTTCAAGCTCCAGTCCCGACGGGCTATACTATACCCCAAAGTCTCGATGTCCGATCAATCTGTCTCAATTTTTCTAATTTATCATCCACCCCACGATTGACATCCCCAAAAACCTCTCAATTCCAAGAACGGCACGGGCGCAATCTTTTCAATTTTATCATCAATCGAATCAAAGGGTTAGTGATCGCAATTTGATTCCCAAGAAGAAGTAACAACCGATCAAAACCAGGATGTTTAGTCCACATACGTTGAAAACGGTGGAGATGGGCCCTTATGAGCCAAGTCTCACACAAAAGCAAAAGAGGATGATGGTCCGAGCAAAGTGCGGGAGAACAAAAGCCTTAGTCCTCCGCCAAAGATTAACAAACCTAGGGCTAGCTATAACACGGTCAAGCCGAGCTTGAATGAGAGTCTCGATGAGGACGCGTCTTTGCACCAAGTAAAGAAGTTGCCTATCGTGGGATAGCCATCAACCCCGCATTGTCATAAAAATCCCGAAAATCCTGGCAAGACGCCATCAAGGTGACCCCCGACCAGACGCTCATGGTTCCCAAGAATAGCATTAAAGTCCCCCATCAAAACCAGATCATCACAACCCGAGAAATAATATCCGACCAAAGTCAGTTTACGAATCACGTGATTGCATATAGCATGAACAAACCCCACATGAAAGATGTAATTGGAGAATTGGACCTTAAGAATAATACACTGGTCGAAATAAAAATCAAGAATCGTTATATCCGACCGTCTCAAGATCCGGATATCCGACTTCCCGATACTCCGAAAGTTCTCGAGCCACAAATTGTAAAACCAAGACGCCCAATAAGAATCGAGAGATAGAATGCAAGTCAACTTTGTGTTCTGCAATCGCAACTAAAGAAGGTTTGTGATTGTTACATAGCTTTCTTAAGAATATTGCGCGAAGCAATGTTACCAATCCCCCGAATGTTCCAATAGAAGCAATTCATTGGGAAGGATCAGGTGAGGTGATCCGGGTAGAGATCCGGAGTGTGTGGGCGCAGATGTATCAACCCCATAAATATTATCATCATCCACATAATCACCCAACATTTTTCCTGGGCAGCCTTTTTTTAAATTTTTTGATCCATGTTCATCATCCTCAATCTCCAATTGATGAACAGTGCCTGTTACCTGCGTTACCGATTGAAGTAGCTTTATGTTTGGCATCAACAGATTTAGCACGATAGCCCTATACAACGGACGAACGGGTTTTTCCAATGGGTACGCGCACCGTGATAGGCCTATGATGAATATCGAGGCGGAGAATGATTGTCACCGCGAAGAACCTGAGGTTTGGGGACAGATGTACGTTTAAGCACCGGAGGTGGCATATCATCCGAAGTATGAATAGAAGGATCCTCGAGTCCAAAGCGAGAAAAGTATTATCCGAGTAATATCCGAGGAAACGGTAACGATGGCACAAGAAGAGGAGCCCGGCGCATAGACAAAGTCGTATTATCCACTAAGTTATCCACGCTTGCCCTTATCCGACGGGTTATGAGCCGGACGATAAACCTGATGAGTTCGGGAGCGACCACGCTGAGGAGTGGGTCGCCCTTGTGGCTCCCGCAAATTGACATTATTTCCTAATCGTCGGCAAAGACGCACCAATGTCCCGTAATACCACATGTTCCACAAAATAAAGGAAGCTTTTCATACCCGATAAAAACAAACGAACAAATGACCTTTCTTTCAACCATAATATGATCCTGAGAGGTTTAGTAAGGTCCACATCAACCAAAACGCGACAAAATGTCCAAGAGAACCATCCGAGACCGCTCATCAACCTCAATCAAAAGCAATGGCTCGCCAATCCCATAATGTAACTCCGGGTCCCAGATTCGATACTCAATTCAAATATTCTCACCCAAACATGGCCGTCAAGTATTAACCTTGTAGGGGTTGAAATCGAACCCAGGAGATAAACGGATGGAACCAGGATTGAGAGACCAAGTAGCCCGCGCTGAGCACGGAACGATCAAGTGTTGTTAAATTTAACACGTATAACCTTTACCCAACGGTATCAACTTCCAATCATTTTTAACGCCCATAATTCGAAAGTCGTTTATGAAGAGGCATAATTGGCCACGGTTTATTACCTTTGCTAAGCATAACACGACCAATTAAAGCATATCGAAATTCAAAAAGTCGTTGTTGATAAACATTTTCATCCATAACCACGAATAATATTCACCTTTTTTAATGGGCTCGGGGATAGGATTAGAGGGACCAAAACAATTTTAGCAAAAGATGGAGGTTACCTGGCCATGCCGAGGAGATGCAAAGTGTCGGAGGATTTACCGTAAACCATTTGCGCAAAGTTGTTTCCACACGTGGTATGAGTTTGGCCTGGAAGAGCCGAATGTTGCAAGTATGCGTGGACTTGTGGATGATCGAGGAGGATAGAACGTCATGAACGCCATGTGTGGAAGAGTTGCCGAGACCATATTGGCATGCGATGATAATGACTGTGACCTTGGACCCGTGATCGACTCGTTGTGTAGGACATTTAGGAGTGGAGGCCGAGTTTGCCGCACATTGAGATAAACCGATTTGCAGAACGAGTCCCAACACATTAGTGATGTCGGACGAATAGAAATTTGTGGGCCGATTCGGATGTAAGCAAGTACCGAGGGTTGAATGAGAGCAGAGAAAATGAAAATGGAGAAAAAGAAGAAGTTGTGGCAGATACGGATGCGTGTGGGCCCGGCCCGGCGATGAATAGTGATCTGCCGGAGCGGTGGCGTCACTATAATTGGATGGGCTAGGTCCACTCGTTTCGACCTCCTGAGCAACATTTCCTTCTTCGACAAAGTCCAAATCGGCCGTTTTGGTGGTCAATCGGCGTCCAAAGTCCGAAAATTGATTTTCGGATCCCCAATTTGGTTTTTTGATTCGGGGCACAATTTGGTCGATTTGGGGGTGGGATTTGTGCGCCTTGGAGTGAATTAGAAGATGGTAGAGTCAATTTTGGGATTGGATACTTATTGGGGTCGGAATTAGAGATTGATTGAAAGTTTGGGTTTTTGGAAGAGCGTCGATTGTAGCCGGAGACGAATCGGAAAGTCCAAATTGATGACTGGGCATGAAAGCCCATGAGGAGGCGAGCAAAACCTGGGGTGGCACGTCCATTTTGGTGGTCGGAATTGGCGCCGGTGAAGGTTCGAAATTTTCGCCTGAAAATGTGCGCGAATCTCGGTTTTGCTGGCCAAAATGGACGACGTTTCCGGCACTATTTCCGGTCTTGGTGAGCGTGGTTGAAGTCGGCTGAGGGGGAATTACATTTTCAGGTATGAATCCGGCGTTGGAGTGGCCGGAAAATGGCTGGTCAACGGGCGTTGTTCAAAGTCAACTATAGAGAGTTTGGAGGGACATTTTTCAAAGAGATTCCATCCCATCTTCGTGTTCTTATCATTGAATCCTCTTCCTTAGATCGGGCCGCATGCATAATGATCAACACAACCTTTTCATTCTTCGAAGACTTTGGGTTCCAGTATGTCACGACAAGCCCCAAGATTGTGCAAGTTAATTGGTAAAACCCTTCCGGCCGGGATCAAGGTGAATATGGACTAAGTGCTTTGGGGACGCCTAGTCTAACGATTTTCCTGGGGTCTTCAAATTGCAGAGGATTCTTTCGGGGTTGTTTTGTGGAACATTGTGGTGCGGGCTATGCTTTTTGGGTCAATTGGTGGCGCTTATGTGGGCCATTCATTACGCATTCGCCAGGGGATGGACACAACTTTGCTTCGAGTCGGATTATGTTTATGTGGTGGACTTGCTCCATAAGAGATCCATCATGTTCCTCGGCGCCACCTTAGCAAGTGGCGCTTACACTCTTCACCTCCTTTCGCATGGATCCTGGTCTTGCATATTTATCGAGGGCAATCGTTTGGCGGACCTTCGAGCAAACGGTCACATTCTCGAGACTTGGTAGGAGTCCCGCCATGGATATCGTGCCTTTTCTTACTTTAAGACTATGTTGGTTAGTCCAACTATAGATTTGTTAGTTAATGCGTCCCGAGCTTTTCTTTCTGCTTCTTTTTGGACGCATTATTTCTTTTTACGGGGATAGTATTTTTCCCGCCAAGAGTTTTTCCCACCGGGGGGTTTTACCTTGGGAGGTTTTAACGGCGCCCTAACTATTTAGCCATTTGCTCTGGTTTGTGACCTTTTGATTTTATTTCAAATTTGTTTTCGTGCTTATTTACTTGGCTACCTGATCCGCCTCGTGATCATGAACACTATCTTTTTCATTTTTATATATATCTTTAATTAATTCAAAAAAAGACATAATATAAGTTATATATTTCATATTTTTATTAGTGTATTAAATTATAATTATTTACAAAATAATAAGATTATATCTTTTATTTTTGTTTATTAAATATCAATTAAGAAAATAAATAAAGCTTCTAATTTTTTTGTATCAAAACCGACTATGGATTTGAAATCCTTACACAAATTCACATCATCCAAACAAGAAGTGGATTTCAAATCTAATGACTTTGAAATCCATTCATTTGGCTAGAAGCTTCTGGGGTTTTTCGAAACTGCAAAGGCTTCTTTCGCGGTTGCTTTGTGGAACGATGCGGTTTGGGTTTTGCTTTTGAGGCGAAGTTGATGGCGCCATGTGGGAAATTCATTACGCTTTTTTGCGGGCGGAATCAACTTTGGTCGAGTCGAATCGATATACGTGGTTGAGTTGATGCGGAAGAGATTCGCGGGGTTACCTCGTGCCATCTTAGCATGATGTATGGTATTACACTATACATCTTCTTTCTCGATGGATTTGGTGGTCTCTCATATTTTTCGAAGGCAACCGGGTGGCGGATATTCTTAGCAAGACGTCGCATCTGCGACATGGTGGGAAGCGCCTCGGTGGACATCATTTCATTTCTTACTCGGATTATGTTGGTCACCTAACTATAGGTTTGTTAACTAGTGCGTCTCGGCTTTTGGATTTTTTCCCATTTTGACGATTTTTATGGGCGGATTTTTTTTCCTTCCAAGGGTTTTTCCCACAAGTATGGGTTTTACCTGGAAGGTTTTAACTAGCCCCAACCATTCAAACATCCTGGGTCGGCTTGTGACCATTTTGTTGTCTTTTATGACTTTGTTTCCGTGGCTTTCCTTTGGTTACTGATCACTGTGATCGACAACTCTTTTTCATTTTTATATATATATATTCGTATTTATTCAAAAAAATCCCTTGAATTTCAAATCCTCCATCCAAATGTACCCTTGGTGAATTTCTCCAAGAACAAGTGATGGATTTGCTTTATCGCTCCTTCTTTTGTTAGTGGAGATCAATCCATGCCGCAAAAGAGTGTAATCTTTCTCTCTCTTTTTGGATTGAACGCTCATCAAAAGAAAACCATGGACCAATTTTTGGTTTGGAGGATGGATCCGAAGGATGAGGATGTGGTCCTTCGCTTCTAGTTCCGTATCTTCTTCGTAACTTTCGATATCTTCAAGATATTGTTGGCTTGTTTCGAGAATCTCCAAATCATAGTATAGCAGATAGATCGGCAACATCCGGTTCGACTCAAAGAAGATAGATTCTTCCCCGATAGGGATGATTTGGCATCCTCAATCGATTCTCTTTTCGGGAGGAAGAGGTGGTTTCTTCAGGGTATGATTTTTCTAAAAGTGCTATTGGATTATTTTCTCGGATCCGAGATGGTCCGCATGGAGGATTCTGCTTTGGTTTTTTCTCTTCGTATGGAAGAGGATGGATGTATTTGATGACTCTTTAGAGGTAGTCAGCTTTTTGGGGTCGAAAGCTTCTTCTTTTGTTTTTAGGAATATCATGTGGAATACTTGAAGCAATGTCAAAACAAGTAGGATAATTTGGAGGAGATATAGGAGGTGATTTATATTTGGAATTATAATAGGGAAAGAAAGATTCTTACTTACTTTGACTGCTCCTATCTCTTTCGATTTGAGAAAGTTCCTTCTTTAGTCTCCTAATCTCAGCTTCTTTCTGCATAGAGGTGTCAAAATTGGGTTGGGTCCGTGTTCATGGGTCCGTGTTCATGAGTTTGCGTGTCGAAATAGCCAACTCGGACTCAACCTATTTAACTATTCGTGTCAGAATCTTGAACCCACACCCCGACCTGCTTATTTCAAAGGTAACCCGGACCCAACCCGCTTAATCCATGTAATAAAATTATTTTTATATACATTTAATAATTTTAACTGAATGCATTTATTTTTTCAGAAATCAATCACTATGACACATTATTTTTTTCCCAAAACTATGACACATTATTCAACCAATAAAAGAGTCGACAACAAATCAGATCCCCATCGTCATATGCGTCGCACATGCACGTCGTGGCCTCCCACTCCGGTATCCCTCCAATTGCAATGATGGACTCTACAACTCTGGTGATGACGCGTCCTCAGGTCTCTGAAACTCCAACTCAGTCGCAGGTCACCGCCATCAGGGTTTCTGATCCCAAAACCCTAATTCAAATTTCATCCACCATGTGCAAAACGACTCGAAGCATGGTGAAGCCTCTCCTCCATCTGGACACAATGCTCATCGGCAATGATCGTTGCATGGTCCTCCGATCGCCTTCTACAAAGAACACCAATAGCACCATGCACATATGTATCGCACTCCGGAGTCTTTCCCGTGGCAAAGAACATTCTCCTACGACACAGCCTTCTTTTTCCACGCAGCAGTCCACTCCGCCGTACCTCCCCGCCTCGGGTCCGTCGTCCTTCTATGGCATGACATGGAATTTTCTCCTCGCCTAAGTCCCAAAATCCTCGATGGTTACTTCTTCGACGACGCGTATCACGACCAGGGGGGTCTTCACCTCTTCTACTGGGTAAGGATTTTTTTGTGTCAAGTTTTCTAATGCGAGATAGGCTCGAGCTCAAGTACGCATTAATCGGACGCTCAATCCGGAACTATTCGACTTTCCATGGGTCCTGGATTTCAATCCATACAAGGTCCACACGCTCGGTGGCAAGTGTTTGTTCGAATCCTCGAACTCGCCTTGGAATATCGGGATCCTAATACCATCTTGGGAATCGCCAAATAAATTGGGAACCCGATACAAATTGACCATCGCTCGCTAGATGGTTCTCTAGGTCATTTCATCCGGTGTTAGTGGATATTGATCTCGTCGAAACCATTGAGGATCACATCATGGTGGAAAGAGTCGACCAAGGTTTCTGTGTCGTTGACATATGAGAAATTACCGAACTTTTTTCGAAATGCAGATACGGGACATTCGATGGTCTCTTGCCATTTTACTCCAAATGAAATCAACCATGGAAAGGCACGCCTCCCGATCGTGCGACCCAGACCTCAACATGACGCCGACTTCAGGCAACGGGACGCCCAGGGTCCGTAAAGTTTACCGCCCGTGCAAAGAAGACAAGGGCGCGCCGTGATGACTCAATGGGAAATGCAGGTTCTTATGCGAGGGGGATCCCCCACATGTGCAATAGTCACTTGCCCTTCTGATATACACACGAGTAACACTTTTGAGGCCCTTGCTTTAGATGACACCCCCGATCAAACTACAACAGATTCTCAATCCGATTATCCAGCAAGCGGAGTCTTCCCTAAGGCATCTACTTCCAACATCAATGGCCCATTTCAACTATTATGCCTCTTTACGGTCCAAAGATCCGTTGGGGAAGCCTGTTTCGGGCTCTTACCGCGCTTTCTTCCGAGATAGCTCTCTAGACTCAGCTAAATCCAGATTAATCCAGAGTGTCACCAAGGGTCCATCACCAACATTTCATGACATTACTATTGAACAAGAACGCCCAGGGCCAAATGAGTTAGATTTTGCAGCCTCAAAGAGATGGGCCGACTATGCAGATGAAGTGGCCAATTCGCAGTCGTCAGACTCTGCAGCACACCACACTCCAGTTTTTACCGTGCGATCCTCATGGGCGCCACCCCCATCCTCCCAATGAACATCTTCTGGAACATCCGGGGGATTGGGAACATTGCCTCTCGTAATGTTCTTAAGGCGATATGTCAAAAACACAAACCTTCTATTTTAGCTGTGTGTGAGCCAAAAGTGGACATTGCATCTATTTTGGATTCTTATTGGAACAGTCTGGGACTAAGGTTCGTGGCGCAGAGCTTCCGGGCTAACGGATGTCCAGATATTTGGTTCTTCTGTGATGCTGGCATCTCTGTCCTTAATCAGGTTTGGTCTTCTTCTCAATGTATTGTTCTTCAAGTTCAATTTGGTTCCATGGTTTTTCATGTTGGTTTTACTCATGGTTTGTGTGACCATACTGCTTTGCTACGCCCCTGCTTGGAGCGAGGAATTTGGGTCTTACGGATCTACTGCTTATGGGGGATTTTAATGATGTTTTGGGACATCATGAGAGCTCTGGCAGTGGAACTTTATCCCAAGCCTCTTGTCAGGATTTCAAGGATTATTTGGAAGATGTTGGCTTGTTTGTAGTGCTGACTATGATGAATTCATTTACATGGTGCTCCCCCCGAAGGCCTCTATCCCTTCTTCAGGCTAAGTTGGATCGAGCCCTAGTAACTTGTCAATTATTCTGTTTTTGGCAAGGTGTTAAAGGCTTAGTCCTTCCTCGCATTGGTTCCAATCACCACCCCATTTTGGTTTCCTGTTCTTCTTACATTAACAAGGGTCCGATTCCATTTCATTTCCAGCGCATGTGGATTCATCATGAATCCTTCCAGGGCATTGTCAAGGCCTTTTGGGCGCTCCCGTGCGCGTCGCCCTCCCCTCTGCTGCGTGTCATGTGGAAACTCAAGAGGCTGCGACAGACTATTAAGGTTTGGAATAAGGACGTATTGGGGATGTTAATCGTCAGGTGGATAGGCAGATGGAGTTGGTTCGCCATATTCATGCAGATATTGAGTCCGAGGGCTTCACTGAAGAGCGCCGTGACATGGAATTTGACGCTCAAACTGCGTTGTCTCGCACTTTGCTTATGCAAGCCAAATTCCTATAGTAGAAAGCCCGCTTAGATTGGTTAAAGGATGGGGACCAAAACACAGCATTTTTCCTTCGCCGTTGTCAGGTTCAGAATGGACGTTCGGGAATTCAGGGTCTGATGGTCGATGGGAATTACTCGGAGGATCCGGTCGTTCTTGGAAATCATATTATTTCATTCTTTTTTTTTTAATAAGTTGGGACTACTGGTTATAGGGAAGGGGATAAATTCCAAATAAACTGAAAGATACATGGTTCGAACCCTGGTCAACGCCCTCACAAAGAGTGAGTGATACCACTTGAGCTATAAGCTAGTGGTTCATATTATTTCATTCTATGCAGACCTCTTCGCGGAGACGGGGCAAACTAGTTCGGATTACACATTGGTTGACCAGGTAATTATTCCTACCTCCCCGATAATGCTCACTTGATGGCTATTCCATCGGATTTAGAGATAAAGTAGGCGGTTTTTGATATGGGTAAAGACAGTTCTCCGGGCCCGTACGGTTTCAACGGGAGATTCTATCAGCACTATTGGGATATCATTTATGAGGATGTGTTTGCGCATCATCATTTCTTCATCGCATCCTTTCCTACAGGATTAAACGCCGCTTTTATGGCACTTATCCCAAAGACTAAGGAGGCAAACGAAATTGTGGATTTCAGGCCGATTGTTATGAGCAATTATCTTTTTAAGATCATCACAAAGATTTTGGCGACTCAACTGGGCTCTATCATTTCTTCTTACTTGTCTCCTACACAGTTTGGATTTATCCCGGGCAGTGTATTCACGATCGTATTGCTTTAGTTTCTGAAGGATTCAACATTTTACAGGACATAATGATGCCAATATGATTTTAAAAATTGATATCAGCAAGGCATTTGATACGGTTAATTGGGGTTTTCTGATACACGTTTTACGCCGCTTTGGTTTCTCAGATATAGGGTTGTAAAAGAATCGAATCGAATCGAATATTCACAGTATTCGATTCGAATTCGACTAATATTCGAATATTCGTATTCGTATTTGTTTATTATTCGAATTGAAAAATATATTCGTATTCGATTCGACCAATATATTCGAATATATTCGATTCGATTCGAATATTCAGATTCGAATTTTTTTAATTATTTTATATATTTTTTTCTTTAAATTATGACTAATTTATAATATAAATTAAAATCTGAATAATAAAAAAAAAAAATTATCAAATAAGTACTAGTTGGTAATAAATTAAATTAACATAGGAATTATGAATATATATACATATATATAATATCAATACTAATATATATGTGTATTTATTAGTCATATATAATATAAATATATATTATTCAATATTCGATTCAATGTCGAATCGAATATTATGTTATTCGAATTGACCAAAATAATACGAATCAAAAATATATTCTTATTTGAATTTTATTCGAATTTGTCGAATTCGAATCATGATATTCGAATTCAATTGCGAATCGAATAAAGAATATTTGATTCTTTTACATCCCTACTCGATATGCTCGCTTCACCGGATTGAAATTATCCTTAAATCATCCGACTTTCACCTTCGAATGGGTCGCCCGGGTTACTTTTCCCGCTTTCGAGGGGTTAGGCAGGGGGATCCGTTATCACCTCTTCTCTTTGCATCGCGAAGACGCCCCGAGCAGGTTTTATTGATGAGGCGGTCACCCGTAATCATCTTCACTTTTCATGGCGCCTAAGCATGTCATCTTTCCTCATCCATTATGTACGCGATGATATTGTGATTATGTGCGGGGCATCGACGATGAGTGCACGCATTATTATGCAAATTGTCAATCTCTATGCAGATATATCGGGGCCAGTCTTCAATCCTCACAAATCTAAGGCTTATTTTGGCAAAATGTTTCTAACTATGTATGGGGCTGCATTCAGATGATTACGGTATTCATATTGGGGCCTTTCCAATGGTCTACTTAGGTGCCCCCATCTTCAAGGGTGCACCTAAGGTGGCACCGACCGATTTTTTGATAAGATTATTCTTAAGTTCAGAAGGTGGAAAGGGTCTTCTCTATCTATTGTTGTCCGAGTGTGCTTGGTTAATTCGGTGATACCAGTTCTTTTGATCGTTTACAAGTGGCCTAGAACATTGCTATGGCAAATGGAAAAGGCCATGCGTAATTCATCTTGACCGAAAATGTCAACTCGAAGGGGTCTGTGGTGGTTAACTGGAATCGTTGTTGTATGCCCCGGGCTGAAGGTGGACTGGGCGTTCGCTCTATTGTGTTCGTCAACAATGCTTTCCTTATGAAGATGGGTTGGAAGATTATGACTTCAAACTCTTTGGTCTACAACACCCTTAGAAAACAATTTCTGACATCTGATGGATCTCCGCACCGTTCTTTCATCCCCTTTTCTATCTGGTGTGGGGTTCGGCCTGGGATTTCGGGTTTCTTGGAAGACTCTTGCTGGATCCTAGGAGGTAATTCCATCGTCTTATTTTGGCTTGACAACTGGCCCTTACACCAATGCGGATAGGATTAGTATTCCGCAAGAGTACAGGTATCTATTTTGGCATCGCATCTCGGATTACTTTTATGACGGGTCGTGGCACTTCACTTTCTAGTTCATAGAGCCATATTTGGATCTGGGCCGGAATATTGTTAGAGTCCCCATCGCCCCGGCTTCGAGGGATACGCGTGCTTGGGTACATTCCAAGGATGGGATTATCACTTCAAGCGTCGCTTACTCCTACCGCGCTCACCTCTCCCGGTGGTTCAATGGGGTTCCCGATTTGGTCTCCTCACATTCCGAAAGATGTTCGATTATCGCATGGAGAGCCATCCACAACCGATCGCGGTATTGATGTTCTCGCATCCGTAGGGTTCCTTCACTGCCCCTGGTTTGGGGCTTTGTTGTGCTAATATCAATCTGTGGATCATTTGTTCGCCTCTTGTGTGTTTGCATGGGGGCCTTCCGCGATGGATTTTGAATCTTTTGATATCCGCTATTTTATGGCTTATAGTTTCAATGAATTTCTCGTGCGTTTAATGAATTTCCATTTAAGTGAGCAGTGGCTTTCTTATGGCGAGTGGCAAGTTATCCTCCGATTTGGCTCATCCGCAAATCACGAATGAATTGACCTTCAATGACAAGACTGGGGATCGTGGAGGCGGCTATCCTTCGCCTTCGTGTTCCAATTTTGGAGTCTCGCTTTAGACAAGGTTGCATGCATAATGATCAGCAGGACCTTTTTATTCTCCGCACTTCGTGTTCATGGGCGTCCAAGACAGTTCAAGATTGTGCAGTTACTTGGCAAAAACTTTGCCAAATCGGATCAAAGTCAACACGGATGGTAGTGCTTCGGGCGCTCGGGCGTCTCACGCCTTCGAGGTTTTTTTGAAACTGCAGAGGCTTTTTTCGCGGTTGCTTTGTGGAACGATGTGGTTCGTGATTTGCTTTTGAGGCGAAGTTGTTGGCAGCCATGAGGGCAATTCATTACGTTGCTGGCGGCGGACTCGGCTCGGCCGAGTCGGATTCGCTTTATGTGGTCGAGTTGTTGCGAAGAGATCTCGTGTAGTGCCTTAGCGCCATCTTAGCATGTGGCGTCATACTGCACTGCTTCCCCGGATGGAGTTAGTGGCATCTCATATATTTCAGGAAGGCAATCGGGTAGCGGATATTCTTAGCAAGACATCGCATGATGCGACATGGTGGGGTACGCCTCCAGTGGACATTGTTTCGTCTCTTAGTCAGGACTATGTTGGTCAGTCGTTATACAGGTTTGTTAACTAGTGTGTCCCGCCGGTTTATTTTCCCATTTTGGACACTTTTTCACTTTCATGGGGGGTACTCTTTTTCCTTCCAAGGGCTTTTCCCATAAGGGTGGTTTTACCTTGGAAGGTTTTAACGAGGCCCCAACCATTCAGCCATACGGTCGGCTTGTGACCATTTTGTTATCTATTATGAATTTGTTGCCACTTTCTTTTGGTTACCTGATCAGCCTGTGATCAGGACAACTCTTTTTTCATTTTTTATATATATATTCGCATTTATTCAAAAAATTCAATCAATAAAAGATATAACAATTCATAACATACAAAAAGAAATAACATAATTGCATAAATAACATGATCAGGGATGAAAAATAACCCGCCCCGATGGGTACCACTTTACTGCTTTGGTTGGGGCTTGTCCCGCCGCCAGGCAAAGAAATGGGGTGGGTCCGCCAACCCCACACGGGGCAGGTCGGGTCCGGGTAGTAATGTCGCCCGCCGCCCCATATATATACTTTATATTTATTTTATGTTATTTTATATTAATATTAATATATATAACTATTAATAATTTTTTCTTTTACAACATTAGTTTTATTAAGTTTCTTTTCCAGTTTTCCCGTTAAGACTTCTTCCTCCTTTTTTCACAAAAACCTAGTTCACACCCTCAAAATCTCAAATCCTACTCTCTCGGTCTCCGCTCTCCCACTGCCGCACTTATCGGCCATTTCCCATTTTGCGTCCTCCGCGGCCCCCCGCACCTTTCTCCGCGCGCCGCCGCCGCCTCGACCATCACCTGGTATTTGGTAAGTATGTTTCTCTCTCTTTTATTTTTTTTTTAATTCAATGTTTTCAATGTTCTTGTTTTCATATTGTTTTAGACATGTATTGTTGTATGATGATAGCCTGAAAAAATTTGGATTTAAACTGGTGCTGAATGGAAAATTTGGTTAGACAATTTGTAAAATTTTAGTTTAATTATAGAACAATTGTTAAATATACTAATGGAAAACCCTATGTTGTTCTTTTATTGGTCATGAAAAGAATTCTCAGCTAGTTTGAAAATTTAACCTAATTTGGATTTATTGTTCTTTTGTAGCCCTTCTCTCACTTTGTTAGTCTTTTATTGTCATTTGAAAATTAAATAGCAGGGGTTCGTGTAAGAAATTAGAAAATCATTTTTTTCCAGTTATTTCATACTATTGGTGCCCAATGCTGGTCCCAGTTGTAGAAGATCAAACTCCTCGTGTTTAAATTCCTGAATTCTTTTAGTTGTAGTGCTTGGCTGGATAACTTGCCATTAATTTTGTTATCTAGTAATAGCTACTCATGAGTAAATATCCAAAGATAAGTAAGAAGCTACTCATGAGGCATTAAGCTTTGGAAAATGCCTATCTAGTAGCTTGTCCAATTCTTACACATGAGGCATTGTCGACAATCAAATCATTTCTTACACATGAGACATTAAAAAATTCAGAATGACAATTAAATCATTTTTTTAATGGAAAATGCCTATCTAGTAGCCATTTCTTACACGAATAAAAATGCCTCATAAGTAAGTAGCCGACATCCAATTCACTCATGAGTAAAAGCTATCTAGTAGCTTGTCCAAGAAAATCTCTCATGACATAAGTTATCCGACATGATCCAACATATTTGTTTACTGGAAAGTTTGTTCTTTGGGGTGGGAAGTTAAGAAAAGACAAAAAAAGTTATCATAATTACATTTTAGTACTATTTGTGTTCTTTGTGTATTGTAATTGTATGATTTCAATTTCAAAAATTCATTTTCTAATTCTATATTCTTTAAATTACAATAGTTTCATTAATATGAATTTTTGTGATAATATCATTGATACTCGACTTTAATTTTTGTGGGTTTTGAACAGAAAATACTATGGACAATGAAGGAGGATCTTTACCTACAAGTTCATATTTGGAATTTTCATCGAGTCCTTCACCCCCTCGCTCTCCCCGCTACTACTCCCACTCTTTATCTCCAGGAATGCCAAGCTCTCCCAATGATACACCATTGACTATACTACTAAAATTCGATAAGTCATTGGTTTCGGGTAATACATCTGGTAAAGTATATTCTAAAGTTTGGGAGAGTTTCATAAAAGAGACAATCAATGGAAATGCTAAAGCCAAGTGCAAGTCGCTGGTGGCAATGATCGCTTGATCCAAAGCAAGATACTAGTCACTTGAAGAAGCATCTTGAGAGATGTCCAAGAAGGAAAACCAAGGACAAAAGACAACAGGTCTTACAATCTAACTTCAAAAAAAGAAGTTTGAAGTTTCTCCTTTGAACTTTGATCAAGAGTTTTCCCGTAAAGAACTTGAAAAGATTATTATGCATGAGTATCCTCTGGTGATGATCAATCATGGCAGGTTCAAAAGTTTTGTTCAAAGTTCAAATCCATGTTTTAAGATGGTTTCGAGGAATACTATTAAAAGTGATTGTTTGAAGATATATGACATTGAAAAGATGACCACATTACAAAACTTGGAGAGGAATGAAGGTTGGGTGGCAGTGACAACAGATATGTGGACATCGTCTCATCAAAAAAAAAATGGTTTATGGCTGTCACAACACATTATATCGAGAACAATTGGAAGCTACAAAATCGAATTATCAGGTAGTAACACTAATTAGTTAAATTTGCAAATAAATCTTTATAATTCTTTTAGATACTTCTAAGAACTTGCTTAAAATGTCCTTTGTAGGTTTATTTATGTGCCAAGTCCACATACTAGTGAAGTGCTTTGTGAAGCTTTAGTTGAATGCTTCCTTGATTGGAACATTGATCGGAAAATATCTACTATAACAGTAGATAATTGTTCAACAAATGATGCAATGATGGATATGGTTGTGGAGAAGCTTAAATCAGACTCTCTTTTGCTTGGTGGCAAATTAGTCCATATGCGGTGTTGTGCACACATATTGAATTTGATCGTTAAAGAAGGCTTAGAAGTTATTGGAGAGGCAATTGAAAAATTAAGAGATAGTGTTGGTTATTGGTCGGGGACACCGAAGAGGTGGGAGAAATTTGAGGACACGGCTCGTCAGCTTCGCATTGCAACTGTAAGAAGCTTGCACTTGATTGTAAGACTCGGTGGAACTCAACTTATTTGATGTTGCAAACAGCCCTTGATTACAAAGATGTTTTTGTCCGTTTGAAACAACGTGATCCAAGGTACAAGTACTTACCTAGTGATCTTGAGTGGAATTTGACTAATGAAATTTGTGGTAGATTGAAATTGTTTTACACTGCTACTGAGCTTTTCTCTGGCACTGCATATCCTACTGCAAAATTGTTTCCAAAAATTTGTGAGATTAAGGTGGCTTTGAATCAATGGCTTAGTTGTGGTGTTAATGTGATAGAGTTGATGGCTTCAAATATGATAAGAAAGTTTGATAAGTATTGGTCTCATTGTGCATGGAATCATGGGAGTAGCAATGTTTGATGCTAGGTATAAAATAGTTTTGTTGGAGTACTATTTTGGAAAGATTTATAATAGTGATGCAGACTACGAGGCTGAGAAGGTTCTCATGTCATGTCGTGACTTGGTTAAGCAATATGAAGAGGACGAGCAACTAAAAATGGAGATGGTCCTATGAGGTCGGAGCTAAACCAATACTTGGAGGAGGATATTTTACCACGCACACATGATTTTGATGTCTTATCTTGGTGGAAGTCAAACAAAAGTAAATATCCTATATTGCATCAAATTGCAAGATATATCCTAGCAATTCCTATCTCAACAGTTTGCTTTGGAGTCTGCTTTTAGCACAAGCGGGAAATTGATTAGTCCTCATCGCAGTAGGCTTCACCCGAAGACTATCGAGGCCTTAATGTGTGCACAAAATTGGTTATTAGTTCACTTGAAAGGTAATTACTTTTATTTGTAGTTAACACCTTTTTTTTAACGAAACGATAGAAGATATTTCATTCATTACCCAAACAAACGAAACCAATTTACAACTTCATCCCTGACAACAATGTATCATCAGTAGAAGAATAAAGCATCATCCTATGAAGGATAGCCAAGCAAGCTGATAACAAACCAGCAACAGAACCAAAAAAGCAAGAAAACAGGAAACAACAGAAAAACCAGCAAATGTGATGTATACAAGTATAAGAGCCAAAACCAAACAGTAAACCCAAAAAAAAACACTCAAATAACCCTATGCATCAACACCAAAAACCGGGCAGCACAGCACCAGCACCAGCAAAACACAGGAGAGATAAAACTTGATCTTCAGAGCACATCTCCAATCACAACAAACAAGAGGCTAAACCTTCAGGCACTGGTATAAATACCCTACCTCAAAAAAAAAAAAACCCAAACCACAACACATCAAATATGTACAACATCAATTGAGTTCGTTGAACTGCATCCAGTCAGCCCAAGCAACATCAATCACCTTTTTCTCCGGCCTCCAAATCTTTTCAAACGTCCATTGGTTCCTAGTCTTCCAAATCCACCACAACATATATGTAGTGAGTTCCACTCTATCTTCAATCTCTTTGTTCCAAATTCATCTTGCAGATTTCACACCACCAATCAAAGAAAGAGGCGGTTTAGTCATCGCCTTCCCAATTTACAGGAGCAAGCTTCCAAATGATTTCAGCTCTTCCACATTTAAATAGAAGAGGCTCAATAGTTTCTTCTTCCATACCACAGGCCTGACAAATGACATCGAGCTCAACACCTCTCTTCTTCATCAGAGCTTTAACTGGCAGGATACCTTGACAACACTTCCACAAGAAGAATTTAATCTTACTTTGGATTTAATCTTCCAAATTCCACTCCACACAGCAAGGTTTTTAATGCCACTTTCACTGCTTTCAGCTCTACCCAAAAGACTTATTTTCTCCCTTATAAGTTGTTGGTATAAAGACTTCACTAAAAATTTCCCTTTCTTGTCAAAATGCCACCACAACTTATCCTCCTGATTGGGTCTGCACAGAGGTATTTGACAAATTGCATCAGCCTCCTCTTTTCCAAAGATAGTTTTGATCAGCCCT
This sequence comes from Rehmannia glutinosa, assembly GCA_016081115.2. Classification (NCBI taxonomy): domain Eukaryota; kingdom Viridiplantae; phylum Streptophyta; class Magnoliopsida; order Lamiales; family Orobanchaceae; genus Rehmannia; species Rehmannia glutinosa. The sequence goes on along the minus strand of CM071932.1, from coordinate 39,890,558 downwards.
TCATTCCACCCCACCCCATTCTCCAGCATTAACTCACTAACTCTTGTAGGATTGTTTGGATTAGGATCAACTTCACTAGGAAATAACTTATAGTGACTAGGAATCCATGGAGATTTCAAGAATTTCACATTTTTTCCATCCCCAATATCAAACCTAAGCCCTTGTTCAAGAGCATGTCAACCCCCATCCAGCACTTCCATAACCATGATGCACCCCCACTTTTGTATTCAAAGCAGTCCCCAAGGGAAATATTTAGTCCTCAGACTCTACTCATCAATAAATCAGGATTCATTAATATTCTCCAGAGTTGCTTAGCCAAAAGAGCCACATTGAATTCCTTAAGATCATGAAACCCCTTTCAGGGACTTTAAAACAAGACATTACAAATGTAGGAAGAGCCTCAATCACTGCTTCAATCAGAATCTCCTTTCTAGCTGGGGAAAGAAATCTATTCTTCCAACTTTGGACTCTATTTTTAGCTGCATCAAGAACATAGTTAAAAAGCTCTTTTTTTGTTCTTCCAATACCAAGGGGCAATCCCAAATACCTACAAGATTTCTGAATTGGAATATCTTGTAAAATGGAGCAAATATTGTTTTTCACAGCCCCTGGGGTATTAAAACTGAAGAAAATAGAGGATTTTTCAAAATTGACAAGCTGCCCTGAGACTTAGTAATAATTGAAAAGAATTTCTTTAAGCATCACAGCTTGCTCAACTGAGGCTTCACAAAATACCAAAGAGTCATCAACAAATAAGAGATGAGATACCATTGGCCCCTTTTTACACACCTTCGTGCCCCAAACACCCGAGTATCAATCTTTTGCTTAATCAAAGTTAGAGAATACCTCTGAAACAATAAGGAAAAGATAGGGAGAGATAGGGTCCCCTTGTCTTATTCCTCTAGAAGTTATCAAATAACTACACACATTTCCATTGATAGTGAAAGAAAAGGAGGAGGAAGAGATGCACTGCATAATCCAATTAACAAAGATAGAATGAAATCCCATTTTGTCCATAGTAAGTTTAACACACCTCCACTCTACCCTATCATATGCTTTAGCCCTATCTAACTTAACAGCCACATACCCCTTTTTTCCCACCCTATGCCTATTCAAAAGTGAATACACTCATGAGTCACAACCACATTATCAATAAGCTGTCTCCCATGGATAAAAGCAGATTGAGATTCAGAGATAAAAGAATGCAACCAGGATTTAAGCCTATTGGCAAGAATTTTTGATATGATTGTGTAAACAACATTGCACATGCTTACAGGTCTAAAATGGGAAATAGAAGTGGGATTTTTGATTTTAGGAATTAAAGTGATCAAAGCTCTTCTAAGCATCTTGCTATACTTAAAGAAATTAGAAATAGCAAAGCAGATATCTTTCTGAATAAATTGCCAAAAGAATTTGAAAAAGAAAGAAGTTATACCATCCGGACTGGGAGCTTTATGAGGATTCAGATCAAAAAGTGCTTCTTTAATTTCATTTTCTCCCACAGGTAGAATTAGGACTTTGTTCATTTCAGCTGAAATTGATTGAGGGATCCCTGAAATCAGACTGCGTTCACAACCTTGCCCTTCAGTTGTAAACAAATCAGCATAAAAGTGAGTGATTTCTTTCTCAATCTCAAATTCTCCAATGCATTTTGATCCATCCTTTCTAACCAATTCTGAGATTGAATTAGTCATTCTTCTCTGGGCTGAAACAACATGAAAGTATTTTGGGTTCTTGTCACCCTCTTTCAACCAACTGACTCGAGATTTTTGACTCCAAAATACCTCTTCCTTTCTATAAGCTTCATGAAGCTCCAACTTCAAACCACCCACCTATTCCAATCTCTGCTACCTTTTTGTTCACTAAGCTTTTGCAGATCCTCCTTTAAATTCTCAATCTGAGTAGCTGAATTACCAGAAGAACTATCATTCCATTTCAAAAGCTCAATTCTCGCAATTCCTCACCTTTTCCTGAATTTGGAACATGAGTGTACCACTAAAATTCTCCCTCCAAGCTTGATCCAGAATGTCCTTATAGCTTTCCTTCTCAATCCATCTCTTATCAAACTGAAATCTTTTTAATTCTCCTAATCTTTTTACAAACCTGCCTCAGGAAATTAACACACCAAAAGAGATCCAAATGCTCACAAGTTTCTCCTTCACAAATCCCTCACCATGTCGATTATTTGCCCAAGTGAAGAGATCTCCTACAAAATATCTCTCTCATCCCCATTTTATGATTCGATGATGATCGGGATGAGATTGTGGATGCTTGATTTCAAATTTGCTCATGGGGGTGCATTTTTGTTTATGTTTTATGCATTTACCATGTGCATGGTTTCTATAAAACATATTTATCTCCAATAATAATTTCTCTTTATTTGTTTTTATAGGTCTGGAGATGGAGGATTATATTGCTACAATACAAGAAAGTGACGACATTTGAACTTTGGTGGAATCTGGAATTTCAAAAAAAAAAATGTAATTCTGTGTTTGAGTTTATGCATTGAGTGTACTTGTGACTTGTGAGACAATTTGTGGAGTTTTAAGAAAATATGTAAACTTTATTAATGTGTTTTAATCGTGTATTTGAATTTAGACTACTTTTATTTCCATAAGACATACAATGATATCTTTGTTGAATCGTCCATGGTTGTGATCTTTAATTTCTAATTGTTTATGAATTTTTTACATTATTTTCCAATTTATTTATGAAGACAGGGGCAAACGGGGCGGGGCGGGGTGCGGACCTGTAGCTTTTTCCCTGTGGCAGGGTGCGGGGCGGGCAAATACTATGGCGGGGTGGGGCTGGGTCTTTAACTACCCACCTGCCCCGCCCCATTGCCATTCCTAAACATGATTTACTAATCATATTTTGAGGACAACATTCAAAAGACATGCAAAATAATAACAATATGGCATTGGCTGTCGACATGCTCTGCCCTCTCTCCTCTCTCACACCGTCGACTTCTTGATTTTTCGATCTCTCGCCATTCAATTTTTCCGTCTTTGATATGGCGGAATTGGTTCTTCACGATCTCACTTTGAATTATGATCGTGGACGTACACAATCTAAGCCTACGGTTTCTCCCTCGGCCAACTCGTACAAAACCCTATAATCCATTGTTGGGTTTGGTGGCTCCGGAACTCTACTTGCAGTCGTCCAAGTCGCACGCCACCACCTCCTTGGACCCCTAACGGCGCCCTTTGCCACAACTTAGGGGACGGCCATTCCTTCCTTTCCCCCCATGGCAGCCGCACGCCATGGGGACGTTGGCCCCCTGGTTGGCTCTAATGGGGGGCCGACAGCCACCTCTCCCAAGAGGGTGATGACCCTTGGGCTGTTGTGTGTCATCTGCATGGCATCCCTACTGCATGCCTTCCCAAAGCTGCTGCTCCAATTGCTGGGAGTTCTTCTACAATGGCCTTCTCTGAATTGAACCCCCAATCTTTGGCTCATACTAAGGCTAATATTATGGGTAATACTTTTGCTAAAGTTGTTTTAGGTAAATCACATGCTAGGAATCTAATTTTCCCCAGGCTCCAGGCAATCCTACATCATTTTCTCATATTGCTTCTGGCAAGATTAATTCTATCCCTAAACCTATTTACTATTCTCGACCATTGATGAAAACGTTTACCAACAAAATCTTCTTGAATTTTCTTATTCTTTGATTGGTCGGGTGATTTTGAGAAAGGGTAACAAGTCATGGCCTATTATGTCTCTGTATAAATGGCTTTCGGAGTTATGGGGCAAAAACGATTGGAAACTAATTCCCTTAGGCAAGGGGTATTTTTGTGTTAAATTTTCTAATGCCCAGGATTGCTCCCGTGTTCAGTTACGTTTTAATTGGGTTCTTAACCCGTACTATTCGCTTTCCCCTTGGTTACTGATTTCAACCCTTACAAGGTGCATACGTCCGTTGCTAGTGTTTGGGTTAGAATTTTTAGCCGAGTTTGGAATATCGATACTATTATGGGGATTGCCGGCTATTGGTAATCCAATTCGATTGATCATCGTTCATTAGATGGCTCCCTTGGTCATTTCATTCGTGTGTTGGTTGACATTGACCTTGCTAAGCCATTAGAGGATCATATTATGGTGGAACGGGTTGGTCTATGCTCTTTTGTGTCAGTTAGCTATGAGAAATTCTCTAACTTCTGTTCCATGTGTAGTATTACAGGACACTTGATCGCTCCTCGCCATCTTACCTCTCTACGGGGACCTCACTCGATGGACATCCTAGTTCGCACTGGGATGCTCCAGTTCGAAAGATCTATCATCCGAAGGCATCGTTGGACAAGGGCAAGGCCGTTGTTAACTCAATGGATGAAATGGGTTCAACTATGTGTACTGGTTCTCCATCATGTGCCATAGTCACTTGCTCTACGGATATTCATTTGGGCAACTCTTTTGAGGCTCTGGAGTCGGAAGAAGTTTTTACAGATCAAACCTTGGACTCTCCTCCTGTTATGGCTACTCGAAATTTGATTCCTAAACCTCCGGTTTATCATACTGGCTCAATATCTAACATATATGATATTCGTAATTTACCCCAAATAATTCAACACAGTCTGGAGAAACCTATTCGCACTATCAGGAGAGCATTTAGGGATCGATCTCTAGATTTAGCAAATCATCGACTTCTTCAGAATGTCACCCAGGGGTCGACCCTAGTGATCCATGAGATCTCGATTACTGTTGATTCTAATGGCCCCAAGGAATTAAATTTTGCTGCTCATAAGCGGTGGGCGGATTATGCTGAAGAGGACTCTCATGATTTTGAGTCTGGGCAGGTGGACCATCATACTTCTGACACTTCCGTGTGATCAACACGGATCTCTCCCCTGCATATTTCCAAATGAATTGCATCTTCTGGAATATCCGGGGGATTGGGAACATTGATTCTCGTAATGTTCCTAAGGCTTTATGTCATAAGCATAAGCCTTCTTTACTGGCTATCTGTGAGCCTAAAGTGGACATCACTTTGATTTTTGACCCCTTTTGGACTAGTCTGGGTTTGCGGTTTGTGACTCAGAATGTTCGATCTAATGGTCACACGGATATTTGGGTGTTCTGTACTCAGGGGATCACTATTTTACATCATGTCCTGGTTTTTTCTCAGTGTATAGTTCTTCAGGTGCAGCTGGCTTCTCAGATTGCCATGATGGCTTCGTTCATGGTTTATGCAATCACATTGACCGTCGAATGCTTTGGTTGGATTTGCTGAATTTGGGTCTTGATGACATGTTGCTCCTCGGTGATTTTAATGTTGTTTTGGGTAATCATGAAAGGCTGGGCAGTGGTGTCCTTTTTCAGGCTTCTTGTCAGGATTTCAGGGGCTTTTTGGATGATACGGGTTTGTTCTCCGTGCCTACTACGGGTAATTCCTTTACGTGGTGTGCCATTCGATCCCCTCTTTCTCTTCTACAGGAGTTGGATCGGGCTCTTGCCACTTGTCGGTTTTTCTCTCACTGGAAGGTGGTTAAAGGTTTGGTACTTCCTCGCATTTCCCTTTCTGTTTCAACGTATGTGGATTTCTCATGCAACACTCTTTTTTGTTTGATGTTGAAGCTCAAAAGGTTGCATGACGCTCTTAAGGGTTGGAATAAGGATGTTTTTTTTATGATATTCAAATGGAGAAAGTGCGCAAAATTCAGTCGGATATTGAAACTCTGGGTTACAATGCTGATCGTAGTAAGCTCGAATTTGAAGCTCAAACTTCTCTTTCTAAAACTATTTGTTGCAATATGAGATTCTTTGACAGAAGGCGCGTAGTGCTTAGCTTAAGGATTGTGACCGTAACACTGCTTTTTTTCATCGTCGTTGTCAGATTAAGGAAAGTCGCTCTAGGATCCATGGTTTGATGATTGATGGTAATTTTTCGGATGATGTGGGTGTGCTTGATAGTCATATTACCTCCTTTTACAAGGAGCTATTTTCGAATTCAGGGGGTGCTACTCCGGATTATTCTATGGTCAAGCACGTCATTTCTCCGAAGGTGGTGGCGGCTGATAATGCTCTATTAATGGCCATCCCTTTAGAATATGATATCTGGGAGGCAGTTTTCGATCTTGGTTCAGATAGTTATCCGGGCCCGGACGGCTTTACTCGTATCTTCTACAAGCATTGTTGGGACATTATTTCATCTGATGTGATCATGGTTGTCCGTTATTTCTTTACGAGCTTGAGTTTACCTTCTGGCTTGAATGCAAGTTTTATGGCTCTTATTCCAAAAGGCAAAGATGCGAACACTGTTGATAATTTTTGGCTGATTGTTAAGAGTAATTTCCTTTTCAAGGTTATTACTAAGATTTTGGCTACTCGGTTAGGGGCGGCCATCCCATCTTACTTGTCTCCTACACAATTTGGTTTTATTTTGGGTAGGCAGACTCACGACTATATTGCTTTGGTTTCGGAGGGTTTCAATATTCTTCATAGTCGTCTCGACAATAACATGATTTTGAAAATTAATATCCGTAAAGCTTTTGATACGTAGAGTTGCGGTTTTCTGATCCATGTTCTGCATCGGTTTGGCTTCTCTGATACCTTCATTCATTGGATTGAGGTTATTCTGCAATTGGCCAGGATTTTGATTTTATTATGGTTCGCCGGTGGGCTAATTTCCTTACTCTAGAGGAGTTAGACAGGGTGATCTTTTGTCCCCTTTGCTTTTTTGTATTGCGGAGGAAGTTCTGAGTAAATTCCTTGAGGCTGTAGTGTCCAATAATCAGCTCACGCCATTTTTGGCTCCGAGGCATATTGTTTTCCCTACTTTGATTCTCTATGCGGATGACATAGTTATTATGTGTGAGGCATCTTCTGCTAATGCGCGTAGTCTTCTTCGGATTCTCACATCATATGCTAATATTTTGGGTCGTCATTTTTTTGAATAAATGCGAGAATAAAAACTGAAAAAGAGTAGTCCTGAAACAAAGTAAAAAATAATAACGAAATGGTCACAAGCCGACCAGATGGCTGAATGGTTGGGGACTCGTTAAAACCTTCCAAGGTAAAACCCAGCCTTGTGGGAAAAACCCTTGGAAGAAAAAAGAGTACCCCCCATGAGAGAATCCGGCCCAAAGAGTGCGAAGAAACCAGAAGACGAGACGCACTAGCTAACAAACCTATAGTTAGATTGGCAAACATAATCCTCGAAAATCAAAAGTTTTCTTCGGCAACCGTGTTTCTACTCATTTGTAGAGTCGCATTCAAAATATTATGGGTATACAGTCCAGGGCCTTTCATACGGTTTATTTAGGCACCCCAATTTTTAAAGGTGCTCCAAAGCCCACCGTTTTGCAGCAGATATTCAACAGGATTATTCTGAAGTTTTGTAGATGGAAGGGGATGGCTCTTTCACTTGCTAGGAGAGTTTGCTTGATTAACTCGGTCATTACTAGCTCTTTTGTCCATACTATGATGATTTACAAGTGGCCGATGTCTATGCTCAAACAAATGGAGAGAATTGCCCTAATAAGAAAGACAAAGCATCAAAGTTGGCATCTCAAGCATTCCAGCGTAATTATATCTCACCCATGCAGTTTGGTTTTATTCCGGGTCGACAGATTCATGAATGTATAACATTGGTTTCTGAGGGTTTCAACATTCTTCAAACTTGGCTTGATAAGAACATGATTATAAAGATTAACATTCATAAAGCTTTTGATACTCTGAGTTGGGATTTTTTGCTCCACGTGCTTCGTCACTTTGGTTTCTCTGATAGCTTTGTTACTTGGATTGGGGTTATTCATTGCTCTGCTAGGGTGTAAGTTTTGCTGAATGGGTCCCCTGTGGGTTATTTTTCTTGTACTCGAGGAGTTCATCAAGGTGATCCACTTTCTCCATTGTTATTCTGCATGGCTGAAGAGGTTCTTGTGAAGATTATTGACTTAGCCGTTTCCACGCGTAATATCATGCCTTTTCGCCTCAGAATATTGAGTTTCCCTCGCGCTTATGTATGCGGATGATATTGTAATCTTGTGTGCAACCACCTTTGGAAATGCGCGCAAATTATTTGATCTTTTGGGGGTATATGCGGTTTTTAACCCCAATAAATCGACCGTCTTCTTTGACTCTCAGGTTTCTCAACATGTTCGTGGGTGTATTCATAATATTATGGTTATTTCCTTGGATACCCTTCCTACTTACTTGGATGTCCCTATTTTCAAAGACGCTCCTAAGCAGGCTGTATTGCAGCCTCTATTTGGCAAGATCCTTTTGCATTTCAAGCGTTGGAAATGATCTCCGCTTTCCATTGTGGGACGATTTGTCTAGTGAATTCGCTTATCACCAGCCTTCTGCTCATTTCTATAATGCAAATTGCCGACTTTCATGCTCAAGCAAATGGAAAAGGCTATGCGTAACTTTATTTGCTCTTGTTTATTTGATGAAAAAGTAAGATATCATCAATGTAGATTAGGGTGGTATGTGAGGAGGGTCAAATGGAAAAAATACCCTAATATGCTCTATCCTCTCTCCTACTTGGTGATTAACGCCGGTCTTCTTCCTCGTTGAACGTCGCCGGACTTCCCTCCGCCATGGACACGTCGACAAGCTTCCATGGCCTAACCTCTAACTTCTCACATGTTCCTCATGTTCATGCGCAACCTTCAAAGTCACCTCCTCCACGCCCATCCATGGCGGCTCATCACGCACTCTCTTGTGACGAACGTGATCAAGACGATGACCACGGACCCACCCGCAGTTCATGATCCATGACACAACACGAGTCTTTCCATGCAATTTAATGCCCCACCGCCAAAGAACAACCCAGGATTACGTCTTCATGCCCTAGTTTGGGCTTGGTTCCCTCATCCGCTTATATGGACACCCGATCCGCCTCCTCCCCTCCACGCATAGCCGCCCGCTTTTATGTGGTGCTCAGGTCGGCCATGGGGGTCCCCACCCCCGCCGCCTTTCCTCAATGCTTCTCTTACCCCCATGGTGGACAACCATTGGGGGCGGCCCCATGAACTCCTTGACAGGGGGCCGGCCAGGAGGCAACCTCTCTTGCTGCCTCCTCCTAGGGGGTGATTGCCCCCGACAATGATGTTATCTCTTCCCAGGCTTTAATAATTCCCCGTAATGACAAAAATTTCAATTCTACAGATATTCTATGCATGGCAATCTTGGCACTGGCAATTCTTTAGCCCATGGTGATCACGTCGTTTCCTCCATTACTCATCCCCAAATACACGCGAACCAGCAACATTCGGCTCATCTACTTTTGCGAAAATGGTATCTGGTAATTTCTCTGACACTGCATCTCCCCATGTGGCCTCAGGTAATCCCACATCTTTTGCTAAAATTATTTCTGGTCATGCTAACCCAATCCCTGAGCCTATTAAAAAAGGTGAATATTACTCTGTTGTTATGGATGAAAATGTGTATCAGCAATGACTTGCTGAATTAAAGTATGCTTTAATTGGTCGTGTTATTCTCGGCAAAGGTGTGAAACCTTAGCCCATTATACCTCTTCATAAAAGACTTGCTGAATTATGGGGAGTTAAAAATGATTGGAAATTAATACCATTGGGAAAAGGTTATTTATGTGTTAAATTTTCCAATGCTTATGATTGTTCACGTGCCCAAGCGCGGGTAACTTGGTCTCTCAACCCTGGAACCATTCGTTTATCCCCTTGGGTTCCAGATTTCAACCCCTACTACAAGGTGAATACATCGATTGCTAGTGTTTGCGTAAGAATTTTTGAGTTGAGTATCGAGTACTGGGATCCAAGCTACATTATGGGACTGGCTAAGGCCATTGGTACCCCAGTGCAAGTTGATGAAAGGTCTTTGGATGGTTCTTTGGGACATTTTGTCTGAGTTTTGGTGCATGTCGATTTGGCTAAACCTCTTCCGGATCACATTATGGTTGAACGACGGGGTCACTGTTCGTTTGCTTCTATTGGGTATGAAAAACTTCCGTTATTCTATGGCACTTGTGGTATTATGGGAAATTCGGCGACTTGTTGATGGTTAGGAAAGAATGCTAATTTGAAGGACCACGTGAACGCCCCCCTTCTCAACGCGGTCGTTTCCGTGTTCGTTAAGTTTATCGTCCAATGCCCACGGACAAGGGCAAGGACATTGATAATTCAGTGGCTGATACGGCATTGACTATGCGACTAGGATCTCCTTCTTGTGCTCTCGTCACAGTTTCCTCTAGTATTACTTTGGATAATGCTTTTTCTGCATTAGATTCTACGGACCCTAACATGCATACCCCAGAAGATGTGCCTCCAACCGTGGCTTCCTGTACATCTGTCCCTAAACTGCCGGTTCTTCGAAGTGAGCAAACATTCTCCACCTCTGATATTCATAACCAGCCTATCACGGTACAATATCCATTGAAGAAACCAATTCGTCCATTGTATATGGCTATACGTGCCAAATATGTGGATGCCAAACAACGACTACACAGGGTCATATGCCGATTGTTCATCAACTTGAGATCCAAGATGATGAAAAGGGGACTAACAATTTAAATAGGGCTGCTCAGAAATGATGGGCAGACTGTGTGGATGACGATAATATTTTTGGGCTTGATGCTTCTGTGCCCACCCATTCCCGAGCATCTACCTGGATTCCCTCAACCACTCCTTCTCAATGAATTGCATTTTTTGGAACATCCGGGGGATTGGGAATATTGCTTCTCACAATATCCTTAAGAAACTATGTCAACATCATAAGCCTTCCTTGGTTGCTATTGTCGAACCTAAAGTGGACTTGCATATTGTTTCGATGCTTATTAGGCCGCTCTTGGTTTTCGCTTTGTGCTCGAGAACTTCCATGCTTCGGGGAGGTCGAATATCTGGATCTTCAGGCGTTCGGACATCACGGTTCTTCACCAGCTTCTTATCTCTGATCAATGCATTGTTCTCAAGGCTCAATTTGCTAATAACATCTTTCATGTGGGGTTTGTACATGCTATATGCAATCATGTGATTTGTAGACGGCTTTGGTCGGATATTGTCAGCCTGGGTATTGATGATATAATTTTACTGGGGGATTTCAATGATGTTCTCGGGAATCATGAGAGTACAGGACATGGGGTGGCTTGTATGGTTTCTTGCCAAGATTTTCGGGATTTCTTTGATAATGCGGGTGTGATGGCCATTCCCACAGTTGGTAAATTCTTTTTTTGGTGCAGTACGCGTCCTAAATAGACTCTCATTCAAGCTCAGCTTGATCGAGGTATTGCCAGTCCACGGTTTCTTAATCTTTGGCAGAGGGCGCTTCTTCTCCAGTCTGAATTTCTTTGCCAGAAATCTCGGGCTGCTTGATTGGTTGATGGAGACCACAACACTTCATTTTTTTCACCGTTGTTGTCAGACTACCGCTCGGGCTAATATTCACGGTCTAATGATTAATGGTACACTTTGCACGGACCCGTCTGTTATCCGTAGTCACATTATTCATTTCTTTGAGGATTTGTTCACGGCGCCTACTGGCCCTATTCTGGATTTCTCTTCTATTGATCCAGTTAAGGAAATTGGGCGGCGTTTGAGAATTTTCTCTCTAGGGTTTTTCTCTTTCTCTCTTGTTCACGCTTTGGACGCCCCGTCCCTTCCTCCAAAGATCATCGCGGACATGGCTTCACCGGAGTTCTCCTAACTTTAACCTCAATTTCGAACAACACCATGCACGCCCTACTCTTCCAGGTTCCGCAAAATCCATCGACGGTAAGTCTTTGTCAACGAGCGACTTCTCCTTCTATGGCGTGCCATGGCACTTCATGTCGAGTGGATCAAGCACGCAGCAGCGGTCTTCGACGCCCCCAAGAGGCGTTGTCCGCTCGCGCCGCACATATACTGCGGCCACAATCAACAACCTCGTACCAGCCCTACAGCAGAATACGCCAACAACCTCAACAGAAAACCGCCCATCGTGGTCCCCGCGCTCCTCCCGGCGTGGTCCCCCGCCCACAAAGAGTAAGCTTCAACACGCAAGTCCTCACGCAGCTGGCAAAGGCGAGATGGCCCCTTTGATGGGGAGCTCCTTTACCCCCATGGCCACTTTACCCGAGCCATGGGGGCCCCCTCCCATCTGCCCATGGGTGGCGGGTGGCTTCAGACTACTCACCTTCCATCCCGTGCCACCTCGTATGTGCACGGGCTTGTCTCCTAGCGACGTGCACCTAAAATTACCCCACGCACCCACTGCCGCGCCTATGGATGCTTCCTTTACCCCCATGGCTACCTTTGTCCATGGGGGGCAGCCCCCTCTAGCCTCCATGAGGGGCCGGCTGCCACTCTATCCTCTAGAGTGGTCCTTCAGGGGAGTGATGCCCCCGGGCCACAGCTCCCCATCCTCGAGCACTCCTCCGCATGCCCACCAATGAATGCTTCTCACCTTACTGGATGCTCTGCCACCATGGGCCGCACCAACTCATCAACCCAACAACCTTCGGCTAGTAACATCAAGTTTATTCCTTTGCACAGGTTGTTTCAGAAACCCCATCCGACTAATTCAACTTCCCCACAGGCTTCTGTATCAAACAAATGGATTCAACGACTTAGGCCCTGGTAATCCCAAATCAGCTTTCTACGGTGGTCTCTCGGTAAAAATCCGATCCCCAAACCAGGTTCGCAAAAGGTGATTACTATTCCGTAACTATTGATGACAACATTTACCAGCAACGTCTCGCTGAATTTTCCTATTCATTAATTGGACGGGTTATTTTAGGAAAAGGTACCAAGCCATGGGCCACCATGTTTTTACATAAGCGCTTATTTGAATTATGGGGCATCAAGAATGAATGGAAACTACTTCCTGGCAAGGGGATTCTTTTGTGTCAAATTGTTTAATGCGCAGATCGCTCTCGGGCTCAGCAACACACCAATTGGACGCTTAACCCTGGTACTATCCGTCTATCTCCGTGGGTGCCTGACTTCAACCCTTACAAGGCTCAGTCTTTAGTAGCCAGTGTTTGGGTGCAGATCTTAGAACTTAGCCTGGAATACTGGGACCCCAATAACATTATGGGGATTGCCAGTGCTCTTGGGAACCCATTACAGATTGATCAGCGCTCTTTGGATGGTTCTTTGGGCCACTTTGTTCGGGTTCTAGTGGATGTGGACCTCTCAAAACCTTTGGAGGAACACATTATGATTGAACGCACCGGCAAATGTTCTTTTGTTTCCGTCACTTATGAAAAACCACCTGCATTTTGCTCGACGTGCAGTGTTACGGGGCACTCTACAGCTTCTTGTCGTTTTAACACCGTGATAATACGGACAAGGATGGGCGTAAATCACCGCCCAGAACGGCCACGGAGCCTTGCTAATCACAACAATTCTATTCAAAGGGCGATCCAGGGTTCGTAGAGTTTATCGTCCTGTTCAGCAGGATAAGGGCAAGACCGTGGATGACTCAATGGGAAACACGGGTTCGAATACGCGCGCAGGATCTCCCCCTCGTGCCATAGTCGCTTGTCCTCCAGAAATCCATCTTGGTAACACCTTCGAGGCGCTTAGTTCGGTTGAATCACAGGATCGGCAACCCGCATGATGACTACACCGGTATCCCGCTAGGGGTCATCGCCAAGGTCAAGACTTCCAAAGTCGAGAACCGTTTCAACCTCCGCAATTATGCCTATCACAAGATAAAGATCCTTTGGGAAGCCTATTCGTGCTCGAGTCGTACCTTCCGGATGACTCTTTGATTCACCTTGGATCGAATTCTCGAGAAAGTTACGTCGGGGCCGACGCCCGCTCATGACATTACTATTGAAACGGAAAGTTCAGAACCTCACGAGATGAACTTCGAAGCATCCAAAAAATGGGCAGATTATGCAGATGAAGTGGATCTTCCACAATCATCAGACTCTGCTATGCGTCCACGCCTATTTTCACCGCGATCGTCACGGGCGACTCCCCCTCAACCGTCTCAATGAATTACATCTTCTGGAACATCCGGGGGATCGGGAATATTGCGTCTCGCAATGTTCTTAAGGCTATATGTCACAAGCATAAGCCTTCTATTATAGCTATTTGTGAACCTAAGGTGGACTTTTCGACTATTTCCGACTCTTATTGGCATAGCCTGGGTTTGACACTTGCGGGTCAAAGTTTTCGAGTAAATGAGCGGCCAGACAATTGGGGTCTTCACGACTCCACTATCACTATTCTTAATCAGGTCTGGTCTTCTACCCAGTGCATTGTTTTCCATGTTCAATTTGGTTCTTTGATATTTCATGTTGGATTTACTCATGGTTTGTGTGATTACATTGCATGACGTGAGCTTTGGTTGGATTTGCGGAATTTGGCCCTGGCTGATCTGTTGCTTGTTGGGGATTTCAATGCGGTTTTGGGACATCACGAACGCTCGCGCAATGATACTCTTTCCCAAGCCTCGTGCCAGGATTTCGGGGATTTCATAGAGGGACGCCTTGATTTGTTTGCGGTTCCGACGACGGGGAATTCATTTACTTGGTGCTCTCCACGGAGGCCTCTATCTTTACTTCAAAGAGCTAAGTTGGACAGAGCCCTGGCTACTTGCCCTTTTTCGCACTTTGGAAGGATGTCAAGGGCTTGGTTCTTCCTCGCATTGGTTCCGATCATCACCCCATTTTGGTTAATTGCTCCTCGACCATTACTAGGGGTCCGGTTCCTTTTTCGTTTTCAGCGTATGTGGATTCGACACGATTCATTCCGAGATTTGGTTACAACCTCTTGGGGCTCTCCTCGTGACATGCACAACCCTTTATTACGAGTCATGGGGAAGCTCAAGCGGTTGCATCATGTTATTAAAGATTGGAACAGAATGTGTTTGGGGATGTTAACCGCAACGTGGATAGCCGATGGAGCACCTTCGTCGATTCGGAAGATATTGAGGCTTTGGGCTATACCTCCTCTCTCTCGGGATAGAGAGCGGGCGCCCGACTAAAGCTTTCGTAGATGTTGCGGTCACAGGCTGAATTCCTTAAACAAAAGGCCCGTCTCAGCTCGCTTAAGGATGGCGATCGTAACACAACATTTTTCATCATCGGATACCCGTTAAATGCGGGGACGACGGGATTCAAGGGCTTATGGTGGCGGGGAATTTCACCGATGATGCTACGGTCCTTGGGAATCATATTATTTCATTTTACGAGGAGCTCTTTGTAGAAAACGGAGCTCCATCACGGATTTCTTGTCGACCAAGTGCTCACTCGATGGTTGGGGCGCGGACAATGCCACCCCTAACAGCCATTCCCTCCGCTTCGAGGTGCGATAAAGTGGTGTTTGATATGGATTGATAGCTCCCGGGGCCTGATGGGTTCAATGGGATTTTGTACCGCCATTTCGGGATGTCATATATCTTTGAGGTAATGACACTGCTCGCTATTTCTTTAACAATTCGTCTCTACCTGCCTGGGGATTGAATGCCAGCTTCATGGCGCTCATCCCTAAGACTAAGGATGCCAATGTCATTGATAACTTCCGCCCTATTGTCATGAGCAATTTCCTTTTCAAGATTATCACGAAAATATTGGCTACACGCTTGTTCGATTATTGCTGACTATTTATCCCGACTCGGTTTGGTTTTATCCGGGTAGACAAATTCATGAGTGTACTTTGCGATGGTATCGGAAGGGTTTAATGTCTTACAAGGATTTACGATTCGAATATGATCTTTTTTGAAAATCGATATTCGTAAGGCATTCGACACATTGAGGTGGGATTTTTATTACATGTCTTGCGGCGTTTTGGCTTTTCCGAGACTTTCGTGCGTTGGGTGGAGGTGGTTCTTGATGGTCGTCCGAATATCAATCTTTGTTGAATGGGGCCTGGGTTATGTTTCCTATTCTAGAGGAGTCGACAAGGGGATCCCTTATCACCCCTATTGTTTTGTATTGCGGAGGAGGTCTGGGTCGGTTTGTAGGCTGCAGCGATGGATCGATCCCGATTATCTCGCCTTCACGGTGCCAAGGAGCATTATCTTCCCAAAGATCCATTCTATATGCGGACGATATCGTCATCATGTGTGGGCGTCTTCTTCCAATGCCCGGCCTTGCTTGATTCTTACTCACTATGCGAGATATCTCGGTCAGTGTTCGATCATGAGAAATCCAAGGTTTATTTTGGGGCGCAGGGTTTCGCATTATGTCCGTGGGAGGGTGCAACATATTTTAGGGATTCATCCGGGGGCGTTCCCCACCATCTACTTGGGCGCCCTATCTTCAAGGGAGCTCCAAAGGTCGCGGATTTACAGCCTATCTTTGACAAGATAATCCTTAAGTTCCGACGATGGAAAGGCTCGTCACTCTCCCTCGCTGGTAGGGTTTGCCTTGTTAACTCGGTGATAACTAGTTCTTTCGTGCACTCCATGATGATTTATAAATGGCCTGCCACGCATTTGCTTGAACAAATGGAAAAAGCCATGCGTAATTTCATTTGGACGGAGACGTGAATTCTAAAGGAAAGGTAATTGTCAATCGGATACATGTTGCACGCCCGGGGCGGAGGAGGATTAGGCGTGCGATTGCTCAAGGTCCGCTAACAAGGATTTTTAATGAAGTTGGGCTGGAAGGTTACGAACTCGGACTCATTGGTTTTCGGGACACTCAGACAACGGTACTTTACTAGAAATGGGGACATCTGGCGGTCATTCCTTCCTTCTTCTATTTGGCATGGGATTAAACCCTGTATTTCTGATTGCTTGGATGATTCTCGTTGGATCCCAGGCGCCAATTCCGAGGTATTATTTTGGATTGATAATTGGTTGGGATATTCCATTGGTGACAAATTGGCATTCCGAGAGGATTATAGGTATTTATTCCAGCGTATCTCTCGATTACTTTTATGATGGATCCTGGCACTTCACCCTCCCCTTTGTGGAGGCTTATTTGGAGCTGGTCCGAGCTATCGTGCGTGTCCCAATTGCGCCTACATCCCGGGATACTCGTGTTTGGATGAACTCTGAGGATGGTTTAGTCACCTCGAAGACGGCTTATAAATCCTTACGCCCCCAGCGCCCGGCTGTTAGATGGGGTTCTTGGATTTGGTCTCAGCATATCCCGGAACGGAGATCAGTGGTGGCTTGGAGAGCTATACACAACCGATTGGCACTCCAGGATTCTTTACGAGCTAGGGGAAGTTTTATCGCCCTTCGGTTTGTGTTCTTTGCGGGGAATCGGGGAATCGGTCGATCACTTATTTGTTTCTTGTGCTTTTGCGGGGCATCTATGGCGTTGGATCTTCCAAACCTTTCACGTGCACCCCTTCCGGCTTACGGTTTCAATGAACTGCTGGGTACGGCTTATGGCTCTTAATTTTAGTAACCGGTCACTTTCCTTTGGCGTATGGCAATATTATCCACCCGCATCGGCTTCTTTGGCACATCCGTAATGAGCTGATTTTCCACAAAAAATCGGACTCGGGAGGAGGCACTCATTCACCTACAGTACTCATTGTTGAATCAACATCTTTAGACCGGGTGCGTGAATAATGACCAGCGGACCTCTTTATCCTGCGTGGTTTAAGAGTTCTGGAAGGTCGGGCATGCTCCAAGATTGTAGAGGTCCATGGCAAAAACCCCTCCTGGGTTGGATCAAGGTTAACACGGATGGCGGCGCTACAGGGCGCCGGCAATCTAACCACCTCCGGTGTCTTCCTAATTGTAGAGGATTCTTTCGCGGATGCTTTGTCCATCACTTTGTGGTTCGGGTGCGCATTTGAGGCTGAATTGGTTGCAACAATGTGGGCGATTCATTACGCATTTGCAAAAGGATGGACACAACTTTGGCTGGAATCGGATTCAATGTATGTGGTGAACCTGCTGGAGAAGAGAACGATGGAGGTCCCTTGGAGCCATCTTAGCTACTGGCGCCATACCTTGCATCTGCTCAATGACATTGATCTTGTAGTCTCTCATATCTTTCGTGAAGGCAATCGGGTGGCGGACATGCTTTGAGTAAGAAGACGGAGAGTGGCGCCTGGTGGGGCGTCCCGCCCACAGACCTTCTTCACTACCTCACTCATGATTATGTTGGCCAATCCACCTATATAGGTTTGTTACTTAATGCGCCACCACTTCAGGTTTCTTTTTGGCGCCTATTTTCCTGGGGGGTACTCTTTTTCCTTCCAAGGGTTTTTCCCACAAGGGTGGGTTTTACCTTGGAAGGTTTTAACGAGGCCCCAACCATTCAGCCATTTGGTCGGCTTGTGACCACTTCATTTTGGTTTTTAACATTATTTCTAGGCTTTCATTTGGTTACGATGATCTTTTGTGATCGGGATTACTCTTTTTCATTTTTAATATATATCTTCGCAATTATTTAAAAAAATCCAGTTATTAATCCAAAGGTGTTGGATGTGGATAACACGTGCCTAACCTCTTTGCCGTCGAAAAGTCGAGATTTGAGATGCGATTTTGATCTCGGTTTAGATAGTTCTCCGGTCGGATGGTTTCAATGGTTCCTTCTAATGATGTGGATAATTTTAGACCCATCGTCATGAGCAATTTCATCTTCAAAATTATCACAAAGATTATGGCTACTCGATTTGGATGCATTGTCAGTCGCATTTTGTCCCCTACACAGTTTGGTTTTGTCCCAGGCCATCACATTCACGATTGTATTGCTCTGGTTTCAGAGGGTTTCAACATTTTACATAATCGGAATGACAGTAATATGATTCTGAAAATCGATATCTGTAAGGCATTTGACACTCTTAGTTGGGATTTTCTCTTATACGTGTTGCGTAGATTTAGTTTCTCAGAGAAGTTTGTGGGTTGGATTCGGTGATTTTGAAATCGACCCTTATCCCAATTCTTCTTAATGGATCTCCAGTTGGTATTTTCCATCCACGAGAGGGGTGCGTCAGGGTGATCCCCTTTCACCTCTTCTCTTTTGCATCGCAGAAGAAGTCCTGGGGAGACTCATATCTCGATTGGTGTCATCCTTTCATCCACCATGCTCTATGCAGATGACATTATTATTCTTTGTGCGGCGACCTCTGTCAATGCACGCCATATTTTCGATACCCTTGGTCATGCTTCTCTTTCAGTCCAGGTGTTTAACCCTGCAAAATCGAAGGTGTTTTTTGGTACTTGAGTTTCGCAACATATCAGAAACCGCATCCAGACAGTTATGGGTTTGTCGGTTGGTTCCTTCCCAACTACATACCTTGGGGTTCCAATCTTCAAGGGTGCTCCTAAGCATGGCGTGTTGCAGCCATTGTTTGATAAGATTATGGTTAAATTTAAATGCTGGAAAGGCTCTTCTCCTTCCTTGGCGGGTCGTGTATGTTTGGTTAATTCCATCATTGTCAGCTCCTTGGTTCACAGCATGCTTATCTACAAATGGCCTATCTCGATGCTCAAGCAATTAGAAAAGGCTATGCGTAATTTTATTTGGTCTGGTGATGTTAATTAGAAGGGTTCTGTGGTGGTTAATTGGGCTCGTTGTTGCACTCCTAAGACTGAGGGAGGTCTTGGCGTTCGGTCCATCATTACTGCAAATTGGGCTTTTATTATGAAAATGGGTTGGAAAGTTCTTACCTCAGATTCCGTGGTTTTTGCTACTCTCCGTAGACATTTTTTGCTGGCTAACGGTTCTATCAGACGCTCTTTCTTGCCTTCCTCAATCTGGGCGGGGTTGCGTCCAACTGTGGAGGATTGCCAAACTGATTCGAGATGGATCCCTGGGGCGCACTCTTCGATTAATTTTTGGACTGACAACTGGCTTGGGTACATTATTGCAGATCGGATTGGTATTCCGCATGATATTTGGGATAACTTTCAGAATCCTATTTAGGACTTCTTTATTGATAACACTTGGCATCTTACTATGTCATTTATGGAGGCTTATTTAGACATTGTTCAGGTTATTGTCCATTGCCAAATTACTCCAGACTCAGTGGATAAAAGGGTGTGGACTCATTCTATGGATGGGACGGTGACCTCTAAATCAGCTTATGCCTTCTTACGATCGTCCTTTCCAACTGTTTAATGGGGATCATGGATCTGGTCCCCCCACATTCCCGAACGGTGAATGGTCGTGGTTTGGCGGGCTATTTACAGACGTTTGACTATTATGGATGTCCGCTGTCACAGAGGATTTATCGGTCCTACTACTTGTTGCCTATGTTATTCTCACTCGGAATCGATCGATCACATTTTCGTTTCTTGTGATTTTGTAGGAGCACTCTTGGATTGGATTGCTGCATCGTTCGCTATGGCTTTTCGCAATGTTTATAGTTTCAATGAATTTCTGGTTCATTTAATGGAATTCAATTTCAGTGCGCAGATTGCTTTTCTCTAGAAGGTGGTGATCGTCAGTTGAGATTAAGGATTATAGAGTCTGCTTCTTTGGACAAGGGGTGTATGCAGAATACCCAGGAGGATTTACTTTGTCTCCACAGGCTGAAGGTTCAGGGCCGTCCACCTAAGGTTGGACTAAAGTCAATACGGATGGATGCGCAATAGAAGCTCCATGGCGGGGCTTTTTTCGTAGTGGTTTTTGTGGAGCAGTGTGGAACGGGCTATGCATTTGAGGCTGAGTTAGTTGCAGCGATGAACGCCATTTCTTATGCTTTTCATAAGGGTTGGACTAACCTTTGGCTGGAGTCTGATTCCACTTATGTTGTGGACCTTTTTCGATATCGGGTTGGTTCCATCACTTGGCGTATGCTTGGTCAATGGCGTCAATCTCTCTTAATGATTTCCCAGATGAACTTCATGGTTTCTCACATATATCGGGAAGGTAATTGTGTGGCGGATCATCTCAGCAAACTCACATGCGATTCCACCTGGTGGGACCTTCCTCCGGTGGATATTATCTCCTGCTCACGGATGACTATGTTGGGCGAGTGCAATATAGATTTGTTAGATAGTATTGTCATCCGCCCTTATGTTTTGGATGTATGGTTTTTTTCTTTTCTCGTCAGGTACTCTTTTCCTACTAAGGGTTTTCCCACAAGGGTAGGTTTTACCTTGGTAGGTTTTTAACGAGGCCCCAAACATTGCGCTACCTGGTGGCTTGTGACCAGGATCTTTCTTTTCTTTTATTATAATTTCGATCTTTATTAAAAA
The DNA here is from genome assembly GCA_016081115.2 of Rehmannia glutinosa. Classification (NCBI taxonomy): domain Eukaryota; kingdom Viridiplantae; phylum Streptophyta; class Magnoliopsida; order Lamiales; family Orobanchaceae; genus Rehmannia; species Rehmannia glutinosa. Next base: position 39,869,537 of record CM071932.1, on the reverse strand, counting down.
AAAAGATTAGGGTGGTATGTAGGATATGTTCGAAAATTTAGGTCATTGCTTTTTGAATATGGAGGGTGCAACTTTTAAACCAAATGGCATGATTGTCCATTGGTATTGGGTTGTAGGAAGGCAAAAAACGATGTTGTATCTATCCTCTGGGACAATTCCTAATTTTTTTGAATAAGTTCGAGTATATATATAAAAAGAAAAAAGTATTCTGATCACATCTTTGATCGAGGTAACCAAAAGAAAGCCTGGAAATAACGTCAAAAACCAAACGAAATGGTCACAAGCCGACCAAATGGCTGAATGGTTGGGGCCTCGTTAAAACCTTCCAGGGTAAAACCCACCCTTGTGGGAAAAACCCCTGGAAGGAAAAAGAGTACCCCCCAGGAAAAGTAGGCGCCTAAAATGGGAAAAGAAACCAGAAGCGGTGGCACACTAATTAACAAACCTATAGTTGGATTGGCCAACATAATCATCAGTGAGGTAGCGGAGGAGCTCTGTGGGCGGGACGCCCCACCATGTGCCGCAATCCGTCTTCTTGATCAGTATGTCCGCAACCCGATTGCCTTCCCAAAAAATATGAGATACTACAAGATCAATACCTCTGAGCAGATACAGGGTTTGGCGCCAAGAACTGAGGTGGCGCCATGGGACCTCCATTGTTCTCTTCTCCAGTAGGTTCACCACATACATTGAATCCGATTCCAGCCAAAGGTGCGTCCATCCTTTCACAAAGGCATATTGAACGCCCACATTGCTGCAACCAATTCGGCTTCAAACGCGTATCCTGAACCACAATGATGGACAAAGCATCCTTGAAAGAAACCTCTACAGTTCCGGAAGACTCTGGAAGCTGTGAGGCTGCCCGGCGCCCCCGAAGCGCTGCCATCTGTGTTTACCTTGATCCAACCCGGGAGGGGTTTTTGCCACTTTACCTCCACAATCTTCGGAGCCTATCTGGGCCGTCCAAGAACCCGCAGACCGCACAAAATAAATAGATCTTGTTGATTGTTGTTCATGCATTCCCGATCCAAAGATGATGATTCGACAATGAGAACCTGTAGTTGAATTATGGCCGCCTCCAGTGTCCAGGATTTGTTGTGGAAAATGAGCTCGTTGTGGATATGCCATATAAGCCAGATGCCGGAAAGAATTGCCACACGCCAAAAGGAAAGTGACACAGTCACTTTGAAATTAAAAGACATTAACCGCACAAGGAGCTCGTTGAAACTGTAAGTCTGAATAGGGTGAACTTGGAAAGCATGGAAAATCCAACTCCATTTATTTCCTGCAAAAGCACAATAGACAAATAAGTGATCAATCGATTCTTCCGATTCCCTACAAAGAACACAAACCGAAGGGCCAGTAAAACTTCCCTAGCTCGTAGAGAATCCTGGACACACCCAGTCGATTGTGTATGGCCCTCCATGCTACCACCAATCTCCGTTCAGGGATATCTTTGTGACCAAATCCAAGAACCCCATTTAAGCTAGGGTCTTTGATGGCGAATGTGATCATAAGCTCCCTTCGAGGTAACCAAACCATCCTCCGAGTTCAACCAAACACGTGTATCCGGGCCTGCAGTGCGATAGGGACGCGCCACGATGGCCCGGACTCAGCTCTAGATAGGCCTCCATGAAAGAGAGGGTAAAGTGCCAGGACCCATCGTAGAAGTAGTCGGAAATGCGGCGATGAAATAAGTATCTATAGGCCTGCAGGATGCCAATTACATCCGACTATAGAGTACCACAACCAATTATCAATCGAATAAAACCCCACTGGCGCACGGGATCCAACGAGCATCATCCAAACAATCGGAAATGCGGATTTAATCCCGGAGTCAAATTGAAGAAGGAATAAATGACCGTCGAATCTCCCAATTTCTTGTAAAAATACCGTTATGTCGAGGGTTACAAGACCAATGAGTCCGAGTTCAAAACCTTCCACCCCAATTTCATCAAGAAAGCAGTGTTAGCAGCCACAATAGAGCGCACGCCCAGTCCCCCTCTCGCTCTAGGCGTGCAGCACTTATCCCAACTTGCCACCACCTTCCCTTTGTAATTCACATCCCCGGTCCAAATGAAGTTGCACATGGCTCGTTCCATTTGCTTGAGTAGCGTACACGGCCATTTATAGACCATCATGGTGTGCACAAAAGAACTAGTAATCACCGAGTAAACCAGACAAACTCTACCAGTAAGGGAAAGAGACGAACCTTTCTATCTTCTGAATTTGAGAATTATCTTGTCAAAAACCGGCTGTAAATCCGCAACCTTTGGAGCGCCCTTAAAGATTGGGGCGCCTAAATACACAGTAGGGAACACCCCTGGATAGATCCCCAAAATGTGTTGCACCCTACCACGGACATATGACGAAACCTGCGAACCAAAGTAGACCTTGGATTTCTGTGGATTAAACACTTGACCCGAGATATCAGTGTAATGAGTAAGAATCTAGAGCAAGACCCGGGCATTGGAAGAAGTCGCCCCACACATGATGACAATATCGTCCGCATATAAAATGGACGATGGAAAGACAATACCCCTTGGCGCCGTGAAGGCAGATAACCTAGACTGATCCATCGCTAATGCAATAAACCGACCCAGGACCTCCTCCGCAATACAAAACAATAAGGGTGATAAAGGATCCCCTTGTCTGACTCCTCTGAAACAGGGAAAATAGCCAACCGACGTCCCATTCAATAGCACAGATATCCTGGATGACCGAAGCACCACCTCTACCCAATGCACGAAGGTTTCAGAGAAACCGAAACGGCGCAAGACGTAAAGTAAGAAATCCCATCTCAAAGTGTCGAATGCCATGCGAATATCGATTTTAAGTATCATATTTGAATCCGTTCGACCCTGTAAGACATTGAACCCTTCAGATACCATGGCAATACAATCATGAATTTGCCTGCCCGGGATAAAACTAAACTGAGTCGGAGAAAGATAATCGGCAATAATCAGACCCAGACGCGTAGCCAATATCTTCGTGATAATCTTGAAAAGAAAGTTGCTCATAACAATCGGGCGGAAGTTTTCAATGACATTCGCATCCTTAGTCTTTGGGATGAGCGCCATGAAACTGGCATTCAATCCCAGAGGTAGTGACGAATTCAAGAAAAAAACAAATAGCGGCGATTACCTCGGCGAGAGATGGCATCCCGAAATGGCGATAAAAATCCCATTGAACCCATCAGGCCCCGAAGAACTATCTGAATCCATATCAAACACCGCTTCCTGCACCTCTGAATCCGAGGGAATGGCTGTTAGGATGGCGTTATCCCGTGCCCCAACCATTGGAGTAAGAACCTGGTCGACTAACAAGAAATCCGAGGTAGAACACCTGGTGTCCGCAAAGAGCTCCTCTTAAAATGAAATAATATGATCCCGAAGGACCGCAACATCATCGGTGAAACGCCGCCACCATAAGCCCCGGATCCCGCGGCCCGTTTAATCTAGGTACGGCGATAAAAAATGTAGTGTTACGATCCCCATCCTTAAGCCGGGCGGTCACGAGCCTTTTGCTTAAGAAAGTCGGATTACAATGCGGCGCTGTGAGCCTCGGTGGGCGTCCAACTCCCTATCCGGAGGTCCGCGGTATAACCCAATGCCTCGATGTCCGATCGATCTTGCGAAGAAGCTCCATCGACTATCCACCCTACGATTAACATCTCCAAAAACATCCTGTTCCAATCTTTAATAACTTTTATCGCAACCGTTTAGGCTTCCTCATGACACGCAATATAGGATTGGGCGTGTCACATGGAGAGACCCAAGAGGTTGTAACCAAATCCCAGAATGAATCGTGATGAACCCACATACGCTGGAAACAAAATGGAGTCGGTCTCCTGCTAATGGCCGAAGAGCAGGAAACCAAAATGGGGTGGTGATCGGATCGAATACGAGGAAGAACTAAGCCCTTGACAGTCTGCCAAAAAGCAAAAAATGGGCAAGATGCAAGGGCTCTGTCCAGCTTAGCCTGGAGTAAAGATAGAGTCCTTCGGGGGGAGCACCAAGTGAATGTATTACCAGTAGTTGGCACTGCAAATAAACCAGCATCCTCCATGAAGTCCCTGAAATCCTGACAAGAAGCTTGGGAAAGAGTATCATTGCGCGAGCGCTCATGATGTCCCAAGACAGCATTAAAATCCCCAACAAGTAACAAATCAGTAAGACCCAAGTCCTCAAAACCAACCAAAGCTCCCGGCGTGCAATGTAATCACACAAACCATGAGTAAAGCCAACATGAAAAATCAAAGTACCAAATTGAACTTGGAAAACAATGCATTGGGTGGAAGACCAAACAGATTAAATATTAAGATCGTGGAGTCGTGAAGAACCCAAATGTCTGGCCGTCCATTACCCCAAAAATTTTGACCCATGAAAGTCAAACCCAGGTTATGCCAATAGGAATCAGAAATAGTCGAAATGTCCACCTTAGGTTCACAAATAGCCAAAATCGAAGGGTTATGCTTTTGACATAAAGCCTTAAGAACATTGCGAGATGCAACATTCCCGATCCCCCGGATGTTCTAGAAGATGCAATTCATTGAGACGGTTGGGGGGGTGGCGCCCGTGATGATCGCACGGTGAAAACAGGCATGTGGTGCGTAGCAGAGTCTGATGATTGAGGAAGACCCACTTCATCTGCATAGTTTGCCCATTTCTTTGAAGCTGCAAAGTTCATCTCATGTGGTTCTGAACTCTCCGTTTCAATAGTAACATCATGAGCAGGGGGCGATGGCCCCGACATAACTTTCTGGAGAATTCAATCTTTAGCTGAATCCAAAGAGCTGTCCCAGAAAGCACGACTCAGAGCACAAATAGGCTTCCCCAAAGGATAATGTACTGTGATAAGCATAATGGTGGATACTGAGACTGTTCTCGTACTGGAAGTACTGGCCTTGGGCGATGACTCCCTAGCTGGATACTCGGCCTGGACATCTTCGTGTTGCTGATCCTGGGAGTCGACTGAACCAAGAGCCTCGAAGGTGTTACCAAGATGGATGTCTGAAGGGCAAGTGACTATGGCGCGAGGAGGAGATCCTGCACGCGTAGCCGAACCCGTATTTCCCATTGAGTCATTAACGGCCTTGCCCTTGTCCTGCTGAACAGGATGATAAACTCTACGAACCCTGGAACACCCTCGTTGTACTGAATTGTTGCGATTAGCAGGCTCATGTGGTCGTCCCTGGGCCGGTGACGTGCGCCCATCCTTGTCCGTATTTTCCACTATGTTAAGACGACAAGAAGATGTAGAGTGCCCCATAACACTACACCTCGAGCAAAACTGGGGGAGTTTTCATAAGCGCGAAACAAAGAACACTTGCGGTCGTTCCACCATGATGTGTTGTTCGGTGGTTTAGAGATCAACGTCCACGAACCGGACAAAATGACCCAAAGAACCATCCAAAGTGAGCGCTGATCAATTTGTAATGGATTACCAAGGGTACTAGCAATTCCCATGATATTATTGGGGTCCCAGTATTCCAAACTGAGTTCAAAAATGCGTACCCAAATGCTGGCCACAGAAGTTTGAACCTTATAGGGGGTGAAGTCCGACACCTACCAGGGTTAAGCGTCCAAGTAGTGCGTTGCTGAGCCCGAGATCGATCCTGCGCACTAAACAATTTGACACAAAAAAATCCCTTGCCCAAGGGAATTAGTTTCCAGTCGTTCTTAATACCCCATAATTCAGATAGGCGTTTATGCAAAAGTATAGTCGCCCATGGCTTGTTACCTTTTCCCAAAAGAACCCGTCCAATTAAAGAATAGGAAAATTCAGCAAGACGTTGTTGGTAAACATTATCATCAATTGTGACGGAGTAGTAATCACCTTTTTCGAACCGGTTTTGGAATAGGCGAGTTTTCCCGGAGACCCAAATGGAAAAGAAATTTGCATTACCTGGGGCTCGAGGCGTGGGATCCAGATGATTGGTACCTGCAACAATTTTAGCAAAAGAGTATCCAAAATTGGGGTTAGCATTTGAAGTATGAGCCGAATGTCGCAGGTTCAATTCATGATCGGTAGAGGTTGGAGCAAGATATCCAGCGTTTCGTTGAGCATTATCAGAATCTGGAATAGGATGTGGGCCCGTGAGAGCGGGACCATGCGGATGGTTGATAGTGGCCCGGGGGTCATCATCCCCACGGGAGGACCACTCTAGGATGAGTGGCCGTCGGCCCCATAGAAGGGATGGAGGGGCTGGCCCCCATGGTTGGGAGCCATGGGGGTAAGGACGCCCAATAACATGAGAGGAGCGCGCCCCGTGGCATGAGTACCCCAGGTCGCCGGACACCATGAGGAGTAGGAAGAGACCCCCGTGCACTGTAGCGAGTGGACCAAACCTGGAGACTGCTCCGTCGACATTCCGACAGGGGCTATCGTGTTAGTCGATGGTAGGAAGTTCCAAGAGATGCCGTAGAAAGAGGATGGGCCACCATTGCTGACTGATCGAGCGCCCAAAGTTGCAGACCTCCCGTCATCAATGAGGGTAGCCGCCCCATGCAGCAGGTCGTCACCGGACTGCGCAACCCCAGGAGTTGTTGTGTTATATGTTGTCGTCGAGGAGAAATGTTGCCGCTGAACTGAAGGGAAGGGTTTCTTGAGATTAGTGATCGCCTGTTCGTGGGATCCCACCGCTGCTAATGGTGCCCCGCTGGAGCTGTTGACGCCGGCGTTCGTAGAAGTAGAGTTGATCAACGTCTTGCGTTCATGTTGTGTAGGGTGTGGAGAAGGTGCGAAGTTCGAAGTATATCCGAACCATGGAGGCTCCGTCATTGGAGCAGTCGGAGAAGGTGACCGGAGAGATCCAAGACGGCTGCCGGCGATCGAGTTTGGGAGAAATTTTCTATAGAGGAAATTAGGGTTTTTCTTAGTCTGGGACAATTCCTAATTGCCAAACCCTGACTTCAAATCAAACTTTGAAAAGATTTGGGCTCTAGAGAGTTGGGAAAAAAACATTTGAGTTTTAGGTAAAGGGAATTTTTCATCAAGGAGGAAATGGTTGAGAGCTTTGTAATCAATAACAAGCCTCTTTTTCCCTCGTACCTGTTCAGCTCTTTTGTTGACATAGAATGCAGGGCAAGCCCAATTGGACTTTGTGGGCTTAATGAGTCCAAGAGCTAATAGTTGGTTGCATTCTTGTGCGCGCGGTTTAGCTCTTACGAGTCATTCCGGATGGGTGTGGTGCGGGATTAAACATTTATTGGATGATTGTTTGGAGAATTCTTGATATATCCCGGCTTCAATTCCGAGGTATTATTTTGGATTGATAATTGGGTGGGATACTCTATTCTTTGATAAAATTGGGATCCCAGAGTACATAAAAAACTTTCAAAACCGCATCTCGATTATCTTTATGATTCTTTGGTGGATAAACATGTTTGGGTTCACTCATTGGATGGGACTATTTCTTCCAAAGTGCTTATGCCTATTTACGTCCATCTTCACCATCGGTTAAATGGGGTTTTTGGATTTGGTCGTCTTCTATCCCGGAGAGCGTTCTATTGTTGTTTGGAGAGCTATTACGAACCGCTTTGGCTGTCTTGGATTTACAAGGCACCAAGGATTTATTGGACCTTCCTTCATTTGCATTTGTCATGCTCATTCTAGTCCATTGATCATTTATTTGTTTCTTGTGCTTTTGCGGGGCTCTTTGGCAAAATTTTTCGATCTTTTGATGTCACATATCATCATACGTACAGTTTTAATGAATTTTTGGTTTACCTTATGGAATTTCGGTTCAGTGATCAAATTTCCTTTTTATGGTGGGCATCGGTGAATTCTTATATTTGGCTCATCTAGCACATTCAGAATGAGGTGATTTTCAACGACAAATCATGGATGGTGGAAGCGGCTCTTAATCAGCTCCGGGTGCTTATTGTTGAATCCTCATCTTTGGATCAAGGTTGCATGAATAATGAACAAGTGGATCTTTTCAAACTTAGACATCTTCATCTCATGGGGCGTCCCAGGAAAGCTCCCAAGGTAATTCAGGTTGATTGGCATCCTCCTCTTCCCGGCTGGACTAAGGTGAATACGGATGGAAGTACTCTGGGTTCACTAGGTAGGAGTATACGGCGGCTGGAGTGTTTGGTAATTGCCGAGGATTCTTTCGTGGATACTTTGTGGAGAATTGCGGTATTGGTTATGCTTTTGAGGCAGAATTAGTAGCGGCCGTGGTGGCGATTCATTACGCGTTCAATAAAGGTTGGCGTCGTCTGTGGCTGGAATTGGATTCAACTTATGTGGTTGATCTATTTCACAAACGACCCAAAAATATTCTATGGCATCATGAGTAAATGGCGATATACGTTGCACTTAATTTCCCAAATGGGCTTGGTCGTTTCTCACATTTATCGTGAAGGAACAAGGTGGCGGATCTTCTTTTCCCACAAGGGTGAGGTTTACCTTGGTAGGTTTTAATGAGACCCCAAACATTTAGCTACCTGATCGGCTTGTGATCAGGACTCTTTTTCATTTTTTATATCATTATTTGATTTATTTAAAAAAATCTCAAGCATTCCAGCTTAATTATGCCAACATAGATGATGCTAATATTGAATCTTTATTTTCTGAACAAGATGAGTAGGATGAAGACACTGCATTTACAATACAATATTTGACTGATGACCAAGGACCAGAAGAAGAAGAAGAAGAAGATTCATCCTCAGAGCTCCTAGTCTTTATGATCAAGTCACAACCATCACTTAAGACAAGCTCCTTGATCCAAGAAGGGATGCCTCATCAAAATATGGAAATGCAAATTCTACCTTCCAAGTATGATAGACCAATCAAAGATATTGGGGTATTCGATACAGGAGCAAGAAAGCCAATGATGAATCCTGACATACTACCTGAAGATGCTTGGCAAACTCATCACGAATACTTCTATGCAGCTGATGGACAGACTTTTCATGCCTCACTCATTACAAAGAAGCCAGTTGGAATTCAACTCTTTCCGGATTGTACGGTATGGATGAAGATTATTGGCAGCAGACTCCATGGACAAGATATCCTGATGGGCTTCGATTTGTTCTTCCAATCTAAAAGCCTACAGATTCTACCTCATGGGTTGAAGTACAAGAGACAATCCAACCTTACACCACCATCCAGAAGTTGTTTACTCTATCAGAAGCACCTCTAAAATATGGAGATATTACCAACCAGCTTCTCAAGTGTTGTGCAGACTCGCATGCAGATTTGCATCACCCAACACCACTTTGGAAAAATCCGAAGTTCTTTATTCAGCTCCCTTTCAAATAGAATGAAGATGTGAATGCTACGAATAATACTCATCTAGGAATGACTCCGGAAGAGCTGAACCTTGCAAGACAAGAATGCAACCAACTATTAGCACTTGGACTCACTGAACCCACAAAGTCCAATTGGGCTTTCCCTGCATTCTATGTCAACAAAAGAACTGAACATGAACGAGGGAAAAAGAGGCTTGTTATTGATTACAAAGCCCTAAACCATTTCCTCCTTGATGATAAATTCCCTTTACCTAAAACTCAAATGTTTTTTTCCCAACTCTCTAAGGCCCATATTTTTTCAAAGTTTGATTTGAAGTCAGGGTTTTGGCAATTGGGAATTGTCCCAAAGGATAGATATAAAAGCTTTTTGCCTTCCTACATGACCCAATACCAATGGTCATGCTATTTGGTTTGAAGGTTGCACCCTCCGTATTCCAAAAAGCAATGACCCAAAATTTTGAACATATCCTACATACCACCCTAATGTTTCTATTGTTTCGATTTTATTCTATAATATTTCTCTCTCTAACTCCCACGACCGCTGGCTGCTTCTCTAGGTATTTTCCGCTCGTCTTTTCCGGCAGCTCCCACGGCGGAGCCTTCTTGGTACGGTTATACCTCCAATTATGCACCTCCCTCACATCCTCGACAACAAATCAGATCCCCATCGTCATATGCATCGCACATGCACGTCGTGGCCTCCCACTCAAAATCCCTCCAATGCGCGGTGGACTCTTGCAACTCCCGGTGATGATGCGTCCTCAGGTCTCTGAAACTCCAACTCAGCCGCAGGTCACACTGCCTTCAGGGTTTCTGATCCCAAAACCCTAATTCAGCCCTCATCCACCATGTGCAGCAACTCGAAGCATGTTGAAGCCTCTCCTCCATCGGACACAGTGCTCATCGGCGACGGACTGTTGCATGGTCCCTCTGATCATCTTCTACAGCAACACCAACAGCACCTTGTACATACGTATCGCACTCCGGAGTCTTTCCCCATGCAGCAACATCCTTCGGTGCACACAACTTCTTCTTCCGCGCAACAGGTCCACTCCAGCGTACCTCCCACTCTGGGTTCGTCGTGCTTCTATGGCGTGATGTGGAATTTTCTCCCGCCTAAGTCCTAAAATCCCTCGACGGTTACTTCTTCGATGACGGCGTATCGCGACTGGGGGGTCTTCACCTCTTCTACCTATCCGCCAGTGGTTATGGGGGATAGCTCACGGGGGTGGGCACCCCCATCACATGATGCAGCGGCTACCTTTACCCCCATGGTTGGCCTTCACCATGGGAGGGGCTGGCCCCTCCAACTCTCATGAGGGGCCGGCGGCCACTCTATCTTCTAGAGTGGTCCCCTCCCAGGGGGGTGATGACCCCTGGCCACAATCTCCCACCCTCAAGGCATCCCTCATGCATGCCCCTCAATGAATGCTGCATAATCGGATGGAAGCTACGTCAACAGGGGTTCCCTCCATGCATCGATCCCTCGACATTTGGCTCATGAATCCAACACTAATATTCACTTGGCCAATTCTTATGCGAAAATGGTTTCGGGAAATCCCCATCCTTTAGATTCTACTCTCCATAGGTCGTAGGTACTCACTACAATTTGGATTCAACTACACGGGCTCCAGGTAATTTCACAACCTTTGCACAGGCTGTTTCTGGTAAATCCAATTCTATCTTTAAACCGGTAAGAAAAGGAGATTATTATTCCGTTACGATTGATGAAAACGTATACCAGCAACGTGTCGCCTAATTCTCTTATTCATTAATTGGAAGGGTAATTTTAGGAAAGGGCAACAAGCCATGGGCGACGATGCTTTTGCATAAACGCCTATCTGAAATATGGGAAATTAAATCTGATTGGAAACTAATCCCCTTGGGTAAGGGATTTTTTTGTGTCAAGTTTTCTAATGCGCATGATCGGGCTTGAGCTCAAGTACGTATTAATTGGGCGCTCAATCTGGGAACTATTCGGCTCTCTCCATGGGTCCCGGATTTCAATCCGTACAAGGTCAACACATCGGTGGCAAGTGTCTGGGATCCTAATACCATCTTGAGAATCGCCAGCACAATTGGGAACCCGATACAAATTGACCATCGTTCGCTGGATGGTTCTCTGGGCCATTTCATCCGGGTGTTAGTGGATATTGATCTGTCAAAACCATTGGAGAATCAAATCATGGTGGAAAGAGTCGGTCAGTGCTCTTTTGTGTTAGTGTCATATGAGAAATTATCGGAATTTTGTTCGAAATGCAATATTACGGGACATTCGACGGTCTCTTGCCATTTTACTCCAGCGGGAAAATCAACCACGGAAAGGCGCGCCTGTCCTGATCAGGGAAGACCCAGGACCTCAATGGGACATCGAGTGCAACGGGGGGCGTTCCGAGTCGCATGGGTTTTACCGTCTGTGCGATGGACAAGGGCAAGGCCGTTGATGACTCAATGGGGAAATATGGGTTCGGCTATGCGAGGGGGATTCCCCACCTGTGCCATAGTCACTTGCCCTTCTGATATACACACGAGTAACACTTTTGAGGCCCTTGCTTCAGATGACACCCCCGATCAAACTGCATCAGATTCTCAATCCGATTATCCAGCAAGGGAGTCTTCCCCTAAGGCATCTACTTCCAACACTGGGGCCATCTCAACTATTGTGACTCTTACGGTCCAGCATCTGTTGGGGAAGCCTATTCGGGCTCTTACTCGTGCCTTCCGGGACAACTCTCTAGACTCAGCTAAATCCAGATTAATCCAGAGTGTCACCAAGGGTCCATCACCAGCATTTCATGACATTACTTTTGAACCAGAACTCCCAGGGCCAAATGAGTTAGATTTTGCAGCCTCAAAGAGATGGGCTGACTATGCAGATGAAGTGGCCAATTCGCAGTCATTAGACTCTGCAGCACACCACACTCCGGTTTTTAACGTGCGATCCTCACGGGCACCACCCCCCATTGTCCCAATGAACTGCATCTTCTGGAACATCCAGGGGATTGGGAACATTGCCTCTCGTAATGTTCTTAAGGTGATATGTCAAAAACACAAACCTTCCATTTTAGTTGTGTGAGCCTAAAGTGGACATTTCATCTATTTCGGATTCTTATTGGAATAGTCCGGGACTAAGATTCATGGCGCGAGCTTAAGGCTAACGAACGTCCGGATATTTGGGTCTTATGTGATCTTTGGCATCTCTGTCATGTCGAGGTTTGGTCTTCTTCAAAGTATTGTTCTTCTAGTTCAATTTGGTTCCATGGTTTTTCATGTTGGTTTTACTCATGGTTTGTGCAACCATATTGCTCGGCGCACGCTCTGGTTGGAGTTGAGGAATTTGGGTCTTCTTGTCTGCTTTGCTTATTGGGGATTTTAATCTTTGTTTTGGGACATCATGAGCGCTGCGCGGTGGAACTTTATCCCAAGCCTCTTGTTAGGATTTTAGGGATTATTTGGAAGATGCTGGCTTGTTTGCAGTGCCGACTACAGGGAATTTATTTACTTCGTGCTCCCCCCGAAGGCCTCTATCCCTTCTTCAGGCTAAGTTGGATCGAGCCTAGCAACTTGTCAATTCTTCTCTTTTTGGCAAGGTGTTAAAGGCTTAGTCCTTCCTTGCATTGGTTCCAATCACCACCCCATTTTGGTTTCCTGTTCTTATTCCATCAACAAGGGTCCGGTTTTGTTTCGTTTCCAGTGCATGTGGATTCGTCATGAATCCTTCTAGGGCATTGTCAAGGCCTCTTGGGCGCGCCCGTGCGCGTCGCCTTCCCCTCTGCTGCGTGTCATGTGGAAACTCAAGAGGCTGCGTGTCATATTAAGGTTTGGAATAAGGACGTATTTGGGGATGTTAATCGTCAGGTGGATAGGTAGATGGAGTTGGTTCGCCATATTCAGGCAGATATTGAGTCCGAGGGCTTCACTGAAGAGCGCCGTGACATGGAATTTGACGCTCAAATGCATCTGCTCGCACTTTGCTTACGCAAGCCGAATTCCTACAACAAAACCCGCTCGGATTGGTTAAAGGATGGGGACCAAACACGGCATTTTCCATCGCCGTTGTCGGGTTCGGAATGGATGTTTGGGAATTCGGGGTCTAATGGTCGATGGGAATTACTCGGAGGATCGGTCATTCTTGGAAATCATATTATTTCATTCTATGTGGACCTCTTCGCGGAGATGGGGCAAACTAGTTACGATTACACATTGGTTTTGAAGGATTCAACATTTTACGAGGGGACATAATGGTGCCAATATGATTATAAAAATTGATATCAACAAGGCTTTTGATACGGTTAATCGGGGTTTTCTGATACACGTTTTACATCGCTTTGGTTTCTTAGATGTGTTCAGGCAGATATTGAGTCCGAGGGCTTCACTGAAGAGCGCCGTGACATGGAATTTGACGCTCAAACTGCGCTGTCTCGCACTTTGCTTACGCAAGCCGAATTCCTACAGCAAAACCCCGCTCGGATTGGTTAAAGGATGGGGACCGAAACACGGCATTTTTCCATCGCCGTTGTCAGGTTCGGAATGGATGTTCGGGAATTCAGGGTCTAATGGTCGATGGGAATTACTCGGAGGATCCGGTCATTCTTGGAAATCATATTATTTCATTCTATGTGGACCTCTTCGCGGAGATGGGGCAAACTAGTTCGGATTACACATTGGTTTCAGAAGGATTCAACATTTTACAGGGACATAATGATGCCAATATGATTATAAAAATTGATATCAACAAGGCTTTTGATACGGTTAATCGGGGTTTTCTGATACACGTTTTACATCGCTTTGGTTTCTTAGATGTGTTCGTTCACTGGATTGAAATTATCCTTAAATCATCCAGAATTTCAGTCCTTCTGAATGGGTCGCCTATGGGTTACTTTTCCTGCTTTTGAGGGGTTAGGCAGGGGGATCCGTTATCACCTCTTCTCTTTTGCATCGCGGAAGACGTCCTGAGCAGGTTTATTGATGAGGCGGTCACCCGGAATCATCTTCAGCCTTTCATGGCGCCCAATCAGGTCATATTTCCCTCATCCATTATGTACGCGGATGATATTGTTATTATGTGCAGGGCATCGACGACGAGTACACGTGTTATTATGCAGATTGTCAATCTCTATGCGGATATATCGGGACAGGTCTTCAATCCTCACAAATCTAATGCTTATTTTGGCAGCCGGGTTTCTAACTATGTGTGGGCCGTATTTAGACGATTACAGGTATTCATATTGGGGGCTTTCCAACGGTCTACTTAGGTGCCCCCATCTTCAAGGGTGCACCTAAGGTGGCAGACCTGCAATCGATTTTTGATAAGATTATTCTTAAGTTCAGAAGGTGGAAAGGGTCTTCTCTATCTATTGCTGGCCGAGTGTGCTTGGTTAATTCGGTGATTACCAGTTCTTTTGTGCATACGATGATAGTTTACAAGTGGCCTATAACATTGCTATGGCAAATGGAAAAGGCCATGCGTAATTTCATCTGGACCGAAAATGTCAACTCGAAGGGGTCTGTGGTGGTTAACTTGAATCGTTGTTGTATACCCCGGGCTGAAGGTGGACTGGGCGTCCGCTCCATTATTGTTGCCAACAATGCTTTCCTTACGAAGATGGGTTGGAAGATTATGATTTCAAACTCTTTGGTGTACAACACCTTAGAAAACGATTTCTGACATCTGATGGATCTCCGCGCCGTTCTTTCATCCCCTCTTCTATCTGGAGTGGGGTTCGGCCCGGGATTTCGGGTTTCTTGGAAGACTCTCGCTGGATCCCAGGAGGTAATTCTATCGTCTTATTTTGTCTTGATAACTGGCTGGGTTACACCATTGCGGATAGGATTGGTATTCCACAAGAGTACATGTATCTATTTCGGCATCACATCTCGGATTACTTTTATGACGGGTCTTGGCACTTCACTTTCTCGTTCATAGAGGCATATTTGGATCTGGTCTGGGATATTGTTAGAGTCCCCATCGCCCTGGCTTCGAGGGATACGCGCGCTTGGGTACATTCCGAGGATGAGATTATCACTTCGAAGGCTGATTGCTCCTACCTGCGCCCTCACTCCCCGGTGGTTTAATGGGGTTCCTGGATTTGGTCTTCTCACATTCTGGAAAGATGCTCGATTGTCGCATGGAGAGCTATCCACAACCGACTGGCGTTATTGGATGTTCTGCATCTGCAGAGTTCCTTCACTAGCCCCTTGGTTTGCGGGCTTTGTGGTGCTGATACTGAATCTGTGGATCATTTGTTCGTCTCTTGTGTGTTTGCAGGGGCCCTCTAGCGATGGATTTTTGAATCTTTTGATATCCGCTATTTTATGGCTTATAGTTTCAATGAATTTTTGGTGCGTTTAATGAATTTCCATTTCAGTGAGCAGGTGGCTTTCTTATGGCGAGTGGCAGTGTTATCCTGTATTTGGCTCATCTGGCAAATCAGGAATGAAATGACCTTCAATGACAAGACCTGGACTGTGGAGGTGGCTATCCTTCACGTTCGTGTTCTAATTCTGGAGTGTGCTTCCTTAGACCGAGGTTGCATGCATAATGATCAGTAGGACCTTTTATTCTCCGCAGACTTCGTGTTCGTGGGCATCAAGACGGGCTCCGAAGATTGTGCAGGTTACTCGGCAAAAACCTTTGCCAGGCTGGATCAAAGTCAACACGGACGGTAGTGCTTCGGGGGCGCCTGGGCGTCTCACAGCTTCAGGGGTTTTTCGAAACTGCAGAGGCTTCTTTCGCGGTTGCTTTGTGGAACGATGTGGTTCGGGATTTGCTTTTGAGGCGGAGTTATTGGCAGCCATGAGGGCAATTCATTACGCTTTTGCGAAGGGCTAGACTCAGCTCTGGCTGGAGTTGGATTCGGTTTATGTGGTCGAGTTATTGCGGAAGAGATCTAAGGTAGTGCCTTGGCGCCATCTTAGCATGTGGCGTCACTCTGTACCTGCGATGTCTTGCGACATGGTGGGGTACGCCTCCAGTGGACATTATTTCGTCTCTTAGTCAGGACTATGTTGGTCAGTCTAACTGTGTCCCAGCTTCAGGTTTCTTTTCCCATTTTGAACACTTTTTCACTTTCATGGGGGGTACTCTTTTTCCTTCCAAGGGTTTTTCCCACAAGGGTAGGTTTTACCTTGGAAGATTTTAACGAGCCCAAACCATTCAGCCCATCTGATCGGCTTGTGACCATTTAAATTATCTATTATGAATTTGTTTCCGGGCTTTCTTTTGGTTACCTGATCGTGTGATCGGGGACAACTCTTTTTTCATTATATATATATATATTTGCATTTATTCAAAATAAACATACCACCCTAATCTACATTTTTTTTTGAATGAATCAAAGATATATTAAAAAATGAAAAAGAGTGATCCTGATCACAAGCTGATCAGGTAGCTAGAGAAACCAGACGAAAATCAAGTTCAGAAGGTAATCGAACTGGTCACAAGCCGACCAAATGGTTGAATGGTTGGGGCCTCGTTAAAACCTCCCAAGGTAAAACCCACCCTTGTGGGAAAAACCCTTGACAGGAAAAAGAGTACCCCCCATAAATGAAGCGTCCAAAAGTAAAGAGATAAGGACCAGGACGCATTAGCTAACAAATCTATAGTTGGATTGACCAACATAGTCTTCCGTGAGATAAGGAACAATATCCACAGTCGGAACACCCCACCAAGTCGCCGAATGCGACTTCTTGCTCAGAAGGTCTGCCACTCGATTGCCTTCACGATAGATATGCGAAACCACCAGATCCATCTGTGAAAGCAAATGAAGAGTATAACACCATTTGCTAAGATGACGCGAAGCGACCGGATCTGCTGGCGTGATGAATGGCCCACATTGCTGCCACCAATTCGGCCTCAAAAGCATACCCAGCACCACAGTGTACCACAAAGCAACCCCGAAAGACACCCTAATCTACATTGATGACATCTTACTGTTCTCATCAAATAAACGAGATCATGAGGCTTTGCTACACCACTTCCGGAAGAAAACTTGTCAAACAAAGAGATTCAACAATTCCTTGAAATTGTTAATTATATCAGAGATTTCATTCCGGTTTGCTCCAGATATACTAGCCAGCTTTCAAAGATGCTTAAGATAAATGCCCCACCATGGGGATCATCCCAGACCAGAGCAGTTAAACAACTCAAGCAAGTATGCCAGAATCCTCCGCCATTAAAAATCCCAAGTACAGGACAAAGGATTCTCCAGACTGATGCTAGTGATGAATATTGGGGAACCATTTTGCTTAAGAAAGAAGATGGGAAAATCTTTTATTGTGGACATGCAAGTGAACAATTCAAAGATTCTGAGAAGCATTACCATGATGTCTACAAGGAAATTCTTGATGTGAAGAACTGGATCAAGAAGTTTGAATTTCATCTTATTGGTCACCATTTCGTAATTTAGATGGATAATACATCATTTCCAATAATTATGGAGCTCAAGAACAAAGGTGTTCAAGAAAAACAATTGATGCGGCTTAAAGATTGGTTTTCCATGTATCAGTTCATAATTCAACATATCAAGGGAAATCACAATCTTGTTCCAGTCGAAAGGTATTTTCTCAGTTAAACTAATGACATATCCTGAAGGCCAATTTCCCCCCACAAAAATATCTTTCAAAGACCTAAGTGATTTATAAAATTATGCAAAACATTTCTTGTTTTATCACTTAGCCAAATTTGTTGTTCAAGTTAATATCCCTTTTGAGAGGGCATGTTTTTATCCAGATAAACTTTTTTATGGGATCCTTACCATTTCCACCACTACTCCTATTCCAAAATATGGTCTATGGTATTTGTGGTGTCTTTCCAAATGCCCGTTAGAAGTACTTTATCATTCCCCCAAAATCTACTCAACCAGTCATCCAATCTCTGGACTTTTCTTGAATGGTATGACAAGATTCAAAATTTTAAGGAAATGTTACAAGTAGAAGTGGATCAGAACAAAGATTACCCAGAGTTATACATTGTCATGGTACTCCACCGGTATTTCACAATGGGAAAAGGGTATCCATATATACCGACATCTTTACATTTTAAATGGAAGGTTTTATCAGGATCAACCACCAGCCAGCAGCCTGAGGTTAATGAATTATGTATGCATCTTCTAGTTTTTAACAAGATTCCACCAAACCGCCTAGACCGGAGCCTATATATACATCACTCGTGATAAATCCATGTGTTGATGAACCCGAGTCAAGTCACCAACGAGAAGATAACCAAGAAGGTGACACAGATACTCGGATGTTTGAGTCAGATTTCCAAGACCCGTGGCTTCTTTTTTTTTAATAAGTTGGGGGTAATGATTGTAGGGGAGGGGATACATTTCAAAGAAATTGAAAGATACAGGGTTCGAACCCTAATCAACACCCTTATAAAGGGTGAGCGATACCACTTGAGCGACCCGTGGCTTGTTGAAGATAAAGACATAAATTATTGGGACGGCTTTGGATTATTTTGGACAGAACCCTGGTCAAAAGAATACTACGACTACCACTACATCCATGATGAAAGGATGATGTCAGCACTGTATAGGTGTCCTTATAATGGACACCTGTAAGTTTGTAATAATAAGTGTCCTCCTAGCGGACACATGTTAGTTTATGGTTGTAAGTGTCCTTTTGTTGGACACATGTCAGTTTCTTATCCTTGTAATGTAACATGTGCCAGTTTGTTGTTGTAAGTGTCCTTTTTAAGGGACACGTGTCAGCTTGGTCTTGTAAGTGTCCTTTTATGGAACACATGTCAGCTTTTTGTTATGTCTCCTTTTAGTGGACACATATCAGCTTTTTGTTTAAGGTATCCATGCAGGTGACATGTGTACGTGATAGGTGTCATGTTAGTGGACACATGTTGGGTTCTCATGAAGAAGGTCTAAGAAGGTTACACGTGTCTAGCAGAGGTGTCTTGTAATAGGACACGTGTCAGCTTGTTTTGTACATGAGGCCTATATAAAGACCTCTTCAGTTGTATGGAAAACTCAGATGGAAAGCAGAATAAAATCTCCCTTTTACAAAATATGAGTTTCGAATTCTCTTTTATGTCTCTTCAAATGCCTCTTAACTAATCTGCAATTATCATTCAAATTCTTCGATCTTCTTCATGAAGTATGCTCTGTACTTGCCTCATTGAGGATCATGTACATCAGAACCATGATTGAAGTACCTAGCATAATATTATTAGGCACGGTCCCTTGAATCCCTACGGTGGTTAGGTCCAGCTGAGATGGCGAGTTGAAGAGGCGTCCCCCTTGATATGGAATCCCAGTCCTCAAACAGCTCTGTAGATATTCTTTTTAGCCAAATACATAGTATATCTTCTTCTCTTTCCCTACCTAGATTTTCTACTAGCCATATCGAGAATACAATAGAATACTCTACTATTCCAAGCAACGCTGTTGTAGAACAAACTGTTCCCCCAGTTGTTAGTCCATATAATATATACAGAAATCGTGGTTCTTGGCCTAAACACATCAAATCCATCATCTTCAACAAGAGTACGCGGCCAAAAGAGTATATCCAATCATCCAGAATGGATCACTGTGGTCTTCCTTCAACTCAACAAGAGCAGTAGTACATCACGCTGTCCATTCCACCTGAGTTCATCACACGATGGAGATTGGAAGGCTATACTCATCTCCACCTTGGAGCTGTACGACTTGTTCTCTCCTACCAAGGAAGGAAAGGTCTTCCAGTATCTGCAAGAATTGCTCTTCTAGATACTCGTTTTCTGCAATATGAGCATGCAGTTATTGGTACAGTTCTCTCTACACTCAACGCCAGAAGTGTTGTGGTCACTTTCTTCCCCAACTTTGCAGTATCTTTGAGTGATCCAACTCTTGCATCTGCCTTCAAGGTGCAAGTTCAACTTTCCGGAGCAGATCAGATCTCAAATTCCATCATAGCAACCCTTCATCACCAAGTTGTATACAGGTTGCAAGATCACGGCCTAGATCTGCAGAATCAAGGCATAAAAGATGCTTTGATGGTCATGCCGAGTCTGGATCTGCGTCCCTACAATCATCCGATACCCCGGACAAATCAAGAGAAAAGACTTGGAGCAACTTGTTCCAAAAGAATGGATCACCAACTATGAATCCCTTCACCAACTTTATCAAAAGCGGTGCAAGCCACCGACTTTAAATTTCAAAGGCTGAAGGATGGACGGGTGAAGACAATCTATCAGACACCATCCAGCTCAAGACCTTCAAATCCTGAATTCCAGCTAATGGTCTATCCAGTTGAAGTCGATGCAGACACAAAAATCCCAATTGCATGTTTTCGACCAAATGGATCCCATATTTATACTGACAGAGTCAATGGTCACTTTGTATGGGATGTTGATCCATCCATGTGTGATCCAGAATGTTCTTGTGGAGAGGAATCAGACTCTGATGAAGAAGAATATAAACAGAGAAGAAGCAGAAAGAAGAAAACCACAAGACAACCACGTTGCAGGCCAGATGATAAACCTGAGCCTTCGGATCCAAGTCCACAAACCTTACCATGTTACAGGAAAGGGTTAGCTATCCTTCAAAAAGAAAAGTACGGGTGTCAGAAAGAAGTTAAGACACCTTCTCCTCCAACTCCTCCTGTTGTCCAACCTTGTTTCATGTTCAAATATGAAGCAGAATTTCCACCTCTAGAACGGGAGGTTGACACTCAACAGAGGATTACATCGAAGCCTTTTGTGCAGAGCACCACTGTGAAACATGATTGAAGTACCTGGCATAATATTATTAGGCACGGTCCCCTCAATCCATACGGCGGTTAAGAATTCTTTGAAGTTCTGAATGAATGACCTTCCTATGAGGTTCTGCCAGAAAGCCGTCCAGGCAAGGTGTGCCGCTTAGGCTATGGTGCAGTAGACCTCGTGGTGGTGTCATACTTTCTTAACCTCTTGGAAAGGCTAAGGGTGCCTAAGGGTATGGGTTTGTGGGGCTCCCGGCACCTCGTGTAGGCTAAGGTGCAGGAGACATCGTGGTGGTGTCATGCTTTCTTAACCTATTGGAGTGGCTAAGACTGCCTAAGGTATGGTTTTGTAGGGCTCCCGGTTGTTCAATCTCATGGTATCATGCTATCTGAAAAGAAGAGCTTTATTGGTCAAACAAATATTGAGTTTTTGGGAATGCAAATAATTGATGGAGGGTATCAACCCGGTCCTCACAATTACTCAGGAATTGCTAAAGTTTCCTGGATGAAAACTTGTCAATCAAAGAGATTCAACAATTCCTTGGAATTGTTAATTATCTCGAGAGATTTCATTCTGGATTGCCCCAAATACACTAGACATCTTTCAAAGATGCTCAAGAAGAATGCTCCATCATGGGGATTTTCCCAGACCAGATCAATTCAACAACTCAAACAGGTATGTTTGAATTCTCCGCCATTGAAATTTCAAGTACAGGACAAATGATTCTCCATACTGATGCTAGTGATGAATATTGGGGAGCCGTTTGCTTGAAAAAGAAGATAGGAAAATCTTTTATTGTGGACATGCAAGCGAACAATTCAAAGATTCTGAAAAGCATTACCATGCTGTCTACAAAGAATCCTTGCTATAAAGAATGGGATTAAGAAGTTTGAATTTCTTGGTCACCATTTTATAGTCCAGATGGATAATACATTATTTCCAGCAATTATGGAGCTCAAGAACAAGGGTGTTCCAGAGAAACAATTGTTGAGACTTAAAGATTGGTTTTCCAAGTATCAGTTCACAGTTCAACATATTAAAGGAAATCACAATCTTGTTCCAGATTATCTGTCCCGATCACAACCATTACAACTAATATTTTCGAAAGGTAATTTTCCAGGTATATTAATGGCATATCTTGAAGGTCAATTCCCCCCTACAAAACCACCTTCAAGGACCTAAGTGATTTACAAAATTGTGCAAAACCTTTCATGTTTTATCACTTAGCTAAATTTGTTGTTCAAGTTAATCTCCCCCTCGAGGGGGCATGTTTTTATCCAGATAAACCTTTCTATGTGATCCTTACCATTTCCACTACTACTCTCATTCCAAAAGATGGCCTATGGTATGTGTGGTGTCTTTCCGCCCTTTACTATCATGCAGAGGAAATGCCCATTATAAGTATGTTATCATTCCTCCAAAATCCAGTCAACCAGTCGTCCAATCTCTGGACTTTTGTTTAATGGTATGACAAGATTCAAAATTGGAAGGAAATGTTACAAGCAGAAGTGGATCAGAACAAATATGTCCCGGATTTATACATAGTCATGGTACTCCATCGGTATTTCACAATGGGAAAAGGGTACTCCCGGATTGATCATGAACAATCTCCAACCAGCAGCATGAGGTTAATGAATTATGCATGCATCTCCTGGTTGTAAATAAGATTCCACCAAACCCACCTAGACCGGAGCCTACATATACATCTCTCGTGATACATTCATGTGTTGATGAACCATAGTCGATTCACCAGCAAGAAGATAATCAAGAAGGTGACACAAATACTCAGATGTTTGAGCCAGACTCCCTAGACCCGTGGCTTGTTGAAGATGAAGACATTAATTGGGACAGCTATGGATTGTTTTGGACCGAACCCTGGTCAAAGTAATACTACGATTACCGCTACAATCCATGATGAAAGGATGATGTCAGCACTATATAGGTGTCCTTATAATGGACATGTGTCAACTTGTAACAAAAAGTGTCCTTTTAGTTGACACATGTCAGTTTATAGTTGTAAGTGTCTTTTTGTTGGAGACATGTCAGTTTTCTTATCCTTGTAATGTAACATGTGTCTGTTTGTTGTTGTAAGTGTCCTTTTAAGGGAAACGTGTCAGCTTGGTGTTGTAAGTGTCCTTTTATGGGACACACGTCAGTTTCTTGTTGTAAGTATCCTTTTAGTGGACACGTGTCAGTTTCCTGTTTAAGGTGTCCACGCAGGTTACATGTGTACATGATAGGTGTCTTGTTAGTGGACACATGTCTAGTTCTCATGAAGGTCTAAGAAGGAAACACGTGTCTAGCAGAGGTGTCTAGTAAGACACGTGCCGCACTTCCTTGTTTTTTACATGAGGCCTATTTAAGGACCTATTCAGTTGTATGGAAAACTCAGACAGAAATCAGAATAAAATCTTCCTTTTACAAAATATGAGTTTCTAATTCTCTTTTATGTCTCTTCAAAACCCTCTTAGCTAATCTGCAGTTAACCATGATTGAAGTACCTGGTACAATATTATTAGGCACAGTCCCCTCAATCCATACGGTGGTTAAGAATTCTTTGAAGTTTTAAACGAATGATCTTCCTATGAGGTTCTGCCGGAAAGTTGTCCAGGCAAGGTATGCCGCTTAGGCTAAGGTGCAAGAGACCTCGTGGTGGTGTCATGCTCACTTAACCTCATGGAGTGGCTAAAACAACCTAAGGTTATGGGTTTGTGGGGCTCCTGGCACCTCGTGGTACCAGAGTTAGGTCTGTTCTCTGGTGTCCCCGAAGAATTTGTTAGAGAATGGTTAGATCCAGCTAAGATGGTGAGTGGGCGTTCCCTGTGATATGGAATCCCAATCCTCGAATAGCTCTTTTGATATCCCTTTTAACCAGATACATAGTATATCTTCTTCTCTTTCCCTACCTAGATTTTCTACAAGTTATATTGAAAATACAATATAATACTCTACTATCCCAAGTAATGTTGTTATACCCTCGTGGTATTAGAGCCAGGTCTGTTCCGAAGAATTTGTTAAAGAATGGTTAGATCGAGCTAAGATGGTGAGTAGAAGAGGCGTTCCCTTTGATATGGAATCCCAATCCTCGAATAGCTCTCTTGATATCCCTTTTAGCCGAATACATAGTATATCTTCCACGAGGTGCCGGGAGCCCCACAAACCCATACCCTTAGGCAGTCTTAGCCTTTCCAAGAGGTTAAGAAAACATGACACAAACCATGAATCTCCTACACCTTAGCCTAAGCAGCACACCTTGCCTGGACGGCTTTCCGCCAGAACCTTATAGGAAGGTCATTCGTTCAAAACTTCAAAGAATTGTTAATCGCCGTATGGATTGAGGGGATCGTGCCTAATAATATTATGCCGGTACTTCAATCATGGTTACGATGTCTGGATTCTCAAAGAGGCAGAAATCTGAGCATACTTCATGAAGAAGATCGAAGAATTTGAAAGATAATTGCAGATTAGCTAAGAGGCTTTTGAAGAGACATACAAGAGATTTAGAAACTCATATTTTGTAAAAGGAAGATTTTATTCTGATTTTTGTCTGAGTTTTCCATACAACTGAAGAGGTCCTTAAATAGGCCTCATGTACAAAATAAGGAAGAGCAACACGTGTCCCTCTTACAAGACACCTCTACTAGACACATGTTTCCTTCTTAGACCTTCTTCATGAGAACTAGACATGTGTCCACTAGCAAGACACCTATCATGTACACGTCACCTGCATGGATACCTTAAATAGGAAACTGACACGTGTCCACTAAAAGGACACTTACAACAACAAGCTGGCATGTGTCCTATAAAAGGAAACTTACAACACCAAGCTGACACGTGTCCCTACTTACAACAACAAACTGAGTGTCCACTAAAAGGACACTTATTATTATAAGTTGACACGTGCCCATTATAAGGACACCTATACAGTGCTGACATCATCCTTTTGTCATGGATTGTAGTGGCAGTCGTAGTATTCCTTTGACTGGGGTTCTGCCCAAAACAATCCTAAGCCATCCCAATCTATGTCTTCATCTTCAACAAGCCACGGGTCTTGGGAATCTGGCTCGAACAACTGAGTATCTATGTCACCTTCTTGATTATCTTCTCGTTGGTGACTCGACTCGGCTTCATCAACACATGGGTCTATCACGAGTGATGTATATATGGGCTCTGGTCTAGGTGGGTTTGGTGGAAGCTTGTTAAGAACCAAGAGATGCATGCATAACTCATTAACCTCAGGCTGCTAGTTGGTGATTGATCCTGATAAAACCTTCCATTTGAAATGTAAAATGTCAGTATAAATCGGTACCCTTTTCCCATTGTGAAATACCGGTGGAGTACCATGACAATGTATAAACCCGAGACATCTTTGTTCCGATCCACTTCTGCTTGTAACATTTCCTTCCAATTTTGAATCTTGTCATACCATTCAAGAAATGTCCAGAGATTGGATGACTGGTTGACTTGATTTTGGAGGAATGATAACATACTTCTAATGGGCATTTCCACTGCATGGTAGTAAAGGGTGGAAAGACACCACAAATACCATAGGCCATCTTTTGGAATAGGAGTAGTAGTGGAAATGGTAAGGATCTCATAGAAAGGTTTATCTGGATAAAAACATGCCCTCTCGAAAGGGATATTAACTTGGAAAACAAATTTGGCTAAGTGATAAAATATGAAATGTTTTGCATAATTTTGTAAATCAATTTGGTCCTTGAAAGGTGTTTATGTGGGGGGAATTGGCCTTTAGGATATGCCATTAATATAAACGGGAAAAATACCTTTCGATGATACTAGTTGTAATGGCTGTGATCTGGACAGATAATCTGGAACAAGATTGTGATTTCCTTTAATATCAAAGAATTGTTTTTCCGGAACACCTTTGTTCTTGAGGTCCATAATTCTTTGGAAATGATGTATTATCCATCCAATTATGAAATGGTGACCAATACGATGAAATTCAACCTTCTTGATCCCATTCTTCACAGCAAGAATTTCTTTGTAGACAACATGGTAATGCTTCTCAGAATCTTTGAACTGTCCACTTGCATGTCCACAATAAAAAAAAATTCCATTTTCTTTCTCAAGCAAAATAGTTGCCCAATATTCATCACTAGCATCAGTCTGGAGAATCATTTGTCCTGTACTTGGAATTTTTGATGGCGGATGATTCTGACATGCTTGAGTTGTTGAACTGCTCTGGTCCCCATGATGGAGCATTCTTCTTGAGCTTCTTTGTAAGATGGATAGTGTATGAGTAATCTGGAATGAAGTCTCTGGTATAATTAACAATTCCAATGAATTGTTTGTTGGAAAATTTATGTATAGATTTTGATCATACCTTGTAAAACTTAGATTAGGAAGTTGGCACCCCATTTCAAATGTAATTTAACTTGTAATAGAGAGGGTTGTATGAGCCAAGTTGAAGATTACAAAACTCAACTGAAGAATAAAATGAAAACCCAGCTGTGTGGCAACTGAGTAAAGTGAAGAAATCAGTCAAGTGACAGTTAAGTTGTCTCAGTCAGCTGACTGACAGCTAAGTCATTCCAAAATGGTTGGAATCGAATGTCAAAGGGGTATGCAGCAGACAAGGAGAAAATAGCATCGTTAGTCCCACAGGAATTGGCATGTTGCACCCATAGTCCCATACTTGCATTCTTAGTCCCATAGTTTATTTTGTTAGCATTCAAAGTCCCACAAGAGTCAAAAGTTGCAAATGTAGTCCCTTGACCGTCAAAAAACTAACGGAGTATTACACGTGCATCTCACGTGCACGCTAGTCATTAATCAAACCCTATGTTTCATTTTGAGAAAATTGCATCGTTGGTCCCACGGGAATTGGCTTGCACCCGTAGTCCCATACTTTGCATTGTCGGTCCATAGTTTATTTTGTTAGCATTCAAAAGTCCCACAAGAGCTGAAATTTGAGGAAATTACCGCAATGGGAATGGCAAAGAAACGATTGGGCGAATTGCTTTTATGGTGAAAATAATTAAAACGTCTAAAAATATATTTTACAAATACATAAATTAACAATTAAAATCAAAATAATTGAAAATTTATTTGATAATTATTTCAAGAATTTAGAAATTAACAATACTAAATTAAATATACAAAAATAAGTTTGGGAAATTAAAATATGAAATTGCAAAGTTTATTTAATAAATCTAAAAATAACTAATTAAAATTATTGAATAGATTCTGAAAATTATTTGAGTGAATCCAAATATTACCAAAATAATATCTAAACCTTATTTAGTAATCTAAAATTTATTTTGAAAATTTTAAATTTTATTAAAATGATTTAAATTTACAAACAAAAATTTGAAAAATAGTTAAATAAATCAAAAATTTATATAATTTGAAAATTTATTTTAATTACATTATTAAAATATTTTTATTCTTTAATTATTATTCAAATTTTAGTTTTTAATTCAAAATTACTTCAAATAATATTTAAATTTTAATAAATATTAGACTGACCAAATAATGGTTAGATTTTGTTTTGATAGTTCTTGAATTTATTCAAATAGTTCTCAAAATTTATTCAATAATTTTTAGATATTGCAAAGTTTATACAATATAAAATTGCAAAGTTTATTTAATAAATCTGAAAATAACTAATTAAAATTATTGAATAGATTCTGAAAATTATTTGAGTAAATCCAAATATTACCAAAATAATATCTAAACCTTATTTAGTAATATAAAATTTATTTTGAAAATTTTAAATTTTATTAAAATGATTTAAATTTACAAACAAAATTTTGAAAAATAGTTAAATAAATTGAAAATTTATATATAACTAAATTGAAAATTTATTTAATAATTTTTAGATATATGAAATAATCTTTTAAATATTATTTCAAAATTTTAGAATTAATTCAGTATTTTTTAAATTTATTCAATAACATTTGTAATTTATTTTTGCATTTTATAGATTTATTTTCGTATATTTATATTTTAATTGTTGATTTTTAATTTCTTAAACTATTTTTCAGATTTATGTCCATGTATCCAGATATTAATTTCTAATCTATAAATTTATAAAATAATTTTTAGACTTATTTTTGCCTCATAGATAATTAGAAGAGGAATAACTCATTTTTATTCTCAAGATTTTAGAGCAAAAATGAGTGAAAATTGAGCTTGCACCTGTTTTTTGCCTCCAAAAAATAAGGCTGACCTAATTTTTCCCTCCAAATTGACCATTTAACGGAGATGGCAGTTGTTGGTGTTAAAAAACTAACGGTTGGACTATATATGCAAGATTTTGCTTCGTATGGCACCATTAAGCAGACATGGGACTACGGGTGCAACAAGCCAATTCCTGTGGGATTAAAGATGCAATTTTCTCAGCAGACAAGACTTGAAGAAAGCGGAAAGAGATCCGTTGTCAAGACAAGGCAAGGTTTTGCTGGAAATAGGCATTTGTCGTTACGACAATAAAGTTGTTTTTGCTAAAAGAGTGCAAAAACAAGGGACCAATGAGAAGCACGAAATGCGAGTGTAAGGAATGACTGCAGAGCATTAAACTCAAGTGCGATCTCAATAAATGTTGCAAGACAAGACAAGCCAACAACCTACGAAGTGTAATTTGAAAATTATGTCTTTCTTCAACGGACATATTTTCAAATGTGCATTTTGTAAAAGGCTCGGGAAGCAAGTGAGAGAAGATTCTTGAGTTTAACACAAGCATACAAGCAATCAAGCAATAACTTGCAAACATCTCTCAAGCTTACAAAGAAAATCCTTAAGCCTAAACTCGAAGGAAGTCAATCCAACACACTTAGTGAAGGAAAGACTACTTCATCAGTTGAAGAGGAAAAATTGTTTTCAAGAACAAAGGGGTCTACTCTCCAAGGTTGAAGGAGAAGTATTGAGGTTCCATCGAACCGGTGCTTTGAACCTGTTAGAGGGCTACGTGATCAAGTCCAAAGGTTTGAAGGGAGTTGAAGTAACAGGACAAGCTTGTCTTGTGAAGAAGAGCCCCGGGAAGCGCGGTCGTGTGATCAAAGGCGACGCGATCAGAAATCGCTTTGTAACCAAGTCAAGTTACTTAGTGGATTCCTCCAAGAGTTGGAGAAGAGTGGACTAGAGGAACCACTATAAAAACTGCTTATGTCTATTTACTTTTCAGCATACTTTATTTCTTGCTTTATTTTATATCTGCTGATAAGTTTTCTTGCTTAAAGTTTGCTTTGTAACAGGACAAAACAACAGGCTGTGTGATCAAAGCTGGCTCGGACTGTAAAACTGCTTTGTAACCAATTCAAGTTACTTAGTGTATTCCTCCAGGAGTTGGAGAATAGTGGACTAGAAGAATTACCCCATCCTCGAACCACTATAAAAACTGCTTGTGTCTATTTACTTTTCAGCATACTTTTTTTTTTTGAATAAAGGTACTTGGCCGCAATAAATAAAAGAAAAAAGAGGGTGTTAGTCACACGGCCAACCAACTAGCCAAAATTGGGGGCCTCATTAAAACCTCCCAAGGTAAAATTCACCCTTGTGGGAAACCCTTGAGAGGAAAAAGAGTACCCCCGAAAATAAAGATCGAAAAGTATAAACCCCCGTGTAACCACAAGCCGGTTACCTAGCTAAAAACAAAAATAAGAAAGAATATAAATAATAAAAGACCACATAGAATATGAAATCTCTAGGCCCACAAACAAGCCCTTCGAAGCCAAGCCTAATGACAAAGATGGTACAATGGAGCATACTTTATTTCTTGCTTTATTTTATATTTGTTGATAAGTTAACTTGCTTAAAGTCTACTGATAATAACCATTGCTAAAACAAGTATTGAAAAACATACTTAAAACTCTAATGGTGAAAAGTCTTCCGCTGACAAAACCAAATCAACTGCATTTCTAAGTGTTAGCTAAAAACAACTCAGTTATATTATCAACAACACAATTGAGTCTGTTGAGTGGGTAACTTTGCTGTATAAGCCAACCTAGTTGTCCCTCAAGGACTTAGTTGGTTTGCGTTAACTCTGAAATCATTTAAAAGGACTAAAAATCGAAAAGTTGGTAAAGTTTATTTAACCCCACTTCTAAACTTTATACATCACCCCTTGGGACCTACAAGTGGTATCAGAGCGGTTGGTTCACTGAGCCTTCCTCACTGGTTACTGAACTAGATCTCATTCTTTCCAAAGAATCAACACATGAGTTTTTTTAAGCTTTTATTTCAAAAGCAAAGTTATTATCATAGAAGCAAATCTAACTCGCATTCCAATGTTCACTGTTAAAGAATTTGATGATTGGAAAATACGTATGCAAGCTCACCTATCATCTCTGCATGATGAATTGTGGTTCGTTTCTGCTGGGGGAGGAGCTAGGGTTTTTTCTCTCTTCTCTCTCCTGAATTCCGACCGTGCCCTTGCCCCCAGCGCCTCCGCCGCCGCCACCATGGCTTCATCGGAGTTCTACGGTTTCACTTCCAATTACACGCCCCCTCATGCACGTTCTCAGCCCTCTACCTTGCTCAACCCCGATCACGCGAACGTGGATGTGCTGCGCAACAACGATCAGCGCAACTCATCGCAATAGCAGCAACATGTTTCCCTTGGGTCATTGCCCTTGCTCTCCTATTATGGCCTACCTTCGAATTTCATCCCCTCATCCATGACCCGCTCCGCCTCCACGATGCGCGCCCGATTGGTTTGGTCTCCCGACCATGTACCTCTGACCCTCAACGCCCGCCGCAGGTGGTTCCCCCACAACAACCTCGTCGCAACAACTACTGCGCCATTGTCGCGCCCGCGTGGTCCCCCATCGCCCGTCCTTGCTGCTGCTTTGCACATCGGGGAGAGGTCACACGGGGCACAACACCAACCGCTTGCGCCCGGCGGTTATCTTGGGAGGGCTCCCTCCTCTTTCCCCCACGTGGCTTTGCCTACCATGGGGTCCGCCCTGTGCCTCCTCTTGGGGGCCGCTTCTGCTACTCAACTTCCACGACGGCCCCCAGGTGATGACCCACAGTCCGCCGTCGGCCGTCATGAGAGATCCCAACCACAGCCTCCGTCTTCATCCATCCCAGATTGCTGGACCCTCTACTTCAACGTCCTCCGTTTATGAAACGAACCTGCGACAATCGGCTCATAACACTAATGATCATCCCAACTTTGGCCAGTCTTTTGCTAATATTATTTCAGGTACACCCCACCACGACATGGATTCAACTCCGCAGGCGCAAGGTAATCTCAAACCTTTTTCACTTGTGGTGTCTGGTAAATCCAATTCTATCCCAAAGACGGTACGCAAAGGTGATTACTACTCTGTTACCATTGATGATAATGTTTACCAGCAACGTCTCGCTGAATTTCCTACTCGTTAATTGGAAGGGTTATGTTAGGGAAAGGTAACGAGCCATGGGCGACTATGCTTTTGCATAAACGCCTATCGAATTATGGGGTAATAAGAATGATAGGAACTAATTCCCTTGGGTAAGGGATTTTTGTGTCAATTTGTTTAGTGCGCAGGATCGTTCTCGGGCTCAGCAACGCACTAATTGGATGCTTAACCCTGGTACTATCCGTCTGTCTCCATGGGTGCCTGACTTCAACCCTTACAAGGTACAAACTTCAGTGGCCAACGTTTGGGTACGCATTTTTGAACTCGATGCGGAATCTTTGAATAACATCATGGGGATTACCGGTGCTCTTGGGAATCCAATGCTGATTGATCGGCGTTCTTTGGATGGTTCTTTGGGTCATTTTGTTCGGGTTAAGTGGATATTGACCTCTCCAAGCGTTTGGAGGAACACATTATGGTTAAACGCACTAGCAAGTGCTCTTTTGTTTCCGTCACTTATGAAAACCTACCTGCATTTTGCTCGAGGTGTAGCATTACGGGGCATTCAAATTCACTTGCTCTTGGACATCCATCTTGGTAATACCTTTGAGGCTCTTGGTTGATTCCCAGGGACCGGCGACGAAGCCAAATTACCAAGCAGATTATCGACTAGGTCGTCTCCCAAAGCCAATACTTCCAATAAGGAAACGGTTTCTACCATTATGCCCATTACGGTTCAATATCCTTTGGGGAAGCCTATTCGTGCGCTGAGCCGTGCTTTTCGAGATAGCTCCTTGGACTCGGCTAAAGATAGAATTCTTTGGCAGGTTACGTCGGGGTCGTCCCCTCCAGCTCATGACATCACTATCAAGCCGGAATGCCCAGCACCACACGAGATAAATTTTGCAGCTTCCAAGAGATGGTCAGACTACGTAGATGAGGTGGGTCAGTCTCAATCGTCAGATTCTGCAGCACATCACACGCCTGTTTTTACCGTGCGTTCGTCACGGGCGCCACCCCCCCTACATCTCAATGAATTGCATCTTCTGGAACATCCGGAGGATTGGGAATGTTGCATCTCGCAATATTCTTAAGGCTTTATGTCAAAAGCATAAGCCTTCGATTTTGGCTATTTGTGAGCCTAAGGTGGACATTTTGACTATTTCCGATTCGTATTGGCATAGCCTAGGTTTGACTCTTGCAGGTCAAAGTTTTTGAAGCAATGGACGGCCAGACATTTGGGTACTTAACGACTCCACCATCTCAATACTTAATCAGGTTTGGTCTTCTACCCAATGTATTGTTTTCCAAGTTCAATTTGGTGCTTTGATTTTTCATGTTGGCTTCACTCATGGTTTTTGTGATTACATTGCACGACGTGAGCTCTGGTTGGATTTGAGGAATTTGGGTCTTACTGATCTGTTGCTTGTTGGGGACTTTAATGCAGTTTTGGGACATCATGAGCGCTCACGCAATGATACTCTTTCTCAAGCCTCGTGTTAGGATTTCAGGGATTTCATGGAGGACGCTTGATTATTTGCGGTGTTGACTACGGGGAATTCATTTACTTGGTGCTCCCCCCGTAGGCCTCTATCTTTACTTCAGGCTAAGTTGGACAGAGCCCTTGCAACTTGTCCATTTTTTGCGCTTTGGCAGGATGTAAAGAGTTTAGTTCTTCCTCGCATTGGTTCTGATCACCACCCTATTTTGGTCTCATGTTATTCGGCCAATAGCAGGGGACCGGTTCCGTTTCGTTTTCAGCGTATGTGGGTTCATCACGATTCATTCCGGGATTTGGTTACAAACTCTTGGGTCTCTCCATGTGACGCGCACAATCCTTTATTGCGTGTCATGAGGAAGCTCAAGCGGTTGCGACAAGTTATTAAAGATTGGAACAGGGATGTGTTTGGGGATGTTAACCGTAAGGTGGATAGTCAGATGGAGCATCTTCGTCAGATTCAGGGAGACATTGAGGCATTGGGTTATACCGCCTCTCTTCGAGATAGCGAGATGGACGCCCAGTTGAAGCTCTCACATACGCTACAGTACAATCCGAATTCCTTAAGCAAAAGTCCCGTTCTGCCTGGCTTAAGGATGGGGATCGTAATACAACATTTTTTCATCGACGTAGCCAGATTCGTAAAGGGCGTGTGTACATTCAGGGGCTTATGGTAGATGGCAGTTACACTGATAATGTTGCTATCCTTGGGGAACACATCGTTTCCTTTTACAAGTATCTCTTCGCGGATACTGGGAGTTTTGTCTCGGATTTCTCATTAATCGACCAGG
Source organism: Rehmannia glutinosa (assembly GCA_016081115.2). Lineage (NCBI taxonomy): Eukaryota > Viridiplantae > Streptophyta > Magnoliopsida > Lamiales > Orobanchaceae > Rehmannia > Rehmannia glutinosa. Next base: position 39,835,986 of record CM071932.1, on the reverse strand, counting down.
CTATTACTCCAAGGGTTGGGGCGCAGGCGAATGCCACCCTCACAGTCATTCCGTCGGATTTAGAGGTTAAGAATGCGGTATTTGATATGGATTCTGATAGTTCTCTGGGGCCAGATGGGTTCAATGGGATTTTCTATCGTCATTTCTGGGATGTCATCTCTGCCGAGGTAACTGCAATTGTTCGCTTTTTCTTCAGTAATTCGTCACTACCTCTGGGATTGAATGCAAGTTTCATGGCGCTCATCCCAAAGACTAAGGATGCGAACGTCATTGAAAACTTCCGTCCGATTGTTATGAGCAATTTCATTTTCAAGATCATCACGAAGATATTGGCTACACGTTTGGGTTTGATTATTGCAGATTATTTATCTCCGACGCAGTTTGGTTTTATCCCTGGCAGACAAATTCATGATTGTATTGCCATGGTATCTGAAGGGTTCAATGTCTTAGGGTCGCACTGCAGTTCGAATATGATCCTGAAAATAGATATCCGCAAGGCCTTTGACACATTGAGGTGGGATTTCTTACTACACGTCTTGTGCCGTTTCGGTTTCTCAGAGATCTTTGTGCATTGGGTGGAGGTGGTTCTTCGGTCATCCAGGATATCTGTGCTGTTAAATGGGACGCTGGTGGGTTATTTTCCCTGTTTCATAGGAGTCAGACAAGCGGATCCTTTATCACCATTATTTTTTGCATTGCGGAGGAAGTCCTGGGGTGGCTTATTGAAGTGGCGATGGAACAATCTCGGTTATCTCCCTTCATTGCACCACGGGGGATTGTCTTTCCTTCGTCCATCTTATATGCATACGATATTGTCATCATGTGTGGGGCGTCTTCTACTAGTGCCCGGGTTTTGCTTCAGATTCTTACTCATTATGCAGATATCTCGAGCCAAGTGTTCAATCCACAGAAATCCAAGGTTTACTTTGGTTCGCAGGTTTCGTCATATGCCCGTGGGAGAGTGCAACACATTTTGGGGATCCATCCAGGGGTGTTCCCCACTGTGTATTTGGGCGCTCCAATCTTTAAGGGCGCTCCAAAGGTTGCAGATTTACAACCTGTCTTTGACAAGATAATCCTAAAATTCAGACGATGGAAAGGTTCGTCTCTTTCCCTTGCTGGTAGAGTTTGCTTTGTTAACTCGGTCATCACTAGTTCTTTCGTGCACACCATGATGGTTTATAAATGGCACTGCTCGCTGCTAAAACAAATGGAAAAACCCATGCGCAAATTCATTTGGACGGGGGATGTGAATTCTAAGGGAAAGGTGGTGGTCAATTGGAATAGATGCTGCACGCCCAAGGCAGAAGGGGGACTGGGCGTGCGATCGATAGTGGTTGCCAACACGGCTTTCTTAACGAAATTGGGATGGAAGGTTTTGAACTCGGACTCGTTGGTTTACAGGACCCTCAGACAGTGGTACTTTACAAGGAATGGGGAGATTCGGCGGTCCTTTATTCCTTCTTCAATTTGGGCTGGGATTAAACCCTGTATTTCTGATTGCTGGGATGGTGCTCGTTGGATCCCAGGCGCCAACTCCGAGGTTTTATTCTGGATTGATAATTGGTTGGGATACTCTATAGCTGACAGAATTGGCATTCCGGAGGAGTATAGATACCTATTCCATCAGCGCATTTTTGACTATTTTTATGATGGGTCCTGGCACTTCACCCTCTCTTTCGTGGAGGCCTATTTGGAGCTGGTCCGTGCCATTGTGCGCGTCCCGATTGCGCCAGGGTCCCGGGATACTCGAGTTTGGTTGAACTCGGAGGATGGTTCATTTACCTCGAAGCATATCCCGGAACGAAGATCGGTGGTTGCTTGGAGGGCTATACACAACCAACTGGCTGTCCAGGATTAATTACGAGCTAGGGGAAGTTTTATTGGCCCTTCGGTTTGTGTTCTTTGCAGGGAATCGGAAGAATCGGTTGATCACCCATTTGTCTCTTGTGCTTTTGCAGGAAATATATGGCGTTGGATCTTCCACTCTTTCCAAGTTCACCCTACTCTGACTTACAGTTTCAATGAGCTACTGGTGCAGTTAATGTCTTTTCATTTCGGTGACTAGGTCGCTTTCCTTTGGCGCGTGGTGATACTCTCCTGCATCTGGCTTATATGGCACATCCGCAACGAGCTGATTTTTCACAACAAAATCTGGACACTAGAGGCGGCGATCATTCAATTACAGGTACTCATTGTAGAATCATCATCTTTGGATCGGGGATGCATGAACAATGACCAACAAGACCTATTTATCTTGCGTGGTCTATGAGTTCCTGGAGGTTCAGTGGTAAAAACCACTCTCGGGTTGGATCAAGGTTAACACGGATGGCAGTGCTTTAGGGGCGCCCGGCAACCTCACAGCTTCTGGAGTTTTCCGTAATTGTAGAGGTTTCTTTCGAGGTTGCTTTGTCCATCATTGTGGTCCAGGTTACGCTTTTGAAGCCGAATTGGTCGCAGCAATGTGGGCGATTCATTATGCATTCGCGAAAGGCTGGACACAACTTTGGCTGGAATCGGATTCGATGTATGTGGTGAACCTACTGGAGAAGAGAACTATGGAGGTCCCATGGCTCCATCTTAGTTATTGGTGCCAAACCCTGCATCTGCTCAGAGGTATTAATCTTGTAGTCTCTCATATTTTTCGGGAAGGCAATCGGATTGTAGACATGCTAAGCAAGAAGACGGAGTGCGGCACATGGTGGGGCGTCCCGCCCACAGAACACCTTCACTACCTCACCGATGATTATGTTGGCCAATCCAACTATAGGTTTGTTACTTAGTGCGCCACCGCTTCAAGTTTCTTTTTTAGGCGCCTTCTTTTCCTGGGGGATACTCTTTTTCCTTCCAAGGGTTTTTCCCACAAGGGTGGGTTTTACCTTGGAAGGTTTTAACGAGGCCCCAACCATTCAGCCATTTGGTCGGCTTGTGACCATTTCGTTTGGTTTTTGACTTTATTTCCGGCTTTCTTTTGGTTACGATCGGCTGTGATCGATTACTCTTTTTTCATTTTTATATATATATATATATATATTCGAACTTATTCAAAAAAATGATGAATTGTGGTTCGTGATTGAGGATGGGCCACTACAAATCCTAAAGGTTAATACAACTGTAAGAAGGGCTGCTCCTGGTGAAGAAGAAGATGAAGCACCTGCAGAGCCTAGACCTGCCATAGTGGAGAAACCACGCTGCGAGTGGACAAATGATGCCAAGGATAATACTTTATAAAACTCTTGATAAGGCCATGTTTAATAAAGTTAAATCTTGCAAAACGACCAAAAAGATTTGGGAAAAACTTACCTTGATTTGTGAAGGGTCTGACCAAATTAAGGAAAATAAGTTAACTATAGCTGTTCAAAAATTTGAAAATTTTAAAATGATTGTAGGTGAAAGTCTGGATCAGCTGGAATCAAGATTCACAGAGATCGCCAATGAGCTCTCAGCTAGGAAAGGAATATACACATAAGGTGTGCCAAAATCCTAAGGTCTCTCCCAGCTGAGTGGGAAATGAAGGTTATGGCCCTTAGACATTCTATGGATCTCACCAGGACATCAAACCATGAATAGTTCTCTGATCTTAAAGCCTATGAGTTTGAGCTGAGAAGAAAAGAACAAGAAGAGACGAGACAGTTGTACCCAAGACAGCCGCACTCATGGCTGCTGAAGCAAAGAGAGTTGAATCCAAGGAGGCCATATACCAAGAAGAGATTGCACTGATGGTGAAAAGATTCAATAAGTTCTTCAATAAGAATTACAAAAGAATAAAGGGTGAGTCAACAAGGAGACACTCAGCAACTTCCAAAGTAAGGGAGGACAGACCACCCAAGAGAACTGAACATCAAAGAACTGAGTAGCAGAAAGCTGACAATCAGAAAGATGATAGAGTTGACTTGCAGAGAGCTGAGAACCTGTGTTGGAATTGCAGGCAACTAGGACACTTTGCTGTTGATTGTCCTTATCCACCAGTCAACAAGTACAGAAATGAAGAAGAATGAAAAGTCTTCAGAGAAAGAAGACAGGCAAAGAAAACAACCATGTTGGCTGCGGAGACTGCTAAAACAGCTAAGTGCAAAGAACCAACAGAGTCAGACAGCAGTGAGACTGACTACTCCCGTGATACAGAAGAAGAGGCTTTGATATGCCTGGCCAAAGAACAAGACTCGAAAGATCATGAAGATGAGGTACACTCTAACTCATCTCATTCAGATTCAAGTGATAGGGATAGTGACACAAACACTTCATCACCCACATATCTCTATGATTCTATTGGAAAAATGATGAAAGATTTTGAGCAAAGAAAATCATATGATGGGAATGGTAGAAACTACCCTAGCCAGGCTGATTGGAATAATCAAATGAGAACCAAGACCAAGGGAATACAAGCCTAAGTGGCAAAGACCTCAAACTCAGCATAGGTCATTCCTAAGGCAAAAGAGCTATAATCAGCACACTTATGCACCCAAGCACAAAGCCCAATATGCCAAAAGTTCCACTATCATCCCAAGAAAGCAAATGCTCAAACACACTCACAAGCATACAAACAAAAGAGACAATCGTATGATCGTAAAGCCCCTAAGAAATTTGCTAATGTGCAATATGATTATGGAAATGATAGGTGGCAACCTCTTAGAGTAAGATCGTTTGGCTATAGGTTGGTTTGGATCACCTTACAGTGCTAACCCCTAAGGACCCAGACAAGTATGGGTACCTAAAAACTAATTTCCTTGATTACACGGTTCAGGAACAACAGAGTGCCAAGGAACCTGATACATGGATAGTGGTTGTTGCAGAATATGACAGGCAACAAGAAAAATCTATCAAAATTTAAGGAAATCAAAGGCATTGGATCCATAAGGAAGAATGGATTAGAGATCACAGATGTAGCATATGTCGAAGGCCTCAACTTCAATCTGCAGCATCGAGGAACTCGTGACAAAGGCTATAATGTGGGATTCAACATGGGTGTATGCCAAATCAAGGATCTTTGAATCAAATGAGATTGTACTACAAGGATCAAGGCAGAAAAACATGTATGTAGTGGATTAGTCAACTGCTACACCAAGCACATGTCTGCTAGCAAAGAGTACAGCTGAATCAAGTTGACTGTGGCACAAGAAGCTGAGTCACATGAATTTCAAAACAAACAACAAGCTAGCAAGGAGTCATCTTGTGGAAGGATTGCCTGATGAAGGTCATCCTGCAGTTACAACTCAAGGAAATAAAGAACCGATGATGATTCATGGAGGGTCAATCACGAGAGCAAGAGCTAAACAAATTAAGCAAGCTTTGATGACTCTTGTTGCTGAAATTAAAGAAAATGTGCAAGGAGCTCAATAGAAGGCCAAGTAATGAATGTTATTCAAGTTGTTGGGCCATAATGCATCTAATAAGTTGGGCTCAATCTTGGAACTGAATTGAAGACTTAATTTGGAGTTTATGGGCCATGATTTTCGTCCAACACCTCAAGCCCAAGAGGAGTGATGTTTCATTTTGCTTAAAATGGTCAATTTTCAGCATTTTGTTAGTCAAAGTGTCTTAGTTAAGTTAATCAAGTATGATTATTCAATAAAGTAAGTCTAGTAGTCATTTTCCAAGTCTAGAAAAGGCTCTTGTCTAGTCTAGTAATCATTTTCCAAGTCTAGTAAAGGTGGTCTAGAGTGTCTCTTCACATGGGGGAGTCATTTTCTATGTTGTAAGACTAGAAAAAGGGGTCAAGAATGTCTCTTCAAATCCCATGAAAAGCCAATTCGGGATTAACATTGAAGCATCATATTGTAACTATAAAAGCATGGCAGCCCATGTAAGAATGGAGAAGGAATTGATATATTGAAATTGGCATTTGCCTTTGTGAGTTGAAATTCTCTTTTGTAGAGTTTTCAATTAATTAAGAACTTATCAAAATACTTGAGCAATATCTTGTGGTGTTCATCATACCAAGGTTCTTGGCTGATCATATAGCCAACGGTCAAGGTTATAAAGCTCTAGGTAAGATCAAACTAGATCATCGATCCGGAATATCCGCCGCCTACTTGTATACGTTGGGTTCTTGAATCGATATATTCAATGGGTCTTTTCGTACAATCCGTATCATTGCCTGACTCAATATACAAGAAAAGCATTTGTGATGCATGCTAGATGGGAAAGCAAATTAAATCTTCTTTCAAGGACAAGCCAAGTCCTTCTTCAACCAGGATATTGTACTTATTGCATATGGATTTATTTGGTCTGTTGAACCAGGCTAGTATCGGTGAAAAGAAATACACCTTAGTGGTGGTGGATGATTATTCAAGATACACATGGACAATCTTTATGTATAAAAAAGAAAGAAACCTTGTAGAAACTACCTCGGTGATGAGAAGAGTTCAAAATAAGAAGAGTCAAACCATTATAAAGATAAGGTATGATAGAAGAACTGAGTTTGTCAATGGGATTATAACTCAAGATTGCATTGAAAATGGTATTGCTAATGAGTTGTCACCAAAAAACTCTCTACAATGAGAATGAAGTAGTCGAAGAAGGAACATAACTCTCAAAAGTCATGAGGACCATGTTAGTCAAGTCTTTGCCAAAGAGATTTTGGGGTGAAGCCATTAATATTGCTTGCTACACTCAAAATAGGTGTATGATTAACGGCACTATCCAAAACCCCTTATGAAATTTGAATCAAGAGGAAGCCAATGTTGGATATTTTCGTATCTTTGGATGTAAGTACTTCATTCACATTAATGGCAAGGACAACTTAAAAGCTTTTGATGCTAAAGCTGATGAAGGTATCTTTTGGGATACTCAGCTGAGAGTAAAACTTATAGAGTCTTGAACAAGAGGACTATGGTCACAGAGGAGTCTATCCATGTGGTTTTTGATGAACCTAATGTCAATGGAGAAGACATAGATGAGTGAGTGACAAGAGGAATCAACCAACCCTCGTCCGGAAGAGTCTTTATGTTGAAACATATGTAAGAGGGCTCAACCTTGATGAAGATGAGATAGGCCTGAATCTCGAAGAAAATGAAAGATCTGCCATGTGAATGAATGATGATGAGGAAGTCGTTCAAGACAACTTAGGTGGTCAAACGATTGGAACCCAGCGGACTTACTCCAACTTGAGATGTGAGATGGTGATAGACCATCCACCGAGCTTATCATTGGAGATGCTAGATATGGGTGAGAACCAGATCCAGGATTCAACATGATGAAGGTCATCCCGCAGTTACAACTCAAGGAAATAAAGAACCGATGATGATTCATGGAGGGCCAATCACGAGAGCAAGAGCTAAACAAATTAAGCAAGCTTTGATGACTCTTGTTGCTGAAATTAAAGAAAATGTGCAAGGGAGCTCAATACAAGGCCAAGTAATGAATGTTATTCAAGTTGTTGGGCCAAAATGCATCTAATAAGTTGGGCTCAATCATGGAACTGAATTGAAGACTTAATTTGGAGTTTATGGGCCATGATTTTCGTCCAACACCTCAAGCCCAAGAGGAGTGATGTTTCATTTTGCTTAAAATGGTCAATTTTCAGCATTTTGTTAGTCAAAGTGTCTTAGTTAAGTTAATCAAGTATGATTATTCAATAAAGTAAGTCTAGTAGTCATTTTCCAAGTCTAGAAAGGTTGTCTAGTCTAGTAATCATTTTCCAAGTCTAGTAAAGGTGGTCTAGAGTGTCTCTTCACATGGGGGAGTCATTTTCTATGTTGTAAGACTAGAAAAAGGGGTCAAGAATGTCTCTTCAAATCCCATGAAAAGCCAATTCGGGATTAACATTGAAGCATCATATTGTAACTATAAAAGCATGGCAACCCATGTAAGAATGAACAATTGATTGATATATTGAAATTGGCATTTACCTTTGTGAGTTGAAATTCTCTTTGTAGAGTTTTCAATTGTTTAAGAACTTATCAAGATACTTGAGCAATATCTTGTGGTGTTCATCATACCAAGGTTCTTGGCTGATCATATAGCCATCGGGTCAAGGTTATAAAGCTCTAGGTAAGATCAAACTAGATCATCGATCCGGAATATCCGCCGCCTACTTGTATACGTTGGGTTCTTGAATCGATATATTCAATGGGTCCTTCGTACAATCCGTGTCAGTTTGGTATCGAGCAATCTGGTATTGATCTGATTTCTATCATTATCCATATTCTATCTTCTAGTTTCAAAAAAAAAAAAAAAAAAAAAACGAAAAAAACAAAAAAAAAAAAAAAAAAAAAAAATGCTGAATTCCTTCTCCATTCAATCTTGAGAAGTACATACAAAAAAAAAAAAAAAAATCTTGTTGTTGGAACCTAAAAACTCCACCACCAAAAGAAAATTGTATCTTGTTTCTTAGAAAAAAAATACTTATTGTTCTTTTTGTACACGGGCATATCATTTGTTGAACGTGACTTGGAATTGCTTGTCTTGATTTGTTCTTATTCTTATTGAGCCTACATATGAGAATTTGAGTGGTAAAAGGCATTGAGTGGTGAGATCATTAGAGGGGAGGTAAAAGCCAATTGAGTGAATCGTCTTGAGTGATACACGAGTGTTTTGTGAGGAATATATCATGGAGGATACTTGGGCAGCAAGGTTGGAGAAAAAGATTTCACTATTGAGGCTATGCAACAACAATTTGCAAGATTTACAGCAATTCTTGAAAATATAACGGATCGTTTGGAGAGGCTTGAACAACCAGCAACTAGGAGGCGTGAGATTCCTCAACCAAATCAATGGAGACGTAATGAGGAGTGGGAATCTGAGGAGGAAGAAGAAATGGAGCTGCAACACCATGGAAATAGACGAGGTGGGAGAAGGCAAAATAATAAAGTTGATCGGGATTTAGGAACATCAAATTGAATATCCCTGCATTCCATGGAAGAAGTGATCCCGAAGCTTATTTGGAGTGGGAGAGAAAGGTGGATCTTATTTTCGAATGCCACAATTACTCCGAGGAAAAGAAGGTAAAGCTTGCTGCAATTGAGTTCACCGACTATGCATTAGTTTGGTGGTATCAATTAACCACAAATCGGCGTTACGGAGAAAGATCGATCACTACTTGGGCTGAAATGAAGACAACCATGCGTAGGAGATTTGTACCATCTCATTATTTTCGTGACTTGTATCAAAAACTCCAAACAATGACTCAAGGTAGTAGATCAAAGGGATGAGTATTACAAGGAGATGGAGATTTCAATGATTAGGGCCAATATTGATGAAGATAGGGAGGCTACCATGGCAAGATTCCTAAGCGGGCTGAATAGGGAGATTGCTAACATAGTGGAATTACAACACTATGTGGAGCTTGAAGACATGGTGCATACAGCCATAAAGGTGGAAAGGCAACTCAAGAAGAAGGGTTCATTTCAAAAGAGTTACGTATCAAATTTTCAGTCTTCCAACAAGATGAAAGAAGGAATGTTGAAAGCAAGTGTTGGAACAACCTCTAAAACTCAAACGAGGCGTTAAAAACCAAGTACAATGAGGTTGATAAGGAAAGGGTCTCAACTCCAATTCTCGAAATCGAGATATCAAATGTTTTTCGTTGTCAAGGGTTTGGACATATTGCATCTCAATGTCCAAACAAGAGAGTGATGATCATGAAGGATAATGGAGAGATAGAATCAAAGTGAACATGAAGAGGAACAACTTGAAGAGACCATACCCGAACATGGAGAGCTTTTGGTTGTTAGAAGAGCTCTAAACATGCAAACAAAGATGGAAGAAGCTGAACAACAAAGGAGAACATCTTCCACACAAGGTGTTTAGTTCAAGGTAAGGTGTGCATGTTAATTGTTGATGGAGGGAGTTGTGCTAATGTTGCTAGTTGTGAAATGGTGGAAAAACTGAATTTAGCTACCACGAAGCACCCCAATCCATACAAGCTGCAATGGCTTAATGATTGTGGAGAAATTCGTGTGACTAAGCAAGTTTTGGTATCATTTTCAATTGGCAATTACAAGGATGATGTTCTATGTGATGTGGTACCAATGCATGCTAGCCATATTCTATTGGGGAGACCATGGCAATTCGATAGAAGGGTGACGTATGATGGTTTTCTTAATCGATGCACACTCAAACACCGTAATAAAAATATCCAGCTTGTTTCTTTGACTCCACAACAAGTGCAAGAAGATCAAATCAAAATGTCCCAAGCAAGAAAAATACGAGAGGCCGAGAAAAAAAGAAAGAGTAAGGAAGAGGGGCAAAATTCGAGTGAAAAAAATAGTGGAGATAATGATAAGAGGAATGAATTTAGTGTGAATGAGGTTGAAAAAGGTAGAGGGCAAAAAAGGCTGAATTTCTATGCAAAAGCAAGAGAGTTAAAAAGGGCATTAGTTGAAGAAAAGAGTGTGTTAGTAATGGTGTTTAAGGAGTCCTATTTGAACACTAATGAGCTAACACCATCTTTGCCAAGTTCTTTTATTTCTCTTTGCAGGAATATAATGATGTCTTTCCTAAGAAGAGCGAAATGGATTGCCACCACTAAGAGGAATTGAACATCAAATTGATTTCATCCCGGAGCGGTGCTTCCAAACCGACCAGCATATAGAGCCAACCGGAAGAGACAAAAGAAATTCAAATGCAAGTGGAGGAGTTGTTGACAAAGGGTAAAATTAGAGAAAGCATGAGTCCTTGTGCCGTACCGGTGATCGTGGTACCAAAAAAAAGATGGAGCGTGGAGAATGTGTGCATTGTCGTGCCATCAACAAAATCATCAAAAGTATCGCTTATCCTATTCCTAGGTTAGATGATATGCTTGATGAATTACATGGTGCTGTAGTCTTCACTAAAATTGATTTAAAGAGTGGATATCATCAAATTCGAATTAAAGAAGGTGATGAATGGAAAACGCCTTTAAAACAAAGTATGGTTTATATGAGTGGTTAGTAATGCCTTTTGGTTTAACTAATGCTCCAAGCACTTTCATGAGATTAATGAACCATGTTTTGCGTAAGTTTATCGGCAAGTTTGTTGTAGTTTATTTTGATGACATCCTTATCTATAGCAAAACCTTAGAGGAACATCTTGATCATGTGCGTGAAGTGTTAAACACTTTAAGAAGAGAGTCTTTGCATGCTAATCTGAAAAAGTGTTCTTTTTGCATGGACAAAGTTGTTTTTCTTGGATTTGTAGTAAGTGCTAATGGAATTGAAATGGAAAAGGAAAAAGTCAATGCTATTTTAGATTGGCCAATTCCTAAAAGCATTGCTGAAGTGAGAAGTTTTCATGGTCTTGCAAGTTTCTATAGGAAGTTTGTAAAGAATTTTAGCACCATAGCTGCACCATTGAATGAAATAATCAAAAAGGAAGTTGGTTTTCATTGGGAGAAAACAGCAACATGCATTTGAACTCCTTAAAGAAAAACTAACTCTTTGCACCTATTCTTGCATTACCTAATTTTGATAAATCATTTGAGCTTGAATGTGATGCATCCGGAGTGGGTGTAGGTGCTGTTTTGATGCAGGAGGGAAGACCAATTGCTTACTTTAGCGAGAAGTTGAAAGGAGCACAATTGAACTATCCGACGTATGATAAAGAGCTCTATGCTTTGGTGAGAGCATTGGAGACTTGGCAACACTACTTGTGGCCAAAGGAGTTTGTAATTCATACTGATCATGAGTCTTTAAAATATCTCAAGGGCCAAGGTAAGTTGAACAAGCGACATATCAAATGGGTGGAGTTCATTGAATCATTTCCTTATGTGATTAAATATAAAAAGGGGAAAGAAAACATTGTAGCTGATGCATTATCTCGGAGGCATGCCTTAATCACTACATTGGGTTCTAAGCTTCTTGGTTTTGAGTCAATAAAGGAAATGTATGACAATGATTCTGATTTCTCTTCTATTTATAAAGCTTGTGAGCATGCTTTGCATTTGGAAAGTTCTATAAACATGAAGGATACTTATTTAGTGAAAACAAACTTTGCATCCCTAAATGTTCTATTCGAGAGTTACTTGTTAGAGAAGCACATGGGGAGGTTTAATGGGACACTTTGGTGTGCATAAAACCTTGGAAGTCCTACGTGATCATTTCTTTTGGCCTTGTATGCGTGTTGATGTTGAGAGAATTTGTGAAAAGTGCATAACTTGTAAACATGCTAAATCAAAATCACAACCTCATGGAATGTATAAACCTTTACCTATTCCAAATGAACCTTGGGTGGACATATCTATGGACTTTGTTTTGGGTTTACCTAGAACAAGTAAGGGTAGAGATTCTGTGTTTGTGGTTGTTGATAGATTTTCTAAAATGGCACATTTCATTCCTTGTCATAAAAGTGATGATGCTACTCATGTTGTTGATTTGTTCTTTAGAGAAATTGTGCGTTTGCATGGAGTTCCAAGAACAATTGTGAGTGATAGAGATACAAAATTTTTAAGTCACTTTTGGCGTGTGTTATGGAGCAAATTGGGAACTAAACTTCTATTTTCTACTACTTGCCACCCACAAACTGATGGGCAAACTGAAGTAGTAAATAGAACTTTGTCTCAACTACTTCGAACTTTGATTCAAAAGAACTTAAAGAATTGGGAAGATTGTTTGCCATTTGTTGAGTTTGCATATAATAGAGTGTGCATTCTGCTACTAACTTTACTCCTTTTGAAGTTGTTTATGGATTTAATCCATTGAGTCCACTTGATCTTGTTCCTATCCCTTGAAGAGCAAGCAAGTCTTGATGGAAAAGCTAAGGCGAATTGGTAAAGAAGTTGCATGAAAAGGTGAAACTAAATATTGAGAAGCAAACCGAGCGATATGTTAAACAAGCCAACAAGGGTCGAAAGCAAGTAATATTTGAACCAGGAGATTGGGTGTGGCTGCATTTGAGAAAAGAAAGGTTTCCAACAAAGCGAAAGTCCAAGCTACAACCTAGGGGTGATGGGCCATTTCAAGTGATTGCAAAGATCAATGACAATGCCTACAAGATTGATCTTCGGTGAGTACAATGTGAGTGCTACTTTTAATGTGTCTGATCTATCTCCTTTTAATGCAGAATCAGATTCGAGGACGAATCCTTTCGAAGAAGAAGGGAATGATGAAGGTCATCCCGCAGTTACAACTCAAGGAAATAAAGAACCGATGATGATTCATGGAGGGCCAATCACGAGAGCAAGAGCTAAACAAATTAAGCAAGCTTTGATGACTCTTGTTGCTGAAATTAAAGAAAATGTGCAAGGAGCTCAATACAAGGCCAAGTAATGAATGTTATTCAAGTTGTTGGGCCAGAATGCATCTAATAAGTTGGGCTCAATCATGGAACTGAATTGAAGACTTAATTTGGAGTTTATGGGCCATGATTTTCGTCCAACACCTCAAGCCCAAGAGGAGTGATGTTTCATTTTGCTTAAAATGGTCAATTTTCAGCATTTTGTTAGTCAAAGTGTCTTAGTTAAGTTAATCAAGTATGATTATTCAATAAAGTAAGTCTAGTAGTCATTTTCCAAGTCTAGAAAGGTTGTCTAGTCTAGTAATCATTTTCCAAGTCTAGTAAAGGTGGTCTAGAGTGTCTCTTCACATGGGGAGTCATTTTCTATGTTGTAAGACTAGAAAAAGGGGTCAAGAATGTCTCTTTCAAATCCCATGAAAAGCCAATTCGGGATTAACATTGAAGCATCATATTGTAACTATAAAAGCATGGCAGCCCATGTAAGAATGAACAATTGATTGATATATTGAAATTGGCATTTACCTTTGTGAGTTGAAATTCTCTTTGTAGAGTTTTCAATTGTTTAAGAACTTATCAAGATACTTGAGCAATATCTTGTGGTGTTCATCATACCAAGGTTCTTGGCTGATCATATAGCCATCGGGTCAAGGTTATAAAGCTCTAGGTAAGATCAAACTAGATCATCGATCCGGAATATCCGCTGCCTACTTGTATACGTTGGGTTCTTGAATCGATATATTCAATGGGTCCTTCGTACAATCCGTATCACAACATGAAAGTATGTTCACTTGTTTCATTTCCCATATTGAGCCTAAAGATGTGTCACAAGTATTGGATGACACACATTGGATTCTAGCAATGCGGAAGAGTTGAATCGATTTGAAAGAAACAATGTTTGGGAATTAGTTCAAAGGCCTACCCACCAAAATGTTATTGGTACTAAGTGGGTATTTAGAAACAAGATGAATGAAGAGGATCTCAGAGTGAGAAACACAACAAGATTGGTAGCCAAAGGGTATTGCAAAGAGGAAGTTATATATTTTGATGAAACCTTTGCACTGTTGCTAGACCGAAGCAACTAGGATGTTTTTTCTTAGGTTGCACACAAGAACTTCACTTTGTTTATCAAATGAATGTGAAAAGTGCATTTTTGAATGGACTTTTGGAAGAAGAAGTCTTGAGGAGCAACCTCCAGTTTAAAACTATTGGAGATAAAGTTTACAAGCTCAAGAAAGCATTGTATGGAATGAAACAAGCACCAAGAGCACAGTATGACACAATTCTCGGTTTCTTATTGACAATGGATTCACCAAAGGCAAGGTTGACATAACACTCTTCGAATTCAGGATGGGGAGAGTATATTGCTTGTTCAAATTTATGTTGATGACATCATCTTTGGATCCACAAACAAAGAGTCAGTTTTCAAATCTCATGCATGGGAAATTTGAAATGAGGATGATGGGAGAGTGACTTTCTTCCTAGGTCTTCAAGTCAAACAAATGAAGGATAGAACCTTCATAAGTCAAACCAAGTATACCATATATTTAATGAAGAAATTTGGTATGGAAGAGAAGTCATCGCGAAGATTCCCATGAATACATCCGTCAAGATGGATATGGATGCGTATGGCAACACCGTTGATCAAACCAGATATAGAGCCCTTATTGGATCCTTGCTCTATTTAACAACTAGGCCGACATCACCTTTCATGTAGGTGTATGTGCCGATTTCAAGGGATACCAAGAAGTTAGATAAGGATGGCAACGGGCAGTGCCGGGATGGGTCCAAAACCCGGGACCTCGCCAGAGCCCGCCATAGGACCCATCTCGCCTCGCCTCACATTGGACCTAGGACCCAGTGGGTTGTACCTGCGGACCCGCATTGAAAAAATCTTCTACCAACGTTTTGATGATCCCACGCTCACGTCGCATTCCACTATAAAATTAATTGTGGCTTTAATTTTCAAATTTTCTCACTCTTTATGCTAATTTCTAGTTATTTTAATTTATAATAAAAAATTATAATTAAATATTTGTCAATATTACAAAAAATTGTCATTTTTTTTAATAAGAATCGAAATATAATAAAAAGAAATGAAAAATCCTGGTCACAAGTCGACCTAGGTAGCTCAATGTTGGGGCCTCGTTAAAAACCTACCAAGGTAAAACCCACCCTAGTGGGGAAAACCCTTAGTAGGAAAAGGGTACCCCGCCATTTTAGTATGTGAGAAAAGTGAAATCCATACAACCAAACCGAAATAACATAGCACAAATTAACTAACAAATCTATACTCGTATGCGTCTTAGCATAGTCATCTCAGAAGGTGATAATATCCATAGGGGGCATCCCACCAAGAGGAGTGATGAAGGTCATCCCGATTTACAACTCAAGGAAATAAAGAACCGATGATGATTCATGGAGGGCCAATCACGAGAGCAAGAGCTAAACAAATTAAGCAAGCTTTGATGACTCTTGTTGCTGAAATTAAAGAAAATGTGCAAGGGAGCTCAATACAAGGCCAAGTAATGAATGTTATTCAAGTTGTTGGGCCAGAATGCATCTAATAAGTTGGGCTCAATCATGGAACTGAATTGAAGACTTAATTTGGAGTTTATGGGCCATGATTTTCGTCCAACACCTCAAGCCCAAGAGGAGTGATGTTTCATTTTGCTTAAAATGGTCAATTTTCAGCATTTTGTTAGTCAAAGTGTCTTAGTTAAGTTAATCAAGTATGATTATTCAATAAAGTAAGTCTAGTAGTCATTTTCCAAGTCTAGAAAGGTTGTCTAGTCTAGTAATCATTTTCCAAGTCTAGTAAAGGTGGTCTAGAGTGTCTCTTCACATGGGGGAGTCATTTTCTATGTTGTAAGACTAGAAAAAGGGGTCAAGAATGTCTCTTTCAAATCCCATGAAAAGCCAATTCGGGATTAACATTGAAGCATCATATTGTAACTATAAAAGCATGGCAGCCCATGTAAGAATGAACAATTGATTGATATATTGAAATTGGCATTTACCTTTGTGAGTTGAAATTCTCTTTGTAGAGTTTTCAATTGTTTAAGAACTTATCAAGATACTTGAGCAATATCTTGTGGTGTTCATCATACCAAGGTTCTTGGCTGATCATATAGCCATCGGGTCAAGGTTATAAAGCTCTAGGTAAGATCAAACTAGATCATCGATCCGGAATATCCGCCGCCTACTTGTATACGTTGGGTTCTTGAATCGATATATTCAATGGGTCCTTCGTACAATCCGTATCACAACATGAAAGTATGTTCACTTGTTTCATTTCCCATATTGAGCCTAAAGATGTGTCACAAGTATTGGATGACACACATTGGATTCTAGCAATGCAGGAAGAGTTGAATCAAACTTGAAAGAAACAATGTTTGGGAATTAGTTCAAAGGCCTACCCACCAAAATGTTATTGGTACTAAGTGGGTATTTAGAAACAAGATGAATGAAGAGGGATCTTTCAACAGTGAGAAACACAACAAGATTGGTAGCCAAAGGGTATTGCAAAGAGGAAGTTATATATTTTGATGAAACCTTTGCACATGTTGCTAGACTGAAGCAACTAGGATGTTTCTTTCTTAGGTTGCACACAAGAACTTCAAAGTTGCAGTTTATCAAATGAATGTGAAAAGTGCATTTTTGAATGGACTTTTGGAAGAAGAAGTCTTGAGGAGCAACCTCCGTGGTTTAAAACTATTGGAGATAAAGTTTACAAGCTCAAGAAAGCATTGTATGGAATGAAACAAGCACCAAGAGCCTGGTATGACACAATCTGGTCTCGGTTTCTTATTGACAATGGATTCACCAAAGGCAAGGTTGACATAACACTCTTCTAATTCAGGATGGGGAGAGTATATTGCTTGTTCAAATTTATGTTGATGACATCATCTTTGGATCCACAAACAAAGAGTCAGTGTGACAAATTTTCAAATCTCATGCATGGGAAATTTGAAATGAGGATGATGGGAGAGCCGACTTTCTTCCTAGGTCTTCAAGTCAAACAAATGAAGGATAGAACCTTCATAAGTCAAACCAAGTATACCATATATTTAATGAAGAAATTTGGTATGGAAGAGAAGTCATCGAAAAAGATTCCCATGAATACATCTTGTCAAGATGGATATGGATGCGTATGGCAACACCGTTGATCAAACCAGATATAGAGCCCTTATTGGATCCTTGCTCTATTTAACAACTAGGCCGTACATCACCTTTCATGTAGGTGTATGTGCCGATTTCAAGGGATACCAAGAAGTTAGATAAGGATGGCAATCGGCAGTGCCGGATGGGTCCGCAAAACCCGGGACCGCCGTCCCGCCATAGGACCCATCTCGCCTCGCCTCACATTGGACCTAGGACCCGATGGGTTGTACCTGGGACCCGCATTGAAAAATCTTCTACCAACGTTTTGATGATCATCACGCTCACGTCGCATTCCACTATAAAATTAATTGTGGCTTTAATTTTCAAATTTTCTCACTCTTTATGCTAATTTCTAGTTATTTTAATTTATAATAAAAAATTATAATTAAATATTTGTCAATATTACAAAAAATTGTCATTTTTTTTAATAAGAATCGAAATATAATAAAAAGAAATGAAAAATCCTGGTCACAAGTCGACCAGTAGCTCAATGTTGGGGCCTCGTTAAAAACCTACCAAGGTAAAACCCACCCTAGTGGGGAAAACCCTTAGTAGGAAAAGGGTACCCTTAGAGAAAAGTGAAATCCATACAACCAAACCGAAATAACATAGCACAAATTAACTAACAAATCTATACTGTATTATGCGTCCGACATAGTCATCTCAGAAGTGAGAGATAATATCCATAGGGGGCATCCCACCAAGAGGAGTGATGAAGGTCATCCCGATTACAACTCAAGGAAATAAAGAACCGATGATGATTCATGGAGGGCCAATCACGAGAGCAAGAGCTAAACAAATTAAGCAAGCTTTGATGACTCTTGTTGCTGAAATTAAAGAAAATGTGCAAGGAGCTCAATACAAGGCCAAGTAATGAATGTTATTCAAGTTGTTGGGCCAGAATGCATCTAATAAGTTGGGCTCAATCATGGAACTGAATTGAAGACTTAATTTGGAGTTTATGGGCCATGATTTTCGTCCAACACCTCAAGCCCAAGAGGAGTGATGTTTCATTTTGCTTAAAATGGTCAATTTTCAGCATTTTGTTAGTCAAAGTGTCTTAGTTAAGTTAATCAAGTATGATTATTCAATAAAGTAAGTCTAGTAGTCATTTTCCAAGTCTAGAAAGGTTGTCTAGTCTAGTAATCATTTTCCAAGTCTAGTAAAGGTGGTCTAGAGTGTCTCTTCACATGGGGAGTCATTTTCTATGTTGTAAGACTAGAAAAAGGGGTCAAGAATGTCTCTTTCAAATCCCATGAAAAGCCAATTCGGGATTAACATTGAAGCATCATATTGTAACTATAAAAGCATGGCAGCCCATGTAAGAATGAACAATTGATTGATATATTGAAATTGGCATTTACCTTTGTGAGTTGAAATTCTCTTTGTAGAGTTTTCAATTGTTTAAGAACTTATCAAGATACTTGAGCAATATCTTGTGGTGTTCATCATACCAAGGTTCTTGGCTGATCATATAGCCATCGGGTCAAGGTTATAAAGCTCTAGGTAAGATCAAACTAGATCATCGATCGGAATATCCGCTGCGCCTACTTGTATACGTTGGGTTCTTGAATCGATATATTCAATGGGTCCTTCGTACAATCCGTATCACAACATGAAAGTATGTTCACTTGTTTCATTTCCCATATTGAGCCTAAAGATGTGTCACAAGTATTGGATGACACACATTGGATTCTAGCAATGCGGGGAAGAGTTGAATCGGTTTGAAAGAAACAATGTTTGGGAATTAGTTCAAAGGCCTACCCACCAAAATGTTATTGGTACTAAGTGGGTATTTAGAAACAAGATGAATGAAGAGGGATCTTAGTGAGAAACACAACAAGATTGGTAGCCAAAGGGTATTGCAAAGAGGAAGTTATATATTTTGATGAAACCTTTGCACTGTTGCTAGACTCGAAGCAACTAGGATGTTTCTTTCTTAGGTTGCACACAAGAACTTCACTTCGTTTATCAAATGAATGTGAAAAGTGCATTTTTGAATGGACTTTTGGAAGAAGAAGTCTTGAGGAGCAACCTCCAGGTTTAAAACTATTGGAGATAAAGTTTACAAGCTCAAGAAAGCATTGTATGGAATGAAACAAGCACCAAGAGCCTGGTATGACACACACTGTCTCGGTTTCTTATTGACAATGGATTCACCAAAGGCAAGGTTGACATAACACTCTTCGAATTCAGGATGGGGAGAGTATATTGCTTGTTCAAATTTATGTTGATGACATCATCTTTGGATCCACAAACAAAGAGTCATGTGACAAATTTTCAAATCTCATGCATGGGAAATTTGAAATGAGGATGATGGGAGAGCTGACTTTCTTCCTAGGTCTTCAAGTCAAACAAATGAAGGATAGAACCTTCATAAGTCAAACCAAGTATACCATATATTTAATGAAGAAATTTGGTATGGAAGAGAAGTCATCATGAAGATTCCCATGAATACATCTGTCAAGATGGATATGGATGCGGATGGCAACACCGTTGATCAAACCGATATAGAGCCCTTATTGGATCCTTGCTCTATTTAACAACTAGGCGGACATCACCTTTCATGTAGGTGTATGTGCCGATTTCAAGGGATACCAAGAAGTTAGATAAGGATGGCAACGGCAGTGCGGGATGGGTCCGCAAAACCCGGACCCGCCGCAGCCCGCCATAGGACCCATCTCGCCTCGCCTCACATTGGACCTAGGACCCGAGTGGGTTGTACCTGCGACCCGCATTGAAAAAATCTTCTACCAACGTTTTGATGATCACACGCTCACGTCGCATTCCACTATAAAATTAATTGTGGCTTTAATTTTCAAATTTTCTCACTCTTTATGCTAATTTCTAGTTATTTTAATTTATAATAAAAAATTATAATTAAATATTTGTCAATATTACAAAAATTGTCATTTTTTTTTAATAAGAATCGAAATATAATAAAAAGAAATGAAAAATCCTGGTCACAAGTCGACCCACTGTAGCTCAATGTTGGGGCCTCGTTAAAAACCTACCAAGGTAAAACCCACCCTAGTGGGGAAAAACCCTTAGTAGGAAAAGGGTACCCCGTGAGAAAAGTGAAATCCATACAACCAAACCGAAATAACATAGCACAAATTAACTAACAAATCTATCTGTATGCGTCCGACATAGTCATCTCAGAAGCGAGAGATAATATCCATAGGGGGCATCCCACCAAGAGGAGTGATGAAGGTCATCCCGATTACAACTCAAGGAAATAAAGAACCGATGATGATTCATGGAGGGCCAATCACGAGAGCAAGAGCTAAACAAATTAAGCAAACTTTGATGACTCTTGTTGCTGAAATTAAAGAAAATGTGCAAGGGAGCTCAATACAAGGCCAAGTAATGAATGTTATTCAAGTTGTTGGGCCAGAATGCATCTAATAAGTTGGGCTCAATCATGGAACTGAATTGAAGACTTAATTTGGAGTTTATGGGCCATGATTTTCGTCCAACACCTCAAGCCCAAGAGGAGTGATGTTTCATTTTGCTTAAAATGGTCAATTTTCAGCATTTTGTTAGTCAAAGTGTCTTAGTTAAGTTAATCAAGTATGATTATTCAATAAAGTAAGTCTAGTAGTCATTTTCCAAGTCTAGAAAGGTTGTCTAGTCTAGTAATCATTTTCCAAGTCTAGTAAAGGTGGTCTAGAGTGTCTCTTCACATGGGGAGTCATTTTCTATGTTGTAAGACTAGAAAAAGGGGTCAAGAATGTCTCTTTCAAATCCCATGAAAAGCCAATTCGGGATTAACATTGAAGCATCATATTGTAACTATAAAAGCATGGCAGCCCATGTAAGAATGAACAATTGATTGATATATTGAAATTGGCATTTACCTTTGTGAGTTGAAATTCTCTTTGTAGAGTTTTCAATTGTTTAAGAACTTATCAAGATACTTGAGCAATATCTTGTGGTGTTCATCATACCAAGGTTCTTGGCTGATCATATAGCCATCGGGTCAAGGTTATAAAGCTCTAGGTAAGATCAAACTAGATCATCGATCGGAATATCCGCCGCCTACTTGTATACGTTGGGTTCTTGAATCAATATATTCAATGGGTCCTTCGTACAATCCGTATCAGTTTGGTATCAGAGCAATCTGGTATTGATCTGATTTCCTATCATTATCCATATTCTATCTTCTAGTTTCAAAAAAAAAAAAAGAAAAAAAAAACGAAAAAAAAAAAAGAAAAAAAAATCAAATTCCTTCTCCATTCAATCTTGAGAAGTACATACAAAAAAAAAAAAAAAAGAAATCTTGTTGTTGGAACCTAAAAACTCCACCACCAAAAGAAAATTGTATCTTGTTTCTTAGAAAAAATACTTATTGTTCTTTTTGTACACGGGCATATCATTTGTTGAACGTGACTTGGAATTGCTTGTCTTGATTTGTTCTTATTCTTATTGAGCCTACATATGAGAATTTGAGTGGTAAAAGGCATTGAGTGGTGAGATCATTAGAGGGGAGGTAAAAGCCAATTGTGTGAATCGTCTTGAGTGATACACGAGTGTTTTGTGAGGAATATATCATGGAGGATACTTGGGCAGCAAGGTTGGAGAAAAAGATTTCACTATTGAGGCTATGCAACAACAATTTGCAAGATTTACAAATTCTTGAAAATATAACGGATCGTTTGGAGAGGCTTGAACAACCAGCAACTAGGAGGCGTGAGATTCCTCAACCAAATCAATGGAGACGTAATGAGGAGTGGGAATCTGAGGAGGAAGAAGAAATGGAGCTGCAACACCATGGAAATAGACGAGGTGGGAGAAGGCAAAATAATGAAGTTGATCGGGATTTAGGGAACATCAAATTGAATATCCCTGCATTCCATGGAAGAAGTGATCCCGAAGCTTATTTGGAGTGGGAGAGAAAGGTGGATCTTATTTTCGAATGCCACAATTACTCCGAGGAAAAGAAGGTAAAGCTTGCTGCAATTGAGTTCACCGACTATGCATTAGTTTGGTGGGATCAATTAACCACAAATCGAAGGCGTTACGGAGAAAGATCGATCACTACTTGGGCTGAAATGAAGACAACCATGCATAGGAGATTTGTACCATCTCATTATTTTCGTGACTTGTATCAAAAACTCCAAACAATGACTCAAGGTAGTAGATCAAAGATGAGTATTACAAGGAGATGGAGATTTCAATGATTAGGGCCAATATTGATGAAGATAGGGAGGCTACCATGGCAAGATTCCTAAGCGGGCTGAATAGGGAGATTGCTAACATAGTGGAATTACAACACTATGTGGAGCTTGAAGACATGGTGCATACAGCCATAAAGGTGGAAAGGCAACTCAAGAAGAAGGGTTCATTTCAAAAGAGTTACGTATCAAATTTTCGAGTCTTCCAACAAGATGAAAGAAGGAATGTTGAAAGCAAGTGTTGGAACAACCTCTAAAACTCAAACCGAGGCGTTAAAAACCAAGTACAATGAGGTTGATAAGGGAAAGGGTCTCAACTCCAATTCTCGAAATCGAGATATCAAATGTTTTTCGTTGTCAAGGGTTTGGACATATTGCATCTCAATGTCCAAACAAGAGAGTGATGATCATGAAGGATAATGGAGAGATAGAATCTGAAAGTGAACATGAAGAGGAACAACTTGAAGAGACCATACCCGAACATGGAGAGCTTTTGGTTGTTAGAAGAGCTCTAAACATGCAAACAAAGATGGAAGAAGCTGAACAACAAAGGAGAACATCTTCCACACGAGGTGTTTAGTTCAAGGTAAGGTGTGCATGTTAATTGTTGATGGAGGGAGTTGTGCTAATGTTGCTAGTTGTGAAATGGTGGAAAAACTGAATTTAGCTACCACGAAGCACCCCAATCCATACAAGCTGCAATGGCTTAATGATTGTGGAGAAATTCGTGTGACTAAGCAAGTTTTGGTATCATTTTCAATTGGCAATTACAAGGATGATGTTCTATGTGATGTGGTACCAATGCATGCTAGCCATATTCTATTGGGGAGACCATGGCAATTCGATAGAAGGGTGACGTATGATGGTTTTCTTAATCGATGCACACTCAAACACCGTAATAAAAATATCCACTTGTTTCTTTGACTCCACAACAAGTGCAAGAAGATCAAATCAAAATGTCCCAAGCAAGAAAAATACGAGAGGCCGAGAAAAAAATAAAGAGTAAGGAAGAGGGGCAAAATTCGAGTGAAAAAAATAGTGGAGATAATGATAAGAGGAATGAATTGAGTGTGAATGAGGTTGAAAAGGTAGAGGGCAAAAAAAGGCTGAATTTCTATGCAAAAGCAAGAGAGTTAAAAAGGGCATTAGTTGAAGAAAAGAGTGTGTTAGTAATGGTGTTTAAGGAGTCCTATTTGAACACTAATGAGCTAACACCATCTTTGCCAAGTTCTTTTATTTCTCTTTTGCAGGAATATAATGATGTCTTTCCGGAAGAAGAGCCAAATGGATTGCCACCACTAAGAGGAATTGAACATCAAATTGATTTCATCCCCGGAGCGGTGCTTCCAAACCGACCAGCATATAGAGCCAACCCGGAAGAGACAAAAGAAATTCAAATGCAAGTGGAGGAGTTGTTGACAAAGGGTAAAATTAGAGAAAGCATGAGTCCTTGTGCCGTACCAGTGATCGTGGTACCAAAAAAAGATGGAGCGTGGAGAATGTGTACAGATTGTCGTGCCATCAACAAAATCACTGTAAAGTATCGCTATCCTATTCCTAGGTTAGATGATATGCTTGATGAATTACATGGTGCTGTAGTCTTCACTAAAATTGATTTAAAGAGTGGATATCATCAAATTCGAATTAAAGAAGGTGATGAATGGAAAACTGCCTTTAAAACAAAGTATGGTTTATATGAGTGGTTAGTAATGCCTTTTGGTTTAACTAATGCTCCAAGCACTTTCATGAGATTAATGAACCATGTTTTGCGTAAGTTTATCGGCAAGTTTGTTGTAGTTTATTTTGATGACATCCTTATCTATAGCAAAACCTTAGAGGAACATCTTGATCATGTGCGTGAAGTGTTAAACACTTTAAGAAGAGAGTCTTTGCATGCTAATCTGAAAAAGTGTTCTTTTTGCATGGACAAAGTTGTTTTTCTTGGATTTGTAGTAAGTGCTAATGGAATTGAAATGGAAAAGGAAAAAGTCAATGCTATTTTAGATTGGCCAATTCCTAAAAGCATTGCTGAAGTGAGAAGTTTTCATGGTCTTGCAAGTTTCTATAGGAAGTTTGTAAAGAATTTTAGCACCATTGCTGCACCATTGAATGAAATAATCAAAAAGGAAGTTGGTTTTCATTGGGGAGAAAAACAGCAACATGCATTTGAACTCCTTAAAGAAAAACTAACTACTGCACCTATTCTTGCATTACCTAATTTTGATAAATCATTTGAGCTTGAATGTGATGCATCCGGAGTGGGTGTAGGAGCACGTTTTGATGCAGGAGGGAAGACCAATTGCTTACTTTAGCGAGAAGTTGAAAGGAGCACAATTGAACTATCCGACGTATGATAAAGAGCTCTATGCTTTGGTGAGAGCATTGGAGACTTGGCAACACTACTTGTGGCCAAAGGAGTTTGTAATTCATACGATCATGAGTCTTTAAAATATCTCAAGGGCCAAGGTAAGTTGAACAAGCGACATATCAAATGGGTGGAGTTCATTGAATCATTTCCTTATGTGATTAAATATAAAAAGGGGAAAGAAAACATTGTAGCTGATGCATTATCTCGGAGGCATGCCTTAATCACTACATTGGGTTCTAAGCTTCTTGGTTTTGAGTCAATAAAGGAAATGTATGACAATGATTCTGATTTCTCTTCTATTTATAAAGCTTGTGAGCATGCTGCATTTGGAAAGTTCTATAAACATGAAGGATACTTATTTCGTGAAAACAAACTTTGCATCCCTAAATGTTCTATTCGAGAGTTACTTGTTAGAGAAGCACATGGGGAGGTTTAATGGGACACTTTGGTGTGCATAAAACCTTGGAAGTCCTACGTGATCATTTCTTTTGGCCTTGTATGCGTGTTGATGTTGAGAGAATTTGTGAAAAGTGCATAACTTGTAAACATGCTAAATCAAAATCACAACCTCATGGAATGTATAAACCTTTACCTATTCCAAATGAACCTTGGGTGGACATATCTATGGACTTTGTTTTGGGTTTACCTAGAACAAGTAAGGGTAGAGATTCTGTGTTTGTGGTTGTTGATAGATTTTCTAAAATGGCACATTTCATTCCTTGTCATAAAAGTGATGATGCTACTCATGTTGCTGATTTGTTCTTTAGAGAAATTGTGCGTTTGCATGGAGTTCCAAGAACAATTGTGAGTGATAGAGATACAAAATTTTTAAGTCACTTTTGGCGTGTGTTATGGAGCAAATTGGGAACTAAACTTCTATTTTCTACTACTTGCCACCCACAAACTGATGGGGCAAACTGAAGTAGTAAATAGAACTTTGTCTCAACTACTTGAACTTTGATTCAAAAGAACTTAAAGAATTGGGAAGATTGTTTGCCATTTGTTGAGTTTGCATATAATAGGAGTGTGCATTCTGCTACTAACTTTACTCCTTTTGAAGTTGTTTATGGATTTAATCCATTGAGTCCACTTGATCTTGTTCCTATCCCTGTTGAAGAGCAAGCAAGTCTTGATGGAAAAGCTAAGGCAGAATTGGTAAAGAAGTTGCATGAAAAGGTGAAACTAAATATTGAGAAGCAAACCGAGCGATATGTTAAACAAGCCAACAAGGGTCGAAAGCAAGTAATATTTGAACCAGGAGATTGGGTGTGGCTGCATTTGAGAAAAGAAAGGTTTCCAACAAAGCGAAAGTCCAAGCTACAACCTAGGGGTGATGGGCCATTTCAAGTGATTGCAAAGATCAATGACAATGCCTACAAGATTGATCTTCCAGGTGAGTACAATGTGAGTGCTACTTTTAATGTGTCTGATCTATCTCCTTTTAATGCAGAATCAGATTCGAGGACGAATCCTTTCGAAGAAGAAGGGAATGATGAAGGTCATCCCGCAGTTACAACTCAAGGAAATAAAGAACCGATGATGATTCATGGAGGGCCAATCACGAGAGCAAGAGCTAAACAAATTAAGCAAGCTTTGATGACTCTTGTTGCTGAAATTAAAGAAAATGTGCAAGGGAGCTCAATACAAGGCCAAGTAATGAATGTTATTCAAGTTGTTGGGCCAGAATGCATCTAATAAGTTGGGCTCAATCATGGAACTGAATTGAAGACTTAATTTGGAGTTTATGGGCCATGATTTTCGTCCAACACCTCAAGCCCAAGAGGAGTGATGTTTCATTTTGCTTAAAATGGTCAATTTTCAGCATTTTGTTAGTCAAAGTGTCTTAGTTAAGTTAATCAAGTATGATTATTCAATAAAGTAAGTCTAGTAGTCATTTTCCAAGTCTAGAAAGGTTGTCTAGTCTAGTAATCATTTTCCAAGTCTAGTAAAGGTGGTCTAGAGTGTCTCTTCACATGGGGAGTCATTTTCTATGTTGTAAGACTAGAAAAAGGGTCAAGAATGTCTCTTCAAATCCCATGAAAAGCCAATTCGGCATTAACATTGAAGCATCATATTGTAACTATAAAAGCATGGCAGCCCATGTAAGAATGAACAATTGATTGATATATTGAAATTGGCATTTACCTTTGTGAGTTGAAATTCTCTTTGTAGAGTTTTCAATTGTTTAAGAACTTATCAAGATACTTGAGCAATATCTTGTGGTGTTCATCATACCAAGGTTCTTGGATGATCATATAGCCATCAGGTCAAGGTTATAAAGCTCTAGGTAAGATCAAACTAGATCATCGATCTGGAATATCCGCTGCCTACTTGTATACGTTGGGTTCTTGAATCGATATATTCAATGGGTCCTTCGTACAATCCGTATCAAGGAGTCACACGTGAACTTGCTGAGATGGTCCGCAACACGGTTACCTTCTCAATAGATGTGAGAAACCACAATGTGCATCTGGGAAAGCATAAAGAGAGAATAATGCCATTGATTAAGTAGACGCCACGGGATGGAGCCCATCTGAGATCTAAGAAGGCCAACAACATACGTAGAGTCCGATTCCAGCCAAATATTAGTCCAACCCTTGCGAAAAGCATAGGAGATTGCGTCATAGCAGCAACCAGTTCAGCCTCAAAAGCGAAGCCCGTTCCACACTGCTCCACGAAACACCCATGAAAAAATCCTCGATAAGTACGAAAAATACCCGCCGCCGTGATACGACCTGGAGCTCCGATTGCACTACCATCTGTGTTGACTTTAATCCAGCCAGGAAGGGGAAGAAACCAAGGCACTGGATAATGCGAGGGGCCTTAGGAGGCGACCACTAACCTTCACCGATGTAGACAAAGAAGATCCTCCTGGGTATTCGCATGCACCCTTTGTCAAGCGAAGCGGGGCTCAATAATCATGGCTCTCAATCAACAAGCGCGCATCCGTAGTCCAATGTTTGTCATTAAAGATCACGTCATTTCGATGTGCGGATAAGCCATATGCAAGAAACAATCGCCACCCTCCACGAAAAGCAATCAACGCCTTTGAAATGAAATTCCATTAAATGAACCAGAAAATCATTGAAGCAATAGACGTTACGAAAAGCCACCGCAAAAGAACCCGCAATCCAGTCCCAAAGAGCTCCTGCAAAATCGCAAGAAACAAAAATGTGATTGATCGATTCCGAATGAGAGTAACAGAGACTGCAAGCAGTAGGACCGATAAATCCTTTGGGGCGGTGAACGTCTATAACTGCCAAACGTCCGAATATCGCCCGCCAGACCACAACCGTGCGCCTCTCTGGTATGTAGGGGGACCATATCCAGGATCCCCATTTAACATAAGGAAAGGATGGTCGAAGAAATGCATATGCTGACTTAGATGTCACCGTCCCATCCATAGAGCGAGTCCACGCTCGTTTATCCAAAGAATCTGGAGCAATCGGACAACGGACAATATCCCAAACAATATCCAAGTAAGCCTCCACAAACGACATAGTGAGATGCCATTTGTTATCAAAAAAGAAGTTCGATATGGGATTACGAAAGTTAGCCCGAAATTCATGCGGGATGCCAATCCGATCCGCAATTATGTAACCAAGCCAGTTATTTGTCCAAAAAGTAACCGAAGAGTGAGCCCCAGGAATCCATCTCGAATCAGTCTAGCAATACTCCACAGTTGGACGCAACCCCGCCCAGATAGAAGAAGGCAAGAAGGAGCGCCTAATCGAACCATTGTCCATCAAAAAACGGCGACGGAGAGTATCAAAGACAATGGAATCCGATGTGCGAAGTTTCCAGCCCATTTTCATAATAAACGCTTGGTTCGCAAAAATGAGGGATCGGACGCCAAGACCGCCCTCGTTCTTGGGAGTGCAACAACGCGTCCAATTAACCACGATAGAACCCTTCTGATTAATATCACCAGTCCAAATGAAGTTACGCATAGCTTTCTCCAACTGCTTAAGCAGCGCGATAGGCCATTTGTATATGAGCATACTGTGAACCAGGGAGCTGGCAATAATAGAGTTAACCAAGCAGACACGACCTGCCAAGGAGAGAGAAGAACCTTTCCAACGCTTAAACTTAACCATAATCTTATCAAACAAAGGCTGCAACACACCATGTTTGGGGGCACCCTTGAAGATAGTAACCCCAAGATAAGTAGTAGGAAAGGATCCAATCGATAAGCCCATGATCGTCTGAATGCGATGTCTAATATAATGCGAGACCCGAGTACCAAAAAACACCTTCGATTTGACGGGATTGAACACTGGCCAGAAAGAGAGGCATAATGACCAAGAGTATCGAAAATATAACGTGCATTGCCAGAGGTTGCCACACAAAGGATGACAATATCATCTGCATAAAGCATGGAGGACGGAAACACAATATTACGCGGAGCCATGAAAGGCTTGAGAAGATGGGATGACACCAGACGAGAGATAAGTTTCCCCAGGACTTATTCGGCAATGCAAAAGAGAAGGGGTGAAAGAGATGACGCACCCCTCTTGTTCAAGCAAAGTATCCGACTGGAGTGCCACTAAGAAGAACCGAGATACGGGCCGAGTTCAAAATGACAGATATCCACGCAACAAATTTCTCAGAGAAGCCAAATCTGTGTAACACATATAAAAGAAAATCCCAACTGATAGTGTCAAAGGCCTTACGGATATCGATTTTCAGGATCATGTTATTGTCACTCCAATTATGAAGAATGTTGAAGCCTTCCGAGACTAGAGCAATACAATCATGAATATGGCGACCCGGAATAAAGCCAAATTGTGTAGGAGACAAAATACGCCCGGCGATACGGCCAAACCGAGTAGCCAATATCTTAGTAATAATTTTGAAGATGAAATTGCTCATGACAATGTTCCTGAAATTATCCACAGTATTCGCATCTTTGCTTTTAGGAATGAGAACCATAAAGCTAGAATTGAGTCCAACTGGCAGAGAACCAGACCGGAAGAAGTGGCACACAACAATAATGACGTCATTAGATATAATGTCCCAACAACTCTGATAGAAAGAGCCGTTAAAGCCATCTGGGCCTGGGGAACTGGCAAGACCGAGTTCAAAAAGGTGGCGCCCAATTGTTGAAAGCTTTGATCAAACTTTTTTCAAATATTCTGCAAACAATTTTTAATCACTTGGCCCAGTGAATGCAAACTTACTTCTGCTGCTTCATAATTTAGGAAATGAAAACCCTAAAAGTTGCTAAATTCAGTCCTCAACTCGCAGCGAGAAAGTATTTAACAGAAATGAGTAATTGGGCTATATTGACTAAAATTAATAAAATTTGACTTAATTAATTGTATATGGGGCGGGTCCATAATGACCCATTACCGGCGACTTTTAGAGAGTGATACGGATTGTACGAAGGACCCATTGAATATATCGATTCAAGAACCCAACGTATACAAGTAGGCAGCGGATATTCCAGATCGATGATCTAGTTTGATCTTACCTAGAGCTTTATAACCTTGACCCGTTGGCTATATGGTCAGCCAAGAACCTTGGTATGATGAACACCACAAGATATTGCTCAAGTATCTTGATAAGTTCTTAAACAATTGAAAACTCTACAAAGAGAATTTCAACTCACAAAGGCAAATGCCAATTTCAATATATCAATCAATTGTCCATTCTTACATGGGCTGCCATGCTTTTATAGTTACAATATGATGCTTCAAATGTTAATCCCGAATTGGCTTTTCATGGGATTTGAAGAGACATTCTTGACCCCTTTTTCTAGTCTTACAACATAGAAAATGACTCCCCCATGTGAAGAGACACTCTAGACCACCTTTACTAGACTTGGAAAATGATTACTAGACTAGACAACCTTTCTAGACTTGGAAAATGACTACTAGACTTACTTTATTGAATAATCATACTTGATTAACTTAACTAAGACACTTTGACTAACAAAATGCTGAAAATTGACCATTTTAAGCAAAATGAAACATCACTCCTCTTGGGCTTGAGGTGTTGGACGAAAATCATGGCTCATAAACTCCAAATTAAGTCTTCAATTCAGTTCCATGCTTGAGCCCAACTTATTTGATGCATTCTGGCCCAACAACTTGAATAACATTCATTACTTGGCCTTGTATTGAGCTCCCTTGCACATTTTCTTTAATTTCAGCAACAAGAGTCATCAAAGCTTGCTTAATTTGTTTAGCTCTTGCTCTCGTGATTGGCCCTCCATGAATCATCATCGGTTCTTTATTTCCTTGAGTTGTAACTACGGGATGACCTTCATCATTCCCTTCTTCTTCGAAAGGATTCGTCCTCGAATCTGATTCTGCATTAAAAGGAGATAGATCAGACACATTAAAAGTAGCACTCACATTATACTCACCTGGAAGATCAATCTTGTAGGCATTGTCATTGATCTTTGCAATCACTTGAAATGGCCCATCACCCCTTGGTTGTAGCTTGGACTTTCGCTTTGTTGGAAACCTTTCTTTTCTCAAATGCAGCCACACCCAATCTCCTGGTTCAAATATTACTTGCTTTCGACCTTTGTTGGCTTGTTTAACATATCGCTCGGTTTGCTTCTCAATATTAAGTTTCACCTTTTCATGCAACTTCTTTACCAATTCTGCCTTAGCTTTTCCATCAAGACTTGCTTGCTCTTCAACAGGATAGGAACAAGATCAAGTGGACTCAATGGATTAAATCCATAAACAACTTCAAAAGGAGTAAAGTTAGTAGTAGAATGCACACTCTATTATATGCAAACTCAACAAATGGCAAACAATCTTCCCAATTCTTTAAGTTCTTTTGAATCA
This sequence comes from Rehmannia glutinosa, assembly GCA_016081115.2. Classification (NCBI taxonomy): domain Eukaryota; kingdom Viridiplantae; phylum Streptophyta; class Magnoliopsida; order Lamiales; family Orobanchaceae; genus Rehmannia; species Rehmannia glutinosa. The sequence goes on along the minus strand of CM071932.1, from coordinate 39,804,325 downwards.
AAGTTCAAGTAGTTGAGACAAAGTTCTATTTACTACTTCATTTGCCCATCGGTTTGTGGGTGGCAAGTAGTAGAAAATAGAAGTTTACTTCCCAATTTGCTCCATAACACACGCCAAAAGTGACTTAAAAATTTTGCATCTCTATCACTCACAATTGTTCTTGGAACTCCATGCAAACGCACAATTTCTCTAAAGAACAAATCAGCAACATGAGTAGCATCATCACTTTTATGACAAGGAATGAAATGTGCCATTTTAGAAAATCTATCAACAACCACAAACACAGAATCTCTACCCTTACTTGTTCTAGGTAAACCCAAAACAAAGTCCATAGATATGTCCACCCAAGGTTCATTTGGAATAGGTAAAGGTTTATACATTCCATGAGGTTGTGATTTTGATTTAGCATGTTTACAAGTTATGCACTTTTCACAAATTCTTTCAACATCAACACGCATACAAGGCCAAAAGAAATGATCACGTAGGACTTCCAAGGTTTTATGCACACCAAAGTGTCCCATTAAACCTCCCCATGCGCTTCTCTAACAAGTAACTCTCGAATAGAACATTTGGGGATGCAAAGTTTGTTTTCACGAAATAAGTATCCTTCATGTTTATAGAACTTTCCAAATGCAGCATGCTCACAAGCTATATAAATAGAAGAGAAATCAGAATCATTGTCATACATTTCCTTTATTGACTCAAAACCAAGAAGCTTAGAACCCAATGTAGTGATTAAGGCATGCCTCCGAGATAATGCATCAGCTACAATGTTTTCTTTCCCCTTTTTATATTTAATCACGTAAGAAATGATTCAATGAACTCCACCCATTTGATATGTCGCTTGTTCAACTTACCTTGGCCCTTGAGATATTTTAAAGACTCATGATCAGTATGAATCACAAACTCCTTTGGCCACAAGTAGTGCTGCCAAGTTTCCAATGCTCTCACCAAAGCATAGAGCTCTTTATCATACGTCGGATAGTTCAATTGTGCTCCTTTCAACTTCTCGCTAAAGTAAGCAATTGGTCTTCCCTCCCGCATCAAAACAGCACCTACACCCACTCCGATGCATCACATTCAAGCTCAAATGATTTATCAAAATTAGGTAATGCAAGAATAGGTGCGATAGTTAGTTTTTCTTTAAGGAGTTCAAATGCATGTTGCTTTTTTTCTCCCCAATGAAAACCAACTTCCTTTTTGATTATTTCATTCAATGGTGCAGCAATGGTGCTAAAATTCTTTACAAACTTCCTATAGAAGCTTGCAAGACCATGAAAACTTCTCACTTCAGCAATGCTTTTAGGAATTGGCCAATCTAAGATAGCATTGACTTTTTCCTTTTCCATTTCAATTCCATTAGCACTTACTAGAAATCCAAGAAAAACAACTTTGTCCATGCAAAAAGAACACTTTTTCAGATTAGCATGCAAAGACTCTCTTCTTAAAGTGTTTAACACTTCTCGCACATGATCAAGATGTTCCTCTAAGCTTTTGCTATAGATAAGGATGTCATCAAAATAAACTACAACAAACTTGCCGATAAAGTTACGCAAAATATGGTTCATTAATCTCATGAAAGTGCTTGGAGCATTAGTTAAACCAAAAGGCATTACTAACCACTCATATAAACCATACTTTGTTTTAAAGGCGGTTTTCCATTCATCACCTTCTTTAATTCGAATTTGATGATATCCACTCTTTAAATCAATTTTAGTGAAGACTACAGCACCATGTAATTCATCAAGCATATCATCTAACCTAGGAATAGGATAACGATACTTTACAGTGATTTTATTGATGGCACGGCAATCTGTACACATTCTCCACGCTCCGTCTTTTTTTTGGTACCACGATCACCGGTACGCACAAGGACTCATGCTTTCTCTAATTTTACCCTTTGTCAACAACTCCTCCACTTGCATTTGAATTTCTTTTGTCTCTTCCGGGTTGGCTCTGTATGCTGGTCGGTTTGGAAGCACCGCTCCGGGGATGAAATCAATTTGATGTTCAATTCCTCTTAGTGGCGGCAATCCATTTGGCTCTTCTTCCGGAAAGACATCATTATATTCCTGCAAAAGAGAAATAAAAGAACTTGGCAAAGATGGTGTTAGCTCATTAGTGTTCAAATAGGACTCCTTAAACACCATTACTAACACACTCTTTTCTTCAACTAATGCCCTTTTTAACTCACTTGCTTTTGCATAGAAATTCAGCCTTTTTTTGCCCTCTACCTTTTCTCCCTCATTCACACTCAATTCATTCCTCTTATTATTATCTCCACTCTTTTTTTCACTCGAATTTTGCCCCTCTTCCTTACTCTTTTTTTTTCTCGTCCTCTCGTATTTTTCTTGCTTGGGACATTTTGATTTGATCTTCTTGCACTTGTTGTGGAGTCAAAGAAACAAGCTGGATATTTTTATTATGATGCTTGAGTGTGCATCGATTAAGAAAACCATCATACGTCACCCTTCTATCGAATTGCCATGGTCTCCCCAATAGAATATGGCTAGCATGCATTGGTACCACATCACATAGAACATCATCCTTGTAATTGCCAATTGAAAATGATACCAAAACTTGCTTAGTCACACGAATTTCTCCACAATCATTAAGCCATTGCAGCTTGTATGGATTGGGGTGCTTCGTGGTAGCTAAATTCAGTTTTTCCACCATTTCACAACTAGCAACATTAGCACAACTCCCTCCATCAACAATTAACATGCACACCTTACCTTGAACTAAACACCTTGTGTGGAAGATGTTCTCCTTTGTTGTTCAGCTTCTTCCATCTTTGTTTGCATGTTTAGAGCTCTTCTAACAACCAAAAGCTCTCCATGTTCGGGTATGGTCTCTTCAAGTTGTTCCTCTTCATGTTCACTTTCAGATTCTATCTCTCCATTATCCTTCACGAGCATCACTCTCTTGTTTGGACATTGAGATGCAATATGTCCAAACCCTTGACAACGAAAACATTTGATATCTCGATTTCGAGAATTGGAGTTGAGACCCTTTCCCTTATCAACCTCATTGTACTTGGTTTTGAACGCCTCAATTTGAGTTTTAGAGGTTGTTCCAACACTTGCTTTCAACATTCCTTCTTTCGTCTTGTTGGAAGACTGAAAATTCGATACATGGCTCTTTTGAAATGAACACTTCTTCTTGAGTTGCCTTTCCACCTTTATGGCTGTATGCGCCATGTCTTCAAGCTCCACATAGTGTTGTAATTCCACTATGTTAGCAATCTCCCTATTCAGCCCGCTTAGGAATCTTGCCATGGTAGCCTCCCTATCTTCATCAATATTGGCCCTAATCATTGAAATCTCCATCTCCTTGTAATACTCATCCACTGATCTACTACCTTGAGTCATTGTTTGGAGTTTTTGATACAAGTCACGAAAATAATGAGATGGTACAAATCTCCTACGCATGGTTGTCTTCATTTCAGCCCAAGTAGTGATCGATCTTTCTCCGTAACGCCTTCGATTTGTGGTTAATTGATCCCACCAAACTAATGCATAGTCGGTGAACTCAATTGCAGCAAGCTTTACCTTCTTTTCCTCGGAGTAATTGTGGCATTCGAAAATAAGATCCACCTTTCTCTCCCACTCCAAATATGCTTCGGGATCACTTCTTCCATGGAATGCAGGGATATTCAATTTGATGTTCCCTAAATCCCGATCAACTTCATTATTTTGCCTTCTCCCACCTCGTCTATTTCCATGGTGTTGCGGCCCCATTTCTTCTTCCTCCTCAGATTCCCACTCCTCATTACGTCTCCATTGATTTGGTTGAGGAATCTCACGCCTCCTAGCTGCTGGTTGTTCAAGCCTCTCCAAACAATCCGTTATATTTTCAAGAATTGCTGTAAATCTTGCAAATTGTTGTTGCATAGCCTCAATAGTGAAATCTTTTTCTCCAACCTTGCTGCCCGAAGTATCCTCCATGATATATTCCTCACAAAACACTCGTGTATCACTTAAGATGATTCACTCAATTGGCTTTTACCTCCCCTCTAATGATCTCACCACTCAATGCCTTTTACCACTCAAATTCTCATATGTAGGCTCAATAAGAATAAGAACAAATCAAGACAAGCAATTCCAAGTCACGTTCAACAAATGATATGCCCGTGTACAAAAAGAACAATAAGTATTTTTTCTAAGAAACAAGATACAATTTTCTTTTGGTGGTGGAGTTTTTAGGATCCAACAACAAGATTTTTTTTTTTTTGTATGTACTTCTCAAGATTGAATGGAGAAGGAATTCAGATTTTTTCTGTTTTTTTTTTTCGTTTTTTTTTTTCTCTTTTTTTTTTTTTGAAACTAGAAGATAGAATATGGATAAAATGATAGGAAATCAGATCAATACCAGATTGCTCTGATACCAAACTGATACGGATTGTACGAAGGACCCATTGAATATATCGATTCAAGAACCCAACGTATACAAGTAGGCGGATATTCCAGATCGATGATCTAGTTTGATCTTACCTAGAGCTTTATAACCTTGACCCGTTGGCTATATGATCAGCCAAGAACCTTGGTATGATGAACACCACAAGATATTGCTCAAGTATCTTGATAAGTTCTTAAACAATTGAAAACTCTACAAAGAGAATTTCAACTCACAAAGGCAAATGCCAATTTCAATATATCAATCAATTGTCCATTCTTACATGGGCTGCCATGCTTTTATAGTTACAATATGATGCTTCAATGTTAATCCCGAATTGGCTTTTCATGGGATTTGAAGAGACATTCTTGACCCCTTTTTCTAGTCTTACAACATAGAAAATGACTCCCCCATGTGAAGAGACACTCTAGACCACCTTTACTAGACTTGGAAAATGATTACTAGACTAGACAACCTTTCTAGACTTGGAAAATGACTACTAGACTTACTTTATTGAATAATCATACTTGATTAACTTAACTAAGACACTTTGACTAACAAAATGCTGAAAATTGACCATTTTAAGCAAAATGAAACATCACTCCTCTTGGGCTTGAGGTGTTGGACGAAAATCATGGCTCATAAACTCCAAATTAAGTCTTCAATTCAGTTCCATGCTTGAGCCCAACTTATTTGATGCATTCTGCCCAACAACTTGAATAACATTGATTACTTGGCCTTGTATTGAGCTCCCTTGCACATTTTCTTTAATTTCAGCAACAAGAGTCATCAAAGCTTGCTTAATTTGTTTAGCTCTTGCTCTCGTGATTGGCCCTCCATGAATCATCATCGGTTCTTTATTTCCTTGAGTTGTAACTACGGGATGACCTTCATCGAGAGTTTGTAAGCTATCAAACATAGGTTTTGCTCTCTTCTCTCTCTTGATCTCTTATCGGACGTCTTTTCCATATTCACCGGGCGTTGATGCCGCCATGGCCTCACCCTCAGTCGTCGGCTTTCTCCACCTTTACTTCAAACTTTGCTCCACATCATGCCCGTCCCACGCGAATCATCCGTTGCGTGTCCTCCCTCTCCGCGCGCAAAGCAACCTGAACATGGAAAACATTTGACATCGGGGAAGTTTTCCTTCTATGGGGTTCCTTGGACCTTCTTGTCCAGCCACAGCGTCAGCGAATAGCAGCACCCTGGCACGTCCTCATCGGCAGCAGGCGTGGTCCAGCCGCCCAGCATCGCCAGCTCTTCCTCGTACCTGCCCAGCAGCGCCAGCGCGTCCTCGTACTTGCAACAGCCATGCGACGCGCCCCTGCAGCCTGCTCCAAGCGTGCAACATCGTCACACGCCCCACGCTTCTCACGACGAGCAGCGGCCGTATGTGCAACAACCCGCACATCGTCCGTACCATCCGGACAACCTCATACTGCGCAGACGGGCTTGTCTCCTAGCGGCGTGCACCTTAAATTGCCCAACACACCCGATGCCGCGTCCATGGATGCTCCATTTACCCCCATGGCTGCCTTTCTCCATGGGGGGCTGGCCCTTCTTGTCTCCATGAGGGGCCAGCAGCCACTCTATCCTCTAGAGTGGTCCCCTCCCGGGGAGTGATGCCCCCGGGCCACGATCTCCCATCCTCGAGCACTACTCCCGCATGTCCACCAATGAAAGCTTCTCACCTTCTTTGGATGCTCGCCACCATGGGCCACCCCAAATCGTCAACCCAAAGATCCTTCGGCTAGTAACATGGGTCATCAAGTTTATTCTTTTGCGTAGGTGGTTTCGAAACCCCATCCGACGAATTCAACTTTCCCACAAAAGTTACATGTATCAAACAAATGGATTCCACGACTCGGGCTCCGAGGTAATTCCAATCTGTTTTTACAGGTGGTATTTGGTAAAAATCCGATCCCCAAACCAGTTCGCAAGGTGATTACTACTCCGTAACTATTGATGATAACATTTACCAAAGAACGTCTAGCTGAATTTTCCTACTCATTAATTGGGCGGGTTATTTTAGGAAAAGGTACCAAGCCATGGGCTACCATGCTCTTACATAAACGCCTATCTGAATTATGGGGAATCAAGAATGAATGGAAGCTAATTCCCCTGGGCAAGGGATTCTTTTGTGTCAAATTGTTTAATGCGCAGATCGTTCTCGGGCTCGCAACGCACCAATTGGGCGCTTAACCCTGGTACTATCCGCTCTATCTCCGGGTGCCTGACTTCAACCCTTACAAGGCTCGGTCTTGAGCTTGATGTTTGGGTGCGGATTTTTGAACTCGATGAAATCTGGGACCCCAACACCATTATGGGGATTGCCAGTGCTCTTGGGAACCCATTACAGATTGATCAGCGTTCTTTGGATGGTTCCTTGGGCCATTTTGTTCGGGTTCTGGTGGATGTTGACCTCTCCAAACCTTTGGAGGACCATATTATGATTGAACGCACCGGCAAATGCTCTTTTGTTTCCGTCTCTTATGAAAAACTACCGGCATTTTGCGCGACGTGCAGTGTTACGGGGCACTCTATAGCTTCTTGTCGTTTTAACACAGTGGGTAATACGGATAAGGATGGACGCACGTCACCGGCCCAGGGACGGCCACGGGAGCCTACTAATCGCAATAATTCTGTTCCGCGAGGGCGTTCCAGGGTTCGTAGAGTTTATCGTCCTGTTCAGCAGGACAAGGGCAAGGCCGTTGATGACTCAATGGGAAATACGGGTTCGACTACGCGCGCAGGTTCTTCCCCTCGCGCCATAGTCGCTTGCCCTCCAGAAATCCATCTTGGTAACACCTTCGAGGCGCTTGGTTCGATTGAATCCCGGGATCGAACAACTGCGCATGACTACACCGAGTATCCAGCCCGGGGCCATCGCCCAAGGTCGATTTCTAAGACGACAAATTTTCACCTCCGCAATTATGCCTATCACAGTACAATATCCTTTGGGGAAGCCTATTCGTGCTCTGAGTCGTGCCTTCCGGGACAACTCTTTGGATTCAGCTAAAGATCGTATTCTCCAGCAAATTACGTCGGGACCGATGCCCCCCGCTCATAACATTACTATTGAAACGGAAAGTTCAGAACCACACGAGATGAACTTCGCGGATCAAAAATGGGCGATTATGCGGATGACGTGGATCTTCCACAATCATCGACTCGTTATGCGCCACACGATCGTTTTCACCGTGCGATCGTCACGGGCGACTCCCCCTCAACCGTCTCAATGAATTGCATCTTCTGGAATATCCGGGGGATCGGGAATGTTGCATCTCGCAATGTTCTTAAGGCCTTATGTCACAAGCATAAACCTTCCATTATGGCTATTTGTGAACCTAAGGTGGACTTTTCGACTATTTCCGACTCTTCGGCATAGCCTGGGTTTGACACTTGGGGACAAAATTTTCGAGTTAATGGGCGGCCGGACATTTGGGTTCTTCACGACTCCAATATCACAATTCTTAATCAGTCCTATCTTCTACCCGAGTGTATTGTTTTTCCATGTTCAATTCGGTTCTTTGATTTTTCATGTTGGATTTACTCATGGTTTGTGTGATTACATTGCACCGTGAGCTAGCTGGTTGGATTTGCGGAATTTGGGTCTGGCTGATCTGTTGCTTGTTGGGGATTTCAATGCGGTTTTGGGGCACCATGAACGCTCGCGCAATGATACTCTTTCCCAAGCCTCGTGCCAGATTTCGTGGATTTCTTAGAGGACGCCTTGTTTGTTTGCGGTCCCGACGACGGGAATTCATTTACTTGGTGCTCTCCACGGAGGCCTCTATCTTTACTTGAGACTAAGTTGGACAGAGCCCTGGCTACTTGCCCCTTTTTCGCTCTTTGGAAGGAGGTCAAGGGCTTAGTTCTTCCTCGCATTGGTTCTGATCATCACCCAATTTTGGTTACTTGCTCCTCGACCATTACTAGGGGTCCTGGTCCCATTTCGTTTGCGCGTATGTGGATCCACCACGATTCATTCCGGGATTTGGTTACAACCTCTTGGGGCTCTCCATGTGACACACACAACCCTTTATTGCGAGTCATGAGGAAGCTCAAGCGGTTGCGATATGCTATTAAAGATTGGAACAGGGGATGTGTTTGGGGATGTTAACCGCAGCAGTGTGGACAGCCGGATGGAGCACCTTCGTCGGTTCACGGATATTGAGGCTTTGGGCTATACCTCCTCTCTCCGGGATTGAGAGGACATCCATTGAAGCTTTCGCAGACGTTGCGATCCTGCTGAATTCCTTAAGCAAAAGGCCCGAATCGCCGGCTTAAGGATGGGGATCGTAATACAACATTTTTTCATCGGCGTAGTCGCCGTGCACGGGGCGCACGGGGGATTCGGGGACTTATGGTGGCGGGGAATTTCACCGATGATGCTACGGTCCTTAGGAACCATATTATTTCATTTTACGAGGAACTCTTTGCGGATAACGGGAGCTCCAGCACGGATTTCTCGCTGGTCGACCAGGTGCTCAACCAATGGTTGGGGGCGCGGGACAATGCTTCCCTAACAGTCATTCCCTCTGATTCTGAAGTGCAGTCAGCGGTGTTTGATATGGTTCCAGACGCTCCCCGGGGCCTAACGGGTTCAATGGGAATTTTTACCGCCATTTCTGGGATGTCATATCTGCTGAGGTAACAGACGTTGTTCGCTATTTCTTTAACAATTCGCCTCTACCTCTGGGATTGAATGCCAGCTTCATGGCGCTCATCCCTAAGACTAAGGATGCCAATGTCTTTGAAAACTTCCGCCCTATCGTCATGAGCAACTTCCTTTTCAAGATCATCACGAAAATTTTGGCTACGCGCTTGGGTTCTATTATTGCTGACTATTTATCCCGACTCGCTTTGGTTTCATCCGGGTAGACAAATTCATGAGTGTATTGCCATGGTATCTGAAGGGTTTAATGTCTTACAGGGACGCACGGATTCGAATATGATACTGAAAATAGATATTCGTAAGGCATTCGACACATTGAGGTGGGATTTTTTACTATATGTCTTGCGACGTTTCGGTTTCTCCGAGACGTTCGTGCGTTGGGTGGAGGTGGTTCTTCGGTCGTCCAGAATATCAGTGTTGTTGAATGGAACGCCTGTTGGTTATTTTTCCTGTTCCAGAGGAGTCAGACAAGGGGATCCTTTATCACCCCTATTGTTTTGTATTGCGGAGGAGGTCTGGGGTCGATTTATCACAAGAAATGGATCGATCCAGGTTATCTGCCTTCACGGCGCCAAGGAGTATTATCTTCCCAAAGATCCATTCTTTATGCGGATGATATCGTCATCGTGTCGTGTGCGGGCGTCTTCTTCCAATGCCCGGGCCTTGCTTCAGATTCTTACTCACTATGCAGATATTTCGGGTCAAGTGTTTAGTCCTCAGAAATCCAAGGCGTATTTTGGGACGCAGGTTTCGCATTATGTCCGTGGGAGGGTGCAACATTTTTTAGGGATTCATACAGGGACATTCCCCACCATCTACTTGGGCGCTCCAATTTTCAACGGAGCCCCAAAGGTCGCAGATTTACAGCCCATCTTCTTCGACAAGATAATCCTTAAGTTCCGACGATGGAAAGGCTCGTCCCTCTCCCCTCGGTAGGGTTTGCCTTGTTAACTCGGTGATAACTAGTTCTTTCGTGCACTCCATGATGATCTATAAATGGCCTGCCACACATCGCTTAAACAAATGGAAAAAACCATGTAATTTCATTTGGACGGAGATGTGAATTCTAAAGGAAAGGTAGTGGTCAATCGGGATACATGCTACACGCCCAGGGCGGAGGGAGGATTGGGCGTGAGATCGCTCAAGGCTGCTAACAAGGCTTTCTTAATGAAATTGGGCTGGAAGGTTCTGAACTCGGACTTGTTGGTTTTCAGGACCCTCAGACATCGGTACTTTACTAGAAATGGGGACATCCGGAGGTCCTTCCTTCCTTCTTCCATTTGGCCTGGGATTAAACCTTGTATTTCTGTCTGCTTGGATGATTCTCGTTGGATACCAGGCGCCAATTCCGAGGTATTATTTTGGATTGATAATTGGTTGGGATATTCCATTCTTGTGAATTGGCATTCCGGAGGATTATAGATATTTATTCCAAAGAACGTATCTCACGATTACTTTTATGATGGATCCTGGCACTTCACCCTTCCCTTTGTGGAGGCTTATTTGGAGCTGGTTCGAGCTATTGTGCGTGTCCCAATTGCGCCTACATCTCGGGATACTCGTGTTTGGATGAACTCTGAGGATGGTTCGGTTACCTCGAAGACGGCTTATAAATTCTTAAGCCCTACGCGCCCGATAGTAAGATGGGGGGTTCTTGGATTTGGTCCCAGCATATCCCGGAACGGCGATCGCTGGTGGCATGGAGAGCTATACACAACCGATTGGCAGTCCAGTCTCTTTACGAGCTAGGGAAGTTTTTCTCGGCCTTCAGCTTTGTGTTCTTTGCGGGGAATCGGGGGAATCGGTCGATCACTTATTTGTTTCTTGTGCTTTTGCAGGCATCTTTGGCGTTGGATCTTCCAAGCCTTTCACATGCACCCCTTCCAGGCTTACGCTTTCAATGAACTACTCGTACGGCTACGACATTTAATTTTAGTGACCAGGTCACTTTCCTTTGGCGTGTGGCAATATTATCCTGCATCGGCTTCTTTGGCACACCCGTAACGAGCTGATCTTCCACAACAAAACTGGACTCGGAGGCAAAGACTAATTCACCTACACAATTACTCATTGTTGAATCAAGCATCTTTGGACCGGGGATGCATGAATAACGATCAACAGGACCTCTTCATCTGCGTGGTTTAAGAGTCCCCTGACGGGTTAGACGTGCTCAAGATTGTGGAGGTCCAATGGCAAAACCCCTCCCGAGGTTGGATCAAAGTTAACACGATAGCAGCGCTTTAGGGCGCGGGCAATCTTACAAGATCTCGGTGTCTTCCTAATTGTAGAGGATTCTTTCGCGGATGCTTTGTCCATTGTTGTGGTTCAGGGTATGCATTCGAAGCGGAATTGGTTGCAGCAATGTGGGCGATTCATTACGCATTTGCAAAAGGATGGACGAAACTTTGGCTGGAATCGGATTCGAAGTATGTGGTGAACCTGCTGGAGAAGAGAACGATGGAGGTCCCATGGCGCCACCTTGGCTATTGGCGCCAGACCTTGCATCTACTCAGTGGCATTGATCTTGTAGTCTCTCATATCTTTCGCGAAGGCACTCGGGTGGCAGACATGCTGAGCAAGAAGACGGAGAGTGGCGTCTGGTGGGGCGTCCCACCCACAGACCTGCTTCAATACATCACGGATGATTATGTTGGCCAACCCACATATAGGTTTGTTAATTAATGCGCCACCGATTCAGGTTTCTTTTTAGGCGCCTTTTCCTGGGGGGTACTCTTTTTCCTCCCAAGGGTTTTTCCCACAAGGGTGGGTTTTACCTTGGAAGGTTTTAACGAGGCCCCAACCATTCAGCCATTTGGTCGGCTTGTGACCACTTCGTACTTTGGTTGTTGACATTATTTCCAGGCTTTCATTTGGTTACCTGATCTGCCTGTGATTAGGATTACTCTTTTTTTCATTTTTATATATATTTGCACTTATTCAAAAAAAATGACCCATTACCGGCCCCGGCGGGTCTCTTTGACCGGGTCCACGACCCCCTCTGGGACCTATTTGACCAGGTTTAAACCCGTCCTGAATGGGACGGGTTCAATGCGGAGCTGGGTTTTGACCCGCTCCATTGCCATCCCTACTTATGGTATCCAAAGGATGGAGTATTCAAGCTAGTTGGCTACTTAGACTCAGACTATGCTGGATGTATAGTGGACAGGAAAAGTACACCAGGTACTTGTCAAATGCTTGGAAATAGGTTGGTTTCTTGGTTCAGCAAGAAACAAAATTCAATAGCTACACCCACAAACCAAGCGAGTACATATAGTCGCAGGTAAGCAGTTGTGCGGTGAGAGAGACTATGATATAGAAGAAAAAGAAATTTCCATTATGTGGGATAACAAAAGTGCTATTGCAATAACTCAGAACCTAGTATTGCATTCAAGAACCAAGCACATTGATGTTAAATATCATTTTGTAAGAGATCATGTTGAAAACATATCAAATGATAAGCATTTAGCTGATATATTCACTAAGTCATTATGTGAATCAAGATTTAAAGAGCTTAAAAATGAACTTGGATTGATTGAGCTAAGTTAAGAGGCTCAGAAGACTCAATCAACAGAGTCAAAGAAGAGATATTTGGAAATCAGCAAAATTTTATTTTTCAGCCAAGTGAAACAATCAAGACGGCTAGTCAGTTGTATCGAGTTAGCTGGACAGCCAAGTGCGTATTATGTGAAGAGAGAAGCAGAGTTAAGTCACTTTTGGAAGATAGCTGAGTTATTTAACAGCTAAGTGACAAAACACAGTCATTTTCTACGAGCGGGAATAATTTTGGGCATGACATCAGCAGTAATTATGGTGTCAACAAAAAGCCTGTACCCGTTTTATCTATGATTGGATATAAATGCTGCTGCATTTAATGTAGGAAAACTAATGCGGTTTCAAAACTTAATCTCAACCATTGATCATTTTCAACCTTTTTGAATTCCAGAGAGTACTTGTAAGAAATAGAAAACGAGGCTCTTAAAATTCTCTCTCTACGAATTTTCTCTCTCTAATATTCCAGGCCGCCAGCTGCCCTTCCCGGTCGTCTTCTCCGGTGATTCTCATAGCGGACCCGCCATGGTATGGCCACACTTCGATTTTGCATCACCCGTGCATCCTAGACAATAAGGTGGTCTGCCCATGTTGTCTTCGACGAACCCGCATGTCACGCAGCCCTTCTCCGACGTCCCTCCGGTCACAGTGAGGGAATCTAGCACGCCGAAGAACCCACGTCTGAAGGACTCTGAAAATCCAATGCAGGCCACCTCCTTCAGTGCTTCGGGGAACAAAACCCTAACGTACCTACCTTCATCCTCCCCGTCATCATTTCCAGTGCTCATCATCGACGGTCAGCTGCATGGACTCCCGGGGAACTCTGAGCACGCATCCTCCGCGCAGCAGGCCCACGCCGCGTTGGCATCTCCCATCCTCCAGGCACGTCCTCCTTCTATGGCGTTACGTGGAACTTTCTTTCTCCCTCCTAAGTCCTCAACGCCTCCAGCGATTCCCCTTCCACTTGGTAATCCGGCGGTAACAGAGGTGGGTCCACGGGGGTGGGCTCCCCCATCACATGCTGCTGCTGCTACTTCTATCCCCATGGCTGCTGTTTGCCATGGGAGGTGATCGCGACTGCTGTAGACTCCTCCCCCAACTCCACGCATGGGGGGACCGGCCCTCTTGGATGCCAAGATTGGGGGCCGGCTGCAACTTCTTCCAAGGCTGCCCTCTCCCAGGGGGGTGATGACCCCTGGGCTATTGTCTACCGTCCGCATGGAACTCTGTCCATGGGCCCACATCCTATTTCGGATCCCACAAATGCGCCACGGATTGCTGGAATTTCTCCACCTACGACATCCAACTATGAAACGAACCTACGACATTCGGCTCATATTCCCAATGTTAAACTCAATTTTGGCAACACTTTTGCTAAAATTGTTATAGGTACCCGTCATATGGATTCTACTACTCAGGCCCCAGGTAAATTCAACACTTTTTCCCAAATGGTTTCTGGTAAATTACATTCTATCCCCAAACCAGTTAGAAAGGGAGATTACTATTCCGTCACTATAGATGTAAATATTTACCAATAAAGCCTCGCAGAATTTTCTTATTCTTTAATTGGAAGGGTTATTTTGGGGAAAGGTAACAAGCCATGGGCGACTATGCTTTTGCATAAACGCCTATCTGAATTATGGGGGATTAAGAACGATTGGAAATTAATTCCCTTGGGCAAGGGATTTTTTTGTGTCAAGTTTCTTAGTGCGCAGGATCAATCTCGGGCTCAGCAACGTAACAATTGGATGCTTAACCCGGGGACTATTCGTCTATCTCCATGGGTGCCGGATTTTAACCCTTACAAGGTACAAACTTCTATGGCCAGCGTTTGGGTCTGCATTTTTGAGCTCAGCTTGGAATACTGGGATCCCAATACCATCCTAGGGATCGCCAGTGCTCTTGGAAATCCCCTACAAATTGATCAGCGTTCGCTGGATGGTTCTCTGGGTCATTTCGTTCGGGTACTGGTGGATATTGATCTTTCAAAGCCGTTGGAGGACCACATCATGGTGGAACGCATTGGCCAGTGCTCATTTGTGTCATTTAGTTATGAGAAACTCCCTGAGTTTTGTTCAAGGTGTAGCATTACGGGACATTTGACAGCTTCTTGCCGTCTTAATCACGTGGGCAATTCGGCTACAGAAGGGCATGCATCACCTGACCAGAGACGTTCTCGGGCGCCACCTACTCGTCCTAATTCAGTGCAGCATGGGTGTACCAGGGTTCGTAAGGTTTATCGTCCTGTGCAGCAGGATAAGGGCAAGGCCATTGACGACTCAATGGGAAATACGGGTTCGGCTATGCGTTCAGGATCTCCTACCTGCGCAATAGTCATTTGCTCTATGGATATCCATCTTGGTAACACTTTTGCGGCTCTTGGTTCAGTCGACTCCCAGGATCAGCCTTCAATAGATCCCCAAGCCGATTATCCAGCTCGGGAATCATCCCCCAAGGCCACTAATTCCAACACCGACACTATCTCCACCATTCTGCCTATTATGGTTCAACATCCGTTTGGAAAACTAATCCGAGATCTCAACCGTGCTTTCCGGGATAGCTCCTTGGACTCGGCTAAATCCAGAATACTCCGGAGTGTTGCTTCGGGTCCATCGCCCCCAGTCCACGATGTTACTATTGAACCAGAACACCCAGAGCCACATGAAATGGACTTTGCAGCCTCAAAGAGATAGGAAGATTATGCAGATGAAGTGGGTAGCTCTCGATTGTCAGATTCTGCTACGCACCACACTCCTGTATTTACCGTGCGTTCGACACGGGTGCCACCCCCCCACCGACTCAATGAATTACATCTTCTGGAACATCCGGGCGATTGGGAACATTGCATCTCGCAATGTTCTTAAGGCTTCATGTCAAAAACATAAACCTTCTATTTTAGCTATTTGCGAACCTAAGGTGGACATTTTATCTATTTTGGATTCTTACTGGAGCAGTTTGGGTCTCCGATTTGTGGCTCAGAGCTTCCCGGCTAACGGTCATCCGGATATTTGGGTCCTCTCGCGATCATCGCATTTCCGTCCAAAGTCAGGTTTGGTCTTCTTCTCAATGTCTTATTTTGCATATTCATTTTGGTTCTATGGTTTTCCATATTGGTTTTGCTCATGGCTTGTGTGATCATACTGCTCGTCGTGCCCTTTGGTTGGATTTGAGGAATTTGGGCCTTACTGATCTGCCGCTTATTGGGGATTTCAATGTTGTATTGGGACATCATGAGCGCTGGGCAAAGGGTACTTTATCCCGGCTTCTTGTCGACTTCGAGGACTTCTTGGAGGATGCGGGATTATTTGCGGTGTGCCGACTATGGGGAATTCATTTACTTGGTGCTCCCCCCGAAGGCCTCTATCTCTCCTTCAGGCTAAGTTGGATCGAGCCCTAGCAACTGGTCAATTTTCTCTTTTTGGCAAGTTGTTAAGGGCTTAGTTCTTCCGCGCATTGGATCCGATCACCATCCCATTTTGGTTTCTTGTTCTTCTTCCATTAGCAGGGGTCCGTCTCCTTTTCATTTTTAGTGCATGTGGATTCATCACGATTCTTTCTGGAATATTGTTACTGCCTCTTGGGTGCTCCCGTGCGCGTCGTCCAATCCATTCCAGCGCGTCATGTGGAAACTCAAGAGGTTGCGACAGACGATTAGGGTTTGGAATAAGGAAGTATTTGGGAATGTTAATCATCAGGTGGATTATCAGATGGAAAGGGTCCGTCAGATTCAAGCAGATATTGAATCCGAGGGTTTCATTGAGGCACGCAGGGATATGGAATTTGAGGCGCAGAGCACGTTGTCTCGCACATTGCTTATGCAGTCCGATTTTCTTCAGTAGAAAGCCTGCTCAGCTTTGTTAAAGGATGGGGACTGCAACACGGCTTTTTTCCATCGCCATTGCCAGATTCGAAATGGACGCTCAGGGATACAGGGTTTGATGGTTGATGGTAGTTACACAGATGATCCAGTGGTTCTTGGGAATCATATTATTTCCTTCTATACGGACCTTTTCGCAGACACGGGGCAAACCAGTTCGGATTACACTTTGGTTGACCAACTTATTTCCCTATTACACGGTTGATAATGCGCTTTTGATGGCTATTCCTTCGGAGTCCGAGGTAAAAGAGGCGGCATTTGATATGGGTTTGGATAGTGCTTCGGGCCGACGGTTTGATGGCGATTCTACCAAAGACTTCTCGGGGCGTTGTGTCGAGATGAGGTGGTGGCAAAGATCCGTTATTTTTTCACATCGCTTCCTTTCCGGCGGGATTGAATGCCGCTTTTATGGCACTCATCCCAAAGCCTAAGGAGGCTAATGCGGTGGAGGACTTTAAGCCGATCGTGATGAGTAATTTTCTTTTTAAGATTATCACCAAGATTTTGGTGACTCGTCTGGGCTCTATCATTTCTTCTTACTTTGTCTCCTACTCAGTTTGGATTTATCCTGGGCAGGCAGATTCACGTTTGTATTGCTTTGATATCGGAAGGGTTCAATACTTTGCAGGGACAGAATGATGCAAATATGATTTTAAAGATTGATATCCGCAAGGCATTTGATACGGTTAATTGGGGTTTTCTGATACACGTTTTACGTCGCTTTGGTTTTTCAGAAGTGTTCGTTCACTGGATTGAGATTATCCTTCAATCTTCCAGAATTTCAGTCCTTCTGAATGGGTCGCCTGTGGGTTACTTTTGTTGCTTTCGAGGGGTTAGACAGGGGGATCCGTTATCACCTCTGCTCTTTTGCATCGCGAAAGACGTTCTGAGTAGATTTGTTGAGGAGGCGGTCAACAGAAATCAGCTTCAGGCATTCCGGGCGCCTAAGCAGGTGGTTTTCCCCTCGTCTATCGGATGATATTGTGATTATGTGTGGGCCTCCACGAGCAATGCATGTATTATTGTTCAGATTCTCAATCTCTACGTGGACATTTCGGGTCATATTTTCAGTCATAGGAAATCTAAAGCTTATTTTGGCAGCCGGGATTCTAATTATGTGCGAGGTCGTATTCAGACGATTACAGGGATGCATATGGGTGCTTTCTTTATGATCTATCTAGACGCCCCCATCTTCAAGGGTGCGCCTAAAGTGGCTGATCTACAACCGGTTTTCAATAAGATTATCTTCAAGTTCAGAAGGTGGAAAGGGACTTCTCTGTCTATTGCTGGCTGCGTGTGTTTGGTGAATTCGGTGATTACCAGTTCCTTTGTATACGATGATGGTTTACAAGTGGCCTAGAACATTGTTACTGCAAATGGAAAAGGCCATGCGTAATTTCATATGGACGGGAAATGTCAACTCTAAAGGGTCGGTGGTGGTTAACTGGAGTCGTTGTTGTACGCCCCGGGCGGAAGGAGGCTTGGGCGTCCGCTCCATCGTTGTCCCCAACAATGCTTTCCTTATGAAGATGGGTTGGAAGATTATGACTTCAAACTCTTTGGTTTACGACACCCTCATAAAGCACTTTTTGACTTCAGATGGATCTCCACGCCGTTCGTTCATCCCATCTTCCATCTAGAGAGGGATTCGGCCTGGGATTTTGGGATTCTTGGAAGACTCCCACTGGATCTCGGATGCAATTCCGGCGTTTTATTCTGGCTGGACAATTGGCTGGGTTACACCATTGCCGATAGGATTGGGATTCCGCAGGAGTACATGAATTTATTTTGGCATCGCATTTCGGATTACTTTTATGACGGGACTTGGCACTTCACTTTCTCATTCATAGAGACATATTTAGATATGGACCGGGATATTGTTTGAGTCCCCATTGCTTCGGCATCGTCGGATATGCGGGCATGGCTACATTCTGATGATGGGACTATCACTTCGACGTCGGCTTACACCTATCTGCGCCCTCACTCCCCTGTGGTTCAATGGGGCTCCTGGATTTGGTCACCTCACATTCCGGAAACACGTTTGATTGTGGCATGGCGTGCCATCCATAATCGACTTGCGGTATTGGATGTTCTGCGACCGTGGGGTTCCTTCACAGGCCCCTCGATTTGCGATCTTTGTTGTGCGGGCGGACGCGAATCTATTTGTTTGTCTCGTGTTTTTTGCAGGGGCCCTCTGGCAGTGGATTTTTGAATCTTTTAATATCCATTATTTTAAGGCTTATAGCTTTAATGAATTCCTGGTGCGTTTAATGGGTTTTCATTTTAGTGAGCAGGTGGCCTTTCTTTGGAGAGTTGCAGTGTTATCCGGTATTTCGCTCATCTGGCAAATCAGAAATGACTTGACCTTCAATGACAGGAACTGGACATTGGAGGCGGCCATCCTACGCCTTCGTGTTCTAATTCTTGAGTCGTCCTCCTTGGACCGAGGTTGCATGCTTAATGATCAACAGGACCTTTTCATTCTCCGCAGACTTTGGGTTCCTGGGCACCCAAGACAGGCCCCGAAGATTGTGCCGGTTACTTGGCAAAAACCCTTGCCAAGCAGGATCAAAGTTAACACAGACGACAGCGCCACGGGGGCGCCCGGGCATCTCACAGCTTCCGGAGTTTTTCGAAACTGCAGAGGGTTCTTTCGTGGGTAACTTGTGGAACAATGTGGTTTGGGTTTTGCTTTCGAGGCGGAGTTGATGGCGGCCATGCGGGCCATTCATTATGCTTTGCGAAGGGCTAGAATCAACTATGGCTGGAGTCGGACTCGGTTTATGTGGTGGAGTTGCTACGGAAGAGATCCACAGGGGTTTCTTGGCGCCATTTGAGCATGTGGCAATACACTATGCACCTTCTTTCTCAGATGAATTTGGTGGTTTCGCACATCTTTAGGGAAGGCAACCGGGCAGCGGATATTCTTAGCAAGACGTCGCACGAGGCAACGTGGTGGGGGGCGCCTCCAGCGGCCATTATCTCGTCTCTTACTCAGGATTATGTTGGCCAATCTAACTATAAGTTTGTTAGCTAGTGCGTCTCGTCTTCTGGTTTCTTCTGCTTTTTGGATGCATTCTCTCATGGGGGTACTCTTTTTCCTTCCAAGGTTTTTTTCCCACAAGGGTGGGTTTTACCTTGGAAGGTTTTAATGAGGCCCCAACCATTCAGCCATCTGGTCAGCTTGTGACCATTTCGTTATTATTTTTGACTTTGTTTCCAGGCTTTACTTTGGTTACTTGATCAGCCTGTGATCAGGACAACTCCTTTTCATTTTTATATATATTCTCGCATTTATTTTAAAAAAAAAACTTTTTGAATTCCAAAAACCATGCTTTCACATCCCATATATACTCAAAATTCATTTTCTCTCTCCTCACAAAGCAATCATCTCTACCACTAGCTTGTAGCTCAAGTGGTATCACTCACCATTTGTAAGGGTATTGACCGAGGTTCAAACCCGATATCTTTCAATTTATTTGAAATTTATTTCCTCCCCTCCAACCAGTACTCCCAACTTATTAAAAAAACAAAGCAATCATCTCTCTCAAGCAAAAGGATTTTTCTCTGCAAACCAAAGCAAAACCCTAGTTCTGTTTTCGTTCGAAGGTTCAAGTTTTCAAGTTCCAATTTTAGAAATGGCACCTACTTATGAATTCATGAAGATGGTTGAGAAGATCCACTCTGGTTCCACTGTGGATTTTGAAGGATTGGTGAAGCAAGGTGTTGACAAAGTTCTTGCTAGGAAAATAGCTGAAAAGTTGGAGAAATCTGGTCTGAAGGAGTTTCTCTCCACGGAGTTCTCGCACACCTACCTAGAAGAGGTGGCGATGTTCTATTTGAACGTTGAGGTTCACGACGGAGAAATCCGTTCTTCTGTCCACATCACTAACATCAAGATAACTGCTAAGGACCTAGCTGAAACCTGTTATCTTCGTTCTTCTGGGTTGAAGGAGATCACAGAGAAAGACATCAACGTGGCTGCGACATGGAAGGAGATCGCCAAGCCAGAGTCTGCTGTGAAGGTTGTCTATATAGCCAAGAAGTCTCTTATCAAGGATGATTACCACAAACTCATGGACGTGGTAGCCAAGGACTAAGCTGACAGTCATGGCTGCCATAATAGAGGAGAAAAAGGTGAACTGTGTTGAGTTCATCTTCAGCAGAATTTGCCAGAACGTGATGAACAAGACCACAAATGATGCTGCTCTAATCGTTAACTCGCTGGGATATGGCCTGGTGATTGGCCATCTGATGGAGGTGAAGGGCATTCCTCTTAGGAATGGGAAACCCTTCCATGTGAACAAAAAGATGTTCAAGGCTAACCTCTCAGCTGCTCAGAGGCAATCCCATGCACGAAGAGCTGACACCAATGAAGGGGAGTAGCTGACCCTGTCCCGGAGGACACTGCTGCAATTGCTAAGGCTCCATCTCCAAAGCCTGTGTAGAAGAAGAAGAAAACTCTGGCCCCTGCGAAAAGAAAGTCAAGACATGCCCCAAGAAATGAGACTTTTTAATAAATACAAAAATATATATAAAAAAGAAAAAGAGAGTATTCCTGATCACAGGCCGATCAGGGAACCAAAAGAAAGCCTGAAAACAATGTCATAAATGAAAATGAAATGGTCACAAGCCGACCAAATGGCTGAATGGTTGGAATCTCGTTAAAACCTCCCAAGGTAAAACCCACCCTTGTGGGGAAAACCCTTGGCAGAAAAAAGAGTACCCCCATGAAAGAAAAGGCATCCAAAAATGGGAAAGAAACCTGAAGCCCGGACGCACTAGCTAACAAACCTATAGTTGGATTGGCCAACATAGTCTTCAGTGAGATAATGTACCCAGCAGCCGAGACTGAGAAAGAATCCCCTGCACCTTCTCATATTGTGAAGAAGAAATGCTCAGGTGTGCCTAGGGAGCCAGCTACAACTAAGAAGATAAATATGGCAGAGCCCACTGCCATTGAAGAAGAAGAAGAAGAAGAAGAAGAAGAAGAAGAAGAGGAAGAGATTCATCTGGTCCGAACAAAGAGAAGGCAATTGGTGAAACAATCCACCTTGGTAAAGCCAACCGAGTCTGGCACATATGTTATGAAGGAGACTGCTGAGGAAGAATAGCAGTCCATGCAAGTGAAAGGTGGTGAGAGACCACAACTGACCGAAAGGAGACTGCTGTTGAAGAGCAGCAGAAAATGCAAGAGGAAACTGCTGGTGGAGATCAATTGAGTGTAGGTGAGACAGCTGTCCGAGAGACAGCTAAGGAAAAAGAAATTGGAACAGTTGACCAGTCTGGGGAGTTAGATGTTCGCTCCCCTCAAACCGATGCCAGAACCAATGAGGAGGAGAGGGCTACCCTTAAGCCGATGCAGGAGGATGGTGACCTTGAATTTGGAGGGCCTGGAAGCTGAGTTTGGCTAGGCACCAATTTTCAAGCCCAGAACTCATTGAGGAGGAAGAATATCTCCTAGACTTTTCGGGGAACATCGGTGTACGCATTGCTCTTGATGAAAGCAGCTACACTGATATTTTGTTTGACAGAAGGAAAATGGAGGCTTAAAGCTATTGAGAAGGCTAAGGCTATAGTAAAGTCGGAAAAGCCTCATTCCTGCATATTCACAGATGCCCCTAAGCATGCCTTAGAGCAAGCTGCCAGTAGTGACAACAATGTGGAAGAATTGAACCTGGCGATGAGGTGAGGAGGACAGAAATGATGCAAGCATTGAAAGAATCCAAAGAGTCAGTTTGGAGCAGAGATTGCAAATAGGCCTAGGAGAATCTTTTTCAATTATGATTTCTCCTAACCCAGAAATTTTGGAAATGGTGAGGGTGATTGATGCCACCACTTCCCCAGTGCACCCGGAGGATGAAAATACAAGGAGAATTAGCGATGAAGCTGAGGAAGGAGTAGAAGAGGGCACCTCAGCCAATCTTATCCCTGGTGATGGTGTTGAGACACCTGCCCTATCGACTGCTCACTCAACAGGAAAAGAAGTTGAGTCTCAGGTTTTGAGTGACCCCACCGCTTGAGATTCAGCTAGTGCGCCAGCTGAGGGGGAAACTCAAACCACCACAGTCAGGTCTAAGGAGGCTGTGGGAGACAACACCCAATAGAAGGTTGGAGGCAGTGGTGAGTATGTAATAATACAACAAAGTGGGGTTGACGAGGCTCAAACGGTTTCGAATGTCTCAACTAAAATCCCACCGCCATGCATGCATGCGATGAAGTCAGCGATGCGGCCAAGGCAAATGATGGAGTTGAGGCAATCCGCGAGGTCGAGACCTCAAAGGATGCCACCGAAGACCTTAAGGCAGCTCATTCTGCTGAAAGGATAATTGTAGAAGACCCTGCTGCAGTTGAGACTGCAAAAGGGATGACTAAAGGCCCATTAGCGGTTAAGACTACTGAAGAAGAGTTAATGGAGGAAGAAGAGATTAGTGCCCTTCATGACTCTCAAGAACATGTTGATGTAGAGTTCTTGGAAATAGAAGATGAAGTTGAGTCCAGTCCCATAGACAAATCTCAAGAGGACACATCTGTAGAGGAGGCCTTGGCACAAAGAAAGCGTAAAGCTAGTGACAAAGCTGCCCCTGTGAACTTTACTTTGGTTGATGGTCCACCCCCTATGGTTCCATCACCATCCCATGATGCTAGTATATCAGCTGAGGAACAGACTACCCAAATGGAAGAACCAACTAACGTCAATGAAGGTGTTAAGATAGCTGAGGGTCGATCGGCTCAAGAGTAACACAAAGTGC
This sequence comes from Rehmannia glutinosa, assembly GCA_016081115.2. Lineage (NCBI taxonomy): Eukaryota > Viridiplantae > Streptophyta > Magnoliopsida > Lamiales > Orobanchaceae > Rehmannia > Rehmannia glutinosa. The sequence goes on along the minus strand of CM071932.1, from coordinate 39,781,074 downwards.
AGAAACCGCCGATGACGCCGAGACAATAGAGCCACACAAAGCTGAAGAACTTTTGAAGGAAAAGAGTAAGACTCCTGAAGCAGGAAAAGGGGAGATACCTATTTTTCCTGAGGACTTATTCCCAAAATACTTCCCTTTCGAGGCGAATGTCCACTTGGAAGCAGAGTCAGCTGCTGAAAGTGCTAAGTCCATGTCCAACTCCCAGATGAAGAATTTGGAACTCCTGATGACAACACTATGGTACCGTTTGGTTTCGACTTTGATGTTGTGTGGCCTGAAGAGCCATCCGCTGATGCAACCAACTTTAGAAAAGCCTTCAAGGCCATTTGCAATGGAATAGAGAATATGGAGAAAGGATTAGCAACACTCAACCAATGGTTAGACAACAGAGATGCCAACATCACAAGAGATATCCGAAGCACGGTTCTGAGAATAAGGGAATGGATAGGACAGACGAAGGCACTAAGGCGTGAGCAGGTTACGTATTTCAAATCCCTTTTGCCAAAATGGTAATATGGAGCTCAGAGCATGCCATATTTTAGCAGAGACAGAGGGATCATATCTTCCAGATGGATCAATCGCTCAAGACTGACATGGAGTTGCTAAGGCACAGCACAAGGCAGACCTTCTAAAGATAGAGGCCACCATGCGTACAGAGATTATGGTGCTCCAAACTGAAATGTAGCTGATGTCAGTTGAAATGAAGGCACAACGGTATGAATTCAGAACAACATACTCCGAGAGTCATGATAAAATGGACATGACCAACAAGAAGCTTGATCTAATCCTGGGAGGCGTATCCTCTCAGTCGACTCTACCCATTGGTGGTGATGCCAAAAAGGGGAAAGATGAAAGTGAAGGGAAATGAAGTAAGGGGGAAGTAAGTTGTTTTAGAGGAGTTCGACAAGGTGATCCTTTATCCCCGCTGCTGTTTTGCATTGCAGAAGAGGTACTTAGTAAATTTATTGAAGTTGCGGTTGAGCATAATCGGCTTGCTCCGTTTGTCGCGCCCAGACGCATCAACTTTCCATCATCTATCCTATACGCCGATGATATAGTTATTATGTGTGGACCTTCTTCAGCCAACGCCCGTATCCTTCTCCAGATTCTCAACCTCTATGCAGATATTTCGGGCCAAACATTCAATCCTCGTAAATCCAAAGTTTATTTTGGCACCCGGGTTTCATCTCATATTCGTGGAAGGGTGCAGACAATCATGGGGATACAGCCCAGGACGTTCCACATAGTTTATCTAGGCACCCCAATCTTCAAGGGGGCCCCTAAGGTTGCGGATCTTCAGCCCGTCTTTGATAAGATCATCCTCAAATTCAGACGATGGATAGGTTCTTCTCTTTCTCTTGCTGGTCAAGTTTGCCTGGTTAATTCGGTGATTACTGGCTCGTTTGTCCACACAATGATGATTTACAAATGGCCCCGCACGTTGCTCAAGCAAATGGAAAGGGCAATGCGTAACTTCATTTGGGTGGGAATGTGAATTCAAAGGGTTCGGTGACGGTTAGTTGGAACCGGTGTTGTACGACGGATCAAGGGGGGATTGGGCGTCACGATCGATTATTGCGCTAATCTGACTTTCTTGATGAAACCGGGCCGAAGGTCATGAATTCTGACTCGGTGATTTTCACCACTCTTAGCGGCGATATCTGGGCTGCGGATGGGACTGCTCGAAAGTTTTTATTCCTTCTTCTATCTGACCGGGATTAAACCTTTCATTTCATCTTGCTTGGAGGACTCGCGTTGGATCCCAGGTGCTAATTCCGAGGTATTATTTTGGATTGATAACTAGTTGGGTTGTTCTATAGCAGACCGAATTGGTATTCCAGAAGAATATAGATATCTATTCTGACATCGTATTTCAGACTACTTTTATGATGGGACATGGCATTTCACCTTCTCTTTTGTGGAGACTTATTTGGATCTAGTCCGGGCTATTGTACGCATCCCTATTGCTCCTAACTCTAGGGATACACGTGTTTGGTTGAATTCGGAGGATGGTTCAGTTTCCTCTAAGGCGCTCATGTGCATCCCAAGTATCTGGTGGTCAAATGGGGTTCTTGGATTTGGTCGCAACACATCCCAGAACGACGATCGGTGGTGGCATGGCGGGCTATCCACAATCGATTGGCTGTATTGGATTTATTATGAGCCAAGGGGAGTTTTATGGGCCCTTCAGTTTGCGCTCTTTGTTGTGAATTTGCAGAATCGATTGATCATTGATTTGTCTCATGTGTCTTTGTAGGGGCTCTCTGGCGATGGATTTTTGAATCATTCAACATTGACCCATTTCAGGCTAACAGCTTTAATGAATTCTTGGTACGGCTAATGAATTTCCAATTCAGTGAGCAGGTTACTTTCCTCTGGCGTGTGGCTATCCTTTCCTGCATATGGCTCATTTGGCATATCCGGAATGAGATAGTATTTCACAACAAAGTCTGGACAATCGACGCTGCGACAATCTATCTTAGAGTACTCGTTGTAGAATCATCATCATTGGATCGAGGTTGTATGCATAACGACCAACATGAACTTCTTATCCTGCACAGGCTACGAGTTCCAGGATGACCTAAACAAGCTCCGAAGATTGTGGAGGTTAACTGGCAAAAACCCCTCCCGGGCTGGATTATGGTAAACACGGACGGAAGTTCCTCTGGGGCGCCGAGCAGACTTACCACTTCAGGGGTCTTCCGAAATTGTAGAGGGTTCTTTCGAGGATGTTTCGTACATCATTGTGGTTCGGGATACGTTTGAGGCTGAACTGATTGCAGCAATGTGGGCGATCCAGTATGCTTCTAGAAAGGGTTGGACGCAACTTTGGCTGGAATCGGATTCGATGTATGTGGTGAACTTGCTGGAGAAGAGATCTACGGAGGTCCCTTGGTGCCACCTTAGCAATTGGCACTACACTTTACACCTGCTCGCTCATATGGATTTTGTGGTCTCACATATATTTCGGGAAGGCAATCGAGTGGCGGATATGTTGAGCAAGAAGACGAAGTACGGCACATGGTGGGGCGTCCCACCATAGGAGCTTATAAATTATCTCACTGATGACTATGTTGGCCAATCCACCTATAGGTTTGTTAGTTAGACGTCTTTGCTTCTTCATTTCTTTGCGCTTTGGGGTACTCTTTTTTTCCTTTCAAGGGTTTTCCCACAAGGGTGGGTTTTACCTTGGAAGGTTTTAATGAGAACCTAACCATTAAGCCATTTGGTCGGCTTGTGACCATTTCACTTTCTTTTTTGACATTGTTTTTCAGGCTTTCTTTTGGTTACCTGATCAGCCTGTGATCAGGATTACTCTCTTTTCATTTTTTATATAATATTTCACATTTATTCAAAAAAAAGTAAGGGGAAAGTAAGGGGGAAGCAAGTAGCAAGGGGGAAGGTAGTGAATCGGAGAAGCCACCCTTGAAAATTATGCTTGCTAAAACCCCTCAGCAAGGAAATGTTACTGCCTCTATCCTCAGTCAGCTGCCTCAATAACGGTCAATTGAAGAGAGAGCTGCTTTGGCATTCAAGAAGTCTCGAGAAGCCATAGAAGTTGACTTTGAGAAGGAATCTGAGAAACAACAAGGGAGGATTGAAAATCTTAAAGTGAAGTTCGAAGGAGAGTTAGCTATTCTTGACAGAGGATCTGAGCCGAGATCAATAAAAGAATTTCAAACTCTCACATCTGAAGGACTTTTCAGGAACATGACTCTACCCCAGGTGTGGGGTCTGTATTGGGAGAAAGGTTTAGACTTATGCAAATCAGCTGAGATGTAGCAGAGTTCAAGTAGTCAGCAGACTACCAAGGCGCCCATATAGTACACTCCAAGAGGAGGAGCTGAGTCACAAAGGAGAAGGGGAAGGCATGGTAGTGGTGGAAGAGGCAGAGTACTCCATCACAAGTAAGGCCTAAAGATGTTCGTTATGTGGATCACCAAAAGAAAATGTTGATCTACTGGGCTGGGCGTGAAGAACTTTCCAATATAGAGGTGGAAAGGAGGAATGAAGAAGCAAGAAGGAGGCAAGAAGAGAAAAACATTAGGCTCAACAGAGAATGGGAAGAAAGGCAGAGAAGGGATGACCCAGCTGCCAAGAGAGCCTATGAAAACAAGAAAAGGGAGGAAGAAGATAGAAAAAGAAGAAGAGCAGAAGAGGATCGCATAAGAGTCAAGAGGATCTTTGAGAGAAGAAGGAAGCGACCGAGGCGTTGAAGACGGGCTGAACCCCTTCGTGTTGTATTTTACTTAATCAAATACACATATTTGTAAGTATGTTGTGTATACTACCACGAGCTTGTAGCTCAAGTGGTATCGCTCAGCCTTTGTAAGGGTGTTGACCAGGGTTCCAACCATATATCTTTTAGTTTCTTTGGAATTTATCCCCTCTCCTCCAACCACTACTCCCAACTTATTTAAAAAAAAAGTATGTTGTGTATACCATTATACATAATTGCTCTGATACGAATTGTAGATGCTCTGATACATATGTGCATATAGCTCTGTTACCTTGTATAAGTCTATACATTGTAAAAAGCGTTGTAAAGTGCAAAAAAATAATATGTTTTTTCGCGGGAAATTGTTGGGAAAATTTATGAGTAGATTTTGATGATACCATTTAAAACTTAGATTAGAAAGTTGGCACCCCCTTTCAAATGTAATTCAACTTTTAATAGATAGAGTTGTATGAGCCAAGTTGAAGATTGCAAAACTCGATGGAAGATTGAAGTGAAGACCCAACTGTGTGGCAGCTGAGTGAAGTGAAGTGAAGAATCAGTCAAGTGGCGAAAAAGTGTCTCGGTCGGTGACCGACAAGTCATTCCAAAATGATTGGAATCAAACGTCAAAAGGGTATCAGCCAGACAAGACTTGAAGAAAGCTTAAAGAGATCCGTTGTCAAGACAAGTCAAGGTTTTGTTGGAAATAGGCATGTGTCAGGCTGCCAGCAATAAAGCTGTTTTGCTGAAAGCGTGCAAAAAGCAAGGGACCAATAGAAGCACCTGAAATTCTGCAGAGTTTAAGGAAAGGCGAGAGCATTATACTCAAGGTGCGGTCTCCATCAATCTTTGTAAGACAAGACAAGCCGAGGAAGCAAGTGAGAAAAGTTTACCGAGTTTAACACAAGCATACAAGCAATCAAGCAATAACCTGCAAACATCTCTCAAGCTTACAAAGAAAATCCTCAAGCCTAAACTCGAAGAAAATCAATCCAACACACTCAGTGAAGGAAAGACTACTTCATTAGTTGAAGAGGAAAAATTGTTTTCAAGAAACAAAGGGGTCTACTCTCCAAGGTTGAAGGAGAAGTAGTGAGGTTCCGTCGAACCAAAGCTTTGAATCTGTTAGAGAGCTACGTGATCAAGTCCAAGGTTTGAAGGGAGTTGAAGTAACAGGACAACTGTCTTGTGAAGAAGCTGAGTCCAAGGAGCAGCAGGCTGTGTGATCAAAGCTGACTCGGACTGTAAAACTGCTTTGTAACCAAGTCAAATTACTTAGTGGATTCCTCCAGGAGTTGGAGAAGAGTGGACTAGAGGAATTACCCCATCCTTGAACCACTATAAAAACTACTTATGTCTATTTACTTTTCAGCATACTTTATTTCTTGCTTTATTTTATATCTGCTGATAAGTTAACTTGCTTAAAGTCTGCTGATAATAACCTTGCTAAAACAAGTGTTGAAAAACGTACTTAAAACTCTAAGGGTGAAAAGTCTTCCGCAAACAAAACCAAATCAACTCTATTTCTAAGTGTTAGCTGAAAACATCTAAGTTATATTATCAATAGCTCAGTCGAGTCTGTTGATTGGGTAACTTTGTTGTATAAGCCAAACTAGTTGTCCCTCAAGGACTTAGTTGATTTGAGTTAACTCTGAAATTATTATTTTTAAATAAATGCGATATATATATAAAAATGAAAAAGAGTATTCCTGATCACAGGCTGATCAGGTAACCAAAGTAAAGCCTGTTAACAAAGTCAAAAGAAAATAACGAAATGGTCACAAGCCGACCATATGGCTGAATGGTTGGGGCCTCGTTAAAACCTTCCAAGGTAAAACCCACCCATGTGGGAAAAACCCCTGGAAGGAAAAAGAGTACCCCCCATGATAAAAGTGCCCCAAAAGCCGACAAGACTGAAAATGCGATGCACTAAGGAACAAACCTATAATTCGATTGGCCAACATAATCCTGAGTGAGGGACTGGATAATGGACGCTGGAGGCGAACCCCACCACATATTCACCTGCAATGACTTGCTTAGAATATCCGCTGCCCGGTTTCCTTCCCTAAAGATGTGCGAGACCACAAAATCCATTTGAGAAAGAAGGTGGATAGTGTATCTCCACATACTCAAATGGCGCCAAGGAACTCCAGTGGATTTCTTTTGCAGCAACTCCACCAGATAGACCGAGTCCGACTCCAGCCATAGTTGGTTCCATCCTTTCGAGGAAGCGTATTGGATGGCCCGCATAGCTGCTGTAAGTTCTGCCTCAAAAGCAAAACCAAAACCACATCGTTCCACGAAGCACCCACGAAAAAACCCCCTACAGTTGTGAAAAACACCAGAAGCTGTGAGATTTCCTGGTGCCCCCGTAGCGCTACCGTCTGTGTTAACTTTGATCCATCCCGACAAAGGTTTTACGCCCGTGACCTGCACAATCTTCGGGGCCTGTCTAGGGCGCCCAAGAACACAAAGTCTGCGGAGAATGAAGAGGTCATGTTGATCATTTTGCATGCAACCTCGATCCAAGGAAGATGACTCCAGAATAAGGACACGAAGGCGTAGGGTGGCCGCCTCCAGTGTCCAAGTCTTGTTGTTGAAGGTCAAATCATTTCTGATTTCCCAGATGAGCCAAATACCGGAAAAAATAGCTGCGCGCCAGAGAAAGCCCACCTGATCACTGAAATGAAAATGCATCAAACGCACCAGAAATTCATTAAAGGTATAAGCCCTAAAGTAATTGATATTAAAGGCATCAAAAATCCACTGCCATAGGGCCTCTGCAAAACCACATGAGACAAATAAATGATCAACAGATTCATTGTTAGCACAACAAAGACCGCAAACCGAGGGTCCTGTGAAGGAGCCATGCGAACGCAACACGTCTAAAACCGCAAGACGATTGTGGATAGCCCGCCATGCTACAATCGAACGTCTTTCCGGAATGTGAGGAGACCAAATCTAGGAACCCCAATGAACCGTTGAAGCACGAGGACGCAGAAATGTGTAGGCAGATTTCGAAGTGATACAACCATCATCAGAGTGAAGCCACACCCGTGTATCCAAATAAGCCACACCCGACGATCTTTGGAGCGATGGGGACTCTAACAATATCTCGAACCATATCCAAATAAGCCTCAATGAATGAGAAAGTAAAGTGCCATGTCCCGTCATAAAAGTAATCCGAGATGCAATATCGAAATAACTGCCTGTACTCCTCAGGAATCCCAATCCTATCAGCAATGATGTAACCCAACCAATTATCCAGCCAGAATCGAACTCCGGAATTGCATCCCGGAATCCAGCGACAGTCCTCCAAGAAACCCGAGATCCCAGGCCGAATCCCTCTCCAGATGGAAGACAACCTCCTCCCCCTCTTCTAAACTTTACACATCACCCCTTGGGACCTACATTATTGAATCTCTTTGATTGACAAGTTTTCATCCGGAAACTTTAGCAATTCCTGAGCAATGTGCGGATCGGGTTGATATTTTCCATCAATTATTTTCATTCCCAGAAACTCAATATTTATTTAACTAATAGAGCTTTTCTTTTCAGATAGCATGATACCATGTGACTGAACAATATCCAAGAACTGGTGTAACAACGCCTCTTGATCTTGTTTATTTGATGAGAATAGTAAGATGTCATCAAGGTATGTAGGATAGGTTTGAAAAGTTGGCAAAAAAATAGTATTTTGCCATGAAATGTTGTTCTCTGACACAAAAAGATTTGGATAGGCATTTCAAGAGAATGTCTGAAAAGTTCTACATATTGAATGGTACAATGATCCAAATCTCAAACATGTCTATTTAGCATCTCTACCTAAAGAACTCCAGCCTGAGTTACACAGAATGATTCAAGCTTCCATGAGGGAAGTCTCAAGAATCATTCTAGGTGAAATCTACCAAATGACATTTGCAACCCTAGATAAGATGTGTGAACAACAAGTCTTCATCAAGGATGTGCTTGATGAAAGAACTCTCCTCAAATCTGTATGCAAAAATTCTCATCTGGAGATAAAGTACAAAGGAAAGGAGAATTTTACTTGTTCATCTTCGTCTTCCCGTAAAAAGATCAGAAAGATCAAGAAGAAGGCGAAAAGAAATAAAGCCTACCGGTTAGAAGGAAACCGTTCAGAAAGAAGTCAACGAATAGGTGTTTCCTATGTGGAAGAAAAGGGCACTTTGCAAAGAATTGCCCTAATAAAAAAGACAAAGCAGCGAAGTTGGCATCACAGGCATTTTAGCTTAACTATGCTAACATGGATGATGCTGATATTGAATCTTTATTTTCTGAACAAAGCGAGCAGGATGAAGACATTGCATTTGCAATACAATATTCTACTCATGACCAAGGACCAGAAGAGGAAGAAGAAGATTCATCCACAGAACTCTCAGTCTTTATGATCAAGTCACAACCATCACTCAAGACAAGCTCCTTCATCCAAGAAGAGATGCCATATCCAAATATTGAAGTGCAAATTCTACCATCCAAGATGAATCCTGACATACTACCTGAAGATGCTTGGCAAAGTCATCACGAATACTTCTATGCAGCTGATGGACAGACTTTTCATACCTCACTCAATACAAAGAAGCCAATTGGAATTCAACTCTTTTCGGACTATACGCTATGGATGAAGATTATTGGCAGCAGACTCCATGGACAAGATATTCTGATGGCTTCGATTTGTTCTTCCAAGCTAAAAGCATACAGATTCTACCTCATGGGTTGAAGTACAAGAGACAGTTCCAACCTTACACCACCATCCAGAAGTTGTTTACTCTAACCTCCACAATACGGAGATATTACCAACCAGCTTCTCAAGTGTTGTGCAGACTCTCATGCAGATTTTCATCACCCAACACCACTTTGGAAAAATCCGAAGTTCTTTATTTAGCTCCCTTTCAAAAAGAATGAAGATGTGAATGCTACCAAGGACACTCATGATGAAGGTCATCCCGTAGTTACAACTCAAGGAAATAAAGAACCGATGATGATTCATGGAGGGCCAATCACGAGAGCAAGAGCTAAACAAATTAAGCAAGCTTTGATGACTCTTGTTCTGAAATTAAAGAAAATGTGCAAGGAGCTCAATACAAGGCCAAGTAATGAATGTTATTCAAGTTGTTGGGCCGAATGCATCAAATAAGTTGGGCTCAAGCATGGAACTGAATTGAAGACTTAATTTGGAGTTTATGAGCCATGATTTTCGTCCAACACCTCAAGCCCAAGAGGAGTGATGTTTCATTTTGCTTAAAATGGTCAATTTTCAGCATTTTGTTAGTCAAAGTGTCTTAGTTAAGTTAATCAAGTATGATTATTCAATAAAGTAAGTCTAGTAGTCATTTTCCAAGTCTAGAAAGGTTGTCTAGTCTAGTAATCATTTTTCCAAGTCTAGTAAAGGTGGTCTAGAGTGTCTCTTCACATGGGGAGTCATTTTCTATGTTGTAAGACTAGAAAAAGGGGTCAAGAATGTCTCTTCAAATCCCATGAAAAGCCAATTCGGGATTAACATTGAAGCATCACATTGTAACTATAAAAGCATGGCAGCCCATGTAAGAATGGAGATTTGATTGATATATTGAAATTGGCATTTGCCTTTGTGAGTTGAAATTCTCTTTGTAGAGTTTTCAATTGTTTAAGAACTTATCAAGATACTTGAGCAATATCTTGTGGTGTTCACCATACCAAGGTTCTTGGCTGATCATATAGCCAACGGGTCAAGGTTATAAAGCTCTAGGTAAGATCAAACTAGATCATCGATCTGGAATATCCGCCTACTTGTATACGTTGGGTTCTTGAATCGATATGTTCAATGGGTCCTTCGTACAATCCGTATCGTTTGGTATCGAGAAATCTGGTATTGATCGATTTGCTATCATTTTATCCATATTCTATCTTCTAGTTTCAAAAAAAAAAACAAAAGAGAAAAAAACGAAAAAAAAAAAAAAAAAAAAAAAAAAAATCTGAATTCCTTCTCCATTCAATCTTGAGAAGTACATACAAAAAAACAAAAAAAAAGAAAAATCTTGTTGTGGGATCCTAAAGACTCCACCACCAAAAGAAAATTGTATCTTGTTTCTTAGAAAACATACTTATTGATCTTTTTGTACACGGCATATCATTTGTTGAACGTGACTTGGAATTGCTTGTCTTGATTTGTTCTTATTCTTATTGAGCCTACATATGAGAATTTGAGTGGTAAAAGGCATTGAGTGGTGAGATCATTAGAGGGGAGGTAAAAGCCAATTGAGTGAATCATCTTGAGTGATACACGAGTGTTTTGTGAGGAATATATCATGGAGGATACTTCGGGCAGCAAGGTTGGGGAAAAAGATTTCACTATTGAGGCTATGCAACAACAATTTGCAAGATTTACAGCAATTCTTGAAAATATAACGGATCGTTTGGAGAGGCTTGAACAACCAGCAGCTAGGAGGCGTGAGATTCCTCAACCAAATCAATGGAGACGTAATGAGGAGTGGGAATCTGAGGAGGAAGAAGAAATGGAGCCGCAACACCATGGAAATAGACGAGGTGGGAGAAGGCAAAATAATGAAGTTGATCGGGATTTAGGGAACATCAAATTGAATATCCCTGCATTCCATGGAAGAAGTGATCCCGAAGCATATTTAGAGTGGGAGAGAAAGGTGGATCTTATTTTGAATGCCACAATTACTCCGAGGAAAAGAAGGTAAAGCTTGCTGCAATTGAGTTCACCGACTATGCATTAGTTTGGTGGGATCAATTAACCACAAATCGAAGGCGCTACGGAGAAAGATCGATCACTACTTGGGCTGAAATGAAGACAACCATGCGTAGGAGATTTGTACCATCTCATTATTTTCGTGACTTGTATCAAAAACTCCAAACAATGACTCAAGGTAGTAGATCAGTGGATGAGTATTACAAGGAGATGGAGATTTCAATGATTAGGGCCAATATTGATGAAGATAGGGAGGCTACCATGGCAAGATTCCTAAGCGGGCTGAATAGGAGATTGCTAACATAGTGGAATTACAACACTATGTGGAGCTTGAAGACATGGTGCATACAGCCATAAAGGTGGAAAGGCAACTCAAGAAGAAGAGTTCATTTCAAAAGAGTTACGTGTCGAATTTTCAGTCTTCCAACAAGATGAAAGAAGGAATGTTGAAAGCAAGTGTTGGAACAACCTCTAAAACTCAAACCGGGCGTTCAAAACCAAGTACAATGAGGTTGATAAGGAAAGGGTCTCAACTCCAATTCTCGAAATCGAGATATCAAATGTTTTCGTTGTCAAGGGTTTGGACATATTGCATCTCAATGTCCAAACAAGAGAGTGATGATCATGAAGGATAATGGAGAGATAGAATCTGAAAGTGAACATGAAGAAGAACAACTTGAAGAGACCATACCCGAACATGGCGAGCTTTTGGTTGTTAGAAGAGCTCTAAACATGCAAACAAAGATGGAAGAAGCTGAACAACAAAGGAGAACATCTTCCACACAAGGTGTTTAGTTCAAGGTAAGGTGTGCATGTTAATTGTTGATGGAGGGAGTTGTGCTAATGTTGCTAGTTGTGAAATGGTGGAAAAACTGAATTTAGCTACTCTTTAAGCACCCCAATCCATACAAGCTGCAATGGCTTAATGATTGTGGAGAAATTCGTGTGACTAAGCAAGTTTTGGTATCATTTTCAATTGGCAATTACAAGGATGATGTTCTATGTGATGTGGTACCAATGCATGCTAGCCATATTCTATTGGGAGACCATGGCAATTCGATAGAAGGGTGATGTATGATGGTTTTCTTAATCGATGCACACTCAAGCATCGTAATAAAAATATCCAGCTTGTTTCTTTGACTCCACAACAAGTGCAAGAAGATCAAATCAAAATGTCCCAAGCAAGAAAAAAATACGAGAGGCCGAGAGAAAAAAAAAGAGTAAGGAAGAGGGGCAAAATTCGAGTGAAAAAAGAGTGGAGATAATGATAAGAGGAATGAATTGAGTGTGAATGAGGAGAAAAAGGTAGAGGGCAAAAAAGGCTGAATTTCTATGCAAAAGCAAGTGAGTTAAAAAGGGCATTAGTTGAAGAAAAGAGTGTGTTAGTAATGGTGTTTAAGGAGTCCTATTTGAACACTAATGAGCTAACACCATCTTTGCCAAGTTCTTTTATTTCTCTTTTGCGGGAATATAATGATGTCTTTCCGGAAGAAGAGCCAAATGGATTGCCGCCACTAAGAGGAATTGAACATCAAATTGATTTCATCCCGGAGCGGTGCTTCCAAACCGACCAGCATACCGAGCCAACCGGAAGAGACAAAAGAAATTCAAATGCAAGTGGAGGAGTTGTTGACAAAGGGTAAAATTAGAGAAAGCATGAGTCCTTGTGCCGTACCGGTGATCGTGGTACCAAAAAAGATGGAGCGTGGAGAATGTGTGCAGTTGCCGTGCCATCAATAAAATCACCGTAAAGTATCGCTATCCTATTCCTAGGTTAGATGATATGCTTGATGAATTACATGGTCTTTGTAGTCTTCACTAAAATTGATTTAAAGAGTGGATATCATCAAATTCGAATTAAAGAAGGTGATGAATGGAAAACTGCCTTTAAAACAAAGTATGGTTTATATGAGTGGTTAGTAATGCCTTTTGGTTTAACTAATGCTCCAAGCACTTTCATGAGATTAATGAACCATGTTTTGCGTAACTTTATAGGCAAGTTTGTTGTAGTTTATTTTGATGACATCCTTATCTATAGCAAAAGCTTAGAGGAACATCTTGATCATGTGCGTGAAGTGTTAAATACTTTAAGAAGAGAGTCTTTGCATGCTAATCTGAAAAAGTGTTCTTTTTGCATGGACAAAGTTGTTTTTCTTGGATTTGTAGTAAGTGCTAATGGAATTGAAATGGAAAAGGAAAAAGTCAATGCTATTTTAGATTGGCCAATTCCTAAAAGCATTGCTGAAGTGAGAAGTTTTCATGGTCTTGCAAGCTTCTATAGGAAGTTTGTAAAGAATTTTAGCACCATTGCTGCACCATTGAATGAAATAATAAAAAAGGAAGTTGGTTTTCATTGGGGAGAAAAACAGCAACATGCATTTGAACTCCTTAAAGAAAAACTAACTCTGCACCTATTCTTGCATTACCTAATTTTGATAAATCATTTGAGCTTGAATGTGATGCATCCGGAGTGGGTGTAGGTGCTGTTTTGATGCGGGAGGGAAGACCAATTGCTTACTTTAGCGAGAAGTTGAAAGGAGCACAATTGAACTATCCGACGTATGATAAAGAGCTCTATGCTTTGGTGAGAGCATTGGAAACTTGGCAGCACTACTTGTGGCCAAAGGAGTTTGTGATTCATACGATCATGAGTCTTTAAAATATCTCAAGGGCCAAGGTAAGTTGAACAAGCGACATATCAAATGGGTGGAGTTCATTGAATCATTTCCTTACGTGATTAAATATAAAAGGGAAAGAAAACATTGGTTTTGAGTCAATAAAGGAAATGTATGACAATGATTCTGATTTCTCTTCTATTTATATAGCTTGTGAGCATCTTTGCATTTGGAAAGTTCTATAAACATGAAGGATACTTATTTCGTGAAAACAAACTTTGCATCCCCAAATGTTCTATTCGAGAGTTACTTGTTAGAGAAGCGCATGGGGAGGTTTAATGGGACACTTTGGTGTGCATAAAACCTTGGAAGTCCTACGTGATCATTTCTTTTGGCCTTGTATGCGTGTTGATGTTGAAAGAATTTGTGAAAAGTGCATAACTTGTAAACATGCTAAATCAAAATCACAACCTCATGGAATGTATAAACCTTTACCTATTCCAAATGAACCTTGGGTGGACATATCTATGGACTTTGTTTTGGGTTTACCTAGAACAAGTAAGGGTAGAGATTCTGTGTTTGTGGTTGTTGATAGATTTTCTAAAATGGCACATTTCATTCCTTGTCATAAAAGTGATGATGCTACTCATGTTGCTTTGATTTGTTCTTTAGAGAAATTGTGCGTTTGCATGGAGTTCCAAGAACAATTGTGAGTGATAGAGATGCAAAATTTTTAAGTCACTTTTGGCGTGTGTTATGGAGCAAATTGGGAACTAAACTTCTATTTTCTACTACTTGCCACCCACAAACGATGGGCAAACTCAAGTAGTAAATAGAACTTTGTCTCAACTACTTGAACTTTGATTCAAAAGAACTTAAAGAATTGGGAAGATTGTTTGCCATTTGTTGAGTTTGCATATAATAGGAGTGTGCATTCTGCTACTAACTTTACTCCTTTTGAAGTTGTTTATGGATTTAATCCATTGAGTCCACTTGATCTTGTTCCTATCCCTGTTGAAGAGCAAGCAAGTCTTGATGGAAAAGCTAAAGCGGAATTGGTAAAGAAGTTGCATGAAAAGGTGAAACTTAATATTGAGAAGCAAACCGAGCGATATGTTAAACAAGCCAACAAAGGTCGAAAGCAAGTAATATTTGAACCAGGAGATTGGGTGTGGCTGCATTTGAGAAAAGAAAGGTTTCCAACAAAGCGAAAGTCAAGCTACAACCAAGGGGTGATGGGCCATTTCAAGTGATTGCAAAGATCAATGACAATGCCTACAAGATTGATCTTCCAGTGAGTATAATGTGAGTGCTACTTTTAATGTGTCTGATCTATCTCCTTTTAATGCAAAATCAGATTCGAGGACGAATCCTTTCGAAGAAGAAGGGAATGATGAAGGTCATCCCGTAGTTACAACTCAAGGAAATAAAGAACCGATGATGATTCATGGAGGGCCAATCACGAGAGCAAGAGCTAAACAAATTAAGCAAGCTTTGATGACTCTTGTTGCTGAAATTAAAGAAAATGTGCAAGGGAGCTCAATACAAGGCCAAGTAATGAATGTTATTCAAGTTGTTGGGCCAGAATGCATCAAATAAGTTGGGCTCAAGCATGGAACTGAATTGAAGACTTAATTTGGAGTTTATGAGCCATGATTTTCGTCCAACACCTCAAGCCCAAGAGGAGTGATGTTTCATTTTGCTTAAAATGGTCAATTTTCAGCATTTTGTTAGTCAAAGTGTCTTAGTTAAGTTAATCAAGTATGATTATTCAATAAAGTAAGTCTAGTAGTCATTTTCCAAGTCTAGAAAGGTTGTCTAGTCTAGTAATCATTTTCCAAGTCTAGTAAAGGTGGTCTAGAGTGTCTCTTCACATGGGGAGTCATTTTCTATGTTGTAAGACTAGAAAAAGGGGTCAAGAATGTCTCTTCAAATCCCATGAAAAGCCAATTCGGGATTAACATTGAAGCATCACATTGTAACTATAAAAGCATGGCAGCCCATGTAAGAATGGAGATTTGATTGATATATTGAAATTGGCATTTGCCTTTGTGAGTTGAAATTCTCTTTGTAGAGTTTTCAATTGTTTAAGAACTTATCAAGATACTTGAGCAATATCTTGTGGTGTTCACCATACCAAGGTTCTTGGCTGATCATATAGCCAACGGGTCAAGGTTATAAAGCTCTAGGTAAGATCAAACTAGATCATCGATCCGGAATATCCGCTGCCTACTTGTATACGTTGGGTTCTTGAATCGATATGTTCAATGGGTCCTTCGTACAATCCGTATCAACTCATCCAGAATGACTCGAGAGAGCTGAACCTTGCAAGACAAGAATGCAATGAACTATTAGCACTTGGGCTCATTGAGCCCACAAAGTCCAATTGGGCTTGCCCTGCATTCTATGTAAACAAAAGAGCTGAACAAGTACGAAGGGAAACGAGGCTTGTTATTGATTACAAAGCTCTTAACCATTTCCTCCTTGATGATAAGTTCCCGTTACCTAAAACTCAAATGTTTTTTCCCAACTCTCTAAAGCCCAAAAGCTTTTCAAAGTTTGATTTGAAGTGGGGGTTTTGGGAATTGTCCCATAGGATAGATATAAAACTGCTTTTTGCCTTCCTACAGCCCAATACCAATGGACAGTCATGCCACACCCTAATCTCCATTGATGATATCCTACTATTTTCATCAATCAAACAAGAGCATGAGGCATTACTACACCAGTTCTTGGATATTGTTCAATCACATGGTATCATGCTATCTGAAAAGAAGAGCTTTATCGGTCAAAAAAAATATTGAGTTTGTTGGGAATGAAAATAATCGATGGAAAGTATCGGCCAGGCCCGCACATTGCTCAGGAATTGCTAAAGTTTTCGGATGAGAACTTGTCAATCAAAGAAATTCAACAATTCCTTGGAATTGTTAATTATATCAGAAACTTCATTCCGGAATGCTCCAGATATATTAGCCAACTTTCAAAGATGCTTAAGAAGAATGATCCACCATGGGGATCATCCCAGACCAAAGCAGTTCAACAACTCAAGCAAGTATGCCAGAATCCTCAGCCATTAAAAATCCCAAGTACAGGACAACGGATTCTCCAGGCTAACGCCTAGTGATGAATATTGGGGAGCCATTTTGCTTGAGAAAGAAGATGGGAAAATCTTTTATTGTGGACATGCAAGTGGACATTTCAAAAGATTCCGAGAAACATTACCATGTTGTCTACAAAGAAATTCTCTCTTTGAAGAATGGGATCAAGAAGTTTGAATTTCATCTTATTCGTCACCATTTTATAATTCAGATGGATAATACATTATTTCCAGCAATTATGGAGCTTAAGAACAAGGGTGTTCTAGAAAAACAATTGTTGTGAGTTAAAGATTGGTTTTCCGAGTATCAGTTCACAGTTCAACATATCAAGGGAAATCATTCTCTTGTTCCAGATTATCTGTCCAGATAAAGACCTCTTGAGAGGGCATGTTTTTATCCAGATAAACCTTTTTATGGGATCCTTACCATTTTAAATACTCCTCCTATTCCAAAAGATGGTCTATGGTATTTGTGGTGTCTCTTCACCTTTTACTATCATTCAGTGGAAATGCCCGTTAGAAGTACTTTATAATTCCACCAAAATCCAGTCAACTAGTCATCCAATATCTGGACTTTTCTTGAATGGTATGACAATATTCAAAATTGGAAGGAAATGTTAGAAGCAGAAGTGGATCAGAACAAAGATATCCCAGATTTATACATTGTCATGGTACTCTACCGGTATTTCACAATGGGAAAAGGGTATCGATTTATACTGACATCTTTACATTTTAAATGGAAGGTTTTATCATGATCTATCTCTAGCCAGCAGCCCGAGGTTAATGAATTATGCATGCATCTCCTGGTTCTTAAAAAGATTCCACCAAATCCACCTAGACCGGAGCCTATATATACATCACTCGTGATAAATCCATGTATTGATGAACCTGAGTCATGTCACCAACGAGAAGATAACCAAGAAGGTGACACAGGTACTCGGATGTTCGAGCCAGATTCCCAAGACCCGTGGTTTGTTGAAGATGAAGACGTAGATTGGGATGGCTTTGGATTGTTTTGGATAGAACCCTGGTCAAAGGAATACTGCGACTACCACTACAATCCATGATGAAAGGATGATGTCAGCACGGTGTCCTTATAATGGACACATGTCAGTTATAATAAGTGTCCTTCTAGCAGACACATGTCAGTTTATGGTTGTAAGTGTCCTTTTGGTGGACACATGTCGATTTCTTATCCTTGTAATGTAACATTTGTCGGTTCTTTGTTGTAAGTGTCCTTTTAAGGGACACATGTTAGCTTGGTGTTGTAAGTGTCCTATTATGGGACACATGTCATCTTATTGTTATAAGTGTCCTTTTAGTGGACAAGTGTCAGCTTTCTATTTAAGGTGTCCATGCAGGTGACATGTGTACGTGTTCGGTGTCTTGTTACTTGTTAGTGGACACATGTTGGGTTCTTATGAAGAAGGTCTAAGAAGGTAACACGTGTCTAGCAGAGGTGTCTTCTAATAGGGACATGTGTCACTTCCTTATTTTATACATGAGGCCTATATAAAGACCTCTTCAGTTGTATGGAAAACTCATATGGAAATCAGAATAAAATCTCTCTTTTACAAAAAAAAATAAGTTTCTAAATCTCTTTTATGTCTCTTCAAAAGCCTCTTAGCTAATCTGCAATTATCTTTCAAATTCTGCAATCATCTTCACGAGGTATGCTTTGTACCTGCCTCTTTGAGGATCCTGTACATCAGAACCATGATTGAAGTACCTGGCATAATATTATTAGGCACGGTCCCCTCAATCCATACGGCGGTTAAGAATTCTTTGAAGTTATGAATGAATGACCTTCCTATGAGGTTCTACCGGAAAGTCGTCCAGGCAAGGTGTGCCGCTTAGGCTAAGGTGCAGGAGACCTCGTGGTGGTGTCTTGCTTTCTTAACCTCTTGGAGTGGCTAAGACTGCCTAAGGGTATGGGTTTGTGGGGACCTTAGATATAGCTAAGATGATGAGTACAAGAGGCGCAACGTCTTCTTGAATTGTATTATTCTTTAATTGGTTGTGTGATTTTGGGAAAGGGCAACAAGCCATAGCCTATTATGCCCCTCCATAAATGGTTTTCAGAGTTATGGGTTATTAGGAACGATTGGGAATTGATTCCCCTGGGAAAGGGGTTTTTCTTCATCAAATTTTCTAATGCACTGGATCATTCCCACGCTAAGTTGTGTGTTAATTGGGCCCTTCACCTGGATACTATTCGACTTTCACCTTGGATTCCTGACTTCAACCCTTACAAAGTGAATACTTCTGTTGCTAGTGTTTAGGTTTGTATATTTGAGCTTAATTTGGAATATTGGGACCTTAGTATCATTATGGGGATTGCTAGAGCTATTGGTACTCGACTCGTTGATCAGCGATCAATAGATGGTTCTCTGGGTCATTTTGTTCGTGTGTTGGTTGAGGTGGACCTTTCTAAGCTGTTACAAGATCATATTATGGTTGAATGTGTGGGTCAGTGCTCTTTTGTGTCGGTTAGCTATGAGAAGCTCCCTGAGTTCTGCTCTATGTGTTGTGTTACGGGTCACTCCACTACATCTTGTCGTCTTTCCTCTGTTGGAACCTCAGCTCTTGTTGGACGTACCTCTTCCCAATGAGGACGCTCCAGGGTTTGGAAGGTCTATCGTCCTATGAATCCTGTGAATCATTCTAAGGACAAGGGCAAGGTCGTTGATAACTCAATGGATAAAACGGCTTCGACTATGCATGCTGGCTCTCCATCCTGTGCCATAGTCCCTTGCTCTGCAGACATATATTTGGGTAATTCCTTTGCGGCTCTTAAGTCGGAATAGGCCTTTTGAGAACCAATCCTCGATTCTCCTCCCCGTCATGGCTTCCGTCATTCGATTCCTAATCCTATGGTTTTGCATTCTTTGGCTCCATCTATAACCTTTCGGATATTTGCCATCTACCACAGATGATTCAATATCCCCTGGAGAAACCTATTCGGACTATCAGTCAGGCCATCAGGGATAGATCCTTGGATTCCGCAAAGCATCGCCTTCTTTAGAATGTCACCCAAGGGTCGACCCCTGCGGTCCATGAGCTATCTATTATTGTTGATTCTGATGGCCCTAAGGAATTGAATTTTGCAGCACGAAACGGTGGGCGGATTATGCTGACGAGGATTTGCATGAGGTCGCCCATGAGCAGAGGCGCAACACTAATTCTGACAGTTCTGTGTGTCCAACACGAATTTCTCCCCCGCATACTTCCAAATGAATTGCATATTCTGGAATATTCGGGGGATTTGGAACATTGCTTCTCATAATGTTCTTAAGGCTCTGTGTCATCGACATAGGCCTTCTTTTTTGGCTATTTGTGAACCTAAGGTGGACATTAATTCGATTTCTGACTCCTTTTAGACTAGTTTGGGTTTAATCTGGGGATTTCTATATTGCAACATGTTCTAGTGTCTTCTCAATGCATTGTTCTTCAGGTGCAGTTGGCTTCTCAGGTATTTCATGGGGGTCTCATTTATGGTTTTTGGATATTGTCCGTGATATTCTCTGTGAATAAAACCCTTCAGGTGCAGTTGGCTTCTCAAGTATTCTATTGCTGGTAGGGTCTGCTTGGTGAACTCTGTTATTACTAGCTCTTTGTCAACTCTATGATGATTTACATGTGGTTGATATCTATGCTTAAACAAATGGAGAAAACAATGCCCAATTTTATTTGAACTGGTGATGTTAGCTCCAAAAGTACTGTGGTGGTCAACTGGGCTCGTTGCTGTATGCCTAGGACAGAAGGTAGACTTGGCATTTGGTCTATAATCATGGCCAATCGTGGTTTTCTGACAAAAATGGGATGGAACGTTATGACGTTAGATTCATTGGTTTTCCAAATTTTTTGTAAGCCTTACTTGCTTTCGGATGGTTCCACCAGACGTACATTTTTTCCATCCTCTCTTTAGGCTGGGCTTCGGCCTTGTATTGAAGATAGTTTCGCGGAGTCCCGCTGGATTCGTGGGATTAATTCGGAGGTTCTTTTTTGGATTGATAATTGGTTGGGTTATTCCATTGCGGATAGACTTGGCATCCTCAGGAGTACATATATCTCTTTAAGCAGTGTATTTCTGATTACTCTACGATGGTTCCTGGCATCTCACTTTTTTGTTTGTTGAAGCTTACTTGGATTTAGTCCGGGACGTTGTCCATTTTCCTATCGCTCCGTCTTCTATGGACAAATGGGTTTGGATTCATTTTGTCGATGGGGAGATTTCTTCGAAAGCAGCTTACTCTTATCTTCATCCCTCTTCTCCGGTGGTCAGATGGGGTTCTTGGATTTGGTCCTCTCACATCCCGGAAAGGCATTTGATTGTAGTTTGGTGTGCTATACATAATTGTCTTGCAATTCTGGATTTGATGCGGCATCGGGATTTATTGGCCTCTCTGTCTGTGGCCTTTGTTATGCTCATGCTGAGTCCACTGACCATTTATTTGTCTCTTATGGTTTTGCAGGGGCTCTTTAGAGATGGGTTTTTTAATACTTTCGTTTCATTTTTTTAAATAAAGCTCGAAATTTATATAAAAGAAAGAAGATACTGATCACAAGCCGATCAGGTAGCGCAATGTTTGGAGCCTCGTTAAAAACCTACCAAGGTAAAACCCACCCTTGTGGGAAAAACCCTTAGTAGGAAAAGAGTACCCCGGCGAGAAAATAAAAACATACAACCAGAATAAAAGGACAGAACTCAACACTAGCTGACAAATCTATACTGCGCTTATCCGACATAATCATCCGTAAGTAGAGAGATAATATCCACTGGAGGAGCATCCCACCAAGTGGAGGCACACATAAAATTGCTGAGCTGATCCGCAACACGATTACCTTACCGATAGATGTAAGAAACCACGAATTTCATCTGGCAGATCAGGAATAGAGAATAACGCCAATGATTAAGAAGATGCCATGGGATGGAGCCAACCCAAGATCTAAAAAGGTCGACCACATATGTAGAATCAGACTCCAGCCAAAGATTAGTCCATCCCTTATGAAAAGCGTAGGAGATTGCGCTCATAGCTGCAACTAATTCGACCTCGAAAGCATAGCCTGTTCCACACTATTCCACAAAGCACCCACGAAAAAAGCCCCGATAAGTGAGGTAAACCGCCGCCGCCGTAATTCGCGCAGGTGCTCTAGTTGCGCCACCATCTGTATTGACCTTAATTCATCCAGGAAGGGGAAGAGACCAAGGCACCGGAATAATACGCGGTGCTTTAGGAGGGTGGCCACGAACCTTCAACCGGTGTAGGCAAAGTAAATCCTTTCTGATGTGCCATAACAGCCAAATGCAAGAAATGGTCGCCACCCTCCAGAGAAAAGAAATCTGCGCACTGAAATGAAATTCCATTAAATGTACCAGAAATTCATTGAAACTATAGACGTTACAAAAAGTCACAGCAAAAGATGCAGCAATCTAATCCTAGAGAGCTCCTGCAAAATCACAAGAAACAAAAATGTGATCAATCGATTCTGGGTGAGAATAACATAGGCTACAAGCAATGGGCCCAATGAATCCTCTGTGTCGGTGGACGTCCATAATAGCCAGACGTCTATAGATAGCCCGCCAGACCACGACTGAATGCCTTTCAGGGATGTGGGAAGACCAGATCCAAGACACCCATGTAACAGTAGGAAAGGACGAACGTATATAGGCATAGGCTGCTTACGATGTCACCTTCCCATCCATAGAATGAGTCCACACCCTTGTATCCAAAGTATGTGGAGCAATCGGGCAGCGGACAATATCCCGAATGATGTCCAAGTACGCCTCCACAAATGACATAGTGAAATGCCAAGTGTTATCAAAGAAGAAGTCCAAAATAGAATTCCGAAACATAGCCCGAAACTCATGCGGAATGCCAATCCGATCAGCGATGATGTACCCAAGCCAGTTATCCGTCCAAAAATTAATCGAGGATTGTGCCCTGGGAAACCATCTAGAATCAGTCTGGCAATCCTCCACAGCTGAATGGAATCACGCCCAGATGGAAGAAGGCAAAAAAAAAGTATGATAGAACCATTAGCCAGCAGAAAACGTGTACGGAGAGTATCAAAGACCACTAAATCCAAAGTAAGGACCTTCCAACCCAGTTTCATAATAAAAGCCCGATTTGCAGAAATAATAGACCGAACCCCACCCTCACTCTTAGGAGTGCAACAACGCGTCCAATTAACCACCACAGAACCCTTCTGCTTAACATCCCTGGACCAAATAAAATTCCGCATCGCCTTCTCCAACTGCCTAAGCATCGCTATAGGCCATTTGTAGATAAGCATACTATGAACCAAGGAGCTGGCAATAACAGAATTGACCAAATAGACCCGACCTGCCAAGGAAAGAGAGGATCCTTTCCATCATTTAAATTTTACCATAATCTTATCAAACAACGACTACAACACACCATGCTTAGGAGCACCCTTGAAGATGGGAACACCCAGATAAGTAGTCGGCAAGGAACCAACTGACAAATCTATGACATCCTGAACGCGGTTTCTAATATACTACGATCGCGATGTCGGAATAGGTATCTATATTCTTTTGTGAAATGCCAATGTCTCCACAAATGAGAATGTGAAATGCCACTTCTCGTCATAAAAGTAGTCTGAAATGCGATGTCGGAATAGGTATCTATATTCTTCTAGAATACCAATATGGTCAACAATAGAATAACCCAGCCAGTTATCAATCCAAAATAATACCTCGGAATTAGCTCCCGGGATCCAACGCGAATCCTCCAAGCAAGATGAAATGAAAGGTTTAATCCCAGTCCAGATAGAAGAAGGAATAAAAGACCTCCGGGCCATCCCATCTGCAGCCAAAAATCGTCGTCTAAGTGTGATGAAAGTCACCGACTCCGAGTTCATGGCCTTCCAGCCCATTTTCATCAAGAAAGCTGTATTAGCCGCAATGATCGATCGAACGCCCAACCCCCCTTCAGTCCGAGGCATACAACACCGGTTCCAGTTAACCGTCACTGAACCCTTAGAATTCACATTCCCAGTCCAAATGAAATTACACATTGCCCTTTCCATTTGTTTGAGCAACGTGCGGGGCCATTTTTAAATCATCATGGTATGGACAAACGAGCTAGTAATCACTGAATTAACCAAGCAAACACAACCAGCGAGGGAAAGAGATGAACCTTTCCATCGTCTGAATTTAAGGATAATCTTATCAAAGACGGGCCGAAGATCAGCAACCTTAGGTCCCCTTTGAAGATAGGGGCGCCACGAATTCAAGAAAAACGAACAGTGCGATCGGCTCGGTGAGATGACATCCCAGAAATGGCGATAAAAAAATCCCATTGAACCCATCAGGCCCTAGAGAACTATCTGAATCCATATCAAAAACAGCTTCCTTGATCTCTGAATCCGAGGGAATGGCTGTTAGGCTGGCATTATCCTGCGCCAACCTTTGGAATAATAACTGACGGTCGATTAACGAGAAATCTGAGACGGAATTCCCGATATCCGCGAAGAGCTCCTTGTAGAAAGAAATGATATGATCCCCAAGGATCGCAGTATCATCAGTGTAACTACCTGCCACCATAAGTCCCTGTATCCCTGCGCGCCCCGCACGAACCTGGGTGCACCGATGCAAAAATGTTGTATTACGATCCCCATCCTTAAGCCACACAGAGCGAGCCTTTTGCTTAAGGAATTCAGATTGTAATTGCAGCGTCTGGGAGAGCCTGAGCTGGGCGTCCAGCTCTTTATCCCGGAGAGCAGCGGAATAACCGGTAGGGGATAGCGTATTAGTCAATGGGAGGAAGTTCCAAGGGATGCCGTAGAAAGTGGATGGGCCCCCATTGCTGAATGATCGAGAGCCCAGAGTTGCAGATATGCCGTCGCCAAAGAGGGTATCCGCCCCATGCAGTAGGTCGCCGCCGGGCTGCGCAACCCCAGGTGCTGCTGCGTTACATGATGTTGTCGAGGAAGAAGGTTGTCGCTGAACTGAAGGAAAGGTATCCTTGGGATTTGTGATCGCCTATACGTTAGATTCCACCGCTGCTAATGATGCGCTACCGGAGCTGTGGGCGATGGCGTTCGTAGGACCAGCGTTAGTCAACGTCGCGCATGTTTGTTGTTTAGGGTGTGAAAGAGGTGCGAAGTTCGAAGTATATCCAAACCAGGGAGGCTCCGCCATTGGAGCAGTCGGAGAAGATGACCGGAAAGATCCAAGAAGGCTGCCGGCGATCGAGTTTGGGAGAAATTTTCTAGAGAGAGAAAATTAGTGTTTTTCGCGTTTTCTCTTTAAATACCCGACTTTCTTAGTCAATACCATATAAGTAAAACAGAGTTCAAACAACAAGAATGACACACTCAGCAAAAACAAGATTCCATATGATAAAAGCAGTAATAAGTACAAAAGTTGACAGGCTTATTTTTCGCAACATGTTTAAATACCCGACTTTCTTAATCAATACCATATAAGTAAAATAGATCCTTTCTCAAAATTAATTACATGCTCTCAAAGTTTTTTCCTTATGAAATCAGGTATTTGCAATTAAAACACACAAAAGGCAGTCCATTCTTATTCTATGACTCGTCACACAAGCAATAAATATGCCTAATAAACATAAAACAAATTCACGTAAATAGATATTAATCTAAATGTAACCTATTTGACATACAAATTTGCAACAGTACACTATCACACATTCTTGACAACCCCCAAACTTATATCATTATACGTCCCGAAAAAACACAAGGAAGTTATCAAGAAAAAGAAAAGCACGATAAATACTCACTTCATCTACTGTGGCGAAGGTGGTGTAGGATAGTACCCTTGCTGAATGTGCCAATGGTCCATGCAGTAGATCATATCATACATTTGTTGTTGGCATTGAGTTATATCGCCAAATTGTTGCAAATATTGCGCATGATACTCATCACGTGTGGTAGTCAACTGGTACGATTCGTCCATTAAGGAGCCACGTGGAACTCCAACCTTCAATTCTTTTGCTCATGTCCTCCACGATACCTCCTTGCCTTGAGGACTCCGGTCTATCTGCTGCAGTTGGCGGCGTATCTCCCGCCTCATCCTCTGAAGCCGCTAAAGCTGGTCCCTCCCGCATAAGCCAATTAACTCAATTATCAATTATGGTGGCAACCAGGTTTGGAAGTTTAAACCTAGTGCGATCCCCATGTTGCAGCCAATAATCATGCTCATCAAATTTTATCACCTTCATGGCAATCGAGGCATTCATATAAACACTAAAATTGACATTAAAGTATTCGGCAAGTGGCATAATCTGTCCTCCAATGAATATATCCTCCTCCTTTGTCTGATTTCGGACCCTTTCATACTGTCTCGCTATAAAAGACTCGACATTGGGCACTGCCTCTGTGCCTGGGGCACCCTTTTGCTATCCCACTAGGCGAATACAATCTCAGCCAATGTGCTTTGCACATACTGGAACACTAGATTTCTAATGAGTGAGTCTTTGGATGTCCCACCCATAAAAATACAACGTCCCGTAGTCTCCCTCTAGAACTCCCAAATATCAAACTCCTCATGCCCCTCTACCCCATAAACCGGAGTTTTGTATATTTCATTCAATTGATCGATAGAGAGTTCTCTCGACTCATTTGCCATCTGGAACCTAATTCTCAACAATTTTTGTTTTCGTCCCTCCTTCAACAATTCAATCATGCTCAAGAATTCGAGTGTCAACCCCAAATAAGATCTCCAGTGACCATTCAACAACATATCCCAATCTATTCTACCACATAACATTCAAAAATCATCTTGCAATCCCAAAGTGGTAAGACAATGAATATTGGGATACCTTGTAGCAACTTGGTTGCGGAGATATAGGTGTTCCCAACATGTTCTTTGCACCTTTTTTGGAAGTTGAATATTTTAGAATTCGACATAGCTTTCATAATCTCTAGCTATGGTTCCAGGGGTTGGCTCCATTCGTCTCATTGTGTCCCTTTGAGCACCGCTTTCTCGAGAAGCCATAGTTCAACAAATTCTTCTAGCAAGCTTGATAGTTCTTCCCAATATGAAATTTCACATCCCAACCTTGAAGATGAGGAATTAAAGGTGAAGAATTTGAAATATTATGTAATGAATCCAATATTCTTCAGGTTGATTGGTCTCCGCCTCTTCCGGGATCAAAGTTAATATAGACGGCAATTATGTGGGTGCTCTGGGTTGCATTGTCGCATCTGGGGTTTTTCGTAATTGTCGCGGCTTCTTTCGTGGTTGTTTTGTGGAACAATGCGGTATTGATTATGCGTTTGAGGCTGAATTGGCTGCTGTGATGGTGGCTATTCTTTATGCTTTTTTTAAAGGCTGGCATAAGCTTTGGTTAGAGTCAGATTCGGCTTATGTGGGGGAGCTCTTCAATAAACGTCCCAATTCTGCACCTTGGCCGCATTTAAGCAGATGGCGGTACACTTTATACTTGGTCTCACACATGGTTTTTGTCATCTCACACATTTTTCGGGAAGGCAATAGGGTTGCAGACAAGCTTAGCAAGATGAGTACTAGTTTGACCTTGTGGGGCGTCCCGCCTGCGGATATCACGCCTCTTCTTACGGAGGATTATATTGGCCAGTCTCAGTATAGATTCATTTGTTTTGATTTATCTTTTTGGGCGTTTCTATTATGTTTTTATGGGGGGTACTCTTTTTCCTGCCAAGGGGTTTGCCCACAAGGGTGGTTTTTACCTAGGTAGGTTTTAACGAGGCCCCAAATTCTGGTTACTTGATCGACTTTTGATCAAGACTTTTTCATTTTTATATCATAATTCTATTTATTTAAAAAAAAGATTATGTGGTGAATTGTTTAAGAGAAAGAGGAGACATAAACCCTAGCTTGTAATTAAGAGTGAATTTGAGAAATTTTAGAGTTGGGAGAAGGTTTTATAGGGAAAGATTTCGTGCCTAGGGTTAGAGAAGAAAGAAGTTGGATAATTTTGGAGTGTTTGAACTTAAAATAGGAAGATCTCAGACCGTCGCTGCGCGCACGGGTCATGTGCAATTTTGGCGTGTTTGGACTTAAAATAGGAAGAAGATCTCAGCCCATCGCTGCGCATACGGGTCATGTGCTTGCACATGCCGATGTGCGTGTTACCATGTTTGATGCGTTCAGCTCTACAGGGGCACGACCGGGTCATGTGAGTAGCTCTCTGTCTCTGAATAATTTGCAAAGCACACGACTGTGTGCACGGGCACGACCTGGTCGTGTGCTTGTGCTCAAATCTCTATTTTTGCCACTTTCAGAGCACACGACGGTGTGCACGGGCACGACCTGGTCGTGTGTGTGCACCTAAACTTTTTTTGTATATTTAGAGTGTGTCGTGCTGCTCCTACACAACAACTCACAATAAAAACAAAGAAAATTAAAAATTAAGTGAGTAAAAACAAAAATCAAATGAACAAAGAAGATTAAAAAGTGGGTTGCTCCCAAAAAGCGCTAAGACTTACGTCTTCAGCCAGATGCCTGATTGTATCAAGGCTCGATTGGATGACCACTTTGTCATTGTTCCATTCTTTTCATCAATTCTAATACTTTCGCTTGACAATCATCACAGTGGTCATGCATTTCGCACTATCAGTGGGAAGAGACAGTTCCTCTCTCATTAGATGGGCCTTGCTTGTGCCCAAGAATGCATAGCAAAGATGTTTGGGAGGGGGCTGGTGTTCTGGTGAAATAGGGATTTCATTCGCCGGATTTTTTGAAACTGATCGCTCCTACACGGCCTGGGCGTGCAAACGGGCACGACCGCATGTTGCTTCCTATTTCTCCATACTATTCACATATTCGTCCGGCGAATTTGAAGTGTTTACCTTTATCATGTTGCATTGTTTGACATCCTTATCCTCCTCCATGATAATAAAGTTCTCTGGGAAGATGAACTTATCCACTTTGAGTAACTCGTCTTCAATTATTCCCTTCGGATAAGTCATGGATCGATCCACCAATTGTAGTATAATAGATGTGGGCTTCACTTCACCTAATCCGAGTTTTTTGAAAATTGAAAGAGGCATATGATTGATACTTGCTCCCAAATCATACATCATTTTATTAACACAAGGGATAGAAAAAGTCCCCGGATCTTTAAACTTTTGAGGTAGCTTTCGTTGAATAATAGCAATGGATTCCTCTACTTTTTTGGAATAAATGGAAAATATATATAAAGAAAAGAAAATGTTAGTCCTAATCACAAGCCGATCAGGTGGCCAAAAGTTGGGGTCTTGTTAAAATCTTCCAAGGTAAAACCCACCCTTATGGGGAAAACCCTTGGAAGGAACAAGAGTACCCCCAGAAATCATTCATAATCAACTCACTCACATAAATTGCCAATAAAGGAAGAAAGAACAATTGAAGAACAGGGCTATCTAACAAATCTATACTGAGATCGACCAACATAATCTTCATTGAGGAGATTTGTAATGCCCGCTGGAGGACTGTCCTACCACATGGAAGAATCATGAAACTTGCTTAGACAATCATCCACTCAATTTCCTTCACGATAAATATGAGAGACCACTACAAATTAGGCAGTGGATATTCCAGATCAATGATCTAGTTTGATCTTACCTAGAGCTTTCAACTCACAAAAGCAAATGCAAATTTCAATATATCAATCACTTGTCCATTCTTACATGGGCTGTCATGCTTTTATAGATACAATATGATGCTTCAATGTTAATCCCAAATTGGCTTTTTATGGGATTTGAAGAGACATTGTTGACCACTTTACTAGTCTTACAAGATAGAAAATGACTCTCCCTAGTTTAGCTTTCATGGGATTTGAAGAGGCACACTTGTGAGATGTGAAGAAACACTTGAGACTACATTTACTAGACTTAGAAAATGACTGACTAGATACTTTATTGAAGAGACATTCTTGACCAAATTAACTTAACTAAAGAAACTTTGACTAACAAAATGCTGAAAATTAACCATTCTAAGCAAAATGAAAAATCACTCCTATTGGGCTTGATGTGTTGGACGAAAATCATGGCCCACAAGCCCCAAATTAAGTCTTCAATTCAGATGCATGCTTGAGCCCAACTTATTTGATGCAATATGGCCCAACAACTTGAATAACAATCATTACTTGGCCTTCTATTTGAGCTCCCTTGCACATTTTCTTTAATTTAAGCAACAAGAGTCATCAAAGCTTGCTTGATTTGTTTAGCTCTTGCTCTCATGATTCGACCTCCATGAATCATCATCGGTTCTTTATTTCTTTGAGATGTAATTGTGGGATGGTTTTCATCATTCCCTTCTTCTTCGAAAGGATTCGTCCTCGAATCTGATTCTGCATCAAAATTAGATAGATCAGACACATTAAAAGTAGCACTCACATTATACTCACCTGGAAGATCAATCTTGTAAGCGTTGTCATTGATCTTTGCAATCACTTGAAATGGTCCATCCCCCCTTGGTTGTAGCTTGTATTTCCGCTTTGTTGGAAACCTTTCTTTTCTCAAGTGCAGCCAAACCCAATCTCCTGGTTTAAAGATTACTTTTTTCGACCCTTGTTGGCTTGTATAACATATCGCTCGGTTTGCTTCTCAATATTGAGTTTCATCTTTACATGCAATTTCTAAACTAATTCTGCTTTAGCTTTTCCATCACTTCAACAAGGATAGGAACAATCCATAAATAACTTCAAAAGGAGTAAAGATAGTAGTAGAATGTACACTCCCATTCAACGAATTACAAATAATCTTCCCAATTCTTTAAGTTCTTTTGAATCAAAGCTCGAAGTAGTTGAGACAAAGTTTTATTGACTACTTCAGTTTGCCCATCAGTTTGTGGGTGGCAAGTAGTAGAAAAAAGAAGTTTAGTTCCCAATTTTCTCCATAACAAACCCCAAAAGTGACTTAAAAATTTCGCATCTCTATCACTCACAATTGTCCTTGGAACTCCATGTAAACGCCCAATAATTTTATGACAAGGAATGAAATGTGCCATTTTAGAAAATCTATCAACAATGAAGAACACAGAATGTCTACCCTTACTTGTTCTAGGTAAACCCAAAACAAAGTCCATAGATATGTCCACCCCAAGGTTCATTTATTCCATGAGGTTGTGATTTTGATTTAGCATGTTTACAAGTTATGCACTTTTCACAAATTCTTTCAACATCCACACGCATACAAGACCAAAAGAAATGATCACGTAGGACATCTAAGGTTATATGCACACCAAAGTGTCCCATTAAATCTCCCCCAGACGCTTCTTTAACAAGTAACTCTCAAATAGAACATTTGGGGTGCAAAGTTTGTTTTCACGAAATAAGCACCCTTGGTGTTTATAGAATTTTCCAAATGCATCATCATGCTCACAAGCTATATAAATAGAAGAGAAATCAGAATCATTGTCATACATTTCCTTTATTTTAACGAAATAAGTTCATCATATTATTATTATTATTTCAGTTATGATGGATACATCAAAACTCTTTCAAATATTTTATTCAAACCTGACAATAACTTTCCTTTTCTTTTATACTAGCCAACTTGAGGGACGGAAATCACACGATTAGTCCTATCAAGTTTAAGCCAAACTTGATTGCAGCAGAAATTATCTATTATTATATCCCCTTTATGCACAGGAACAACGATTACAATGGGGTTTTCCTTTGTAATAACAGCCTTTAGCCTTTCCTCGCATCGACACCAAGCGATTGGGCCATATGACCACGTACTTGCCCCGGCTACAACATTTCCTTTATTGACTCAAAACCAAGAAGCTTTGGACCTAATGTAGTGATTAAGGCCTACCTCCGAGATAAGGCATCAACTACAATGTTTTCTTTCCCCTTTTTATATTTAATCACGTAAGGAAATGATTCAATGAACTCCACCCATTTGATATGTCGCTTGCTAAACCTACCTTAGCCCTTGAGATATTTTAGAGATTCGTGATCAGTAAGAATCACAAACTCCTATGTCAGCCAGGTCTGCACATTACTCCGGAATTGCTAACGTTTCCGGAAGAAAACTTGTCAATCAAAGAGATTCAACAATTCCTTGGAATTGTTAATTATATCAGAGGTTTAATTCCGGATTGCTCCAAATACACTAGCAATCTTTCAAAGATGCTCAAGAAGAATGCTCCACCATGGGGATCATCCCAGACCAGAGCAGTTCAACAACTCCAGCAAGTATGTAGAATCCTCCGCCATTAAAAATCCCAAAAATAGGACAAAGGATTCTCCAAAATGATGCTAGTAATATTGGGGAGCCATTTTGCTTGAAAAAGAAGATGGTAAAATCATTTTTTGTGGACAAGCAAGTGGACAATTTAAAGATTCTGAAAAGCATTACCATGTTGTCTACAAAGAAATCTTTCCTGTAAAGATGGGATCAAAAAGTTTGAATTTCATCCTATTAGTCACCATTTTATAAACCAGAAGGATAATACATCATTTACAACAATTATGGAGCTCAAGAACAAAGGTGTTCCAGAGAAACAATTGATGCGACTTAAAGACTGATTTTCCAAATATCAGTTCACAGTTCAACATATTAAAGAAAATCACAATCTTGTGTCCAGATCACAGCCATTACAGCTAGTATCTTCGAAAGGTATTTTCCCAGTTATATTAATGGCATATCCTGAAGGCCAATTTCCCCCCACCCAAAAACACCTTTCAAGGACCAAACTGATTTACAAAATTATGCAAAACATTTCATGTTTTATCACTTAGCCAAATTTGTTATTCAAGTTAATCTCCCTTTCTTTTTTTAAATAAATGGAAAGATATATAAAAATGAAAAGAGAGAGTCATCCTGATCACATTCTGATCAGGTAGCCAAAGAAGTAAGCCTGCAAATAAAAATGAAACAAAATGGAAATGGTCACAAGCCGACCAAATGGTTAAATGGTTGGGGCCTCGTTAAAACCTCCCAAGGTAAAACCCACCCTTGCGGTGAAAACCCTTGGCAGGAAAAAGAGTACCCCCCATAATGAAAATAGGCGCCCAAAAAGATAAAAAGAGTCCAGCACGCTAGCTAACAAACCGATAATTGGACTGACCAACATAATCATCAGTGACAAAAGGCGCAAGTTCCTTTGGCGGGACGCCCCACCAAGTACCATAGTCCGTCTTCTTGCTCAGCATGTCTGCAACCCGATTGCCTTCCCGAAAAATATGCGAGACCACCAAATCCATCTGTGAAAGTAGATTTTTTTTTAATAAATTTGAATATATATGAAAAAGAAAAAGAGAGTATTCCTGATCACAAAGTGATCAGGTAACCAAAAGTAAGCCTGAAAACAATGTCAAAAATAAAACGTAATGGTCACAAGCCGACCAAATGGCTGAATGGTTGGGGCCTCGTTAAAACCTACCAAGGTAAAACCCACCCTTGTGGGGAAAACCCTTGGAAAGAAAAAGAGTACCCCCCAAGAAAAAATAGGCGTCCAAAATGGGAAAAGAAACCTGAAGCCAGGACGCACTAGCTAACAAACCTATAGGTGGATTGGCCAACATAGTCATCAGTGTTTTTAATAAAATATATATATATAAAAATGAAAAAGAGTAGTCCTGATCACAGGCGGATTAGGTAACCAAAGAAGAAAAACGTGGGAATAAAGTCAAAGAAACTAACGAAATGGTGACAAGCCGACCAGATGGCTGAATGGTTGGGGCCTCGTTAAAACCTTCCAAGGTAAAACCCACCCTTGTGGGAAAAACCCTTGGAAAGAAAAAGAGTAACCCCCATGAGGAAAATCCGTCCAAAACAGAGAAAACTAGAAGACCAATCACACTAGCTAACAAACCTATAATTGGCTTGGCCAACATAATCCTGTGTGGGGGACAAGATTATGGCCCCTAGGGGTGCCCCCACCACGTATCCTCGTGCGAAGTCTTGCTAAGAATATCCGCTGCCCGGTTGCCTTCCCTAAAGATGTGCGAAACCACCAAGTTCATCTGAGAGAGGAGGTGCATCATGTATCGCCACATGCTCAAATGTCGCCAAGGAACCTCTGTAAATCTCTTCCGCAGCAATTCCACCACATAAACCGAATCCGACTCCAGCCATAAATGATTCCAGCCCCTTTCAGAAGCGTAATGGATGGCCCGCATTGCTGCCATCAACTCCACCTCAAAAGCAAAACCTGAACCACATCTTTCCACAAAACATCCGCGAAAGAACCCTCTGCAATTGCGAAAAACTCCGGAAGCAGTGAGACGCCTGGGCAAGCCAGTTGCACTGTCGTCGTTGTTCACTTTAATCCATCCCGGCAAGGGTTTCTGCCAATTAACCTGAACGATCTTAGGGGCCTGTCTTGGGCGCCCAGGGACCCGTAGCCGATGGAGAATTTTTTGAATAAATGCGAATATATATATATAAAATGCAAAAAGAGTAATCCTGATCACAGGCCGATCAGGTAACCAAATGAAAGCCTGGAAATAATGTCAACAACCAAAACAAAGTGGTCACAAGCCGACCAAATGGCTGAATGGTTGGGGCATCGTTAAAACCTTCCAAGGTAAAACCCACCCTTGTGGGAAAAACCCTTGGAAGGAAAAAGAGTACCCCCCAGGAAAAAAGGCGCCTATAAAAGAAACCTGAAGCGGTGGCACATTAAGTAACAAACCTATAGGTGGATTGGCCAACATAATCATCAGTGAGGTAGTGAAGAAGGTCCGTGGGTGGGACGCCCCACCAGGCACCACTCTCCATCTTCTTGCTCAGCATGTCTGCCACCCGAGATTGCCTTCACAAAAGATATGAGAGACTACAAGATCAATGCCACTGAGCAGATGCAAGGTTTGGCGCCAATAGCTAAGATGGCGGCATGGGACCTCCATCGTTCTCTTCTCCAGTAGGTTCACCACATACATCGAATCCGATTCTAGCCAAAGTTGCGTCCATCCTTTTGCAAATGCGTAATGAATCGCCCACGTTGCCGCAACCAATTCAGGTTCAAATGCATACCCTGAACCGCAGTGAAGGACAAAGCATCCGCGAAAGAATCCTCTACAATTCCGGAAGACACCGGAGCCTGTTAGATTGCCCAGCGCCCCTGAAGCGCTGCCATCTGTGTTAACCTTGATCCAACCCGGGAGGGGTTTTTGCCACTGGACCTCCACAATCTTCGGAGCATGCCTAGGCCTTTCGGGAACTCTTAAACCATGCAGGATAAAGAGGTCCTGGCGATCATTATTCATGCATCCCGGTCCAAGATCTTTGATTCAACAATGAGTACCTGTAGGTGAATGAGTGCCGCCTCCGGAGTCCAGATTTTGTTGTGGAAAATCAGCTTATTACGGATGTGCCAAATAAGCCAGATGCAGGATAATATTGCCACACGCCAAAGAAAAGCGACCTGGTCACTAAAATGAAGAGACATAAGCCGTACCAGCAGTTCATTGAAACTGTAAGTCTGGAAGGGGTGCACATGAAAGGCTTGGAAGATCCAACGCCATATATGCCCTGCAAAAGCACAAGAAACAAATAAGTGATCAACCGATTCCCCCGATTCCCTGCAAAGAACACAAACCGAAGGGCCAGTAAAACTTCCCCTAGCTCGTAAAGAATCCTGGACTGCCAATCGGTTGTGTATAGCCCTCCATGCCACCACTGATCTCCGTTTCGGGATATGCTGGGACCAAATCCAAGAACCCCATCTAACTGCCGGGCGCTGGGGGCATAAATAATTATAAGCCATCTTCGAGGTAACCGAACCATCCTCTGAGTTCATCCAAACACGAGTATCCCGGGATGTAGGCGCAATTGGGACGCACACAATAGCTCACACCAGCTCCAAATAAGCCTCCACAAAGGGGAGGGTGAAGTGCCAGGATCCATCATAAAAATAATCAAAGATGCGCTGCTGGAATAAATATCTATAATCCTCTGGAATGCCAATTCTGTCAAGAATGGAGTATCGGCCAATTATCAATCCAAAATAATACCTCGGAATTGGCGCCCGGGATCCAACGAGCACCATCAAGCAATCGAAATGCAGGGGTTTAATCCCGGCCAAATAGAAGAAGGAAGAAAAGACCTCCGAATATCCCCATTTCTAGTAAAGTACCGTTGTCTGAGGGTCCTGAAAACCACCGAGTCCGAGTTCAGAACCTTCCAGCCTAATTTCATTAAGAAAGCCTTGTTAGACCCCATGATCGATCGCACGCCCAATCCTCCTCTCCTCGCCTGGCGTGCAACATGTATTCCATTGACCACTACCTTTCCTTTAGAATTCACGTCCCCGTCCAAATGAAATTACGCATGGCTTTTTCTATTTGTTTTAGCAGCGTGGCAGGCCATTTATAAATCATCATGGTGTGCACGAAAGAACTAGTTATCACCGAGTTAACAAGGCAAACCCTACCAGCAAGGGAGAGAGACGAGCCTTTCCATCGTTGGAACTTAAGGATTATCTTATCAAAGATAGGCTGTAAATCCGCGACCTTTGGAGCTCCCTTGAAGATTGGAACGCCCAAGTAGATGGTGGGGAACGCCCCAGGATGAATCCCTAGAATGTGTTTCACCCTCCCACGGACATAATGTGAAACCTGCGCCCCAAAATAGACCTTGGATTTCTGTGGACTAAACACTTGACCCGAGATATCTGCATAATGAGTAAGAATCTGAAGCAAGACCCGGGCATTGGATGAAGACGCCCCACACATGATGACAATATCATCCGCATATAAAATGGATGATGGAAAGACAATACTCTTTGGCGCCGTAAAGGCAGATAACCGGATCGATCCATCGCCTGCAAAAACCGACCCGGGGACCTCCTCCGCAATACAAAACAATAGGGGTGATAAAGGATCCCCTTGTTTGACTCCTCTGGAACAGGGAAAATAACCAACCGGCGTCCCATTCAACAACACTCATATTCTGGACGACTGAAGAACCACCTCCACCCAACGCATGAATGTCTCGGAGAAATCAAAACGGCGCAAGACATGTAGTAAAATTTTCCACCTCAATGTGTCGAATGCCTTGCGAATATCGATTTTCAGTATTATATTCGAATCTGTGCGTCCCTATAAGACATTAAACCCTTCAGATACCATGGAAATACACTCATGAATTTGTCTACCCGGGATAAAACCAAACTGAGTCGGAGATAAATAATCAGCAATAATCGAACTCAAGCGCGTAGCCAATATCTTCGTGATAATCTTGAAAAGGAAGTTGCTCATGACAATCGGGCGGAAGTTTTCAATGACATTTGCATCCTTAGTCTTTGGGATGAGTGTCATGAAACTGGCATTCAATCCCAGAGGTAGTGACGAATTACTAAAGAAAGAGCGAACATCGTCTGTTACCTCAGCAGAGATGACATCCCAGAAATGTCGGTAAAAAATCCCATTGAACCCATCAGGCCCCGGAGAACTGTCTGAGTCCATATCAAACACCGCGGTCTACACCTCAAAATCCGAGGGAATGGCTGTTAGGCTGGCATTATCCCGCGCCCCAACCATTGGAGTGAGCACCTGGTCGACTAGCGAGAAATCCGTGGTAGAGCTCCCGGTTTCCGCAAAGAGCTCCTCGTAAAATGAAATAATATGATTCCCAAGGATCGTAGCATCATCAGTGAAATTCCTTGCCACCATAAGCCCCTGAAACCCCACGCGGCCCGTACGAATCTGGCTACGCCGATGAAAAAATGTTGTGTTACGATCCCCATCCTTAAGCCAGGCAGTGCGGGCCTTTTGCCTAAGGAATTCAGACTGTGACTGCAACGTCTGTGAAAGCTTCAACTGGGCGTCCAGCTCGCTATCCCAGAGGGAGGAGGTATAGCCCAAAGCCTCAATATCTGCCTGAATCTGACGAAGATGCTCCATCTGGCTATCCACACTGCGATTAACATCCCCAAACACATCCTTGTTCCAATCTTTAATAACATATCGCAACCGCTTGAGCTTCCTCATGACACGCAATAAAGGGTTGTGCGTGTCACATGGAGAGCCCCAAGAGGTTGTAACCAAATCCCGAAATGAATCGTGGTGAACCCACATATGCTGAAAACGAAACAGAACCGGACCCCTGGTAATGGCCGAAGAACAAGTAACCAAAATGGGGTGGTGATCAGATCCAATGCGAGGAAGAACTAATCCCTTGACATCCTTCCAAAGTGAGAAAAAAAGGAAAGTAGCCAGGGCTCTGTCCAACTTAGCCTGAAGCGAGGATAGAGGCCTTCGGGGAGAGCACCAAGTAAATGAATCCCCCGTCGTTGGAACCGCAAACAAACTGGCGTCCTCTATGAAAGCCCTGAAATCCTGGCACGAGGCTTGGGAGAGAGTATCATTACGCGAGCGCTCATGATGTCCCAAAACCGTATTGAAATCCCCAACAAGCAACAGATCAGCCAGACCCAAATTCCGCAAATCCAACCATAGCTCACGTCGTGCAATGTAATCACACAAACCATGTGTAAAGCCAACATGAAAAATCAAAGAACCAAATTGAACATGGAAAACAATACACTGGGTAGAAGACCAGACCTGATTTAGAATTGTGATAGTGGAGTCGTGAAGTACCCAAATGTCTGGCCGCCCATTCAATGGAAAACTTTGTCCCACAAGAGTCAAACCCAGGCTATGCCAATAGGAGTTGGAAATAGTCGATAAGTCCACCTTAGGTTCACAAATAGCCATAATGGAAGGCTTATGCTTATGACATAAAGCCTTAAGAACATTGCAAGATGCAACATTCCCGATCCCCCGGATGTTCCAGAAGATGCAATTCATTGAGATGGTTGGGAGGAGTCGCCCGTGACGATCGCATGGTGAAAACAGGCATGTGGCGCGTAGCAGAGTCTGATGATTGGGGATGATCCACTTCATCTGCATATTCTGCCCATTTTTTGGAAGCTACAAAGTTCATCTCGTGTGGTTCTGAACTTTCCGTTTCAATAGTAACGTCATGAGCAGGGGGCGACGGCCCCGACGTAACTTTTTGAAGAATTCAATCTTTAGCTGAATCCAAAGAACTGTCCCCAAAGGATACTATACTGTGATAGGCATAATTGTGGAGGCCGAGACGGTTCTCGTACTGGAAGTGCTG
The DNA here is from genome assembly GCA_016081115.2 of Rehmannia glutinosa. Taxonomy (NCBI): domain Eukaryota; kingdom Viridiplantae; phylum Streptophyta; class Magnoliopsida; order Lamiales; family Orobanchaceae; genus Rehmannia; species Rehmannia glutinosa. The sequence continues at coordinate 39,742,396 of CM071932.1, read as the reverse complement.
GCCTTGGGCGATGACCCCCTAGCTGGATACTCGACGTGGTCATCTGCGGGTTGGTGATCCTGGGATTCGACTAAACCAAGAGCCTCAAAGGTGTTACCAAGATGGATTTCTGGAGGGCAAGTGACTATGGCACGAGGAGGAGATCATGTGCGCGTAGTTGAACCCGTATTTCCCATTGAGTCATCAACGCTTGCCCTTGTCTGTTGAACAGGACGATAAACTCTAAGAACTCTGGAACGCCCTCGCTGAACTGAATTGTTGCGATTAGCAGGATCCTGTGGCCGTCCCTGGGCCGGTGACGTGCGCCCATCCTTGTTCGTATTACCCACTGAGTTAAAACGACAAGTAGTTGTAGAGTGCCCCGTAACACTGCACTTCGAGCAAAATGCGGGTAGTTTTTCATAAGTGACGGAAACAAAAGAGCACTTGCCAGTGCGTTCAACCATAATGTGTTCCTCCAAAGGTTTGGAGAGGTCAATATCCACCAGAACCCAAACAAAATGGCCCAAAGAACCATCCAGAGAACGCTGATCAATCTGTAATGGATTCCCAATAGCACTGGCAATCCCCATGATGTTATTGGGGTCCCAGTATTCCAGACTGAGTTCAAAAATCCGTACCCAAACACTGGCCACTGAAGTTTGTGCCTTATAAGGATTGAAGTCCGGCACCCACGGCGATAAACGGATAGTGCCAGGGTTAAGCGTCCAATTAGTGCGTTGCTGCGCCCGAGAATGATCCTGCGCACTAAACAATTTGACACAAAAGAAACCCTTTCCCAAGGGAATTAGTTTCCAGTCATTCTTAATACCCCATAATTCAGTTAGGCGTTTATGCAAAAGCATAGTCGCCCATGGCTTATTACCTTTTCCTAAAATAACCCTTCCAATCAACGAGTAGGAAAATTCAACGAGACGTTGCTGGTAAACATTATCATCAATGGTGATAGAATAGTAATTACCTTTGCGAACCGGTTTTGGGATAGAATGAGTTTTACCAGAAACCACTCTGGAAAACGAATTAGAATTACCTGAAACCTGAGCCGGGATCCGTTATTATTGGTACCGCACCTGGGGCTTTTCCAAAAATTGAATTCATAGGATGGGGATTTCCAGAAACCACTTTCGCGTAAGAATTAACTTGATGTCCAATGTTATAAGCCGAATGTTGAGGGTTCGACGCATTTGGGTGGCCCATGTTGGCAGAGCATCCAGCAAGTTGAGGAGCATTCATAGATGAACATGCAGGAAGAATGCCCTGAGGATGGGGGACTATGGCCCAGGGGGCATCACTCCCCTGGGAGGGACCACTCTAGAGGGCAGAGTGGCCGCCGGCCCCTCATGGAGACTAGAGGGGCCGGCCCCCCCATGGCCAATGGCCGCCATGGGGGTAAAGGAGCATCCCCCATAATCGCCGCATGGGGGACCCACAGATATGGCGGCGGCATATGAGGCACCGCAGTGCACGCGCCGTGAGTCAGGCCCGTCTGCAGGTACGATGTTGTCTGGATGGTACGAGGATGCGCTGAGGCAGGCGCACGTGGTGGATGTCCATCGTTGCACGTATTGTCTTCGCCTGGTGGTGAGGCATTCATGCAAGGATGCTGGGGACCGTCGCCATTAGTGCATGACAAGAATTTCCAAGGAACCCCGTAAAAGGAGAACGTCCCCAACTTCAGTTGTGAGCCCTGATCAGATGACGTTGTGCGCGGAGAGGAGGGCTGCGATGCTGTTGATCCACGTGGAACCGCAGCGAGGGTCGCACAAAGCAACGTTGAATTATTAGGAGGATGAACGTTTCTTTCGTTTAGGGTTTGGCTTTGGAGGTGCAAAGTTGGAAGTATAACCATGCCATGGAGGCTCCGCCATGGGAGCAACCATGGAAGACGACTGGAAACTGAGAAGAAAGGCCGCCGGCAAAGACTTAGAAGACGATGAAGAATCTCACACAGTCAAGGTGAAATCGCACACAGTTCGCCTCTGGTCCCTTTGGTCATTATGCATGCAACCTCTGTCTAATGAAGATGACTCAAGAATAAGAACACGAAGGCGTAGGATGGCCGCCTCTAGTGTCCAGATTTTGTCATGGAAGGTCAAGTCATTTCTGATTTGCCAGATGAGCCAAATACAGGATAACACCGCAACCTGCCAAAGAAAAGAAACCGGCTCACTGAAATGAAAACTCATTAAACGCATCAGGAATTCATTGAAGCTATAAGCCCTAAAGTGATGGATATCAAAAGAGTCGAAAATCCACTTCCATAGGGCCCCTGCAAAAGTACATGAGACAAATAAATGATCAACAGATTACACGTCAGCACAACAAAGAACACAAACCGAGGGGCCTATAAAGGAACCCCGTGATCGCAGAACATCCAAAACCGCCAGTCGATTGTGAATGGCACGCCAGGTCACAATCGAATGTCTTTTCGGAATGTGAGGTGACCAAATCCAGGAACCCCATTGAACCACCAAGGAGTGAGGGCGCAGATATGAGTAAGCCGCCTTCGAGGAGACGGTCCCATCATCAGAGTGTATCCATGCCCTTGCATTCGACGAATCCGGGGCAATGGGGATTCTAACAATTTCTCGAACCATATCCAAGCATGCCTCTATAAATGATAGAGTGAAGTGCCAAGTCCTATCGTAAAAGTAATCCGAGATGCGCTGCCGAAATAAATATCTGTACTCCTGCAAGATACCAATCCTATCTGCAATGGTGTAACCCAGCCAATTATCCAGCCAGAATAAAATGCCGGAGTTGCATCCAGGAATCCAGCGGCAGTCCTCCAAGAAACCCGAGATCCCAGGCCGAACCCCCCTCCATATGGAAGAGGGGATGTACGAACGACATGGGAAACCCTCAGAATTGAAAAAGCGCTTTCTGAGGGTGCTGTAAACCAAAGAGTTTGAAGTCATAATCTTCCAACCCATCTTCATAAGGAAGGCATTGTTGGCAACAACGATGGAACGGACGCCCAAGCCTCCTTCCGCCCATGGCATACAACAACGACTCCAGTTAACCACCACTGAACCCTTAGAGTTCACATTCCCAGTCCATATGAAATTACGCATGGCCTTTGCCAACATAGTCATCAGTGAGATAATGTGCGAGCACCTCAGGCGGGATGCCCCACCATGTACGGTAATCCGTCTTCTTGCTCAACATGTCTGCCATGCGATTGCCTTCCCAGAAAATATGAGAGACTACTAAATCCATATGCGCGAGAAGATGCAAGGTGTACCTCCAAGAGCTAAGGTGGCGCCAAGGTACATCAGCCGATCTCTTATCCAGCAAGTTCACCACATACATAGAATCCGACTCAAGCCAAAGTTGTGTCCAACCTTTCACAAAAGCGTAGTGAATCGTCCACATTGCTGTGACCAGTTCAGCTTCAAACGCATATCCAAAAACTGCAACGATTCACGAAACATCCCCAAAAGAAACTTCTACAATTCCGAAAAACCCCGGAAGCTGTCAGATTTCCCGGCGCCCCCGAAGAACTGCCATCCGTATTCACCTTGATCTAACCTGGGAGGGGTTTTTGCCAATTAATTTCCACGATCTTTGGAGCTTGTCTCGGCACCCAGAACTTGCGCGCACCTACGAAGGATGAGAAGTTCATGTTGGTCGTTGTGCATGCATCCCCGATCCAATGAAGATTATTCCATGATGAGAACCCGAAGATGAGTAGTAGCCGCCTCCACTGTCCAGATTTTACTGTGAAAAACCAACTCATTCCGGATATGCCAAATGAGCCAGATGCAGGAAAGGATAGCAACCCTCCATAGGAAAGTAACCTGTTCACTGAAATGAAAGTTCATTAGCCGCACCAAAAATTCATTAAAACTATGAGCCTCAAACGGGTGTACGTTGAATGAATCAAAAATCCATCGCCAGAGAGCCCCTGCAAAGACACAAGAGGAAAATAAATGATCAACCGATTCTGCAAAGGCACTACAGAGAACGCAAACCGAGGGGCCAGTAAAACTCCCCCTGGCCCATAACAAGTCCAAGACGGCCAACCGATTATGTATAGCACGCCACGCCACCTCCGATTGTCACTTCGGGATGTGTTGCGACCAAATCCAAGAACCCCACTTGACCACTGGATAATGGGGACGAACATGATCATATGCCGCTTTTGAAGTAACCAATCCATCCTCAAAATTCATCCAGATACGTGTATCCCTCGAGTTAGGAGCAATATGGACTCGCACGATAGCCCGGACCAAGTCCAGATAAGTTTCCACAAATGAGAAAGTGAAGTGCCAGGATCCGTCAAAAAAATAATCTGAAATGCGATGCTGGAATAACTATCTATATTCCTATGGGATGCCAATTTTGTTTGCTATAGAGTAACCCAGCCGGTTATCAATCCAAAATAATACCTCGAAATTAGCCCCTGGGATCCAACGAGAGTCATCCAAGCAAGACGAAATGCAAGGTTTAATCCAGGCCCAGATAGAGGAAGGAATGTACGACCTCCGAATCTCCCCATCTGCTGTCAAATAGCGCCGCCTAAGAGTACTGAAGATCACCGAGTTTCATGACCTTTTGTTAGTCCAAGTGGCTACGATAATCTAGAGGGGGGTGAATAGATTATGCCGGTTTTTCAAATTCCGTCCTCCTTTTTGAGTGTTCAAGCAAAGATAGAAACTGTAAATGCGAAAAATAAACAACACACGTTGATTTAAAGAGCTTCACCCCAACTAGGGACTACGTGCTCTACCACCCTAGTATATCCGGGATGGGTTTCGAAAAAGAAAAAGAAGTTTATTAATTACCACAATTAATACACCACCACCTTTGAGGATTACCACAATCCTCTTACAACACCTTCAAGGAGATTACCACAATCTTCCTTCAACATGTCTGCCACGCGATTGCCTTCCCAGAAAATATGAGAGACTACTAAATCCATATGCGCGAGAAGATGCAAGGTGTACCTCCAAGAGCTAAGGTGGCGCCAAGGTACATCAGCCGATCTCTTATCCAACAAGTTCACCACATACATAGAATTCGACTCTAGCCAAAGTTGTGTCCAACCTTTCACAAAAGCGTAGTGAATCGTCCACATTACTGTGACCAGTTCAGCTTCAAACGCATATCCCGAACTGCAACGATTCACGAAACATCCCCAAAAGAAACTTCTACAATTCCGAAAAACCCGAAGCTGTCAGATTGCCCGCGCCCGAAGAACTGCCATCCGTATTCACCTTGATCTAACCTGGGAGGGGTTTTTGCCAATTAATTTCCACGATCTTTGGAGCTTGTCTCGGGCACCCAGGAACTTGCAGCCTACGAAGGATGAGAAGTTCATGTTGGTCGTTGTGCATGCATCCCCGATCCAATGAAGATTATTCCATGATGAGAACCCGAAGATGAGTAGTAGCCGCCTCCACTGTCCAGATTTTACTGTGAAAAACCAACTCATTCCGGATATGCCAAATGAGCCAGATGCAGGAAAGGATAGCAACCCTCCATAGGAAAGTAACCTGTTCACTGAAATGAAAGTTCATTAGCCGCACCAAAAATTCATTAAAACTATGAGCCTCAAACGGGTGTACGTTGAATGAATCAAAAATCCATCGCCAGAGAGCCCCTGCAAAGACACAAGAGAAAAATAAATGATCAACCGATTCTGCAAAGGCACTACAGAGAACGCAAATCGAGGGGCCAGTAAAACTCCCCCTGGCCTATAACAAGTCCAAGACAGCCAATCGATTATGTATAGCACGCCACGCCACCTCCGATTGTCACTTCGGGATGTGTTGCGACCAAATCCAAGAACCCCACTTGACCACTGGATAACGGGGACGAACATGATCATATGCCGCTTTTGAAGTAACCAATCCATCCTCAAAATTCAGCCAAATACGTGTATCCCTCGAGTTAGGAGCAATATGGACTCGCACGATAGCCCGGACCAAGTCCAGATAAGTTTCCACAAATGAGAAAGTGAAGTGCCAGGATCCGTCAAAAAAATAATCCGAAATGCGATGCTGGAATAAGCATCTATATTCCTATGGGATGCCAATTTTGTTTGCTATAGAGTAACCCAACCGGTTATCAATCCAAAATAATACCTCGGAATTAGCCCCTGGGATCCAACGAGAGTCATCCAAGCAAGACAAAATGCAAGGTTTAATCTAGGCCCAGATAGAGGAAGGAATGTACGACCTCCGAATCTCCCCATCTGTTGTCAAATAGCGCCGCCTAAGAGTGCTGAACATCATCGAGTTTCATGACCTTCTGTTAGTCCAAGTGGCTACGACAATCTAGAGGGGGTGAATAGATTATGCCGGTTTTTCAAATTCCGCCCTCCTTTTTGAGTGTTCAAGCAAAGATAGAAACTGTAAATGCGAAAAATAAACAACACACGTTGATTTAAAGAGCTTCACCCCAACTAGGGACTACGTGCTCTACCACCCTAGTATATCCGGGATGGATTTCGAAAAAGAAAAAGAAGTTTATTAATTACCACAATTAATACACCACCACCTTTGAGGATTACCACAATCCTCTTACAATACCTTCAAGGAGATTACCACAATCTTCCTTCAACACCTATGAAGAGTACCACACTCTTCAACACCTTTTTTTGATTCGGAATCAGGGTATTGTATTGATCAAATACATCATCGCAAATGCAATTAGCTTCAATTGTGAAGCCAATAATAGAAAGTTTGATAACCAAAGAGGTAATGACAAAACTACAATCCCACAAATACTCTTATTACAACACCAGAGAGAAAAAAATTGTCTTCAAAGGATCTTCAAACCAAGAAGGTTTAGACATCCATCTCAAAAAAGTACATAGATTCAGCTTTGCTCTTCCATGAAAAGAGAACTCAGGTTTAAGACCGGCTTTGCAACCACTTGTGTCAGGAATAGATATAAAAAATAAAAAGAGAGTAATCCTGATCACAGACTGATCAGGTAACCAAAAGAAAGCCTGAAAAACAATGTCAAAAAAGAAAGCGAAATGGTCACAAGCCGACCAAATGGCTGAATGGTTAGGGCCTCGTTAAAACCTTCCAAGGTAAAATCCACCCTTGTGGGAAAAACCCTTGAAAGGAAAAAGAGTACCCCCAGCGTACGAGAATGAAGAAGCGACGTGCTAACTAACAAACCTATAGGTGGATTGGCCAACATAGTCATCAGTGAGATAATTGATAAGTTCTTGTGGTGGGACGCCCCCACCATGTGCTGTACTTCGTCTTCTTGCTCAACATATCCGCCACTCAATTGCCTTCCCGATATATATGTGAGACCACAAAATCCATATGAGCGAGCGGGTGTAAAGTGTAGCGCCAATTGCTAAGGTGGCGCCACGGGACCTCCATAGATCTCTCCTCCAGCAAGTTCACCACATACATCTAATCCGATTCCAGCCAAAGTTGCGTCCAACCCTTTCTAGAAGCATACTGGATCGCCCACATTGCTACGATCAGTTCAGCCTCAAACGCGTATCCCGAACCACAATGATGTACGAAACATCCTCAAAAGAACCCTACAATTTTTGGAAGACCCCAAGCGGTAAGTCCGCCTTTCTGGCCCAGGGAACTTCCGTCCGTGTTTACCTTGATTCAGCCCGGAAGGGGTTTTTGCCGCTTAACCTCCACAATCTTCTGAGCTTGTCTAGGTCATCCACGGAACTCGCAGCCTTGCGCAGATAAGGAGGTCATGTTGGTCGTTATGCATACAACCCCAATCCAATGATGATGATTCTACAACGAGTACTCTTAGGTAGATTGTCGCAGCGTCGATTGTCCAGACTTTGTTGTGAAATACTATCTAATTCCGGATATGCCAAATGAGCCATATGTAGGAAAGGATAGCCACACGCCAAAGGAAAGTAACCTGCTCACTGAATTGGAAATTCATTAGCCGTACCAGGAATTCATTAAAGTTGTTAGCCTGAAATGGGTAAATGTTGAATGATTCAAAAATCCATCGCCAGAGAGCCCCTACAAAGACACATGAGACAAATAAATGATCAATCGATTATGCAAATTCACAAGAAAGAGCGCAAACCGAAGGGCCAGTAAAACTCCCCTTGGCTCGTAATAAATCCAAGACAGCCAATCGATTGTGGATAGCCCGCCATGCCACAACCGATCGCCATTCCAGGATGTGTTGCGACCAAATCCAAGAACCCCATTTGACCACCGGATACTTGGGACGCACATGAGCATAGGCGGCCTTAGAGGAATCCAAACCATCCTCCGAATTCAACCAAACACGTGTATCCCTAGAGTTAGGAGCAATAGGGTCGTGTACAATAGCCCGGACCAGATCTAAATAAGTCTCCACAAATGAGAAGGTGAAATGCCTTGTCCCATCATAAAAGTAGTCTGAAATGCGATGTCGGAATAGATATTTATATTCTTCTGGGATACCAATTTGGTCTGCTATAGAATAACCCAGCCAGTTATCAATCCAAAATAATACCTCTGAATTAGCTCCTGGGATCCAACGCGAATCGTCCAAGCAAGACGAAATGAAAGGTTTAATCCCAGTCCAGATAGAAGAAGGAATAAAAGACCTCCGGGCCATCCCATCCGCAGTCAAATATAGCCGCCTAAGAGTGGTGAAAATCACCGAGTCTTAACTCATGACCTTCCAGCCCAGTTTCATCAAGAAAGTTGTATTAGCCGCAACAATCGATCGAACGCCCAACCCCCCTTCAGTCCGAGACGTACAACACCGGTTCCAACTAACCGTCACCGAACCCTTTGAATTCACATTCCCAGTCCAAATGAAGTTACGCATTGCCCTTTCCATTTGCTTGAGCAACATGCGGGGCCATTTGTAAATCATCATTGTGTGGACAAACGAGCTAGTAATCACCGAATTAACAAGCAAACTCGACCAGCAAGGGAAAGAGATGAACCTTTTCATCGTCTGAATTTGACGATGATCTTATCAAAGACGGGCTAAAGATCTGCAACCTTAGGGGCCCCCTTGAAGATTGGGGCGCCTAGATAAACTGTGGGGAACGTCCCGGGATGTATCCCCATGATTGTCTGCACCCTTCCACGAATATGAGATGAAACCCGGGTGCCAAAATAAACTTTGGATTTACGAGGATTGAATGCTTGGCCCAAAATATCTGCATAAAGGTTGAGAATCTGGAGAAGATACGGGCGTTAGCTGAAGAAGCTCCACACATAATAACAATATCATCGGCGTATAGTATAGATGATGGAAAGTTGATGCATCTCGGTGTGACAAACGGGGCAAACCGATTATGCTCAACTGCAACTTTAATAAATTTACTAAGTACCTCTTCTGTAATGCAAAACAGCAACGGGGATAAAGGATCACCTTGTCGAACTCCTCTAAAACAAGGGAAGTACCCTATAGGCGTCCCATTCAAAAGAACTGAAATTCTGGACGACCAAAGAATAACATCCATCCAGTGAATAAAGATTTCAGAGAAACCAAAGTGGCGCAAAACGTGAAGTAAGAAATCCCATTTCAAAGTATCAAATGCCTTACGGATATCAATCTTCAAGATCATATTCATATCCAATCTACCATGCAAGACATTGAATCCTTCAGAGACCATTGCAATACAGTCATGAATCTGCTTTCCAAGGACAAACCCGAACTGAGTAAGTGATAAATATGCAGTAATAATCAAACCCAAATGCGTAGCCAAAATTTTAGTAATAATCTTGAAAAGAAAATTACTCATGACAATCGGACGGAAGTTCTCAATAACATTTGCATCCTTGGTCTTTGGGATTAGCGCGATAAAACTAGCGTTCAAACCCAGAGGTAGGGACGACCATCAAGAAAAACCTGACCGGCGATCACCTCGATGGAAATAACATCCCGAGTGACGATAGAAAATCCCACTCAAAACCGTCCTGCCCCTGGTGAGCTATCCGAATCCATATCAAATACTGCTTCCTTAACCTCTGTATCCGATGGAATGACAGTTAGGCTAGCATTATCAGCCGCCCCCACCCTGGAAGAAATCACCTGATCAATAGTGGAGTAATCCGGAGTGATATTCCCATTATCCGCAAAGAGCTCCTTGTAAAACAAAATAATATGATTACCAAGAACCGTTGTATCATCGATAATCGCGTCCACCATTACACCCTCAATCCCCGAGCGCCCAATGCGAATCGCTCGACGATGAAAAAATGCCATATTACGATCCCCATCCTTAAGCCAGGCTGAGCGAGACTTTGCTTAAGGAATTCAGATTGTAATAGCAATGTCTGAGAAAGCAGCATCTGGGCGTCCAGCTCCTAATCCCGATGAGCAACTGTATAACCCAAGCTCTCAATATCTGCCTCAATCTGATGAACCTGCTCCATCTGATACTCTACCCTGCGATTCACATCTCCAAAAATATCCATGTTCCAAACCTTAATATCTTGCCTCAACCTCTTTAGCTTCCACATAACGCGCAATAAAGGGTTGGGCGCTGTGGAAGGCGCGGACCAAGAGGTAGTAACCAAGTCCCGAAACGTGTCATGATGGACCCACATACGCTGAAACCGAAATGGCACCGGACCCCTGCTAGTGGAAGATGAGCAAGAAACCAAAATGGGGTGGTGATCAGATCCAATACGTGGAAGCACTAAGCCATTGACAACTTGCCAAAAAGAGAAAAATTGACAAGTTGCTAGGGCTCGATCCAACTTAGCCTGGAGGAGAAATAGAGGCCTTCTGGGGGAGCACCAAGTAAATGATTTTACCGTAGTCGGCACTGCAAACAAACCAGCATCCTCCAAGAAATCCCTAAAATCTTGACAAGAGGCTTGGGATAAAGTATCACTGCCAGAGCGCTCATGATGTCCCAAGACCGCATTAAAATCCCCAATAAGAAGCAGATCAGTAAGACCCAAATTCCTCAAATCCAACTAGAGCGCGCACCGAGCAGTATGTTCACACAAACCATGAATAAAACCAACATGAAAAACCATGGAACCAAATTGAACTCAAGAACAATACATTGAGTTGAAGACCAAACCTGATGAAGGACAGAGGTGCCGATCACGAAGACCCAAATGTCGACGTCCATTAGCCCTAAGCTCTGCGCCATGAACCTCAATCCCAAATTATTCCAATAAGAGCCCGAAATCGATGAAATGTCCACTTTAGGCTCACAAACAGCTAAAATGGTACCACAAGAACAACAACAAGGATATCTTGTTTTGGATGATGGACAAAATTCAAGATTACAACTCGATAATGATAATACAAATATTGAGTGCAAGTGTAATCAAGAATGAAAAGTCTAGACCTCAAGAGTGTGCAAGTGAAAGTACTTAGGCTAAAACAACAAGAGTTTTTGACAATGTGTTTGCTTGTATGCTTTTGCTTGTATATAGTGTTGTATATTGTTGCTTGAATGGTTCCTCTATTTATAGGAGAGGTCTTGGTTTGATTTCCAGACATTGGATCCTTCTTGGAGAGTGATTTCTGCAAAAAATAATGTAATTAAACTCGAGAAATAGTCATTAGAAATCAACCCCTTAAATTAGGGAAAAACTGTCTAAAACCCAACGGATAGTTTGTCATTAAAATCAAAGATAGCGACCGGTCGTGCACAGATAGAAGTTTGAAAGCATTTTCACGAAAATACATAGGGGGACCGGTCGACGGGGGGTCCGACCGGTCGCCCCCTGTGTGGACCGGTTGGGCTCCTCCAAATTTCAATACAGGGAGTTCTGTATTCAAAACCCTACTCCCAGGCACCGGTCGCCCACACTGGTCGACCTCCAGGTTGACCGATTGCCCTCCCTAGTTTTCCTTCCATCCCGTTTTCTATTTCAAAACTCAACTCAGGTACGGGTTGCTCTATAGGGCGACCGGTCCAACATGAGACAGAAGTGTTGTCCAATTTTTGTCAAAAATAAACTTCAAAAAATACTCCAAAAAATTAGTAAAAACATTTTATGTCGATCGGGAGTATGTGGACAACATTTAGAAATATTGTTTTGGTGTAAAAACTCATTTAAACAAAATCAAAATTATGATAAAAACATTTATCTAACAAACTCCCCCTTTTTGATGATTACAAACCAAAACAATTTTAAGAGGACGATTTTGAAAACAAAACGATTTTCCGGTCAAGGAGTAAACTATCCGTTTAGAGCAACAACAAACTATGCATAATGACCAAGTAGAAGAGAGTTAAAATTTTCAAAGGCATTTTACAAAAGCTCCCCCTATCAACAAGAACATCAAGAAGAATCAATACAAAAGCTAGAAGCTTTAGCTTGTACAAAGTAAACATAAAAAAACATGAGCTTGGAAGCTCCCCCTGTCAAAAACAATCATTGATCATGCTATAAGTCCATAATTCATCCCATGAACAAGGTATACTTCACAACTTTTGGCTTTAAGGAGCCATAGCTTATAGCTTCTTTCGCGAGCTTTTATTAGGTTCTTTGAGCTAACGAGCCAATTTCCTGTTTCTCCCCCTTTGGAATCATCAAAAATAAAGTTAGCACGATAAAAACATAAGTCATGTGTATCAAAGTGCGCTAAGTAGTCGATTTATCGAGCTTTTGGAATATTAAGCGTAAAATCCATTGAATAGGGAAGAAGTTGTTCAAATGAAATACACAAGCTCGTTTAAGGGAAAACAACATGATCTCTATAAGTGAAAAGAACTTTTAAAATCGAGAGAATCATGTAATTGGTGAAATTTTCTTTGTGACAATTTATTGAACATTTGGCGGGCGTTAAAATTGGAAGAAGTTGTATATAGCCCTTGTAAATGTAATCAAGCCAGAAATTTTATCACCAAATCAAATCATACAATATCCAAACAACAACAATTAAGAAGCTCATCACAATCATATAGAACAAGTATGAAGAAATTTACATATAAGTCAAATTCTCAAGGGTTCAACCCAATTGAGCTAAGGGAGTAGAATTCTTACCATTCAATCGGTAAAGATGAGCAATAATGAAGATAATCGAGCATAAGGAAGTCCAAGATATAGAATTAATGCAATAAAACACATTCGAAGTGAGTTTTGTGTGCAAATGACAAAGGGGACGAAAAATGAGTTGAAAGAGCCAAAATGGCTAAGTCTGGGAATAGAGATGGTTTTAATCAATTTTTGGCTCAGGGCGACCAGTCGGAGCTGAGGGCGACCGGTCGAAGGCTAGGCCAACCGATCGACCTCAGCCCAGTCAACCCACTAGTTCAGTCTGTTTTTCAAAAAATCCGAAGTTTGATCCCAAAATCTGATTTTTCGCCCCTAAGTTTTAAAACCATGCAAAATGCAAACATAGACCTCATTCAATATGCATTATGCCTAAGCGAGCTCGTATTGACGCAAAAGTCTCGGAAGATAGCGGTTTTGTAAAAATATCCGCGCAATTGATCTTGAGATGGTACGAAAGATATCTCAATTTTTCGTTTTGAAACACAATCCCTTAGAAAATGATGTCGAATCTCAATTTGTTTAGTACGGTTATGATGAACCGGGTTTTAAGCAATATTTATAGCGGATATGTTATCACAAAATATAGGAATATTTTCAAAAGAGCATTTGTAATTCGCTAAAGTTTGTTTCATCCAAAGAAGTTGAGTACAACAAAAAGCCGCGGAAATATATTTGGCTTCGGCCGTTGAAAGTGAAACGCAATTTTGTTTCTTTGAAAACCAAGAAACTAGGCAATCGCCCAAAAATTGACATGATCTGGAAGTACTTTTATGATCATCAATATTACCCGCATAGTCCGAATCACTATAACCTTTAAGAGAAAAAATTTCATTCTTTGGATAAAATAAACCATATTAAATAGTGCCTTTTAAATATCAAAAAATCCTTTTAACGACACTCATATGAGATTCTTTGGGATTGCTTTGAAAACGAGCACATAGGCATACGGCATGAAGAATGTCCGGTCTACTTGCGATTAATACCTCGATACTTTGATTCATCCACGGACTTACCTTTTTCATCTTTGTCAATTTTGACATTTGTTGCCATAGGGTAGAGACGGTTCTTCCTTCTTCAATGCCGAACTTTTTCAAAAGTTCTTTTGTATATTTTGATTGCGAAATATAGATACATTCTTGGCATTGCTTAATTTGAAGTCCAAGGAAGAAATTAAGCTCCCCATCATGCTCATCTCAAATTCACCTTGCATCAACTTAGAAAATTTCTTGCACAAGGATTTATTAGTAGCACCAAAGATAATATCATCAACATAAATTTGCACAAGTAAACAATCTTGCCCTTTTTCAAACACAAAGAGAGTAGTATCAACTTTACCTCTTGTAAAACCATTTTGCAAAAGAAAAGAGCTAAGTCTATCATACCATGCACGGGGTGCTTGTTTTAAACCATACAAGGCCTTTTTAAGTTTATAAACATCATTAGGCCTAGAAAAATTTTCAAACCCCGGAGGTTGTTTCACATAGACTTCTTCTTGAATAAAACCATTTAAAAATGCGGATTTAACATCCATTTGGTAAAGTTTGAAATTTTTAAAACAAGAGTAGGTAAGTAAGTATGACACCACCACGAGAGCTACTAACATTGCCTTGTTTTGAATTCGAGGTGCCAGGAGCCCCACAAACCCATACCCTTAGGCAGCCTTAACCTTTCCAAGAGGTTAAGAAAGTATGACACCACCACGAGGTCTACTGCACCTTAGCCTAAGCGGCACACCTTTCCTGGACGGCTTTCCGGCAGAACCTCATAGGAAGGTCATTCATTCAAAACTTCAAAGAATTCTTAACCGCCGTATGGATTGAGGGGATCGTGCCTAATAATATTATGCCAGGTACTTCAATCATGTTTCTGATGTACAAGATCCTCAAAGAGGCAAGTATAGAGCATACTTCATGAAAAAGATCGAAGAATTTGAAAGATAATTGCAGATTAGCTAAGAGGTTTTTGAAGAGATATAAAAGAGATTTAGAAACTCATATTTTGTAAAAGGGAGATTTTATTCTGATTTCCGTCTGAGTTTTCCATACAACTGAAGAGGTCCTTATATAGGCCTCATGTACAAAACAAGGAAGTGACACGTGTCCCTATTACAAGACACCTCTGCTAGACACGTGTTACCTTCTTAGACCTTCTTCATGAGAACTTGACATGTGTCCACCAACATGACACCTATCACGTACACATGTCACCTGTATGGACACCTTAAACAGAAAGCTGACACGTGTCCACTAAAAAGACACTTACAACACCAAGCTGACATGTGTCCCATAAAAGGACACTTACAACACTAAGCTGGCATGTGTCCCATAAACTGACATGTTACAACACTAAAAGGAGACTTACAACACCAAGCTGACACATCTTACATTACAAGGATAAGAAATTGACACGTGTCCAACAAAAGGACACTTACAACCATAAACTGACATGTGTCTGCTAGAAGGACACTTAATATTACAAACTGACACGTGTCCATTGTAAGGACACATATACATTGCTGACATCATCCTTCCATCATGGACTGTTGTGGTAGTCGTAGTATTCCTTTGACCAAGGTTTTGTCCAAAACAATCCAAAGCCGTCCCAATCTATGTCTTCATCTTCAACAAGCCATGAGTCTTGGGAGTCTGGCTCGAACATTTGAGTATTTGTGTCGCCTTCTTGGTTATCTTCTCGTTGGTGACTTGACTCGGGTTTATCAACACATGAACTTATCACGAGTGATGTATATACTGGCTCCGGTCTATGTGGGTTTGGTGGAATCTTGTTAAGAACCAGGAGATGCATGCATAATTCATTAACCTCAGGCTGCTGGTTGGTGATTGGTCCAGGGAAAAACTTCCATTTAAAATGTAAAGATGTCGGTATAAATAGATACCCTTTTCCCATTGTGAAATATCGGTGGAGTACCATGACAACGTATAAATCCGGGACATCTTTGTTCTGATCCACTTCTGCTTGTAACATTTCCTTCCAATTTTGAATCTTGTCATACCATTCAAGAAAAGTCCGAGATTTGATGACAAGTTGACTGGATTTTGGAGGAATGATAAAGTACTTCTAACGGGCATTTCACCGAATGATAGTAAAGGGTGGAAAGACACCACAAATACCATAGACCATGTTTTGGAATAGGAGTAGTAGTGGAAATGGTAAGGATCCCATAAAAAGGTTTATCTGGATTGAAACATGCCCTCTCGAAAGGGATATTAACTTGAACAACAAATTTGGCTAAGTGATAAAACATAAAATGTTTTGCATAGTTTTGTAAATCACTTAGGATTTTGAAAGGTGTTTTTGTGGGGGGAAATTGGCCTTCGTGATATGCCATTAATATAATCGGGAAAATACCTTTCAAGATATTAATCAGAATGGCCGGATCTCGGACATATAATCCAGAACAAGATTGTGATTTCCTTTGATATGTTGAATTGTGAACTCGATACTTGGAAAACCAATCTTTAAGTCGCAGCATTGTTTCTCCGGAACACCCTTGTTCTTAAGCTCTATAATTGCTGGAAATGATGTATTGTCCATCCGGGATTATGAAATGGTGACCAATAAGATGAAATTCAAACTTCTTGATCCCATTCTTCACAAAGAAGGATTTCTTTGTGGACAAAGATGGTAATGCTTCTCGTAATCTTTGAACTCGACCACTTGCATGTCCACAATAAAAGATTTTCCCATCTTCTTTTTCAAGCAAAATGGCTCCCCAATATTCATCACTAGCATCGACCGGAGAATCCTTTGTCCTCATGTACTTGGAATTTTCAATGGCGGAGGATTCTCGCATACTTGCTTGAGTTGTTGAACCGCTGTCCGGGGATGATCCCCATGGTGGAGCATTCTTCTTAAGCATCTTTGAAAGTCGTTGTCCTAGCTGATACTTTCCATCGATTATTTTCATTCCCAAAACTCAATGTTTGTTTGACCGATAGAGCTCTTTTTTTCAGATAGCATGATACCATGTGATTGAACAATGTCCAAGAACTGGTGTAGCAAAGTCTCATGCTCTTGTTTGTTTGATGAGAACAATAAGATGTCATCAATGTAGATTAGGTGGTATGTAGGATAGGTTCGAAAATTTGGGTCATTGCTTTTTGAATGTGGAGGGTGCAACCTTCAAACCAAATGGCATGACCGCCCATTGGTATTGGGTTGTAGGAAGGCAAAAAGCAGTTTTATATCCATCCTCTGGGACAATTCCCAATTGCCAAAATCCTCGACTTCAAATCAAACTTTGAAAAGATTTGGGCTTTAGAGAGTTGGGAAAAAGCATTTGAGTTTTAGGTAAAGGAACTTATCATCAAGGAGGAAATGGTTAAAAGCTTTGTAATCAATAACAAGCCTCTTTTTCCCTCGTACTGTTCAGCTCTTTTGTTGACATAGAATGGAGGGCAAGCCCAATTTGATTTTGTGGGCTCAATGAGTCCAAGTGCTAGGAGTTGGTTGCATTCTTGCCTCGCAAGGTTCAGCTCCTTTGGAGTCATTCCTAGATGAGTGGTCTTGGTAGCATTCACATCTTCATTCTTTTTGAAAGGAGTCAATAAAGAACTTGGATTTTTCCAAAGTGGTGTTGGGTAATGGAAATCGCATAAGAGTCTCGCACAACACTTGAGAAGCTGGTTGGTAATATCTCCGTATTCTGGAGGTGCTTCTGATAGAGTAAACAACTTCTGGATGGTGGTGTAAGGTTGGAACTGTCTCTTGTACTTCAACTAGGGTTGTGCACGGGACTTGGAGATTACCGAAAACCGAACCGATATTTGGACCGAAAGATCTCCGAACCGGAAATATCCGTGACTTTTTTGACTTTCCCGAACTGCCCGCATCGAAAATATTTATGGTTACTCTCGAGATTTTTCAAATATCCGTACGAGAACTGTATCAACCGTACCAAACCACTCCGAACCGAGGACCAAGATAGAACCGATTTTAAAGATTTTATATAAATACTACATTATTTCTATGTATGTTGTTTTTATTTTGATATTGAATTAACTACAAACTATTTGAAATTAAATTGAATATAAAACATATTTCTGAAAAAACCATAATACTGCAACTATTATGAATTTTAAAAAACTTTGATATTAATAACAGAGTAAATAATCTAAAATTGAAATTAGTTAAATGATTAGTAAATTGCACTTAAAAGAGAAACAAGTAATAATATCATATTATAACAATATAAAAAATCATTTAATTTTTTTACCCCATCACATAAATTATAAATATAATTTTATTGATTATGTTAAGTTGTTAAGTATGAGACATTGAGATTACAAATTTATACAAGTTTTTATTTTATTTTAATTTATGAAAACTATTAGTTAATTATATATGTTCTATGTCAATAGAAGGACAATTGCCCAAATAATATACTATTATTGTATTATAGAGGTTACTAAGTTTAGAATTTTGGATTGTGTTACCTATTATAGTTTTAGTTTTTTTTTGAGACTACGCTAAAAAGATACTAGAACTCTAGAAGTATTTCGTTTGGTGATTTTTATATTTATTTATTTATTTATTTCCAAATTTGTATGCTTTATTTATGGCTAATCTCCGAATCTTCGTCCCGAACCGAACCGTACTGTCCCATCCCATTAGAATCGAATCTCCGTCCCGAGCTTTTGGTATGGTTCGGACGGAGATTTTTCTATGGTTCTGCTTCGAGATTTATTTTCGAAATCTCCGAACTTCGATTTGTTCTAGAGATTTCCAAATCTCCGAACCGTCTCGTACCGTGCACACCCCTTACTTCAATCCATGAGGTAAAATCTGTAGGCTTTTAGCTTGGAAGAATAAATCAAAGCCCATCAAGATATCTTGTCCATGGAGTCTCGCGCTATAATCTTCATCCATACAATACAGTCTGGAAAGAGTTGAATTCCAATTGGCTTCTTTGTAATTAGCGCGGTATGAAAAGTATGTCCATCAGCTGCATAGAAGTATTCGTGATGGCTTTGCCAAGCATCTTCAGGTAGTATGTCAGGATTCATCATCGATTTTCTGGCTCCTGTATCAAATACACCAATAGCCTTGATTGGTATATCATACTTGGATGGTAGAATTTGCACTTCAATATTTGGATACGACATCCCTTCTTGGATCAAGGAGCTGATCTTGAGTGATGGTTGTGACTTGATCATAAAGACTGGGAGCTCGAAGGATGAATCTTCTTCTTCTTCTGGATCTTCGTCATCTGTAGAATATTGTTTTACAAATACAGTGTCTTCATCCTGCTCGTCTTGTTCAGAAAATAAGGATTCAATATCAGCATCATCTGTTGTGGCATAATTGAGCTGGAATGCTTGTGATGCCAACTTCGCTGCTTTATCTTTCTTGTTAGGGCAATTCTTTGCAAAATGCCCTTTTCTTCCACATAGGAAACACCTATTTGTCGACTTATTTCGAATGGTTTCCTTCAAGAACCGATAGGCTTTATTTCTTTTCGCCTTCTTCTCGGATCTTTCTAATCTTTTTTCGGAAGACGAAGATGAACAAGTGTAGTTCTCCTTTCCTTTGCACTTTATCTCCGATGAGAGTTTTTGCATACTGATTTGAGGAGAGTTCTTTTGTCAAGCACATCCTTGATGAAGACCTCATTGCTCACACATCTTGTCTAGGGTTGCAAACGCCATCCGATGGATTTCGCCTGATCGATTCTTGAGACTTCCCTCCCGGAAGCTTGAATCATTCTCGTAACTCGGGTTGAAGTTCTTTAGGTAGAGATGCCAAGTAGACATGTTTGAGATTTGGATCATTGTAACCGTTCAACATGTAAAACTTCTCGGACATTCTTTTGAAATGTCTATCCAAATCTTTACGTGTCAAAGAACAAAGATTTCATGGCAAAATATTCTTTTTCTCGCCAACTTGTTGATAATAGTGATATCTCCAATAAACTCTTGGTGAATTTCTCCAAGAACAAGTGATGGAGTTGAAGCATTATAAATTTGGAGTTGTCGATACTCACCAAGGCTTTGAAACCATTCACGTAGGATACCAACAAATCTTGAAGAGAATTCCATGAGGATTTGTTTCAGATTGGCTCCTTCTTTTGTTAGCTGGAGGTCAATCCATGCCGCAAAAGAGTGTAATCTCTCTTCTCTCTCGGATTGGAACATCATCGAATGAAAACCATGGACCATTTGTTGGTTTGGAGGATGAATCTGAAGGATGAGGATGTGGTCCTTCTGCTTCTGGTTCCATATCTTCTTCAGAGCTTTCATTAATCGGTTCAAGATATTGTCGCTTGCTTCGAGTATTTCCAGCCATAAGCATAGCGGATAGATCAACAACATCTGGTTTCGATCAAATCATAGGATTCTTCTCCCGATAGGGATGATTTAAGATCCTCGTAGTCCCGATTCTTTTTCGATTGGGAAGAGGTAGTTTCTTCCAGGGTCCGATTTTTCCGACCATTGTAATGGATTATTTATCGGGATAAAGGATGGTCCGCCATGAAGGATTCTCATGGGTATTTCTCTTCGGATTTAGAAGAGGATGGAGGTATTTCATGACTCTTTGGAGGTGGTTGGCTTTTTAGAGTAGAGGTTTTTTCTTTGGCTTTTTAGGAATATCAAGTGGAATACTTGAAGCCATACCAAAATAAGTAGGATAATTTGGAGGAGATATAGGAGGTGATTCATATTTGGAACTATAATCGGGAAAAAGGATAAGGACTTACTTTGACGCTCCTATCCCTTTCGATTTGAGAAAGTTCCTTCTTTAGTCTCCCGATCTCAGCTTCTTTCTCGCATGAACTCGCTCCAAATTAGTTTTGTTCAATAAGGTTCCTCACATCTTTGTCCAAATTCCGGTTGACATTGTCTTTCGCCTTTTCATATATCTCGCTGGAGTTGATTCTCCATCGTATTAACCTTGGTTTGGTTAGATTGGATTGTGGTGAGATCTCGTGAGACCTTAGAGTCGATCGCCTCGTAGAGACTTATTTTGGGCACAGTATTGGCCGCTTTGCTAGTTTAGTACTTTCTCCGCTTGAGTAGGACCCTTTATTTGTCCGTCATGTTCCACAAAGGGTGCTTTGCACAAAGGGCTCGGACGTAATCCTCTCGTTGAGTGTCAACCTTCCTTTCTAGAGATG
The DNA here is from genome assembly GCA_016081115.2 of Rehmannia glutinosa. Lineage (NCBI taxonomy): Eukaryota > Viridiplantae > Streptophyta > Magnoliopsida > Lamiales > Orobanchaceae > Rehmannia > Rehmannia glutinosa. The sequence continues at coordinate 39,721,330 of CM071932.1, read as the reverse complement.
GAAATTCTCCGATCCGAACATGAAACAAGGTTGGACAACAGAGGAGTTGGAGGAGAAGGTGCCTTAACTTCTTTGTGACACCCGTATTTTCTTTTCTTTTTGAAGGACAGCTAACCCTTTTTTGTAACACGGTAAGGGTTGTGGACATGGATCCGAGGGTCGCTTATCATCCGCCTGCAACGTGGTTGTCTTGTGGTTTTCTTCTTTCTCGCTTCTTCTCTCGTATTTGTTCTTCTTCATCGTAGTCCGATTCCTCTCCACAAGAACATTCTCGATCACACATGGATGGATCAACATCCCATACAAAATGACCATTAACTCACAAGGTGTCAATATGGGATCCATTTGGTCAAAAACATGCAATTGGGATTTTTGTGTCCGTGATTGACTTCAATCGGATAGACCATCACCGAATTCAGGATTTAAAGGTCTCGAGCCGGATGGTGTCGATAGATTGTCTTCACACGTCCATCCTTCACCTTTGAAATTTAAAGTCGTGGCTTGCACCATTTCTGATTGTTGGTGAAGGGATTCATAGTTGGTGATCCATTCTTTTGGAACAGGTTGCTCCAAGTCTTTTCTCCCGATTTGTCCGGGTATCCGGGCGATCGTAGGGACGCTGATCCGGACTCGCAAGACCATCAAAGCATCTTTTATGCCTTGATTTTGCAGATCTAGCCGTGATCTTGCAACCTCGTATACGACTTGGTGATGAAGGGTTACTATGATGGAATTTGAGATCCGATCCGCTCCAAAAGTTGAACTTGCACCTTGAAGGCGGATGCAAGAGTTGGATCACTCAAAGATACTTTGCAAAGTTAGGGAAGAAAGTGACCACATCACTTCCGCGTTGAGTGTAGAGAGAATCGTACCAATAATCGCATGCTCATATTGGAGAAAACGAGTATCTAGAAGAGCAATTCTTGCAGAATCTTTTGGAAGACCTTTCCTTCCATGGTAGGAGAGAACAAGTCGCATAGCTCCAAGGTGGAGATGGGTATAACCTTCCAATCTCCATCATGTGATGAACTCGGTGGAATGGACAAAGGTGTGATGTACTGCTCTTGTTGAGTTGAAGGAAGACCACAAAGATCCATTCTCGGATGATTGATATACTCCTTTGGCCGCGTACTCTTGTTGAAGATGATGGATTTGATGTGTTTAGGCCAAGAACCACGATTTCTGTATATATTATATGGACTAACAACTGGGGGAACAGTTTGTTCTACAACAGCGTTGCTTGGAATAGTAGAGTATTCTATGGTATTTTCGATATGACTAGTAGAAAATCTAGGTAGGGAAAGAGAAGAAGATATACTATGTATTTGGCTAAAAGGGATATCAACAGAGCTATTTGAGGACTGGGATTCCATATCAAGGGGAACGCCTCTTCTACTCGCCATCTTAGCTGGACCTAACCATTCTCTAACAAATTCTCCGGCGACGACAAAACAGACTGCTCGATACCACGAGGTGCCTGAGCCCCACAAACCCATACCCTTAGGCAGCCTTAACCTTTCCAAGAGGTTAAGAAAGTATGACACCACCACGAGGTCTCACCGCTTAGTATAAGAGCTTTCTCGGCAAATTTTCTTCGGGTCATCACTTTATTAAGGGGATCACCAAAATAAGATCTTTTGGGTGATCTCTTTTAAATTTCAATGCCACGGGAAGATCCGAAGTATCACCTTTGTCTCCTTGAGGAACATTTGAAGTGGATGGTTGATCATTTGAGGTAGAAGGTTGATCATTTTGAGCATCATTTTGAACAATGGGTTCAATAGTATCCTCTTCATCACTTTCATCATTGGGTATCCTCTCAACACCCGAGGCTTCATTGAATTTTACATGAATGGATTCTTCAACATCCACGCTAGTCTTATTGTAAACCCGATATGCTTTGCTCTTGGTTGAATACCCCATAAATATTCCTTCATCGGCCTTAGGATCAAGTTTGTCTAATTGATCCTTTGTATTCAAAATGAAGCATTTACATCCAAATATTTTGAAGTAACTAATATTTGGAGTTCTTCCTTTCCAAAGCTCATATGGAGTTTTAATCATTTTAGGACGAATATAAACTCGATTAATGACATAGCAAGCGATACTTATGGCTTCGGCCCAAAAATATTTTGGAAGTGAAAATTCATTGAGCATGGACCGACTCATCTCTTGAAGTGTCCTATTCTTCCTCTCGGTTACTCCATTTTGTTAAGGTGTCCTTGGAGCCGAAAGATTGTGTGCATATCCCTTGATTTCACAAAAGACTCTAAATTCGCCATCAAATTCTCCACCTCGATCACTTCGAATAGACTTAATAGTAGTATCTTCCTTTTCATTCTCAATAAGTCTATACAACTTAACAAACTCATTAACGGCATCGCTTTTATTTGCAAGAAAAAAAGCCCAAGTATATCTAGAAAAATCATCGACAATAACGAAAGTGTAATGTTTTCCACTTAGACTAGCCGTACCAATATCCCCATACAAATCTAAATGAAGAAGTTGTAGAGGCTTGGTTGTGGAAATTTCATTTTTGGGCTTAAAGCTACTTTTAACTAATTTGTTCTTTTGACAAGTGTCACACAAGCCAAAATTTTCAAAATTCAATTTGGGTAGTCCTTTTACATGTTGGTTTTTGTAAATATTTTTCAAATTCTTGTATCCAACATGTCCAAGTCGCCTATGCCATAAACTCGTTAAATAATTATTGGCGACAAGACAAGAAACATTTTGACTAACCAAATCACTTGTACAAATTTTGTAAAGATTGCCTTTTCTATTTGCTTCACAAATAATTTCTTCATTTTTAAGAATAAGGCATTTTTCTTTATTGAAAACAACATTATAGTTTGAATCACAAAGTTGGCTAACACTTATCAAATTAAACTTAAGCCCTTCTACTAAAAGAACATTACTACTAGAGAAAGAAGAGTTACCAATTTCTCCATTTCCAAGAATTCTTCCTTTGCCATTGTCGAACATGACCATACCCTCTTCTTGGAGCTTGATGTTGGTAAAAATTTCTCTCTTTCCGGTCATATGGCGTGAACACCCATTGTCCACGAGCCATTTTGAATCCTCCATGGTTGTTATAGCCCCTATTACCTACAAATGAACCACTTTTAGGTACCCTATAATTTTGGGGTCCATGGGGGTTAGTCTTGAGACCTTTGGGTCTCCAAACATAGCTAAAATTGTTTTTCAATTTACAATGAGCAACATAATGACCAACTTTACCACAATAAAAACAAATCAGATTGTGGGCACTACTAGCACGAATAAAAGTCGGACCTTGGTCATTTTTCTTTATAATATGTTGAAAAGGTTAATAGCCAAGTCCTAATTTGGAATGCTCACCTCTTTGTGCATCTAAAATTTTTGTAACTTTGTCCGTACTTATATTAAAACGATGCACATCCTTTTTTAAACATTCAAGATTGGTGAGCGATTGTTTTTCGGTTTCAAGAGTATGAACTTTAGTAAGAGTAATAGCATGAGCTTTATCAAGAGATTCATAAGAAGTAAACAATTTTTCCTTTTCAATTTTAAGCTCTTTATGCTCCTTTTTCAAAGTCTTGTATTTAACAATCAAATTTTGAAATTCAATTTGCAATTCATAAAAATCACATTGCAATTCATCAACTAAGGAGGAAGTTGAAAAGTTAGAGCGTACCTCGTTATTTTCATCGTCTATGGCCATAAGACCATGTTCGGACTCACCTTCCTCGTCGGATGTGGCGAGTAGTTCATCCCAAGTTTTAACATCCGCATTTAGAGCCTTCTTTTTTGGAAAAGACTTTTTCTTCTTTTGTTCATCCTCCTCGAGTTTTGGGCAATCGGTTATGAAGTACCCCGATTTTCCGCATTTAAAACACGAGTTGTCTCTCGGTTTTCTTGCCTTATTTTTATTCACAAATTTTGCAAATTTCCGGACAAGTGCGGCAGTCTCTTCATCATCCTCATCATTTTTTTGAATAAATTCGAATATATTAAAAATGAAAAAGAGTATTCCTGATCACAGGCTGATCAGTGAACCAAAAGAAAGCCTGGAAATAATGTCAAAAAACCAAACGAAATGGTCAAAAGTCGACCAAATGGCTGAATGGTTGGGGCCTCGTTAAAACCTTCCAAGGTAAAACCCACCCTTGTGGGAAAAACCCTTGGAAGGAAAGAGAGTATCCCCCAGGAAAAGTAGGCACCTAAAATGGGAAAAGAAACCAGAAGCGGTGGCGCACTAAGTAACAAACCTATAGTTGGATTGGCCAACATAATCATCAGTGAGGTAGCGGAGGAGCTCAGTGGGTGGGACGCCCCACCATCCTAATAAGAGTTATTAGAAGAAGATGCTAAACCTTTAGGAATATTTTGCATACCCGATTGAGCCATGAGCTGGGGAGTGCATTCAATACCTTGGTCACCTTGTCTTCTTCTGAGATGACTTTACCGAGAGCCACAAGAGGATTGACAATGTTGTCAAGCCTTTCCACCATTTTTGAAATGCTTTCACCATCATGCATATTGAAGTTTTCAAAGTCTTTAACAAGCATGGTTTTTCTTGCTTGTTTGACCTTCTTGGTTCCTTCATATATAGTCTCTAATTTTTTCCAAACTTCATTTCCCGACCTTATGCCTCTTATGCGATTATACTCGGTGGCGGTAAGAGAGCAATGTAAAATATTTAAGGCCTTACCGTTTAGAGAGAAAGCCTTCTTGTCATTTTCATCGAACTCCTTGAAAGGTTTGGGAGCCGAGGTGGCGTCCTCCAATTTCTTGGTTGGTTGAGCAACTCCTTCAATAACCACATTCCAAGTGTTAAACTAGCACCCTTGTAGAAAGCACTCCATACGGTCTTTTCAAAATGCGTAGTTGTTGGCGTCGAATAGCGGTGGCTTGTTGGTGGAGGTGCCGGTGGTGAGATAAGCTTCATTCGTAGCCATGGATCTTTTCTCTTTACTCGGAACGAGCTAGCCAAAGAGTTTGGCTCTGATACCACTTGTTAGTCCAAGTGGCTACGATAATCTAGAGGGGGGGTGAATAGATTATGCCGGTTTTTCAAAATTCGCCCTCCTTTTTGAGTGTTCAAGCAAAGATAAAAACTTTAAATGCGGAAAATAAACAACACACGTTGATTTAAAGAGCTTCACCCCACCTAGGGACTACGTGCTCTACCACCCCAGTATATCCGGGATGGGTTTCGATAATCTAGAGGGGGGGTGAATAGATTATGCCGGTTTTTCAAAATTCGCCCTCCTTTTCCTTCCATCCCATTTTCTGTTTCAAAACTCAACTCAGGTACGGGTTGCCCTATAGGGCGACCGATCCAACACGAGACATAAGTGTTGTCCAATTTTTGTTGAAAATAAACTTCAAGAAATACTCCGAAAAATTAGTAAAAACAATTTATGTCGATCGGGAGTATTTGGACAACATTTAGAAACATTGTTTTGGTGTAAAAACTCATTTAAACAAAATCATCAAAATCATGATAAAAACATTTATCTAACACCTTTGAGCCCAATTTCATCAAGAAAGCCGTATTAGCCGCCACAATCGAGCGAACGCCCAATCCCCCTTCCTTCCGAGGCGTGCAACACCGATTCCAACTAACCACCACCGACCCCTTAGTATTCACATGCCCAGTCCAAATGAAATTACGCATGGCCCTTTCCATTTGTTTGAGCAAGGTGCGTGGCCATTTGTAAACCATCATGGTGTGCACGAAAGAACTAGTAATCACCGAATTGACAAGACAAACTCGACCAGCAAGGGAAAGAGATGAACCTTTCCATCTTCTGAATTTGAGGATGATCTTATCAAAGACGGGCTGTAAATTCGCAACCTTCGGGGCACCCATGAAGAATGGTGCGCCTAAGTAAACAGTTGGGAATGATCCGGGCTGAATCCCCATAATAGTTTGAACCCTCCCACGTACATAAGATGAGACGCGGGAATCGTAGTAGACTTTAGATTTACGAGGATTGAAAGCTTGGCCCGAGATATCCGCATAAAGAGTGAGGATCTGAAGAAGAGTGCGGGCGTTGGCTGAAGTAGACCCACACATAATTACAATATCATCCGCATATAAGATGGATGAAGGGAAGGTAATCCGTCTGGGCGCGATGAATGGAACCAGGCGATTTTGGGCAACAACGGTCTCAATAAATTTACTCAGTACCTCCTCCGCAATACAAAAAAGCAACGGGGATAGAGGATCACCCTGTCTGACCCCTCTAAAATAAGAGAAGAACCCCACCAGCGTCCCATTAAGTAGAGCCGATATTCTGGACGACCGAAGAATAACATCCATCCAGTGAATAAAAATCTTTGAGAAACTAAAGCGGCGTAAAACGTGTAATAAGAAATCCCACTTCAACGTATCAAAAGCCTTACATATATCAATTTTCAATATCATATTTGAATCCGATCGACCCTAAATGACATTGAACCCTTCAGAGACCATGGCAATACAATCGTGAATCTGCCTCCCCGGAATAAAACTGAACTAAGTCGGAGATAAATAGGCAGAGATAATCGAACCCAAACGCGTAGCCAATATCTTAGTAATAATCTTGAAAAGAAAATTACTCATAACAATCGGGCGAAAGTTCTCAATAACATTGGCATCCTTAGTCTTTGGGATGAGTGCCATGAAGCTAGCGTTCAAACCCAAAGGCAAGGACGAGGTAACGAAGAAATAACGGACAGCAGCGATTACCTCAGAAGAGATGACGTCCCAGAAGTGACAGTAGAATTTCCCGTTGAAGCCGTCCGGGCCAGGAGAACTATCAGAATCCATATCAAACACCGCCTCCTTAATCTCTAAGTTCGAAGGAATGGCTATCAAACTAGCATTATCCACACCCCGACCATGAGATTAATCACCTGATCGACCTTGTTATAATCCGTAGTGATACCCCCAGTGTCCGCGAAGAGCTCCTTATAGAAGGAAATAATATGATTCCCAAGGACCGCTGGATCACCAGCGTAGATGGCATCGACCATAAGACCATGAATCCCCAAACGTCCATTATGAATCTGGCATCGACAATGAAAAAATGTTGTGTTATGATCCCCATCCTTAAGCCAAGCCGAGCGTGCCTTTTGCTTAAGGAATTTAGATTGTAATAGCAACGTCTTAGATAGCATCTTCTGGGTGTCCAACTCCTTGTCCCGAAGAGCAGATGTATAGCCCAAAGTCTCAATGTCTGCCTGAATCTAACGAACTTGCTCCATCTGATATTCCACCCTGCGATTAACGTCCCCAAAAACATCTCCGTTCCAATCCTTAATAACCTGCCGCAACCTCTTGAGCTTCCGCATGACGCGCAACAGAGGGTTGGGCGTGGTGCAAGGAGCATCCCAAGAAGTGGTAACCAAATCGTGGAATGTGTCATGATAAACCCACATATGCTGAAACGAAACAAAACCGGACCCCTGCTAATGGAAGAAGAACAAGAAACCAAAATGGGGTGGTGATCGGATCCAATGTGTGGAAGAACTAAGCCCTTGACAACTTGCCAAAAAGAGAAAAATTGACAAGTTGCTAGGGCTCGATCAAACTTAGCCTGAAGGAGGGATAGAGGCCTTCAGGGGGAGCACCAAGTAAATGAATTCCCCATAGTCGGCACAACAAACAAACCAGTATCCTCCAAGTAATCCCTAAAATCCTCGCAAGAGGCTTGGGATAAAGTACCACTGCCCGAGCGCTCATGATGGCCCAAGACCGCATTAAAATCCCCAATAAGCAGCAGATCAGTGAGACCCAAATTCCTCAAATCCAACCAAATTGCACGCCGAGCAATATGATCACACAAACCATGAGCGAAACCAATATGAAAAACCATAGAGTCAGATTGAACTTGCAAAACAATACATTGAGTAGAAGACCAAACCTGATTAATGATAGAGATACCAGCATCACAGAAGACCCAAATATCAGCACGTCCATTTGCCCGAAAGCTCTGAGCCACAAAGGTCAAACCCAAACTATTCCAATAAGAATCTGAAATCGACGAAATGTCCATCTTAGGTTCACAAATGGCCAAAATAGAAGGCTTATGCTTCTGACATAAAGCCTTAAGAACATTGCGAGATGCATTGTTCCCAATCCCCTGGATATTCCAGAAGATGCAATTCATTGAGATGGTGGGAGTGGTGGCGCCCGTGATGACCTCACTGTGAAAACAGGAGTGTGGTGTGCTGCAGAATCTGTCGACTGCAAATTGGCCACTTCATCTTCATAATCTGTCCATCGCTTTGAAGCTGCAAAATCTAACTCATTCGGCCCTGCTTCAATGGTAATGTCATGAATTGCTGGTGATGGACCCTTAGTGACACTCTGGATTAAATTTGATTTAGCTGAGTCCAGGGAGCTATCCCGGAATACGCGACTAAGAGCCCGAATAGGCTTCCCCAATGGATGCTGAACCGTAAGAGGCAGAATAGTGGAAACGGGGCTGGTGTTGGAGTTAGAAGCTTTGGGGACCGGTTCCCTTGCTGGATAATCAGACTGAGAGTCTACCGACGGTTGATCAGGGTTGTCATCTGAAGCAAGGGCCTCAAAAGTGTTACTCATCTGTATATCTGAAGGGCAAGTGACTATTGCACATGTAGGGGATCCTGCTCGCATAGCCGAACTGTATTTCCCATTGAGTCATCAATGGCCTTGTCCTTGTCCTGCTGCACACGACGGTAAACTTTACGGACCCTGGAATGACCCCGTTGACCGACTTCGACGACAAGGGCACGATGCCCTAGACGCCCCCAGGCGGGAGAGAGGCGCCTTTCCGTGGTTGAGTTACCTGCTGGAGTAATACGGCAAGAAACCATCGAATGTCCTGTAATACTACACTTCGAACAAAATTCCGGTAATTTCTCATAACTTACTGACACAAAGGAACACTGACCAACTCGTTCCACCATTATATGATCCTCCAATGGTTTCGACAGATCAATATCCACTAACACCCAGATGAAGTGCCCCAAAGAACCATCAAGCGATCGATGATCAATTTGTATTGGAATCCCAAGCGCACTGGCAATTCCCAATATGGTATTAGGATCCCAGTATTCCAAACTAAGCTCGAAGATTCAGACCCAAACACTAGCCACTGACGTGTGAACTTTGTATGGATTAAAATCCGGGACCTATGGAGAGAGCCGAATAGTGCCCGGATTAAGCGCCAAATTAATACGTAGTTGAGCTCGAGCCCGATCTTGCGCATTAAAAAACTTGACACAAAAAAATCCTTTACCCAAGGGGATTAGTTTTCAATTAATTTTAATTCCCCAAATTTCCGATAGGCGTTTATGCAAAAGCATAGTCGCCCATGGCTTGTTGCCTTTTCCTAAAATCACCCTTCCAATCAATGAAAAGAAAATTCGGCGAGGCGTTTTTTCATCGATAGTAATGGAATAATAATCTCCCTTTCGAACAGGTTTTGGGATAGAATGGGATTTACCTTGGGCCTGCATAGTTGACCTCATAGGATGGTTAGTACCTGAAAACAATTTTAGCAAAAGAGTGACCAAAATTGGATTGAGCATTAGTAGTATGAGCCGAATGTCGAGGGTTCGATTCATAAATGGATGTCGTTGGGGTAGAGATTCCAGCAATCTGGTTTGAAGCAGCATCCGGGTGGGGGCCTGTGGACGGGATCCCATGCAGTCGGCTGACGGTGGCCCAGGGGTCATCACCCCCCTTGGGGGGGTGGCCTTGGAGGTGGAGGCTGCCACCGGCCCCCTATAAGATAGCCCAAGAGGGCCAGCCCCCCCATGGCAGGCGTTGGCCAAGGGGGTAAAAGAAGATGCCCCCAATGTGGCCACTGGGTGTGGGCTTGGGGGAGGCTGCCCCCTGTGCAAGCTTCCCATGCCCAATCTCAGCAGCAGCAGCGGATGGGTAGTGAGTTGCAGTCTGCGCGAGCGGTGGTGGCTGAGGTAAGTAAAACTCTGGTGGAACAACACTTGAAGCGGAGAGAGGCGCCGGTAGTGGGCCTATGCGTCTTTTGGCGGGCTTGAGATTCCATGAAATACTGTAGCAGGAGATTGGGATCGACATAGGTGACTGCCCGTTGATGGCATGCTCATCGTCTTTCGGTTACGATTTGCGCGGTCATCTTCCGTCGCCGGACTAAACTTAGTGCAAGGGAGGCAGAGGTAATCTTGTGGCTGCAGAGAGGATGATGATGTTGTGCGTCTCCATACAGTCAAGGTGTAATGTTGAGAGTTTGCATGCGACCGCACGAAACCCGCAACTCCGACTTGCGATATGAACCAGAGACGATGGGCTGCCAGGTTTCTTGCGAAGAGGACGACATGGTGGAAATATGCTGGGGTTTTTGAGACAAATTATGGGAGTAGTTGGAGGTCAAGCCATGGAATGTGTTCGTATCCATGGCATGCAAAAATCCAGTGGGCCTTAACGGAGAGGACGACCGACGATGTTCAAGGTTGAATGATAGAGCACTAGGTTAATTCTTCATCGATTAGTTCCCATCTGTGAGAGTAGATGAAGAGTGTAACGCCATTGGCTAAGGTGACGCCATGGGACCTCCATAGATCTCTTATCCAGCAAAATCACCACATACATCGAATCCGACTCCAGCCAAAGTTGAGTCCAACCCTTTACAAATGCATAATGGATAGCCCACATTGCTGCCACCAACTTATCTTCAAATGCATAACCCGCACCACAACGGTTCACAAAACACCCCCGAAAGAAACCTCTGCAATTTCGGAAGACCTTGGAAGCTGTGAGGCTTCCTGGCACCCCAGAAGCACTACCGTCCGTATTCACCTTAATCCATCACGGGAGGGGTTTCTGCCAATTAACTTCCATAATTTTTGGGGCTTGTCTGGCCTGCCCAGGAACACGCAACCTACGCAGGATGAGAAGGTCTTATTGGTCATTGTGCATGCAACCCCGATCTAATGAAGATGATTCCACGATGAGGACTTGAAGGTGAAGAATAGCCGCTTCCATCGTCCACAGTTTGTTGTTAAAACCAACTCATTCCGGATATGCCAAATGAGCCAGATGCAAGACAGAATAGCCACACGCCATAAGAAAGCAACTTGCTCACTAAATTTTTTTTAATAAGTTGGGAATACTGGTTGGAGGGGAGGAGATAAATTCCAAATAAACTGAAAGATACAGGGTTCGAACCCTGGTTAACGCCCTTATAAAGGGTTAGTGATACCACTTGAGCTACAAGCTAGTGGTAACTTGCTCACTAAAATGAAAGTTCATTTTTTTAATAAGTTGGGAGTACTGGTTGGAGGGGAGGATATAAATTTCAAAGAAACTGAAAGATATCGGGTTCGAACCATGGTTAATACCCTTACAAAGCGTGAGCGATACCACTTGAGCTACAAGCTAGTGGTTAAAATGAAAGTTCATTAAACGCACCAGGAATTCATTGAAGCTATGAGCCATAAATAGGTGAATGTCAAATGAATCAAAAATCCATCGCCAAAGAGCCCCAGCAAAAACACAAGAGACAAACATATGGTCAACCGGTTCAGCGGTGGCACAACAAAGAGCACAAACCGAGGGTCCAATGAAACTCCCTCTGGTCCACAATAAGTCCAAGACTACCAATCGATTGTGGATAGCTCGCTACGCCACCACCGATCGGCGTTCTGGAATGTGTTGCGACCATATCCAAGAACCCCATTTAACGGCCGGCGCGTGGGGACGAATATGAGAATACGCTACTTTGGAAGTAACCTTCCCATCATCAGAATTCAGCCAGATCCGCATATCTCGCGAGGAAGGGGCGATGGGGACTCGCACATTATCCCAGACCAGATCCAAATAAGCATCCACAAATGAGAATGTGAAGTGCCAGGACTCATCATAGAAGTAGTCCGAGATGCGATGCCCAAATAAATGTCTATACTCACGAGGAATACTAACTCTGTCTGCAATAGAGTAGCCCAACCAGTTGTCAAGCCAGAATAAAACCTCAGAATCAAACCCCGGGATCCAACTAGAATCCTCCAAGCAATTCGCAATACAAGGTCGAATCCCAACCCAAATAGAAGAAGGGATGAATGATCTCCGGAGAGCCCCATCCACCGTCAAGTAGCACATCCTAATGGTTTTGAAGATCACCGAGTCTGAATTCATAACCTTCCAGCCCAATTTCATCAAAGAGGCAGTATTAGCCACCACAATAGATCGAACACCCAACCCCACTTCAACCCGAGGTGTGCAACACCGATTTCAATTAACCACCACCGACCCCTTAGTATTAACATCCCCAGTCCAAATAAAATTATGCATGGCCCTTTCCATTTGCTTGAGCAAGGATCGAGGCCATTTGTAAACCATCATCGTGTGCACAAAAGAATTGGTAATCACCGAATTAACAAGGCAAACTCGACCAGCAAGAGAAAGAGAAGAACCTTTCCATCTTCTGAATTTGAGGATCACCTTATCAAAGACGGGTTGTAAGTCCGCAGCTTTAGGGGCACCCTTAAATATAGGGGTGCCTAAATATATCGTAGGAATGCCCCAGGCTGGATCCCCATGATATTTTGAACCCTCCCACGTACATAAGATGAGACCCAGGATCCAAAGTAAACTTTAGATTTCCAAGGATTGAAAGCTTGGCCCGAGATATCAGTATATAGGGTGAGGATCTGAAGAAGGATACGGGCGTTTGCTAAAGAAGCCCCACACATAATAACAATATCAGCATAAAGGATGGACAATGGGAAGATGATCTGTCTAGGCGCAATGAACGAGCCTAACTGATTCTGAGTAACCGCGGCCTCAATAAATCTGCCTTCTCCGAAATGCAAAAAAGTAACGGGGATAGAGGATCACCCTGTCTAACCCCTCTAAAATAGGAGAAGTACCCCACCGGCGTCCCATTAAGTAGCATTGATATTCTGGAAGACCGAAGAATAACATCCACCCAGTGAATAAAAATCTCCAAAAAATTAAACCAGCGCAGAATGTGCAGTAAGAAACCCCACTTCAACCTATCAAATGCCTTACGGATATCAATCTTCAAGATCATATTTGCATCAGTCCGACCATGCAAAACATTGAACCCTTCAGAAACCATGGCGATACAATCGTGAATCTACCTCCCCGGAATAAATCCAAACTGCATAGAAGATAAATAGGCAGAAATGATCGAGCCCAAACAAGTAGCCAAGATCTTGGTAATAATCTTGAAAAAAAAAATTACTCATAACAATTGGCTGAAAGTTCTCAATAGAGTTAGCATCCTTAGTCTTCGGAATGAGTGCCATAAAACTAGCGTTCAACCACGGAGGTAAGGATGAGCTAATAAAGAAAAAACGGACAGCGGCGGACACATCTGCCGAAATGGCATCCCAGGAATGACGATAAAACGTCTCATTAAAGCCGTCTGGGCCAGGAGAACTATCCAAACCCATATCAAAAACCGTTGTTTAATCTCCGAATCCGAAGGAATAACCGTCAAACTGGCATTATCCGAAGCCCCCACAATAGGAGAAATAACTCGATCAACCATAGTGTAATCCGTGCTACCCCAAATATGCGAATAGCTCCTTATAAAAGGATATAATATGACTCCCAAGAACAACTGTATCATCTGAGAAATTACCATCAATCATTAGGCCCTGGATCCCCGAGCGTCCACTGCAAATCTGGCAGCGGCGATGAAAAAAAGTTGTATTACGATCCCCATCCTTAAGCCAGGCCGAGCGGGCTTTCTGCTTAAGGAATTCAGATTGTAATAAAAGCGTGTGAGACAACTCATTTTGGGCGTCGATCTCTGTGTCCCGACGTGCAGCTGTAAACCCAAAGGTCTCTATATCAGCCTGAATCTGCCGAACCTTCTCCATCTGACTCTCAACCCAGCGATTAACATCACCAAAAACATCCCTATTCCAGGTCTTAATAACCATACGCAACCTTTTGAGCTTCCACATGACGCACAGTAAAGTGTTGGGTATGGCACATGGGAGGACCTAAGAAGACGTAACCAGATCACGAAATGATTCATGGTAAATCCACATACGCTGGAAGCGAAACGGAACTGGACCCCTGCAATTAGAAGACGAGCAAGAAACCAAAATGGGGTGATGATCCGAGCCAATGCGCGGGAGAACCAAATCCTTAACAACTTGCGAAAGAGAGAAAAATCGAAATGTAGCTAGGGCTCGATCCAACTTAGCCTAAAGAAGAGATAGAGGCGTTCGGGGGGAGCACCAAGTAAATGAATTTCTCGTAGTCTGCAATGCAAACAAACCAGCATCTTCCAAAATGTCCTTGAAATCCTGACAAGAGGCCTGGGATAAAATACCAATGCCCGAGTGCTCGTGATGACCCAAAACAGCATTAAAGTCCCCAATAAGCAACATATCATCAAGACCCAAATTCCTCAAATCCGACCAAAGCGTGCGCCGGAAAATATGGTCACATAAACCATGAGCAAAGCCAATATGAAAAACCATAGAACCCAATTGTACCTGCATAACAATGCACTGAGAAGAAGACCAAACATGCCGCAGAACGGAGATAGTAGCATCACAGAAGACCCAAATATCAGCCCGACCGTTAGTACGAAAACTTGGAGTAACGAAACTCAATCCCAAACTACTCCAATATGATCCGAAATAGAGGAAATGTCCACCTTAGGCTCACAAATAGCTAAAATAGAAGGTTTATGTTTCAGACATAGCCTTAAAAACATTGCGAGAAGCAATGTTCCCAATCCCCTGGATGTTTCAGAAGATGCAATTCATTGAGACGGTGGAGGAGGGGCCGCCCGTATCGATCGCACGGTAAATACATGAGTGTGGTGTGCTGCAGAATCCGACGATTGAGCGTTAGCCACTTCATCTACGTAATCCGATCTTTTTGAAGCTGCATAGCCTAACTCATTCGGCCCAGGGTGATCCGGCTCAATCGTAATGTCATGAATTGCCAGAGATGGACCCTTAGTAACACTCTGAAGTAAACTGGATTTAGCCGAATCAAGGGAGCTGTCTCGGAAGGCACGACAGAGAGCACGGATAGGCTTCTCCAGTGGATGATGAATCGTAAGACGCAAAGTAGTAGTGAAGGAGCCGATGTTGGAAGGATGAGCCTTTGGGATCGGTTCTCTAGTAGGTAAATCTATCTGAGGATCCGCGGATGATTGCTTTGGGACGTCATCTGAAGCAAGTGCCTCAAAAGCATTACCCAATTGTATATCAGTAGGGAAAGTGACTATTGCGCAGGAAGGGGAGCCTGCCCGCGTAGTCGAACCCGTATTTCCCATTGAGTCATCAATGACCTTACCCTTATCCTGCTGCACAGGACGATAAACTTTGTGAACTCTGGAATGACCTCTTTGCACCGATTGTTGGAGTCCCTCCGAAGCCCTTGAACGTCTATGAGGAGGACTGGGATGCCTTTCTGTAGTCGTGGTTCCCGTAGTATTAAGCTGGCAAGAAACGGTGGAATGGCCCGTAACGTTACACTTAGCACAAAACTCTGGAATTTTCTCATAACTCACCGAAACAAAGGAACATTGTCCAACCCATTTCACCATAATTATGTCCTAGAGACCTATCAAGCGAGCATTGGTCAATCTGAATTGGGTTACCGAGTGCGCTGGCGATCCCGAGGATAGTGTTGGGATCCCAGTATTCCAGACTAAGCTCTAAGATGCGGACCCAAATACTGGCTACAGAAGTGTGCACTTTGTACGGATTAAAGTCAGGGACCCAAGGAGAAACTCGAATGGTGCCTGGATTTAGCGCCCAATTGATACGTAGTTGCGCATGAGCTTGATCCTGCGCCTGAAAAAATTTCACACGAAAATATCCCTTACTCAAGGGGATTAGTTTCCAGTCATTTTTAATGCCCCAAATATCAGAAAGCCTTATGTGCAGGAGCATCGTAGGCCACGACTTGTTACCCTTTCCCAAGATAACCCGCTCGATCAAAGAATATGAAAACTCGGCAAGACGTTGCTGGTAAACGTTCTCATCAATAGTAACCGAATAATAATCCCCTTTCCTAATAGTTTTAGGGATGGATTGACTTTACCAGAAATTATATGAGAAAATGAAGTAAAAGTACCTGGGGCCTGGGGTAAAATAAACCCGATGGATGGGTATTACCTGAAACAACTTTCGCGAAAGAATTACCCAAATTAATATGAGCATTAGTGTTATGAGCCGAAAGTCGAGGGTTCGATTCATGCTGGGGAGGGAGCATGGAGGAGGAGCTTCCCGCCAGTTGGTTAGTGATGAAGGTCATCCTGCAGTTACAACTCAAGGAAATAAAGAACCGATGATGATTCATGGAGGGCCAATCACGAGAGCAAGAGCTAAACAAATTAAGCAAGCTTTGATGACTCTTGTTGCTGAAATTAAAGAAAATGTGCAAGGGAGCTCAATAAAGGCCAAGTAATGAATGTTATTCAAGTTGTTGGACATAATGCATCTAATAAGTTGGGCTCAAGCATGGAACTGAATTGAAGACTTAATTTGGAGTTTATGGGCCATGATTTTCGTCCAACACCTCAAGCCCAAGAGGAGTTATGTTTCATTTTGCTTAAAATGGTCAATTTTCAGCATTTTGTTAGTCAAAGTGTCTTAGTTAAGTTAATCAAGTATGATTATTCAATAAAGTAAGTCTAGTAGTTATTTTCCAAGTCTAGAAAGGTTGTCTAGTCTAGTAATCATTATCCAAGTCTAGTAAAGGTGGTCTAGAGTGTCTCTTCACATGGGGGAGTCATTTTCTATGTTGTAAGACTAGAAAAAGGGGTCAAGAATGTCTCTTCAAATCCCATGAAAAGCCCATTCGGGATTAACATTGAAGCATCATATTGTAACTGTAAAAGCATGGCATCCCATGTAAGAATGGAGAATTAATTGATATATTGAAATTGGCATTTGCCTTTGTGAGTTGAAATTCTCTTTATAGAGTTTTCAATTAATTAAGAACTTATCAAGATACTTGAGCAATATCTTGTGGTGTTCATCATACCAAGGTTCTTGGCTGATCATATAGCCAACGGGTCAAGGTTTTATCTCTAGGTAAGATCAAACTAGATCATCGATCTGGAATCTCCGCTGCCTACTTGTATACGTTGGGTTCTTGAATCGATATATTCAATGGGTCCTTCGTACAATCCGTATCAGCTAATGATGAAGGTCATCCTGCAGTTGTCTCAAGGAAATAAAGAACCGATGATGATTCATGGAGGGCCAATCACGAGAGCAAGAGCTAAACAAATTAAGCAAGCTTTGATGACTCTTGTTGCTGAAATTAAAGAAAATGTGCAAGGGAGCTCAATAGAAGGCCAAGTAATGAATGTTATTCAAGTTGTTGGGCCATAATGCATCTAATAAGTTGGGCTCAAGCATGGAACTGAATTGAAGACTTAATTTGGAGTTTATGGGCCATGATTTTCGTCCAACACCTCAAGCCCAAGAGGAGTGATGTTTTTTTGCTTAAAATGGTCAATTTTCAGCATTTTGTTAGTCAAAGTGTCTTAGTTAAGTTAATCAAGTATGATTATTCAATAAAGTAAGTCTAGTAGTCATTTTCCAAGTCTAGAAAGGTTGTCTAGTCTAGTAATCATTTTCCAAGTCTAGTAAAGGTGGTCTAGAGTCTCTCTTCACATGGGGGAGTCATTTTCTATGTTGTAAGACTAGAAAAAGGGGTCAAGAATGTCTCTTCAAATCCCATGAAAAGCCAATTCGGGATTAACATTGAAGCATCATATTGTAACTATAAAAGCATGGCAGCCCGTGTAAGAATGGAGAATTAATTGATATATTGAAATTGGCATTTGCCTTTGTGAGTTGAAATTCTCTTTGTAGAGTTTTCAATTAATTAAGAACTTATCAAGATACTTGAGCAATATCTTGTGGTGTTCATCATACCAAGGTTCTTGGCTGATCATATAGCCAACGGGTCAAGGTTATAAGCTCTAGGTAAGATCAAACTAGATCATCGATCTGGAATATCCGCTGCCTACTTGTATACGTTGGGTTCTTGAATCGATATATTCAATGGGTCCTTCGTACAATCCGTATCAGCTTGGTATCAGAGCAATCTGGTATTGATCTGATTTCCTATCATTTTATCCATATTCTATCTTCTAGTTTCAAAAAAAAAAAAAAAAAAAAAAAAAAAAAAAAACAGAAAAAAAAATTTGAATTCCTTCTCCATTCAATCTTGAGAAGTACATACAAAAACAAAAAATAAATCTTGTTGTTGGATCCTAAAGAGACCACCACCAAAAGAAAATTGTATCTTGTTTCTTAGAAAAAATACTTATTGTTCTTTTTGTACACGGGCATATCATTTGTTGAACGTGACTTGGAATTGCTTGTCTTGATTTGTTCTTATTCTTATTGAGCCTACATATGAGAATTTGAGTGGTAAAAGGCATTGAGTGGTGAGATCATTAGAGGGGAGGTAAAAGCCAATTGAGTGAATCATCTTGAGTGATACACGAGTGTTTTGTGAGGAATATATCATGGAGGATACTTCGGGCAGCAAGGTTGGAGAAAAAGATTTCACTATTGAGGCTATGCAACAACAATTTGCAAGATTTACAGCAATTCTTGAAAATATAACGGATCGTTTGGAGAGGCTTGAACAACCAGCAGCTAGGAGGCGTGAGATTCCTCAACCAAATCAATGGAGACGTAATGAGGAGTGGGAATCTGAGGAGGAAGAAGAAATGGAGCCGCAACACCATGGAAATAGATGAGGTGGGAGAAGGCAAAATAATGAAGTTGATCGGGATTTAGGGAACATCAAATTGAATATCCCTGCATTCCATGGAAGAAGTGATCCCGAAGCATATTTGGAGTGGGAGAGAAAGGTGGATCTTATTTTCGAATGCCACAATTACTCCGAGGAAAAGAAGGTAAAGCTTGCTTCAATTGAGTTCACCGACTATGCATTAGTTTGGTGGGATCAATTAACCACAAATCGAAGGCGTTACGGAGAAAGATCGATCACTACTTGGGCTGAAATGAAGACAACCATGCGTAGGAGATTTGTAGCATCTCATTATTTTCGTGACTTGTATCAAAAACTCCAAACAATGACTCAAGGTAGTAGATCAGTGGATGAGTATTACAAGGAGATGGAGATTTCAATGATTAGGGCCAATATTGATGAAGATAGGGAGGCTACCATGGCAAGATTCCTAAGCGGGCTGAATAGGGAGATTGCTAACATAGTGGAATTACAACACTATGTGGAGCTTGAAGACATGGTGCATACAGCCATAAAGGTGGAAAGGCAACTCAAGAAGAAGGGTTCATTTCAAAAGAGTTACGTATCAAATTTTTAGTCTTCCAACAAGATGAAAGAAGGAATGTTGAAAGCAAGTGTTGGAACAACCTCTAAAACTCAAACTGAGGTGTTCAAAACCAAGTACAATGAGGTTGATAAGGGAAAGGGTCTCAACTCCAATTCTCGAAATCGAGATATCAAATGTTTTTCGTTGTCAAGGGTTTGAACATATTGCATCTCAATGTCCAAACAAGAGAGTGATGATCATGAAGGATAATGGAGAGATAGAATCTGAAAGTGAACATGAAGAGGAACAACTTGAAGAGACCATACCCGAACATGGAGAGCTTTTGGTTGTTAGAAGAGCTCTAAACATGCAAACAAAGATGGAAGAAGCTGAACAACAAAGGGAGAACATCTTCCACACAAGGTGTTTAGTTCAAGGTAAGGTGTGCATGTTAATTGTTGATGGAGGGAGTTGTGCTAATGTTGCTAGTTGTGAAATGGTGGAAAAACTGAATTTAGCTACCACGAAGCACCCCAATCCATACAAGCTGCAATGGCTTAATGATTGTGGAGAAATTCGTGTGACTAAGCAAGTTTTGGTATCATTTTCAATTGGCAATTACAAGGATTATGCTCTATGTGATGTGGTACCAATGCATGCTAGCCATATTCTATTGGGGAGACCATGGCAATTCGATAGAAGGGTGACGTATGATGGTTTTCTTAATCGATGCACACTCAAACATCGTAATAAAAATATCCAACTTGTTTCTTTGACTCCACAACAAGTGCAAGAAGATCAAATCAAAATGTCCCAAGCAAGAAAAATACGAGAGGCCGAGAAAAAAATAAAGAGTAAGGAAGAGGGGCAAAATTCGAGTGAAAAAAAAGAGTGGAGATAATGATAAGAGGAATGAATTGAGTGTGAATGAGGGAGAAAAGGTAGAGGGCAAAAAAGGCTGAATTTCTATGCAAAAGCAAGTGAGTTAAAAAGGGCATTAGTTGAAGAAAAGAGTGTGTTAGTAATGGTGTTTAAGGAGTCCTATTTGAACACTAATGAGCTAACACCATCTTTGCCAAGTTCTTTTATTTCTCTTTTGCAGAATATAATGATGTCTTTCCTAAGAAGAGCCAAATGGATTGCCACCACTAAGAGGAATTGAACATCAAATTGATTTCATCCTGGAGCGGTGCTTCCAAACCGACCAGCATACAGAGCCAACTCGGAAGAGACAAAAGAAATTCAAATGCAAGTGGAGTAGTTGTTGACAAAGGGTAGAATTAGAGAAAGCATGAGTCCTTGTGCCGTACCAGTGATCGTGGTACCAAAAAAAGATGGAGCGTGGAGAATGTGTACAGATTGTCGTGCCATCAACAAAATCACTGTAAAGTATCGCTATCCTATTCCTAGGTTAGATGATATGCTTGATGAATTACATGGTGCTGTAGTCTTCACTAAAATTGATTTAAAGAGTGGATATCATCAAATTCGAATTAAAGAAGGTGATGAATGGTAAACTGCCTTTAAAACAAAGTATGGTTTATATGAGTGGTTAGTAATGCCTTTTGGTTTAACTAATGCTCCAAGCACTTTCATGAGATTAATGAACCATGTTTTGCGTAACTTTATCGGCAAGTTTGTTGTAGTTTATTTTGATGACATCCTTATCTATAGCAAAAGCTTAGAGGAACATCTTGATCATGTGCGTGAAGTGTTAAACACTTTAAGAAGAGAGTCTTTGCATGCTAATCTGAAAAAATGTTCTTTTTGCATGGACAAATTTGTTTTTCTTGGATTTGTAGTAAGTGCTAATGGAATTGAAATCGAAAAGGAAAAGGTCAATGCTATTTTAGATTGGCCAATTCCTAAAAGCATTGCTGAAGTGAGAAGTTTTCATGGTCTTGCAAGCTTCTATAGGAAGTTTGTAAAGAATTTTAGCACCATTGCTGCACCATTGAATGAAATAATCAAAAAGGAAGTTGGTTTTCATTGGGGAGAAAAACAGAACATGCATTTGAACTCCTTAAAGAAAAACTAACTCATCGGACCTATTCTTGCATTACCTAATTTTGATAAATCATTTGAGCTTGAATGTGATGCATCCGGAGTGGGTGTAGGTGATGTTTTGATGCAGGAGGGAAGACCAATTGCTTACTTTAGCGAGAAGTTGAAAGGAGCACAATTGAACTATCCGACGTATGATAAAGAGCTCTATGCTTTGGTGAGAGCATTGGAAACTTGGCAGCACTATTTGTTGGCCAAAGGAGTTTGTAATTCATACTGATCATGAGTCTTTAAAATATCTCAAGGGCCAAGGTAAGTTGAACAAGCGACATATCAAATGGGTGGAGTTCATTGAATCATTTCCTTACGTGATTAAATATAAAAAGGGGAAAGAAAACATTGTAGCTGATGCATTATCTCGGAGGCATGCCTTAATCACTACATTGGGTTCTAAGCTTCTTGGTTTTGAGTCAATAAAGGAAATGTATGACAATGATTCTGATTTCTCTTCTATTTATATAGCTTGTGAGCATGCATTTGGAAAGTTCTATAAACATGAAGGATACTTATTTCGTGAAAACAAACTTTGCATCCCTAAATGTTCTATTCGAGAGTTACTTGTTAGAGAAGCACATGGGGAGGTTTAATGGGACACTTTGCTGTGCATAAAACCTTGGAAGTCCTACATGATCATTTCTTTTGGCCTTGTATGCGTGTTGATGTTGAGAGAATTTGTGAAAAGTGCATAACTTGTAAACATGCTAAATCAAAATCACAACCTCATGGAATGTATAAACCTTTACCTATTCCAAATGAACCTTGGGTGGACATATCTATGGACTTTGTTTTGGGTTTACCTAGAACAAGTAAGGGTAGAGATTCTGTGTTTGTGGTTGTTGATAGATTTTCTAAAATGGCACATTTCATTCCTTGTCATAAAAGTGATGATGATACTCATGTTGCTTGATTTGTTCTTTAGAGAAATTGTGCGTTTGCATGGAGTTCCAAGAACAATTGTGAGTGATAGAGATGCACAATTTTTAAGTCACTTTTGGCGTGTGTTATGGAGCAAATTGTGAACTAAACTTCTATTTTCTACTACTTTCCACCCACAAACTGATGGGCAAACTGAAGTAGTAAATAGAACTTTGTCTCAACTACATCGAACTTTGATTCAAAAGAACTTAAAGAATTGGGAAGATTGTTTGCCATTTGTTGAGTTTGCATATAATAGGAGTGTGCACTCTGCTACTAACTTTACTCCTTTTGAACTTGTTTATGGATTTAATCCATTGAGTCCACTTGATCTTGTTCCTATCCTGTTGAAGAGCAAGCAAGTCTTGATGGAAAAGCTAAGGCGAACTTGGTAAAGAAGTTGCATGAAAAGGTGAAACTTAATATTGAGAAACAAACCGAGCGATATGTTAAACAAGCCAACAAGGGTCGAAAGCAAGTAATATTTGAACCAGGAGATTGGGTGTGGCTGCACTTGAGAAAAGAAAGGTTTCCAACAAAGCGAAAGTCCAAGCTACAACCAAGGGGTGATGGGCCATTTCAAGTGATTGCAAAGATCAATGACAATGCCTACAAGATTGATCTTCCAGGTGAGTATAATGTGAGTGCTACTTTTAATGTGTCTGATCTATCTCCTTTTAATGCAGAATCAGATTCGAGGACGAATCCTTTCAAGAAGAAGGGAATGATGAAAGGTCATCCTGCGATTTACAACTCAAGGAAATAAAGAACCGATGATGATTCATGGAGGGCCAATCACGAGAGCAAGAGCTAAACAAATTAAGCAAGCTTTGATGACTCTTGTTGCTGAAATTAAAGAAAATGTGCAAGGGAGCTCAATAGAAGGCCAAGTAATGAATGTTATTCAAGTTGTTGGGCCATAATGCATCTAATAAGTTGGGCTCAAGCATGGAACTGAATTGAAGACTTAATTTGGAGTTTATGGGCCATGATTTTCGTCCAACACCTCAAGCCCAAGAGGAGTGATGTTTCATTTTGCTTAAAATGGTCAATTTTCAGCATTTTGTTAGTCAAAGTGTCTTAGTTAAGTTAATCAAGTATGATTATTCAATAAAGTAAGTCTAGTAGTCATTTTCCAAGTCTAGTAAAGGTGGTCTAGAGTGTCTCTTCACATGGGGAGTCATTTTCTATGTTGTAAGACTAGAAAAAGGGGTCAATAATGTCTCTTCAAATCCCATGAAAAGGCAATTCGGGATTAACATTGAAGCATCATATTGTAACTATAAAAGCATGGCAACCCATGTAAGAATGGAGAATTAATTGATATATTGAAATTGGCATTTGCCTTTGTGAGTTGAAATTCTCTTTGTAGAGTTTTCAATTAATTAAGAACTTATCAAGATACTTGAGCAATATCTTGTGGTGTTCATCATACCAAGGTTCTTGGCTGATCATATAGCCAACGGGTCAAGGTTATAAAGCTCTAGGTAAGATCAAACTAGATCATCGATCCGAATCTCCGCTTGCCTACTTGTATACGTTGGGTTCTTGAATCGATATATTCAATGGGTCCTTCGTACAATCGTATCGCTAATGATGAAGGTCATCCTGTAGTTGTCTCAAGGAAATAAAGAACCGATGATGATTCATGGAGGGCCAATCACGAGAGCAAGAGCTAAACAAATTAAGCAAGCTTTGATGACTCTTGTTGCTGAAATTAAAGAAAATGTGCAAGGGAGCTCAATAGAAGGCCAAGTAATGAATGTTATTCAAGTTGTTGGGCCATAATGCATCTAATAAGTTGGGCTCAAGCATGGAACTGAATTGAAGACTTAATTTGGAGTTTATGGGCCATGATTTTCGTCCAACACCTCAAGCCCAAGAGGAGTGATGTTTCATTTTGCTTAAAATGGTCAATTTTCAGCATTTTGTTAGTCAAAGTGTCTCGATTAAGTTAATCAAGTATGATTATTCAATAAAGTAAGTCTAGTAGTCATTTTCCAAGTCTAGAAAGGTTGTCTAGTCTAGTAATCATTTTCCAAGTCTAGTAAAGGTGGTCTAGAGTGTCTCTTCACATGGGGGAGTCATTTTCTATGTTGTAAGACTAGAAAAAGGGGTCAATAATGTCTCTTCAAATCCCATGAAAAGGCAATTCGGGATTAACATTGAAGCATCATATTGTAACTATAAAAGCATGGCAGCCCATGTAAGAATGGAGAATTAATTGATATATTGAAATTGGCATTTGCCTTTGTGAGTTGAAATTCTCTTTGTAGAGTTTTCAATTAATTAAGAACTTATCAAGATACTTGAGCAATATCTTGTGGTGTTCATCATACCAAGGTTCTTGGCTGATCATATAGCCAACGGTCAAGGTTATAAAGCTCTAGGTAAGATCAAACTAGATCATCGATCCGAATCTCCGCTGCCTACTTGTATACGTTGGGTTCTTGAATCGATATATTCAATGGGTCCTTCGTCCTCCTCGTAATCCAGTATCGGCTAATGATGAAGGTCATCCTGTAGTTGTCTCAAGGAAATAAAGAACCGATGATGATTCATGGAGGGCCAATCACGAGAGCAAGAGCTAAACAAATTAAGCAAGCTTTGATGACTCTTGTTGCTGAAATTAAAGAAAATGTGCAAGGGAGCTCAATAGAAGGCCAAGTAATGAATGTTATTCAAGTTGTTGGGCCATAATGCATCTAATAAGTTGGGCTCAAGCATGGAACTGAATTGAAGACTTAATTTGGAGTTTATGGGCCATGATTTTCGTCCAACACCTCAAGCCCAAGAGGAGTGATGTTTCATTTTGCTTAAAATGGTCAATTTTCAGCATTTTGTTAGTCAAAGTGTCTCAGTTAAGTTAATCAAGTATGATTATTCAATAAAGTAAGTCTAGTAGTCATTTTCCAAGTCTAGAAAGGTTGTCTAGTCTAGTAATCATTTTCCAAGTCTAGTAAAGGTGGTCTAGAGTGTCTCTTCACATGGGGGAGTCATTTTCTATGTTGTAAGACTAGAAAAAGGGGTCAATAATGTCTCTTCAAATCCCATGAAAAGGCAATTCGGGATTAACATTGAAGCATCATATTGTAACTATAAAAGCATGGCAGCCCATGTAAGAATGGAGAATTAATTGATATATTGAAATTGGCATTTGCCTTTGTGAGTTGAAATTCTCTTTGTAGAGTTTTCAATTAATTAAGAACTTATCAAGATACTTGAGCAATATCTTGTGGTGTTCATCATACCAAGGTTCTTGGTTGATCATATAGCCAACGGGTCAAGGTTATAAAGCTCTAGGTAAGATCAAACTAGATCATCGATCTGGAATATCCGCTGCCTACTTGTATACGTTGGGTTCTTGAATCGATATATTCAATGGGTCCTTCGTACAATCCGTATCAGCTTGGTATCAGAGCAATCTGGTATTGATCTGATTTCCTATCATTTTATCCATATTCTATCTTCTAGTTTCAAAAAAAAAAAAAAAAAAAAAAAAAAAAAAAAAAAACAGAAAAAAAAAATCTGAATTCCTTCTCCATTCAATCTTGAGAAGTACATACAAAAACAAAAAATAAATCTTGTTGTTGGATCCTAAAGAGACCACCACCAAAAGAAAATTGTATCTTGTTTCTTAGAAAAAATACTTATTGTTCTTTTTGTACACGGGCATATCATTTGTTGAACGTGACTTGGAATTGCTTGTCTTGATTTGTTCTTATTCTTATTGAGCCTACATATGAGAATTTGAGTGGTAAAAGGCATTGAGTGGTGAGATCATTAGAGGGGAGGTAAAAGCCAATTGAGTGAATCATCTTGAGTGATACACGAGTGTTTTGTGAGGAATATATCATGGAGGATACTTCGGACAACAAGGTTGGAGAAAAAGATTTCACTATTGAGGCTATGCAACTACAATTTGCAAGATTTACAGCAATTCTTGAAAATATAACGGATCGTTTGGAGAGGCTTGAACAACCAGCAGCTAGGAGGCGTGAGATTCCTCAACCAAATCAATGGAGACGTAATGAGGAGTGGGAATATGAGGAGGAAGAAGAAATGGAGCCGCAACACCATGGAAATAGACGAGGTGGGAGAAGGCAAAATAATGAAGTTGATCGGGATTTAGGGAACATCAAATTGAATATCCCTGCATTCCATGGAAGAAGTGATCCCAAAGCATATTTGGAGTGGGAGAGAAAGGTGGATCTTATTTTCGAATGCCACAATTACTCCGAGGAAAAGAAGGTAAAGCTTGCTGCAATTGAGTTCACCGACTATGCATTAGTTTGGTGGGATCAATTAACCACTAATCGAAGGCGTTACGGAGAAAGATCGATCACTACTTGGAGTATACAAGTAGGCAACGGATATTGGACGAGCACTACTTCGTGAACAAAGAAAGATCTAACAAATCTATATTGTGCTCGTCCAACATAGTCATTCGTGAGCAAAGAGATAATGTCTCGCAGATGAGCGTCCCACAAGATGGAGCCTCTTGAATACTTACTGAGCTGGTCCACCACACGATTTCCTTCCCGGTAAATGTGTGAGATTACGAAGTTCATCTAAAAAATCAGGTAGAGAGAGTATTACCACTGTCCAAGGAATGGAGCCCACCTGAGATCGAAAAAGATCCACAACATAAGTCGAGTCCGATTCAACCCAAAGATTTGTCAAGCCCTTATGAAAAGCATAAGAGATCGCACGCATCGCCGCAACTAATTCAGCCTCAAATGCATAGCCCATGCCACATTGCTTGGAAAAACAACCTCGAAAAAACCCCTAGCCATGCAGTAAACAGCCGATGTCGTACTACGCCCTGGAGACCCTGCTGCACTACCATCTGTATTGACTTTTATCCAAGCCAGAAGTGGTAAATGCCAAGTAACCGGTATAATGCGTGGAGCCTTTGGAACACTCCCTGGAACCTTCAATCGGTGTAGACAAAGTAAATCCTCCTAAGTATTATTCATGCAACATTTGTCTAGAGAGGCAGACTCAATAATAAGCGCCCTCAACTGAACAAGAGCGGCATCATTAGTCCATTTCTTGTCATTGAAAATCACATCATTCCGTATGTGCCAAAGAAGCCAAATGCAGAAAACGGTCGCCACCTTCCATAAAAATGCAATCTGATCACCGAAATGAAATTCCATCACATGAACCGTGAATTCGTTGAAGGTATAGACTTTCCGAAAATCCACAACAAATGATTTAGCAATCCATTCCCAAAGAGCCCTTGCAAAATCACAAGAAATAAAAAGATGATTAATCGAGTCCAAATGAGAATAACAAAGGCCATAAGAACAAGGCCCAATGAATCCTCGATGGCAGAGGACTCCAGGATAGCCAGGCGACTGTAAATGGCTCTCCATACGACAATAGGTCATCTTTCAGGGATGTGGGGTGTCCAAATCCAAGAGCCCCATTTAATAATGGGAAAAGGCGGCCTTAAAAAGCATAGGCCGATTTGGAAGAAACCATCCCATTCATAGAATGCGTCCACACCCGTTTATCCGAGGAATCCGAAGTAATGGGAAAATGGACAATATCACGAACAATATCCAAATATACCTCGACAAACAAAATAGTGAAATGCTAAGTATTATCAAAGAAAAAAACCGATATGCGGTTCTGGAGGTGAATCTGATACTCAAGAGGTATACCAAGCCAATTATCTATCCAAAAAGCAACAGAGGAATTTTCCCCTAGAATCCAACGAGATTCTATCAAACAATCATTCACCAATGGCCGAAGACCAGCCCAAATCAAAGAAAGCAAAAAGGTGTGTCTGATAGAACCATTTGCCATTGAGAAACGACTACGAAGAGTAGTGTAAACAACAGAATCAGAGGTATGAACTTTCCAGCCCATTTTTATAAGGAAAGCACGATTGAATGTGATAATTGAGCGAACACCAAGACCCCCTTCATTTCTTGGTGTACAACAACGAGCCCAATTAACCATAGCAAACCCCTCAATGCTCTCTTCTTTCTCCCCTATCCCGTCCGTCCGTATTGTTTAACGGTGCCGGTAGATTTGTTTTATGGTTTAATGATGTCATCGGATTTGTTTTATGGTTTAACATCGAATTTCACGCCTCATCATTGTCATCCCCAGCCTTCCATTCCTTCTCAATTGACTTCAATGCCGGCTGCACCTTCTCCGTTGCCCGCTCGAAGCCTTGCTCCCTCAGCCGTCTCGATATTGGATTCTTTTGGTGATGGGTCTTCATCGTTGCCCTGCTATGGGTTACCTCGGAATTTTGTACCGTTGAAATCTCCCTCGATTTAAGCCCCACCATGCACACGTACATTGGGTTGGTGTCGCCTGAAGTATATTGATCATGGATAAGGTTGGGGGGCGGCTCTCCCCACCTCTTTGAATGCGGCTGCACTTGGAGACCTTCCCCCCATGCCTGCCACTAACCATGGGGGGGCCAGCCCCCTTGTGTGCCATTATGGGGGGCTGGCGGCAACATCCACCTCCAAGGCAGCCCCCTCCCAGGGGGTGATGACCCTTGGGCCACTGTCTGCCATCCTCAGGCCATCCCTCCTGCATGCCCTCCCCAGAATACTGCACAAATTGCTGGAAGTTCATCCACAAGGTCAACCACCATGAATCGAACCCTCGACTTTCAGCTCATAATGCTAATGCTCATAATTATTTGGGTAACACTTTCGCTAAAGTCGTTTCAGGTAATCCCCAACCCATGGATTCAGTTCTTCCCCAGGCCCCAGGTAATTTTTCTTCCTTTTCTCATGTCGTTTCGGGCAA
Organism: Rehmannia glutinosa; assembly: GCA_016081115.2. NCBI lineage: Eukaryota > Viridiplantae > Streptophyta > Magnoliopsida > Lamiales > Orobanchaceae > Rehmannia > Rehmannia glutinosa. Next base: position 39,692,303 of record CM071932.1, on the reverse strand, counting down.
GATTAATTCTATCCCTAAACCTGTTAGGAAGGGAGATTACTACTCTGTGACTATTGATGAGAATGTGTATCAACAGCGTCTTATTGAATTTTCTTATTCTTTGATTGGGCGAGTTATTTTGGGCAAGGGTAACAAGCCCTGGACAACAATGATGTTGCATAAACGGCTATCCGAACTATGGGGCATTAAAAATGATTGGAAATTAATTCCCTTGGGCAAGGGATACTTTTGTGTTAAATTTTTTAATGCACAGGATCGATCACGTGCTCAGTTATGTATCAATTGGGCACTTAATCCGGGTACTATTCGGCTTTCTCCATGGGTTCCGGACATCAATCCCTACAAAGTTTCACACTTCGGTATCCAGTGTTTGGGTTCGCATTTTTGAGCTCAGTTTGGAATATTGGGATCCTAATACCATTTTGGGGATCGTCAGTGCTATTGGTAATCCAATTCAAATCGATCAACAATCTCTAGACGGGTCTCTGAGACATTTCATTCGTGTGCTGGTTGATATAGACCTTGCAAAACCGCTGGAGGATCACATTATGGTGGAACGGGTTGGCTAGTGTTCTTTTGTGTCAGTAAGCTATGAGAAACTACCCGAGTTCTGCTCCAAATGCCATGTTATGGGACATTTGACTGCTTCCTACCGTCTTACTGCTACAGGGACTTTGGCTACAGAAAGACGAACTAGCCCCACTCCAGGGCGTTCCAAGGCCCCGGATGGATGACATACTTCAGCACCAAGGGGTCATTCTAGAGTTCATAAAATTTACCGCCCAGTGCAATATCCTACAGACAAGGGCAAGGCCGTTGAAAACTCAATGGGAAATGTGGCTTTGACTATGCGACCAAGTTCTTCTTCCTGTGCCATAGTCACTTGCCCTAACAACATCCATCTGGGGAATGCTTTTGAGGGTCTTGCCACGAACGACACACCTAAACAGAATTCCACAGATTCTCCTCCAATTCTCCCCAATCGTCATTAGGTTCCCAAGGCCCCGGTCTCCTGCACTTGCTCTTTTTCTCTACGAGTCTGCCTCTTACTATTCAAGCACCCATTGGAGAAGCCCATCTGGGCTCTTAGTCGAGCTTTCCAGGACAACTCCCTGGATGCGGCCAAATCCAGGTTACTTCAGAATGTTACTCAGGGCCCCTCTCCAACCATTCATGACCTCACGATTGAGTCCTACCCCCCAGGGCCCAATGAATTAATTTTGTGGCCTCAAAACGATGGGCGATTATCTTTGATGAAGTCGCCAATGCTCAATCATTGGATTCTCGCGACACACCACACTCTTGTTTTTACCGTGCGCACGACACGAGCATGAAATTCCTCCATCTCAATGAATTGCATCTTCTAGAATATCGGGGGGATTGGGAACATTGCTTCTCGTAATGTTCTTAAGGTTTTATGTCAGAAGCATAAACCTTCTATTTTGGTTATCTGTGAGCCTAAGGTGGACATTTCTTCGATTTCGGCTTCTTATTGGAATAGTCTGGGTTTGAGTTTTGTGACTCAAAACTTTCGTGCTAATGGTTGGGCTGATTTTTGGGTTTTATGCGATCCTGGTATCTCCATTTTGCAACAGATTTGGTCTTCTTCTCAGTGTATTGTTCTGTAGGTTCAGTTGGGTTCTATTATTTTTCATATTGGCTTTGCTCATGGTTTATGTGATCATATTGCTCTGCGCACGCTTTGGATGGATTTGAGAAATTTGGGTATTGATGACTTATTGCTTATTGGGGATTTTAATGTTGTTTTGGGTCATCATGAGCATTCAAGCAGTAGTATTTTATCCCAGGCCTCTTGTTAGGATTTCAGGGACTTTTTGGAGGATGTTGGTTTGTTTTCGGTGCAGACTATGGGGAACTCGTTCACTTGGTGCTCCCCCCGTACGCCCCTAGCTCTTCTCCAGGCTAAATTGGATCAAGCCCTAGCAACGTGTCGAGTTTTCTCTCTTTGGCAAGTTGTCAAGGGTTTGGTCTTCCTCGCATTAGCTCGGATCACCATCCCATTTTGGTTTCTTGCTCATTATCTGTCAGCACGGGTCCGGTTCCTTTTCGTTTCCAGCGTATGTGGATTTATCATGATTCATTTCGGGATCTAGTAACTTCTTCTTGGGCCCTTCCGTGCGCATCGCCCAATCCACTGTTGTGCGTCATGTGGAAGCTTAAAAGGTTGCGTCAGACTATTAAGGTCTGGAATAAAGACATCTTTGGGTTTGTTAATCGTAAGGTGGATAGTCAGATGGAGAAAGTTCGTTAGATTCAGGCGGATTTTGAGACTTTGGGTTTCTCTGCTGCACGTCGTGAAATGGAACTCGAAGCCCAAAACATTTTGTCTCATACGTTGTTATTACAATCTAAATTCCTGAAGCAGAAAGCTCGCTCGGCCTGGCTTAAGGATGGGGATCGTAATACAACATTTTTTCATCGTTGTTGTCAGATTCGCAGTGGATGCTCGGGGATCTAGGGTCTGATGATCGATGGTAGTTATTCGGATGATCTAGTTGTTCTTGGAAACCATATTATATCCTTCTATAAGGAGCTCTTCGCGGACACAGGGAATACAATTTCGGATTATACTATGGTTGATCAGGTGTTTTCTCCTATGGTGGGGGCGACAGATAACGCTCTTTTGATGGCTATCTCGTCGGATTCTAAGATTAGGGATGCAGTTTTTGAGCTGGGTTTAGATAGTTCTCCTGGCCTAGATGGTTTCAATGGGGTCTTCTACCGTCACTGTTGAGACATCATCTCGACAGAGGTTACTGCTGGAGTCTGTTCATTCTTTACTGGCTCGACCCTGCCTTTAGGGTTAAATTCTAGCTTTATGGCTCTCATTCCGAAGACTCAGGACGCGAACACTATTGACAATTTCCGCCCTATTGTTATGAGTAATTTCCTCTTCAAGGTTATTAATAAGATTTTGGCTACTCGTTGGGGGCTATCATTTCTCCGTATTTGTCTCCTACGCAATTTGGATTTATCCCGGGCAGATAGATTCATGACTATATTTCCATGGTTTCAGAAGGCTTCAATGTACTGCATGGTCGGCTTGATGATAATATGATCTTGAAAATTGATATCCGAAAGGCTTTTGATACTTTATACTGGGGCTTCCTGATACATGTTCTGAATTGGTTCAGTTTCTTAGAGACTTTTGTTCATTGGATTGAGGTTATTCTTTGGTCATCCAGGATTTCGATTTTACTCAATCGATCGCTAGTCGGGTACTTTCCTTGCTTTCGTGGGGTTAGGCAGGGTGATCCTTTATCTCCTCTTCTTTTTTGCATTGCGGATGAGGTTCTGAGCAAACTTATTGGGGCGGCAGTGAATCATAACCAGGTTGGGCCGTTCATTGTGCCTAGAAATATTATTTCCCATCTTCAATTCTCTACGTGGATGATATTGTTATTATGTGTGGGGCCTCTTCGGCTAACGCTCGTACTCTTCTTCAGATTCTCACTCGGTACGCTGATATCTCAGGTCAGGTCTTCAATCCAAGAAAGTCGAAGGTTTATTTCGGTGCACGGGTTTCTTCTTATCTGCGCAGGTGTATCCAAGATATTATGGGTATCTAGCTCCCGATCAGCCATCAGCAGAATCTCACTCCGATTATCCAGCAAGGGAATCAGTCCCCAAAGCCTCTACTTCCAACACGGGAACCGTGTCCATTATTCTACCTCTTACGGTTTAGCATCCGTTGGGGAAGCCCTATTCGGGTTCTTACTCGCGCCTTCTGGGACAGCTCTCTGGACTCAGCTAAATCCAGATTAATCCAGAGCGTCACCAAGGGTTCATCACCAGCGATTCATGACATTACTATTGAATTGGATCGCCCAGGGCCACATGAGATGGACTTTGCAGCTTCAAAGAGATGGGCAGACTATGAAGATGAAGTGGGACAGTCTCAATCGTTGGAATTGGCTTCAAAACACACTCTTGTTTTTACCGTGCGCTCGTCACGGGCGCCACCCCCACCACCGTCTCAATGAATTGCATGTTCTGGAACATCCGGGGGATTGGGAATATTGCATCTCGCAATGTTCTTAAGGCTTTATGTCAGAAGCATAAACCTTCTATTTTGGCAATCTGTGAGCCCAAGGTGGACATTTCTTCGATTTCGGATTCTTATTGGAATAACTTGGGTTTAACATTTGTGACTCAGACATTTTGGGCAAATGGACGTGCTGATATTTGGGTATTTCGCGATGTTGGTATATCTGTCCTTAATCAGGTTTGGTCTTCTGCCCAATGTATTGTTTTGCAAGTTCAATTTGGTTCTACGGTTTTTCATGTTGCTTTCGCTCATGGTTTCTGTGATCACATTGCACGGTGTGCGCTTTGGTTGGAATTGAGGAATCTGGGTCTTCCTGGTCTGCTAATTATTGGGGATTTTAACGTGGTATTGGGACATCATGAGCGTTTCCGCAGGTGTACTTTATCCCAAGCCTCTTGTCGGGATTTCGGGGATTACTTGGAGATCTTTGGTTTGTTTGCGGTCTGCGGGCTACTCACGAGAATTCCTTTACTTGGTGCTCCCAGAAGGCCTCTATCCTTACTTCAAGCTAAGTTGGGCCGTGCCCTAGCAACTTGTCAATGTTTCTCTTTTTGGCAAGTTGTCAAGGGCTTAGTTCTTCCACGCATTGGATCCGACCATCACCCCATTTTGGTGTGTTGTTCTTCTTCCATTAACAAGGGTCCGGTTTTGTTTCGTTTTTAGTGCATGTGGGTTTCCCATGACACCTTCCGTGATTTGGTCACCGCTTCCTGGGTTTCTCCTTGCATGTCGCCCAATCCTCTGTTGCGTGTCATGCGAAAGCTCAAAAGGTTGCGACGAGGCAATTAAAGGCTGAACAGAGATGTCTTTGGGGGCGTTAACCGTAGGGTGGAACATCGAGATGGAGCAAGTTCATCGATTCAGGCATATTGAGATTTTGGGCTATATAGCTGCTCTTCGGGATAAAGAGTTGGACGCCCAAATGATGCTCTCTCAGACACTGCTTTCACAATCTAAATTCCTTAAGCAAAAGGCGCGTTCGGTTTGCCTTAAGGATGGGGATTGTATTACAACATTTTTACATCATCGTAGCTTGATTAAGTAACGGACGACGGGGATTGAGTCTTCTCGGTGGGCGCGATTACGGATGATACTGAGAGGTTCTTGGTGATCATATTATTTCTTTCTATAAGGAGCTCTTCGCGGACACTGGGGGCTCCACTTCGGATTGTACTTTAGTTGATCAGGTCATTACCCCCAGGGTTGGGGCGCATGATAATGCAAGCCTTAACAGCCATTCCTTCGGATTCAGAGATTAAGGAAGCAATTTTTGATATGGATTTGGATAGCTCTCTGGGACCAGACAATTTCAATGGGATTTTTTATCGCCACTTCTGGGATGTCATTTTAAAGTCGAGGTGATTCTTTCTTTGTTCAATTTTTCTTTATTAGCTCGTCCCTACCTTTGGGTTTGAACGCTAGCTTTATGGCGCTCATCCCAAAGACTAAGGATGCTAATGCTATTGAGAACTTTCGCCCGATTGTTATGAGCAATTTTCTGTTCAAGCACATTATGAAGATTTTAGCTACGTGTTTGGGTTTGATCATAGCCACCTATTTATCTCCGATGCAGTTTGGGTTTGTTCTAGGAAGGCAGATTCACGATTGTATTGCCATGGTCTCAGAAGGGTCAATGTCTTGCAGGGTTGCATGGATTCGAATATGATCTTGAAGATTGATATCCGTAAGACGTTTGATACATTGAAGTGGGGGTTCTTACTACACATTTTGCGCTGCTTTGGTTTCTCATAAATTTTTGTTCATTAGGTGGATATTATTCTTGATCGTCCGAGAATATCGGTGTTATTCTGGACGCCTTGATGAGGTTCTTTCCCTATTTTAGAGGGGTCAGGCAAGGTGATTCTCTATCTCCGTTATTGTTTTGCATCGCGGGAGAAGTACTTAGTAGGCTGATTGCAGTGGCGATGGATCAGAATCATTTAGTTCCGTTTACGGTGCCCAGACGTATTATTTTCCCATCGTCCATGTTATACGTGGATGACATTGTTAGTATGTGTGGCGTCCTCAGTCAATGCCCGTGTCCTTCTTCAAATTCTCACACTTTATGCGGATATCTCAGGCCAAGTGTTCAATCCTCGGAAGTCTAAAGTTTACTTTGGCTCTGGGGTCTCATTGTATATCCGTGAGAGGGTACAAAATATAATGGGGATTCAGCCCGGGATGTTTCCCACCGTATACCTAGGTGCACCAAACTTCAAGGGTGCCCCTAAGGTTGCGGATTTACAGCCCGTCTTTGATAAGATTATCCTCAAGTTTAGAAGATGGAAATGTTCATCGCTTTCCCTTGCTGGTAGAGTTTTGTCTTGTTAATTCGGTGATCACTAGTTCTTTTGTGCACACTATGATGGTTTACAAATGGCCCAGCACCTTACTCAAGCAAATGGAAAGGGTCATGCGTAATTTCATTTGGACTGGGGATGTGAATACTAAGGGTTCGGTGGTGGTGAATTGGAACAATTGCTGCACGCCTAGAAATGAAGGAGGTCTGGGAGTTCGATCGATTGTGGCGGCTAACACGGCATTCTTGATGAAATTGGGCTGGAAGGTCATGAACTCGGATTCGGTGATCTTCAAAACCCTAAGGCGTCGATACTGACAGAGGATGGGGCAGTTCGGAGGTCATTTATTCCTTCTTCAATCTGGGCTGGGATTAGACCTTGCATTTTGGCTTGCTTGGATGACTCTCGTTGGATCCCAAGGGCTAATTCCGAGGTATTATTTTGGATTAATAACTGGCTGGGTTATACTATAGGAGACAGAATTGGCATCCCAGAGGATTATAGATACTTATTTCATCAGCGCATCTCGAACTACTTTTATGACGAGCCTTGGCACTTCACCTTCTCGTTTGTGGAGGCTTATTTGGATCTGGTCCGTACTACTATTGTACGCGTCCCTATTGCTCCAAATTCAAGGGATACATGTGTTTGGTTAAACTCGGATGATGGTTTGGTTACTTCGAAAGCCGCTTATAATCATATGCGTCCCCACTACCCAGCAGTCAAGTGGGGTTCTTGGATTTGGTCGCAACATATCCCGGAACGACGATCGGTGGTGGCGTGGTGGGCTATCCACAATCGACTAGTTGTCTTGTATTCATTATGGGCTAGGGGAAGTTTTACTAGCCTCTCGGTTTGCACTCTTTATCGTGAATCTACGGAATCGGTTGACCATTTATTTGTCTCTTGTGTCTTTGCAGGAGCTCTCTGGCGATGGATCTTTGACTCATTCAACGTGCACCATTTTGAGGCACATAGCTTTAACGAATTTCTGGTGCGGTTAATGTACTTTCATTTCAGTGAGCAGGTTACTTTCCTGTTGTGGGCGGCTATCCTTTCCTGCATATGGCTCATTTGGCTTATCCGAAATGAGTTGGTTTTTCACAACAAAATCTGGACACTGGATGCGGCAATTATTCATCTTCAGGTACTCATTGTAGAATCATCATCATTGGATCAGGGATGCATGCACAACGACCAACTAGACCTTCTTATCCTGCGTAAACTGCGAGTTCCTGGAAGGGCTAGACAGACACCGAAGAAGACGGAGTACGGCACATGGTGGGGCGTCCCGCCCACAGAGCTTGTACACTATCTTACTGATGACTATGTTGGCCAATCCAACTATAGGTTTGTTACTTAGTGCGTCACCGCTTCAGGTTTCTTTTCCTATTTTTGGACGCATTTCTCTTTCCTGGGGGGTACTCTTTTTCCTTCCAAGGGTTTTTCCCACAAGGGTGGGTTTTACCTTAGGAGGTTTTTACGAGGCCCCAACCATTTAGCCATATGGTCGGCTTGTGACCATTTCATTTTTGACATTATTTCCAGGCTTATATTTGGTTACCTGATCAGCCTGTGATCAGGACAACTCTCTTTTCATTTTTATATAATATTTTGAATTTATTCAAAAAAGTTAGGGGCCTTTCCTACGGTTTATCTAGGAGCTCCCATCTTTAAGGGGCTCCGAAGGCCGCGGATTTGCAGCATGTTTTTGATAAAGTCATCCTGAAGTTTCGCAAATGGAAAGGGACGACACTCTCTCTTGCTGGTAGAGTCTGCTTGGTTAACTCGATAATCACTAGCTCCTTTGTGCATACGATGATGATTTACAAGTGGCCGTGATCCTTGCTCAAGCAAATGGAGCAAGCCATGCGTAACTTTATTTGGACTGGTGATGTAAACTCCAAGGGCTCGGTAGTAGTCAATTGGGCTTGGTGTTGCATGCCTCGGACGGAGAGGGGTTTGGGCATCCGCTCTATTTTGGTGGCGAATACTGCTTTTCTGATGAAGCTAGGATGGAAGGTTATGACTTCGAATTCTGTGATCTTCCAGGTTCTCCATAAACATTATCTGAATTCAGATGGTTCTTTATGTAGATCATTTCTTCCTTCTTCGATATGGGCTCGGATCGGGTCTGTATTGTGGATTTTTAGATGGGTCTCGATGGATCCTGGAATCATTCAAGGTATTATTTTGGATTGATAATCTGGTGAACTCTTTTTGCATTCTTTGATAGAATTGGTATTCCTCATGAATACATATATCTCTTTCAGCAAAGTATTTATGCGTACTTCTACGAAGGGTCTTGGAATTTCACCTTCTCCTTCGTTGAGACTTATCTGGACCTCGTCCGAGACATTGTTTGCATCCCCATCGCACCATCTTCGATGGACACACGGGTTTGGGTGCATTCGGACAATGGGAATATTACCTCGAAGACGGCTTATTTGCATATTCGGCCCCATTCTCCTATGGTCCATTGGGGTTCTTGGATTTGGTCTCCTCACATTTCGGAACGTCGTTCGATTATGGTCTGGCTGGCTATTCACAATCGTTTGGCGGTTTTGGATGTTTTACATCCTAGGGGGAGTTTTATTGGCCCCTCAGCTTGTGGTCTTTTTTGTGCATCTGCTGAATCTGTTGACCATTTGTTTGTCTCTTGTGTCTTTGTAGGGGATCTATGGTGATGGATTTTTGCTGCTTTTGATATTCATCCTTTTCCGGCTTATAGCTATAATGAATTTCTGGTTTTTTTTAATAAGTTGTGAGTACTGGTTGGAGGGAAGGAGATAAATTCCAAAGAAACTGAAAGATACAGGGTTCTAACCCTGGTCAATACCCTTATAAATGGTTAGTGATACCTATAATGAATTTCTGGTGCGTTTAATGAATTTCCGGTTTAGTGATCAGGTTGTCTTTCTATGGCGTTGGCGGCGATCTCCTGCATCTGGCTGATTTGGCATATTCGAAATGATTTAGTTTTCAATGACAAGGTCTGGACGGTGGAAGCGGCGATCACCCATCTCCGGGTTCTTATTGTTGAATCGTCTTCTTTAGATAACGGCTCAATGGACAATAATCAGCAAGACCTTTTTATCCTCAGATGACTTTGCATCTCGGGGCGCGCCAAGCAAGCTCCCAAGATCGTACAGGTGAATTGGCAAAAACCCCTCCCGGGGTGGATCAAAGTGAATACGGACGGCAGTACCTCTGGGGCACCGGGTAGCCTTATTACAGCTTCTGGGGTCTTCCTATATTGCAGAGGCTTCTTTCGGGGGTGTTTTGTGGAACGTTGTGCCATGGGGTATGCTTTCGAGGCAGAGTTGGTGGCGGCCATATTAGCCATTCACTATGCTCACGCTAAGGGCTGGACCCAACTTTGGCTAGAGTCTGAATCGGTTTATGTTGTGGAATTGCTTCATAAGAGATCAATTGTTGTCCCATGGCGTCATCTTAGCAAATGGCGGTATCCTCTTTATTTGCTTTCACATATGTCTCTGGTGGTTTCGCATATATATCGGGAAGGCAATAGAGTGACATACCTCCTGAGCAAGAAGTTGCAATCAGCGACGTGGTGGGGAGTCCCTCCTGCGGATATTGTCCCTTTTCTCACAGAAGATTATGTTGGTCAATCCAATTACCGATTTGTCAGATGGTGGGCACAATGATTGTTTATTTGGGAGGCTTCGTATGGATGCACGGTCCGCCCGTGCCTGGGGACATGACCCGTGCGTCCCCTGGTCGTGGACTTTATCTCTTCGCACTCATGCACGACCAGTCCGTGCGGAAACGCATGGCCCGTGTGTCCCCTTGGCCTGGACTTCATCTCTTCGCACTCACGCACGACCAGTCCGTGCAAGAACGCACAGCCCGTGCACTTTCCCTCATCAAGTTTTTAGCTTCGGCCTCACGCACGGCCTAACCGTGCTTTGACACACGGCCCGTGTGTCCCTATTTTTCTGTATTTTTTCCTGGGGGATACTCTTTTTCCTTCCAAGGATTTTTCCCACAAGGGTGGGTTTTACCTTGGGAGGTTTTAACGAGTCCCCAACCATTCAGCCATATGGTTGGCTTGTGACCATTTAGATTTCTTTTGGACGTACCTTTCGTATTCTGGCTTTGGCTACCTGATTAGCCTGTGATCAGGATCACTCTCTTTTCTTTTTTAATATATCTTTGATTCATTCAAAAAAAACCATAGCAGACCCCTTCTGATTAATATCTCCAGTCCAAATAAAATTGCGCATGGCTTTTTCTAACTTCTTAAGCATGGAAATCGACCATTTATAAATAGCATGATAAATTAACCAAAGAGACCCAATCCGCCAATGAAAGGGAAGAACCTTTCCACCATTTAAATTGAGATATATTTTATCAAGCAAGGGTTGCAACTCCCCCGCTTAGGAACACCTTTGAAGATTGGAACCCCAAGATATGTAGTTTTTTTTGAATAAGTGCAAATATATATAAAAAATGAAAAAAAGAGTAATCCTGATCACAGGCAGATCAGGTAGTCAAATGAAAGCCTGGAAATAATGTCAACAACCAAAGTACGAAGTGGTCACAAGCCGACCAAATGGCTGAATGGTTGGGGCCTCGTTAAAACCTTCCAAGGTAAAACCCACCCTTGTGGGAAAAACCCTTGGGAGGAAAAAGAGTACCCCCCAGGAAAAAGGTGCCTAAAAAGAAACCTGAATCGGTGGCGCATTAATTAACAAACTTATATGTGAGTTGGCCAACATAATCATCCATGATGTATTGAAGCAGTGCATGGGTGGGCCCCACCAGGCGCCACTCTCCGTCTTCTTGCTCGGCATATACGCCACCCGATTGCCTTCGCGAAAGATATGAGAGACTACAAGATCAATGCCACCGAGTAGATGCAAGGTCTGGCGCCAATAGCCAAGGTGGCGCCATGGGACCTCCATCGTTCTCTTCTCAGCGGAGTTCACCACATACTTGAATCCGATTCCAGCCAAAGTTTCGTCCATCCTTTTTGCAAATGCGTCTTGAATCGCCCACATTGCTGCAACCAATTCCGCTTTGAATGCGTGCCTGAACCACAAATGGACAAAGCATCTGCGAAAGAATCCTCTACAATTCCGAAAGACAACGGATCTTTGTAAGATTGCCCGCGCCCTAAAGCGCTGCCATCCGTGTTAACCTTGATCCAACACAGGAGGGGTTTTGCCATTGGACCTCCACAATCTTGAAGCACGTCTAACCCGTCCGAGGACTCTTAAACCACGCAGGATGAAGAGGTCCTGGATCGTTATTCATGCATCCCGGTCCAAAGATCTTTGATTCAACAATGAGTACTGTAGGTGAATTAGTGCCACCTCAAAGTCCAAATTTTGTTGTGGAAAATCAGCTCGTTCACGGATGTGCCAAAGAAGCGAATGCGGGATTATATTGCCAGGACGCCAAAGGAAGGTGACCTGGTCACTAAAATTAAATGCCATAAGTCGTACCCAGTTCATTGAAACGTAAGCCGGAAGGGTGCGTGAAAGGCTTGGAAGATCCAATGCCAAAGATGCCTGCAAAAGCATAAGAAACAAATAAGTGATCGACCGATTCCCCGATTCCTGCAAAGAACACAAACCGAAGGGCCGATAAAACTTCCCTAGCTCGTAAAGAGTCACGGATGCCAATCGGTTGTGTATAGCTCTCCATGCCACCACGATCGCCGTTCAGGGATATCTTCGGACCAAATCCAAGAACCCTATCTTCTTTGTCGGGCGCGTAGGGCATAAGAATTTATAAGCCGTCTTGAGGTAACCGAACCATCCTCGAGTTCATCCGATACACGAGTATCCCGAGATGTAGGCGCAATTGGGACACGCAAAATAGCTCGAACCAGCTCCAAATAAGCCTCCACAAAGGGAAGGGTGAAGTGCCAGGATCCATCATAAAAGTAATCAGAGATGCTGGCTTTGAATAAATATCTATAATCCTCTGGAATGCCAATTTCACAAGGAATGGAATATCCCAACCAATTATCAATCCAAAATAATACCTCGGAATTGGTGCCTGGTATCCAACGAGAATCATCAAGCAATCGAAATACGGTTTAATCCCGGGCCAAATGGAAGAAGGAAGGAGGACCTCCGGATGTCCCCATTTCTAGTAAATCTATCGATGTCCGAGGGTCCGAAAACCAACGAGTCCGAGTTCGAACCTTCCAGCCCAATTTCATTAAGAAAGCCTTGTTTGCAGCCTTGAGCGTCGCACGCCCAATCCTCCCTCATACCCGGGCGTGCGGATGTATCCCAGATTGACCACTACCTTTCCTTTAGAATTCACATCTCCCGTCCAAATGGAATTACGCATGGCTTTTTCCATTTGTTTTAGCAAAGTTGGCGAGGCCATTTATAGATCATCATGGAGTGCACGAAAGAACTAGTAATCACCGAGTTAACAAGGCAAACCCTACCCCGAGGGAGAGGGGCGAGCCTTTCCATCGTCGGAACTTAAGGATTATCTTGTCAAAGATTGGCTGTAAATCTGCGACCTTTGGGGCTCCCTTGAAAATTGGAGCGCCCAAGTAGATGGTGGGGAATGTGCCCGTATGAATCCCTAAAAAATGTTGCACCCTCCCACGGACATAATGCGAAACTGCGTCCCAAAATAAGCCTTGGATTTACGAGGACTAAACACTTGACCGAGATATCTGCATAGTGAGTAAGAATCGAAGCAAGGCCGGGCATTGGAAGAAGACGCCACACATGATGACGATATCATCCGCGTAAAGAATGGATCTTTGGGAAGATAATACTCCTTGCGCCATGAAGGCGGATAGCTCGGGCCGATCCATCGCTCGTGATAAACCGACCAGGACCTCCTCCGCAAATACAAAACAATAGGGGTGATAAAGGATCCCCTTGTCTGACTCCTCTGGAACAGGAAAAATAACCAACATGCGTTCCATTCAACAACACTGATATTCTGGACGACCGAAGAACCACCTCCACCCAACGCACGAACATCTCGGAGAAACCAAAACGTCGCAAGACATATAGTAAAAATCCCACCTCAATGTGTCGAACGCCTTACGAATATCTATTTTCGATATCATATTCGAATCAACTGCGTCCCTGTAAGACATTAAACCCTTCGGATACCATGGCAATACACTCATGAATTTGTCTACCCGGATGAAACCAAAGCGAGTCGGGGATAAATAGTCGGCAATAATAGAACCCAAGCGCGTAGCCAAAATTTTCGTGATGATCTTGAAAAGGAAGTTGCTCATGACGATAGGGGAAGTTTTCAATGACATTGGCATCCTTAGTCTTAGGGATGAGCGCCATGAAGGCGGCATTCAATCCCGTAGAGGTAGAGAATTGTTAAAGAAATAGCGAACAACGTCTGTTACCTCGGCAGATATGACATCCCGAAATGGCGGTAAAAATCCCATTGAACCCATCGGCCTGGGAGCCATGCGGATCCATATCAAACACCGCCCCGCACTTCCGAATCGGAGGCAATGATCAGTAGGGAAGCATTGTCCGCGCCCCAACCATTGGTGTGAGCACCTGGTCAACCAGCAAGAAATCCGTCTTTGGAGCTCCGTTATCTATCCGCAAAGAGTTCCTCGTAAAATGAAATAATATGGTTCCCAAGGACCGTAGCATCATCGATGAAATTCCCCGCCACCATAAGTCCCTGAATCCCGTGCGTCCGTCATTTAATCTGATCTATGCCGATGAAAAAATGTTGTATTTCGATCTCCATCCTTAAGCCGGCGATTCGGGCCTTTTGCTTAAGGAATTCAGCTGTGAATGCAACGCCTGGCAAAGCTTCAATGGATGTCCAGGCTCTATCCCGGAGAGAGGAGGTATAGCCCAAAGCCTCAATATCTCGCTGAATCGATGAAGGTACTCCATCTGGCCGTCCACACTGCAGTTAACATCCCCAAACACATCCCCTGTTCCAATCTTTAATAGCATATCGCAAACCGCTGAGCTTCATCATGACTCGCATAAAGGGTTGTGCGTGTCACATGGAGAGCCCCAAGAGCTTGTAACCAAATCCCGGAATGAATCGGGATGGATCCACATACGCTGAAAACGAAATGGGACCGGAGCCCTAGTAATGGTCGAGGAGCAAGTAACCAAAATTGGGTGATGATCAGAACCAATGCGAGGAAGAACTAAGCCCTTGACCTCCTTCCAAAGAGCAAAAAAAGGGCAAGTAGCTAGGGCTCTGTCCAACTTAGCCTGAAGTAAAGATAGAGGCCTCCGTGGAGAGCACCAAGTAAATGAATTCACCATCGTCGGGACCGCAAACAAACTGGCGTCCTCTATGAAATCCCTGAAATCCTGGCACGAGGCTTGGGAAAGAGTATCATTGCGCGAGCGTTCATGGTGCCCCAAAACCGCATTGAAATCCCCAACAAGCAACAGATCAGCCAGACCCAAATTCCGCAAATCCAACCATAGCTCACGTCGTGCAATGTAATCACACAAACCATGAGTAAATCCAACATGAAAAATCAAAGAACCGAATTGAACATGGAAAACAATACACTGGGTAGAAGACCAGACCTGATTAAGAATTGTGATAGTGGAGTCGTGAAAAACCCAAATGTCTGGCCGCCCATTAACTCGAAAATTTTGTCCCGCAAGTGTCAAACCCAGGCTATGCCAGTAAGAGTCGGAAATAGTCGAAAAGTCCACCTTAGGTTCACAAATAGCCATAATGGAAGGTTTATGCTTGTGACATAAGGCCTTAAGAACATTGCGAGATGCAACATTCTCGATCCCCGAGATATTCCAGAAGATGCAATTCATTGAGACGGTTGAGGGGGAGTCGCCCGTGACAATCGCACGGTGAAAACAGCGTGTGGCGCATATCGTAGTCGATGATTGTGGAAGATCCACGTCATCTCGCATAATCGCCCATTTTTGGATCTTTGCTGCGAAGTTCATCTCGTGTGGTTCGAACTTTCCGTTTCAATAGTAATGTTATAAGCGGGCGTCGGTCCCGCGTGATTTCTTTGGAGAATACGATCTTTAGTCAATCAAAGAGTCATCCCTAAGGCACGACTCGGAAAGCACGAATAGGCTTCCCCAAAGGATCTTTATCTTGTGATAGGCATAATTATGGAGGTCGAAAACGGTTGTCGTCTTTGGAAGTCTTGACCTTGGGCGATGGCCCCTGGTTGATACTCGGTGTAGTCATCTGCAGTTGCTTGATCATGGGATTCAACCGAACAGCGCCTCGAAGGTGTTACCAAGATGGATTTACGGAGGGCAAGCGACTATGGCGCGAGGAAGAACTGCGCGCACGTAGTCGAACCCGTATTTCCCATTGAGTCATCAACGGCCTTGCCCTTGTCCTGCTGAACAGGACGATAAACTCTACGAACCTTGGAACGCCCTCGCGGAATAGAATTATTGAGATTAGTAGGCTCCCGTGGCCGTCCCTGGGCCGATGATGTGCGCCCATCCTTATCCGTATTACCCACTATGTTAAAACGACAAGAAGCTGTAGAGTGCCCCGTAACACTGCACGTCGAGCAAAATGCCAGGTAGTTTTTCATAAGAGACGGAAACAAAAGAGCATTTGCGGTCGTTCAATCATAATATGTTCCTCCAAAGGTTTGGAGAGGTCAACATCCACGAACCCGAACAAAATGGCCCAAGGAACCATCCAAAGAACGCCGATCAATCTGAATGGGTTCGCAAGAGCAATCGGCAATCCCCATAATGGTAATGGGGTCCCAGTATTCAGCATCGAGTTCAAAATTCCGCACCCAAACACTAGCTACTGAAGACTGAGCCTTGTAAGGGTTGAAGTCAGGCACCCACGGAGATAGACGGATAGTACCAGGGTTAAGCGTCCAATTTGTGCGTTGCAGAGCCCAAGAACGATCCTGCGCATTAAACAATTTGACACAAAAGAATCCCTTGCCCAGGGGAATTAGTTTCCATTCATTATTGATTCCCCATAATTCAGATAGGCGTTTATGTAAGGGCATGGTAGCCCATGGCTTGGTACCTTTTCCTAAAATAGCCCGTCCAATTAATGAGTAGGAAAATTCAGCCAGACGTTGCTGGTAAATGTTATCATCAATAGTTACGGAGTAGTAATCACTTTTGCGAACTGGTTTGGGGATCGGATATTTACCAGAGACCACTGTAGAAAACAGATTGGAATTACCTGGAGCCTGAGTCGTGGAATCCATTTGTTTGATACCTGTAACCTGTGGGAAAGTTGAATTCGTCGGATGGGGGTTTCCTGAAACCACCTGCGCAAAAGAATAAACTTGATGACCCATGTTACTAGCCGAAGGATGCTGATTGATGATTTGGGGTGGCCCATGGTGGCAGAGCATCCAGCAAGGTGAGAAGCTTTCATTGGTGGACATGCAGGAGGAGTGCTCTGAGGATGGGAGACTGTGGCCCAGGGGGCATCACTCCCCTGGGAGGGGACCACTCTAGAGGATAGAGTGGTTGTTGGCCCCTCATGGAGACAAGAAGGGCCAGCCCCCCCATGGACAAAGGCAGCCATGGGGGTAAAGGGAGCATCCATGGACGCGGCATCGGGTGTGTGGGGCAATTTCAGGTGCACGTCGCTAGGAGACAAGCCCGTCTGCAGGTACGAGGTTGTCCGGATGGTACGAGGATGTGCCAGGGCTGTTGCACATGGCTGCTGTCCGTCGTGAGAAGGCAAGGACGTGTGACGATGTTGCACGCTTGGAGCAGGCTGCAGGGGCGCGTCGCATGGCTGTTGCAAGTACGAGGACGCGCTGGCGCTGCTGGGCAGGTACGAGGAAGAGCTGGCGATGCTGGGCGGCTGGACCACGCCTGCTGCCGATGAGGACGTGCCAGGGTGCTGCTGTTCGCTGACGCTGTGGCCGGACAAGAAGGTCCAAGGAACCCCATAGAAGGAAAACTTCCCCGATGTCAAATGTTTTCCATGTTCAGGTTGCCTTGCGCGCGGAGAGGGAGGACACGCAACGGATGATTCGCGTGGACGGGCATGATGTGGAGCAAAGTTCGAAGTAAGGCCGGAGAAAGCCAGCGACTCCGGCGAGGCCATGGCCGGCATCAACGCCGGTGAATATGGAAAAGACGTCCGATAAGAGATCAAGAGAGAGAAGAGAGCAAAACCCTAGAGAGAGCAAAAGACGCCCTATTTTTTATCCACTGAATCAGCAATGGTATTCCAAAGATATGTACTTAAAAAAGTGCCAACTGTAATCCCCATAATAGTCTGGATCCAACGTGGAATGTGCTGAGAAAGCTGAGCTCCAAAGAACAACTTAGATTTATTCAGATTAAACACCTGTCCCGAAAGTGATGCATAATGGCGAAGAGTACTGTAGATATGTCGCGCATTAGCAGAGTTGGCCGCACAGAGGATCATGATATCATCCTCATACAACATGGTAGATGTAAAAAGGCATGAGAAGTTATAAGGAAATTACTAACCGTGAGATAAGCTTCCCCAGAACTTCTTCAGCGATGCAAAGGAGCAGCGGGGAAAGTGGATCCCCCTAACGAACACCCCTAGTGCAAGCAAAATAACCCACAGGGGATCCATTAAGCAAAATCGAAATACGGGCTGAATGTAAGATCACAAAATCCAGTCAACAAACTTATCCAAAAACCCAATCCGGCAAAGCACACATGTAAGAAAATCCCAGCTCTTAAACGCTTTACAAATATCGATTTTCTGAATCATATTGTGATCTGTCCAAATATGCAAAATATTAAAACCCTCTGAAACCAAGGCAATGAAATCATGAATATGGCGATCCAGAATAAAACCAAAATATGTAGGAGAAAGAATTTTGCTGATTATTCAGAATAAAACCAAACTATGTAGGCTGCTGAATATCCGTCCAAATCTAGTAGCCAGAATCTTCGTAATAACTTTAAAGTTACACATAACAATTGGCCAGAAATTATCCACTGAGTTCGCATCTTTACTTTTAGGGATAAAAACCATAAAGCTATAATTGAGCCCAGCTGGAAGAGACCTAGACTGAAAGAAATGTCCCACAACAATAGTTACATCCACAGAAATAAGATCCCGACAATGCTGATAAAAGACCCCATTAAAACCATCCAGACCCGGTGAACTATCTAATCCAAGATCAAAAACCACATCCCAAATCTCCAACTCAGAAGGCAATGAGGTTAAACCGGTTTTATCAACATCCAGAAACCACTGGCTTAATAATAACCTGATCAATCGGAGAGAAATCAGTAGGGGACCTAGCAGTTGCCGTGAAAAGATCCCCAAAGAAATTAATGATGTGACTGTGAATGGAAAGTGAATTCATGGACAACATGGCATCGATCATCAAACCATGAATACCATCCCGAGCGGCCTTGGTTTGACATCAACGATGAAAGAAGGAGTATTACAATCCCCATCAACAAGCCATGCGGCCCGAGACTTCTGGCGATGAAATTCTGACTGTAATAAAAGAGCCTGATTGAGAGAGTTTTGAGCGTCAAGTTTTTGCTCCCTTACGAATGGTGTTGTAACCCGTAGTCTCAATGTCCGACTGAATTTGCCTCACTTTCTCTAACTTATCATCAACCGCATGATTAACATCCCCAAAAACATTTCGATTCCAAGCATGAAGCACCATGCAAAACCTCTTAAGTTTAGTCATCAAATGAATCAAAGGGTTTGAGCCAGCACATTGTGAATCCCAAGAAGAAGCAATGATCGACTCAAAACCCAGATGCTTAGTCCACATACGCTGAAAACGAAAAGGAGTTGGCCCCTATATGCGTGAATCAAACAAGAGAGCAAAAGAGGGTCCAGTAAGAATCGGAAATATTTTGTAACTCCACTTTAGGTTTTGAAATTGCAACCAAAGAAGGCTTATGATGCTGACATAAATTCTTAAGAATGTTGCGAGAGGCAACATTCCCTATCCCAGGGATATTCCAGAATAGACAATTCATCGAGATGATGTGAGTGGAGAAATCTATGTAGGAGACACGGAATGACGGGGAGCATTCAAAGCAGAATGATCCACCACAGAAGTAGTATCCTCGTCTGCACAATCAGCCCATTGTTTAATCAACAACTGATGTATAGCCGGTGTGAGACCCTGCATCACATACTGAAGCAAACGTTGTTTAGCAAAATCCAAGGATCTATCACGTATATCCTTACACAAAGTACGAATTGGCTTTTCTAACTAATATTGCACCATCTAAGGTTGTTTAAGAATATCTGAATAGTGGGCAACTGACCACTATGGAGAACGGGAGGTTTGGGAATAGACTTGCGAGTAACCACATGGGGAGGAATATCCTTAGAAATATTGATACTAGAATCCTTAGAATCCAAAACATTAATAGAATTATCCAAAGTAATACTCGAGGAAACTGAAACTATGGCACAAGAAGGAGATCCAGCTCGCATCGGCAAGGCCGTATCATCTATTGAGTTATCAATGGTCTTGCCATTATCCTTGGAAGTATGAACCGGGTGATAAACCTTGCGAACCCGAGATCTCCCACGTTGAGATGTAGGGCGTCCCTATAGTTCCTTCAAATTGTTACTATTTCCCTATCGTCAGCAAGTCACAGATGAATATCCCGTGATTCCACAAGTCCCCCAAAATGCTGGGAGTTCATAGCCAATAGAGACAAAAGAACAATGACCCCTTCGTTCGTCCATAATGTGTTCTTGGAGAGGTTTAGCAAGATCCACATCCACCAAAACTCGAACAAAGTGTCCAAGTGAACCATCTAAAGATCTGTCATCAATTTGAATCGGGGTGCGAATGGCCCTAGCCAGTCCCATAATATAACTAGGGTCCCAATACTCAATACTCAGCTCGAAAATTTAACCCAAACGCTTGCTATTAAAGTGTTAACCTTGTAAGGGTTAAAATCCGGCACTCAAGGGGATAAGCGAATGGAACCAGGATTAATAGACCAAGACACACGAGCTTGTGCATGGGAACAATCATGAGCATTGGAAAACTTAACACATAAATAACCTTTTTCCCAATGGAATTAATTTCCAATAATTTTTAACACACCATAATTCTGAAAGCCTCTTATGAAGAGGCATTATAGGCCAAGGCTTATTACTCTTTCCAAGAATAACACTACCAATCAATGCACAATTAAATTCTAAAATACGTTGCTGGTAAACATTTTCATCCATAATCACAGAATAATATTCATCTTTTTTAAGCAGCGCACGCTAGCCCGCCACGCGACGCCCTTGCCCAGCATGCAGCGCCCGCTGCTACTTCCTCCTCGCCACCACCTCGCGGATCACAGCGCCATGCGAGCGCCCAGCCTACAGCGATCTCCTCATCCGATGCTGCTGATTTCCTGCAAGGGCGGGCTGCCAAGGGGGCGACCTCCCCCCAGATCCCTCTTAGCGCCAATATTGGGCGGGCGCCCTCTCTTCCCCCCATGGTTGTTGCCTACCATGGAGGGGCCAGCCCCCTTGTGTCATCTTTTTGGGGGCTGGCTGCAGCTTCCACATCCAAGGCCGTCCCCCCCAAGGGGGTGCTGACCCTTGGGTCGCCGTCTGCCGTCTGCATGGGATTCCGAGCACAGGCCCCCGTCTGAATGCTGTTGCCAAGCATTCATCCCAGATTGCTGGGAACTCTCCTTGACCAATTTCCGTTTATGAAATGAACCCTCAACATTCGGCTCATAATGCTAATGCTCAATCCAATTTTGGCCACTCTTTTGCTAAAATTGTTTCAGGTACCCACCACGATATGGATTCAACTACGCAGGGCCAAGGTAATTTCAAAACATTTTCACATGCAGTTTCTGGTAAATCCAATTCTATCCCTAAGCCGGTTAGAAAAGGCGATTATTATTCAATCACTATTGATGAAAACGTTTACCAACAACGCCTCGCCGAATTCTCTTATTCACTAATTGGAAAGGTGATTTTAGGAAACGGAAATAAGCATTGGGCGACAATGCTTTTGCATAAACGCCTAACTGAATTATGGGGAATTAAAACTGACTGGTTACTTTCCAGTGGCAGGCGGCTATCCTTTCCTGCATATGGCTCATTTGGCTTATCCGAAATGAGTTAGTTTTTCACAATAAAATCTGGACACTGGAGGCGGCAATTATTCATCTTCAGGTACTCATTGTAGAATCATCATCATTGGATCGGGGATGCATGCACAACGACCAACTAGACCTTCTTATCCCGCGTAAACTACGAGTTCCTGGAAGGGCTAGACAGGCACCGAAGAAGACGGAGTACGGCACATGGTGGGGCGTCCTGCCCACAGAGCTTGTACACTATCTTACTGATGAATATGTTGGCCAATCCAACTATAGGTTTGTCACTTAGTGCGTCACTGCTTTAGGTTTCTTTTCCTATTTTTGGACGCCTTTCTCTTTCCTGGTGGGTACTCTTTTTCCTTCCAAGGGTTTTTCCCACAAGAGTGGGTTTTACCTTGGGAGGTTTTAACGAGGCCCCAACCATTCAGCCATATGGTCGGCTTGTGACCATTTCTTTTTTGACACTATTTCCAGGCTTATATTTGGTTACCTGATCAGCCTGTGATCAGGACAACTCTCTTTTTATTTTTTATAATATTTTGATTTTATTCAAAAAATTGGCTCGGGGATAGGGTTAGATTTACTAGGAACAATTTTAGCAAAAGACATAGGGTTACCTGGAACCTGAGGGGAAGAACCAATGTCATAGTAATTACCATAAACCATATTCGCAAAAGAAGTAGCCAATTGTGGATTGATATTTGACTGATTATGAGCAAAATGTTGGGGGTTCGCAGATTGTTGGGGATTAGCAATGGCCTTTTGGGAGCACACCACGATGAGCACCTTGAACGTCCAGGGAGGGGGAGGGGGCCACATCTGAAGGATTAGCTGAAGAAACTTCCCAGGGGCCATAACCCCCCTGGGATGGGGCAGCAATAAAGGACTGCCCCATCACCACCAGCCCCCCAAGAGAGGAAATGAGGGGGCCAACCCCCTCATGAGTGGCCATGTGAGGGCACTGCTCATGGGGTAGAGAACCCCTTTGGACGACCTGCATGTGAGCAGAAGGGATGGGGGCGTTGGCCCCCCCATAAGCACACGACATAGAATGTGAGGGAAGATAAGCAGATTCCAGAACCAAACCTTGCCACCCAATGCGATCAATAGGTACAAGGGAATTCTTCTTCACATGCAGTATAAAATTCGAAGGTAAGGATAAATCTAGATGAACATAAGATGCAAATTTTTGAGGGGTTTATCGAAAACCCTAGAACTCAAAACTAAGTCAGATTCGTAGAATTGTGAAGGTATACCATTGGACATGGAACCATAACTGAAGAACGGGGAAGATTAGATGGAGACGCCACATTGGAAGATTTCATCATCACCATGCATGACGTAGGATTATACGAAGGGGATGAAACCACCACACGATTTCGATGAAGGGGTGCCTCAAAGTTCGAAGTTAGACCATGGAAGGACGATCCCGCCATGGAATCGCCAGAAAACTTGATCGGAAAATCAAGAACAACGGCCGAGAATAAAAGACGACGTGTTGGAGGGCATATTCTAGAGAGAGAATTTTTTATTTTACCGGAATCTTTACATTTCAAATGGAAGGTTTTATCAGGAACAATCACCAACCAGTAGCATGAGGTTAATGAATTGTGCATGCATCTCCTGGTTTTAAACAAGTTTCCACCAAACCCACCTAGACCGGAGCCATTCCACGAGGTTAAGAGAGTATGACACCACCACGAGACCTACTGCACCTTAGCCTAAGCGGCACTCCTTGCCTGGATGGATTTTCGGCAGTCTCTCACAATAAAGCCATACATTCAAAACTTCAAATAATTCTAACTATCGTATGGATTGAGGGGATTGTG
The DNA here is from genome assembly GCA_016081115.2 of Rehmannia glutinosa. NCBI lineage: Eukaryota > Viridiplantae > Streptophyta > Magnoliopsida > Lamiales > Orobanchaceae > Rehmannia > Rehmannia glutinosa. The sequence goes on along the minus strand of CM071932.1, from coordinate 39,669,076 downwards.
CCTAATAATATTATGCCAGGTACACTTCAACATGGTTCTGATGTACATGATCCTCAAAGAAGCAAGTACATAGCATACTTTATGAAGAAGATCGAAGAATTTGAAAGATAATTGCAGAGTAGCTAAGAGATTTTTAAAGAGACATAAAGAGATTTAGAAACACATATTTGTAAAATGAAGTTATTATTCTAATTTCCTTCTGAGTTTTCCATACAACTTAGAGATCCTTAAATAGGCCTCATGTACAAAACAAGGAAGTGACTCGTGTCCATCTTACAAGACACCTTTGCCAGACACGTGTTGCCTGTTAGATAAATGTTTTTATCAAGATTTTGATGATTATGTTTAAATGAGTTTTTATACCAAAACAATGTTTATAAATGTTGTCCAAATACTCCCAAGCGACTTAAAATGTTTTTACTAATTTCTTGAAGTATTTCTTAGTATTTATTATTCGATAAAAATGGACAACACTTTTGATGGTTTTGTTTAAATTGGTTTTTACACCAAAACAATGTTTATAAATGTTGTCCAAATACTCCCAAGTGATTTAAAATGTTTATACTAATTTTTTGGAGTATTTCTTGAAGTTTATTTTTGATAAAAATCGGACAACATTTCAAATTGGAGGTCGGAGGGTCGCATACAAAGAGGTCGAACGGTACACGAAGAGTTGAAAAAATGAAAGCGAGCGAAACGAAACAAATTACGTGAAAAAAGGAGGGGAACCGGTCAAGGGTGAGGCCGACCATCGCACCCTAGGGCGACCGGTCGCACCCCCCCGTCGACTGGTCGACCCCCCCGACGACATGCACTGGATCGCACTTTCTTTTTCAAACGTTCGAAATCTTAAACAGGGCAACCGGTCGCCCTATGTTATTTTGTGACAGCAAAATTATACCGTTTGAATTCTTTGACAGCAAGATTTACTTTTCAATTTTGTATAATATTTCTACATCTTGTGATCCTCTTTTTGTAGACAAAAGTGAAGAAGAAGGAGCCTATGTTGGGAGCCTATATTGGTGAAGACTTCCCTATAAATAGAGGATGAATTGAAGACACAAGATATAAAAATACAAGCAATCAAACAACAAGAAATCTACAAATTTCCAAGCCTTCATATTCAAAACTCTTGTTGTATTTATAGCCTAAGTATTTCACTTTCACATCTTGAGGTCTAGGGTTTTCTTGATTACACTTGCACTCAAATTGTAATATTCATTATTGAGTTGTAATCTTGATTTTTGTCATCATTCAACATAGGACATCCTTGTGAGTATTCTTGTGGAAAGAATACACTTGGGTGATCTAGGTGATAGGTGTTTCAAGAGTGTGGTGCTCTTGAGGTATTGAAGAATTTGGTATTCTTCAGGGTTGAAGATTATGGTAATCTTCACAAGGTGCCGTTGGAGATTGTGGTAATCTTCAAGAGAGATTGTGGTAATCTCAAAGGTGGTGTTGAAGAAGAGTGTGGTGCTCTTCAAGGTGATGTTGTAAGGTGTTGTATTAATTTTGGTAATTAATAAAATTCTTTTTCTTTTTGAAATCCATCCCGGAGATACTGGGGTGGTAGAGGATTAGGCCCTAGGTGGGTTGAACCTCTTTAAATCGACGTGTGTTGTTTACATTCTGCACCTTTATTATTGTCTTGGCGTAATTGATTCGAAAAAGAGGGCGAAATCGAAAAGATGGAGATAATCTATTCACCCCCCCTCTAGATTATCGTAGCCGCTTGGACTTACAAGTGGTATCAGAGCCAAACTCTTTGGCAAGCTCGTTTCACATCGCGAGTAAAGAGAAACGATCTTCGGCTACGAACGAAGCTCATCTATCCGGCACCTCCACCACCAAGCCACCACTATTCGATTCCAAAAATTTTACATTTTGGAAAGAGAGAATGGAATGCTATCTACAAGGTTGCGGGTTCGATATTTGGAACACGATCGTAAATGAAGAATCCATTCCAATGATGGACACACCACACAAAGGCCTCAAAAAGCTCAATGATGAAGAAAAGAAAATCATCTCCTTAAATGGTAAAACTCTTAATATTTTGTATTGTTCACTTACCATTTTGGAATATGATCATATTGTAGGAATTAAATCGGCACATGAAGTATGGAGAAAATTAGAAGAAGTATATGCAAATGAAAGGAGCCACTCAAAAGCATCTACTTCTCAAATGGATACAAACCCAACTTGGGATGAGCTTCCTACAACTTCCGACGTCGATAAAAACGAACGATGTCTTATGGGCTTCGAAGAAGAAAACGAGGTAAGTTCAAAACCCTCCACTTCTTATGATAATGAATTACAAAATGATTATAGTGATTTGCAAAATGATTTTGATGAACTTCAAAATGAATTCCAAAGCTTACTTGGTAAATACAAAAATTTGAAAAAGGAATTCAATATTTTGAAAATTGATAAGGATAATTTATTTTCCTCTTATGAATCACTTTCATGTGATCACACCACCACACTTGACAAGGTTAGAAACCTTGAAAAAGAAAATAGTACTCTTGTTGAGGATATTAATTGCATGAAAAATGATTTATCAAAATCCAACTTGAGTACCGATAAAATGACCGATATTATTGATGTTCATAATTGTGATAATTTGAAACAAGGACTTGATCATAAGCCTAGTGTTGTTAATTATGTGAAAAGAAATCAAGTCCCTATGCATGTTGGTCATTATGCTCCCAAAATTACTACTTGTTTTTATTGTGGTAAAACGGGTCACACGGTTAATACTTGTCGGGCTAGAAATAACTCTAATTATTATTGGAGACCTAAAAGTGTCAAAGCTAATTCTAAAGGACCCAAACACTTGAGGGTACCACAAAATAATGTCATATTAGGTACCCGGCGAAATAATAATCGAAGAAAATTCATGCCGCCAAGGAAACATCAAATGAACATCTCATTTGATCAAAGAAGGAGAAAACAAAGTCAATTTCCAAGAAGAGGATATAATCAAAAATGGGAAAAACACAATCCTTGGAAATGGCAAAGACATCATCAACAAGACGATTTTCTAAGAGAAAGACACTTTCGAAAATGGGAAGGCCACAATGCTTGGAGATGGAGCAATTGGAGAAATCATCATCAACAAGACGATTCTCAAAGGGGAAGATATCATCAACAATGGGAACGGCACAACCTATGGAAATGGCGTAATTGGTAACCCGTATCTCCCCATTTAAATATGCATTTTATTTTGTTATTATGCATGCTTTTATTTGTGTCTTAATTGCAAATGAGTTTTCAAATATTTATTTTTTAATTAAGGTCTTCAATATATATTTGTGCTTTTAAAATATTTTTGAAAAACAAGACCTTATATGATGTTTTTAAAACTCTTGTGCGTTTTTGTAGACTAAAGTGTGTTATCATCTCTTATGGATTTTTATGGCATGAGCTTACTTGTGATATCCCTTAGCCTACACTTTTATCATTATGATTTGTGCTAGATTTGTTTTAAGAATTGTGTAGGATTTACATATTTTCACAAATGGCCATTTACGTCATTATTAGTCAAGAAAGGCATAAATTATCGAGGTACATTTACTTGTGTTATTCTTACTCTTATAGACTCAATATATGTATTGTCATGTGCATATGTGCTTGTTTTTCATAGTATTTCATACAAGTGCCATTAAGAAGATTTTTAGATTTTTTTTAAAGGCACTATTCGATATTTGATTGCACATATTTGCTTGTTCAAATACTTCTTTTAAATGAGGTCTCAACTATTGCTATCGGATTTTCAAATTTCAAAAGAGACCTTTTGTAGCTTTCTTAAGCTTATATGAACTTGCATGATTTATTAGACTCTTGATGATCTTTTTTTCAATATCGAAATATAATAGAAAGAAATGAAAAATCCTGGTCACAAGCCGACCAGGTAGCCCAATGTTTGGGGCCTCGTTAAAAACCTACCAAGGTAAAACCCACCCTTGTGGGGAAAACCCTTAGTAGGAAAAGAGTACCCCAGTGAGAAAAGTGAAAGCCATACAACCAAACCAAAACAACATAGCACAAATTAACTAACAAATCTATATTGTGTACGTCCGACATAGTCATCTCAGAAGCGGAGAGATAATATCCATTGGGGGCATCCCACCAAGAGGAGTCACACGTGAACTTCTTTGAGATGGTCCGCAACACGATTGCCTTCTCGATAGATGTGAGAAACCACAACATGCATCCGGGAAAGCGAGAAAGAGAGAATAACGCCATTGATTAAGCAGACGCCACGGGATGGAGCCCATCTGAGATCTAAGAAGGCCAACAACATATGTAGAGTCCGATTCCAGCCAAATATTAGTCCAACCCTTGCGAAAAGCATAGGAGATTGCGGTCATGGCAGCAACGATTCGAGCCTCAAAAGCAAAGCCCGTTCCACACACCGCTCCACGAAACACCCACGAAAAAATCACTCGATAGGTATGGAAAATGCCCGCCGTGATACGACACGGAGCTCCGATACCACTACCATCTATGTTGACTTTAATCCAGCCCGGGAAGGGGAAGAAACCAAGGCACTGGGGATAATGCGAGGGCCTTAGGAGTGCGTCCACTAACCTTGGTCGGTGTAGACAAAGAAGATCTTCCCGGGTATTCGCATGCACCCTTTGTCAAGCGAAGCGGGGCTCATAATCATGGCTCTCAATCCGAACAAGCGCCGAAAGTCCAATGTTTGTGATTAAAGATCACGTCATTTCGATGTGCCAAATAAGCCATATGCAAGAAACAATCGCCAACCCTCCGAGAAAAGCAATATGCCACCGAAATGAAATTCCATTAAATGAACCATAAAATCGTTGAAGCTATAGGCGTTACGAAAAGCCACCGCAAATGAACCCGCAATCCATCCCAAAGAGCTCCTGCAAAATTGCAAGAAACAAAAATGTGATCGATCGATTCGAATGAGAGTTCTGAGACAAAGCGAGAGGGACCGATAAATCCTTTGGGACGGTGAACGTCCCATGGCGATCGGGGCGTCCGAATATCGCCCGCGGACCACAACCGTGCGCCTCTGGAATGTAGGGGACCATATCCAAGATCCCCATTTAATGAGAAGGAAAGGGCGGTCGAAAAAATGCATATCTTTGACTTAGAAGTCATGTCCCATCCACAGAGTGAGTCCACACTCGTTTATCCAAAGAATCTGGAGCAATCGGACAACGAACAATATCCCGAACAATATCCAAGTAAGCCTCCACAAACGACATAGTGAGATGCCATTTGTTATCAAAAAAGAAGTCCGATATGGGATTACGAAAGTTAGCCCGAAATTCATGTGGGATGCCAATCCGATCCGCAATGACGAGCGTAGCCAAGCGATTATCTGTCCAAAAATTAACCGAAGAGTGAGCCCCAGAGAATCCATCTCGAATCGGTTTGACAATCCTCCACGATTTTGACGCAGCCCGCCCGAGATAGAAGAAGGCAAGAATGAGCGCCTAATCGAACCATTGTCCATCAAAAAACGGCGGAGAGTATCAAAGACAATGGAATCCGATGTGAGAAGTTTCGACCCATCTTCATAATAAAGGCTCGGTTTTGCGAAATGATGGATCGGATGCCAAGACCGCCCTCGTTCTTAGGAGAGCAACAACGCATCCAATTAACCACGACAGAACCCTTCGATTAATATCACGATCCAAATGAAGTTACGCATAGCTTTCTCTAATCGCTTAAGCGCGCGATAGGCCATTTGTAAATGAGCATACTTTGTGAACCAAGGAGCTTTGCAATGTGAGGATTAGTGTTGAAGGAATAGAAAGCGAATGAGAAACCAACTAAATCGTTGACTTTTATCTATGACCGTTGACCAGCCGTTTTCCGGCCACTACAACGCCCGAATCATACCGAAATATGTAATTCCTCCTCGGCGACCCCAACTACATTCACACCGACCGGAAATAGTGCGTGTGCGTCGTCAATTTTGGCCAAGAAAGTCGAAAATCGCGCACATTTTCAGCGCTATCTTGAACCTTCGTCGCGCCGATTCCGACCACCAAAATGGGCGTGCCACCCCAGGTTTTGATCGCCTCCTCATGGGCTTCCATGCCCATCATCAATTTGTGCTTTCCAATTCGTCTCCGGCAACAAGCGGCATTTTACCAAAAATCCTTAACTTTCAATCGAACTCCATTTCCGACCCAAATACATACCCAATCCCAAAATTGGCCACGCCATCGTCAAATTCACTCCTAGACGCACAAATTCCTCCCTCCAATCGACCTGATTGTGCCCGAATCATAAAACCCAAATTGGGGATCCGAAAATTGATTTTCGTACTTTGAATGCCCGTTTGACCCCTAAAACGGCCGATTTGGCCTTCGTCGAAGAAGGAAATATTGTTCAGGAGGTCGAAACGAGTGGACCTAGCCCATCAATTCTGGTGATGCTACCGCTCCGGCAGGTCACTATTTGCCCGCGATTCGGGCCCACACGCACCCGTATGCGACCATAACCGTCTTTTTCTCCATTCTCATCTTCCAATGTTGTCATACATCCCCAGTACTTGTTTACATCCGAACTGGTCCTCAACCTTTCATTTGTCCAACACCGCTAATGTGTTGGGACTCGTTCAGAATCGGCTTATCTCAATGTGCAACATACTCGGCCTCCACCCCTACATGCCCTCCCAATAATGCTGTTCAAATGGCCGGAAGCATCTGCAATGGCCTCCCCTAGTGAATCGAACCCTCGAATCTCGGACCATTACACTCACTTTAATTTGAGGAACACGTTCGCTAAAGTTGTTTCGGCAACCCCTACACTATGGATTGACTCCTCTCCCGAGGCCCCGAGGTAATATTACCTCATTTTCCAATTTGGTTTACGGTAATACACATTCTATCCCTAAAAGCTGTAGGAAAGGGGATTATTATTCATTACTATTGACGAAAATGTTTACCAACAACGTCTTCTTTGAATTTTCGTATTCTTTGATCGGGGCGGGTTATTTTGGGGAAAGGTAATAAGCCATGGCTACTATGCTTTGCACAAAAAACTTTCTACGAGCTTTGGGGTATTAAGAATAATCGAAACTAATTCCCTTGGGCAAGGGATTTTTGTGTGAAACTGTCTAATGCGCGAGGATCGTACTCGTGCTCAATTTCGCACCACTTGGGCGCTTAACCCGGGAACTATTCGTCTCTCTCCTTGGGTTCGGATTTCAATCCTTATAAGGTGCAAACCTCGGTGGCCAGCGTTTGGGTACGCATCTTGAGCTCGGTTTGGAATCTTTTTTAGGGACCCCAAGAACATTATGGGGATTGCAGTGCTATTGGAAATCCATTGCAAATTGATCGGCGTTTCTTTGGATGGTTCTCTGGGGCATTTCGTTCGGGTTTTGGTTGATATTGATCTTTCTAAGCCGTTGGAGGATCACATTATGGTGGAACGCATTGGCCAGTGCTCCTTTGTGTCAATCGGTTATGAGAAACTCCCGAGTTTTGTTCGAGATGTGGCATTACGGGACATTCGACAGCCTCTTGTCGTCTTAATAATGCGGGCTATCCGGATACGAGAAAGCGTGCTTCTCCTGACCGAGGGACGCCCCCGGCGCCAACCGCTCGTCCTAGTTACTGCGAGAGAGAGGCGATCCGAGCGCGCAAGTTTATCGTCTGTCTGCAAGAGACAAGGGTAAGGGAATTGATGACTCAATGGGAAAAATGGGTTCGACTATGCATCTTTGGTTCTCCTACCCGCGCAATAGTCACTTGCTCTCTGGATATCCACCTTAATAACACCTTTGCGGCTCTTGGTTGATCGACTCCCGGATCGGCATTCCGCGGTGCCAGGCCGATTATCACGCTATGGAGTCATCTCCCAAGGCTACTACTTCCAACAACACGCACGGTCTCCACTATTATGCCTATTACGATTCGGTATCCTTTGGGAAGCCTATTCGAGCACTAAGTCGTGCCTTCCGGATAGATCCTTGGACTCGGCTAAATCTAGAATTCTCCGGAGTGTTACGTCGGGTCCGTCGCCCCGATTCATGACATTACTATTGAACCAGGAGAGCCAAGAACCACATGAGTTGAACTTTGCGGCTTCCAAGAGATGGGCGATTATGCGGATGAAATGGGTAACTCTCAATCGTCCGGACTTTGCAACGCACCACATGCCGCTTTTACCGTGCGATCGACACGGGCGCCACATTCCCGCCGTCTCAATAAATTGCATCTTGGAATATCCGAGGGATTGGGAACATGCATCTTGTAATGTTCTTAAAGCTTTATATCACAAACATAAACCTTCTATTTTAGCCATTTGCGAACCTAAGGTGGACATTTCATCCATTTCGCATTCTTCTTTGGAGTAGCTTGGGTCTCGGGTTTGTTGCTCAAAGCTTCCGGGTGAACGGGCTCCGGATATTTGGGTCCTATGCGATCTGCAGTATTTACTGTCCATAATCAGGTTTGGTCTTCTTCTCGGTGTATTATTTTGCAAGTTCAAATCGCGCTCTATGGTTTTCCATGTTGGTTTTTGCTCATGGCTTGTGTGATCATGTTGCTCGTCGTGCCCTTTGGTTGGATGTGAGGAATTTGGGTCTTCTTGATTTGTTGTTTATTGGGGATTTCAATGATGTGTTGGGACATCATGAGCGTTACGCGATAGTACCTTATCCCGAGGCTTCTTGTCGGGATTTCGGGGACTTCTTGGAGGATGTAGGTTTATTTGCGGTGCCGACTACGGGGAATTCATTTACTTGGTGCTCCCCCCGAAGGCCTCTATCTCTCCTTCAGGCTAAGTTGGATCGAGCCCTAGCAACTGGTCAATTCTTCTCTTTTTGGCAAGTTGTTAAGGGTTTAGTTCTTCCTCGCATTAGCTCCGATCACCACCCTATTTTGGTCTCTTTTTCTAATCCCACTATCGGGTCCGTCTCCTTTTCGTTTTCAACGCATGTGGATTCATCACGACTCTTTCAAGAATATTGTGACTACCTCTTGGGCGATCCCGTGCGCATCACCTAATCCATTGCAATGCGTCATGTGGAAACTCAAGAGATTGCGACATACGATTAAGGTTTGGAATAAGGAAGTTTTTGGGGATGTGAATCGTCGGGGTGGATTATCGAGATGGAAAGGGTTCGTCCGTTCGAGATATTGAATCAAGCGGTTTCACCGAGGCTCGCAAGGATATGGAGTTGGAGCGCGATCGTGCTGCCTCGCGCGTTGCTTATGCGATCGAATTCCTTGGCAAGAAATCACGATCGGATTGGTTAAAGGATGGAGATCGTAACACAACTTTTTTCCATCGTCATTGTCGGATTCGCAATGGCGCTCACGGATACAAGGTTTGATGGTTGATGGTAGTTATATAGAGGACCCGTGGCACTTGGGAATCACATTATCTCCTTCTATACGGACCTCTTCGCGGACACGGGGCAAACCACTTCGGACTACACTTTGGTCGATCATCTTATTTCTCCGATAGTCGGCATGGTTGATAATGCCCTTTTGACGGCAATTCCTTGATGTCCGAAGTGAAAGAGCGACATTTGATATGGGTTTGGGCGGTGCCCCAGGACCGAGATGGTTTCGATGGGAGATTTTATCATCATTTTTGGGATATCATTTACGAGGAGGTGGTGGCCGCCATCCGACATTTTTTCATCATGGCTTCCTTCCCTCGTGGTCGAATGCCGTTTTATGGCACCGATCCCAAAAACCAAGGAAGCTAATGCGGTGGAAGACTTTAGACCGTCGTGATGAGCAATTTCCTTTTAAGATTATTACCAAGATTAGCGGCGACGCTAGGGCTCGATCATCTCTTCTTACTTGTCGCCTACCCGGTTTGGCTTTATCCCTGGCGGCGGATCCATGATTGTATTGCGTTGGTCTCGGAGGGGTTCAATATTTTCTGAGGTCGTAATGATGTCAATATGATCTTAAAGATTGACATCCGGAAGGCATTTGATCTGATTAATCGGGGCTTCTTGATTTACGTGTTACGTCGCTTTGGTTTCTCACGAAGTGTTCATTCACCGGATTGAGATCATCCTTGATCTTCCGAATTTGAGTCTGTTGAATGGGTCGCCAATGGGTTATTTCTCTTGCTTTGAGGGGTTCGACGGGAGATCCGTTATCTCCTCTGCTATTTTGCATCGCGGAGGACGTTACGAGTAGATTGGTCGAGGGACGGTTAACAAGAATCTACTCCAGCCTTTTCGGGCGCCTAATCGTGGTTTTCCCCTCATCCATTATGTATGCGAGATGACATTGTGATTATGTGTGGGGCATCCTCGGCGATGCACGTGCCATTATTCGGATACTTAACCTCTATGCGGACATGCCTCGGTCAGATTTTCAATCCTAATAAATCTAAAGTTTTTTTGGAGGCCGGGTTTCCAATCATGTGCGAGGTCGTATTCAGACGATTACTGGGATGCATATGGGCGCATTCCCTACAGTCTACTTGGGCGCCCCCATCTTCAAGGGTGCGCCCAAAGTGGCCAGCCTTCAATCCATTTTCGACAAGATTATTTTCAAGTTCAGAAGGTGGAAAGGTTCTCTCTGTCTATTGCTGGCCGCATTTGTTTGGTGAATCGGTGATTACGGCTCCTTTGTGCACACGATGATGGTATACAAGTGGCCCCGAAACTTTGTTACAACAAATGGAAAAGGCAATGCGTAATTTCATCCGGGTAGCGATGTGAACTCGAAAGGATCTGTGGTGGTTAATTGGAGCCGTTGTTGCATGCCGCGGGCGGAAGGCGGTTTGGGCGTACGGTCTATTGTGGTCGCCAACAATGCTTTCCTTATGAAGTTGGGATGGAAGATTATGACTTCAAACTCTTTGGTTTACAACATCCTCCGTGGCGTTTCTTGGCTTCACGATGGATCTCCACGCTGCCCGTTCTTTCATCCCCTCTTCCATCCGGAGAGGATTCGGCCTGGGATCTCGGGTTTCTTGGAGGACTGTTGCTGGATTCCAGGATGCAATTCCGGGTTTTGCGTTCGCGTGGCTCCTTCACAGGACCCTCGGTTTGCGGTCCTTGTTGTGCTAACAATGAATCTGTTGATCATTTATTTGCCTCTTGTGGTTTTGCAGAGGCCCTATGGCAGTGGATTTTTGATGCCTTTAATATCAATTACTTTAGGGCTTATAGCTTTAATGAATTTTTGGTGCGTTTGATGCGTTTTCATTTCAGTGATCGGGTGGGCTTTCTTTGGCGCGGCTGTTCTCTCTCGTGTTTGGCTCATCCGGGAAATCGAAATGACTTGACCTTCAACAACAAGACTTGGACACCGGAGGCGGCCATCCTGCGCCTTCGTGTCCTAATTCAGAGTCATCTTCCTTGGGCCGAGGTTGCATGCAAAATGATCAACGAGGACCTCTTCATTCTCCGTAGACTTCGTGTTCCTGGTGCCCTAGACAGGCCCCCGGGATTGTGCAGTCACTTGGCGAAACCTTTGCGGGATGGATCAAAGTTAACACAGGCGGTAGCGCTACGGGGGCACCGGAAATCTCACTTAAATTGTCTTTCGCAATGTAGGGGTTTTTTTCGGGGTGCTTCGTGGAACGATGTGGTTTTGGTTTTGCTTTTGAGGCGGAACTTACAGCGGCTATGCGGGCCATCCAATACGCGTCCTCGAAGGGTTGGAACCAACTATGGCTGGAGTCGGACTCGGTCATGTGGTGGAGTTGCTGCGTAAGAAATCCATTGGTGTTCCTTGGCGCCATTTGAGTATGTGGAGATACACTCTCCACCTTCTTTCTCAAATGGATTTTGTGGTCTCGCACATCTTTAGGGAAGGAAACCGGGTAGCATATATTCTAAGCAAGTCGTCGCAGTGGATACGTGGTGGGGTTCGCCCCAGTCGTCCATTATCCATCCCTCACTCAGGATTATGTTGGCCAATCAAATTATAGGTTTGTTCCTTAGTGCGTCGCATTTTCAGTCTTGTCGGCTTTTAGGGCGCTTTTCTCATGGGGGGTACTCTTTTTCCTTCCAAGGGTTTTTCCCACAAGGGTGGGTTTTACCTTGGTAGGTTTTAACGAGGCCCCAACCATTCAGCCATTTGGTCGGCTTGTGACCACTTCGTTTTGGTTGTTGACATTATTTCCAGGCTTTCTTTTGGTTACCTGATCTGCCTGTGATCAGGAATACTCTTTTTCATTTTTATATATATTATCGCATTTATTTCAAAAAATAATAGAGTTAACCAAGCGGAACCACGACTTAAGGAGAGAGAGAAGAACCTTTCCAACGCTTAAACTTAACCATAATCTTATCAAACAAAGGCCGCAACACACCATGTTTGGGGCACCCTTGAATATAGGAACCCCAAGATAATTAGTAGGAAAGGATCCAACCGATAAGCCCATGATCGTCTGAATGCGATGTCTAATATAATGCGAGACCCAAGTACCGAAAAACACCTTCGATTTGTGAGATTGAACACCTGGCGAGAAAGAGAGCATAATGACCAAGAGTATCAAAAATATAACGTGCATTGCGGAGGTTGCCGCACAAAGGATGACAATATCATCCGCATAAAGCATGAAGGACGGAAACACAATATTACTCGGGGCCATGAAAGGCTTCAGAAGATGGGATGACACCAGATGAGAGATAAGTTTCCCAGGACTTCTTCGGCAATGCAAAAAGAAGGGGTGAAAGAGGATCACCCTGACGCACCCCTCTTGTGCAAGCAAAGTATCCGATCGAGAGCCATTTAGAAGAAGCGAGATACGGGCGAGTTCAAAATGATAGATATCCACGCAACAAATTTCTCGGAGAAGCCAAATCTCGTAACACGTATAAAAGAAAATCCCAGCTGAGAGTGTCAAAGGCCTTACGGATATCGATTTTCGGGATCATGTTATCACTCCGATTATGAAGAATGTTAAAGCCTTCCGAGACTAGAGCAATACAATCATGAATGTGACGACCTGGAATAAAACCAAATTGTGTAGGAGACAAAATACGTCTAACGATACGGGCAAACCAAGTAGCCAATATCTTAGTGATAATTTTGAAGATGAAATTGCTCATGACAATTGGCCTGAAATTATCAACAGTATTCACATCTTTGCTTTTAGGAATGAGAACCATAAAGCTGGAATTGAGTCCAGCTGGCAGAGAACCAGACTGGAAGAAGTGTCGCACAGCAGTAATGACATCATTAGATATAATATCCCAACAACTCTGATAGAAAGAGCCATTAAATCCATCTGGGCCTGGGGAACTGTCAAGACCGAGATCAAAAACCGCATCTCGAATCTCTAAATCCATAGGTAAAGAGGTTAAGCAATTGTTCTCCACATCCATCACCACTGGATTAATAACTTGATCAATAGAAGAAAAATCCGGAATAGGACCAATAGGCGCCGTGAATAAGTCCTGGAAGAACTGGATAATGTGACTATGGATGAGGGACGGGTCCGTGGAAAGCGTACCATTGATCATCAGACCGTGAATACCAGCCCGAGCGGCCTTAGTCTGACAACAACGGTGGAAAAAAGAAGTGTTGCGGTCTCCATCAACCAACCAAGCGGCCCGAGATTTCTGGCGAAGAAATTCAGATTGTAGAAGCAACGCCTGATTAAGCAAATTTTGGGCTTCAAGCTCCAGGTCCCGACGGGCTATACTATACCCCAGAGTCTCGATGTCCGACTGAATCTGTCTCAACTTTTCTAATTTATCATCCACCCCACGATTGACATCCCCAAAAACCTCTGAATTCCAAGAACGAAGCACAGGGCGCAATCTTTTCAATTTTATCATCAATCGAATCAAAGGGTTAGTGACAGCGCAATTAGATTCCCAAGAAGAAGTAACAACCGACTGAAAACCAGGATGTTTAGTCCACATACGTTGAAAACGAAAAGGAGATGGGCCCTTATGAGCCGAAGTCTCACACGAAAGCAAAAGAGGATGATGGTCCGAGCAAGTGCGAGGGAGAACAAAAGCCTTAGTCCTCTGCCAAAGACTAACAAACCTAGGACTAGCTATAACACGGTCAAGCCGAGCTTGAATGAGAGTCTGATGAGGACGCGTGCTGCACCAAGTAAAGAAGTTGCCTATCGTGGGGATAGCCATCAACCCCGCATTGTCAAAAAAATCCCGAAAATCCTGGCAAGACGCCATCAAGGCGACCCCCTGACCTGTACGCTCATGGTTCCCGAGAATAGCATTAAAGTCCCCCATCAAAACCAGATCATCACAACCCGGAGAAATAATATCGACCAAAGTCATCTACGAATCACGTGATTGCATATAGCATGAACAAACCCCACATGAAAGATGTAATTGGAGAATTGGACCTTAAGAATAATACATTGGTCGAAATAAAAACCTCTTTGAAGAATCGTTATATCGACCGTCACGAAGATCCGGATATCCGACTTCCCGATACCCGAAAGTTCTCGAGCCACAAACGTAAAACCAAGACGCCCAATAAGAATCGTAGATAGAATGCAAGTCAACTTTAGGTTACGCAATAGCAACCAAATAAGGTTTGTGATTATTACATAGCTTCTTAAGAATATTGCGCGAAGCAATGTTGTTACCAATCCCCGAATGTTCCAATAGAAGCAATTCATTGGGAAGGATCGGGTGAGGTGATCCGGGTAGGAGATCCGGAGTGTGTGGGCGCGATGTATCAACCCTTAAATATTATCATCATCCACATAATCAGCCCAACATTTCTCGGGCAGCCTTGTTTAAATTTTTAGATCCATGTTCATCATCCTCAATCTTCTAAATGCATAGTATGTGTTTCTTGCTTCATGGTCTATATATATATAGTGTCTATTTCTACTATGCTCTTATGCAAGATATTTTGTGATTAATAATTGAGGCATGTTTTTACACTTGAGCTATTTTTTCTTGCTTATATAAGCGATGCCGGTAATGAGTTTGTCAAGTTGTGTAGATGAGAAATGAAGTACTCCAAATATTAGTTGCCTCAAAATATTTGGATGTAAATGTTCTATTATGAACACCTTAGATCAATTGGATGCCCTATGATGATAGTGATGAAGAAGACAAAAAGGGTATTCGGAACAAACTCGATGACCAAGGCAACATTGGTCGAACTAAGGCGAGGTTAGTAGCTCGAAGGTATTTTTCAAGAAAAAGGTAATTGATTTTGATGAAATATTTGCACTCATAGCACATTTAGTAGCTATTTGCATTTTACTTGCCCATTCTTGTTTTAAGAAAATTTCAAGCTTTACCAAATGGATGTTAAATCCAATTTTCTCAATGGTTTTATTCAAGAAGAAATCTATGTAAAACAACCTCCGGGGTTTAAAATTTTTCTAGGCCAAATGCTTTTTATAAAAGGCCTTGTATGATTTAAAACAAGTACCCCATGTATGGTATGATAGACTTAGCTATTTTTGCTAAATGGTTTTACAAGAGGTAAAGTTTATCTTTTTCTTTGTCTTTGTTTTTGAAAAAGGGCAAGATTGTTTACTTGTACAAATTTATGATATCATTTATGGTGTTACTAATGAACTATTGTGCAAGTTATTTTCTAAGTTGATGCAAGGTGAACTTAAGATGATCATGATGGAGGAGCAAATATTCTTCCTTGACTTCAAGTTAAACAATGTCAATCAAAGTGTACAATAGAACCTTTGAAGAAGTTAGGCATTGAAGAAGGAAAAATTATCTCAACCTCTATGGTTACCAATGTAAAAGATTGACAAAGGTTGAGGAAGGCATATCGGTTGACAAACAAATTCAAGGTATGTTTTCTTGTATTATTCCCATAGACTCGACATTTTATATGTCTTATGTCTATATGCTCAATTTCAAAACCTATCCCAACGAATCTCATTAAAGTGCCGTTAAAAGAAATTTTCAAATATTTAAAAGGCACCTCTTTTTATGATTTGTTGTATCCAAAGTATTAAAACGTTATTATTTTTCCGGGATAACAAGTTCAGTGTTAACAATTTCTCAAAATATGGTTCGTCATAATCGAACTAAACATATTGAGATTTGATATCTTTTTAAGGGATTGTTTTTTTTTAACAAAAACTTGAGATGTGTTTAATTTCGTCTCAAAGTTAACTCGCGGACATTTGTTCACTTACCGCCGAGTCTTTTTACCTCATTTCGAGCTTGATTATGACATAATGTATATTGAATGAGGTCTATGTTTGCATTTTGCACGTTTATAAAACTTAGGGGCGAAAAATCGGATTTTTGGTTCAAACTTGATTTTGGAAAACAGGGATGAACCATCTGGGCTGATCGGGGCAAGGCCGACCGGCCGCCCATGTCGTCGACCGGCCGCCCATGACCCCAACCACGCCTGAGACCATTTTCAAAAATAAAATTGCTTCCTTCATTTCGTTATTTTGGTTACTTTCTTCCAAAATCGAACCCCTTTGCAAATTTCACACACAATTCACCCAAAATGATTTCTTTCTTGTATATTCTATATTTTTGGGTTTATAGTACGAGTATATCATCCGTATTACTCGACTTCTCCGATTGATTGGTAAGTTTAATTCCTCCTCTAATCTCAATTGGGTTGAACCCTTGAGAAAATGCTTATGTGTTGTTTTTTGATGGAATTCTTGTTTAATTGTGGTGTGCATGATATTGTTGATTGATGAATGTTGTTGTATTGAAATTGGTGATGAAAAGTTTTGGCTTAAATGTATTACAAAGGCGTTATATATCTCTTGTTTTATTCGACGCACGCCAAGTGTTCGACAAAATGCTTCTATGAAAAATTCATCACCTACATGATTCTCTTGATTTGAAATGTCTTATATATTTATAGAGATCATGTTTTGTCAATCAAATAAGCTTTTGCAAATCACATGATTGACTTCTCCCTTATTATTTGGAATTTATGCTTCAATGATCAATATGCCGATAAATCGATTAAGTTGCACACTTTGATATAATTGTATGATGTTTTTATCGTGCTAACATTCTTTTTGATGATTCCAAAGGGGGAGAAACAGGAAAAACGAATAAACGCTCAAAGAAGCGGAAATAGGCTTGCAAGAAAAGCTACAAGCTATGGCTCTTACAAGCCAAATTACTTAGTCCATTTGATGTATTGTGGACTTTTATGCTAGACTAATGATGTCTTGTGACAGGGGGAGCTTATAAGCTCATGATATTCAAGCTTAAGTTGTAAAAGCTAAGCTTTAAGCTTTTAGTTGTTGCTTGTATACTTGTTCTTGATATGCATATTGATAGGGGGAGCTTGTGCAAAAATGATTTTGAAAAATCTTTGCTCCTATCCTTGTGTGTTTGTACTTATGATGAATCTTGCTTAAAATGAATTGATGTTTTAGACCGGAAAATTTGTTTCGTTTTAAAATCAACTTCCTAAAATTGTTTTGGTTTGTAATCATCAAAAAGGGGGAGTTTGTTAGATAAATGTTTTTATCAAGATTTTGATGATTATGTTTAAATGAGTTTTTATACCAAAACAATATTTATAAATGTTGTCCAAATACTCCCAAGTGACTTAAAATGTTTTTACTAATTTCTTGGAGTATTTCTTAGTATTTATTATTCGATAAAAATGGACAACACTTTTGATGGTTTGTTTAAATTGGTTTTTACACCAAAACAATGTTTATAAATGTTGTCCAAATACTCCCAAGTGATTTAAAATGTTTTTACTAATTTTTTGGAGTATTTCTTGAAGTTTATTTTTGATAAAAATCGGACAACATTTCAAATTGGAGGTCGACCGGTCGCACAAGAGGTCGACCAGTACAAGAGTTGAAAAATGAAAAGCGAGCGAAAGCGAAACAAATTCTGAAAAAAAAAGAAAGAGGGGGACGGTCAAGGGTGAGGCCGACCGGCCGCACCTAAAGCGACGGCCGCACCCCGTCGGCCGACCGGCGACCCCCGACGACACTGTACTGGATCGCACTTTCTTTTTCAAACGTTCGAAATCTTAAACAGGGCAACCGGTCGCCCTATGTTATTTTGTGACAGCAAAATAATACCGTTTGAATTCTTTGACAGCAAGATTTACTTTTCAATTTTGTACAATATTTCTACATCTTGTGATCCTCTTTTTGTAGACAAAAGTGAAGAAGAAGGAGCCTATGTTGGGAGCCTATGTTGGTGAAGACTTCCCTATAAATAGAGGATGAATTGAAGACACAAGATATAAAACATACAAGCAATCAAACAACAAGAAATCTGCAAATTTCCAAGCCTTCATATTCAACACTCTTGTTGTATTTATAGCCTAAGTATTTCACTTTCACATCTTGAGGTCTAGGCTTTTCTTGATTACACTTGCACTCAAATTGTAATATTCATTATTGAGTTGTAATCTTGATTTTTGTCATCATTCAACACAAGACATCCTTGTGAGTATTCTTGTGGAAAGAATACACTTGGGTGATCTAGGTGATAGGTGTTTCAAGAGTGTGGTGCTCTTGAGGTATTGAAGAATTTGGTATTCTTCAAGGTTGAAGATTGTGGTAATCTTCACAAGGTGCCGTTGGAGATTGTGGTAATCTTCAAGAGAGATTGTGGTAATCTCAAAGGTGGTGTTGAAGAAGAGTGTGGTGCTCTTCAAGGTGATGTTGTAAGGTGTTGTATTAATTTTGGTAATTAATAAAATTCTTTTTCTTTTTGAAATCCATCCCGGAGATACTGGGGTGGTAGAGGATTATGCCCTAGGTGGGTTGAACCTCTTTAAATCGACGCATGTTGTTTACATTCCGCACCTTTATTATTGTCTTGGCGTAATTGATTCGATAAAGAGGGCGAAATCGAAAAGTTGGAGATAATCTATTCACCCCCCCTCTAGATTATCGTAGCCGCTTGGACTTACATTGCCTTCTTATGGCCATTTGAACATCATCCACCTGCCTATGAACATCCCCCAAAACCAAAAAGTTCCATTCCTTAAGCACCCTCCGAAGTCTCTTAAGCTTGACCATAACTCTAACCATTGGATGAGTGATCAAGCAAGGAATCTCCCATGAAATTTTCACAATTGTGTAGAACTCCGAGTGTGGAAACAACATGGATTGGAATCGAAATGGAGTAGGACCAAGAGAATAGTGTTGAATGCAATTTATAAAAATCGGATTATGGTCCGAACAATGTTGAACCCCCACATAGCCTTTGATGACATGCCATTTATCCATAAAAGCTTGAGTAGCCAGAATTATATCCAAACGAGCCTGCACCAAACCTCTTAAAGGTCGAAAAATACCCCAAGTAAAAGAATTTCCCGTCATCGTAACCTGTGCAAAATCATTATCATCGATAAATTGCTGGAACTGCCTACAAGATGTGTTATGAGTTTGAGTACATCCTTGTCTTCCATGAGCCCCAAGAACGGCATTAAAATCACCCATCAGAACCAAATCCATTAAACCCAGTGTGTGAACATTAGTCCAAAGTTTTCACCTATCAATATACGAGCATTGAGCATGGACGAACCCCATGTGAAAGCTCATATTCTGAAAATCTACTTTACACACCAAACACTAATCCGTAGAAAGAATAGGTTGCATGCGATGATACCAGATTTAGATAGTATCCAAATATCAGGCATTCCATGTATGTAAAGATAAGATAATTTGCTCCAACCCTCTTCTCCGACTTTGTTTCTCGTTAGAGCCCCTATTTGTTTAGCTCGATTTTTTTAATAAGTTGTGAGTACTGGTTGGAGGGGAGGGGATAGATTTCAAATAAACTGAAAGATACAGGGTTCGAACCCTGGTTAATACCCTTATAAAGGGTGTGTGATACCACTTATTTGTTTAGCTCAATTAAAAGGCTCAATATTCATCACGTAAAGTTAGATTAATGTCTTCAAAACTTGTGTTCTATGTTAAAGGTTCTAAAAGGCACTTATGGAAAGAGATAATGGCCGAAAACCTTCCATTCTTATGGCTTATACATTCGGATCATTCATTTTTTAGGATTAGGGTTTCCGTATTTATTTAGTTCCATTTTTTTCAATAAATGGAAGATATTATTAAAAGAAACGGAAAGAGGATAGCCTTGAGCACATGCCACTCATGTAGCAAATGTTTGGGGTGTCGTTAAAACCTACCAAGTTAAAACCCACCTTTGTGGGGAAAACCCTTGGTAAGGAAAAGAGTATCCCAGAAAATGAACATAGAAGGCCAACTCATAAAAGAGAATAACCAATAATCACAAAGCCAACTACGTAACAAATATATACTGTGATCGCCCAACATAGTTTTCAGTGAGTAGTTGCACAATGTCAGAAGGAGGATTGTCCCACCAAGTTGATTGGCCGCTTATTTTGCTAAGTCGATCAGCCAACCTATTGCCCTCACGATAAATGTGTGAAGTAATAAAATCCATTTGAGAAATCATGTATAAAGTATAACGCCATCTAGCCAGCAAGCGCCGTGCGAAGTCGAAGAAGATCCACAATGTATGTGGAGTCCGATTCTAGCCATAACTTACGCCAGCTCTTAGAGTAAGCGTAAGAAATAGCAACCATTTTAGCAAGTAATTCCGCTTCAAATGCATATCCCATACCACCTTGTTCGACGAAGAAGCCATGGAAGAATCCCCGTGAAGTCCGAAAAACACCTGATGCAACACTAATGCCCAACGCGCCCGCCGCACTCCCATCCATGTTAACTTTAATCCATCCGGGAAGAGGTAAATGCCAGTCAACCTGCAAAATATTTGGAGCCTTTCGTGGATGCCCCGCCACATGAAGTCGTCGTAGACACAAATGATCCAACTGATCTCACTAGTTCCACTCTCCCTTCTGGGTTGAATGCTAGTTTTATGGCTCTGATTCCGAAAACGAAGGATGCGAATACCATTGATAATTTTTGCCCGATCATTATGAGTAATTTCCTTTTCAAGGTCATTACTAAGATTTTGGCGACTAGGCTGGGCTCGATTATTTCTTCATACTTGTCTCCTACACAATTTGGATTTATTCCGGGCAGAGAGATTCACGATTGTATTGCGCTAGTTTCAAAAGGCTTCAACGTTCTGAATGGTCGTATAGATAATAACATGATATTGAAAATGGACATCCGTAAGGCTTTCGATACTTTAAACTGGGGTTTTCTGATTCACGTTCTGCATAGGTTTGGCTTCTCAGCAACCTTCATCCACTGGTTAGAGGTTATTCTTCAGTCGGCCAGGATATCGATCTTATTTAATGGTTTGCCTGTGGGATATTTTGCGTGCTTCAGAGGGGTTAGGCAGGGTGACCCCTTGTCTCCCTTGCTTTTTTGCATTGCAGAGGAGGTTTTGAGTAAATTTATTGAGATCGCAGTGATTTAGAACCAGCTAGGGCCATTCATTGCGCTTAGACAGATTGTTTTTCCTTCTTCAATCCTATACATGGACGACATCATCATTATGTGTGGGGCTTCTTCGGCTAATGCTCGCATTCTTCTTCAGATTCTTATGGAGTATGCCATGATTTCGAGTTAGGCCTTTAACCCTCGCAAATCAAAAGTTTACTTCGACAGCCGAGTTTCTTCCTATGTGCGTGGGCGTATTCAGAGTTTTATGGGTATTCAATTAGGGGCCTTTCCTACTGTTTACTTAGGAGCACCTATCTTTAAGGGTGCTCCCAAGGCTGCGGTCTTGCAGCAGGTTTTTGACAAGGTTCTTCTGAAATTTCGTAGATGGAAAGGGACGACCCTTTCTATTGTTGGTAGAGTCTGCTTGATAAATTCTGTGATCACTAGTTCCCTTTGTGCATACGATGATGGTGTACAAGTGGCCAAGATCCTTTCTTAAGCAAATGGAGAATGCCATGCGTAACTTTATTTGGACTGGTGATGTCAACTCTAAGGGCTCAGTGGTTGTCAATTGGGCTCGGTGTTGTATGCCTCGGTCAGAGGGCGGTCTGGGCGTGCATTTGATTACCATGGCTAATAGCGCTTTTCTGATGAAATTGGGTTGGAAAGTGATGACTTCGGATTCCGTGGTTTTCCAGACTCTTAGGAAACGTTTTTTTGACTTCTGACGGCTCTATTCGACGGTCGTTCATCCCTTCTTCGATCTGGACTGGGATTAGGCCTTGCATTGAGGATTGTTTGGATGAGTCTCACTGGATCCCTAGGTGTAATTCTGAGGTTTTATTTTGGATTGACGACTGGTTGGGTTACTGTATTGCAGATAGAATAGGTATTCCGCATGAGACATATATCTTTTCGGGCACCGCATTCTGGATTGCTTCTACGATGATTCCTGGCACTTCACCTTCTCATTTATTGAGGCTTACTTGGATATTATCTGGGATATTGTTCGTGTCCCCATCGTTCCCTCTTCCAAGGATACGCGGGTCTGGATGCACTCTGATGATGGGAATATTACCTCGAAAGTGGCATATTCTCATATTCGGCCCCATTCTCCGGTAGTCCAATGGGGCTCTTGGATTTGGTCTCCTCATATTCCGGAACGCCGCTCAATTGTGGTGTGGCATGCTATCCACAATCATTTGGCGGTCTAGGACTTATTGCGTACTCGGGGAAGTTTTACTGGCCCCTCGGTTTGTGGTCTTTGTTGTGCTTCTGCTGAATCAGTTGATCACTTGTTTGTCTCTTGTGTCTTTGCAGGGCGCTTTGGGGATGGATTTTTAGCACTTTTGATGTTCACCTCTTTATGGCTCATAGATTTAATGAGTTTCTGGTGCGAATAATGAATTGTCGATTCAGTGAGCATATTGCTTTCTTTGGCGTGTGGCGGTTTTGTCTTGCATTTGGCTCATCAGTCTGACAACTTCTGGGGTCTTCTGGAATTGCAGAGGCTTCTTTCGGGGTTGCTTTTTGGAACGTTGTGGTGCGGGTTATGCTTTTGAGGCTGAATTGGTGGCGGTAATGGGGGCTATTCATTATGCATTTGCTAAGGGCTGGACTAATCTTTGGCTTGAGTCTGATTCTGTTTATGTGGTGGACTTACTACACAAGAGATCAGTTGTTGTTCCCTGGCATCACCTAAGCAGATGACGTTATACTCTCCACTTGTTGTCACAGATGGATCTGGTAGTCTCCCATATCTTTCGTGAAGGCAATCATGTGGCAGATCTTCTGAGTAAGAAGTCGCAATCGGCGACTTGGTGGGGTGTCCCTCCTGCGGATATTGTACCTTTTCTCACGAATGATTATGTTGGTCAATCCAATTATAGGTTCGTTAGCTAGTTGCGCCCGAATTCTTTTGACATTCTGGACGCCTCTTTCTTTATGGGGGGGCTACTCTTTCTCCTGCCAAGGGTTTTCCCACAAGGATGAGTTTTACCTTGGGAGGATTTAACGAGGCCCCAACCATTCTGCCATTTGGTCAGGTTGTGACCATTTCGATTTTATTTTAATCTTATTTCAAATTTGGATTTCGTCTTGTTTTGGCTACCTGATCAGCCTGTGATCAGGATCACTATTTATCTTTTTTAATATATCTTTGATTCATTCAAAAAAAAATGATCCAACTGATTCATACAACCATTGTCGAGGTAGGATGATTCAATAATCAAAACCCGGAGTTGAATAATGGTTGCCTCCGTCGTCTAGGATTTATCTTTGAAAATAATATCATTCCAAATATGCCAAATGCAAGAAATAATAGCAGCCCGCCACAAGAAAGAAACGTGCACACTAAAACGAAACCCCATCGCCTGCACTAAGAACTCATTGAAACTGGATGTATTATTATAAGTAACCTCAAAAGTGTTAAAGGGATTCTAAATCAAAAATATGATCAAGGGATTCTGAATAAGCAACAGAAAGACAGCAGAAATGGGACCAATAAACCCCATGTAACGCAGAATATCCAAGACCCCAAGCCGATTAAGAATCGCCTGCCAAACCATAATCGATCTACATTCCAGAATAGAAGAAGACCAATTCCAGGAACCCCATTTAACCACTGGTTGTGAAGGACACAGGTGATCATAAGCAGCTTTGGATGTAATCTTGCCATCCAAAGAATGAGGCCAAACCCTATTATCCGTAGAGGCTGGAGCAATCGGGAATCGAATAATATCACGGACTAAATCCAAATATGCGTCCACAAACAAAACAGTGAAGTGCCAGGAGCCATCATAAAAGAAACCCAAAATACAATGATTAAAATAGCGCCTACACTCCTGGGGAATCCCAATCCTATCAGCAATCGAATAACCGAACTAGTTATCCAACCAAAACAACACGTCAGAGCTAGCACCAGGAACCCATCTAGAATTGGTCAAAATTTTGGACGATGCTCAATCCGATAGCTTCAAATCCTTAAACGTGGCTGCTACCAAAAAGGTGGGAGGACTATGCTGATGAAGTGGATTCATCTGATATTGAGGATTTTAGAGTAATTGTTTAGTGCTTTTATTTATGCATTTTTGTGTGGATGTTTTGTCTTTCGAGGGTACTTTTTTCTGCCAATGGTTGGTTTTGCCTTGGTAGGTTTTAACGAGGCCCATCCTTAAGCTACCTGATCGGCTTGTGATCAGGACTTTTTTCTTTCTTGTATATTTTTAAGCTTATTTAAAAAAATGAGCTAAATATTGATAATTGGCTGGGATACTCTATTGCTGATAAAATTGGAATCCCACAATAGTGTAGAAGACACTTTCAAAACTGTATATCTGACTATTTCTATGAT
Organism: Rehmannia glutinosa; assembly: GCA_016081115.2. Classification (NCBI taxonomy): domain Eukaryota; kingdom Viridiplantae; phylum Streptophyta; class Magnoliopsida; order Lamiales; family Orobanchaceae; genus Rehmannia; species Rehmannia glutinosa. The sequence goes on along the minus strand of CM071932.1, from coordinate 39,644,481 downwards.
GACTCTTGGTATTTCACGGTCTCATTTGTGGAAGCTTACCTGAATATTGTCCGCGACATTGTTCGGGTGCCTCTCGCCCCTTCTTCGATCGACAAGCGTGTTTGGGTTCATTCCTTGGATGGGAAAATTTCTTCTAAGGCGGCCTATGCTTATTTACGCCATCCTTTCCTGCTGTTAAATGGGGTTCCTGGATATGGTCCGCTATATTCCAGAAAGGCGATCTATTGTGGTTTGGAGGGCTATCCTTAATCTTCTTGTTGTCTTGGATATGTTGCGGGGAAAAGGCTTTACTGGTCCTTCAGTTTGTGGCCTATGCCATGCCCATTCAAAATCGACATTCTTGCTGCCTTGCTGGATTTTCTCCCTCTCTCTACTCAAAAAAAAAAAAGCGCTAGCATATTGTGAACCCAACTCTAATCCTAGCAGGCTTCAGGCTAAACGGGCCACTATGCCTATAAGTCAAAAAAATAAAAAAATTATATATTTAAATATAAAATTTTAAACTCGAACATATATAAAATTAGAGTTTAACATGATAAATTAAAGTATTAATTATAAAAAAATCTTGCATTCTTTATAATTATATTGCATTAATAGAATTATCAAATTTAAATATTCCATGATCTAAATTTTTAAAATAAAACTATAATAATAAAATATAGCATTATATAATATATACCCATATAAAATGAAAAAAATAATACTCTTTAAAAAAATGTTCATATTTTTTTTGAATAGATGCGAATATATATATATATATATATATATAAATAAAAAAGAGTAGTCCTGATCACAGACTGATCAGGTAACCAAAGAAGTAAAGTCTGGGAACAAAGTCAAAGAATCAAACAAAATGGTCACAAGCCGACCAGATGGCTGAATGGTTGGGGCCTCGTTAAAATCTTCCAAGGTAAAACCCACCCTTGTGGGAAAAACCCTTGAAAGGAAAAAGAGTACCCCCCATGAGAAAAAAAAACGTCCAATACAGAGGAAACTAGAAGACCAAACGCACTAGCTAACAAATCTATATTTGGCTTGGCCAACATAATCCTGAGTGAGGGACGAGATTATGGCCGCTGGGGGCGCCCCCCACCACGTATCCTCGTGCGAAGTCTTGCTAAGAATATCCGCTGCCCGATTGCCTTCCCTGAAGATGTGCGAAACCACCAAGTTCATCTAAGAAATGAGGTGCGTGTGTATCGCCACATGCTCAGATGTCGCCAAGGAACCTCTGTGGATCTCTTCCGCAGCAATTCCACCACATAAACTGAGTCCGATTCCAACCATAGATGATTCCAGCCCCTTGCAGAAGCGTAATGGATGGCCCGCATTGCCGCCATCAATTCTGCCTCAAAAGCAAAACCCGAACCACATCTTTCCACAAAACATCCGCGAAAGAACCCTCTGCAATTGCAAAAAACTCCGGAAGCAGTGAGACGCCCGGGCGAGCTAGATGCGCTGCCATCGGTGTTCACTTTAATCCATCCCTCGGCAAGGGCTACGCGATTACCACCGCACAATCTTCGGGCTGTCTTGGGCGCCCAGGAACCCGTAGCCGGCAGAGAATGAGAAGGTCCCTTTGGTCATTATGCATGCAACCTTTGTCCAAGGAAGATGACTCAAGAATAAGAACACGAAGGCGTAGGATGGCCGCCTCTAGTGTCTAGATCTTGTCATGGAAGGTCAAGTCATTCCCGATTTGCGGATGAGCCAAATCTTGGATAACACCGCAACCCGCCAAAGAAACGAAACCTGCTCCACCAAATGAAAACTCATTAAACGCACCAGAATTCATTGAAGCTATAAGCCCTAAAGTGATGGATATCAAAAGAGTCGAAAATCCACTTCCATAGGGCCCCTGCAAAAGCACATGAGACAAATAAATGATCAACAGATTCCGCATCAGCACAACAAAGAACACAAACCGAGGGGCCTGTGAAGGAACCCCGTGGTCGCAGAACATCCAAAACCGCCAGTCGATTGTGGATGGCGCGCCAAGTCACAATCGAATGTCTTTCTGGAATGTGAGGTGACCAAATCCAGGAACCCCATTGAACCACCAGCGAGTGAGGGCGCATATATGAGTAAGCCGTCTTCGAGGAAACAGTCCCATCATCAGAGTGTATCCATGCCCGTGCATCCGACGAATCCAGGGGATGTACGAACGGCATGGAAAACCCTCGAGTAAAAAAGCGCTTTACGAGGGTGTCTTTGTAAACCAATGAGTTTGAAGTCATAATCTTCCAACCCATCTTCATAAGGAAAGCATTGTTGGCAACAACGATGGAACGGACGCCCAAGCCTCCTTCCGCCCGTGGCATACAACAACGACTCCAGTTAACCACCACTGAACCTTTAGAGTTCACATTCCCAGTCCAGATGAAATTACGCATGGCTTTTTGCATTTGCCGAAGCAATGTTCTAGGCCACTTGTAAACCATCATAGTATGCACGAAGGAGCTAGTAATAACCGAATTCACCAAACAAATGCGACCAGCAATAGACAAAGAGGACCCTTTCCATCTCCTGAATTTAAAGATAATCTTATCGAACACTGGCTGAAGATCCGCCACTTTAGGCGCACCCTTGAAGATTGGGGCGCCTAGATAGACCGTAGGGAAGGCTCCCATATGCATCCCTGTAATCGTCTGGATACGTCCTCGCATATAATTAGAAACCCGGCTGCCAAAATAAACTTTAGATTTATTTGGCTTGAAAATCTGCCCCGAAATGTCCGCATAAAGATTGAGCACCTGAATAATGGTACGTGCATTGCTTGTGGAGGCCCCACACATAATCACAATATCGTCCGCATACATAATCGACGAAGGGAAAATCACCTGCTTAGGCGCCATAAATGCTTGAAGGTGGTTTCTCTTCACTGCTTCCTCCACTAATCTACTCCAAACTTCTGCTGCGATGCAAAAGAGCAGGGGTGATAACGGATCCCCCTGCCTAACCCCTCGAAAACAAGAGAAATAACCCACAGGCGATCCATTCAGAAGGACCGAAATTTTGGAAGAATGAAAGATAATCTCTATCCAGTGAATGAACACTTCGGAGAAACTAAAGCGACGCAACACGTGAATCAGAAAACCCCAATTAACCTTATCAAAAGCCTTGCTAATATCAATTTTTAAGATCATGTTGGTGTCATTCCGCCCCTGCAAAATATTAAACCCTTCCGAAACCAACGCGATACAGTCGTGAATCTGCATGCCTGGAATAAATCCAAACTGAGTCGGAGACAAGTAAGAAGAAATGATGGAGCCCAATCGAGTAGCCAAAATCTTCGTGATAATCTTAAAAGAAAGTTACTCATGACGATCGGTCGAAAATCCTCCACCGCATTAGCATCCTTGGTCTTTGGGATGAGTGCCATGAAACTGGCGTTCAGTCCCGCCGGAAAGGAGGCCGTGACAAAGAAATAACGGACGGCCGCCAACACCTCATCTGACACCACGTCCCAGAAATGCTGATAGAACCTCCCACTGAAACCGTCTGGTCCCGGAGCACTATCCAAACCCATATCAAACATTGCCTCTTTAACCTCGGACTCCGAAGGAATGACCGTCAAGAGCGCATTATCGATTGTGGTAACAGTAGGTGAAATTAGCTGGTCAACCAAAGTGTAATCCGAGCTGGTATGCCTGTATCGTGAAAAGATCCGTATAAAATGAAATAATGTGATTTCCAATAGCCACCGGATCCTCCGTGTATGTACCATCAACCATCGGTCCCTGAATCCCCTGAGTGCCCATTTCTAATGGGCAAAATGACGATGCAAGAATACCATGTTGTGGTCCCCATCTTTTAACCAAGCGGAGCGAGCTTTCTGTTTGAAGAAAATCGGACCGCATGAGCAACGTGCGAGAAAGCTCCCTCTATGCCTCCAATTCCCTTTCCTGAGCTCCTCCGTGAAACCTTCGGATTCAATATCCGCTTGAATCTACCGGACCCTTTCCATCGATAATCCACCCGACGATTAACATCCCCAAATACCTCTTTATTCCATACCTTAATCGTCTGTCTCAACCTTTTGAGCTTCCACATGACGCTGGCGCAGGGTTAGGCGACATGCACGGAGCGCCAAGAAGTAGTGACAATACCCGGAAAGAAGCATGATGAATCCACATGTCTGGAACCGAAAAGGAGAGAGGGCCCTTGGTAATGGAAGAAGAACAAGAAACCAGAATGGGATGGTGATCTCAACCAATACGCGGAAGGACTAAACCCTTAACAACTTGCCAAAGAGCGAAAAATTGACCAATTGCCAGGGCTTGATCCGGTTGCTGAAGAAGAGCTAGAGGCCTACGGGGAGCACCAAGTAAACAAATTCCCCGAAGTCGGCACAACAAATAACCCTGCATCCTCCAAGAAGTCCCTGAAGTCTTTACAAGAAGCCTGGGATAAAGTACCCGTGCGAGAATGCTCATGATGTCCCAACACAAAGACATTGAAATCCCCAATAAGCGGCCAGATCGAAAGACCCAAATTCCTCGGCTCAACCAAAGGGCACGACGAGCAACATGATCACACAAACCATGAGCAAAACCAATATGGAAAACCATATAACCAAATTGAATTTGCAAAATAAAACACTGAGAAGAAGACCAAACCTGATTATGGACATAAATACTCGCATCGCATAGGACCCAAATATCTGGGCGACCGTTCGCCCGGAAGTTCTGAGCAGCGAACTTGAGCCCCAAGCTACTCTAGTAAGAATCCGAAATGGATGAAAAGTCCACCTTAGGTTCACAAATGGCTAAAATAGAAGGTTTATGTTTGTGACATAAAGCCTTAAAAACATTACGAGATGCAATGTTCCCAATCCCCCGGATATTCTAGAAGATGCAATTCATTGAGAAGGCGGGGGAGGTGGCGCCCGTGTCGATCGCACGGTAAAAATAGGCGTGTGGTGTGTTGTGGAGTCTGACGATTGAGAGTTACCAACTTCGTCTGCATAATCTGCCCATCTCTTGGATGCTACAATGTTCATTTCATGTGGCTCTGTATGCTCCTGTTCAATAGTTATTTCGTAGACCGGCGGCGACGGACATGACGCCACACTCTGGAGAATTCTAGATTTCGCCGAGTCCAAGGAGCTGTCCTGGAAGGCGCGGCTGAGAGCTCGAATTGGCTTTCCCAAAGGATACTGAACCGTAATAGGCATAATGGTGGAAACCGTGCCAGTGTTGGAAGTAGTGGCCTTGGGAGAAGACTCCCTAGTTGGATAATCGGGCTGGAAATCTGTGGGGTGCGGATCCTGGGGGTCGTCTGAGCCAAGCGCCTCAAATGTGTTACCAAGGTGGATATCCGTAGAGTAAGTGACAATTGTGCGGGGAGGAGATCCAGCACGCGTAGTCGAGGCCGTATTTCCCATTTGAGTTATCAACGGCCTTGCCCTTGTCCTGCTGCACATGATGATAAATTTTACGAACCCGTGAACGTCCCCATTGTACCGAATTCTCGACGCGTCCGACGTTCTGCACGTCCCTGATCTGGAGAAGTTTGCCTTTCCATAGTAGGTTTCTCTGCTGGAATGAAACGACAAGATGCCGTCGAGTGTCCCGTAATACCACATTTTGAACAAAATTCCGAAAAATTTTCATACGTAACTGACACGAATGAGCACTGACCCACCCTTTCAACCATAATGTGATCGTCCAAGGGTTTAGACAGATCAATATCCACCAAGACCCGGATGAAATGACCCAGGGAACCATCCAACGATCGATGGTCTATTTGTATCGGGTTTCCAATCGCACTGGCTATTACCAAGATGGTATTAGGATCCCAGTATTCCAGACCAAGCTCGTAGATTCGAACCCAAACACTTGCTATTGACGTGTGCACTTTGTATGGGTTGAAATCCGGGACCCATGGAGAGAGCCGAATAGTCCCCGGATTGAGCGCCCAGTTAATACTAGCATGAGCTCGAGCACTACCCTGCGCATTAGAAAACTTAACACAGAAAAATCCCTTACCCAAGGGGATTAGTTTCCAGTCAGTTTTAATACCCCATAATTTAGATAGGCGTTTATGTAACTGCATGGTCACCCATGGCTTATTTTCTTTCCCTAACAGAACTCTTCCCATCAACGAGTAAGAGAATTCCGCTATGCGTTGTTGATAAACATTTTCATCAATAGTGACTGAATAATAATCACCTTTTTCTGACCGGCTTAGGGATAGGATTGGCTGCTCCAGAAACTGCATGTGAAAAGGTTTTGGGATTACCTTGGGCATGCGTAGTTGAATCCATGTCGTGATGTGTACCTGAAATGATGTTAGCAAAAGAAAGGCCAAAAATGGATTGAGCGTTAGTATTATAAGCTGAATGTCGGGGGTTCGGCTCATAAACAGATGTCATTGGGGAAGATGTTCCAGCAATGTGAGGTGCATCCTTGGGACCAGATACTAGACAGGGGCCTGAGGATGGGATTCCATGAAGACGGCAGATGGCGGCCCAGGGGTCATCACCCCCCTGGGGGGACGCTCTGGGAAGAGGTTGCAGCGGCCGGACCCCCAAGAGATGGCGCAAGGGGGTCGGTCCCCCCATGGCGAGCATCGGCCATGGGGACCACATCCCAACCACCACATTCAGGCGGTTACTATAAGTCATAGTTTTAAGAATTATATATTTAAACCTACTAAAGATGAGGAGATGTGAGCTTGAAGAAATATATTTAGTAATAGGTAATATGTAATAACTTAGATTTATAATATTAGAATTATATTTATTTAAAAAAAACATAATTGGCGGACTAACGGGCTATCTCACGCCCCAAAATCGGGAGCCGTGACTCGAACGGTCTAACTTATGCCGGTTTACCATGCCGACCATTTATTCATTAATATAACCCAAAGAGAAATAGCAAAATCCCAAAATAGAATGAATATTAAATAAACTAAGTCAGAGTACAGTCGCAGCGGAATCAGAAAATAAAATACAATCCTCGTCACAATCATTCTTCCTACGGGTCCTACGCTCGACTATTACAAGAAAATTTCTTAGTATTTGTCCATACATAAAGAAACCATAAAATAGCGAAACCTCATCCTCTGGTTGGAAAAATAGGTGGGAGTGAGACAAAAATTCTCAGTGGGTGTGGTGAGTGTGTGCAAGTGGGGCTTATACTTTATGCAGTAACATCGTTTCATGAATTTTTGATGCAAGAAACGTGCAATGGCATTCTCATATACTTAATAATTTTATTAGTATTATTTAACAGTCAATCCGTCAATTCAGATCAGTTGGTTGCGCACGAAAGTGTGACGCCAACCCAGTCAGTCCGTCAATTCATATCAGTTGGTTGCGCACGAAAGTGTGACGCCAACCTGCATCACCTTATATGGCAGAGAAGTGTTGATCAAACATCATCTCCCCAAATAGTACACCTTATCCCTCCTGTCGATAGGGCTACAACCGCTATCCCAGTTGGCACGACGTCTCCACAGTGGAGCCAGCTAAGCTCAGAGAACATCATAATCATGACTATACCCAGAATCCTACGACCCAATCGCCCGCCGAGACTCTCCTATCCGGCTCAAGGTTGGGAGTTGGGCGATGGAGGCCGGCATGAGATCGAGCGTAGCTGCTACCCATCCCATACACGACTTATCCATTCCACAAATCCATCAATTCATATCGATTGGTTGCGAAAAGTGTGATGCCAACCCAATCAATCAGTCAGTAGGACCGATGCGTTCATAGACTCGCCGCGTCCGATATTCAGTCAGTCTGTCAGTTCAAGTTTCACGGAAAAGTTACCGGATGGGTAATCTAGTCGGTTCTATTCATTGATTCAGTGTATTATGCTGAAGTTCTTAATAAGGTTCAGCTTATGCGGGCGAGGAAGTCGCCTTATTATCGATACAAATAGTCGGTATGAAAATCCCGAATAATTTGGAATATAATTTTAAAATAGATATTTTAATTAAATAAAATATTTTAATATTCATGAATAAACTGAATTTAGTAAATAAAATAATTTTCTATGACCTTGGTAAATTTTATTATAAAATAAAACATTTTAATTAAAGAGGAAAATTTATACCAAGTTTTAAAATTCCATAAGTTGTGATCCCGGACTCGGAAAAGGGCAAGGTCAGTCTCTAATTTTTCTAAAAATTCTAAGAAATCATATTTTCAGGGTCTTGGGGTCAGATTTTCAAAAATTACAGGTCAGTCTCAAAATCTTCTCAAATTAGTATTTTTGACTCAATACTTAAAAATTGATATCTTTTAAACCGGGAAGGGTATTAACGAAATTCCAAGTCTAAAATTTTCTTTTGGACAGTATATAACTGGGGTAAAAGCAGTTTTAAGAAATTCCCTATTTAAGTACCAAATTCTTGAAAATTTTCATTTTAGCCCCAAAGATGATTTTACCGTTAAGGGCTCGTTTTAAGCCCGTTTTTCATGAAACTTGGACTAAAGGTCTAGAATATTATTTAAAATAATTTCATAAAATTTTTGGGACAGTAACTGTCCAAAATTTTCATTGCGCGAGCGCTCATGATGTCCCAACACCGCATTAAAATCACCAACAAGTAACAGATCAGTAAGACCCAAATTCCTCAAATCCAGCCAAAGCTCACGTCGTGCAATGTAATCACACAAGCCATGAGTGAAACCAACGTGAAAAATCAAAGCACCAAATTGAACTTGTAAAACAATACATTGGGTAGATGACCAAACCTGATTAAGAATTGAGATCGTGGAATCGTGAAATACCAAAATATCTTGCCGTCCATTATCACGAAAATTATGTGCTGCAAAAGTCAAGCCCAAGCTATGCCAATAAGAGTCAGAAATAGCTGAGATGTCCACCTTAGGTTCGCAAATAGCCAAAATAGAAGGTTTATGCTTATGGCATAAAGCCTTAAGAACATTGCGAGATGCAACGTTCCCAATCCCCCGGATGTTCCAGAAGATGCAATTCATTGAGACGGTGGGGGGTGGCGCCCGTGATGATCGCACGGTAAAAACAGGCCTGTGATTCGTAGCGAAGTCTGACGAGTGAGGGTGTCCCATTTCATCTGCGTATTCTGCCCATCTCTTGGTTGCTGCAATGTTCATCTCATGTGGTTCTGAATTCTCCGGTTCGATAGTAACTTCATGAACAGGGGGCGACGGTCCTGATGTGACTTTCCGGAGAATGCTATCTTTAGTCAGATCCAAGGAACTGTCCCGGAAAGCACGACTCAAAGCATGAATAGGCTTCCCCAAAGGATACTGAACCGTGAGTGGCATAATGGTAGAGATTGTTCCCACGTTGGAAGAATTGGCCTTAGGAGATGATTCCCTAGATGGATAATCGTCTTCAAAATCCCCGGAATGCTGATCCTGTGATTCGATTGAACCCAGAGCCTCGAAGGTGTTACCAAGATGTATGTCCGAAGAGCAAGTGACTATTTCGTGAGGCGGAGAACCTGCGCGCGTAACTGGTCCCGTAGTACCCATTGAGTCATCTACGGCCTTGCCCTTGTCCTGCTGAACAGGATGATAAACCTTACGGACCCTGGAGCGGCCGCGTTGAGCTGAATTCTGTCAAGTACCCAGCGCCCGAGAACGTCCCTGGGCCGATGAAGCACGACCTTCCGTAGCCATGTTACCCACATTGTTAAAATGATATGAAGCTGTTGAATGTCCAATAACGCTACACCTTGAGCAAAACTCAGGGAGTTTTTCATAAGTGACTGAAACAAAAGAGCACTTGCCAGTGCGTTCAACCATAACGTGTTCCTCCAACGGCTTGGAGAGATCAATATCCACCAGAACCTGAACAAAATGACCCAAAGAACCATCCAAAGAACGTTGGTCTATCTGTAATGGATTCCCAAGAGCACTGGCAATCCCCATGATATTATTGGGGTCCCAGTATTCCAGACTGAGTTCAAAAATGCGTACCCAAATGCTGGCCACTGAAGTTTATATACATCATATAACATATGCATCATCATGCTTTTTATGCAAAAATAATGAGAGATTTGAAAGACTTTTCACCTACCTCTTGTCCCTTGGTAGTAAGTTGGTCTAGGTAACTTCTCTTTATTAGAACACTTCCTTAAGGTCCCAAGCTTCTTAGGGCAGCCCCTAGTTTGGGATATTTGGGTGTCAAAATGTGAAGAAAATTGGAGAGAAAAAGAAATAAGGAAGAGTTTAAAGCCTATGAAGTTCTTACCTTTCTTGTTTCTTGAAAGCTCCTTAAAAATCACAATCTTCAAGCCTATTGCTCCTTAAATTTTCAGTCCTATCTCTCCATTTTCCAGATTTTTGGCCTTATGGGGTTTGAGAGGGAGGGAGTTGGGTGTTGTGTGGTGAAAATGACTAATTGTTGAAATGAGATGATGTATAGCAAAATAATGAAGTCCTCATCCTAGCCTCTTTACTCTAGACACTCAAGTGTTTTTGGAAGCTAGCAAATTTGGGAGCTCATGCTTGCATAGGTAGAAGCAAGACTTGATGGAGTGGATGAAGGCTTTCATGCTTCAATGAATAAGACAAAAGGAAAAAGACAAAAGGAAAAGACAAGGCTTGTATCTCCTCTCATATAAATCAAATCTTATATTTATCTTACCTATATAATTAGTCATCTAGTTATAAGGTGTCTAATAATTCCCAAGTAGCATCATCACTTATAATCTAAGGTATTAAATAGAATTAGAACCAATAATACAAGTCAAATATATCAATCAAGCAATTAAATAAATTATAAAAATTATTTCGAAATATATAAATATAATTTTCGAAATTAATAAATTATTTGAATAAGTATTATACTACAAAAATATAATTAGTTGTTAAGAGAGAAATCCAACCGACTAATGTATTAAATTAGTAGTAGATGGTTTTAACGAATCATAAAATAAAATGATTTGTTTGTAAAGCATTAAATTGTTTTCCAATAAAATAGGTTCAAATACTACTTTAATTTATGCCAAGAATTTCAAAATCACAATAAATTTTGTTAACTCAAAATAATATATTTGGAGTAAAATGTTGAGTTTATCGAAATGAATATTTCAAGATCTCAAAATTAAGACGTGGTTTCTTTGAAATAAAAATTATTTGATCGATTGAGTAATAGTAGTTTTATGGAAAATGACAAAAATGTACGTATCATCTTCATAAAAATATGGCGACAAGAATTTTATTTTTCAAATACTAAAGAACGAATTTTAAATAGCACTTTTTATCGAATCGAGTTGTAAGAAAAATGATAATAGTTATTAAATTTAAGTAATAAACATAAATCAGTTGCATTATCATGTAATTAGGTAACAATTTTAGTAACGTTAATATTTATTACATATCGTATTATATAAAATAAATAGTGAATATAAGAATAATTAACTGGAATACTAAAATAATATATCGGGAAATATATGTGGACCGTGTCATCTATGGTATAAAAATCTGGGGCCTCACAGGCTAGCTCGGTTAACCTACAGGCTAGCCCTAGCGGGCCTCAGGCTAAATGGTCCGGGCCAAAAATACCCGGATTTAAATGGGCCAAAATAATTTGGCTTAACCTTCTTTTTCCCTGTTTAAACGATACGGGCCAACGGCCCGTGGCCCGTTTAACATCTCTACTTGGACTTGGCTTATTTGGCATGTTTGGAATGATTGCATGTTCAATGATAAATCATGGGCGGTGGATGCGGCTCTCACACATCTTCGGTTGTTGCAGAATCTTCATCTCTTGATCATGGTAGCATGAATAACGATCAATATGATCTTCTGTGTCTTCGGCGATTGAGCGTTGTTTGGCGCCCACGTAAATCACCCAACATTGTGCAGGTTGATTGGTCTCCGCCTCTTCCGGGATGGATTAAAGTTAATATTGACGGTATTGCGACTGGCGCTCCAGGTTACCGTGTGGCGTTTGGAGTTTTTTGTTGTCGGGGTTCTTTTCATGGTTGCTTTGTGAGCAATGCGGTATTGGTCAAGCGTTTGATGCTGAATTGATGGCGGCAATGGTGGCCATTCACTATGCTTTTAACAAAGGTTGGCATAAGCTTTGGTTAGAGTCAGATTCGACTTATGTGGTTGAGCTTTTTGCTAGACGACCTAAGTTTCCTTGGCGCCATTTAAGTAGGTGGAAATACACAATACTTGGTACCTCAAATGGACTTTGTCATCTCTCACATTTTTCACGAAGGAAATACTGTGGCGGATAAGCTTAGTAAGATGGATACGACTTCAGCACGAGCTTGTAGCTCAAGTGGTATTGCTTACCCTTTGTAAGAGTATTGACCAGGGTTCGAACCCTGTATTTTTCAGTTTATTTGAAATTTATCCCCTCCCCTCCAACCACTACTCCCAACTTATTAAAAAAAACCACGAGCTTGTAACTCAAGTGGTATCGCTCACCCTTTGTAAGGGTCCCTTTTAGCCAATTTTTTTGAATAAATGCGAAAATATATATAAAATGAAAATAGAGTTGTCCTGATCATAGGCTGATCAGGTAACCAAAAGTAAGCCTGAAAACAATGTCAGAAATGATAACAGAATGGTCACAAGCCGACCAGATGGGTGAATGGTTGGGGCCTCGTTAAAACCTGCCAAGGTAAAACCCACCCTTGTGGGGAAAACCCTTGGCAGGAAAAAGAGTACCTCCCATGAAAGAAAAAGCGTCCAAAATGGGAAAAGAAACCAGAAGCCAGGACGCACTAGCTAACAAACCTATAGTTGGACTGACCAACATAATCCTGTGTAATGGACGAAACAATATCCGCTGGAGGCGCTCCTCACCAAGTCGCAGCGTGCGATATCTTGCTAAGTATGTCTGCCACCCGATTGCCTTCCCGAAAAATGTGAGAGACCACCAAACCCATCTGAGAAAGAAGGTGCATAGTGTAACGCCACTTACTAAGATGGCGCCAAGGTACCCCCTCGGATCTCTTCTGCAGCAACTCTACCACATAAATTGAATTCGACTCCAGCCAAAGCTGAGTCCAGCTCTTCAAAAAAGCGTAATGAATTGCCCACATTGCCGCCATCAATTCTGCCTCAAAAGCAAAGCCCGAACCGCAATGATCCACAAAGCAACCTCGAAAGAAGCCTCTGCAGTTTCGAAAAACCCCAGAGGCTGTGAGGCGTCCAGGCACCCCCGAAACACTGCTGTACATGTTGACTTTGATCCAGCCCGGTAAGGGTTTTTGCCAATTAACCTGCACAATCTTTGGGGCCTGTCTAGGATGCCCAGGAACACGAAGTCTGTGGAGAATGAATAGGTCATGTTGATCATTATGCATGCAACCCCGATCTAAGGAAGAAGATTCCAAAATCAGTACGCGAAGGCGGAGGATGGCCACATCCACTGCCCAATTTTTGTCGGTGAAAGTCAAGTCATTTCGATCTGCCAGATGAGCCAGATACAGGATATCACTGCCACTCGCCATAAAAAAGCTACCTGCTCACTGAAATGAAAACTCATTAAACGCACCAGGAATTCATTAAAGCTACAAGCCATAAAACTGCGGACATCAAAAGAGTCAAAGATCCACCGCCAAAGGGCCCCTGCAAAAACACAAGAGACGAACAAATGATCAACAAATTCAGCATCTGCACAACAAAGACCGCAAACCGAGGGGCCAATGAAGGAACCCCTAGGTTGCAGTAACTCCAATACCGCCAGTCGATTGTGGATGGCTCTCCATGCCACAATCGAACATCGTTCCAGAATATGAGGTGACCAAATCCAGGAACCCCATTGGACAACCAGGGAGTGGGGGCGCAGGTGAGAGTAAGCCGATTTTGAAGTGATAATCCCATCCCCAGAGTGCAACCAAATGCGCGTATCCTTCGAAGTCGGAGTGGTGGGGACTTTAACAATATCCCGGACCAGATCCAAATATGCCTCAATGAACGAGAAAGTGAATTGCCAAGACCCATCATGAATGTAATCCGAGATGCGATGCCAAAATAAATGCATGTATTCCTATGGAATACCAATCCTATCGGCATTGGTGTAACCCAACCAGTTGTCAAGCAACGGAATTACACCCACGGATTCAACGAGAGTCCTCCAAGAAACCCGTAATGCAAGGCCAAATCCCGGTCCAGTTGGAAGAGGGGATGAACGAACGACGTAGAGATCCATCCGAGGTCAAAAAGCGTTTTCTGAGGGTATTGTAAATCAAAGAGTTTGAAGTCATAACCTTCCAACCCAGCTTCATCAGGAACGCATTGTTGGCAACCACAATAGAGCGGACGCCTAGTCCACCTTCAGCCCGGGGCATGCAACAATGGTTCCAATTAACCACCACTGACCCCTTAGAGTTGACATCACCAGTCCAGATAAAATTACGCATGGCCTTTTCTATTTGCAGTAATAATGTTCGAGGCCACTTGTAAACCATCATCCTATGCACAAAGGAGCTGGTAATCACCGAATTCACTAAGCAGACGTGACCAGCAATAGATAGAGATGTCCCTTTCCACCTTCTGAACTTCAGAATAATCTTATCAAAAATGGGTTGTAAGGCCGCCACCTTAGGCGCGCCCTTGAAAATGGGGGCGCCTAAGTAGACCATTGGGAAGGCCCCAATATGAATACCCGTAATCGTCTGAATACAGCCACGCACATGATTAGAGATCCGGTTGCCAAAATAAACTTTGGATTTGCGAGTATTGAAGGCCTGACACGAGATATCTGCATAAAGCGTGAGAATCTGAATAATAGAGCATGCGTTCGCCAAAGATGCTCAGCACATAATCACAATATCATCCGCGTACATAATAGATGAAGGTAAAACAATCTGCTTAGGTGCCCTGAATGGCTGAAGCTGATTCTGGGTAACTGCATCATCAATAAATCTGCTCAGAACTTCTTCCGCGATGCAAAACAGTAATGGCGATAACGGATCGCCCTGTCTAACCCCTCGAAAATAGGAGAAGTAACCCACAGGCGACCCATTCAAAAGGACTGAAATTCTGGAAGATTGAAGGATAATTTCAATCTAGTGAACGAACACTTCTGAAAAACCAAGGCGATGTAAAACATGTATCAGAAAACCCTAATTAACAGTATCAAATGCCTTGCGGATATCAATTTTTAAAATCATATTGGCATCATTCTGGCCCTGCAAAACGTTGAAGCCTTCCGAAACAAAAGCTATACAGTCGTAAATCTACCTACCCGGGATAAATTTAAATTGTGTAGGAGACAAGTAGGTAGAAATGATAGAGCCCAGTCGAGTCGCCAAAATCTTGGTGATGATCTTAAAAAGAAAATTACTAATCACAATCGGCCTAAAGTCCTCGATAATGTTCGCCTCCTAAGTCTTTGGGATGAGCGCTATAAAACTAGCATTCAAAGCCGGAAAGGACGCAGTAATGAAAAAAGAATGGACTGCCACCACCACATCCTCAGAAATTACGTCCCAAAAGTGCTGATAAAACCTCCCGTTGAAACCGTCCGGTCCTGGAGAACTGTTCAAACTCATATCAAAAGCTGCGTCTTTTATCTCTAACTCCAAAGGAATAGCCGTCAAAAGAGCGTTATCTGCCGTACCAACCGTAGGAGAAATAACCAGATCAACTAAAGTATAATCCTAACTAGTGTGTCCTGTGTCTGCGAAGAGGTCCGTATAGAAGGAAATAATATGATTTCCAAGAACAACCGGATCATCTGAGTAACTATCGTCAACCATCAGACCCTGGATCCCCAAGCGTCCATTACGAATCTGACAACGGCGATGGAAAAATGCCGTGTTTCAGTCCCCATCCTTCAACCAAGCCGAGTGGGGTTTCTACTTCAGGAATTCAGATTGTAATAGCAACGTGCGAGACAAAGCATTTTGAGCATCAAGTTCCATGTCACGACGCACCTCAGTGAAACCCTCGGGCTCAATATCGGCCTGAATCTGATGAACTTTCTCCATCTAATTATCCACCTGACGATTAACATCCCCAAAGATGTCTTTATTCCAAACCTTAATAGTCTGTCGCAGCCTCTTGAGCTTCTACATGACACGCAACAAATGATTGGGCGACGCGCACGGGAGCGCCCAAGAGGCAGTAACAATGTCCCGGAAAGAATCATGATGAATCCACATGCGCTGAAAACGGAATGGGACCGGCCCCCTGAGGATGGAGGAAGAGCAAGAAACCAAAATGGGATGGTGGTCCGAACTAATACGAGGAAGAACCAAACTCTTAACAACTTGCCAAAGAGAAATAAATCGACATGTTGCTAAAGCTCAATCCAATTTCGCCTGGAGAAGGAAAAGAGGCGTATGAGGGGAGCACCAAGTGAACGCCTTTACCGTTGTCTGCACAGGGAACAACCCAGCGTCCTCCAAAAAATTCCTGAAATCCTGACAAGAGGCCTGGGAAAGAATACCACTGCCCGAATGCTCATGATGACCCAAAACCGCATTAAAGTCTCCAATAAGCATCAGATCATCAAGACCCAAATTCCTCAACTCCAACCAAAGCGTACGCCGAGCAATATGATCACATAAACCATGAGCAAAATCAATATGAAAGATCAAAGAACCCAATTGAACTTGTAGAACAATACACTGAGAAGAAGACCAAACCTGATTTAGGACAGAGATATCCGCATCACAGAATACCCAAATATCAGCCCGGTCGTTAGCTCGAAAACTCTGAGCCACGAATCTTAACCCCAAACTACTCCAATAAGAATCCAAAATCAATGAGATGTCCACCTTAGGCTCACAGATAGCTAAAATAGAAGGTTTATGTTTCTGACATAAAGCCTTAAGAACATTACGAGAAGCAATGTTCCCAATCCTCCAGATGTTCCAGAAGATGCAATTCATTGAGACGGTGGGGGGGGTGCCGCCCGTGATGATCTCACGGTAAAAATAGGAGTGTGGTGTGCTGCAGAGTCCGACGATTGAGCATCAGCCACTTCATCTGCATAGTCTGCCCATCTCTTTGAAGGTGTAAAATCTAACTCATTTCGGCCCTGGGCGATCGAATTCGATTGTAATGTCATGAATTGCTGGTGAAGACATGTAGTAACACTTTGAATTAACCTGGATTTAGCCGAATCAAGGGAACTATCCCAGAAGGCATGACTCAGAGCACGGATAGGCTTCTCCAATGGATACTGAACCGTAAGAGGCAGAATAGTGGAGACAGGACCGGTGTTGGAAGTAGGGGCTTTGGTCCTCCCTCGCTGTATAATTTGACTGATAATCTACGGATGGTTGGTCGGGGGTTTCATCTGAAGTAAGAGCCTCAAAAGTATTACTCATATGTATGTCAGAAGGGCAAGTGACTATTGCATAGGTAGGGGATCCTGCTCGCATAGTCGAACCCGTATTTCCCATTGAGTCGTCAATGGCCTTGCCCTTGTCCTGCTGCACAGGACGGTAAATTTTACGAACTCTGGAGCATCCTCGTTGAACGGAGTTCGGACGAGCTGCTGAAGCACTGGCATGCCCATGTTCAGGAGTGGTGCGCCTTTCCGTAGCTGAGTTTCCCGTAGGAGTCAGATGGCAAGAAGCCATCGAGTGTCCCGTAATATAACACTTCGAACAAAATTCAGGAAGTTTCTTATAACTAACTAACACAAAGGAACACTGACCAACTCGTTCCACCATAATGTGTTCCTCCAATGGTTTAGCGAGATCAATATCCACCAGCACGTGAATGAAATGTCCCAGAGAACCATCAAGCGATCGCTAATCAAGCAATTCGAAACTGAGCTAAAAAATGCGGACACAAATGCTGGCCACAGAAGTGTGCATCTTGTACGGATTGAAATCCGGGACCCATGGGGAGAGTCAAATAGTACCCGGATTAAGTGCCCAATTGATACTTAGTTGAGCACGAGCTTGATCCTGCGCATGGACAAATTTGACACAAAAGTATCCCTTGGCCAAGGGAATTAGTTTCCAGTCATTCTTAATACCCCATAGCTCGGATAGCCTTTTATACAAAAGCATAGTAGGCCATGGCTTATTACCTTTGCCCAAAATAACCCGCCCGATCAAAGAAGAAGAAAACTCAACAAGGCGTTGTTGGTAAACATTTTCGTCAATAGTAACAGAATAATTATCCCCTTTCCTAATTGGTTTAGGGATGGACTGCATTTTACCAGTAACCATATTAGAAAATGAAGCAATATTACCTGGGGCCTGTGAAAAAATAGAATCCAACGGATGGGTATTACCTGAAACCACCTTCGCAAAAGAATTAACCAAGTTAATGTGAGGATTAGTGTTATGAGCTGAATGTTGAGGCTTCGATGCATGGGGGGAGCCCATGGTGGCAGAGCTTCCAGCCAGTTGAGTAGCATTCGTGGCAGGCCATGCAGGAGGATTGCTTTGAGGATGGCAGACTGTGGCCCAGGGGTCATCACCCCCCTGGGAGGGGGTGGGCTTAGAAGTGGTGGCATCCACCGGCCCCTCATAAGAACCAATGGAGGGGCCGGCCCCCCCATGGCAATAGGCGGCCATGGGGGTAATGGATGGCCCCCAATAATCCGCTGGCTGCATGAAGGGAGGGGGCGGCCCCCTTGGTGCTGTTCATCAACTTGGAAGCTACAACGGAGGATGGCAGAGGGAGGTAGGCCTCCGGTGGAACGACGCCTGCCGCAACTTGGGGTTTATGGGAAGGGATAAAGTTCCATGAAATGCCATAGCAGGAGAACGGGACAAATGCGAAAGGCTTCCCATTGGTGGGCTGAGTGACGTGCTGCTGGGGACGACGTGCAGCCGGTGCCTGCAATGTCCCATCGCCGGACTGCGCGACATGCGGAGAAGATGAGTGACCTGCAGGTGCTGCGTGCGAAGGAGATGAACTGGCATGGTGAGGCAGGTAGTTAGAAGTGAGACCATAAAATGACTCCGACAAAGCCATGATGGAAGACAACCGGCAAAATTACCGGCGATGTTGAACGGTGCGATCGGATGGGAGAGAGGAGAGAGAAGAGAGCATTAGGGTTTCAACCCCTGGTTGATTGTCGTCCCTTTTAGCCAAATATATAGTATATCTTCTTCTCTTTCCCTAACTAGATTTTCTACTAGTCATATCGAAAATACCATAGAATACTCTACTATTCTAAGCAACGATGTTATAGAACAAACTGCTCCCCTAGTTGTTAGTCCATACAATATATACAGAAATCGTGGTTCTTGGCCCAAACACATCAAATCTATTATCTTCAACAAGAGTACTCAACCAAAAGAGTGCATCCAATCGTCCAGAATGGATCATTGTGGTCTTCAACTCAACAAAAGCAGTAAATCACACTGTCCATTCCACCCGAGTTCATCACATGATGGAGATTGGAAGGTTATACCCATCTCCATCTTGGAGCTGTTTGACTTGTTCTCTCTTACCATGAAAGAAAAGGTCTTTTAGTATCTGCAAGAATTGCTCTCCTAGATAGTCGTTTTCTCCAATATGAGCATGCAGTTATTAGTATAGTTCTCTCTACACTTAATGCCGGAAGTGTTGTGGTCACTTTCTTCCCCAGTTTTGCAATATCGTTGAGTGATCCAACTCTTGCATCTGCCTTCAAGGTGCAAGTTCAACTTTTGGGAGCAGATCAAATCTCAAATTCCATTATAGCAACCCTTCATCACCAAGTTATATACATGTTGTAAGATCACAGCCTAGATCTGCAGAATCAAGGCATAAAAGATGCTTTGATGGTCCTTGCTGAGTCTGGATCTGACGTCCCTACAATTGTCCAGATACCCAGACAAATACGGAGAAAAGACTTGGAGCAATTTGTTCCAATAGAATGGATCACCAACTATGAGTCCCTTCACCAACAATCAGAAACAGTGCAAGCAACCGACTTTAAATTTCAAAGATTGAAGGATGGACGTGTGAAGACGATCTATCAGGCACAATCCAACACAAGACCTTCAAATCCTTAATTCCAGCTGATGGTTTATCCAGTTGAGGTCGATGCATCTATAAGAATACCAATCGCATGCTTTCGACTAAATGGATCCCAAATTTACACTGACTTAATGGTCATTTTGTAAAATGTTCTTGTGGAGAGTAATCAAACTCTGATGAAGAAGAGCATATACAGAGAAGAAGCAGAAAGAAGAAAACCACAAGACGACCACGTTGCAGGCCAGATGATAAAACTGACCCTCCAGATCTAAGTCCACAACCCTTACTAGGTTACAGAAAAGGGTTAGATGTCCTTCAAAAGGAAAAGTACGGGTGTCAGAAAGAATTTAAGACACTTTCTACTCCAACTCCTCCTGTTGTCCAACCTTGTTTCATGTTCAGATATGAAGTAGAATTTCCACCTCTAGAATGGAAGTTGAAACTCAACAGAGGATTACATCCAAGCCTTTTGTGCAAAGCACCACTGTGGAACATGACAGACAAATAAAGGGTCCTACTCAAGCAGAGGAAGTGCTAAATTGGCTGACAACCAATGCTTGTGCCCAAAACAAGTCCCTACAGGCGATAGACTCTAAGGTCTCACAGATTCTCACAATAGTTCAATCTAACCAGTCCAAGGTTAATACTGTAGAGAATCAACTTCAACAAGTATATGAAAAGCTGAAAGATAATATCAACCGGCTGGACAAAGATGCGAGGAGTCTTATTGAACAAAACCAATTTGGAGCGGAGTTCATGCAGAAAGAAGCTGAAATCAGGAGACTAAAGAAGGAACTTTCTCAAATCGAAAGGGATAGAAGCAGTCAAAATAAGTCCTTATCCTTCTTCCCCAGTTATAGTTCCAAATATGAATCACCTCCTATATCTTCTCCAAATTATCCTACTTATTTTTGTATGGTTTCAAGTATTCCACCTGATATTCCTAAAAAGCCAAAGAAAAAGCTTTCTACTCTAAAAAGCCAACCACCTCCAAATAGTCATGAGATACCTGCATCATCTTCCAAATCTGAAGAGAAAAACCCAACAGAATCCTTCATGGCCAGACCATCTCTTATCCCAGGAAATAATCCATTATAATTTTCAGAAAAATCAGACACTGAAGAAACCACCTCTTCCCAATCTGAAATAGAATTAGCATCTGAGGATGCTAAATCATCCCTATCTAGAGAAGAATCCTATGATGCTGAGTCTGAACTAGATGTTGCGGATCTAGAACCAGTGTCAGAAAGTTCTGAAGAAGATATGGAACTAGAAACAGAAGGACCACGTCCTCGTCCTTCAGATTCATCCTCCAAACCAATAAATGGTCCATGAATTTCTTTTAATGATGTTCCAATTCGGAAGAGAAGAGAAATATTACACTCTTTTGCAGCATGGATTGATCTCCAGCTAACAAAAGAAAGAGCCAATCTGAAGCAAATCCTTATGTAATTCTCTTCAAGATTTGTTGGTATTCTACGCGAATGGTTTCAAAGCCTTGGTGAGTATCGACAACTCCAACTTTATAACGCTTCAACTCCATCACTTGTTCTTGGACAAATTCACCATAAGTTTATTGGAGATATCACTATTATCCACAAGTTGGCAGAAACACGAAAAGATTTGGATAGGCATTTCAAGAGAATGTCTGAAAAGTTCTACATGATGAATGGGTACAATGATCCAAATCTCAAACATGTCTATCTGGCATCTCAACCTAAAGAACTCCAGCCTTAGTTACACAGAATGATTCAAGCTTCTAGGAAGAAAGTCTCAAGAACCAGTCTAGGCGAAATCCACTAGATGACGTTTGCAACCCTGAACAAGATGTGTGAGCAACAAGTCTTCATCAAGGATGTGCTTGATAAAAGAACTCCCTCAAGTCTGTATGCAAAAACTCTCATCTGGAGATAAAGTTCAAAGGAAAGGAGAATTGCACTTGTTCATTTTCGTCTTCCCGTAAAAAGATCAGTAAGATCAAGAAGAAGGCGAAAAGAAATAAAGCTTATCAGCTCTTCAGAAGGAAATAATTCAGAAAGAAGTCGATGAATAGGTGTTTCCTATGTGGAAGAAAAGGGCACTTTGCAAAGAATTGCCCTAATAAGAAAGATAAAGCAGCAAAGTTGGCATCTCAAGCATTCCAGCTTAATTATGCCAACATAGATGATGCTGATATTGAATCTTTATTTTCTGAACAAGACAAGCAGAATGAAGACACTGCATTTGCAATACAATATTCTATTGATGACCAAGGACCAGAAGAGGAAGAAGAAGATTCATCCACATAACTCCCAGTCTTTGTGATCAAGTTACAACCATCGCTCAAGACTAGGGGTGGCAAATCCTGTTATCGTGTCGTGTTCGTGCCACACTATCGTGTTTTCATGTTATATATTTTATTTGATCTTAAATATAATAGTGATTGTAATTTTAACTTAATTTTCAATTTCGTGTTCGTGTCGTGTATCGTGTCGTGTCATATTGTGTCATGTCTTATCATGTTTTTTTGTCTCTGTAATCGTGTCGTGTTATCGTGTCGTGTCAGTCATTGCCAGCTCTATTCAAGACCAGTTCCTTGATCCAATAAGGGATGTCGTATCCAAATATTGAAGTGCAAATTCTACCATCCAAGTATGATACACCAATCAAGGCTATTGGTGTTTTTGATACAGGAGCAAGAAAGTCGATGATGAATCATGACATACTACCTGAAGATGCTTAGCAAAGTCATCACGAATACTTATATGCAGCTGATGGACAGACTTTTCATACCTCACTCATTACAAAGAAGCCAGTTGGAATTCAACTATTTCCGAACTGTACTGTATGGATGAAGATTATTGGCAGCAGACTTCATGGACAAGATATCTTGATGGGCTTCAATTTGTTCTTTCAAGCTAAAATCCTACAGATTCTACCTCATGGATTGAAGTACAAGAGATAATTCCAAACTTATACCACCATCCAGAAGCTGTTTACTCTATCAGAAGCACCTCCAGAATATGGAGATATTACAAACCAGCTTCTCAAGTGAGTTCTTTATTCAGCTCCCGTTCAAAAAGAATGAAGATGTGAATGCTACCAAGGCCACTCATCCAGGAATGACTCCGGAAGAGCTGAACCTTGCAAGACAAGAATGCAATGATCCAAATTTTCGAACCTATCCTACATACCACCCTAATCTACATTGATGGTATCTTACCATTTTCTTTAAACAAACAAGAGCATGAGGCTTTGCTACACCAGTTCTTGGATATTGTTCAACCACATTGTATCATGTTATCTGAAAAGAAGAGCTCCATCGGTCAAACAAATATTGAGTTTTTGGGAATGAAAAAAATCGATGGAAAGTATCAGCTAGGTCCGCACATTGCTCATGAGTTGCTGAAGTTTCTGGATGAAAACTTGTCAATCAAAGAGATTCAACAATTCCTTGGAATTGTTAATTATATCAGAGACTTCATTCCGAATTGCTCAGATATACTAGCCAGCTTTCAAAGATGCTTAAGAAGAATGCTCCACCATGGGGATCATCCCAGACCAGAGAAGTTCAACAACTCAAGCAAGTATGCCAGAATCCTCCGCCATTGAAAATTCCAAGTACAGGACAAAGGTTCTCCAGACTGATGCTAGTGATGAATACTGCGGAGCCATTTTTCTTGAAAATGAAGATGGGAAATTCTTTTATTGTCAACATGCAAGTGGAAAGTTCAAAGATTCTGAGAAGCATTACCATGCTCTTTTTAATAAGTTGGGAGTACTGGTTGTAGGGAAGGGTATAAATTTCAAAGAAATCGAAAGATACCTAGGGTTTGAACCCGGTCAACACCATTACAAAGGGAGAGTGATATAACTTTGAGCTACAAGCTCGTGGTAGAAGCATTACCATGTCTTTGTCTACAAGGAAATTCTTCTTTGTGAAGAATGGGATCAAGAAGTTTGAATTTCATCTTATATTGGTCACAATTTCGTAATTCGGATGGATAATACATCATTTCCGAGAAATTATGGAGCTCAAGAACAAGAGTGTTCCGGAGGAACAATTGCTACGACTTAAAGATTGGTTTTCCAAATATCAGTTCACAATTCAACATATCAAGGGAAATCACAATCTTGTTCCGTGTTATCGATCCGAGATCACAAATGATTACAGCTAGTACCTTCAAAAGGTATTTTCCCAGTTATATTGACCTAAGTGATTTACAAAATTATGCAAAACATTTCATGTTTTATCACTTAGCCAAATTTGTTGTTCAAGTTAATATTCCTTTCGAAAGGGCATGTTTTTATCCATATAAACATTTTTATGGGATCCTTGCCATTTCCACTACTACTCCTATTCCAAAAGATGGCCTATGGTATTTGTGGTGGCTTTCCACCCTCTACTATCATTCAGTGGAAATACACGTTAGAAGTATGTTAGGTTTCCTCCAAAATCCAGTCAACCGTCATCCAGTCTCTGGACATTTCTTGAATGTTATGACAAGATTCAAAACTGGAAGGAAATGTTACAAGCAGAAGTGGATCAGACAAAGATGTCCCAGATTTATACATTGTCATGGTACTCCACTGGTATTTCACAATGGGAAAAGGGTACCAATTTATACCAGCCAGCAGCCTGAGGTTAATGAATTATGCATGCATCTCCTGGTTCTTAACAAGCTCCCACCAAAGCCACCTAGACCGAAGCCTATATATACATCACTCGTGATAAATCCATGTATTGATGAACCCGAGTCAAGTCACCAACAAGAAGATAACCAAGAAGGTGACACAGATACTCAGATGTTTGAGCCTTATTCCTAAGACCCGTGGCTTGTTTTTTTTAATAAAAATCAAAAATTATAATAAAAAGAAAAGAATAGTCCTGATCACAAGCCGATCAAGTAGTGCAATGTTTGGGGCCTCGTTAAAAATCCACCAAGGTAAAACCCACCCTTCTGGGAAAAACCCCTAGTAGGAAAAGCGTACCCCCGCGAGAAAATAAAATGCCATATGAACCATAAAAAGCACATATACAAAATTATCTAACAAATTTGTACTGTGCTCGTCCAACATAATCATCTGTGAGTAAAGTAATGGTATCCTCCGGCAGGGCATCCCACCGTTTGGGATTCCGAGTACTTACTGAGTTGATCTGCCACACGATTTTCCTCCCGATAAATGTGAGAAATGATAAAGTTCATTTGAGAAATCAAATGCAGGGAATACCGCCATTGCCCCAGAAGTCTCCACGGAATGGAGCCATCCCGATTTTGAAAAAGATTCACCATGAAAGTCGAATCCGATTCAACCCAAAGATTAGTCTAGCCCTTGTGAAAAGCGTAGAAGATAGCACACATAACTACCATTAGTTCAGCCTCAAAAGCATATCTCGAGCCACATTGTTCAACAAAACAACCTCTAAAGAAGCCCCTTATTGTGCGGTAACCCCACTGCCGAGAGACGCCCTAGGGATCCAATCGCTGTCATTCGTGTTAACTTTGATCCAACCTGGGAGAGGTAAATGCCGATTAATCGGGATAACGCGAGGTGCCGAAGGAGCACGTCCCTGAACCTTCAGACGGTGAAGACAGAGAAGATCATCTTGAGTGTTATCCATACAAACCTTTTCCAGACATGCAGATTCCAAGATCATCAGTGTAATTGGACCAGTGCGGCATCCGAAGACCATTTCTTGTCATTAAAAATAACATCGTTCCGAATATGCCAAAGAAGCCAGATGCAGGAAATGATTGCCACCTTCCAGAGAAAAAGCCACCTGATTAAGAAATCCAGCCCCAAAGAGTCCCTGCAAAATAACAAGAAATAAAAAGATGATCAATCGAATCCGAGTGTGAATAGCATATACCACAAAAGGTTAGCCCAATAAAGCCCCGAGTATGGAGAACGTCTAAAACCACAAGGCATCCGAAGATCGCTCTCCAAACAACCACTGAACAAATTTCCGGGATGTGCGCATACCAAATCCAAGATCCCCATCTAACCACTAGGAGAGAAGGCCGCAAGAATGCAGAAGCCTCTTTAGAAGAAAACACCCCGTTCATAGAATGCGTCCATACTCGTTTATCAAATAATTTTGGGAAAGCGGGCAACAAACAATATCACGAACAATATCCAAATAAGCCTCCACAAATGAGATAGTAAAATGCCAAGTATTATCATAATAGAAATCCGAGATAGTAAAATGCCAAGTACAAATAGCATGCACAAACCCCATATGAAAACTGACATTAGTATATTGAACCTTGAGAATGATACACAGATCAGAAATAAGAACATGCTGAAGAATAGTCACATCCAAACGCCGAAAAATCCAAATATCCGATCTCCCAGAAAAACAAAAATTCTGCACTACAAACTATAAACCCAGACTGACCCTGTAAGAATCATGAATAGTGTCCAACTCCATCTTCGGTTCAAAAATGGCGACCAAATAGGGATTATGACGTTGACAAATAGCTTTGAGAACATTGCGAGAAGCAACGTTCCCTCCCCTAATGTTCCCGAACAAGCAATTCATTTATTAACATCTAGAGTTAGGAACGTGTTGGAGACACGGGAGGAGGGTCATCGAAAGCAGTTGGGAACTCATAGTCTCCGTATCGCCAATAGATTTTCGAGGCTCTTTAGCTTGTTGAGGCTCTTACTCATCAGAATCAGCCCATCGTTTAGCTGCCGCAATATTAAGATTTTGGCACCATCAGAATCCCGAGAAATAGCGAATTGATGAATAGGAGGCGTGTGACCATGCTTAATATCTTTTTATAAACCTTGTCTATCCGAATCTATAGAGCTGTCACGAATAGCCCTACAGAGATGAATCGTTCTCTGCCCGGCAAAATCTATATTGTGCTCTTCCAACATAGTCACCGAAGAAATTCTCTCTCTAAGAAAATTCTCTCCGTGCACGACCGTTAGCCCGTCCTCGTGAGTTTTTCCAGTCGTCTCCTCCGGCCGCTCCATGGCGGAGCCACTCTTTTTGGGCTACACATCGAACTTCGATCCACCACCACAGGTTGTTCATCATGATTGTCCGCGCACAACACAGGCGGGGGCGGCTGCACGACGTGCAGCGCACCTCCGGTGCAACTCCGAAGCTTCTGTGGATTCTCAGCAATTGATGATGATGTATGGTTCTGCAACTTATTCCCCATTGGTAATTCATGATAGTAGAGCTTCAGATATTTCTCTCCAGGCCCATGCATCGTCCGTGGCGCGCAGCACCTATCACGTCAGCGATGGGAGGCGGATTCCTCTTTCAGCCTTTGGTATCCCGTCGGACTTCCTCCCCTCCAAGAACGTCCCATGTTCGTCTACAGCCCACCATACTCTCGCCACTGGACTTGTCCCGTCTGAATGCTACTTGCAGCGCACGCCTGCATCTCCTGCGCACGTGGAGGAATTCAAGGGGGGGCGCCCCCCGCGTCCGTTACGGCAGCTGCTGCTCCATTTACCCCCATGGACGCCTATTGCCATGGGGGGGCCGGCCCCTCTAAGGGGCCTCATGAGGGGCCAGCGGCTGTCCTCTCCACTAGGGCAGCCCTCTCCCAGGGGGGTGATGTCCCCTGGGCCAATCTCAGCCATCCTCAGCGCCAAACTACAGATTGCCCTCCCACGGATACTTGTCAACATGCTGGAAGCTCCACCATCATGGGTCCTCACCATGCATCGATTCCTCGACATTCGGCTCATAATAATAATGCCCAATCCAATTTTAGCCACTCTTTTGCTAAAATTGTTTCAGGTACCCACCATGATATGGATTCAACAACGCAGGGCCAAGGTAATTTCAAAACATTTTCACATGCGGTTTCTGGTAAATCCAATTCTATCCCTAAGCCGGTTAGAAAAGGCGATTATTATTCAATCACTATTGATGAAAATGTTTATCAGCAACGCCTCGCCGAATTTTCTTATTCATTAATTGGAAGGGTGATTTTAGGAAAAGGAAATAAGCCTTGGGCAACAATGCTTTTGCATAAACGCCTATTTGAATTATGGGGAATTAAAACTGACTGGAAACTAATCCCTTTGGGTAAGGGATTTTTGTGTGTTAAGTTTTCTAATGCGCAGGATCGTGCTTGCGCTCACGCTCATATTAATTGGGCGCTCAATCCGGGAACCATTCGTCTCTCTCCATGGGTCCTGGATTTCAATCCCTACAAAGTGCACACATCAATGGCAAGTGTTTGGGTTCGAATCTTCGAGCTTGGCTTGGAATACTGGGATCCTAATACTATCTTGGGGATTGCAAGTGAGATTGGGAACCCGATACAAATAGACCATCGTTCGCTGGATGGTTTTCTAGGTCACTTCATCCGGGCGTTAGTGGATATTGATCTGTCAAAACCATTGGAGGATCACATCATGGTGGAACGAGTGGTTCAGTGTTCCTTCGTGTCATTATGGTATGAAAAATTGCCGGAATTTTGTTCGAAGTGTAGTATTACGGGACATTCGACGGCTTCTTGCCGTTTTACTCCAACAGGGAAATCAACTACGGAAAGGCGGGCATCTCCTGATCAAGGACGGCCAAGGACTTCAACGGGACGTTAGAATTCAGTGCAACGGGCTCGTTTCAGAATCCGTAAAATTTATCGTCCTGTGTAGCAGGACAAGGGGAAGGTTGTTGATGACTCAATGGGAAATATGGATTCGGATATACGTGCAGGATCCCTTACCTGTGCAATAGTCACTTGCCCTTCTGATATACATACGAGTAACACATTTGAGGCATTTGTTTCAGATGACACTCCTGATCAGCCATCAGTAGATTCTCACTCCGATTATCCAGCAAGGGAATCTGTCCCCAAAACCTCTACTTCCAACACGGGGCCCGTGTCCACTATTCTTTCTCTTACGGTTCAGCATCCATTAGGGAAGCCTATTCGAGTTCTTACTCACGCCTTCTGGGACAGCTCTCTGGACTCAGCTAAATCTTGATTAATCCAGAGCGTCACTAAGGGTACATCACCAGCAATTCATGACATCACTATTGAATTGGATTGCCCAGGGCCACATGAGATGGACTTTGCAGCTTCAAAGAGATGGGCAGACTATGAAGATGAAGTGGGACAGTCTCAATCGCCGGAATAATGAATTGCATCTTCTGGAACATCCGGGGGATTGGGAATGTTGCATCTCGCAATGTTCTTAAGGCTTTATGTCAAAAGCATAAACCTTCCATTTTGGCAATCTGTGAGCCCAAGGTGGACATTTCTTCGATTTTGGATTCTTATTGGAATAGCTTGGGTTTAACATTTGTGACTCAGAGATTTCGGGACAATGGACGTGCTGATAGTTGGGTATTTCACAATGCTGGTATATCTGTCCTTAATCAGGTTTGGTCTTCTGCCCAATGTATTGTTTTGCAAGTTCAATTTGGTTCTATGATTTTTCATGTTGCTTTCGCTCATGGTTTCTGTGATCACATTGCACGACGTGCGCTTTGGTTGGAATTTAGGAATTTGGGTCTTACTGATCTGCTGATTATTGGGGATTTTAACGCGGTATTGGGACATCATGAGCGTTTTGGCAATGGTAATTTATCCCAAGCCTCTTGTCAGTATTTCAAGGATTATTTGGATGATCTTTGGTTTGTTTGCGATCTACTACGGGAATTCCTTTACTTGGTGCTCCCCCAAAGGCCTCTATCCTTACTTCAAGCGAAGTTGGACCGTGCCCTAGCAACTTGTCAATTTTTCTCTTTTTGGCAAGTTGTCAAGGGCTTAGTTCTTCCAAGCATTGGTTCCGACCATCACCCCATTTTGGTGTCTTGTTCTTCTTCCATTAACAGGGGTCTGGTTCCATTTCGTTTTCAGTGCATGTGGTTTTCCCATCACACCTTCCGTGATTTGGTCACGGCTTCCTGGGTTTCTCCTTGCATGTCGCCCAATCCCCTGTTGCGTGTCATGCGGAAGCTCAAAAGGTTGCGACAGTCGATTAAAAGCTGGAACAAATATGTCTTTGGGGACGTTAACCGTAGGGTGGAACATCAGATGGAGCGAGTTTGTCAGATTCAGGCAGACATTGAGATTTTGGGCTATACAGCTGCTCTCCGGGATAAAGAGTTGGATGCCCAAATGATGCTATCTCAGACACTGCTATCACAATCTGATTTTCTTAAGCAAAAGGCACGTTCGGCTTGGCTTAAGGATGAGGATCGTAATACGGCATTTTTTCATCGTCGCATCCAGATTCATAATGGACGCACGGGGATTCAGGGTCTTCTGGTGGACGGCAGTTACACGGATGATACAACGGTTCTTTGTGATCATATTATTTCTTTCTATAAGGAGCTCTTCGCGGACACCGGGGGTTCCACTTCGGATTATACTTTAGTTGATCAGGTCATTACCCCCAGGGTTGGGGCGCAGGATAATGCAAGCCTTACAGCCATTCCTTCTGATTCAGAGATTAAGGAAGCGGTTTTTGATATGGATTCAGATAGCTCTCCGGGACAAGACAATTTCAATGGGATTTTTTATCGCCACTTCTGGGATGTCATTTCCGTCGAGGTGATCGCTGCTGTTCGATTTTTCTTTATTAGCATGTCCCTACCTTTGGGGTTAAACGCTAGCTTCATAGCACTCATCCCAAAGACTAAGGATGCTAATGTTATTGAAAACTTTCGCCCGATTGTTATTAGCAATTTTCTGTTCAAGATCATTACAAAGATTTTAGCTACGGGTTTGTGTTTGATCGTAGCCACCTATTTATCTCCGACGCAGATTTGGGTTTGTCCCCGGAAGGCGATTCACGATTGTATTGCCATGGTCTCGAAGGGTTCAATGTCTTGCGGGGTCGCATGCAATTCGAATATGATCTTGAAGATTGATACCCGTGGCGTTTGATACATTAAAGTGGGGTTCTTACTACACGTTTTATTGCTGCCTTGGTTTCTCGAAATTTGTGTTCATTGGGTGGATATTATTCTTCAATCATCCAGAATATCAGTGTTGTTAAATGGGACGCCTGTAGGGTTCTTTCCCTGTTTTAGAGGGGTCAGGCAAGGTGATCCTCTATCTCCGTTATTGTTTTGCATCGTGGAAGAAGTACTTAGTAGGCTGATTGCAGTGGCGACGGATCAGAATTGTTTAGTTCTGTTTACGGCACCCAGACGTATTACTTTCCCATCGTCCATCTTATACGCAGATGACATTGTTATTATGTGTGGGGCTTCCTCAGCCAATGCCCGTGTCCTTCTTCAGATTCTCACACTTTATGCGGATATCTTGGGCCAAGTGTTCAATCCTCAGAAGTCTAAAGTTTACTTTGGCTCTGGGGTCTCATCGTATGTCCGTGGGAGGGTACAAAATATCATGGGGATTCAGCCCGGGACAACCCGTCTTTGATAAGATTATCCTCAAGTTTAGAACATGGAAAGGTTCATCGCTTTCCCTGGCTGGTAGAGTTTGTCTTGTTAATTTGGTGATCACTAGTTCTTTTGTACACACTATGATGGTTTACAAATGGCCCAGCTCCTTGCTCAAGCAAATGGAAAGGGTCATGCGTAATTTCATTTGGATTGGGGATGTTAATACTAAGGGTTCGGTGGTGGTGAATTGGAACAAGTGTTGCACACCTAGAAATGAAGGAGGTCTGGGAGTTCGATCGATTGTGGCGGCTAACACGACATTCTTGATGAAATTGGGTTGGAAGGTCATGAACTCAGATTCGGTGATCTTCAAAACCCTAAGGCGTCGTTACTTGATAGAGGATGGGGCGGTTCGGAGGTCATTTATTCCTTCTTCAATCTGGGCTGGGATTAAACCCTACATTTCGGCTTGCTTGGATGACTCTCGTTGGATCCCGGGGATAATTCAAGTATTATTTTGGATTGATAACTGGTTGGATTATTCTATAAGCGAGGCAAATTGGCATCCCGAGAGGATTATAGATACTTATTTCATCGGCGCATCTCGGACTACTTTTATGATGGGTCCCGCACTTCACCTTCTCGTTTGTGGAGGCTTATTTGGATCTTGTCCGTACTATTGTGCAGCGTCCCCTATTGCTCCGTTCAAGGGATACACGTGTTTGGTTAAACTCGGATGATGGTTTGGTTACTTGGCCGCTTATAATCATATGCGTCCCCACTACCCAGCCCGATCAAGTGGGGTTCTTGGATTCTGATCGCAACATATTCGGAATGGCGATCGGTGGTGGCGTGGCGATGGATCTTTGATACATCAACGTGCACCCTTTTGAGGCACATAGCTTTAACGAATTTCTGGTGCGGCTAAAGTACTTTCATTTCAGATATGTTTCAAGGTTGAATTACTAACTAGTTAGGTTTAAGAATGAAGGCCTTTTAAGAGATTAGGAAGAATGGTTGATGATCGTTATTTCTCTCTCTAGATTTTTTTCTCTCTTCAGACTCACGATCGCCGGCTGTCCTCTCCGGTCACCTTCTCCGTCCGCTCCAATGACGGAGCCACCATGGCTCGGATATACTTTGAACTTCTCGCCCCCGCCATACCCTAACCACCCATCTCGCACGACGACAACATCCCAGGGCCCTACGAAATCCAACACCTTCACAGCCCATGAGGTCGCATACTCCGGCGTCACTATGCAGCATGGTAGCAGCGGAGATAATCTGCATGGTGGTTTCTCCGATGTTCGCAAGGCTCCGTTCGATTACTTGGGCATCCCATCGAGTTTTGTGCCTTCTTCAAAACGTCCAGGCCTCCCTTCATCGTCGATCACTCTTGCCGGATTAATCCCGCAAAAGATGTACTTGCAGACCTCCGTCTCCGATGCTCCTCGTCAACCACATACCAACGATGCCACCTCGTGCACCGCATCGGCGCGTACCCTAGTACCAGCGATGCGCACCTGCAGCAGCATACCTTAGTGCCATCCTTGCAGCAGACCCCAGTGGTCCCCACCGACCGACCACCAACTCAACACTCAGCGCCCCATGTGGCTGGAGAAAGTGGGGATGATGCCCCCACATCAACACCCACGCCCTTGCGCCCTTTTACCCCATGGCAAAATGCTATCCATGGGGGCGCCCCCCCATGCATCATGGGGGCCGACAGGTGCTCTTCTCCCATCCCAGGCCGCCTCTCCCCAGGGGAGTGATGACCCCTGGGCCGCAGTCCGCCCTCCGCAGGGTCCGTAGGGTCCCCCACTTACGGGTTCACGTCCTATCCCAGATTCCAATAATGCGCAATGAAATACTGGATATCTTGCTCCAATGTCTTCCAATTATGAATTGAACTTGCGACATTCGGCTCATACTTCTAATGCTAACCCCAATTTTGGATACTCTTTTGCTAAAATCGTTGCAGGTACCAATCATCTGGATTCCACGCCTCAGGCCCCAGGTAATGCAAACTTATTTTCCACAGGGGTTGCTGGTACAAGTCAGTCTATTCCAAAACCGATTTGTAAAGGTGATTATTATTCCGTCACTATTGATGACAATGTTTACCAGCAACGTCTGGCTCAATTTTCATACTCTTTAATTGGTCGGGTTCTTTTGGGAAAAGGTAGTAAGCCATGGGCGACCATGTTTTTGCATAAATGCCTATTTGAATTATGGGGTATTAAGAATGACTGGAAATTAATCCCCTTGAAGGCCTCTATCTTTACTACAGGCTAAGTTGGACTGAGCCCTTGCAACTTGTCCATTTTTCGCTTTTTGTCATGCTGTCAAGGGCTTAGTTCTTCCTCGTGTTGGATCCGATCACCACCCCATTTTGGTTTCCTGTTCTTCGGCCATTAGCATGGGACCAGTTCCGTTTTGTTTTCAGCGTATGTGGGTTCATTACGACTCTTTCAGGGATTTGGTTACAACTTCTTGGGTCTCTTCATGTGACACGCCCAACCCTCTTTTGTGTGTCATGAGAAAGCTCAAACGGTTGCGTCAGGTTATCAAAGAATGGAACAGGGAGGTGTTTGGGGATGTAAATCATAGGTTGGACACTCAGATAGCAACTTCGTCAGATTCAGTCAGACATCGAGACATTGGGCTATACCGCTGCACTCCGGGATAGTGAGTTGGACGCCCAGCTTAGGCTCTCACAGACGCTGCGGTTACAATCCGAATTCCTTAAGCAAAAGGCCCGCACTGCCTGGCTTAAAGTCGAGGATCGTAACACAACATTTTTTCATCGGCGTAGCCAGATTCGTAAGGGCCGCGCGGGGATACAGGGACTTATGGTGGCAGGCAGTTTCACAGACGATGCTACGGTCCTTGGGGATCATATCATTTCATTTTACGAGGAGCTCTTCACGGACACCGGGCGTTCAGCCTCGGACTTCTCGTTAATCGACCAGGTTCTTACTCCACAGGTTGGGGTGCGGGATAACGCCATTCTAACAGTCATTCCCTCGGATTCGGAGGTTCAGAAAGCGGTGTTCGATATGGATTCAGATAGTTCTCTAGGGCCAGATGGGTTCAATGGGATTTTTTATCGCCACTTCTGGGATGTCATCTCTGTTGAGGTGACTGTAGCTGTTCGCTTTTTCTTCAGTAATTCGTCACTACCTCTAGGATTGAATGCCAGTTTCATGGCGCTCATCCCAAAGACTAAGGATGCTAATGTCATTGAAAACTTCCGCCCGATTGTTATGAGCAATTTCCTTTTCAAGATAATCACGAAGATACTGGCTACGCGTTTGGGTTCGATTATTGTAAATTATTTGTCTCCGACTCAGTTTGGTTTTATCCCTGGCAGACAAATACATGATTGTATTGCCATGGTATCTGAAGGGTTTAATGTCTTACAGGGTCGCACGGATTCGAACATGATCCTGGAAATCGATATCCGGAAGGCATTTGACACATTGAGGTGGGATTTCTTATTATATGTCTTGCGCCGCCTCGGTTTCTCAGAGATCTTTGTGCATTGGGTGGAGGTGGTTCTTCGTTCGGCCAGGATTTCAGTGCTGTTGAATGGGACACTGGTAGGTTATTTTCCCACTGTTTGAGGAGTCGAGACAAGGGGATCCTTTACCACCATTATTGTTTTGTATTGCGGAGGAGATCTTTGGGGCGGTTAATTTCTGCGGCGATGGATCGATCCGGTTATCTTCCTTCACGGTGCCAAGAGGTATTGTCTTTCCACCATCCATCTTGTACGCGGACGATATTATCATCATGTGTGGGGCGTCTTCTACAAATGCCTGAGGTCTTGCTTCAGATTCTAACACATTATGCGGATATCTCGGGTCAAGTGTTTAATCCACAGAAATCCGAGGTTTACTTTGGTTCAAAGGTCTCGTCTTATGTCCGTGGGAGGGTGCAACAAATCTTGGGGATCCATCCAGGGGGTTTCCCTACTATGTATTTAGGCGCTCCAATCTTTAAAGGCGCTCCCAAGGTTGCGGATTTTACAGCCCGTCTTTGACAAGATAATTCTCAAATTCACAAGATGGAAAGCTTCGTCTCTTTCCCTCGCTGGTAGAGTTTGCCTGGTTAACTCGGTGATTACCAGCTCTTTTGTGCACACCATGATGGTTTATAAATGGCCTTGTACGCTGCTCAAGCAAATGGAAAGAGCCATGCGCAACTTTATTTGGACGGGGGATGTGAATTCTAAGGGGAAGGTGGTGGTCAGTTGGAATAAATGCTGCACGCCCGGAGCGAGGGGATGGGCGTGCGATCTATTATGGCTGCCAACACGGCGTTCTTGATGAAATTGGGTTTGAAGGTCTTGAACTCGGATTCAGTGGTATACAGAACCCTCAGACAATGGTACTTTACTAGGAATGGGGAGATTCAACGGTCCTATATTCCTTCTTCAATTTGGACAGGGATTAAACCCTACATTTCCGATTGCTTGGATGATGCTCGTTGGATCCCTGGCGCTAACTCCGAGGTTTTATTATGGATTGATAATTGGTTGGGTTACTCTATAGCTGACAGAATTAGCATCCCAGAGGACTATAGGTACTTATTCCATCAGTGCATTTCTTACTATTTCTATGATGGGTCTGGCACTTCACCCTCCCTTTCGTGGAGGCCTATTTGGAGCTAGTCCGAGCCATTGTGCGCGTCCCGATTGCACCCGAGTCCCGGGATACTCGAGTTTGGTTGAACTCGGATGATGGTTCAGTCACCTCGAAGGCGGCTTATAATCATATACGCCCCAGCGCCCAGTAGTTAAATGGGCTTCTTGGATTTGGTCGCAGCATATCCGGAGCGGAGATCGGTGGTAGCATGGAGGGCCATACACAAACCGATTGGCTGTCCGGATTCACTTCGAGCTAGGGAAGTTTTACGGCCCTTCGGTTTGTGTTCTTTGCAGGACATCGGAAGAATCAGTTGATCACTTATTTGTCTCTTGTGCTTTTGTAGGAAATATATGGCGTTGGATCTTCCATGCTTTCCAAGTTCACCCTATTCAGACTTATAGTTTCAACGAGCTACTGGTGCGATTGATGGCTTTTCATTTCAGTGACCAGGTTACTTTCCTTTGGTGTGCGTCAATTATTTCATGCATCTGGATTATTTGGCATATCTGCAACGAGCTGTTTTTTTACAACAAAATATGGACACTGGAGGCGATGATGATTCAACTTCAGGTACTCATTGTGGAATTATCATCTTTGGATCGGGGATGCATGAACAATGATCAACAAGACCTATTTATCTTGTGCGGTCTGCGAGTTCCTGGACGGCCTAGACATGCTCCGAAGATTGTGGAGGTTCAATGGCAAAAACCCCTTCCGGGTTGGATCAAGGTTAACACAGATGGCGATTAGCTTGGGCGCGGGCAACCTCACAACATCCGAAGTCTTCTCTCGAATCTGTAGAGGTTTCTTTCGAGGATGCTTTGTCCATCATTGTGGTTCGAGGTGCGCGTTTGAAGGCTGAATTGGTCGGCTTTGCAATGTGGGCAATTCAATATGCCGTTGCGAAAGGTTGGACTCAACTATGGCTGGAATCGGATTCGATGTATTTGGTGAACCTACTAGAGAAGAGAACAATGGAAGTCCCATGGCGCCATCTTAGTCATTGGCGCCAAACCCTTCATCTGCTCAGAGGTATTGATCTTGTAGTCTCTCATATTTTTCAGGAAGGCAATCGGGTCGTGGACTTGCTGAGCAAGAAGATGGAGTGCGGTACATGGTGGGGCGTCCCGCCCACAGAGGTCCTTAACTACCTCACTGATGATTATGTTGGCCAATCCAACTATAGATTTGTTACTTAGTGCGCCACCGCTTCAGGTTTCTTTTCCCATTTTAGGCGCCTATTTTTCCTGGGGGGTGCTCTTTTTCCTTCCAAGGGTTTTTCCCACAAGGGTGGGTTTTACCTTGGAAGGTTTTAACGAGGCCCCAACCATTCAGCTATTTGGTCGGCTTGTGACCATTTCGTTTAGTTTTTGACATTATTTCCAGGCTTTCTTTTGGCTACCTGATCAGCCTGTGATCAGGAATACTCTTTTTCATTTATATATATATATATATATATATATATATCGCACTTATTCAAAAAAATGTATTTTCATTTCAGTGAGCAAGTTACTTTCCTTTGGCGGGCGGCTATCCTTTCCTGCATATGGCTCATTTGCTTATCTGAAATGAGTTGGTTTTTCACAACAAAATCTGAACATTGGAGGCGGTAATTATTCATCTTCTAGTACTCATTGTAGAATCATCATCATTGGATCGGGGATGCATGTACAATGACAAACAAGACCTTCTTATCCTGCATAAACTGTGAGTTCTTGGAAGGGCTAGACAGGCACCGAAGATAGTGGAAGTTAACTGGTAAATACGGATGGTAGTGCATCAGGGGCGCCGGGCACTCTCCCCTTCCTCGGGGTCTTCGAATGTAGAGGTTTCTTTCGGGGATGTTTTGTTCACCACTGTGGTTCAGGCTATGCGTTTGAAGCTGAATTGGTTGCAACATTGTGGGCGATTCATTATGCTTTTGCTAAGGGCTGGACGCAAATTTGGTTGGAG
The DNA here is from genome assembly GCA_016081115.2 of Rehmannia glutinosa. Classification (NCBI taxonomy): domain Eukaryota; kingdom Viridiplantae; phylum Streptophyta; class Magnoliopsida; order Lamiales; family Orobanchaceae; genus Rehmannia; species Rehmannia glutinosa. Next base: position 39,606,707 of record CM071932.1, on the reverse strand, counting down.
TCGGATTCGATGTATGTAGTGAATTTGCTAGAGAGGAGATCGACGGAGGTCCCGTAGCGACACCTTAGTCATTGGCGCCACACACTACATCTTCTGGCGCACATGGATCTCGTAGTTTCACATATTTTTCGGGAAGGCAATCGGGTTGCGGATATCTTTGAGCAAGAAAGACGGAGTACGGCACATGGTGGGGCGTCCCACCCACAATGCTTGTACACTATCTTCTTTGACGACTATGTTGGCCAATCCAACTATAGGTTTGCTACATAGTGCGTCACCGCTTGGTTTCTTTTCCTATTTTTGGATGCCTTTCTCTTTCCTGGGGGTACTCTTTTTCCTTCCAAGGTTTTTCCCACAAGGTGGGATTTATCTTGGGAGGTTTTAACGAGGCCCCAACCATTCACCATATGGTCGGCTTGTGACCATTTTAAGCACCTGACATTATTTGCCAGGCTTATATTTGGCTACCTCGACTGTGATCATGACAACTCTATTTTCATTTTTTAATAAAATTTTGAATTTATTCAAAAAAATGAATAGCCCTACAGAGAAGTATGATAGGATTTTCCAATGGGTATTGAATTGCGTGAGATTGTTTTCGTATTCTAGAATAAGGTGGCAAGGAAGCCACATGCAAAGGCCATGAATCTGGAGGGGGAGGAAGCGGACGTCCGGCGTGCGAATCATTGACGGATCATCCTCTTGACCAAGGCGGCAAAAGAGTTACCCAAATGCACATTGGAGGAGGCTGGAACATGATGAACATAGGACACCAAAACCAAAGGGAGTGAAACCGAGTCGGTGTTACCGGAAGAAACCGTATATTCCATTGAGTTAAAAACGGTTTTTCCTTTATCATGTGATTTGTGCACATGACGATATATTTTGTATTCCTAAGAGCACCCCCGGGGAGGTAGGTCGTCCATGAGACTCCTTAGTCTCAACTGGCTTACCCATTTGACGAAGAGAAGGCTGCAGTATGTCCGTGACACCGCAATTAGGGGCGGCAAAAATGCGGAAGCCTTTCATAGCTAACAACAAAAAGGATCAATGGCCCATACATTCCAACATAATATAATCCTTCAAAGGCTTGGCAAGATCTACCTCCACCAAAACCCCAACAAAATGTCCCAAAGAACCATCCAACGACCTATTGTCAATCTTTATAGGATTACCAACGGCCTTAGCAAGTCCCAAAATGATGTTAGGTTTCCAATATTCGATCTTCGAGCTCAAATATATTGACCCAAACACTAGCAATCAAGTCGTGACTTTGTAGGGATTGAAATGCAGCAGCCATAGAGATAATTAGATAGTACCCAAATTAAGAGACCAAGATACCCAAACTTGAGCCCGAGAACGATCCTGTGCATTGTTAAATTTGATATAAATATAACCCTTGCCCAATGGGATTAGTTTCCAATCAGTTTTGATTCCCCATAAATTAGAAAGTCGTTTTTGAAGCGGCAATATAGCCCAAGGTTTATTACCTTTTCCTAAAACAACACGACCAATCAAAGAGTATGCAAATTCGAAAATACTTTGTTTATAAAGATTCTCATCAATAGTAACCAATAGTAGTCTCCCTTTTTTACGGTTCGGAATAGAATTAGTGAATCATTTACAACGAGAGGAGTAAGTTTTAGGATTACCTTGGGATTGAGGTAAAGACGAGTCCGATAAGGGCATTTACCGAAAACCTTTTAGGCAAAAGTAAAATCGCGCGGTGGAAAGTGGTGAAATTCCTTGAGCTCCATGGTTGGATGAAGTGCAGGGCCAATGTTGCGATGCGAAGAATGTCCCGAAGAATTGAGATCATCATAGAAGGGCTTTGTGATTGCATGGGCTGAAGAAACTCCATTATCCCGGGGCCATCACCCTACGGCGGGAGGCGGCAAGGAAAGGTTGCTTCCTGGCGGCCCCCATCATGAGAACTCATGGGGCCGGTCCCCCAATGGATAGCCACCATGGGGGTAAGAGGCGCATAGGTTGAAGCCGGGGGTGGGGACCCCCATTGGCATGTGGCTGTGGGGGTGAGATCGTTGGGGAGCAACCGTGCATGGGGGTTGACGTGCGGCAAATGTGTAGCCCATACATGCTAAAGACGAACTAAACCCAAACGAGGGTATGAGGTCGCATCATTGGGATTTTGTTGCCGATGGTGAATGAAGTTGAATAGAAGAATGCCATAGGGATCAATCGACATAGATGGAATGTCAACGGGGTGAACCATGCGGAAGAATGTGTGGCGTCGTTCGAATGGATTGATCACTTATGCGGCATGAGTATTGTTAATGGCCGTCGGATGTGGAGATGGAGAGTTCAAAATTTGCGTGTGAATTCGTGGGATATTTGGAGAGAAATTAGAGGTAAGTTCGTGGAAGGGACTCGACATGGCCATGAGAAGAAGGCCGGTGTCGTCAATGGGGAGACCCGCGTCGATCACCAAGGAGGAGAGAGGGAGAGCATATTAGGTTTTTTCTATTACATTTTTAAGACGTGGCTTGTTGAAGACGAAGATATTGATTGGGGCGACTTTGGATTGTTTTGGGATGAGAACCCTGGTCAAAGGAATACGAAGACTACCACTACAATCCATGATGAAAGGATGATGTCGGCCTTTGTATAGATGTCCTTATAATGGACACGTGTCGATTTGTAATAATAAGTGTCCTATGGACACATGTCGGTTATGGTTGTAAGTATCCTTTTTGTTGGACACATGTCAGTTTCATATCCTTGTAATATAACATGTGTCGGTTGTTGTAAGTGTCCTTTTATAGGACACATGTCAGCTTGTTGTTGTAAGTGTCCTTTTAGGGGACCCGTGTCAGCTTCCTATTTAAGGTATCCATGCAGGTGACATGTGTACACGATAGGTGTCTTATTAGTGGACACATGTCAGGTTCTCATGAAGAAGGAGAGGTGTCTTGTAATAGAGACATGTGTCACTTCCTTGTTTTGTACATGAGGCTTATATAAAGACCTCTTCAGTTGTATGGAAAACTCAGACGAAAATCAGAATAAAATCTCCCTTTTACAAAATATGAGTTTCTAAATCTCTTTTATGTCTCTTCAAAAGCCTCTTATCTAATATGCAATTATCTTTCAAATTCTTTGATCTTCTTCATGAAGTATGCTCTGTACTTGCCTCTTTGAGGATCATGTGCATCAGAACCATGATTGAAGCACCTAGTTTAATATATTAGGCACAGGTGTGCCGCTTAGGCTAAGATGCATGAGACCTCGTGGTGGTGTCATGATTCATTAACCTCTTGGAGTGGTTAAGACTGCCTAAGGGTATGGGTTTGTGGGGCTCCCGACACCTTGTGGTATCAGAGCCAGTTCTGTTCTGTCGTGCCCCTGAAGAAATTATTAGAGAAGGGTTAGATCCAACTAAGATGGTGAGAAGAGGCGTTCCCTTTGATATGGAATCCCAGTCCTCAAATAGCTCTCATGATATCAGCTCCCATGGCGGAGCCTCCCTGGTACGGATATACTTCCAACTTTGCACCTCCATCACACCCTGGACAACAAGCTCGATCTCCTACGACTTACGCGGAACCCATTCACACTGTCGCACACAACTCCGGTGACCCATCACTTGTAGCGGTGGCCACCAGCACGCAGACGTTGAAGTATCCTAAGGATTCAAATCCTTCCAATCAGACACAGGTACATGTCTCCAGGGTCCCTGATCCCAAAACCCTAATGCAGTCATCTTCCTCCATGCGCAGCGATGGGTCTCCTCCGTCAGAAATAGTGCAAATCGGCGATGGAAGCTCTCTTGGTTCCTCTGATCCTCATATGCAGCACTCCGAGGTGCCACCGCATCAAATCCCAGCGTCCTTTCACGCGCAACAAAATACTCCAGCGCCTGCACCTTCCTCTTCCGACCGGCGGGCCAACTCCGGCGTACCTCATGCTCCGGGTACGACATCTTTCTACGGGGTGACATGGAAATTTCTCCCGACCACATATCACAACCCTACGGCATATCTTTCTTCTCCGACGGAGTATAGTGATCGCGACATGGGGATTGTTGTCCCTTCGCAGCCGCCGGTCATGGGGGTTGTTGCACCTTCACAGCCGTTGGTCATGGGAGATTGTCCATGGGGGTGGGCACCCCCAGTACATGGTGCCGCTACAACCTTTACCCCCATGGTTGCCCATCACCATGGGGGGGGGCGGCCCCTCTAAATGCTCCAATGAGGGGCCGATGGCCACTCTATGTCCTAGAGTGGTCCCCTCCCAGGGGGTGATGACCCCTGGGCCACAGTCTCCCATCCTCAGGGCATTCCTCATGCATGCCCATCCACGGGCCCACATCCTATTTCTGATCCCAAGAACGCTCCTCAGATTGCTGGAACATCTCCGTGAACGACACACAACTATGAAACTAACCTGCGACATTCGACTTATATTCCCAATCCCAATTTGGGACATACTTTTGCTAAAATTGTTTCAGGTACCCATCTTATGGATTCAACTACGCAGGCCCCAGGTAATTTCACCCCATTTCCCCAATTGGTTTCTGGTAAATCCCATTCTATCCCTAAACCTGTCAAGAAGAGAGATTACTATTCCGTTACAATAGATGAAAATGTTTACCAACAACGCCTTGCAGAATTTTCTTATTCTTTAATTGGAAGGGTTATTTTGGGAAAAGGTAATAAGCCATGGGCGACAATGCTCTTGCATAAACGCCTATCTGATTTATGGGGTACTAAAAACGATTGGAAACTAATTCCCTTGGGCAAGGGATTTTTTTGTGTCAAGTTGTTTAATGCGCAGGATCGATCACGAGCTCTACAACGCAACAACTAGTTGCTTAACCCGGGGACTATTCACCTATCTCCATAGGTGTCGGATTTTAACCTTTACAAGGTGCAAACTTGATGGCCGCGTTTGGGTTCGCATTTTTGAGCTCAGTTTGGAATACTGGGATCCCAATACCATTCTAGGGATTGTCAGTGCTCTTGGAAACCCCCTGCAAATTGATCAGCGTTTGCTGAATGGTTCTCTGGGTCATTTCGTTCGGGTTCTGGTGGATATCGATTTCTCAAAGCAGTTGGAGAACCATATCATGGTGGAACGCATTGGTCAGTGCTCCTTCGTGTTAGTCAGTTATGAGAAACTACCAGAGTTTTGTTCAAGGCGTAGTGTTACGGGACATTCGACAGCTTCTTGCCGTCTTAATAACACGGGTAATTCGGCTCCAGAATGACGTCCATCTCCTGATCAGGGGCGTTCCCGGGCACCAGCTTCTCATACTAACTCAGTGCAGCGAGGCCGCTCTAGGGTACGTAAAGTTTATCGTCCTGTGCAGCAGGACAAGAGCAAGGTCATTGATGACTCATTGGGAAATACGGGTTCGGCTATGCGTGCAGTATCTCCTACCCACGCAATAGTCACTTGCTCTTCGGATATCCACCTTGGTAACACCTTTGCGGCTATTAGTTCAGTCAACTCCCAGGATCAGCAATCCACAGATTTCCAGGCCGATTATCTAGCTAGGGAGTCATCTCCGAAGGCTACTACTTCCAACACCGGCACGGTATCCGCCATTATGCCTATTATAGTTCAATATCCTTTGGGGAAGCCTATTCGAGCTCTTAGCCGTGCTTTTCAGGACAGCTCCTTGGACTCGGCTAAATCTAGAATTCTCTGGAGTGTTACGTCGGGTCTGTCGTCCCCAGTCCACGACATTACTATCGAACTAGAGCGCCCAGAGCCACATGAAATGGACTTTGCAGCCTCCAAGAGATGGGCAGATTATGCAGATGAAGTGGGTAACTCTCAACAGTCAGACTCTGCAATGCACCACACGCCTGTTTTTACCGTGCGATCGACACGGACGCCACCCCCTGCCATCTCCATGAATTGCATTTTCTGGAATATCCGGGGGATTGCGAACATTGCATCTTGTAATGTTCTTAAGGCTTTATGTCAAAAACATAAACCTTCTATTTTAGCCATTTGCGAACCTAAGGTGGACATCTCATCCATTTCGGATTCTTACTGGAGTTGCTTGGGTCTCAAGTTCGTTGCTCAGAGTGTCCGAGCGAACGGGCGCCCGGATATTTGGGTCCTTTGCGATGCGAGTATTTCAGTCCAAAACCAGGTTTGGTCTTCTTCTCAATGTCTTATTTTGCAAGTTCAATTTGGTTCTATGGTTTTCCATGTTGGCTTTGCTCATGGTTTGTGTGATCATGTTGCTCGTCGTGCCCTTTGGTTGGATCTGAGGAATTTGGGTCTTACTGATCTGCTGCTCATTGGGGATTTCAATCTTTGTGTTGGGACATCATGAGCGCTGCGCGGTGGTACTTTATCCCAGGCTTCTTGTCAGGACTTCAGGGACTTCTTGGAGGATGCAGGATTATTTGCGGTGCCAACTATGGGGAATTCATTTACTTGGTGCTCTCCCCGAAGGCCTCTATCTCTCCTTCAGGCTAAGTTGGATCGAGCCCTAGCAACTAGTCAATTTTTCTCTTTTTGGCAAGTTGTTAAGGGATTAGTTCTTCCGTGCATTGGATCCGATCACCATCCTATTTTGGTTTCTTGTGCTTCTTCCACTAGCGGGTCTGTCTCCTTTTCGTTTTCAGCGCATGTGGATTCATCACGATTCTTTCTGTAATATTGTGGCTGCCTCTTGGGTGCTCCCTGCAACGCGTCATGTGGAAACTCAAGAGGTTGCGTCAGGCGATTAAGGTTTGGAATAAGGATGTATTTGGGGGCGTTAATCGGCGGTGGATTATCGGATGGAAAGGGTCCGTCGATTCAAGCGGACATTGAATCGGGGTTTCACCGAGGCACGCAGGATATGGAGTTTGAGGCGTAGAGTCGCTGTCTCGCACGTTGCTTATGCGATCCGACTTTCTTCGGCGGCTTGCTCAAATTGGTTAAAGGATGGGGACCGCAACACGGCATTTTTCCATCGCCATTGCAGTTCGAAATGGACGCTCGAGGATTCGAGGGTTTGATGGTTGATGGTAGTTACACAGATGATCCGGTGGTTCTTGGGAATCATATTATTTCATTCTATACGAACCTTTTCGCAGACACGGGACAAACCAGTTCGGATTACACTTTGGTCGACCAACTTATCTCCCCTAAAGTTAGCACGGTTGATAATGCGCTTTTGACGGCTATTACTTTGGAGTCAGAGGTTAAAGAGGCGGCATTTGATATGGGTTTGGATAGTGCTTCGAGCCCGGACGGTTTCAGTGGGAGATTCTATCAACACTTTTGGGACGTTGTTTCAGATGAGGTGGTGGCAGCAGTCCGTTACTTTTTCATCACGGCGTCCTTTCCGGCGGGATTGAATGCCAGTTTTATGGCACTCATCCCAAAGACTAAGGAGGCTAATGCGGTGGACTTTAGGCCGATGGTGATGAGCAATTTTCTTTTTAAGATTATCACCAAGGTTTTGGCGACCCATCTGGGCTCTATCATTTCTTCTTATTTTTCTCCTACTCAGTTTGGATTTATCCCCAGCAGGCAGATTCACGACTGTATTGCTTTGGTTTCGGAAGGGTTCAATATTTTGCAGGGTCAGAATGATGCCAATATGATTTTAAAGATTGATATCCGCAGGGCATTTGATACGGTTAACTGGGGTTTTCTGATACATGTTTTACGTCGCTTTGGTTTCTTTGAGGTGTTTGTTCACTGGATTGAGATTATTCTTCAATCTTCAAGAATTTCAGTCCTTCTGAATGGGTCGCATGTGGGTTACTTCTCTTGCGTTCGAGGGGTTAGAGAGGGGGATCCGTTATCACCTCTCCTCTTTTGCATCGCGGAGGATGTTCTGAGTAGATTGATTGAGGAGGCGGTTCACAGAAATCAGCTTCAGCATTTCCGGGCGCCTAAGCAAGTGGTTTTCCCCTTGTCTATTATGTATGCGGATGATATTGTGATTATGTGTGGGGCCTCCACGAGCAATGCACGTATCATTATTCAGATGCTCAATCTTTACGCGAACATCTCGGGTCAGATTTTAAATCCTAACAAATCTAAAGCTTATTTTAGCAGTCGGGTTTCTAATCATGTGAGAGGTCGTATTCAGGCGATTACGGAATGCATAGGGCGCTTTCCCTACGGTCTATCTAGGCACCCCCATCTTCTAAAGTGGCTGATTTACAACCGGTTTTCGATAAGATTATTTTCAAGTTCAGAAGGTGGAAAAGGACTTCTCTATCTATTGCTGGTCGCATTTGTTTGGTGAATTCAGTGATTACCAGTTCCTTTGTGCATACGGTGATGGTTTATAAGTGGCCTAAAACATTGTTACGGTAAATGGATAAGGCCATGCGTAATTTCATCTGGACTGGAAATGTGAACTCTAAAGGGTCAGTGGTGGTTAACTGGAGTCGTTGCTGTATGCCTCGGGCGGGAGGAGGCTTGGGCGTCCGCTCCATTGTTGTCGCCAACAATGCTTTCCTTATGAAAATAGGTTGGAAGATTATGACTTCAAACTCTTTGGTTTACGACACCCTCAGAAAGCGCTTTTTGACTTCCGATGGATCTCCACGCCGTTCGTTCATCACCTCTTCCATCTGGGGAGGGATTCGGCCTGGGATCTCAGGATTCTTGGAGGACTGCTGCTGGATCCCCGGATGCAATTCAGGCATTTTATTCTGGCTGGACAATTGGCTAGGTTACACCATTGCCGACAGGATTGGAATTTCACAGGAGTACAGGCATTTATTTCGGCATTGCATTTTGGATTACTTTTATGACGGGACTTGGCACTTCACTTTCTCGTTCATAGAGGCATATTTGGATATGGTCCGGGATATTGTTAGAGTCCCCATCGCTCCAGCATTGTCGGATACATGGGCTTGGCTACATTCTGATGATGGGAGTATCACTTCGAAGTCGGCTTACACCTATCTGTGCCCTCACTCCCCTGTGGTTAAATGGGGTTCCTGGATTTGGTCACCTCACATTCCGGAAAGACGTTCGATTGCGGCATGGCGCGCCATCCCTAATCGACTTGCGGTATTGGATAGCGATTGTAGGATTCCTTCACAGACCCCTCGGTTTGCGGTCTTTGTTGTGCTGACGTGGAATCCGTTGACCATTTGTTTGTCTCATGTGTTTTTGCAGGGGCCCTCTGGCGGTGGATTTTTGAATCTTTTGATATCCATTTTTTTGGGCTTATAGCTTCAATGAATTCCTGGTGCGTTTAATGAGTTTTTATTTCAGTGAGCAGGTGGCCTTTTTATGGTGGGTTGCAGTGTTATCCGATATTTGGCTCATATGGCAAATCAGAAATGACTTGACCTTCAATGACAAACACTGGATAGTAGAGGCGGCCATCCTATGCCTTCGTGTCATGATTCGGGAGTCTTCATCCTTAGACCAAGGTTGCATGCATAATGATCAACAAGATCTTTTCATTCTCCGCAGACTTCATGTTCTGGGGCGCCCAAGACAGGCCCCGAAGGTTGTGCATGTCACTTTGCAAAAACCTCTGCCGGGCTGGATCAAATTCAACACGGACGGCAGTGCCGTGGGAGCACCTGGGCGTCTCACTGCATCCGGGGTGTTTAGAAACCTGCAGAGGCTTCTTTTCGTGGGCCGCTTTGTGGAAATTTGTTGTTTTTGGTTTTGCTTTTGAGGCGGAGTGATGGCGGCCATGCGGGAAATTCATTACGCTTTCGAGAAGGGCTGGACTCTGTTGTGGCTGGAGTCAGATTCGGTTTATGTGGTGGAGTTCTTCTTTGAAGAGATCCACAGGGGTTCCTTGGCATCACTTAAGCAAGTGGCGGCACAAACTTCATCTTCTGGTGCACATGGATCTCGTTGTTTCACATATTTTTCAGGAAGGCAATCGGGTTGCAGACATGCTGAGCAAGAAGACGGAGTACGGCACATGGTGGGGCATCCCGCCCCCAGAGCTTGTACGCTATCTTCTCGATGACTATGTTGGCCAACCCAACTATAGGTTTGTTACTTAGTGCGTCACCGCTTCAGATTTCTTTTCCTATTTTTGACGCCTTTCTCTTTCCTGGGGGGTACTCTTTTTCCTTTCAAGGGTTTTTCCCACAAGGATGGGTTTTACCTTGGGAGGTTTTAACGAGGCCCCAACCATTCAGTCATATGTTCGGCTTGTGACCATTTTGTTCTTGACAAGATTTTCGAACCTTTTCATTTTGACATTATTTCCAGGCTTATATTTGGTTACCTGATCAGCCTGTGATCAGGACAACTCTATTTTTTTTTATAATATTTTGCATTCATTAAAAAAAATAGCTCTCTTGATATCCCTTTTAGCATACCATAGAATACTCTACTATTCCAAGAAATCTTTGTTATAGAACAAACTGTTCCCCCAATTGTAGGTCCATATAATCTATACAAAAATCGTGGTTCTTGGCGAAACACATCAAATCTATTATCTTCAACAAGAGTACTCTACCAAAAGAGTACATCCAATCGAGAATGGATCACGCGGGTCTTCCTTCAACCCAACAAGAGCAAGCGTTACATCACACTTTGTCCATGACACCCGAGTTCCATGGAAGAAAAAAGGCGATATCTTTGAGTGATCCAACTCTTGCATCTGCTTCAAGGTGAAAGTTCAACTTTACGGGTAGATCGACTCTCAAATTCCATCATAGCAACCCTTCATCACCAAGTTGTATACAGGTTGCAAGATCACAACTTAGATCTGCAGAATCAAGGCATAAAAGATGCTTTGATGGTCCTTGCTGAGTCTGGAACTGAAGTCCCTACAATCGTCTAGATACCTAGACAAACTAGGAGAAAAGACTTGGAGCAACTTGTTCCAAAAGAGTGGATCACCAACTATGAGTCCCTTCACCAACATTTGGACTGGGGATGTTAATACTAAGGGTTCGGTGGTGGTGAATTGGAACAAGTGTGGCACGCCTAGAAATGAAGGAGGTCTGGGAGTTCGATCGATTGTGGCGCCTAACATGGCATTCTTGATGAAATTGGGCTGGAAGGTCATGAACTCGGATTCGGTGATCTTCAAAACCCTAAGGCGTCGTTACTTGATAGAGGATGGGGCGGTTCGGAGGTCATTTATTCCTTCTTCAACCTGGGCTGGGATTAAACCCTGCATTTCGGCTTGCTTGGATGACTCTCGTTGGATCCCAGGGTATAATTCCGAGGTATTATTTTGGATTGATAAGCTGTTGGATTATTCTATAAGCGAGCAATTGGCATCCCAGAGGATTATAGATACTTATTTCATCAGCGCATCTCGGACTACTTTTATGACGGGTCTTGGCACTTCACCTTCTCGTTTGTGGAGGCTTATTTGGATCTGGTCCGTACTATTGTACGCGTCCCTATTGCTCCAGATTCAAGGGATACACGTGTTTGGTTAAACTCGGATGATGGTTACTACTTCGAAATCCGCTTATAATCATATGCGTCCCCACTACCCAGCAGTCAAGTGGGGTTATTGGATTCGGTCGCAACATATTCCGGAACGGCGATCGGTGGTGGCATGGCAATGGATCTTTGATACATCAACGTGCACCCTTTTGAGGCACATAGCTTTAACGAATTTCTGGTGCGGCTAAAGTACTTTCATTTCTGATATGTTTCAAGGTTAAATTACTAACTAGTTAGGTTTAAGAATGAAGGCCTTTTAAGAGATTAGGAAGAATGGTTGATGATCGTTATTTCTCTCTCTAGATTTTTTTCTCTCTTCAGACTCACGATAGCCGGCTGTCCTCTCCGGTCACCTTCTCCGTCCGCTCCAATGGTGGAGCCACCATGGCTCGGATATACTTCGAACTTCTCACCCCCGCCACACCCTAACCACCCATCTCGCACGACGACAACATCCCAGGGCCATACGAAATCCAACACCTTCGCACCCTAATCACTCTTGCCGGATTAATCCCGCAAGAGACGTACTTGCAGACCTCTGTCTCCGATGCTCCTCGTCAACCACATACCAACGACGCCACCTCGTACTTGCAGAACCCCATCCTCGTACCTGCATCAGTGTACCCTAGTACAAGCGATGCGCACCCGCAGCAGCGTACCTTAGTGCCGTCCTTGCAGCAGACCCCAGCGGTCACCACCGACCGACCACCAACTCAACACTCAGCTCCCCATGTAGCTGGAGAAAGGGGGGATGCGTCCCCACATCAACACACAGCGCCCCTTGCGCCCTTTACCCCAATGGCAGCTGCTATCCATGGGGGGGCCGGCCCCTCCCATCTGTCTATGGGGGGCCGACAGGTGCTCTTCTCCCATCCCAGGCCGCCCTTCCCTAGGGGAGTGATGACCCCTGGGCCGCAGTCCGCCCTCCGCAGGGTCCCCCTCCTACGGGTTCACGTCCTATCCCAGATTCCAATAACGCGCAACGAAATACTGGATATCTTGCTCCAATGTCTTCCAATTATGAATCGAACCTGCGACATTCGGCTCATACTTCTAATGCTAACCCCAATTTTGGATACTCTTTTGCTATAATCATTGTAGGTACCAATCATCTGGATTCCACGCCTCAGGCCCCAGGTAATGCAAACTTGTTTTCCACAGGGGTTGCTGGTACAAGTCAGTCTATTCCAAAACTGGTTCGTAAAGGTGATTATTATTCCGTCACTATTGATGACAATGTTTACCAGCAACGTCTGGCTGAATTTTCATACTCTTTTATTGGTCGGGTTCTTTTGGGAAAAGGTAGTAAGCCATGGGCAACCATGCTTTTGCATAAACGCCTATCCCCCGAATTATGGGGTATTAAGAATGATGAAATTAATCCCCTTGGGAAAGGGAAATTTTTGTGTCAAATTGTCTAATGCGCAGGGATCATTTTCGGGCTCAACGCACTAATTGGACGCTTAACCTAGTACTATTAAATCTGTCTCCATGGGTGTCGACTTTAACCCTTACAAGGTACAAACTTGGGGCGCGTTTGGGTATGCATTTTTGAACTCGATGCCTGGAATACTTTGGGACCCCAATAACATCATGGGGATTGCCGGTGCTCTTGGGAATCCATTACAGATAGACCAACATTCTTTGGATGGTTCTTTGGGTCATTTTGTTCGGGTTCTGGTGGATATTGATCTCTCCAAGCTGTTGGAGGAACACATTATGGTTGAACGACCGCAAGTGCTCTTTTATTTCGATCACTTATGAAAAACTCCCCGAGTTTTGCTCGAGGTGTAGCGTTATTGGACATTCAACAACTTCATGTCATTTTAACAATGTGGGTAACATGGCTACGGAAGGCGTGCTTCATCGGCCCGGGGCGTTCTCGGCGCCGGTACTCGATAGAATTCAGCTCAACGCGGCCGCTCCAGGTCCGTAAGGTTTATCGTCTGTTCGGCGGAGACAAGGGCAAGGCCGTAGATGACTCAATGGGTACTACAGGACCAGTTACGCGTGCAGGTTCTCCGCCTCACGAAATAGTCACTTGCTCTTTGGACATACCTCTTGGTAACACCTTCGAGGCTCTGGGTTCAATCGAATCACAGGATCAGTATTCCGGAGATTTTCAAGACAATTATCCATCTAGGGAATCATCTCCTAAGGCCAATTCTTCCAACGTGGGAACAGTCTCTACCATTATGCCACTCACGGTTCAGTATCCTTTGGGGAAGCCTATTCGTGCTTTGAGTCGTGCTTTCCGGGACAGTTCCTTGGATCCAACTAAAGATAGCATTCTCCAGAAAGACTTCGCTATGAATCACACGCCTATTTTTACCGTGCGATCATCACAGGCGCCACCCCCCACCGTCTCAATGAATTGCATCTTCTGGAACATCCGGGGGATTGGGAACGTTGCATCTCGCAATGTTCTTAAGGCTTTATGCCATAAGCATAAACCTTCTATTTTGGCTATTTGCGAACCTAAGGTGGACATTTCGGCTATTTCAGACTCTTATTGGCATAGCTTCGGTTTGACTTTTGCAGCACATAATTTTCGTGATAATGGACGGCAAGATATTTGGGTATTTCACGATTCCACGATCTCAATTCTTAATCAGGTTTGGTCTTCTACCCAATGTATTGTTTTACAAGTTCAATTTGGTGCTTTGATTTTTCACGTTGGTTTCACTCATGGCTTGTGTGATTACATTGCACGACGTGAGCTTTGGCTGGATTTGAGGAATTTTGGTCTTACTGATCTGTTACTTGTTGGTGATTTTAATGCGGTGTTGGGACATCATGAGCGCTCGCGCAATGATACTATTTCCCAAGCATCTTGTCAGGATTTCAAGGACTTCATGGAGGATGTTGGCCTATTTGCGGTGCCAACTACTGGGAACTCATTTACTTGGTGCTCCCCCCGAAGGCCTCTATCTTTACTACAGGCTAAGTTGGACTAAGCCCTTGCAACTTGTCCATTTTTTGCTTTTTGGCAGGCTGTCAAGGGCTTAGTTCTTCCTCGTGTTGGATCCGATCGCCACCCCATTTTGGTTTCCTGTTCTTCGGCCATTAGCAGGGGACCGATTCCATTTCGTTTTCAGCGTATGTGGGTTCATCACGACTCTTTCAGGGATTTGGTTACAACTTCTTGGGTCTCTTCATGTGACACGCCAAACCCTCTTTTGCGTGTCATGAGGAAGCTCAAACGGTTGCGTCAGGTTATCAAAGAATGGAACAGGGAGGTGTTTGGGGATGTAAATCGTAGGGTGGACACTCAGATAGCAACTTCCTCAGATTCAGTCAGACATCGAGACATTGGGCTATACCGCTGCACTCCGGGACAGTGAGTTAGACGCCCACTTAGGCTCTCACAAACGCTGCAGTTACAATCCGAATTCCTTAAGCAAAAAGCCCGCACTGCCTGGCTTAAAGACGAGGATCGTAACACAACATTTTTTCATCGGCGTAGCCAGATTCGTAAGGGCCGCGCGGGGATACATGGACTTATGGTGGCAGGCAGTTTCACAGACGATGCTACGGTCTTTGGGGATAATATCATTTCATTTTACGAGGAGCTCTTCATGGACACCGGGATCGTATCAATCCGACTTCTCGTTAATCGACCAGGTTCTTACTCCACAGGTTGGGGCGCGGGATAACGCTATTCTAATAGCCATTCCCTCGGATTCGGAGGTTCAGGAAGTGGTGTTCGATATGGATTCAGATAGTTCTCCAGGGCCAGATGGGTTCAATGGGATTTTTTATCGCCACTTCTGGGATGTCATCTCTGTTGAGGTGACTGCAGCTGTTCGCTTTTTCTTCAGTAATTCGTCACTACCTCTAGGATTGAATGCAAGTTTCATGGCGCTCATCCCAAAGACTAAGGATGCTAATGTCATTGAAATCTTCCGCCCAATTGTTATGAGCAATTTCCTTTTCAAGATAATCACGAAGATACTGGCTACGCGTTTGGGTTCGATTATTGCAGATTATTTGTCTCCGACTCAGTTTGGTTTTATCCCTGGCAGACAAATACATGATTGTATTGCCATGGTATCCGAAGGGTTTAATGTCTTACGGTCGCAGTTGAACATGATCCTGAAAATCGATATCCGGAAGGCATTTGACATATTGAGGTGGGATTTCTTATTATACGTCTTGCACGGCCTCGGTTTCTCAGAGATCTTTGTGCATTAGGTGGAGGTGGTTCTTCGTTCGGCCAGGATTTCAGTGTTGTTGAATGGGACGCCGGTAGGTTATTTTCCCTGTTTCAGAGGAGTCAGACAAGGGGATCCTTTACCACCATTATTGTTTTGTATTGCGGAGGAGATGCTGGGGCGGTTAATTTCTGCGGCGATGGATCAGTCCCGGTTATCTTCCTTCACGGTGCCAAGAGGTATTGTCTTTCCACCATCCATCTTGTACGCGACGATATTGTCATCATGTGTGGGGCGTCTTCTACAAATGCCTCGAGGTCTTGCTTGATTCTAACACATTATGCGGATATCTCGGGTCAAGTGTTTAATCCACAAACCGAGGTTTACTTTGGTTCAAAGGTCTCGTCTTATGTCCGTGGAGGGTGCAACAAATCTTGGGGATCCATCCGGGGTTTCCCTACTATGTATTTAGGCGCTCCAATCTTTAAAGGCGCTCCCAAGGTTGCGGATTTTACAGCCCGTCTTTGACAAGATAATTCTCAAATTCACAAGATGGAAAGCTTCGTCTCTTTCCCTCGCTGGTAGAGTTTGCCTGGTTAACTCGGTGATTACCAGCTCTTTTGTGCACACCATGATGGTTTATAAATGGCCTTGTACGCTGCTCAAGCAAATGGAAAGAGCCATGCGCAACTTTATTTGGACGGGGATGTGAATTCTAAGGGGAAGGTGGTGGTCGGTTGGAATAAATGCCGCACGCCCAACGGAGGGGTGCTTGGCGTGCGATCTATTATGGCTGCCAACACAGCGTTCTTGATGAAATTGGGTTTGAAGGTCTTGAACTCGGATTCAGTGGTATACAGAACCCTCAGACAACGGTACTTTACTAGGAATGGGGAGATTCGACGGTCCTATATTCCTTCTTCAATTTGGACAGGGATTAAACCCTGCATTTCCGATTGCTTGGATGATGCTCGTTGGATCCCTGGCGCTAACTCCGAGGTTTTATTCTGGATTAATAATTGGTTGGGTTACTCTATAGCTGACAGAATTAGCATCCCAGAGGACTATAGGTACTTATTCCATCAGCGCATTTCTTACTATTTCTATGATGGGTCTTGGCACTTCACCCTCCCGTTCGTGGAGGCCTATTTGGAGCTTGTCCGAGCCATTGTGCGCGTCCCGATTGCGCCTAAGTCCCGGGATACTCAAGTTTGGTTGAACTCGGATGATGGTTCAGTCACCTTGAAGGCGGCTTATAATCATATACGCCCCCAGCGCCCAGCCGTTAAATGGGGTTCTTGGATTTGGTCGCAGCATATCCCGGAGCGGAGATCGGTGGTAGCATGGAGGGCCATACACAACCGATTGGCTGTCCAGGATTCACTTCGAGCTAGGGGAAGTTTTACTGGCCCTTCGGTTTGTGTTCTTTGCAGGACATCGGAAGAATCAGTTGATCCCTTATTTGTCTCTTGTGCTTTTGCAGGAAATATATGGCGTTGGATCTTCCATGCTTTCCAAGTTCACCCTATTCAGACTTTTAGTTTCAACGAGCTACTGCTGCGATTGATGGCTTTTCATTTCAGTGACCAGGTTACTTTCCTTTGGTGTGTGATGATTATTTCATGCATCTGGATTATTTGGCATATCCGCAACGAGCTGATTTTTCACAACAAAATATGGACACTAGAGGCGGCGATCATTCAACTTTAGGTACTCATTGTGGAATTATTATCTTTGGATCGGGGATGCATGAACAATGATCAACAAGACCTATTTATCTTGCGCGATCAGTTCTGGATGGCCTAGACATGCTCCGAAGATTGTGGAGGTTCGATGGCAAAAACCCCTTCCGGGTTGGATCAAGGTTAAAATGCAGGATGGCGCGCGCCGGGCGCCGGGCAACCTCACAACTTCCGGAGTCTTGGGAACTCGAGAGGTTTCTTTCGAGGATGCTTTGTCCATCATTGTGGTTCAGGGTACGCGTTTGAAGCTGAATTGGTCGCTGCAATGTGGGCAATTCAATATGCCATTGCGAAAGATTGGACTCAACTATGGCTGGAATCGGATTCGATGTATGTGGTGAACCTACTAGAGAAGAGAACAATGGAAGTCCCATGGCGCCATCTTAGTCATTGGCGCCAAACCCTTCATCTGCCCAGAGGTATTGATCTTGTAGTCTCTCATATTTTTCAGGAAGGCAATCGGGTCGCGGACTTGCTGAGCAATAAGATGGAGTGCGGTACATGGTGGGGCGTCCCGCCCACAGAGGTCCTTAACTACCTCACTAATGATTATGTTGGCCAATCCAACTATAGATTTGTTACTTAGTGCGCCACCGCTTCAGGTTTCTTTTCCCATTTTAGGCGCCTATTTTTCCTGGGGGGTACTCTTTTTCCTTCCAAGGGTTTTTCCCACAAGGGTGGGTTTTACCTTGGAAGGTTTTAACGAGGCCCCAACCATTCAGCCATTTGGTCGGCTTGTGACCATTTCGTTTGGTTTTTGACATTATTTCCAGGCTTTTTTTTGGCTACCTGATCAGCCTGTGATCAGGAATACTCTTTTTCATTTTTATATATATATCGCACTTATTCAAAAAAATGTACTTTCATTTCAGTGAGCAAGTTACTTTCCTTTGGCGGGCGGCTATCCTTTCCTGCATATGGCTCATTTCGCTTATCTGAAATGAGTTGGTTTTTCACAACAAAATTTGAACACTGGAGGCGGTAATTATTCATCTTCAAGTACTCATTATAGAATCATCATCATTGGATCGGGGATGCATGTACAATGACAAACAAGACCTTCTTATCCTGCATAAACTGCGAGTTCTTGGAAGGGCTAGACAGGCACCGAAGATAGTGGAAGTTAACTGGTAAATACGGATGGTAGTGCATCAGGGGCGCCGGGCACTCTCACTGCTTCCGGGGTCTTCTGGAACTGTAGAGGTTTCTTTCGGGGATGTTTTGTTCACCACTGTGGTTCAGGCTATGCGTTTGAAGCTGAATTGGTTGCAACAATGTGGGCGATTCATTATGCTTTTGCTAAGGGCTGGACGCAAATTTGGTTGGAGTCGGATTCGATGTATGTAGTGAATTTGCTAGAGAGGAGATCGACGGAGGTCCCGTAGCGACACCTTAGTCATTGGCGCCACACACTACATCTTCTGGCGCACATGGATCTCGTAGTTTCACATATTTTTCGGGAAGGCAATCGGGTTGCAGACATGCTGAGCAAGAAGACGGAGTACGGCACATGGTGGGGCATCCCGCCCACAAAGCTTGTACACTATCTTACTGACGACTATGTTGGCCAATCCAACTATAGGTTTGCTACATAGTGCGTCACCGCTTCAGGTTTTTTTTTCCTATATTTGGATGCCTTTCTCTTTCCTGGGGGGTACTCTTTTTCCTTCCAAGGGTTTTTCCCACAAGGGTGGGATTTATCTTGGGAGATTTTAACGAGGCCCCAACCATTCAGCCATATGGTCGGCTTGTGACCATTTCACTTTTGACATTATTTCCAGGCTTATATTTGGCTACCTGATTAGCCTGTGATCAGGACAACTCTATTTTCATTTTTTAATAAAATTTTGAATTTATTCAAAAAAAATGAATAGCCCTACAGAGAAGTATGATAGGATTTTCCAATGGGTATTGAATTGCGTGAGATTGTTTTCGTATTCTAGAATAAGGTGGCAAGGAAGCCACATGCAAAGGTCATGAATCTGGAGGGGGAGGAAATGGAATGTCCGAAGCGTGCGAATCATTGACCAGATCATCCTCTTCAGCCAAGGCGGCAAAAGAGTTACCCAAATGCACATTGGAGGAGGCTGGAACATGATGAACATAGGACACCAAAACCAAAATGAGTGAAACCGAGTCAGTGTTACCAGAAGAAACCGTATATTCCATTGAGTTAAAAATGATTTTCCTTTATCATGAGATTTGTGCACATGACGATATATTTTGTGTTCCTAAGAGCACCCCCGCTGGGAGGTAGGTCGTCCATGAGACTCCTTAGTCTCAACTAGCTTACCCATTTGACGAAGAGAAGCTGCAGTATGTCCCGTGACACCGCAATTAGGGTAAAAATCTGGAAGCCTTTCATAGCTAACAGACAAAAAGGAGCAATGACCCATACATTCCAACATAATTTAATCCTTCAAAGGCTTGGCAAGATCTACCTCCACCAAAACCCCAACAAAATGTCCCAAAGAACCATCCAACGACCTATTGTCAATCTTTATAGGATTACCAACGGCCTTAGCAAGTCCCAAAATGATGTTAGGTTTCCAATATTCGATACTGAGCTCAAATATTTTGACCCAAACACTAGCAATAGAAGTCGTGACTTTGTAGGGATTGAAATCCAGCAGCCATAGAGATAATTAAATAGTACCCAAATTAAGAGACCAAGATACCCAAACTTGAGCCCGAGAATGATCCTGTGCATTGTTAAATTTGATATATATATAACCCTTGCCCAATGGGATTAGTTTCCAATCAGTTTTGATTCCCCATAAATTAGAAAGTCGTTTTTGAAGCGGCAATATAGCCCAAGGTTTATTACCTTTTCCTAAAACAACACGACCAATCAAAGAGTATGCAAATTCAGAAATATTTTGTTTATAAAGATTCTCATCAATAGTAACCGAATAGTAGTCTCCCTTTTTTACCGGTTTAGGAATAGAATTAGTTGAATCATTTACAACAGAGGAGTAAGTTTTAGGATTACCTTGGGATTGAGGTAAAGACGAGTCCAGATAATGGCATTTACCAGAAACCTTTTAGGCAAAAGTAAAATCGCACGGTGAAGAAAGTGGTGAAATTCCTTGAGCTCCATGGTTGGATGAAGTGCCTGGGCCAATGTTGCAGTGCGAAGAATGTCCCGAAGAATTGAGATCATCATAGAAGGGCTTTGTGATTGCATGGGCTGAAGAAACTCCATTATCCCAGGGGCCATCACCCCCCTGGGAGGAGGCGGCAAGGGAAGGCTGCTGATGGTGAATGAAGTTGAATAGAAGAATGCCGTAGGGATCAATCGACATAGGTGGAATGTCAACAGGGTGAACCATGCCGGAAGAATGTGTGGCCGTCGTTCGAATGGATTCAGTCACTTATGCAGCATGAGTATTGTTAATGGCCTTCGGATGTGGAGATGGAGAGTTCAAAATTTGGGTGTGAATTCGTGGGATATTTGGAGAGAAATTAGAGGTAAGTCCGTGGAAGGGACTCGACATGGCCATGAGAAGAAGGCTGGTGTACGTCAATGGGGAGACCCGCGTTGATCACCAAGGAGGAGAGAGGGGAGAGCATATTAGGTTTTTTTTCTATTACATTTTTTAAGACCCGTGGCTTGTTGAAGACGAAGATATTGATTGGGACGGCTTTGGATTGTTTTGGACAGAACCCTGGTCAAAGGAATACGAAGACTACCACTACAATCCATGATGAAAGGATGATGTCAGCACTGTATAAATGTCCTTATAATGGACACGTGTCAGTTTGTAATAATAAGTGTCCCTTTAGTGGACACATGTCAGTTTATGGTTGTAAGTATCCTTTTTGTTGGACACGTGTCAGTTTCATATCCAAGGAGGAGAGAGGGGAGAGAGCATATTAGGTTTTTTTTTTCTATTACATTTTTTAAGACCCGTGGCTTGTTGAAGACGAAGATATTGATTGGGACGGCTTTGGATTGTTTTGGACAGAACCCTGGTCAAAGGAATACAAAGACTACCACTACAATCCATGATGAAAGGATGATGTCAGCACTGTATAAATGTCCTTATAATGGACACGTGTCAGTTTGTAATAATAAGTGTCCTTTTAGTGGACACATGTCGCTTTATGGTTGTAAGTATCCTTTTGTTGGACACGTGTCGCTTTCATATCCTTGTAATATAACATGTGTCAGATTGGTTGTTGTAAGTGTCCTTTTAAGGGACACGTGTCAGCTTGGTGTTGTAAGTTTCCTTTTATAGGACACATGTCAGCTTGTTGTTGTAAGTGTCCTTTTAGGGGACCCGTGTCAGCTTCCTATTTAAGGTGTCCATGCAGGTGACATGTGTACACGATAGGTGTCTTATTAGTGGACACATGTCAGGTTCACATGAAGAAGAAGAGGTGTCTTGTAATAGAGACATGTGTCACTTCCTTGTTTTGTACATGAGGCTTATATAAAGACCTCTTCAGTTGTATGGAAAACTCAGACGAAAATCAGAATAAAATCCCCCTTTTACAAAAAATGAGTTTCTAAATCTCTTTTATGTCTCTTCAAAAGCCTCTTACCTAATATGCAATTATCTTTCAAATTCTTTCATCTTCTTCATGAAGTATGCTCCGTACTTGCCTCTTTGAGGATCCTGTGCATCAGAACCATGATTGAAGCACCTAGTTTAATATATTAGGCACGGTCCCCTCAATCCATACGGCGGTTAAGAATTCTTTGAAGTTTTGAATGAATGACCTTCCTATGAGGTTCTGCCGGAAAGCCCTTCAGCCAAGGTGTGCCGCTTAAGCTAAGATGCATGAGACCTCGTGGTGGTGTCATGATTCATTAACCTCTTGGAGTGGTTAAGACTGCCTAAGGGTATGGGTTTCTGGGGCTCCCGACACCTCGTGGTATCAGAGCCAAGTCTGTTCTGTCGTGCCCCTGAAGAAATTGTTAGAGAATGGTTAGATCCAGCTAAGATGGTGAGAAGAGGCGTTCCCTTTGATATGGAATCCCAGTCCTCAAATAGCTCTCATGATATCAGCTCCCATGGCGGAGCCTCCCTGGTACGGATATACTTCCAACTTTGCACCTCCATCACACCCTGGACAACAAGCTCGATCTCCCACGACTTACGTGGAACCCATGCACACTGTCGCACACAACTCCGGTGACCCATCACTTGTAGTGGTGGCCACCAGCACGCAGACGTTGAAGTATCCTAAGGATTCAAATCCTTCCAATCAGACACAGGTACATGTCTCCAGGGTCCCTGATCCCAAAACCCTAATGCAATCATCTTCCTCCATGCGCAGCGATGGGTCTCCTCCGTCGAAACAAAGATGCAAATCGGGCGACCGGAAGCTCTCTTGGTTCCTCGATCCTCATATGCAGCACTCCGAGGTGCCACTGCATCAAATCCCGGCGTCCTTTCATGCGCAACAAAATACTCCGAAGTCTGCACCTTCCTCTTCCGACCGGGCGGGCCAACTCCGCGTACCTCATGCTCCGGGTATGGTAAATTTCACCCCATTTCCCCAATTGGTTTATGGTAAATCCCATTCTATCCCTAAACCTCGTCGAAAGAGAGATTACTATTCCGTTACAATAGATGAAAATGTTTACCAACAACGCCTTGCAGAATTTTCTTATTCTTTAATTGGAAGGGTTATTTTGGGAAAAGGTAATAAGCCATGGGCGACAATGCTCTTGCATAAATGCCTATCTGATTTATGGGGTACTAAAAACGATTGGAAACTAATTCCCTTGGGCAAGGGATTTTTTTTTGTGTCAAGTTGTTTAATGCGCAGGATCGATCACGAGCTCTACAACGCAACAACTGGTTGCTTAACCCGGGGACTATTCGCCTATCTCCATGGGTGCCGGATTTTAACCTTTACAAGGTGCAAACTTCAGTGGCCAGCATTTGGGTTCGCATTTTTGAGCTCAGTTTGGAATACTGGGATCCCAATACCATTCTGGGGATTGCCAGTGCTCTTGGAAACCCCCTACAAATTGATCAGCGTTTGTTGAATGGTTCTCTGGGTCATTTCGTTTGGGTTCTGGTGGATATCGATTTCTCAAAGCCGTTGGAGAACCATATCATGGTGGAACGCATTGGTCAGTGCTCCTTCGTGTCAGTCAGTTATTAGAAACTACCAGAGTTTTGTTCAAGGTGTAGTGTTACGGGACATTCGACAGCTTCTTGCCGTCTTAATAACATGGGTAATTCAGCTCCAAAACGGCGTCCATCTCCTGATCAGGGGCGTTCCCGGGCACCAGCTTCTCGTACTAACTCAGTGCAACGAGGCCGCTCTAGGGTACGTAAAGTTTATCGTCCTGTGCAGCAGGACAAGGACAAGGTCGTTGATGACTCATTGGGAAATACGGGTTCGACTATATGTGCAGTATCTCCTACCCACGCAATAGTCACTTGCTCTTCGGATATCCACCTTGGTAACACCTTTGCGGCTCTTAGTTCAGTCGACTCCCAGGATCAGCAATCCACAGATTTCCAGGCCGATTATCCAGCTAGGGAGTCATCTCCGACGGCTACTACTTCCAACACCGGCACGGTATCCGCCATTATGCCTATTATGGTTCAATATCCTTTGGGGAAGCCTATTCGAGCTCTTAACCGTGCTTTTCAGGACAGCTCCTTGGACTCGGCTAAATCTAGAATTCTCTGGAGTGTTACGTCGGGTCCGTCGTCCCCAATCCACGACATTACTGTCGAACCAGAGCGCCCAGAGTCACATGAAATGGACTTTGCAGCCTCCAAGAGACGAGCAGATTATGCAGATGAAGTGGGTAACTCTCAACAGTCAGACTCTGCAATGCACCACACGCCTATTTTTACCGTGCGATCGACACGGGCGCCACCCCCCGCGCTCTCAATGAATTGCATCTTCTGGAATATCCGGGGATTGGGAACATTGCATCTTGTAATGTTCTTAAGGCTTTATGTCAAAAACATAAACCTTCTATTTTAGCCATTTGCGAACCTAAGGTGGACATCTCATCCATTTCAGATTCTTACTAGAGTTGCTTGGGTCTCGTGTTCGTTGCTCGAGTGTCCGAGCGAACGGCGCCTGGATATTTGGGTCCTTTGCGATGCGAGTATTTCAAATCCAAACCAGGTTTGGTCTTCTTCTCAATGTCTTATTTTGCAAGTTCAATTTGGTTCTATGGTTTTCCATGTTAGCTTTGCTCATGGTTTGTGTGATCATGTTGCTTGTCGTGCTTTAGTTGATCTCGAGGAATTTGGGTCTTCTTGATCTGCCGCTCATTGGGGATTTCAATGCTTTCGTTTGCCGGACATCATGAGCGCTCCGGGCAAAGGGTACTTTATCCCGTGCTTCTTGTTAGGACTTCGGACTTCTTGGAGGATGCAGGATTATTTGCGGTGCCAACTATGGGGAATTCATTTACTTGGTGCTCTCCCCCGAAGGCCTCTATCTCTCCTTCAAAGCTAAGTTGGATCGAGCCCTAGCAACTAGTCAATTTTTCTCTTTTTGGCAAGTTGTTAAGGGCTTAGTTCTTCCGTGCATTGGATCCGATCACCATCCTATTTTGGTTTCTTGTGCTTCTTCCACTAGCAGGGGCCCGTCTCTTTTTCGTTTTCAGCGCATGTGGATTCATCACGATTCTTTCCGTAATATTGTGACTGCCTCTTGGGTGCTCCCTGCAACGCGTCATGTGGAAACTCAAGAGGTTGCGTCAGACGATTAAGGTTTGGAATAAGGATGTATTTGGGGACGTTAATTGGCAGGTGGATTATCAGATTGAAAGGGTCCGTCAGATTCAAGCGGACATTGAATCCGAGGGTTTCACTGAGGCACGCAGGGATATGGAGTTTGAGGCGTAGAGTGCGCTGTCTCGTGCGTTGCTTATGCAATCTGACTTTCTTCGGCATAAATCCAGCTCAAATTGGTTAAAGGATGGGGACCGCAACACGGCATTTTTCCATCGCCGTTGCCAGATTCGAAATGGACGCTTAGGGATTCAGGGTTTGATGGTTGATGGTAGTTACACAGATGATCCGGTGGTTCTTGGGAATCATATTATTTCATTCTATACGGACCTTTTCGCAGACACGGGACAAACCAGTTCAGATTACACTTTGGTCGACCAGCTTATCTCCCCTAAAGTTAGCACGGGTTATAATGCGCTTTTGACGGCTATTCCTTTGGAGTCAGAGGTTAAAGAGGCGGCATTTGATATGGGTTTGGATAGTGCTTCGAGCCCGGACGGTTTCAGTGGGAAATTCTATCAACACTTTTGGGACATTGTTTCAGATGAGGTGGTGGCAAGAAATTGCACACTTTTTCGTCACGGCGTCCTTTCTGGCGGGATTGAATGCCAGTTTTATGGCACTCATCCCAAAGTCTAAGGAGGCTAATGCGGTGGACTTTAGGCCGATCTTAATGAGCAATTTTCTTTTTAAGATTATCACCAAGGTTTTGGCGACCCGTCTGGGCTTTATCATTTCTTCTTATTTTTCTCCTACTCAGTTTGGATTTATCCCCAGCAGGCAGATTCACGACTGTATTGCTTTGGTTTCGGAAGGGTTCAATATTTTGCAGGGTCAAAATGATGCCAATATGATTTTAAAGATTGATATCCGCAAGGCATTTGATACGGTTAACTGGGGTTTTCTGATACATGTTTTACGTCGCTTTGGTTTCTCTGAGGTGTCCGTTCACTGGATTGAGATTATTCTTCAATCTTCAAGAATTTCAGTCCTTTTGAATGGGTCATTTGGACTAGAAATGTGAACTCTAAAGGTCAGTGGTGGTTAACTGGAGTCGTTGCTGTATGCTCCGGGCGGAAGGAGGCTTGGGCGTCCGCTCCATCGTTGTCGCCAACAATGCTTTCCTTATGAAAATGGGTTGGAAGATTATGACTTCAAACTCTTTGGTTTACGACACCTCGTAAAGAACTTTTGACTTCCGATGGATCTCCACGCTCGTTCGCTCATCACCTCTTCCATCCGGGAGGGATTCGCCCGGGATCTCATGATTCTTGGAGGATCGCCGCTAGATCCCCTGGATGCAATTCGGCATTTTATTCTCGGGCCGGACAATTGGTCAGGTTACACCATTGCCGACAGATTGGAATTTCACAGGAGTACAGACATTTATTTCGGCATCGCATTTTGGATTACTTTTATGACGGGACTTGGCACTTCACTTTCTCGTTCATAGAGGCATATTTGGATATGGTCCGGGATATTGTTAGAGTCCCCATCGCTCCGGCATTATCGGATACGTGGGCTTGGCTACATTCTGATGATGGGAGTATCACTTCGAAGTTGACTTACACCTATCTGTGCCCTCACTCCCCTGTGGTTAAATGGGGTTCCTGGATTTGGTCACCTCACATTCCGGAAAGACGTTCGATTGCGGCATGGCGCGCCATCCCTAATCGACTTGCGGTATTGGATGTTTAGCGATCGTAGGGTTCCTTCACAGGCCCCTCGGTTTGCGGTCTTTGTTTTTTTGGGCTTATAGCTTCAATGAATTCCTGGTGCGTTTAATGAGTTTTCATTTCAGTGAGCAGGTGGCCTTTTTATGGCGGGTTGCAGTGTTATCCGATATTTGGCTCATATGGCAAATCGAAATGACTTGACCTTCAATGACAAACACCGACAAAGCAGAGGTTTCTTTCGTGGCTGCTTTGTGGAAAGTTATGGTTTGGGTTTTGCTTTTGAGGCGGAGTTGATGGCGGCCATGCGGGAATTCATTACGCTGAGAAGGGCTGGACTCGCCATTGTGGCCGGAGTCGATTCGGTTTATGTGGTGGAGTTGCTGCGGAAGAGATCCACGGGGTTCCTCAAGCGTCACTTAAGCAAGTGGCGGCAAACTTCATCTTCCGGGCGCACATGGATCTCGTCGTTTCACATATTTTTCGGAAGGCAATCGGGTTGCGTATATGCCGAGCAAGAAGACGGAGTACGGCACATGGTGGGGCATCCCGCGCACGCAGCTTGTACGCTATCTTCGATGACTATGTTGGCCAACCCAACTATAGGTTTGTTACTTAGTGCGTCACCGCTTCAGATTTCTTTTCCTATTTTTGACGCCTTTCTCTTTCCTGGGAGGTACTCTTTTTCCTTTCAAGGGTTTTCCCACAAGGGTGGGTTTTACCTTGGGAGGTTTTAACGAGGCCCCAACCATTCAGCCATATGGTCGGCTTGTGACCATTTTGTTCTTGACAAAGATTTCCGAACCTTTTCATTTTTGACATTATTTCCAGGCTTATATTTGGTTACCTGATCAGCCTGTGATCAGGACAACTCTATTTTTTTTAATAAAATTTTGCATTCATTCAAAAAAAATATCTCTCTTGATATCCCTTTTAGCATACCATAGAATACTCTACTATTCCAAGAAATGCTGTTATAGAACAAACTGTTCCCCCAATTGTAAGTCCATATAATCTATACAAAAATCGTGGTTCTTGGCCCAAACACATCAAATCTATTATCTTCAACAAGAGTACTCTACCAAAAGAGTACATCCAATCGTCCATAATGGATCACTGTGGTCTTCCTTCAACCCAACAAGAGCAGTACATCACACTGTCCATGACACCCGAGTTCCATGGAAGAAAAGGCAGTATCTTTGAGTGATCCAACTCTTGCATTTGCCTTCAAGGTGCAAGTTCAACTTTCTGGAGTAGATCAGCTCTCAAATTCCATCACAACTTTCTGGAGTAGATCAGCTCTCAAATTCCATCATAGCAACCCTTCATCACCAAGTTGTATACAAAGTTGCAAGATCACAACTTAGATCTCAAAATCAAGGCATAAAAGATGCTTTGATGGTCCTTGCCGAAATGAACTCAAGTCCCTACAATCGTCTAGATACCTAGACAAATCGGAGAAAAGACTTGGAGCAACTTGTTCCAAAAGAGCGGATCACCAACTATGAGTCCCTTCACCAACAATGAAACTGCAAGCAACCGACTTTAAATTTCAAAGGTTGAAGGATGGACGTGTGAAGAAGATCTATCGACACCATCCACCAAAACCATCAAATCCCGAATTTAGCCGATGGTTTATCCAGTTGAGGTCGATGCATCTGCAAGAATTTCAATCGCATGTTTTTGACCAAATGAATCCCATATTTACACTGACAGGGTTAATGGTCGTTTTGTATGGGATGTTGACCATCCATGTGTGATCCAGAATGTTCTTGTGGAGAAGAATCAGACTCTGATGAAGAAGAGCATACATAGAGAAGCAGCAGAAAGAAAAAAACCACAAGACGACCATGTTGCAGGCCAGATAATAAACCTAACCCTCCGGATCCAAGTCCTCCGGAGAATTTGTTAGAGAATGGTTAGGTCCAGCTAAGATGGCGAGTAGAAGAGGCGTTCCCCTTGATATGGAATCCCAGTCCTTAAATAGCTCTGTTGATATCCCTTTTAGCCAAATACATAGTATATCTTCTTCTCTTTCCCTACCTAGATTTTCTACTAGCCATATTGAAAATACAATAGAATACTCTACTATTCCAAGCAAAGTTGTTGTAGAACAAACTGTTCCCCCAGTTGTTAGTCCATACAATATATACAGAAATTGTGGTTCTTGGCCTAAACACATCAAATCCATCTTCTTCAACAAGAGTACTCGGCCAAAAGAGTATATCCAATCATCTAGAATGGATTACTGTGGTCTTCCTTCAACTCAACAAGAGCAATACATTACTCATCTCCACCTTGGAGCTGTACGACTTGTTCTCTCCTACCATGGAAGGAAAGGTCTTCCAGTATCTGCAAGAATTGCTCTTCTAGATACTCGTTTTCTGCAATATGAGCATGCAGTTATTGGTACAGTTCTCTCTACACTCAACATCGGAAGTGTTGTGGTCACTTTCTTCCCCAACTTTGCAGTATCTTTGAGTGATCCAACTCTTGCATCTGCCTTCAAGGTGCAAGTTCAACTATCCGGAGCAGATCAGATCTCAAATTCCATCATAGCAACCCTTCATCACCAAGTTGTATACAGGTTGCAAGATCACATCCTAGATATGCAAAATCAAGGCATAAAAGATGCTTTGATGGTCCTTGCTGAGTTTGGATCTGACGTCCCTACAATCGTCCAGATACCCAGACAAATCAGGAGAAAAGACTTGGAGCAACTTGTTCCAAAATAATGGATCACCAACTATGAGTCCCTTCACCAACAGTCAGAAACGGTTCAAGCCACTGACTTTAAATTTCAAAGGATGAAGGATGGATGTGTGAAGACAATCTATTAGACGCCATCCAGCTCAAGATCTTCAAATCCTGAATTCCAGCTGATGGTCTATCCAGTTGAAGTCAATGCAGACACAAAAATCCCAATTGCATGTTTCCGAGCAAATGGATCCCATATTTACACTGACAGAGTTAATGGTCACTTTGGATGGGATGTTGATCCATCCATGTGTGATCTAGAATGTTCTTGTGGAGAGGAATTAGACTCTGATGAAGAAAAACATATACAGAGAAGAAGCAGAAAGAAGAAAACCACATGACAACCACGTTGCAGGCCAGATCATAAACCTGACCCTCCGGATCCAAGTCCACAACCCTTACCATGTTACAGAAAAGGGTTAGTTGTCCTTCAAAAAGAAAAGTATGGGTGTCACAAAGAAGTTAAGGCACCTTCTCCTCCAACTCCTCCTGTTGTCCAACCTTGTTTCATGTTCAGATATGAAGCAGAATTTCCACCTCTAGAAAGGAAGGTTGACACTCAACAGAGGATTACTTCCAAGCCCTTTGTGCAAAGCACCACTGTGTAACATGACGGACAAATAAAGGGTCCTACTCAAGCAGAGGAAGTACTAAATCGGCAAACGGCCAACGCCTCGTGCCCATACAAGTCTCTACAGCGATCGACTCTAAGGTCTCATGATTCTCACCACGATCCAATCTAACTGCATCAAGGTTAATATCAGAGAGAATCAGCCCAAAAGAGATATATGAAAAGTCGAAAGATAATATCAACCTACTGACAAAGATGTGAGGAACCTTATTGAACAAAACCAATTTGGAGCGAGTTCATGCGAAAAGAAGCCGAGATCGAGACTAAAAAGGAACTTTCTCAAATCGAAAGGGATAGGAGCAGCAAAGTAAGTCCTTATCCTTCTTTCCCGCTTATAGTTCCAAATATGAATCACCTCCTATATCTCCTCCAAATTATCCTACTTATTTTGGTATGGCTTCAAGTATTCCACTTGATATTCCTAAAAAGCCAAAAAAAAAGCCCTCTACTCTAAAAAAGCAAACCACCTCCAAAAAGTCACGAGATACCTCCATCCTCTTCCAAATCAAGAGAAAAAACCAAACGTAATCCTTCATGGCCGACCATCCTTTATCCCAGAAATAATCCATTACAATGGTCGAAAAATTAGACCCCAAGAAACTACCTCTTCCCCAATCAAAAAAGAATCGGACTGAGGATGTTAAATCATCCCTATCGGAGAAGAATCCTATGATGCTTTGTCCGAACCGATGTTCTTGATCTATCCGCTATACTTATGGCCGAGATACTCCGAGAAGCAAGCCAAAGAATATATCGAACCATTAATCGAAAGTTCAAGAAGATATGGAACCGTATGCGGAAGACCACGCCCTCGTCCTTCGATTCATCCTCCAAACCAACAAATGGTCCACGGTTTTCATTCGATGATGTTCCAATCCGAAGAGAAGAAGAGAGATTACACTCTTTTGCGGCATGGATTGACCTCCAGCTAACAAAAGTAGGAGCCAATCTGAAACAAATCCTTATGGAATTCTCTTCAAGATTTGTTGGTATCCTACGTGAATGGTTTCAAAACCTTGGTGAGTATCGACAACTCCAACTTTATAATGCTTCAACTCCATCACTTTTTTTTTGATCAAATGGGAAAATAATATGAAAAAGAAAAAGATGTTGCCTACAAGCCAAGCAGCTAGCCAATACAACCAATCATGTCCAAAGCTATAAACGAAAGTCAGAAAAACTCCTTACAAGCCAAGCAACTGCCAGAAAAAGATGGGGCCTCGTTAAAACCTATCAAAGAAAAACCCAGAGGGAAAAACCTTTGATAGGAAAAAGAGTACCCCATATATCAAGCAAAACGAAAGCAAATCTGGCCAATGATGTCTTCATGCAACTCATTGGAGACCGAGGCTGGAATCATGTGAGACCAGTCTAAATGAACATCCATCTTCGAGAGCTTATCCGCTACTTTGTTGCCTTCCCTGTAAATGTGAGAGACCCTGAAATCCATGAGGGATAGGTAGTGAAGAGTCATCCGCCATCGGGCTAAGAACTTCCATGGGACCACTATAGACTGTGTCTCCAGCAAACTGCAAACGTATGTGGAGTCGGATTCAAGCCACAATTTGTGCCAACCTCTCCTATAAGCGCCTCAATTGCTATCATTGTTGCGATCAACTCCGCCTGAAAAGCAAATCCAATGCCAATTTTGCGAGTAAAGCAACCCGTGAAAAAGCCCCTGCAATTTCGAAATACCCCTGCTACCGTACATCTCCCCGGAGCTCCATGCGCACATCCGTCAGTATTAACTTTCACCTAGCTTGGTAATGGAGGATACCAGCGAATGGTCTTAATCCCTGGCGATGGTTTGGGCCTCCCCGGAATGCCGAGCCGCCGTAAACAAGTAAGATCAAAAATTGAATTAGACATGTAATTACGATCCGTAACCGATGATTCCATAATAAGTACCTTGATCAAAATAATTGCAGCCGTATGAAGAGGTTTGACATCCCCAAATATCCACTCGTTGCGAGCACGCCAGATAACCCATATTGTGGATATAATAGCAAACTTCCAAAGTGAAATAACCTGCGGACTGAACCTCTGACGCGTTGCCCAAACGTACAGGTGGTTCACACCTCCATTCAATGGAATACTAACTTCGAAAGTATCTTGAATCCAATTCCAAATTGCTGTCGCAAATTTACAACTTGTGAAGATGTGATCGACGGACTCAGAGTCTTCGTAACATAATGAACATGATGTAGGACCCCAAGATCCCCGAATGTTGTCCATAATAGGGAGACGATTATATATCCACGTCTTCAACTCCATCACTTGTTCTTGGAGAAATTCACCAAGAGTTTATTGGAGATATCACTATTATCAACAAGTTGGCAGAAAAAGAATATTTTGCCATGAAATGCTATTCTTTGACACGTAAAGATTTGGATAGACATTTCAAAAGGATGTCAGAGAAGTTTTACATGCTGAACGGGTACAATGATCCAAATCTCAAACATGTCTATCTGGTGTCTCTACCTAAAGAACTTCAGCCCGAGTTACACAGAATGATTCAAGCTTCCAGGAGGGAAGTCTCAAGAATCAGTCTAGGCGAAATCCATGAGCAACAGGTCTTCATCAAGGATGTGCTTGACAAAAGAACTCTCCTCAAATCAGTATGCAAAAACTCTCATCTGGAGATAAAGTGCAAAGGAAAGGAGAACTGCACTTATTCATCTTCGTCTTCCCAAAAAAAGATCAGAAAGATCCAGAAGAAGGCGAAAAGAAATAAAGCCTATCGATTCTTCAGAAGAAAACTGTTCAGAAAGAAGTCGACCAATAGGTGTTTCCTATGTGGAAGAAAAGAGCATTTTGCAAAGAATTTCCCTAACAAGAAGGATAAAGCAGCGAAGTTGGCATCACAAGCATTCCAGCTTAATTATGCCAACACAGATAATGCTGATATTGAGTCCTTAGTTTTTGAACAAGACGAGCATGATGAAGACACTGCATTTGCAATACAATATTCTACTGATGACGAAGGACCAGAAGAAGAAGAAGGAGATTCATCCTCCGAGCTCCCAGTCTTTATGATCAAGTCACAACCATCACTCAAGACCAGTTCCTTGATCCAAGAAGGGATGTCGTATCCAAATATTGAAGTGCAAATTCTACCATCCAAGTATGATAGACCAATCAAGGCTATTGGCGTATTTGATACAGGAGCCAGAAAGTCGATGATGAATCCTGACATACTACCTGAAGATGCTTGGCAAAGTCATCACGAATACTTCTATGCGGGTGATGGACAAACTTTTCATACCTCACTCATTACAAAGAAGCCAGCTGGAATTCAACTCTTTCTAGACTGTACGGTATGGATGAAGATTATTGGCAGCATACTCCATGCACAAGATATCTTGATGGGCTTCGATTTGTTCTTCCAAGCTAAAAGCCTACAGATTCTACCTCATGGGTTGAAGTACAAGAGACAGTTCCAACCTTACACCACCATCCGTAAGCTATTTACTCTATCGGAAGCATCCCTGAATACGGAGATATTACCAACCAGCTTCTCAAGTGTTGTGCGAGACTCTCATGCGATTACCATCACCCAACACCACTTTGGAAAAATCCGAGTTCTTTATTCAACTCCCTTTCAAAAAGAATGAAGATGTGAATGCTACCAAGGCCACTCATCCAGGAATGACTCCAGAAGAGCTAAACCTTGCGAGGCAAGAATGCAACCAACTCCTAGCACTTGGACTCATTGAGCCCAGAAAATCAAATTGGGCTTGCCCTGCATTCTATGTCAACAAAAGAGCTGAACAGGTACGAGGGAAAAAGAGGCTTGTTATTGATTACAAAGCTCTTAACCATTTCCTCCTTGATGATAAGTTCCCTTTACCTAAAACTCAAATGCTTTTTTCCCAACTCTCTAAAGCCCAAATCTTTTCAAAGTTTGATTTGAAGACAGGGTTTTGGCAATTGGGAATTATCCCAGAGGATAGATATAAAACTGCTTTTTGCCTTCCCACATCCCAATACCAATGGACAGTCATGCCATTTGGTTTGAAGGTTGCACCCTCCATATTCCAAAAAGCAATGACCCAAATTTTCGTACCTATCCTACATACCACCCTAATTTACATTGATGACATCTTATTGTTCTAATCAAACAAACAAGAGCATGAGACTTTGCTACACTAGTTCTTCGACATTGTTCAATCACATGGTATCATGCTATCTGAAAAAAAGAGCTCTATCGGTCAAACAAACATTGAGTTTTTGGGAATGAAAATAATCGATGGAAAGTATCAGCCAGGACAACACATTGCTCAGGAATTGCTAAAGTTTCCGGAAGAAAACTTGACAATCAAAGAGATTCAACAATTCCTTGGCATTGTTAATTATATCGAGACTTCATTTCGATTGCTCCGGATATACTAGCCACTTTCAAAGATGCTTAAGAAGAATGCTCCACCTGGGATCATCCTGCACTGAGCGATTCGGCAACTCAAGCAAGTGTGCCAGAATCCTCCGCCATTGAAAATTCCAAGTACAGGACAAAGGATTCTC
This sequence comes from Rehmannia glutinosa, assembly GCA_016081115.2. NCBI lineage: Eukaryota > Viridiplantae > Streptophyta > Magnoliopsida > Lamiales > Orobanchaceae > Rehmannia > Rehmannia glutinosa. Next base: position 39,572,132 of record CM071932.1, on the reverse strand, counting down.
CAGACTGATGCTAGTAATGAATATTGGGGAGCCATTTTGCTTGAAAAAGAAGATGGGAAAATCTTTTATTGTGGACATGCAAGTGGTCAGTTCAAAGATTCTTAGAAGCATTACCATGCTGTCTACAAAGAAATCCTTTTTGTGAAGAATGGGATCAAGAAGTTTGAATTTCATCTTATTGGTCACCATTTCATAATTCAGATGGACAATACATCATTTCGAGCAATTATGGAGCTTAAGAACAAGGGTGTTCCAGAGAAACAATTGCTGCGACTTAAAGATTGGTTTTCCAAGTATCAGTTCACAGTTCAACATATCAAAGGAAATCACAATCTTGATCCAGATTATCTGTCTATTTAACCAGTTATATTAATGGCATATCTTGAAAGCCAATTTCCCCCCACAAAAATACCTTTCAAAAGCCTAAGTGATTTACAAAACTATGCAAAACATTTTATGTTTTATCACTTAGCCAAATTTGTTGTTCAAGTTATATCCCTTTTGAGAGGGCATGTTTTTATCCAGATAAACTTTTTTATGGTATCCTTACCATTTCCACTACTACTCCTATTCCAAAACATGGTCTATGGTATTTGTGGTGTCTTTCCACCCTTTACTATCATTCAGTGGAAATGCTCGTTAGAAGTACTTTATCATTCTTCCAAAATCCAGTCAACCAGTCATCAAATCTCTGGACTTTTCTTGAATGGTATGACAAGATTCAAAATTTGAAGGAAATGCTACAAGCGAAGGATCGAACAAAGATTTCCGGTTTATACATTGTCATGGTACTCCACCGATATTTCACAATGGGAAAAGGGTATCGATTTATACCGACATCTTTACATTTTAAATGGAAGGTTTTCCCTAGATCAATCACCAACCAGCAGCCTGAGGTTAATGAATCATGCATGCATCTCCTGGTTCTTAACAAGATTCCACCAAACCCACCTGACCGGAACCGTATATACATCACTCGTGATAAGTCCATGTGTTGATGAACCCGAGTCAAGTCACCAACGAGAAGATAACCAAGAAGGCGACATAGATACTCAAATGTTCGAGCCAGATTCCCAAGACCCATGGCTTGTTGAAGATGAAGACATAGATTGGGACGACTTTGGATTGTTTTGGACAGAACCTTGGTCAAAGGAATACTACGACTACCACAACAGTCCATGACGGAAGGATGATGTCAGCACTATATAGGTGTCCTTCCAATGGACACATGTCAGTTTGTAATAATAAGTGTCCTTTTAGTGGACAAATGTCAGTTTATGGTTCTAAGTATCCTTTTTGTTGGACACATGTCAGTTTCATATCCTTGTAATATAACATGTGTCAGTTGGTTGTTGTAAGTGTCCTTTTAGGGGACCCGTGTCAGCTTCCTATTTAAGGTGTCCATGCAGGTGACATGTGTACACGATAGGTGTCTTATTAGTGGACACATGTCAGGTTCTCACGAAGAAGGTCTAAGAAGGTAACATGTGTCTAGCAGAGGTATCTTGTAATAGGGACACGTGTCACTTCCTTGTTTTGTACATGAGGCCTATATAAGGACCTCTTCAGTTGTATGGAAAACTCAGACGGAAATCAGAATAAAATCTCCCTTTTACAAAATATGAGTTTCTAACTTTCTTTTATGTCTCTTCAAAAGTCTCTTAGCTAATCTGCAATTATCTTTCAAATTCTTCGATCTTCTTCATGAAGTATGCTCTGTACTTGCCTCTTTGAGGATCCTGTACATCAGAAACATGATTGAAGTACTTGGCATAATATTATTAGGCACGGTCCCCTCAATCCATACGGCGGTTAAGAATTCTTTGAAGTTTTGAATAAATGACTTTCCTATGATGTTCTGCCAGAAAGCCGTCCATGCAAGGTGTGCCGCTTAGGCTAAGGTGCAGTAGACCTCGTGGTGGTGTCATATTTTCTTAACCTCTTGGAAAGGCTAAGGTTGCCTAAGGGTATGGGTTTGTGGGGCTCCCGGCACCTCGTGGTATCAATACAAAAAAGGGTTAGCTGTCCTTCAAAAGGAAAAGTACGGGTGTCAAAAAGAAGTTAAGACACCTTCTACTCCAACTCCTTCTGTTGTCCAACCTTGTTTCATGTTCAGATATGAAGCAGAATTTCCACTTCTAGAACGAAAGGTTGACACTCAACAAAGGATTACATCCAAGCCTTATGTGCAAAGCACCACTGTGGAACATGACGGACAAATAAAGGGTCCTACTCAAGCAGAGGGAGTGTTAAATAGGCAGACGGCCATTGCCTATACCCAAAACAAGTCCCTACGGGCGATAGACTCTAAGGTCTCACAGATTCTCACAACAGTTCAATCTAACCAGTCCAAGAGTGTTAATTCTGCCAACTTAGCTTCAATGGAATAAAAAAAACCTAATATGTTATACCCTCTCTCCTCCTTGGTGATCAACGCTGGCCACCTCCTCCGTTGATTGTCGTTGGCCTCCCTTCCCTCCATGGATAAGTCGTCCACCTTCCATGGCCTTACATCGAATTTCTCTCATCATACGCCTACAATTCTTCCAAAAGCAATGAACCCTAGCTCTTCACAATGTCTTTCCATGCCTAATCATACCGCATAGGCGACCGATGCCATCCGCACGACGGACACATCCGCACCTTCTTTGCTTGGTCTATTTGGATTTCTCCCATCCAGCTTCATTCCTCATCGTCAGTAACAGCCCAAGAACTCCTATAGGTATCCAAACCGCCACTCCTCCTGCCCTTTCTCAGTTGCACGCTCAAGTTGGTGTGCAAGGGGTTGTTTCCCCTTCCCCCATGGTGCACACTGACCATGGGGGGGCCTCCCCTCCTTATGCCTCAAGGGAACGACTCCTACTACCTCCCACATGGCTGCTCCCTCTCAGGGGGTGATGGCCCCTGGGCTTCTCCTTTTAGCTTCCCTCAGCATGTGGTCCCCAATCATGATGGCAACAGTTCTCCAAGGCAAGCAGGTGCTTTACCTCCTCCACCACATGATTCCACCAATGTTTTCCCATTGTTGAATCATGTATCCAAAGTTGGTTCTGGGGATTCTTAGTTTTTGGCCAATATGCCCAACTTCAGCCCAAATTTGGCAAATTCATATGCTCCGGTAAATAATGGTAATGGCCCTACTCCAGATTCTTTCCATACACCGGCTCCAGGTAACCCTAAAACCTTCTCTAATGTGCTTGATGGTTTAGATAGCTCGATCCCTGAACCTGTTAAAAAGGGTGACTATTACTTAGTTACGATTGATGAAAATATATATAAACAAAGCCTCTATGAATTCGCTTTTTCTTTGATTGGGCGTGTTACTATGGGTAAAAACACGATGGGTAAAGGTAATAAGCCTTGGGCTATTTTGCTGCTTCAAAAATGTCTTTCTAATTTATGGGGTATTAAAACTAATTGGAAGCTAAGTCCCTTGGGTAAGGGTTATTTCTGTATCAAATTTGATAATATACAGGATCGTTCTTGGGCTTAGTCTCGGGTTTCCTGGTCCCTTAACTCGGGCAATATTAGATTATCTCTGCAGGTGTCGGATTTCAACCCCTACAAACTCACATCCTCGATTGCTAGTGTTTGGGTTCACATATTTGAGCTCAGCCTCGAATATTGGAAGCCGCACTTCATTTTGGGAATTGCTAAGGTCGTTGGTACTCCTTTACAGATTGACAAGAGGTCTTTGGATGGTTCTCTGGGCCATTTTGTTCGGGTATTTGTGGAAATAGATCTTGCTAAGCCCTTGCAAGATTATATTATGTTGGAACATATGGGTCACTGTTCTTTTCTGTCGGTTAGCTATGACCGACTTCCGGATTTCAATCCCACTTGTGGTATTACCGGACACATTGCAGTGTCATGCCGTCGCATGGATAAGTCAGGTGAGAATAAAGAATCCCATGGACGTCCTACCTCTCAACGGGGACGTTCTAAGGAGCGCAGAGCTTATCGTCCTGTGCAAAAAGCACGAGATAAAGAAAAAACCGTGGTCAACTCAATGGATGATGCGGTTTTCTCGGGCCCTCAGTCATCAGTCTTACTCCCTCTGGTTTTGGTGCCTGATGTTCATAACGTTTCGGCTTCCTCTAATGTTTGTTTGGGTAATTCGTTTGCCGCCATGGCTGAAGCGGATGATCTGGTTAATGACTCGCAATCTTCGGATGTTCCAAATTCTGTTACTGAGAATTCACAACCCTTGCCTCTGGTTTCTCTGCCACCTCAATCCGGGATTCGAAAGTCATCCAACGTTGTACAATATCCTTTGGAGAAACCTATCAGACTTTTGAGTAGAGCCATCTGGGATCGGTTATTGGATGCCGACAAACAACGATTGCAGAAAGACATCGAGCATGGTTCTACACCTCCTATTCATTAGGTTGCTATCACCTCGGACTCTGATGGAGCTAAGAATCTTAACATTTCGGCTACTAAAAGATGGGCTAATTATGATGAAGAGAGGTCTACACTCGCCACACAGACTCGTCCATCTACTGGGGACACTGGACCTATGACTTCGTAGACCTCTCCTGATGTGCCTATTCTCGTGTCTTCAACACGGTCCTCCACCTCCAATGTTATCTCATGAATTTCCTGTTCTGGAACATCAGAGGGATAGGGAATGTTGCTTCTCGCAATATTATCAAAGCCCTCTGTCAAAGTCACAACCCATCCTTTGTTGCTATCTTGGAACCCAAGGTGGATTTGGATGCTATTCATGAGTCTTTTTGGGTAAGTATGGAGTTACAGTTTGTGGTGCAGAATTTCCGGTCTAATGGGAAATCTGATATTTGGATTTATCACCGCTCGGATGTCATGATTCTTCAGCATGTTCTCATTTTGGATCAGTGTATTATTCTCAAGGCTCAGTATGCTAGTATCACTTTTCAGATGGGGTTTGTGCATGCTCATTGTAATCATGTGGATCGACGGTACCTCTGGGATAATATTATTGGTTTAGGTATTGATGACTTGGTTTTAATGGGGGACTTTAATGCTATTCTTGGTAATCATGAGAAAAAGGGTCGGGGGATTGCTTCTCTTGCTCCCTGCCAGGACTTACGGAATTTTATGGAAAATTTGAGGTTGGCGTCCTCCCAACCATGGGCCACTTTTTCACGTGGTGTGGTACGAGGGGCTGCATAATCTCATTCAGGCCAGGTTGGATCGCTCCATGGATACCGATGATTTTCTTTCCCTTTGGCAAAAGGTGTATAACTTTGTTCTCCCCCGTATTTGTTCAGATCACCATCCACTTTTGCTCTCATGTTCGATGCAAGCTACGAGAGGCCTGGGTCTGTTCCGTTTTTAGCGTATGTGGGTTAAACATCCGGGTTTTCAGCAGACGGTTGCTTCATGTTGGAATATTCCAATTGCGGGCTCTAATCCTTTAATTAAACTGATGTGTAAACTCAAACGATTGCGTTCAGTGCTTCGTACTTGGAATATGGAGGTTTTCGGTGGTGTTAATCGGGTTGTGGATGATAAATTGGAGGGTGGCCTGGCCTATTGATGGTGACCGTAATACATCTTTCTTCCACTGTCGTTGTCAAACCAAGGCCACTCGGTCTGGTATTCATGGTTTGATGATTGACGGCCAGCTTACTACTGACCCTGCCGCCATTCGTAGTCATGTCATTCACTTCTTCGAGGATTTGTTCGCGGCTCCAGTTGGCTCCCTGGTCGATTATTCTGCTATTGATCATATTATAACTCCGGCTTGTTCAGATGTTGAAAACGCGGTTCAGCACTTCTTGCTTTCTGAGATTGAGATTCGGGAGGCAGTTTTTGATCTCGGCGTCAACAGCTCCCCTGGCCCGGATGGTTTCAATGGGGTCTTCTATCAACAGTGTTGGGATATTATTACTATTGATGTCATTGAGGCGATTCGTCACTTGTTTGTGTATGGGGCTTTGCCAGCTGGACTCAATTCCAGTTTTATGGTGCTTATTCCTAAATGCAAGGATGCCATTCTTATTGAAAACTTCAGGCTGATTGTCATGAGTAATTTCATCTTTAAGACTATTACGAAAATATTGGCCACTCGGTTTGGGAAAATTGTCAGCAGGATTCTATCTCCCACTCAGTTTGGCTTTATCCCAGGTCGTCATATCCATGATTGCATAGCCTTGGTTTCGGAAGGCTATAATATTTTGCAAAATAGAGCAGACAAGAATATGATTTTAAAGATTGACATTCGTAAGGCCTTTGATACTTTGAGCTGGGACTTCTTGCTTTATGTTTTGCACAAATTTGGGTTTTTTGCGAAGTTAATTGGCTGGATCTCGGTGATTCTTAATTCTGCTTGTATTTCAGTCTTGTTGAATGGGTCGCCTATGGGTTACTTCTCTTGCTCCCGAGGTGTGCGTCAATGGGATCCTTTATCCCCCCTTCTTTTCTGTGTTGCTGAGGAAGTTTTGGGCAGAATTTTCGCTGACTTGGTGGCTTCTAGTAGTCTTCGGCCATTTGTTGCTCCTCGGAACATCCATTTCCCTTCTACGATGCTATATGCTGATGACATCGTCACCCTCTGTGAGGCTACCACGTGAAATGCCCGTCATGTTCGCCAAACTCTTCGATTTTATGCATCCATTTCGGGCCAAGTTTTTAACCCTAACAAATCCAAGGTAATTTTTGGGGCGTCAATTTCTAGACACATCTGCAATCGGATTCAAGCAGTTATTGGGATTCAGAGGGGCGATTTCCCTACAACCTACCTTGGCATTCATATTTTCAAAGGTGCCCCTAAGCAGAGGGTTGTTCAAGCAACTTTTGACAAGGTGCTTCTTAAGTTCAAACGATGGAAGGGGTCTTCTCTTTCTCTGAGTTTGTTTGGTTAACTCTGTGATCACGAGCTCTTTGGTGCATTCTATGCTTGTTTACAAATGGCCGACTGCTTTGCTTAAGCAGCTTGAGAAGGCTATGCGTAATTTTATCTGGACTGGTGACATATCCTAGAAAGGGAATCACATTGTTAATTGGGCTCATTGTTGCACTCCTAGGAAAGAAGGGGGCCTTGGGGTTCGTTCAATCATCACGGCTAATCAGGTTTATCTCATGAAATTGGGCTGGAAGATTATTACTTCGAATTCCATTGTTCTCGCCACTCTTCGCAATTGATATCTATTGGCGAATGGGGTGATCCATAATTCCTTTTTACCTTCTTCGATTTGGGCTGGTCTTCGTCCGCTTATTCAGAATTGTTTAACGAGTCGTGGTGGATTCCAGGGGCATAGTCTTCTGTTGGATTTTGGAATGACAATTGACTTGGCTATGTCATTGCGGATCGGATTGGCATTCCTAATGAATATCGGGTTCATTTCTAGGAAATGATCTCGGACTTCTATTACGATAGCACTTGGCATTTCACCATTTCTTTTGTGGAGGCTTACATGGATATAGTTCGTGACATTGTCCGTTGTCCGCTACCCCCGCATTCTCAGGATAAAAGAGTATGGATGCATTCTATGGATGGAGTGGTTTCTTTGAAAGAGGCATATTCAGTTTTGCGGCCTGCTCTTCCGGTGGTTAGATGAGGTTCTTGGATTTAGTCTACACACATCCCGGAATGGAAGATCTGTGGCTGTTTGGAGAGCAATTTTTGGACGTCTGGCGGTTTTAGACGTTATGCGATATCAGGGCTTTATTGGGCTGACTTTTTGTAGTCTATGTTACTCTCAGGCGGAATCGATTGATCATATTTTCATTTCTTGTGCTTTTGCAGGACATCTATGGGGCTGGATGGCTGAGGTTTTTGCTGTCACTATTCAGGCGGCACATAGCTTCAATGAATTTCTAGTTTATGTCATGGGTTTTCAATTCAGTGATCAGGTGGCCTTTCTTTGGAAGGTGGCTTTTATATCCGGTGTTTGGCTCCTTTGGCATATTTGGAATGACATTATTTTCAATAATAATAAATGCTCACCGGAGGCAGCATTGGTTCAACTCCGGGCGATGATTTTGGAATATGTTGTTCTGGATAAGGGTTGCATGAATAACACTCAAGATGATCTCCTATGTCTCCACCGTCTCAAGGACCAGGGTCATGCTCCCAGAGCCCCCCGAATCATTCCCCGCATTGGCACCTTCCTCTCCCAGGTTGGATTAAGGTTAACACTGATGGCAGTGCTTCTGGCTCTCTAGGCCACATCGTGGCAGCCGGGGTTTATCGTACGGCTAGGGGCTTCTTCAGAGGTTGCTTTGTTGAACATTATGGATTTGGGTTTGCTTTTGAGGCTGAGTTAATTGCAATTATTAAGGCGATCTCCTACGCGCATCATAAGGACTGGACGCACCTTTGGGTGGAATCAGATTCATCTTTTGTGGTCGACCTCTTTCGTAATCGCTATGGCTCCATCCCGTGGTGTCTTCTCGGTCACTAGAATTACTCGATGCACTTGGTCTCACAAATGAACTTTGTAATTTCTCACATATATCGGAAGGGAAATCGTGTGACAGATCGTGTCAGTAAATTCTCGGAATCGAAATGGTGGGATGCGCCTCCTGCGGATATTGTTACTTTACTTAATGATGATTATGTTGGTCGTAGTCAGTATAGATTTGTCAGATAGATTGTGTTTCTGTGTTTTTTATGGTTCTTTTGGATTCTTCTGGCAGGGGTACTCTTTTCCTACTGGGGGTTTTTTCCACAAGGGTGGGTTTTACTCCGATAGGTTTTTAACGAGGCCCCAAACATTACGCTACCTGATCGGCTTGTGATCAGGACTTTTTTCTTTTATTCTATATTATTTTCGACCTTATTCAACAAAAATCTAACCAGTCCAAGGTTAATACTGTAGAGAATCAACTCCAACAAGTATATGAAAAGCTAAAAGATAATATCAACCGTCTGGACAAAGATGTGAGGAGCCTTATTGAACAAAACCAGTTTGGAGCGGAGTTCATGCAGAAAGAAGCTGAAAGTCCTTATCCTTTTTTCCCAATTATAGCTCCAAATTATCCTACTTATTTTGGTATGGCTTCAAGTATTCCACTTGATATTCCTAAAAAGCCAAAGAAAAAGCTCCCTACTCTAAAAAGCCAACCACCTCCATAGAGTCATAAGATACCTCCATCCTCTTCCAAATCAGAAGAGAAAAACCCAACAGAATCCTTCTTGGCCAGACCATCTCTTATCCCAGGAAATAATCCATTACAATTTTCAGAAAAACCAGACCCTGAAGAAACCACCTCTTCCCAATCTGAAAGAGAAACAGATTCTGAGGATGCTAAATCATCCCTATCTGGAGAATAATCTGATGATGTTGAGTCTGGACCAGATTTTGCTGATCTATATGCTATACTTATGGCCGAAGATACTCCAGAAACAAACCAGCAATATATTGAACCAGTGTCTACAAATGGTCCATGGTTTTCTTTCGATGATGTTCCAATCCAGAAGAGAAGAGAAATATTACACTCTTATGCACCCTGGATTGATCTCCAGCTAACAAAAGAAGGAGCCAATCTAAAGTAAATCCTTATAGAATACTTTTCAAGATTTGTTGGTATCCTACGCGAATGGTTTCAAAGCCTTGGTGAGTATCGACAACCCCAACTTTATAATGCTTCAATTCCATCACTTGTTCTTAGAGAAATTCACCAAGAGTTTATTCGGGATATCACTATTATCAACAAGTTGGCAGAAAAAACGTATTTTGCCATGAAATGTTGTTCCCTGACATGAAAAGATTTGGATAGGCATTTCAAGAGAATGTCTAAAAATTTCTACATGTTGAATGGGTACAATGATCCAAATCTCAAATAGGTCTATCTGCCATCTCTACCTAAAGAACTCTAGCCTGAGTTACACAGAATGATTCAAGCTTCCAGGAGGGAAGTCTCAAGAATCATTCTAGGCAATATCCACCAGATAACGTTTGCAACCCTAGACAAGATGTGTGAGCAACAAGTCTTCATCAAGGATGTGCTTAATAAAAGAACTCTCCTCAAATCTGTATGCAAAAACTCTCATCTAGAGATAAAGTGCACAAGAAAGGAGAATTGCACTTGTTCATCTTCACCTTCCCGTAAATAGATCAGTAAGATCAAGAAGAAGGCGAAAAGAAATAAAGCTTATCGGTTCTTCAAAAGAAGTCGACGAATAGGTGTTTCCTATGTGGAAGAAAAGGGCACTTTGCAAAGAATTGCCCTAATAAGAAAGATAAAGAAGCAAAGTAGGCATCTCAAGCATTCCAACTTAATTATATGCCAACATAGATGATGCTGATATTGAATCTTTATTTTCTGAAAAAGACGAGTAGGATGAAGACACTGCATTTGCAATACAATATTCGACTGATGACCAAGGACCAGAAAAAGAAGAAGAAGATTCATCCTCAGAGCTCCCAGTCTTTAAGGCTATTGGTGTATTTGATACGGGAGCCAGAAATTCGATGATGAATACTGACATACTACCTGAAGATGATTGGCAAAGTCTTCACGAATACTTCTATGCACCTGATGGACAGACTTTTCATACCTCACTCATTACAAAGAAGCTATTTGGAATTCAACTCTTTCTGGACTGTACTGTATGGATGAAGATTATTGGCAGTAGACCCCATGGACAAGATATCTTGATGGGATTCGATTTGTTCTTCCAAGATAAAAGCCTACAGATTCTACCTCATGGGTTGAAGTACAAGAGACAATTCCAACCTTACACCACCATCCAGAAGTTGTTTACCCTATCAGAAGCACCTCCAGAATACGGAGATATTACCAACCAGCTTCTCAAGTGTTGTGAAGACTCTCGTGCAGATTTTCATCACCCAACACCGCTTTAGAAAAATCTGAAGTTCTTTATTCAGCTCCTTTTCAAAAGGAATGAAGATGTGAATACTACCAAGGCCACTCATCCAGGAATGACTCCGGAAGAGCTGAACCTTGCAAGACAAGAATGCAACGAACTATTTGCACTTGGACTCATTGAGCCCACAAAGTCCAATTGGGTTTGCCCTGCATTCTATGTCATCAAAAGAGATGAACCGGTACGAGGGAAAAAAGGCTTGTTATTGATTAAAAAGAGTCCAATTTCCCCCAACAAAAACACCTTTCAAGGACCTAAGTGATTTACAAAATTATGCAAAATATTTCATGTTTTATCACTTAGCCAAATTTGTTGTTCAAGTTAATATCCCTTTCGAGAGGGCATGTTTTTATCCAGATGAACCTTTTTATGGGATCTTTACCATTTCCACTATTGCTCCTATTCCAAAAGATGGCCTATTGTATTTGTGGTGTCTTTCCACCCTCTACTATCATTTAGTTGAAATGCCCGTTAGAAGTATGTTATCTTTCCTCCAAAATCCAGTCAACCAGTCATCCAATCTCTGGACATTTCTTAATGGTTCCCGGATTTATATCACTAGCCAGCAGCCTGAGGTTAATGAATTATGCATGCATCTCCTGGTTCTTAACAAGATTCCACCAAACCCACCTAGACTGGAGCCTATATATACATCACTCGTGATAAATCCATGTGTTGATGAACCCGAGTCAAGTCACCAATGAGAAGATAATCAAGAAGGTGACATAGATACTCAGATGTTCGAGCGATTCCCAAGATCCATGGCTTGTTAAAGATGAAGACATAAATTGGGACGGCTTTGGATTTTTGGACGTAACCCTGGTCAAAGGAATACTATGACAACCTCTACAATACATGATGAAAGGATGATGTCAAGATCAGATATATGTCCTTATAATGGACACGTGTCAGTTTGTAACAATAAGTGTCCTTTTAGTGGACACATGTCAGTTTATGGTTGTAAGTGTCCTTTTGTTGGACATCCTTGTAATGTAACATGTGTCAATTGGTTGTTGTAAGTGTCCTTTTTATGGGACACATGTCAGCTTGGTGTTTGTAAGTTTCCTTTTATGGACACATGTCAGCTTGGTGTTGTAAGTGTCCTTTTATGGACACATGTCATGTCCTTTTAGTGGACACGTGTCAGCTTCCTGTTTAAAGGTGTCCATACAGGTGACATGTATACATGATAGGTGTCTTATTAGTGGACACATGTCAGGTTATCATGAAGAAGGTCTAAGAAGATAATATGTGTCTAGCAGAGGTGTCTTGTAATAAGGACACATGTCACTTCCTTGGTTTGTACATGAGGGCTATATAAAGACCTCTTTAGTTGTATGGAAAACTCAGACAGAAATCAGAAGAAAATCTCCCGTTTGCAAACATAGTTAAGCTGAAATGCTTGTGATGCCAACTTGTTCAGAAAATCTCGTCGTGTTCAGAAATTAAGTTGGAATGCTTGAGATGCCAACTTCGCTGCTTTATCTTTCTTGTTAGGGCAATTCTTTGCAAAATGCCCTTTTCTTCCACATCGGAAACACCTATTCATCGACTTCTTTCTGAATGGTTTTCTTCTGAATAATCGATAGGCTTTATTTCTTTTTGCCTTTTTCTTGATATTTTTACTGGAAGACGAAGATGAACAAGTGCAGTTCTCCTTTCCTTTGCACTTTATCTCCAGATGAGAGTTTTTGCATACAGATTTGAGGAGAGTTCTTTTATCAAGAACATCCTTGATGAAGACTTGTTGCTCACACATCTTGTCTAGGGTTGCAAATGTCATCGAATGGATTTTGCCTAGACTGATTCTTGAGACTTACATCCTGGAAGCTTGAATCATTTTGTGTAACTCAGGCTGGAGTTCTTTACGTAGAGATGCAAGATAGACATGTTTGAGATTTGGATCATTGTATCCACTCAGCATGTAGAACTTTTCAGACATTCTCTTGAAGTGCCTATTCAAATCTTTTCTTGTCAAAGAACAACATTTTATGGCAAAATATTTCTTTTCTGCCAACTTGTTTTTTTAATAAGTTGGGAGTACTGGTTGGAGGGGAGGGGATAAATTTCGCATAAACTGAAAGATACCGGGTTTGAACCTCGGTCAATACCTTATAAAGGGTGAGCGATACCACTTGAGCTACAAGCTAGTGGTCAAATTTTTTTTTAGCTAGTGATACCACTTGAGCTACAAGCTAGTGTTTTTTCTGCCAACTTGTTGATAATAGTAATATCTCCAATAAACTCTTGGTGAATTCCTCCAAGAACAAGAGATGGAGTTGAAACATTATAAAGTTGGATTTGTCTGTACTCACCAAGGCTTTTAAACCATTTGCGTAGGATACCAACAAATATGGAAGAGAATTCCATAAGGATTTGCTTCAGATTGGCTCCTTCTTTTGTTAGCTGGAGATCAATCCATTCTGCAAAAGAGTGTAATCTTTCTCTTCTCTTCTGGATTGGAACATCATCGAAAGAAAACTATGGACCATTTGTTGGTTTAGAGGATGAAACTGAAGGACGAGGATGTGGTCCTTCTGCTTCTGGTTCCATATCTTCTTCAGAACTTTTAGACACTGGTTCAGTATATTGCTGGCTTATTTTTGGAGCATCTCCGGCCATATGTATAGCAGATAGATCAGCAGCATCTGGATCAGATTTAGCATCATAGGATTCTTCTCCCGATAGGGATGATTTAGCATCCTCAGAATCTGATTCTCTTTTCCAGTTGGGAAGAGGTGGTTGTTTTTCGGGTTTGATTTTTTTGAACATTGTAATGAATTATTTCCTGGATAAGAGATGGTCCAGCCATGAAGGACTCAAGGTTTTTCTTTAGATTTGGAAGTGGATGGAGGTATCTCATAACTCTTTTTGTAGGTGGTTGGCTTTTTTAGAGTAGAGGACTGTTTCTTGGCTTTTAGGAATATCAAGTGGAATACTTGAAGCCATACCAAAATAAGTGGGATAATTTGGAGGAGATATAGGAGGTGATTCATATTTGGAACTATAACTGGGAAAAAGGATAAGGACTTACTTTGATTGCTCCTGTCCCTTTTGATTAGAGAAAGTTCCTTCTTTAGTCTCCTAATCTAAGCTTCTTTCTGCATGAACTCCGCTCCAAACTGGTTTTGTTCAATAAGGCTCCTCACATCGTTTTCACCAAATTAGGTGATATTATCTTTTAGCTTTTCATATATCTCTGTTGGAACCGATTCTCTCTGATGATAACTCTTGTCCGATTAGAGTGAATTTGAGAATCTATAAGACCTTAGAGTCTATCGCCTGCAGAGACTTGTTTTGGGCACAAGCATTGGCCGTCTGCCAATTTAGCACTTCCTCTGCTTGAGTAGGACCCTTTATTTGTACGTCACGTTCTACAGTGGTGCTTTGCACAAAGGGCTTGGATGTAATCCTCTGTTGAGTGTCAACCTTCCTTAAAGGTGAAAATTATGCTTCATATTTGAACAGGAAACAAGGTTGGACAACACGGCAAAAGTTGTTGTTGAGTGGCCCTTTCCCAAAAGTTGCTTTCTCAGACATTGCTATTACAGTCTGAATTCCTTAAGCAAAAGGCGCGTTCGCTTCGCTTAAGGATGGGGATCAATAATCGGCATTTTTTCATCGTCGAGCTAGCCATTCCTAATGGACGACGGGGATTCGGGGTCTCATGGTGGATGGCGATTACACGATGATGCAATACTCTTGGGAATCATATTATTTCTTTTTATAAAGAGCTCTTCGCGGACACTGGGGGTACCATTGCGAATTATGCAATAGTCGATCAGGCCATTTCTCCCAGGGTAGGGGCGTCGGATAATGCTAGCTTGACGGTCATTCCTTCGGATTCAGAGATTAAGGAAGCGGTTTTTGATATGGACCCGGATAGCTCGCCAGGACCAGACGGATTCAATGGGATTTTTTATCGCCAGTTCTGGGATGTCATCTTTGTCGAGGTGATCGCCACGGTCAGGTTTTTCTTCACTAGCTCATCCCTACCTTTGGGTTTGAACACCAGCTTCATGGCGCTCATCCCAAAGACTAAGGACGCTAATGTTATTGAGAACTTTCGTCCGATTGTTATGAGTAATTTTCTGTTCAAGATTATTACTAAGATATTGGCTACACGTTTGGGTTCGATTATTGCTATCTCCTACACAGTTCGGGTTTATTCCAGGGAGGCAGATTCACGATTGTATTGCCATGGTTTCTGAATGGTTCAATGTCTTGCATGGTCGATTGGATGCGAATATGATCTTGAAGATTGATATTTGTAAAGCATTTGATACATTGAAATGGGACTTCTTACTACACGTTTTGCGCTGCTTTGGTTTCTCAGAGATTTTCGTTCACTGGGTGGAAGTTATTCTTCGGTCGTCCAGAATATCAGTGCTACTAAATGGGACGCCGGTGGGGTACTTTCCTTGTTTTAGAGGGGACAGACAAGGTGATCCTTTATCACCATTACTGTTTTGCATTGCGAATTAAGTTCTTAGCAAATTTATTGAAGTTGCGGTTGATCAAAATCGGATAGATCCGTTCATGGCGCCCATACATATTATTTTCCCTTCGTCCATCTTATACGCTAACGATATTATTATTATGTGTGGGGCTTCTTCAGCCAACGCCCATATCCTTCTTTAAATTCTCAATCGTTATGCGGATATCTCGGACCAAATGTTTAATCCTCAGAAATCTAAAGTTTACTTTGGCTCCAGGGTCTCATCGTATGTCCGTAGGAGGGTGCAAATTATCATGGGGATCCAGCCCGGGACGTTTCCCACCGTATACCTAGGCGCACCAATCTTCAAGGGTGCCCCTAAGGTTGCGGACTTACAACCCATATTTGATAAGGTAATCTTCAAATTCAAAAGATGGAAAGGTTCATCGCTTTCCCTTGCTGGTAGAGTTTGCCTTGTTAATTCGGTGATTACTAGTTCTTTTGTGCACACCATGATGGTTTACAAATGGCCCAGCACCTTACTCAAGCAAATGGAAATGGCCATGCGTAATTTCATTTGGACTGGGGATGTGAATACTAAGGGGTCGGTGGTGGTGAATTGGAATAAGTGCTGCACGCCTAGGACTGAAGGGGGTCTGGGCGTCCGATCGATTGTGGTGGCTAACACGGCTTTCTTGATGAAATTGGGCTGGAAGGTCATGAACTCGGATTCGGTGATCTTCAGTACCCTTAGGCATTGCTACTTGACAGAGGATGGGGCGGTTCGGAGGTCATTTATTCCTTCTTCAATCTGGGTTGGGATTAAACCTTGCATTTCGGCTTTCTTAGATGACTCTCGTTGGATCCCAGGGGCTAATTCCGATCCCAGAGGACTACAGATACTTATTTCATCAAAAGATTTCGACTACTTTTATGACGGGTCCTGCACGAAGACCTTCTCATTTGTGGAGGCTTATTTGGATCTGTTCGTGCTATTGTACGTGTCTCTATTGCCCCAGATTCAAGGGATACACGCATATGGTTGAATTCAGATGATGGTTTGGTTTTCTCGAAGGCAGCATATGATCATATCCGTCCCATTACCCGGCAGTCAAGTGGGGTTCTTGGATTTGGTCGTAACATATCCCGGAACAGAGATCGATGGTGGCGTGGCGCGCTATCCACAATCGACTGGATGTCTTGGATTTATTACGGGCTAGGGAAAGTTTTATTGGCCCCTCGGTTTGCGCTCTTTGTCGTGAATTTGCTGAATCGGTTGACCATTTATTTGTCTCTTGTGTCTTCGTATGAGCTCTCTAGCGATGGATCTTTGATTCATTCAATGTGCACCTTTTGAGGCTCATAGCTTTAATGAATTTATGGTGCGGTTAATGCATTTTCATTTCAAAATGAGCAGCAAAGTTTCCTGGCGTGTGGCTATCCTTTCCTCGTATACGCTCATCCGCATATCCGAAATGAGTGGTTTTTCACAACAAAATCTGGACAGTGGAGGCAATGACTACCCATCTTCGGGTACTCATTGTAGAATCATCATCATTGGATCGAGGATGCATGCACAATGACCAACAAGACCTTCTCATCCTGCGTAACCTGCGAGTTCCTGGGCGGGCTAGACAGGCACTGAAGATTGTGGAGGTTAACTGGCAAAAATCCCTCCCGGGTTGGATCAAGGTAAATACGGATGGCAGTTAATCTAGGGCGCCGGGCAATCTCATTGCTTCCGGGGTATTCCGGAATTGTAAAGGTTTCTTTCGGGGGTGTTTTGTTAATCATTGTGGTTCGGGCTATGCGTTTGAAGCTGAATTGGTGGCAGCAATGTGGGCGATTCAGTATGCTTTTGCTAAGGGCTGGACACAACTTTGGCTAGAGTCGGATTCGATGTATGTAGTGAACTTGCTAGAGAAGAGATCGACGGAGGTCCCGTGGCGCCACCTTAGCTATTGGCACCACACATTACATCTTCTCGCGCATATAGATTTTGTAGTCTCACATATTTTTCGGGAAGGCAACCGGGTGGTAGACATGTTAAGCAAGAAGACGGAGTACGACACATGATGGGGCGTCCCGCCCAGGGAGCTCGTACATTATCTCACTGATGACTATGTTGGCCAATCCAACTATAGGTTTGTTACTTAGTGTGTCCCCGCTTCAGGTTTCTATTCCCATTTTTGGACGCTTTTTTCTTTCCCTGGGGTACTTTTTTTCCTTCCAAGGTTTTTCCTACAAGGGTGGGTTTTACCTTGGGAGGTTTTAACGAGGCTCCAACCATTCAGCCATTTGGTCGGCTTGTGACCACTTTGTTTTACTTTATGACATTGTTTCGAGACTTATATTTGGTTACCTGATCATCCGGTGATCAGGACAACTCTATTTTTTCATTTTATATATTATTTCGAATTTATTCAAAAAACAAGGTTGGACAACAAGAGGAGTTGGAGGAGGAGGTGTCTTAACTTCTTTTTGACACCCGTACTTTTCTTTTTGAAGGGCAGTTGACCCTTTCCTGGAACATGGTATATTTAGTTTAGTTAACTACATTTTAAAAATTAAAATGGAAATTAAATAATTTAAAAATTAAAATTAAGATCGTAAATAAGAAAATTAAAGTATTTTTTGCGAATATATTAATTTTAAATTATTTTTTAATTGAATTTTAAACTTAAAAAATAATTGATTTAATTTATTGTTTTATAATTAAGAGTGTAACAGTTTAATTCAATTAATTTATTTCTTAATTAAGAGTTATTTTTAAATTGTTAAATTAAAAAATAACGTTTTAGTAAAAATAATTTATTATTTTCTAATTTAATTAATTTTTGAACAATATTTTTAGGGGCATTGTCATTCTTTCAGGTGAATATGTACCAATTTATAAAAAGTCGTAAAGTATGGGTACGAAACTGGTGAATCACAAACTTGAGGTACCAAACCAGGAAAGTGCATATAGCTCAGGTATTAAAGTCGATAACCCTACAATATACCAGTAACAAATAATCCGAGTTTTTTTTTTAGAAATGGCCTGTCAGATAAAGGATGGTTCGATTACCAAATATGTTGGTCTTTCTATTCCTCAAGGGGCATACACCAGTTTTTATCTTAGTTTGATTGTTTAAATGTCAAATTCATGTACACTTCTTTCAAACGATGCAATAACTGCGTAATATTCTTTTGCTCAATGTAATATTATATGGATACCATTTTTTTGTGAGTTTTCTTTGTTTCTTACTTTTGTTTTATTTTATTATGAGCTTTATTGTAATGAAGTATAAGGATATATTGAAATACTATTCATGTTTGAATCACCCAATATTTCTTCAAGAAATTTGAACCCAACAAATAGATTGTGTATAAATTATAAGAATGATATGTGTTTTCCTGTTAAAAAATAGGGTTATCTATATCAATTCAAATGTACATGTATACAATTCCCAATTAAACTTTATTTTGCTATAATAATTAATAAAACTCAAGGACAAACAATCTCGAATATTGGTGCCAATTTAATTCAACTAAATGTTGTCCAAATCAATTATAAATTGCACTCTTTAGAGAGTTTTAGTATTTACAATGAAAGAAGAAATATGGGGACTAAATGTGTTATGCATAAATAAATTTTGAGTGCGGATACAAATAATTATTACTTACATAGTAGTGTTTTTATTTAAGTTTACTTACATAGTAGTGTGTAACTAGAGTTTATTTTCATTAAATAACACAACATCAAAGTAGATTGATTGTAGCACAAAGTTCAAATACCTAACAATCTGGTAATGTGAAAGAAGATTCTTTATAGAAGTAGTTAAACAAAAAATAATTTAATACTTATGATGGTCATACTCAGTTAGTGTTTCGATGAACTCAGAGGATGGTTCGGTTACCTCGAAGACGGCTTATAATTATTTACGCCCCGCCAAATGATTAGATGGGGTTCTTGGATTTGGTCCCAAAGATATCCCGAACGGAGATCGTGGTGGCATGGCGGGCTATACACAAACCGATTGGCGATCCCAGATTCTTTACGAGCTAGGGGAAGTTTTATGGCCTTCGGTTTGTGTTCTTTGCGAGGAATCGGGGAATCGGTTGATCACTTATTTGTTTCTTGTGCTTTTGCAGGCATATATGGCGTTGGATCTTCCAAGCCTTTCACGTGAACCCCCTCCAGGCTTACGGTTTCAATGAACTGGCTGGTACGACTTATGTCTCTTCATTTTAGTGACCAGTCGCTTTCCTTTGGCGTGTGGCAATATTATCCTCGCATCGGCTTATTTGGCACATCCGTAATGAGCTGATTTTCCACAACAAAGTCGGACTCCGGGCGCGCGCTCATTCACCTACAGGTACTCATTGTTGAATCAAGATCTTTGGGCCGGGATGCATGAATAACGATCGCCAGGACCTCTTTATCCTGCGTGGTTTAAGAGTTCCCGGAAGGGCTAGGCATGCTCCGAAGATTGTGGAGGTCCAGATGGCAAAACCCCTCCCGGGTTGGATCAAGGTTAACACGGATGGCGCGCTTCGGGGGCGCGGCAATCTAACACCTCCTGTCTTCCCGAATTGTAGAGGATTCTTTCGCGGATGCTTTGTCCATCACTGTGGTTCAGGGTACGCATTTGAAGCTGAATTGGTTGCAGCAATGTGGGCGATTCAATACGCATTTGCAAATGGTTGGACGCAACTTTGGCTGGAATCGGATTCGATGTATGTGGTGAACCTGCTGGAGAAGAGAACGATGGAGGTCCCATGGCGCCATCTTAGCTATTGGCGCCAAACCTTGCATCTGCTCAGTGGCATTGATCTAGTAGTCTCTCATATCTTTCGCGAAGGCAATCGGGTGGCTGACATGCTGAGCAAGAAGACGGAGAGTGGCACCTGGTGGGGCGTTCCGCCCACAGACCTTCTTCGCTACCTCACTGATGATTATGTTGGCCAATCCAACTATAGGTTTGTTACTTAATGCGCCACCGCTTCAGGTTTCTTTTTTAGGCGACTTTTTCCTGGGGGGTACTCTTTTTCCTTCCAAGGGTTTTTCCCACAAGGGTGGGTTTTACCTTGGAAGGTTTTAACGAGGCCCCAACTATTCAGCCATTTGGTCGGCTTGTGACCACTTCGTTCTGGTTGTTGACATTATTTCCAGGCTTTCTTTTGGCTACGATCCGCTCGTGATCGGGATTACTCTTTTTCATTTTTATATTTAATTCGCACTTATTCAAAAAAATGGTCATACTCAGTTAAATTATTTTAAAATATAATGTTAAGAGCTAGTCTCCTGTCAGACCGTCTAACGGATCTAGATCCGTTAGACGGGTCAAACTATCCTATCAATCTCGCTGACCTGGATCCGCAAAAAAAAAATAGAAAAAAGCCCATTCGGACATCTCGTGATTGGAGCCCTAATTTCCCAGCTTCTTCCTCCTCCAACCACAACCAGCGCTGTGAGACACAATCCCCATTAAAACAACCACAACGGCGGCAAAAGACAATACCGAAGGAGGCATAAAAAACACCATATCACGGCGCATCTTCCGGTGCGCACCTACACTACGTGATATTTCCCCCTTCCGCCATCTCTGCAAATTGACACCACCACCTCTGTCGACCATCACCTCCATTGCACAACTATCAATCTATGTGTTCTCGTCGAGCCTAATAGGTATTAGTTTGTGTCTATATTCCAGCTACTTAGTAGTTAAATCTACATTGGACAATAAGCTTAAGAAGGTGCAACAATGGAGGCTGGAGACAACTTGAAGAATGACAGAGGTAACGAAAGTGAATGTCATGTATTTTTAATTTGGTTCATTATTAAAAAGTATTACACATTGCATTCAAATGTATTAGTTGTATTAAAAAAATATATTAGATGTATTAGAAAAATGTATTATACTTTACAACTTCGTGTAAGTCTCTGTTTTATTATTAAATGGCTTAAATTTGGTGATAAGTATTACACATGGCAGTACAATGTATTAGATGTATTAGAAAAATGTATCATACTTTACAACTTCGTGTAAGTCTCTGTTTTATTATTAAATGGCTTTAATTTGTGGATAAGTATTACACATTGCATTCCAATGTATTAGATGTATCAAATAAATGTATCAGACTTTTAGATGCATCATATTATGTATTTTATTTCTTAGTTGTTCCTAACTTATATTACTTTTAGGTGTAATAATACTAACAGATTTCGATGATCATGAAGAAGGAAATAATGACACGAAAGGGGGGACAACATCATTCCAATAGAAGTGCAAAGGTAAAAAGTCCGATATAACAGAATACATGCAAAAACTATTGTGTTTAATTAAAAAAGTGTCATAATTTTCATACATTCCTTCATGTTGATTATTTTCTTCATTAAATATAACGAAAGACTTGATCGTTGTCTTATTGGTATGAAGAGGAATAGTGTTGAAGAAATATATACACTGTATCCCAATCATGCTCGGCAGCTTGGATATAGTATTCGTAAAACAACTACGAGATGCAATGATGTTGGTGTTGTGACGAAAAAATATTTTGTATGTTCCTGTGAGGGATCTACAAGATCCAGAAACACCATTGAGTAACAAAAGAAAAAAATTTATAATACAATAGGATGTAGGGCATTATTGAGGACAAAATTGAACAGTGATGGTGTTTATGAAATTGTTGACCATATTATGTTGCACAACCACGAACTCACTAGAAAAGAGTGGAGTCATTTGCATCATTCTGAAAGGGTGATTACCACTGAAAAGGCTAATGCTATTGGGGAGATGATTTCTTCTGGAATGAGAGTCACTGAATCTTTCTGATACATGGCACAGGACTTGGATCCGGAGGGTCATGTTTATCATCTGGCCTGCAACGTGGTCGTCTTGCGGTTTTCTTCTTTCTGCTTCTTCTCTGTATATGCTCTTCTTCATCAGAGTCTGATTCCTCTCCACAAGAACATTCTGGATCACACATGGATGGATCAACATCCCATACCAAATGACCATTAACTCTGTCACTGTAAATATTGGATCCATCTTAGCAAAAACGCGTAATTGGGATGTTTGTAGATGCATTGACCTCAATTGGATAAACCATCAGCTGGAATTCGGGATTTGAAGGTCTTGAGCTGGATGGTGTTTGGTAGATCATCTTGACACGTCCATCTTTCAACCTTTGAAATTTAAAGTCGGTTGCTTGCACCATATCTAACTGCTGGTGAAGGGACTCATAGTTGGTGATCCATTTTTTGGAACAAGTTGCTCCAAGTCTTTTCTCCTGATTTGTCTAGGTATCTAGATAGTAGGGACGTTAGATCCAGACTCGACAAGGACCATCAAAGCATCATTTTATGCCTTGATTCTGAAGATCTAGGTTGTGATCTTGCAACCTGTACACAACTTGGTTATGAAGGGTTGCCATGATGGAATTTGAGATCTGATCTGCTCCGAAAAGTTAAACTTGCACCTTGAAGGCAGATGCAAGAGTTGGATCACACAAAGATACTACAAAGTTGGGGAAGAAAGTGACCATAACAATTTTGGCATTAAGTGTAGAGAGAATTGTACCGATAACTGCATGCTCATATTGGAGAAAACGAGTATCTAGAAGAGCAATTCTTGCAGATACTGGAAGACCTTTCCTTCCATGGTAGGAGAGAACAAGCCGTATAGCTCCAAGGTGGAGATGAGTATAACCTTCCATTCTCCATCGTGTGATGAACTCGGGTGGAATGGACAGTGTGATGTACTGCTCTTGTTGAGTTGAAGGAAGACCACAATGATCCATTCTGGATGATTGGATGTACTCTTTTGGTTGAGTACTTTTGTTGAAGATAATAGATTTGATGTGTTTGGATAAAAGGGATATGAAGAGAGCTATTTGAGGATTGAGATTCCATATCAAGGGGAACACCTCTTCTACGCACTATCTTAGCCGGATCTAACCATTCTCTAGCAAATTCTCCAGTGTCGTTGGTACTCCAATTCAAATAGACAGTCGATCAATGACGGGTGAAGTGGGTCATTTTGTAAGAGTACTCGTTGAAATTGATCTAAACGACCATCTTCAAGAATTTGGCATGGTGGAACGAGTGGTACACTATTTCGTCGTTTCTCTCGGTTATGAAAATTTACCTGAATTTTGTAAGCAATGCAATATTATTGGTCACAACATCAATCAATGGCGCCAGGGTAGACCGAAGGCGATGAATACAAAGGAAGATGGTGCTAAACCAGGCTATAGTCCTGTGCGTGGCTGAGCTCCATTCCGAGACCATGCTAGTACCACTAAGGGTAAAGCTGTGGATCCAGAACAGTAGGCTTGCGTCAAGAAGCGGACAGCCCAAGTAGGTCGTTCTCCGAAAGGGGTACATCTAATTTGCATGTTCATGTTAATAATCCTTTTGAGGTTCTCAGGGAAGAGGTAGAACAAATCCCTCATGAAAAGATTAATTCGAAGCAAGTTCAAAATCGTGGGGAGGGGCCAATTCATAACAGGGGTAATGGCGATTGCATGGGAGATACTAATCATGCAGGGGCAATAAATACTGATCGAAGGATGGTTCTTCATCAACCATTGCAACAACATTCAGTGATAGCTTCGGATAATATTGTTATGGCTGCAACTTTAGATGATAAATGTAAAGAGAGCTTGCAAAAAGCTATGGAAGCAGTCTCACGTAGTATGCCTATTAATGACTATGAGTTTAACACGACTACTCCGTCGGAGAGTTTCCAAGTGATGGTGGCAACCGCACAAAAATGGTGGTCAGATATGGTAGAAGAGGAGGAACAAGGTAATATTTTTATTGAAAATATTGATGCTAATATGCACTTTGTGCATCCCCCTCCCCCAACTTCGTCATGAATTGCATATTTTGGAATGCTATAGGTATTGGCAACGAGGCCTCTAGGATTTTTTTTTTGAATGAATCAAAGATATATTAAAAATGAAAAAGAGTGATCTTAATCACAGGCTGATCACGGAGCCAAAGAAACAAGACGAAAATCAAATCCGAAAGAAAATCAAAATGGTCACAAGCCGACCAAATGGATGAATGGTTGGGGCCTCGTTAAAACCTCCCAAGGTAAAACCCACCCTTGTGGGAAAAACCCTTGGCAGGAAAAAGAGTACCCCCCATAAAGATAAAAGAAGCATCCAAAAATACAAAAGTAAGAACCCGAATGCATTAACTAACAAACCTATAATTGGATTGTCCAACATAGTCTTCCGTGAGAAAAGACACAATATCCGCAGGAGGGACACCCCACCAATTCGCCGATTGCGACTTCTTACTCAGAAGGTCTGCCACTCGATTGCCTTCATGATAGATATGCGAGACGACCAGATCCATTTGTGACAGCAAATGAAGAGTATATCGCCATTTGCTAAGATGACGCTAGGGAACAGCAACAGATCTCTTATGGAGCAAGTCCACGACATTAACAGAATCAGAATCAAGCCAAAGTTTAGTCCAGCCCTTAGCGAATGCATAATGAATGGCCCACATTGCCACCACCAATTCGGCCTCAAAGTGTAACCCGAACCACAACGTTCCACAAAGCAACCCCAAAAGAAGCCTTTGCAATTCCGGAAGACCCCAGAAGCTGTAAGACTACCCGGCGCCCTCGAAGTGCTACCATCTATATTCACCTTGATCCAGCCCGGAAGGGGTTTTTGCCAATTTACTTACACAGTCTTCGGAGCTTGTCTAGACCGCCTAGGAACTCGAAGTTTTCTTAGGATTTTTTTTGAATAAGTGCGATATATATATAAAAATGAAAAAGAGTATTCCTGATCACAGGCTGGTCAGGTAACCATAAGAAAGCCTGGAAATAATGTCAAAAACCAAACGAAATGGTCACAAGCCGACCAATTGGCTGAATGGTTGGGGCCTCGTTAAAACCTTCCAAGGTAAAACCCACCCTTGTGGGAAAAACCCTTGGAAGGAAAAAGAGTACCCCCCAGGAAAAAATAGGCGCCTAAAATGGGAAAGAAACCTGAAGCGGTGGCGCACTAAGTAACAAACCTATAGTTGGATTGGCCAACATAGTCATCAGTGAGGTAGTCAAGGACCTTTGTGGGCGGGACGCCCCACCATGTGCCGCACTCCATCTTCTTGCTCAGCAAGTTCGCAACCCGATTTTCTTCCCGAAAGATATGAGAGACTGCAAGATCAATACCTCTGAGCAGATGCAGGGTTGGCGCCAATGACTAAGATGGCGCCATGGGATCTCCATTGTTCTCTTCTCCAGTAGGTTCACCACATACATTGAATCCGATTCCAGCCATAGTTGCGTCCAACCTTTCGCAAAGGCATAATGAATTGTCCACATTGCGGCGACCAATTCAGCTTCAAACGCGTACCCTAAACCACAATGATGGACAAAGCATCCTCGAAAGAAATCTCTACATTTCTGAAGACTCCGGAAGGCGTGAGGTTGCCCAATGCCCCCTGGCCGCCATCCGTGTTAACCTTGATCCAACCCGGAGGGTTTTTGCCACCGAACCTCCACAATCTTCGGAGCGTGTCTGGGCGTCCAGAACTCGCGCACCACGCAAGATAAATAGGTCTTGTTGATCATTGTTCATGCATCCCGATCCAAAGATGATGATTCCACAATGAGTACCTGAAGTTGAATGATCGCCGCCTCCAGTGTCCATATTTTGTTATGAAAAATCAGCTCGTTGCGGATATGCCAAATAATCCAGATGCATGAAATGATCGCCACACGCCAAAGGAAAGTAACCTGGTCACTGAAATGAAAAGCCATCAATCGCACCAGTAGCTCGTTGAAACTATAAGTCTGAAGAGGGTGGACTTGGAAAGCATGGAAGATCCAACTCCATATATTTCCTGCAAAAGCACAAGAGACAAATAAGTGATCAACCGATTCTTCCGATGCCCTGCAAAGAACACAAACCGAAGGGCCAGTAAAACTTCCCCTAGCTCGAAGTGAATCCTGGACAGCCAATCGGTTGTGTATGGCCCTCCATGCTACCACCGATCTCCATTCCAGGATATGTTGCGACCAAATCCAAGAACCCCATCTAACCGCCGGGCGCCGGGGGCGTATATGATTATAAGCTGCCTTCGAGGTGACCAAACCATCATCCAAGTTCAACCAAACTCTAGTATCCCGAGACTCTGGCGCAATCGGGACGCACATAATGGCTCGGACAAGCTCCAAATAGGCCTCCACGATAGGGGTGAAGTGCGGAGACCCATCATAGAAATAGTCGAAATGCGCTGATGGAGTTAAGTTTAAGCGTTGGAAAGGTTCTTCTCTCTCCTTGGCAGGTCGTGTCTGCTTGGTTAACTCTATTATTGCCAGCTCCTTGGTTCACAGTATGCTCATTTACAAATGGCCTATCGCGCTGCTTAAGCAGTTAGAGAAAGCTATGCGTAACTTCATTTGGACTGGTGATATTAATCAGAAGGGTTCTGTCGTGGTTAATTGGGCGCGTTGTTGCTCTCCTAAGAATGAGGGCGGTCTTGGCGTCCGATCCCTCATTTCTGCAAACCGAGCCTTTATTATGAAGATGGGCTGGAAACTTCTCACATCGGATTCCATTGTCTTTGATACTCTCCGTCGCCGTTTTTTGATGGACAATGGTTCGATTAGGCGCTCATTCTTGCCTTCTTCTATCTGGGCGGGGCTGCGTCCAACTGTGGAGGATTGTCAAACTGATTCGAGATGGATTCCTGGGGCTCACTCTTCGGTTAATTTTTGGACGATAATCGGCAGCTCGTCATTGCGGATCGGATTGGCATCCCGCATGAATTTCGGGCTAACTTTCGTAATCCCATATCGGACTTCTTTTTTGATAACAAATGGCATCTCACTATGTCGTTTGTGGAGGCTTACTTGGATATTGTTCGGGATATTGTTCGTTGTCCGATTGCTCCAGATTCTTTGGATAAACGAGTGTGGACTCGCTCTGTGGATGGGACAGTGACTTCTAAGTCAGCATATGCATTTATTCGACCGTCCTTTCCTTCTGTTAAATGGGGATCTTGGATATGGTCCCCTACATTCCGAGGCGCACGGTTGTGGTCTGCGGCGATATTCGGACGTCGGCGATCATGGACGTTCACCACCCCAAAGGATTCATCGGTCCTCATCGCTTGCTGTCTCTCAGAACTCTCATTCGGAATCGATCGATCACATTTTTGTTTTTGCAATTTTGCAGGAGCTCTTTGGGGCTGGATTGCGGGTTCATTTGCGGTGGCTTTTCGTAACGCTATAGCTTCAACGATTTTATGGTTCATTTAATGGAATTTCATTTCGGTCATGATTGCTTTTCTCCGGAGGGTGGCGATTGTTTCTTGCATATGGCTTATTTGGCACATCGAAATGACGTGATCTTTAATCACAAACATTGGACTACGATGCGGCGCTTGTTCGGTTGAGAGCCATGATTATTGAGTGCTTCGCTTGACAAAGGGTGCATGCGAGAATACCCAGGAGGATCTTCTTTGTCTACACCGGCCGAAGGTTAGTGGACGCCCTCCTAAGGCCCCTCGCATTATCCCAGTGCCTTGGTTTCTTCCCCTTCCGGGCCGGATTAAAGTCAACATAGATGGTAGTGCTATCGGAGCTCCAGGTGTCGTATCACGGCGGCGCATTTTCCGTACCTATCGAGGATTTTTTTCGTGGGTGTTTCGTGGAGCAAATGTGGAACGGGCTTTGCTTTTGAGGCTGAATCGTAGCCGCCATGACCTTTGGCCGAATCTTCTATGCTTTTCGCAAGGGTTGGACTAATATTTGGTGGAATCGGACTCTACATATGTTGTTGGCCTTCTTAGATCTCGGAGCGGGCTCCATCCTGTGGCGGCCGCTAATCAATGGCGTTATTCTCTCTTTCTCGCTTTCCCGGATGCATGTTGTGGTTTCTCACATCTATCGAGAAGGCAACCGTGTTGCGGACCATCTCGATAAGTTCACGTGTGACTCCTCTTGGTGGGATGCCCCCATGGATATTATCTCCCGCTACTGAGATGACTATGTCGGACATACAAATATAGATTTGTTAGTTAATTTGTGCTTTGTTGTTTTGGTTTGGTTGTATGGCTTTCACTTTTCTCATCAGGGTACTCTTTTCCTACTAAGGGTTTTCCCCACAAGAGTGGGTTTTACCTTGGTAGGTTTTTAACGAGGCCCCAAACATTGGGCTACCTGGTGGCTTGTGACCAGGATTTTTCATTTCTTTCTATTAAATTTCGATTTATTAAAAAAAAAAAATGCGCTGATGGAATAAGTACCTATATTCATCCGGGATGCCAATTGCAAATATATAGAGTAACCCAACCAATTATCAATCCAGAATAATGCGCCTGGGATCCAACGAGCATCATCCAAGCAATCGGAAATGCAAGGTTTAATCCCTGTCCAAATTGAGGAAGGAATAAAGGAGCGTCGAATCTCCCCATTCCTAGTAAAGTACCGTTGTTTGAGGGTTCTGTATATCACTGAGTCCGAGTTCAAAACCTTCCAACCCAATTTCATCAAGAACGCCGTGTTGGCAGCCACAATAGATCGCACGCCCAGTCCCCCCTCTGCTCTGGGCGTGCAACATGTATTCCAACTGACCACCACCTTCCCCTTAGAGTTCACATCCCCCGTCCAAATGAAGTTGCGCATGGCTCTTTCCATTTGCTTGAGCAGCGTACCAGACCATTTATAAACCATCATGGTGTGTACAAAAGAACTGGTAATCACCGAGTTAACCAAGCAAACTCTACCAGCAAGGGAAAGAGACGAACCTTTCCATCTTCTGAATTTGAGAATTATCTTGTCAAAGACGGGCTGTAAATCCGCAACCTTGGGAGCGCCTTTAAAGATTGGAGCACCTAAATACACAGTAGGGAACGCCCTCGGATGGATCCCTAAAATTTGTTGCACCCTCCCACGGACATAAGAAGAGACCTTAGAACTAAAGTAAACCTTGGATTTCTGTGGATTAAACACTTGACCCGATATATCCGCATAATGAGTTAGAATCTGAAGCAAGACCCGGGCATTTGTAGAAGACGCCCCACACATGATGACAATGTCATCCGCGTACAAGATAGATGATGGAAAGACAATACCTCTTGGCACCGTGAAGGAAGATAACCGAGACTGATCCATCGCCACAGCAATAAACTGACCCAGAACCTCCTCCGCAATACAAAACAATAACGGTGATAAAGGATCCCCTTGTCTGACTCCTCTGAAATAGGGAAAATAAACTACTGGCGTCCCATTCAACAGCACTGAAATCATGGCCGACCGAAGAACCACCTCCACCCAACGCACAAAGATCTCTGAGAAACCGAGGCGGCGCAAGACGTATAGTAAGAAATCCCACCTCAATGTGTCAAATGCCTTTCGGATATCGATTTTTAGGATCATGTTCGAATCCGTGCGACCCTGTAAGACATTAAATTCTTTGGATACCATGGCAATACAATCATGTATCTGTCTGCCCGGGATAAAACCAAACTGAGTCGGAGACAAATAATCTGCAATAATCAAACCCAAACGCGTAGCCAGAATCTTCGTGATGATCTTGAAAAGGAAATTGCTCATAACAATCGGGCGGAAGTTTTCAATGACATTTGCGTCCTTAGTCTTTGAGATGAGCGCCATGAAACTTGCATTCAATCCCAGAGGTAGTGATGAATTATCAAGAAAGAGCTGACAGATTCACGATCACCTCAAAGCAGAGATGACATCCCGTAAATCGCGATAAAAATCCCATTGAACCCATCTCGCCCCAAAGAACTATCTGAATCCATATCAAACACCACTTCCTGAACCTCGGAACGAGGGAATGGGTTAGAATGGCGTTATCCCGCGCCCCAACCTGTGGAGTAAGAACCTGGTCAATTAACGAGAAGTCCGAGGCGGAACGCCCGGTGTCCATGAAGAGCTCCTTGTAAAATGAAATGATATGATCCCCAAGGACCGTAGCATTGTCTGTGAAACTGCCTGCCACCATAAGCCCCTGAATCCCTGTGCGCCCCGTACGAATCTGGCTACGCCGATGAAAATATGTTGTGTTACGGTCCCCGTCTTTAAGCCAGGCAGTGCGAGCCTTTTGCTTAAGGAATTTGAATTGTAACTGCAGCGTCTGTGATAGCCTAAGTTGGGCGTCCAACTCACTGTCCTGAAGTGCAGCGGTATAGCCCAATGTCTCGATGTCAGACTGAATCTGACGAAGCTGCCCCATCTGACTGTCCACCCTACGATTTACATCTCCAAACACATCCCTTTTCCATTCTTTTATAACCTGACGCAACCATTTGAGCTTCCTCATTTCACGCAAAAGAAGGTTGGGCTTGTCACATGGAGAGACCCAAGAAGTTGTAACCAAATCCCTGAAAGAGTCGTGATGAACCCACATACGCTGAAAATGAAACGGAACCGGTCCCCTGCTAATGGCCGAAGAACAGGAAACCAAAATGGGGTGGTAGTCGGATCCAACACGAGGAAGAACTAAGCCCTTGATAGCCTGCCAAAAAGCAAAAAATGGACAAGTTGCAAGGGCTCTGTCCAACTTAGCCTGAAGTAAAGATAGAGGCCTTTGGGGGGAGCACCAAGTAAATGAGTTCCCAGTAGTTGGCACCGCAAATAGGCCAGCATCCTCCATGAAGTCCCTGAAATCCTGACAAGATGCCTGGGAAAGAGTATCATTGCGCGAGCGCTCATGATGTCCCAAACCGCATTAAAATACCAACAATTAACAGATCAATAAGACCCAAATTTCTCAAATCCAGCCAAAGCTCACGTCGTGCAATGTAATCACACAAGCCATGAGTGAAACCAACGTGAAAAATCAAAGCACCAAATTGAACTTGTAAAACAATACATTGGGTAGAAGACCACACCTGATTAAGAATTGAGATCGTGGAATCGTGAAATACCCAAATATCTGGCCGCCCATTATCACGAAAATTTTGTGCTGCAAAAGTCAAGCCCAAGCTATGCCAATAAGAGTCTGAAATAGCCGAAATGTCCACCTTAGGTTCGCAAATGGCCAAAATAGAAGGTTTATACTTAAGGCATAAAGCCTTAAGAACATTGCGAGATGCAACGTTCCCAATCCCCCGGATATTCCAGAAGATGCAATTCATTGAGACGGAGGGGGGTGGCACCCGTGACGATCACACGGTAAAAACAGGCGTGTGGTTCGGAGCGGAGTCTGACGAGTGAGGGTGTCCCATTTCATCTGCATATTCTGCCCATCTCTTGGTAGCTGCAAAGTTCATCTCATGTGGTTCTGAATTCTCCGGTTCGATAGTAACTTCATGAATAGGGGGCGACGGTCCTAATGTGACTTTCCGAAGAATGCTATCTTTAGTCGGATCCAAGGAACTGTCCCGGAAAGCACGACTCAAAGCACGAATAGGCTTCCCCAAAGGATACTGGACCGTGATTGGCATAATGGTGGAGACTGTTCCCACGTTGGAGATATTGCCCTTAGGAGATGATTCCCCAGCTGGATAATTGTCTTGAAAATCTGCGGAGTGCTGATCCTGTGAATCGATTGAACCCAGAGCCTCGAAGGTGTTACCAAAATGTATGTCCGAAGAGCAAGTGACTATTGCACGAGGTGGAGATTCTGCACGCATAGCCGAACCCGTAGTTCCCATTGAGTCATCGACGGCCTTGCCCTTATCCTGCTGAACAGGACGATAAACCTTACGAACCCTGGAGCGACACACAGATCAGCGACGCTACCCGGGCACGTGGACGTCCTTGAGCCGGAGACATACGCCCTTCCGCGGCCGTATTACCCACATTGTTAAAATGACATGAAGCAGTTGAGTGACCCGTAACGACACACCTCGAGCAAAACTCAGGGAGTTTTTCATAAGTGACGGAAACAAAAGAGCATTTCCCAGTGCGTTCAACCATAATGTGTTCCTCCAAAGGCTTTGAGAGATCAATATCCACCAGAACTCGAACAAAATGGCCCAAAGAGCCATCCAGAGAACGCTGATCAATCTGTAATGGATCCCCAATCGCGCTGGCAATCCCCATAATGTTATTGGGGTCCTAGTATTCCAGACTAAGATCAAAAATGCGGACCCAAACGCTGGCCACTGAAGTTTGCACTTTGTAAGGGTTGAAATCAGGCACCCATGGAGATAGACGGATAGTACCAGGGTTAAGCGTCCAATTAACATGCTGCTGAGCCCGAGAACGATCCTGCGCACTAAAAAATTTGACACAAAAAAATCCCTTGCCCAAGGGAATTAGTCTGCAGTCATTTTTAATACCCCATAATTCAGTAAGGCGTTTATGCAAAAGCATAGTCGCCCATGGCTTGTACCGTTTCCTAAAAGAACCCTTCCAATCAACGAGCAGGAAAATTCAGCAAGACGTTGCTGGTAAACATTATCATCGATGGTAACAGATTAGTAATCATCTTTACGAACCAGTTTTGGGACAGAATGATTTTTACCAGAAACTACTGTGGAAAACAAGGTAGGAATACCTGGAGCCTGAGACGTGGAATCCGGATGGTTAGAACCTGAAACAATATTAGCAAAAGAGTGTATAAAATTGGGTTGATCATTCAAATTATGAGCCGAATGTCGCAGGTTTGTTTCGTAAATGGAGTTCGTTGAAGTCGAACTCTGATGGAGGCCTATGCTTGTGATCCCAGGCAGATGGCAGACGGTAGCCCAGGGGTCATCACTCTCCTGGGGGGGACGGCCCTGGGACTGCTGCTGGCCGCTGGCCCCCCATGAACTCCCAGGGGGGCCAGCCCCCCCATGGCTGGAGGACGCCATGGGGGTAAAGGAGCGCCCTACCATGGGCGTTGATTCGTGAGGGGGACCACCCCCTATCACCGCACGGATGGATGCGTTGCAGCGAGGGACATTGTGGTGGAGGTGTGAGGAGTTGGTAGCGGGTACGAGGTTGTTGCCTGTGTACTAGGTTGTTGTGGGGGGACCACAACAGTAGCAATTGAGGGGCTCAGGTACATGTCTTGAGGGACCAAACCTGCAGGTGCGTACTGGGAGGGTGGCAATGGTGCTGCGTTGTTGGGGATGAAGTTCGAGGGTAACCCATAATATGAGAGTAAGGTCGACGGACCAAGGGAGACCTGTTGCGGGGTGATGCGCTGATCGAAGGAGATCTGCTGCTGCTGCGTGGAATTGCGCTGATCAGCGCTGCGCGTCATGCCAGGGTTCCCGCGATCGGTTGGGTTGATTACGTGCATGGGGCGACGTATAATTAGAGGTGAAATCGTAAAACTCCGATGAAGACATGGTGGCTGCCGGCGGAGGCGCCGGAGGCATAGTACGTGGCCGACCAAACGATATGCAGGAGAGAGAAGAGAGAAAACCCTAAAATAGTGCAGGTCCCAAAGTTTTCTTAGGATGAAAAGGTCTTTTTGATCATTATGCATGCATCCCCGATCTAAAGAACAAGATTCAACAATAAGAACCCAAAGATGGGTAATGGCCACATCCACCATCTAGAGTTTATCATTAAAAACTAAATCATTCTAGATATGCCAAATGAGCCAGATGGAAGACAAAGCTGCCACACGCCATAAGAAAGCAACCTGCTCATTGAAATGGAAATTCATTAATCACACCAAGAACTCATTAAAGCTATGAGCCATCAAGAGGTGAACATCAAATGAGGCAAAAATCCATCGCCAAAGAGCCCCTGCAAAGACACAAGAGACAAACAGGTGATCAACAGATTCAGCAGAAGCACAACAAAGACCACAAACCGAGGGGCCAATAAAACTCCCCCTAAGATGCAATAAGTCCAAGACCGCCAAACGATTGTGGATGGCTCGCCACACCACAATCGAATGCCGTTCTGGAATATGAGGTGACCAAATCCAAGAACCCCATTGGACCATAGCAGATTGGGGCCGAATATGAGAATACGCCGCTTTCGAGGTAATATTCCTGTCATCAGAGTGCATCCAAACCCGCTTGTCCTTCGAGGAGGGGGCGATGGGGACGCGAACAATATGCCGGAAAAGATCCAAATATAAGCCCCAACAAACGAGAAGGTGAAATGCCAGGACTCATCGTAGAAGTACTCCGAAATGCCTATAGGTCTATGCTTAAGGATTTTGTCGTGTACACAAACCTGATATTGTTGCTATTGCGGAACCTAAGGTGCATTTTTCATTGGTAAATACTTCATTTTGGAATGCCGTAAATCTGACCCTTGTGGCAGAGAGTTTACGTGATAAGGGTTTGCCAAATTTGGGTTTTTGTTCGTAATTCTAATATGCAGGTGCAAGTTCAGTTTACCTTTGATCAAGTTGTGGTTTGCAAAGTGGGATTTCAGAATTTACAGTTTTACTTGGGGTTTGATCATGCCCAATGTTCCTATATTACTAGACCGTCTAGACGGCTTCTTTGGAGGGACGTTCACAATTTGTCTCTTGATATTCTGGTCATTATGGGTGATTTTAATGCCATTCTTGGGGCACATGAAAAGCAGGGAGGCATACAACCTCATAATACGGCATGCAGGGAATTCTGAGAATTCGTTGATGATAATAACCTTATTCAAGTTCCTATGATGGGGAATGATTACACTTGGGGCATTTTTCGGTCTTCACGAGGTTTGGTTCAAGCTAAATTAGATCGGATTTTATCCACACCAACTTTTCAGAGTATGTGGCACACTATTGGGGGATACGTGAGAATTAGACATTGCTCGGATCACAGTCCCATAGTTCTGCACTGCAACTTTTCTTCACCTCTAGGTCATTCTCCATTTAGATTTCAGTCAATGTGGTTACATCATGAGGGGTTCATGGCGGTTGTTGAAAATTCTTGGGCGGCCCATTGCAATGCTACAAGTCTAATAGCTTGTGTTATGCTTAAATTAAAGAGACTCAGGCCGGTGTTATGTAATTGGAATTATACAGTGTTCGGGGAGATCCATCATAAGGTAGACTCTATTCAAGCAAGGCTTCAGGACATTCAGGCTAATATCTCCATACACGGTTACTCGGATGCTTTAATTCAGGAAGAATTGTCGACACAAACGGAATTAAATAAGCTTCTAAACTGTTAATATGAGTGCTTAAGACAGAAGCAAGAAGCTCTGGGCCAAACGATCTAAATGCTATATCACGCAGTTGGTGGTTGATGATGCCTTAATTGATAACCAGCAGCAAATTCGTAGGCACGTCACCTTGTTCTATGAAAGTCTTTTTTCGGAGGCGAATACAATCACGGATTGTACTTTTGTGGATAATGCCATACACCCTATGGTTACTCAAGAGGAAAATAACAGGTTGTGTGCCATTCCCACTGATGAAGATATTAAAGCAGCGATTTTTATTTGAATCCAGATAGTGCGCCTAGCCCAGACAGTTTTTGGGGACATTTTTTTCATAAGTGCTGGGACATTATTTCGCAAGTTGTTGTGGCGGTTGTGCGTTCATTTTTTGTGAGCAATCACCTTCCAATGAGGTGCAATTCTAGCTTCATGGTGCTCATTGCTAAGAATAATAATGCTGAGCGGGTGGAGGAATTTAGGCCTATCGTCTTAAGTATCTTTTTATTTAAAATAGTTACTAAGATTTTGGCTATGAGGTTCGGACTGATTCTTAAAGAGCATGTTTATTGTATGCAATTTAGTTTTATTCCTGGGAAACAAATTCATGATTGCATCACTCTGGCATCTGAGGGGGTGAACTGTCTTCTCAATCGCTCATCTGGGCATAATATGATTCTCAAGGTGGACATTCGGAAGGCTTTTGATACATTACATTGGGACTTTATCCTTTATATTCTAGGTCGCATGGGCTTTGATCAGGGCTTTGTCAATTGGGTCACTACTATTTTTAACTCAGCCCATATTTCGATTTTGTTTAATGGAAGCCCGGAAGGTTACTTTCAATGCACCCGAGGTGTTAGACAGGGAGATCATATCACCTCTGCTTTTTTGTGCAGCGGATGATGTTCTTGCTCGTACTCTAGACATGGCTATTCATCAAGGTTTTCTTTCCCCCTTCCTGGCGGCAAGGTCCATTCAATTTCCACCTTGTTTGTTATACACGGATGATATTCTCATCATGACGGTTGCCACTTTGGGAAAATTGTCGATGCTCGAGGAAAATTCGGCTGATCATGGAAACTTTCGTGATAGGTCTTCAGCCCGAGTAGTCAAAGGTGTATTTTTGGGATGACACTCCTACACGCCTCATGGGTCGTATCCAGACACACTTGTAGATCTCTAGAGGTTCTTTCCCCTTTACATATTTAGGTGCACCTATCTTTAAAGGCGCACGAGACATTTCTTCCACCCTTTACATGATAAAATTCTTTCGAAATTCAAAAGGTGGAAAGGGACTTCATTGTCTATAGCAGGATGCATAACGCTTGTAAATTCTGTGATTGCAAGTTCTTTCGTCCATTCTATGCTGGTTAACAGATGGCCGATCACGTTACTTAAATCTATGGAGAAAACTATGAGGAATTTTATTTGGTCCAGAGATATTTCAACAAAAGGAGCAGTCACTTTGGGAGTTAGATCACTATTGGTTGCTAACAAAGCATTCCAAATCCTACGTAAAAGGTTCATGGATATGGCACCAAGAACTGCATACATTGGCTTGTCTATTTGGCCGGGGCTGCGTCCTTTAACATTGGATCTTATCTCTCATGTTCGATGGATTCCAGGAGATCACTCTAAAATCAGGTTTTGGTTAGACAATTGGCTTGGGTACTCTATTGCGGTTCACATTGGAATGCTTGATCACATTCGTATGGCATTTTACTGAGGATTTTCTGGTAGCATACACGGGCATTGTCATTGACATTCTTCATGTTCCAATTACTCAACATTTGATGGATAAAAGAGGATGTCCTCACTTGAATGAAGGAGATGTTTCATCTAAATAAGCTTATACATATATTAGGGACGTTTTCCCAAAGGTTGGGTGGGGAAAATGGATATGGTCTCCACTTATTCCGGCACATCGGTCTCTGGTAGTTTGGAGGACAATTCATAATCGTTTGGTGGTTTTAGACAACATGTGATCTCGGAGCTTTTGTGGACCCTCAGCGTGCTCTCTCTGTTATGCAGATTCTGAATCAGTGGACCACCTCTTCTCTAGATGTTGCTTTGAAAAAACATCTGGAACTTGATTCAAGACACTTTCCAAGTGACTTTACCGTTGGATAGGGGCATCAATCACTTGTATATCTGGGCTATTCAATAGTGTTTTTGCCCACAAATATCTTTTTTGGAAGGTTGCGATCATATCTGCAATTTGGATTATTTGGTACATGCGAAATGAATGGATCTTCAAAGATATTAAGCCACATCAGTGATTATTATGCTTCGCAAGCCACATCAGTGATTATTATGCTTCGGACATTTATAATTGAATCCGAATATAACCGGCTTGGGCTTTGCTTTTCACGCAGAACTTTTGGCAGCTATGACGGCTATTGATTGTGCATTTCAGAGAGGTTGGCATAAATTGTGGTTGGAGTCGGACTCTACTTATGTTTGTGACCTTTTCAATCTCGTTCTCTCAATGTTCCATGGAAATTCTTGGGTCGATGGAGACTCATTCTTCACTACCTTTCTCATATGGACTTCGTGGTTTCACACATTTACAAGGAGGGAAATAAAGTGGCTAATAAGCTTTCCAAGATGGATATTGATACTTTCTGGTCCCATATTCCCCCGGTTACGATTTCAAATGAGCTTCAGGATAACCGCAGGGGGAAGATTTTCTATAGGTTCAGTTAAGCTTCTTGTGCTTTTGTTTCCTATTTTTTCTTTATGGGGTACTCTTTTTCCTATCAAAGTTTTTTCCCTTTGGGTTTTATATTGATAGGTTTTAATGAGGCCTCATTTTTTATCCTAGCTGCTTGGCATATAAGCAGCATTTTTTCATTCTTGAGTTACTCCTTTTCCTACCAAAGGTTTTTTCCCTCGGGGTTTTACTTTGGTAGGTTTTAACGAGGCCCCGATTTTGGATTGCTAGTTGTTTGGCATGTTAACTTTTTCTCTCATGGACATTAGCTAGCTGCTTGGCTTGTCAGCAGTGTCCTTTCTTTTTTCTATATATATTTTGACTTTATCAAAAAAAACTTACCAGCATGCTCACAGTTTTAATGAATTTCGGGTTTATCTGATGAATTTTTGATTCAGTGATCAAATCATATTTTTATGGCGGGCTATGGCGATATCTTGTAATTGGCTTATCTGTCATATTCGGAACGATGTAATTTTCAATGACAAGGTTTGGACGACGGAAGCTGCAATCACTCAACTGCAAGTGCTTATTGTTGAGTCCTTGACTTTGGATAAGGGTTGCATGAATAATGATCAAGTTGACCTTTTTTGGCTAAGGCGTCTTCGCGTCCCTGGCCGTCCCAGGAAAACTCCTAACATTATTCAGGTTGATTGGCATCCAGCTCTCCCCGGCTGGACTAAGGTGAGTACGAATGGCAGTGCTCTAGGTGCGCAGGGGCGTATTATGGCTGATGGGGTTTTTCGCAACTGTCGAGGTTTCTTTCGTGGTTGCTTCGTGGAGAGTTGCGGGATCGGTCATGCATTCGAGGCTGAATTGGTGGCGGCCATGGTAGTGATTAATTATGCATTTCTAGAAGGCTGGCATCGTCTTTGGTTGGAATTAGATTCGACTTTTGTGGTCGATCTCTTCTAGAAACGGCCCAACTCTATTCCTTGGCGGCATTTAAGCTAATGGCGTTATACACTTCACTTGGCTTCTCAAATGGAGTTGGTCGTTTCGCACATATATTGTGAAGGCAACAGGGTGGCCGATTTCCTCAGCAATATGGAGCATCCGGCGATGTGGTGGGGCACTCCTCCTACGACCATTACATCTTTATTTACGGAAAACTATGTTGGACGTCCCAATTATCAATTTGTTAGATAGTTTTTCAGTTTGTCTTATGTTCTTATGGGCATTTTTATGATATTATGGGGGCACACTTTTTCCTACCAAAGGTTTTCCCCACAAGGGTGGGTTTTACCTTGGTAGGATTTAACAAGGCTATGATTAGCTACCCAGTCGGCTTGTGACCAGGACCTTTTTCTTTTTTTAATCCTTTTTTCGATTTAGTTAAAAGATTGAGCTAAACAAAGGAAACAAATTATCCGTCCATTTTCCATCACAATTTTTTCCGACAACTCGATGGCGGAGTTGCTTCTCCATGGTCTCACTTCAAACTATGATCATACACGTCCATCTCCAAGGCCCTCGGTTCCTTCTTCTTCAAGTCTTTCGAAAACACTAGTTTCGAATGGTGAGGTTTCTCAAAGGCTTTCAACTAAGTCTTCTCCGATCGATATCCATATGGTTTCTCAATGGACGGGCTTGGTCGACCACGAAACTTACCTACTCTGGCCACCCCCACTTCTCCGCCGATGGATGCCCCTCATGTTGTTTCACAACGGCCTTTGATTGACTCTAAGGGGCAGCCCTCTCCTTCCCCATGGCATGCGCTAGCCATGGGGGCGGCCCTTGCTTGGGGCTTATGGGGGACCGACTACCTCTCCTCCTGCCAAGGCCGCCCCCTCCCAGGGGGTGATGACCCCTTGTTGTTTGTCATCTGCATGTCATCCCTCCTGCATGCCTTCCCAAAGCTGCTGCTCAAATTGCCGGAAGTTCTTCTCCAAAGGCCTCCTCTAATCAATGGAACCCCCAACCTTCGGCTTATAATAGGGCTAATTCTATGGGTAATACTTTCGATAAAATTGTCTTTGGTAAATCCCATACTATGAAATCGTCGTTGCTCGCCCATTGCCTAGAGAGAAAAAATTCTCTCTCTAGGGTTTTCTCTCTCTCCGCCCTCACGGCCGTCCGTCGGCGTTTAGCACCTTTTTCCAGTGGCTCCATCGTGGAGCCACTTTTCCAGTGGCGTCCCACCCACAGAGCTTGTACACTATATTACTGATGACTATGTTGGCCAATCCAACTATAGGTTTGTTACTTAGTGCGTCACCGCTTCAGTTTTCTTTTCCTATTTTTGGACGCATTTCTCTTTCCTGGGGGTACTCTTTTTCTTCCAAGGGTTTTTCCACAAGGGTGGGTTTTTACCTTGGGAGGTTTTAACGAGGCTACAACCATTCAACCATATGGTCGGCTTGTGACCATTTCGTTTTTGACCTTATTTCCAGGCTTATATTTGGTTACCTGATCAGCCTGTGCTCAGGACAACTCTCTTTTCATTTTTATATAATATTTCGAATTTATTCAAAAAAAAATCCCATACTATGAATTCTACAATTCCCCAGGCTCCAGGTAATCCTACATTATTTTCTCATATTGTTTCTGGCAAGGTTAATTATATCCCTAAACATGTCTTTTTTAAATAAATGGAAGATATATATAAAAGAAAAGAAAAAACATTAGCCCAAGCACATGCCGCTCAAGTAGCATAAGTTTGGCTCCTTGTTAAAACCTGCCAAGGTAAAACCCACCCTTATGGGGAAAACTCTTGAGAAAAAAAATACCCCCATAAATGGAACAAAAGGCCATCCCATAAAATGGGAAGCCTCAAGAGCAAAAGCCAACTATGCAACAAGTTTAAATTGTGATAGCCCATCATAGTCGTCTGCAAGAAGCCGTACTATTTCGTCTGGCGGGCTGTCACACCAATACGTTAACCCAGTCATCTTGCTAAGGCGGTCCGCCACACTGTTCCCCTCACGAAAGATATGAGATACGACAAAATCCATATGCGAGAGAAGGTGCAGGGTGTGTTGCCATCGAGCCAAAAATCTCAAAGGAACATTGGTCGTGCGAAGACGTGGAAGATCAACAACATAAGTGGAGTCCGATTCCAACCAAAGATGGTGCCAACATTTGCTATGAGCATAGGCGATGGCGACCATGGCTGAATGGAGTTTTGCTTCAAATGCAAATCCAATACCCATGTGCTCCCCGAAAGAAGCCCCTAGCAGTCCGGAAAACACCCGTCGCAACACTAACCCCTGGCGCACCCCCCGCGCTGCCATCCGTATTAACTTTGATCCATCCAGGGAATGGTAAATGCCTATGCACTTGCACAATTTTGGGGGCCTTACGAGGACGCCCAGGCACATGGAGTCGCCTCAAACATAGTAATTCCGATTGTTCATTATTCATACAACCTCTATCCAAAGATGATGACTCAATAATAAGTACATGTAGTTGAATGATGGTTTCCTCAATCGTCCATAACTTGTCTGCTTCAGGTTTATTTTCTCATTTTCTGGGCGCCTGTTTCTTTCCTGGGGGGTACTCTTTTTCCTTTCAAGGGTTTTTCCCACAAGGGTGGGTTTTACCTTGGAAGGTTTTAACGAGGCCCCAACCATTCAGCCATTTTGTTCTCGATAGTTTTTCCAGGAACCTTTTCGTTTATGACATTATTTCCAGGCTTATATTTGGCTACCTGATCAGCCTGTGATCAGGACAACTCTTTTTTTCATTTTTTATAATATTTCGCATTTATTCAAAAAAATCGTCCATAGCTTGTCATTGAAAATACAACGATCATTGCGAATGTGCGGATAAGCCAAATGCAAGAAATGAAAGCCACATGCCGAGGAATGAAATCGCTCATCAAACAATACCCATCACCGCACTACAAATTCATTGAAACCGGATGTAATAGGAAAGTTAATAGCAAAAGCGTGGAAAATCTAATTCCAAAGAGCCCTAAGACCACAATAAACAAAGATATGATCAATAGATTCCAAATGTGCCTGGTAGAGACAATAGAAAGAAGCGCCAATAAACCCTCGATGGCACAAAATATCCAAAACCGCAAGCCAATTAAGAATAGTCTGCCAGACTACAATCGACATATGCTCTGGGATTAAAGAAGACCAAATCCAAGAGCCCCAATTAACCACAGGAAGGGAATGACGCAAGTGATTATAAGCCGCCTTGGAGGTGATGGACCCGTCAAAAGAACGCGGCCATATTCTCCTATCCATCGTCAAAGGAGTGATTGGGAACCGAGCAATGTCCCCGACAATGTCTAAATAGGCGTCCACAAATGACATCGTGAGGTGCCATGAATCATCGTAAAAGAAATCCAAAATACGATACTGGTAGTGATGCATGTACTCATGCGGAATGCCAATTATCAATCCAAAATAAGACTTCTGAGTAATAACTGGGAATCCAGCGAGTCTTTGAAAGACAA
Source organism: Rehmannia glutinosa (assembly GCA_016081115.2). Taxonomy (NCBI): domain Eukaryota; kingdom Viridiplantae; phylum Streptophyta; class Magnoliopsida; order Lamiales; family Orobanchaceae; genus Rehmannia; species Rehmannia glutinosa. The sequence goes on along the minus strand of CM071932.1, from coordinate 39,529,712 downwards.
TCCTCCATAACTGGCCTGAACCTCACCCAAACCGAAGAAGGCAAGAAAGAATATCGAATCAAGCCATCCGCCAAAAAATGTTGCCGAAGAGTACAGAAGACCACCGAGTCCGAAGTAAGAACCTTCCGGATTTCAACCATTGCAAGGTTCATACTTCGGTTGCTAGTGTTTGGGTTAGAATTTTTGAGCTGAGTTTGGAATACTGGGATCTAAATACTATTATGGGAATTGCTAGTGCTATTGGTAATCCAATTCAGATTGACCAGCGTTCATTAGATGGCTCCCTTGGTCACTTCATTCGTATGTTGGTTGACATAGACCTGGCTAAACTATTAGAAGATCATATTATGGTGGAACGGGTTAGTCAATGCTCTTTTGTTTTAGTTAGCTATGAGAAACTCCCTGAGTTCTGTTCCATGTGCAGTATTATGGGACATTCGGCTGCTTCTTGCCGTCTTACTTCTACGGGGACCTCAGCTCCTGATGGACGTCCTACTTCACAACAGGGATGCTCCAGAGCTACTGATAGACGTCCTAACTCGCAGTGGGGAGGCTCCAAAGTTCAGAAGGTTTATCGTCTAATGCATTAGGGTAAGGATAAGGGTAAAGCCATTGATAAATCAATGGATAAAATGGGTTCAACTATGCATGCTAGTTTCTCCATCCCGGGCCATAGTCACTAGCCCTACAGACATTAATTAGGGCAACTCATTTTAGGCTCTTGAGGTGGAAGAAAGTTATGAGAATCAAACTTCGGACTCCCCCCTGTTATGGCTGCTCGAATTCGCCTAAGCCTCTAGTTTACCAGTCTGTCACCATTTCTAGCATGTTGATATTCATACTCTGCCCCAAATGATACAACATCCCCTAGAGAAACCTATTCGCGCTATCAGTAGAACCTTCAGGGATCGATCTCTGGATTCCGCAAGGCTTCACCTTCTTCAGAATGTCACCCAAGGGTCTACACCGGCAATTCATGATCTTGCTATTACTATTTATTCTAATGGTCCCAAGGAACAAAATCTTGCGGTTCATAAGTGGTGGGCAGATTATGCTAATGACGAGTCTACTGAGCACACTCTTAAGCATCTGGAACATCATACATCTGATACTTCTGTGCGTGCACAGATTTCTCCCCCGCATATTTCCAAATGAATTGCATCTCCTAGAATATCCGGGGAATTGGGAACATTGCGTCTCAAAATGTTCTTAAGGCTTTGTGTCATAGGCATAAGCCTTCTTTACTGGCTATCTGTGAGCCTAAAGTGGACATCACTTCGATTTTTGACTCCTTTTGGACTGGTTTGGGTATGAGGTTTGTGACTCAGAATTTTCGTTCTAATGGTCACACAGATATTTAGGTCTTTTGCTCTCAGGGGATCACTATTTTACAACATGTTCTAGTTTCTTTTCAGTGTATCGTTCTTCAGATGCAGTTGGCTTCTCGATTTTCCATGTTGGCTTCGTTCATGGTTTATGCAATCACATTGACAACCGTACGCTTTGGTTGAATTTGGTGAATTTGGGTCTTGATGATTTATTGATCCTCGGTGACTTTAATGCTGTTTTGGGTAATCGTGAATGGCTGGGCAGTGGTGTTCTTTCCCAGGCTTCTTGTCAGGATTTCAGAGGCTTTTTGGATGATGCCGGTTTGTTCTCCGTGCCTACTATGGGTAATTCCTTTACGTGGTGTGCCACTATTTCTCCTTTTTCTCTCCTGCAGGCAAAGTTGGATCGGGCTCTTGCCACTTGTCGGTTCTTTAGTCACTGGCATGTGGTTAAACGTTTGGTACTTCCTCGTATCTGTTTGGATCATCACCCCATATTAGTTTCTTGTTCGTCCACTTTGAATAGAGGTCCGGTTCCATTTCATTTTCAACACGTGGATTTCCAGTTACTAGATAAAAAGGACATAAAAATATCTTCCAATCAGACGAGCTAACTCTTCCCTTTCAGCGCTCTCTCTACGCGTGATCCGGGAATACCACCTATCTCTATCTATGGAAGAAACTGCTTGGCACCCTGTCACTTCGCATCACCAATTTCGAACACTATGATAATTCTGGAAAGGAGGTTTCGGATGGGATGGCACTCTTTGTGAATTCTTTCCTCGGAGTGCGGGTTCATCTCTCTCTCTAAAGGTCTTTTCAAGTGCTATCCTACAAGTAAAGTGCTCGCTGCTTTTCTCATCTATGGTTTCTACCATGACTAAAACTGAATCGGGAACAGAGATCTCTTTCAGAGCCTTGACTGAAGTGGTGGGGATTGTCTTCCAGACATAGATATAGGAAGGGGCTCGACCCCCACCCAGCTCGAAGAAGTAGCTCTATCTAGTTATCGTAGGAGAGACCGCAAAAAGTAGGGATTAGTTGGAACAGCTGCCACGGCTTGAATTTGAGTGGATGCCCATCATGACCAGTTTCAGGATTTGGTTACTTTTTCGTGGGTTCACCCGTGTTTTTCTTACAACCTTCTTTTGCATATGATGTTGAAGCTTAAACGGTTGCGTGAAGTGCTTAAAGGTTGGAATAGGGATGTGTTTGGTGATTTTAATGGCATGGTGGATATTCAGATGGAGAAAGTGCGTCAAGTCCAGTCAGATATTGAAACTCTAGGCTACAATGCCGATCGTAGTAAGATAGAATTTGATGCTCAAACAGCTCTTTCTAAAACCCTTTTGCTGCAATCAGAGTTTCTTAAACAGAAGGCTTGTACTACTTGGCTTAAAGATGGTGACCGTAATACTGCATTCTTTCATCGCCGGTGTCAGATTAAGGAAAGTCGCTCTGGGATTCATGGTTTGATGATAAATGGTAATTTTTCGGAGGATACGGGTGTGCTTGGTAGTCATATTACCTTCTCCTACAAGGAGTTGTTTTCGGATTCAGGGGGTGCTACTCCGGATTACTCTATGGTCGATCATGTTATTTCTCCGAAGGTGGTGGCAACTGATAATGCTCTTTTAATGGCAATTCCTTCAGACACTGATATCTGGGAGGCAGTTTTGATCTTGGATCGGATAGTTCTCCTGGCCCAGACAGTTTTGCTATCAGCATTCCTGGGACATTATTTCATCGGATGTGACCATGGTTGTCCGTTATTTTTTCACGAGCTCGATTTTGCCTTCTAGTTTGAACTCTAGTTTTGTGGCTCTTACCCCGAAAAGTAAAGATGCTAACATTGTTGATAATTTTCGGCCGATTGTTATGAGTAATTTCCTTTTCAAGGTAATTACTAAGATTTTAGCCACTTGGTTGGGTGTAATCATCCCAGCTTATTTGTCTCCTACACAATTTGGTTTTATCCCTGGCCGGTAGATTCATGATTGTATTGCTTTGGTTTCGGAGGGTTTCAATATTCTTCATAGTCGTCTGGATAATAACATGATTTTGAAAATTGATATCCGTAAAGCATTTGATACGCTGAGTTGGGGTTTTTCATGCATGTTCTCGCATCGGTTTGGCTTCTCGATATATTCATACACTGGATTGAGGTTATTTTGCGATCAGCCCGGATTTTGGTTTTATTAAATGGTTCACCACTAGGTTACTTTCCTTGCACTAGAGGGGTTAGACAGGGGTGATCCTTTGTCCCGTTTGCTTTTTTGTATTGCGGAGGAAGTTTTGAGTAGACATTTGGAGGCAGCGGTGTGTCAATAATCGGCTCACGCCCGCTTTTGGCTCCGAGGAATATTGCTTTCCCTACTTTTCTACTCTGCGGATGACATAGTTATTATGTGTTGGGCCTCTTCGATAATGCACGCACACTTCTTCGATACTCGGGGATTACGCTAGTATTTCGGTCGCTTTCAATCCTCGGAAATCAAAAGCTTTCATCGGTAGTCGTGTTTCTACTCAAGTGCGGAATCATATTTAGGATATCTTGGGTATCCAGTCAGGGGCCTTTCCTACGGTTTATTTGGACACCCCTATCTTTAAGGGTGCTCCAAAGCCCGCCGTTTTACAGCAGATATTTGATAGAATTATTCTGAAGTTTCAAAGATGGAAGGGGACGACTCTGTCTCTTGCTGGGAGGGTTTGCTTGGTTAACTCGGTCATTACTAGTTCCTTTGTCCATACTATGATGATTTACAAATGGCCAATATCTATGCTCAAGCAAATGGAGAAGGCCATGCGTAATTTTATTTGGACTGGTGATGTTAACTCTAAGGGTACTTGATACGGATTGTACGAAGGACCCATTGAATATATCGATTCAAGAACCCAACGTATACAAGTAGTAATCGATCTTTCTCCGTAACGTCTTCGATTTGTGGTTAATTGATCCTACCAAACTAATGCATAGTCGGTGAATTCAATTGCAGCAAGCTTTACCTTCTTTTCCTCGGAGTAATTATGGCATTCGAAAATAAGATCCACCTTTCTCTCCCACTCCAAATATGTTTCGGGGTCACTTCTTCCATGGAATGTAGGAATATTCATTTTGATGTTCCCTAAGTCTCGATCAACTTCATTATTTTGCCTTCTCCCACGTCATCTATTTTCATGGTGTTGTGGTTCCATTTCTTCTTCCTCCTCAGATTCCCACTCCTCATTACGTCTCCATTGATTTGGTTGAGGAATCTCACGCCTCCTACCTGCTGGTTGTTCAAGCCTCTCCAAACGATCCATTATATTTTCAAGAATCGCTGTAAATCTTGCAAATTGTTGTTGCATAGCCTCAATTGTGAAATCTTTTTCTCCAACCTTGCTGCCCGACGTCTCCTCCATGATATATTCCTCACAATACACTCATGTATCACTCAATTGGCTTTTACCTCCCCTCGAATAATCTCACCACTCAATGCCTTTTACCACTCAAATTCTCATATGTAGGCTCAATAAGAATAAGAATAAATCAAGACAAGCAATTTCAAGTCACGTTCAACAAATGATATGCCCGTGTACAAAAAGATCAATAAGTATTCTTTCTAAGAGACAAGATACAATTTTCTTTTGTTGGTGTAGTCTTTAGGATCCAACAATTAGATTTTTGTTTCTGTGTGTACTTCTCAAGATTGAATGGAGAAGGAATTCAGATTTTTTTCTTTTTTTTTTTCGTTTCATTATTTTTTTTTTGAATCTTAGAAGATAGAATATGGATAAAAGGATAGAAAATTAGATCAATACCAGATTGCTCTGATACCAAACTGATACGGATTGTACGAAGGACTCATTGAATATATCGATTCAAGAACCCAACGTATACAAGTAGGCAGCGGATATTTCAGATCGATGATATAGTTTGATCTTACCTAGAGCTTTATAATCAGAACGCCCGCCTTCCGGATCGACGACTGTCCCCACAAACCAACACGAGTCTTTCCAGCGCGCTTTGTCCTCACTCACGCGCACCCTGAGAGCAGCTTCCCAGGGGGTCACCCATCATGACATTGCTCCGGGCCAAGCACCCTTAACTTCAGAATTTTTACATGATGAGCACCAGAAAAGAATGCATCTTGTTGGTATGAGTAGTACCTATCAAATCTTTTAAGCTCTCCTCAACTGTATAGTCTCATACCTACACAGTCTCAGAATCTCCTCTTCTTCGGGTGTGGGATCAGTTCATTCATGTCCCCCTCCGCCTAGAATCCTGTCAGGAGCCGCTCCTTGTTCGTGCCTTCTTGTACCGGCGATCACTCCCCGCCCTCTTCGGCCCCGGGCGTCACAAGCCCACCAGCTTCCGCTTCGTTCGTCCCCGAACCACACCTTACTTTAGAAGAGGTCCCGCTCTGATACCATCTGTAACGACCCGCCTTTCAAATCGACGACTGTCCCCACAAACCAACACGAGTCTTTCCAGCGCGCTTTGTCCTTACTCACGCGCACCCTGAGAGAAGCTTCCCAAGGGGTCACCCATCATGACATTGCTCCGGGCCAAGCACGCTTAACTTCAGAGTTTTTACATGATGAGCACCAGAAAAGAAGATACATCTTGTTGGTATGAGTAGTACCTATCAAATCTTTTAAGCTCTCCTCAACTATATAGTCTCATAACTACACAGTCTCAGAATCTCCTCTTCTTCGGGTGTGGGATCGGTTCATTCTTGTCCCCCTCCGCCTAGAAGCCTGTCAGGAGCCGCTCCTTGTCCGTGCCTTCTTGCACCGGCGATCACTCCCCGCCCTCTTCGGCCCCGGGCGTCACAATAACCTTGACCCATTGGCTATATGATCAGCCAAGAACCTTGGTATGATGAACACCACAAGATATTGCTCAAGTATCTTGATAAGTTCTTAAACAATTGATTGATATATTGAAATTGGAATTTGCCTTTGTGAGTTGAAATTCTCTTTGTAGAGTTTTCAATTGTGGCCAATAGTGCTTTTTCTGTCTAAACTTGGATGGAAAGTTATGACGTCTGACTCTGTGGTCTTTCAGATTCTTCGTATAAGATGAAATGGGCGAACATGAAACCATAATCGGGTGATGATCTGAAGAAACCCGAGGAAGAACTAACCCATCAAATTTTTGCCAGCCCAAGAAAAACCGTAAAGTAGCCAGGGTATGATCCAATTTTGCCTGAAGCAATGAATGATGTGGACGTGTGTGGCACACCAAGTGAAAAAATTGCCAGTAGTAGGGATGGTCAATAAGTTTGCACCTTCCAAAAATCCACGGAAATCGTGACAAGAAGCCTGAGATGACACTCCACTGTCTAGACGCTCATGATGACCCAAAACCAAATTGAAATCCCCTAAGAGTAGAGTTATCCAATCCCGGACCAACAATATCCCGCCAAAGAACCCTCCGAGCCACATGATTGCAGAGCCCCATGAACAAAAGCCACGTGGAAAATCAACTGAGCAACCTTAACTTGAAGAATGATACGCTGGGAGGAGACTAAAACATGACTCAGAATGTCAACCTCCTAGGTGCGAAAAACCCAAATGTCCAATTTGCCATTATCCCGAAAATTCTGAGAAACGAACTGTAAACCAAGACTAGCCCAATAAGCATTAGAAATTACCTGAAAATCCACTTTTGGCTCAGAAATAGCTAACAAAGAAGGCTTGTGCTTTTGACATAAAGCCTTAAGAACATTACGAGAAGCAGCATTCCCAGTTCCCCAAATGTTCCAGAAGAGACAATTCATGGAGATGATGGAGGTGGAGAAATCCTTGAAGATGACACGGATTTGGATACGCATTCAAGTCCTCAGCGCTAGACTCTTCATTCGCATAATCAGCCCAGCGCTTATGAGCAACAACATTTAAATTATTTGGGCCATCAGTGTCACAATGAATTGATAAGTTATGGATAGCAGGCTTATCCAGTGATCTATCACGTATAGCCTTGTACAGAGTACGAATGGGTTCGTCAAGCTGGTATTGAATCGTCTATGGTTGTTTTCAAATTTCTGATAGGGTTGGCAACTGGCTATTCTGTGAAGTGAGAGGCATGAGGACTGAGTTTCGAGTAGGCAGAGGTCGTGTAATATCCTATGAATTATTGGTGATGGCGTCCTCCGAATTTAAGGCAACAAATGAATACAAAGCAATACCAGAAGAGGTCGGAACGATGGCACAGGATGGGGAACCAGCACACATTGGCAAGGCCTTGTTTTCCACTGAGTTATCAACAACCTTCCCCTTTTCCTTAGAAGCATGAACAGGGCGATACATTTTCCGAATCCGGGACCTACCACGCTGCGAAGCAGGTCACCCAACTTGTTCCCTCACATTGTTTGTGTTTCCCAAAAGATGACAAGACGCAGATGAGTGCCCCGTGATACCACCTTGACACTTATTTCTTTTCATATTTGCTTTTTAGCACCTTGAGGCAACACAAATATTAAAGAATACTAATCTAACTCTATTTAATGAATATTGAGCCCTTTAAATGAGGTAAAAAATAAAGAAAACCCTAATTCTAATAGATGAATGATACACATTTTAAGAGCAGTGACAGATGAATGATACACATTTTAAGAGCAATGACAGAGAAAAGTTTTCGTCCCTTATAGAATGCACACGGGGAATCATGTTGAATCTCATGTCGACAGATGCCTTGTTACTTCTGGTTTTCTAAATTATTGGGACACCGTTAAGGGACATGTTTTGCCATGATCGGTGTCTGATCATCATCGTCTGGCATTTTTTTGTCATATGTCAAATTTGAGTGGCCCTCGCCCGTTTCGTTTCCAAAATATGTGGGTTAAGGATGCTGGTTTTCTTGATGTGGTTCGCACTTCTCTGTCGGTTGCTAGTACGATTACTCCCGCATCGTGTTACTATGAAATTGAAAAGGCTTAAATGTGCCTTAAAGAATTGGAATAAAGTGGTTTTTGGAGATGTTTTTCAAAAAAAAAAGAGAGGCCCCGAGTTCGCTATCGACATCCAAATGAACATTCTACATGACGGGTATTCGGAGAGGAGTTATTTTGTCAAGAGGTGGAAAAGACAGTTGAGCTATACGACATTATGGATAAAGAATATGAATTTTACCTTCAAAAAAGTCGAATAACTTAACTCAAGGATGGAGATCGCAACTCAAAATTTTTTCACACTTCGGCCAAGATTAGAAATTGCCGCAATGCTATTAATATGATGCAGTTGAATGTTGCTATTTGTAGGGATTCTAATTTAATTGTCGATCATGTGGTCGATTATTTAGCAACTTGTTTAGTTCATCTTTCATGCCATCTCTAGAGGCCCTGGCTACTATTACGGGTGTGATATCAGCTAAAGTCTCGGATGATCAGAATATGACGTTGACTTGTATGCCTTCTGATGAGGATATTAGGGCGGCAATTTTTGACATGGATCTTAATAGCGCACCCAGTCCTGATGGATTTCCGGGTAAGTTTTATCAAGCTTCTTGAAATATTATTGGCGCAGATGTGTGCTATGCGGTGCAGGAATTTTTTCAGACTAGCACGTTACCTCTTGGAATCAATTCTAGTTTTGTGGTCCTTATTCCTAAGGTTAGGGAGGCGTTCGGGTTGATCAATTTTGGCCTACTATGCTCAGTAATTTTCTTTTTAAGATTGCATCGGATACACTGATTGCATTGCAATGGCTTTCGAATGTATGAATTGCCTTGATCGGGGAGCTTATGGGGGGAATATGGCAATTAAGGTTGACATCCGTAAGGCATTCGACACGCTTTCATGGGATTTTCTTTTAGCTATGTTGTCAGCCTTTGGTTTTTTGGACACTTTTAGGAATTGGATCATTAGAATTTTAAAATCGGCCCGCTTGTCCATTTTGATGAATTGTTCTCCTGTTGGTTACTTTGAATGTACTCAAGGAGTTCGTCAGGGGGGTACCTTATCGCCCCTTATTTTCTGCCTTGCTGAAGAGGTTGTCAGCTATCTTATTTTGCAGAAAGTTCACGATGGTTCGTTAGTTTGCATTCGAGCCGGTCATGGTGTCTCTTTTCCTTCTCATTTATTGTATGCAAATGATGTCAGTATTTTCTGTCAAGCTACTTTGCACAATGCCCAGGTTATTTCGGAGATTCTTGTGAGGTATGAGTAGCTTTCGGGTCAGTCTGCGAATCGAGACAAGTCGATGGTCTACTTTGGAAAACAGTTATCCATGAGAGAAGCATGCTTTGGCAGCTTTCGATGTCCGAGGGACGTCTCTCCTTTACTTACCTGGGGGTCCTGTTATTTGTTGGGATTCCTCGTAAAACTTATTTGGAACCCATTGTTGATTGTATCATTGCTAAATTCAATAAATGGAAAGGAAATTAGCTTTCGATGGCGGGTAGGGCATTTTTGATTGACTCTGTTATTAATAGCTCGGCTATTCATTCTATGATGGTTTATGAATGGCCTATTAGCAGCTCGAAACTTCCTTTGGACAGGGGACATCACCAAGAGAGGAATTGTTACGGTTCCTTGGGCTCGGGTTTGGATAAGGGTTGCATGAATAATGATCAAGTTGACCTTTTTTGGCTAAGGCGTCTTCGCGTCCCGGGCCGTCCCAGGAAAACTCCTAACATTATTCAGGTTGATTGGCATCCAGCTCTCCCCGGCTGGACTAAGGTGAGTACGGATGGCAGTGCTCTAGGTGCGCAGGGGCGTATTATGGCTGATGGGGTTTTTCGCAACTGTCGAGGTTTCTTTCGTGGTTGCTTCATGGAGAGTTGCGGGATCGGTCATGCATTCGAGGCTGAATTGGTGGTGGCCATGGTAGTGATTAATTATGCATTTCTAGAAGGCTGGCATCGTCTTTGGTTGGAATTAGATTCGACTTTTGTGGTCGATCTCTTCTAGAAACGGCCCAACTCTATTCCTTGGCGGCATTTAAGCTAATGGCGTTATACACTTCACTTGGCTTCTCAAATGGAGTTGGTCGTTTCGCACATATATCGTGAAGGCAACAGGGTGGCCGATTTCCTCAGCAATATGGAGCATCCGGCGATGTGGTGGGGAACTCCTCCTACGACCATTACATCTTTATTTACGGAAAACTATGTTGGACGTCCCAATTATCAATTTGTTAGATAGTTTTTCAGTTTGTCTTATGTTCTTATGGGCATTTTTATGATATTATGGGGGCACACTTTTTCTTACCAAAGGTTTTCCCCACAAGGGTGGGTTTTACCTTGGTAGGATTTAACAAGGCTATGATTAGCTACCCAGTCGGCTTGTGACCAGGACCTTTTTCTTTTTTTAATCCTTTTTTCGATTTAGTTAAAAAATTGAGCTAAACAAAGGAAACAAATTATCCGTCCATTTTCCATCACAATTTTTTCCGACAACTCGATGGTGGAGTTGCTTCTCCATGGTCTCACTTCAAACTATGATCATACACGTCCATCTCCAAGGCCCTCGGTTCCTTCTTCTTCAAGTCTTTCGAAAACACTAGTTTCGAATGGTGAGGTTTCTCAAAGGCTTTCAACTAAGTCTTCTCCGATCGATATCCATATGGTTTCCCAATGGACGGGCTTGGTCGACCCTGAAACTTACCTACAGCCGCCCACTTCTCCGCCGATGGATGCCCCTCATGTTGTTTCACAACAGCGGCCTTTGATTGACTCTAAGGGGGCAGCCACCTCCCCTTCCCCCATGGCATGCGCTGGCCATGGGGGGCGGCCCCTTGCTTGGGGCTTATGGGGGGCCGACTACCTCTCCTCCTGCCAAGGCCGCCCCCTCCCAGGGGGTGATGACCCCTTGCTGTTTGTCATCTGCATGTCATCCCTCCTGCATGCCTTCCCAAAGCTGCTGCTCAAATTGCCGGAAGTTCTTCTCCAAAGGCCTCCTCTAATCAATTGAACCCCCAACCTTCGGCTCATAATAGGGCTAATTCTATGGGTAATACTTTCGCTAAAATTGTCTTTGGTAAATCCCATACTATGAAACCGTCGTTGCTCGCCCATTGCCTAGAGAGAAAAAATTCTCTCTCTAGGGTTTTCTCTCTCTCCGCCCTCACGGCCGTCGGTCGGCGTTTAGCACCTTTTTCCAGTGGCTCCATGGTGGAGCCACTTTTCCATGGACTCACGTCCAATTTCGTTCTGCATGTGCGATCTCATTCGAACCTTCCATCGCCATCCAACGTTGCCCACGTGACAGCCGGATTAATCCCACCGGAAGTTTATCTTATGCCATCATCGTCAACGCCTGATGATGTCACTTCCCTGCCGCTACGCAACAAGCAGCCCATCTCTGCGCAGCCTGTTGCGCTGCGGGCCTCCGCCCAGCCCATCCCTCCACATCCCACCGCCTGTGTGCAAGCATCCACCTCCGCGCAACCCAACACCTATGCGCAGTCTAGCCCCTCGGTGCAGCACAGCCCTCCGCGCAGCCCGCCGCATCCCTACATGCAGTAGGCGATGACCAGCGTCCACACCTCCGCGCGACCTCCTGTAGTTGATGATGGTTTTTGGCATGGGGCAGCAGCAAGGGGGGTGGCCCCCCCCTCAGCCCATGCAGGCCAAGTATATTGGGGGGGCGCCCACTCTTCCCCCCATGGTCGCTGCATACCATGAGGGGGCCAACCCCCTTATGCCACCTTATGGGGGGCCGGTTGCAACTTCCTCCACCAAGGCCGCCCCCAGGGGGGTGATGACCCCTGGGCCGCCGTCTGCCATCTGCATGGGATTCCAAGCACGTGCCCCCGTCTCAATCTTGTTGCCAAGAATACATCCCGCATTGCCGGAACTTTCCTCCACCGACTGCTTTGTGAAACGAACCCTCGACATTTGGCTCATAATACTAATGCTCAATCCAATTTTGGCCACTCTTTTGCTAAAATTGTTTTAGGTACCCACCACGATATGGATTCAACTACGCAGGGCCAAGGTAATTTCAAAACATTTTCACATGCGGTTTCTGGTAAATCCAATTCTATTCCTAAGCCGGTTAGAAAAGGCGATTATTATTCAATCACTATTGATGAAAACATTTATCAACAACGCCTCGCCGAATTCTCTTATTCATTAATTGGAAGGGTGATTTTACGAAAAGGAAATAAGCCTTGGGCGACAATGCTTTTGCATAAATGCGTATCTGAATTATGGGGAATTAAAACTGACTAGAAACTAATCCCCTTGGGTAAGGGATTTTTTTGTGTTAAGTTTTCTAATGTGCAGGATCGTGGTCGAGCTCATGCTCGTATTAATTGGGTGGTCAATCCAGGACTATTCGTCTCTTTCCATGGGTCCCATATTTCAATGCGTACAGAGTGCACACGTCATTGGCAAGTTTGGGTTCGAATCTTCGAGCTTGGTTTGGAATACTGGGATCCTAATACCATCTTCGTGATCACGAGTGAGATTAGGAACCCGATACAAATCGACCATCGTTCGCTGGATGGTTCTCTGGGTCACTTCATCCGGGTGTTAGTGGATATTGATCTGTCGAAACCATTGGAGGATCACATCATGGTGGAACGAGTGGGTCAGTGCTCCTTCGTGTCATTATGGTATGAATAATTACCGGAATTTTGTTCGAAGTGTAGTATTACAGGACATTCGACGGCCTCTTGTCATTTTACTCCAGCAGGGAAATCAACTACGGAACGGCGGGCCTCTCCTGATCAAGGACGGCCAATGACTTCAATGGGACGTCAGAATTCAGTGCAGCGGGGTCATTCAAGGGTCCGTAAAATTTATTGTCCTATGCAGCAGGACACGGGCAAGGTCGTTGATTACTCAATGGGAAATACGGATTCGGCTATGCGTGCAGGATCCTCTACCTGTGCAATAGTCACTTGCCCTTCTGATATACATACGAGTAACACATTTGAGGCTCTGATTATCCAGCAAGGGAATCAGTCCCCAAAGCCTCTACTTCCAACACGGGACCCGTGTCCACTATTCTACCTCTTACGGTTCAGCATCCGTTGGGGAAGCCTATTCGGGTTTTTACTCGTGCCTTCCGGGACAGCTCTCTGGACTCAGCTAAATCTAGATTAATCCAGAGCGTCACCAAGGGTCCATCACCAGCGATTCATGACATCACTATTGAATTGGATCGCCCAGGGCCACATGAGATGGATTTTGCAGCTTCAAAGAGATGGGCAGACTATGAAGATGAAGTGGGACAGTCTCAATCGTCGGAATCAGCTTCAAAACACACTCCTATTTTTAACGTGCGCTCGTCACGAGCGCCACCCCCACTACCGTCTCAATGAATTGCATCTTCTGGAACATCCGGGGGATTGGGAATGTTGCATCTCGTAATGTTTTTAAGGCTTTATGTCAGAAGCATAAACCTTCTATTTTGGCGATCTGTGAGCCCAAGGTGGACATTTCTTCGATTTCGGATTCTTATTGGAATAGCTTGGGTTTAACATTTCTGACTCAGACATTTCGGGCAAATGGACATGCTGATATTTGGGTATTTCGCGATGCTGGTATATATGTCCTTAATCAAGTTTGGTCTTTTGCCCAGTGTATTGTTTTGCAAGTTCAATTTGGTTCTATGGTTTTCCATGTTACTTCCGCTCATGGTTTCTGTGATCACATTGCATGGTGTGCGCTTTGGTTGGAATTGAGGAATCTGGGTCTTACTGATCTGCTGATTATTGGGGATTTTAACGCGGTATTGGGACATCATTAGCGTTCTGGCAGTGGTACTTTATCCCAAGCCTCTTGTCGATTTCGGGGATTACTTGGAGGATGCTTTTTTGTTTGCGTGTCTGGGCTACGGGAATTCCTTTACTTGGTGCTCCCAAAGGCCTCTATCCTTACTTCAAGCTAAGTTGGACCGTGCCTAGCAACTTTTCAATTTTTCTCTTTTTGGCAAGTTGTCAAGGGCTTAGTTCTTCTACGCATTGGATCCGACCATCACCCCATTTTGGTGTCTTGTTCATCTTCCATTAACAAGGGTCCGGTTCCGTTTCGTTTTCAGCGCATGTGGGTTTCCCATGACACCTTCCGTGATTTGGTCACCGCTTCCTGGGTTTCTCCTTGCATGTCGCCCAATCCTCTGTTGCGTGTCATGCGAAAGCTCAAAAGGTTGCGACAAGTGATTAAAGGCTGGAACAGAGATGTCTTTGGGGACGTTAATCGTAGGGTGGAACATCAGATGGAGCAAGTTCATCAGATTCAGGCAAACATTCAGATTTTGGGCTATACAGCTGCTCTCCGGGATAAAGAGCTGGACGCCCAAATGATGCTCTCTCAGACACTGCTTTCACAACCTGAATTCCTTAAGCAAAAGGCGCGTTCAGCTTGGCTTAAGGATGGGGATCGTAATATGGCATTTTTTCATCGTCGTAGCCAGATTCGTAACGGATGCACGGGGATTTAGGGTCTTCTGGTGGACAACAGTTACATGGATGATACAGCGGTTCTTGGTGATCATATTATTTCTTTCAATAAGGAGCTCTTCGCGGACACCGGGGGTCCACTTCGGATTATATACTTTAGTTGATCAGGTCATTACCCCCAGGATTGGGGCGCAGGATAATGCAAGCCTAACAGCCATTCCTTCGGATTCAGAGATTAAGGAAGCGGTTTTTGATATGGATTCGGATAGCTCTCTAGGACCAGACGGTTTCAATGGGATTTTTTATTGCCACTTTTGGGATGTCATTTTCGTCGAGGTGATCGTTGCTGTTCGATTTTTCTTTATTAGCTCATCCTTACCTTTGGGTTTGAATGCTAGCTTCATGGCGCTCATCCGAAAGACTAAGGATGCTAATGCTATGCGTTTGGGTTTGATCAGAGAACTTTCGCCCGATTGTTATGAGCAATTTTCTGTTCAAGATCATTACGAAGATTTTAGCTATGCATTTGGGTTTGATCATAGCCACCTATTTATCTCCGACGCAGTTTGGGTTTGTTCCGGGAAGGCAGATTCACGATTGTATTGCCATGGTCTCATAAGGGTTCAATGTCTTGCGCAGGTCGCACTGATTCGAATATGATCTTGAAGATTGATATCCATAAGGCGTTTGATACATTGAAGTGGGGGTTCTTACTACACGTTTTGCGCTGCTTTGGTTTCTCAGAAATTTTTGTTCATTGGGTGGATATTATTCTTGATGGCGTCCATAATACATAATGTTGTTACATTGACGCCGATAGGTTCTTTCCCCTGTTTTAGAGGGGTCGTGCAAGGTGATCCTCTATCTCTCGTTATTGTTTTGCATTGCGGAAGAAGTACTTAGTAGGTGATTGCGGTGGCGATGGATCAATCGTTTAGTTCCATTTATGGCGCCCGATGTTTTATTTTCCCATCATCCATCTTATACGCGGATGACATTGTCATTATGTGTGGGGCTTCCTCAGCCAATGCCCGTGTTCTTCTTCAGATTCTCACACTTTATGCGGATATCTCGGGCCAAGTGTTCAATCCTCGGATGTCTAAAGTTTACTTTGGCTCCGGGGTCTCATCGTATATCCGTGGGAGGGTACAAAATATCATGGGGATTCAGCCCAGGATGTTTCCCACCGTATACCTAGGTGCACCAATCTTCAAGGGTGCCCCTAAGGTTGCGGATTTACAGCCCATCTTTGATAAGATTATCCTCAAGTTTTCTAGATGGAAAGGTTCATCGCTTTCCCTTGCTGGTAGAGTTTGTCTTGTTAATTTGGTGATCACTAGTTCTTTTGTGCACACTATGATGGTTTACAAATGGCCCAGCGCCTTCCTCAAACAAATGGAAAGGGTCATGCGTAATTTCATTTGGACTGGGGATGTGAATACTAAGGGCTCGGTGGTGGTGAATTGGAACAAGTGATGCACGCCTAGAAATGAAGGAGGTCTGGGAGTTCGATCGATTGTGGCGGCTAACACGGCATTCTTGATGAAATTGGGCTGGAAGGTCATGAACACGGATTCGGTGATCTTCAAAACCCTTAGGCGTCGATACTTAACAGAGGATGGGGCGGTTCGGAGGTCATTTATTCCTTCTTCAATCTGGGCTGGGATTAAACCATGCATTTTGGCTTGCTTGGATGACTCTCGTTGGATCCCAGGGGCTAATTCCGAGGTATTATTTTGGATTGATAACTGGCTGGGTTATACTATAGCAGACATAATTGGCATCCCAGAGGATTATAGATACTTATTTCATCAGCACATCTCGGACTACTTTTATGACGGGTCCTGGCACTTCACCTTCTTGTTTGTGGAGGCTTATTTGGATTTGGTCCGTACTATTGTACGCGTCCCTATTGCTCCGGATTCAAGGGATACACGTGTTTGGTTAAACTCGAATGATGGTTTGGTTACTTCGAAAGCCGCTTATAATCATATGCATCCCCACTACCCAACAGGAGCTCTCTGGCGATAGATCTTTGACTCATTCAACGTGCACCCTTTTGAGGCACATAGCTTTAACGAATTTCTGGTACGGTTAATGTACTACTTCATTTCAGTGAGTAGGTTACTTTCCTGTGGTGGGCGGCTATCCTTTCCTGCATATGGCTCATTTGGCTTATCCGAAATGAGTTGGTTTTTCACAACAAAATCTGGACACTGGAGGCGGCAATTATTCATCTTCAGGTACTCATTGTAGAATCATCATCATTGGATCAGGGATGCATGCACAACGACCAACTAGACCTTCTTATCTCGCGTGAAATCATGCGAGTTCCCCGGAAGGGCTAGACAGGCACCGAAGATTGTGGAAGTTAATTGGCAAAAACCCCTCCCGGGTTGGATCAAGGTAAATACGGATGGCAGTGCATCGAGGGCGCCGGACACTCTCACTGCTTCTGGGGTCTTCCGTAACTGTAGAGGTTTCTTTTGGGGGTGTTTTGTTCACCACTGTGGTTCAGGCTATGCGTTTGAAGCTGAATTGGTCGCAGCAATGTGGGCGATTCAGTATTCTTTTGCTAAGGGTTGGACACAAATTTGGCTGGAGTCGGATTCGATGTATGTAGTGAATTTGCTAAAGAAGAGATCGACGGAGGTCCCGTGGCGCCACCTTAGTCATTGGCGCCACACACTACATCTTCTGGCGCACATGGATCTCGTAATTTCACATATTTTTCGGGAAGGCAATCGGGTAGCAGACATGTTGAGCAAGAAGACGGAGTACGGCACATGGTGGGGCGTCCCACCCACAGAGCTTGTACACTATATTACTGATGACTATGTTGGCCAATCCAACTATAGGTTTGTTACTTAGTGCGTCACCGCTTCAGGTTTCTTTTCCTATTTTTGGACGCATTTCTCTTTCCTGGGGGGTACTCTTTTTCCTTCCAAGGGTTTTTCCCACAAGGGTGGGTTTTACCTTGGGAGGTTTTAACGAGGCTACAACCATTCAACCATATGGTCGGCTTGTGACCATTTCGTTTTTGACCTTATTTCCAGGCTTATATTTGGTTACCTGATCAGCCTGTGCTCAAGACAACTCTCTTTTCATTTTTATATAATATTTCGAATTTATTCAAAAAAAAATCCCATACTATGAATTCTACAATTCCCCAGGCTCCAGGTAATCCTACATTATTTTCTCATATTGTTTCTGGCAAGGTTAATTATATCCCTAAACATGTCTTTTTTAAATAAATGGAAGATATATATAAAAGAAAAGAAAAAACATTAGCCCAAGCACATGTCGCTCAAGTAGCATAAGTTTGGCTCCTTGTTAAAACCTGCCAAGGTAAAACCCACCCTTATGGGGAAAACTCTTGGCAGGAAAAAAAGTACCCCCATAAATGGAACAAAAGGCCATCCCATAAAATGGGGAAGCCTGAAGAGCAAAAGCCAACTATGCAACAAGTTTAAATTGTGATAGCCCATCATAGTCGTCTGCAAGAAGCCGTACTATTTCGTCTGGCGGGTTGTCACACCAATACGTTAACCCAGTCATCTTGCTAAGGCGGTCCGCCACACTGTTCCCCTCATGAAAGATATGAGATACGACAAAATCCATATGTGAGAGAAGGTGCAGGGTGTGTTGCCATCGAGCCAAAAATCTCAAAGGAACATTGGTCGTGTGAAGACGCGAAAGATCAACAACATAAGTGGAGTCCGATTCCAACCAAAGATGGTGCCAACATTTGCTATGAGCATAGGCGATGGCGACCATGGCTGAATGGAGTTTTGCTTCAAATGCAAATCCAATACCCATGTGCTCCCCGAAAGAAGCCCCTAGCAGTCCGGAAAACACCGCCGCAACACTAACCCCCGGCGCACTTCGCCGCCATCCGTATTAACTTTGATCCATCCAGGGCGTGGTAAATGCCTATGCACTTGCACAATTTTGGGGTCCTTACGAGGACGCCTGTGCACATGGAGTCGCCTCAAACATAGTAATTCCGATTGTTCATTATTCATACAACCTCTATCCAAAGATGATGACTCAATAATAAGTACATGTAGTTGAATGATGGTTTCCTCAATCGCCCATAGCTTGTCTCGCTTCAGTTTCTTTTCTCATTTTCTGGCGCCTGTTTTTTCCTGGGGTACTCTTTTTTTTCCTTTCAAGGGTTTTTCCCACAAGGGTGGGTTTTACCTTGAAGGTTTTAACGAGGCCCCAACCATTCAGCCCATATGGCTCGGCTTGTGACCATTTTGTTCTCGGCGCTTTTCCAGAACCTTTTCGTTTATGACATTATTTCCAGGCTTATATTTGGCTACCTGATCAACCTGTGATCAGGACAACTCTTTTTTTCATTTTTTATAATATTTCGCATTTATTCAAAAAAAAAATTGTCCATAGCTTGTCATTGAAAATACAGTCATTGCGAATGTGCCAGATAAGCCAAATGCAAGAAATGAAAGCCACATGCTAGAGGAATGAAATCTGCTCACTGAAACAATACCCCATCACCTGCACTACAAATTCATTGAAACTGGATGTAATAGGAAAGTTAATAGCAAAAGCGTGGAAAATCTAATTCCAAAGAGCCCCTGCAAGACCACAATAAACAAAGATATGATCAATAGATTCCAAATGTGCCTGGTAGAGACAATAGAAAGAAGCGCCAATAAACCCTCGATGGCACAAAATATCCAAAACCGCAAGCCAATTAAGAATAGTCTGCCAGACTACAATCGACCAATGCTCTGGGATTAAAGAAGACCAAATCCAAGAGCCCCAGAAGGGAATGACGCAAGTGATTATAAGCCGCCTTGGAGGTGATGGACCCGTCAAAAGAACGCGGCCATATTCTCCTATCCATCGTCAAAGGAGTGATTGGGAACCGAGCAATGTCCCCGACAATGTCTAAATAGGCGTCCACAAATGACATCGTGAGGTGCCATGAATCATCGTAAAAGAAATCCGAAATACGATACTGGTAGTGATGCATGTACTCATGCGGAATGCCAATTATCAATCCAAAATAAGACTTCGAGTAATAATCGGGAATCCAAATGAGTCTATGAAAGACAATCCTCCATAATCGGCATGAACCCCACCCAAACCGAAGGCAAAAAGAATATCGAATCGAGCCATCTCGCAAAAAATGTTGCCAAGAGTACGAAGACCACCGAGTCCGAAGTAAGAACCTTCCTGATTTCAACCATTGCAAGGTTCATACTTCTTGCTAGTGTTTGGGTTAGAATTTTTGAGTTGAGTTTGGAATACTCGGGATCTAAATACTATTATGGGAATTGCTAGTGCTATTGGTAATCCAATTGATTGACCAAATGCTCATTAGATGGCTCCTTGGTCACTTCATTCGTATGTTGGTTGACATAGACCTGGCTAAACTATTAGAAGATCATATTATGGTGGAACGGGTTAGTCAATGCTCTTTTTGTTTTAGTTAGCTATGAGAAACTCCCTGAGTTCTGTTCCACGTGCAGTATTATGGGACATTCGGCTGCTTCTTGCCGTCTTACTTCTACAGGGGCCTCAGCTCCTGATGGACGTCCTACTTCACAACAGGGATGCTCCAGAGCTACTGATAGACGTCCTAACTCGCAGTGGGGAGGCTCCAAAGTTCAGAAGGTTTATCGTCTAATGCATTAGGGTAAGGATAAGGGTAAAGCCGTTGATAACTCAATGGATAAAATGGGTTCAACTATGCATGCTAGTTCTCCATCCCGGGCCATAGTCACTAGCCCTACAGACATTAATTAGGGCAACTCATTTTAGGCTCTTGAGGTGGAAGAAAGTTATGAGAATCAAACTTCGGACTCCCCCCTGTTATGGCTGCTCGGAATTCAGTTCTAAGCCTCTAGTTTACCAGTCTGTCACCATTTCTAGCATGTTGATATTCATACTCTGCCCCAAATGATACAACATCCCCTAGAGAAACCTATTCGCGCTATCGCAGAGAACCTTCGAGGATCGATCTCTCGGATTCCGCAAGGCTTCACCTTCTTCGTAATGTCACCCAAGGGTCTACACCGCAATTCATGATCTTGCTATTACTATTTATTCTAATGGTCCCAAGGAACAAAATCTTGCGGTTCATAAGTGGTGGGCGATTATGCTAATGACGAGTCCATCGAGCACACTCTTAAGCATCCGGAACATCATACATCTGATACTTCGGTGCAGATTTCTCCCCCGCATATTTCCAAATGAATTGCATCTCCTAGAATATCCGGGAATTGGGAACATTGCGTCTCAAAATGTTCTTAGGGCTTTGTGTCATAGGCATAAGCCTTCTTTCTATCAAGCTATCTCAGAGCCTAAAGTGGACATCACTTCGATTTTTGACTCCTTTTGACTGGTTTGGGTATGAGGTTTGTGACTCGGAATTTTCGTTCTAATGGTCACACAAATATTTAGGTCTTTTGCTCTCGGGGGGATCACTATTTTACAACATGTTCTAGTTTCTTTTCAAAGTGTATCGTTTCTTGAGATGCGATTGGCTTCTCGATTTTCCATGTTGGCTTGCGTTCATGGTTTATGCAATCACATTGACAACCGTACGCTTTGGTTGAATTTGGTGAATTTGGGTCTTGATGATTTATTGATCCTCGGTGACTTTAATGTTTGTTTTGGGTAATCGTGAATGGTCAAGGCAAAGGGTGTTCTTTCCCAGGCTTCTTGTCGATTTCGAGAGGCTTTTTGGATGATGCTGGTTTGTTCTCCGTGTGCCTACTATGGGTAGTTCCTTTACGTGGTGTGCCACTATTTCTCCTTTTTCTCTCCCCGCAGCGGTTGGATCGGGCTCTTGCCACTTGTCGGTTCTTTAGTCACGGCATGTGGTTAAACGCTTGGTACTTCCTCGTGATCTGCTTGGATCATCACCCCATATTAGTTTCTTGTTCGTCCACTTTGAATAGAGGTCCTGGTTCCATTTCATTTTCAACACGTGGATTTCCGGTTACTAGATAAAAGGACATAAAAATATCTTCCAATCGACGAGCTAACTCTTCCCTTTCAGCGCTCTCTCTACGCGTGATCCGGGAATACCACCTATCTCTATCTATGGAAGAAACTGCTTGGCACCCTGTCACTTCGCATCACCGATTTCGAACAACACTATGATAATTCTGAAAAGGAGGTTTCGGATGGGATGGCACTCTTTGTGAATTCTTTCCTCGGAGTGTGGGTTCATCTCTCTCTCTAAAGGTCTTTTCAAGTGCTATCCTACAAGTAAAGTGCTCGCTGCTTTTCTCATCTATGGTTTCTACCATGACTAAAACTGAATCGAATGAGATCTCTTTCGAGCCTTGATCTGAAGTGGTGGGGATTGTCTTCCGGACATAGATATAGGAAGGGCTCGATCCCCACCCACCAAGAAGTAGCTGTATCTAGTTATCGTAGGAGAGACCGCAAAAAGTAGGGATTAGTTGGAACAACCGCCACGGCTTGAATTTGAGTGGATGCCCATCATGACCAGCTTTCAGGATTTGGTGGATATTTAGATGGAGAAAGTGCGTCAAGTCCAAGAAGATATTGAAACTCTAGGCTACAATGCCGATCGTAGTAAGATAGAATTTGATGCTCAAACACTCTTTCTAAAACCCTTTTCTGCGCAATCGAGTTTCTTAAACAGAAGGCTTGTACTACTTGGCTTAAAGATGGCTACCGTATCGCATTCTTTCATCGCCGGTGTCGATTAAGGAAAGTCGCTCCGGATTCATGGTTTGATGATAAATGGTAATTTTTCGGAGGATACGGGTGTGCTTGGTAGTCATATTACCTTCTCCTACAAGGAGTTGTTTTTCGGATTCAGGGGTGCTACTCTGGATTACTCTATGGTCGATCATGTTATTTCTCCGAAGGTGGTGGCAATCGATAATGCTCTTTTAATGGCAATTCCTTCGCATTAATCGATATCCGGGAGGCGCTTTTGATCTTGGATCGGATAGTTCTCCTGCCCGCATGCTTTTGCTATCACATTCCCGGACATTATTTCATCGGATGTGACCATGGTTGTCCGTTATTTTTTCACGAGCTCGATTTTGCCTTCTAGTTTGAACTCTAGTTTTGTGGCTCTTACCCCGAAAAGTAAAGATGCTAACATTGTTGATAATTTTCGGCCGATTGTTATGAGTAATTTCCTTTTCAAGGTAATTACTAAGATTTTAGCCACTTGGTTGGGTGTAATCATCCCAGCTTATTTGTCTCCTACACAATTTGGTTTTATCCCTGGCCGGTAGATTCATGATTGTATTGCTTTGGTTTCGGAGGGTTTCAATATTCTTCATAGTCGTCTGGATAATAACATGATTTTGAAAATTGATATCCGTAAAGCATTTGATACGCTGAGTTGGGGTTTTCTGTTGCATGTTCTGCATCGGTTTGGCTTCTCTGATATATTCATACACTGGATTGAGGTTATTTTGCAGTCAGCTCGGATTTTGGTTTTATTAAATGGTTCACCACTAGGTTACTTTCCTTGCACTAGAGGGGTTAGACAGGGTGATCCTTTGTCCCGTTTGCTTTTTTGTATTGCGGAGGAAGTTTTGAGTAAACATTTGGAGGCAGCGGTGTCCAATAATCAGCTCATGCCCGTTTTTGGCTCCGAGGAATATTGCTTTCCCTACTTCGGTACTCTATGCGGATGACATAGTTATTATGTGTTGGGCCTCTTCGATAATGCACGCACACTTCTTCGATACTCGGGGATTACGCTAGTATTTCGGTTAGGCTTTCAATCCTCGGAAATCAAAAGCTTTCATCGGTAGTCGTGTTTCTACTCAAGTGTGGAATCATATTTAGGATATCTTGGGTATCCAGTCAGGGGCCTTTCCTACGGTTTATTTGGGCACCCCTATCTTTAAGGGTGCTCCAAAGCTCGCCGTTTTACAAATAGATATTTGATAGAATTATTCCAAGTTTCAAAGATGGAAGGGGACGACTCATCTCTTCTTTGGGAGGGTTTGCTTGGTTAACTCGGTCATTACTAGTTCCTTTGTCCATACTATGATGATTTACAAATGGCCAATATCTATGCTCAAGCAAATGGAGAAGGCCCCGTAATTTTATTTGGATCGGTGATGTTAACTCTAAGGGTACTTGATACGGATTGTACGAAGGACCCATTGAATATATCGATTCAAGAACCCAACGTATACAAGTAGTAATCGATCTTTCTCCGTAACGCTTCGATTTGTGGTTAATTGATCCTACCAAACTAATGCATAGTCGGTGAATTCAATTGCAAAGCAAGCTTTACCTTTTTTCCTCGGAGTAATTATGGCATTCGAAAATAAGATCCACCTTTCTCTCCCACTCCAAATATGTTTCTGGGTCACTTCTTCCATGGAATGTAGGAATATTCATTTTGATGTTCCTAAGTCTCGATCAACTTCATTATTTTGCCTTCTCCCACGTCATCTATTTTCATGGTGTTGTGGTTCCATTTCTTCTTCCTCCTCAGATTCCCACTCCTCATTACGTCTCCATTGATTTGGTTGAGGAATCTCACGCCTCCTACCTGCTGGTTGTTCAAGCCTCTCCAAACGATCCGTTATATTTTCAAGAATCGCTGTAAATCTTGCAAATTGTTGTTGCATAACCTCAATTGTGAAATCTTTTTCTCCAACCTTGCTGCCCGACGTCTCCTCCATGATATATTCCTCACAATACACTCATGTATCACTCAATTGGCTTTTACCTCCCCTCGAATAATCTCACCACTCAATGCCTTTTACCACTCAAATTCTCATATGTAGGCTCAATAAGAATAAGAATAAATCAAGACAAGCAATTTCAAGTCACGTTCAACAAATGATATGCCCGTGTACAAAAAGATCAATAAGTATTCTTTCTAAGAGACAAGATACAATTTTCTTTTGTTTGTGTAGTCTTTAGGATCCAACAACTAGATTTTTGTTTCTCGTGTGTACTTCTCAAGATTGAATGGAGATAGGAAATTAGATCAATACCGCATTGCTCGATACCAAACTGATACGGATTG
The DNA here is from genome assembly GCA_016081115.2 of Rehmannia glutinosa. Taxonomy (NCBI): domain Eukaryota; kingdom Viridiplantae; phylum Streptophyta; class Magnoliopsida; order Lamiales; family Orobanchaceae; genus Rehmannia; species Rehmannia glutinosa. The sequence continues at coordinate 39,505,028 of CM071932.1, read as the reverse complement.
TACGAAGGACTCATTGAATATATCGATTCAAGAACCCAACGTATACAAGTAGGCAGCGGATATTTCAGATCGATGATATAGTTTGATCTTACCTAGAGCTTTATAACTGTAACGGCCCGCCTTCCAGATCGACGACTGTCCCCACAAACCAACACGAGTCTTTCCAGCGCGCTTTGTCCTCACTCACGCGCACCCTGAGAGCAGCTTCCCAGGGGGTCACCCATCATGACATTGCTCCGGGCCAAGCACCCTTAACTTCAGAGTTTTTACATGAAGAGCACCAGAAAAGAAGATGCATCTTGTTGGTATGAGTAGTACCTATCAAATCTTTTAAGCTCTCCTCAACTGTATAGTCTCATACCTACACAGTCTCAGAATCTCCTCTTCTTCGGGTGTGGGATCAGTTCATTCATGTCCCCCTCCGCCTAGAATCCTGTCAGGAGCCGCTCCTTGTCCGTGCCTTCTTGTACCGGCGATCACTCCCCACCCTCTTCGGCCCCGGGCGTCACAAGCCCACCAGCTTCCGCTTGGTTCGTCCCCGAACCACACCTTACTAGAAGAGGTCCCGCTCTGATACCATCTGTAACGACCCGCCTTTCAAATCGACGACTGTCCCCACAAACCAACACGAGTCTTTCCAGCGCGCTTTGTCCTTACTCACGCGCACCCTGAGAGCAGCTTCCCAGGGGGTCACCCATCATGACATTGCTCCCGGCCAAGCACGCTTAACTTCGTTTTTTACATGATGAGCACCGAAAAGAAGATACATCTTGTTGGTATGAGTAGTACCTATCAAATCTTTTAAGCTCTCCTCAACTATATAGTCCCATAACTACACAGCCTCGTAATCTCCTCTTCTTCTGGGTGTGGGATCGGTTCATTCTTGTCCCCCTCCGCCTAGAAGCCTCCAGAGAGCCGCTCCTTGTCCGTGCCTTCTTGCACCGGGCGATCACTCCCGCCTCTTCGGCCCCGGGCGTCACAATAACCTTGACCCATTGGCTATATGATCAGCCAAGAACCTTGTATGATGAACACCACAAGATATTGCTCAAGTATCTTGATAAGTTCTTAAACAATTGATTGATATATTGAAATTGGAATTTGCCTTTGTGAGTTGAAATTCTCTTTGTAGAGTTTTCAATTGTGGCCAATAGTGCTTTTCTTCGTCTAAACTTGGATGGAAAGTTATGACGCCCGACTCGGGTCTTTCGATTCTTCGTATAAGATGAAATGGGCGAACATGAAACCATAATCGGGTGATGATCTGAAGAAACCCGAGGAAGAACTAACCCATCAACTTTTTGCCAGCCCAAGAAAAACCGTAAAGTAGCCAGGGTATGATCCAATTTTGCCTGAAGCAATGAATGATGTGGACGTGTGTGGCACACCAAGTGAAAAAATTGCCAGTAGTAGGGATGGTCAATAAGTTTGCACCTTCCAAAAATCCACGGAAATCGTGACAAGAAGCCTGAGATGACACTCCACTGTCTAGACGCTCATGATGACCCAAAACCAAATTGAAATCCCCTAAGAGTAACAGATTATCCAATCCCAGACCAACAATATCCTGCCAAAGAACCCTCCGAGCCACATGATTGCAGAGCCCCATGAACAAAAGCCACGTGGAAAATCAACTGAGCAACCTTAACTTGAAGAATGATACGCTGGGAGGAGACTAAAACATGACTCAGAATTTCAACCTCCTAGGTGCGAAAACCCAAATCTCCAATTTGCCATTATCCCAAAAATTCTGAGAAACGAACTGTAAACCAAGACTAGCCCAATAAGCATTAGAAATTACCTGAAAATCCACTTTTGGCTCAGAAATAGCTAACAAAGAAGGCTTGTGCTTTTGACATAAAGCCTTAAGAACATTACGAGAAGCAGCATTCCCAGTTCCCCAAATGTTCCAGAAGAGACAATTCATGGAGATGATGGAGGTGGAGAAATCCTTGAAGATGACACGGATTTGGATGCGCATTCAAGTCCTCAGCGCTAGACTCTTCATTCGCATAATCAGCCCAGCGCTTATGAGCAACAACATTTAAATTATTTGGGCCATCAGTGTCACAATGAATTGATAAGTTATGGATAGCAGGCTTATCCAAGATCTATCACGTATAGCCTTGCATGCAGTACGAATGGGTTCGTCTGTCGGTATTGAATCGCCTATGGTTGTTTTCAAATTTCTGATAGGGTTGGCAACTGGCTATTCTGTGAAGTGAGAGGCATGAGGACTGAGTTTCGAGTAGGCAGAGGTCGTGTAATATCCTATGAATTATTGGTGATGGCGTCCTCCGAATTTAAGGCAACAAATGAATACAAAGCAATACCAGAAGAGGTCGGAACGATGGCACAGGATGGGGAACCAGCACACATTGGCAAGGCCTTGTTTTCCACTGAGTTATCAACAACCTTCCCCTTTTCCTTAGAAGCATGAACAGGGCGATACAATTTCTGAATCCGGGACCTACCACGCTGCGAAGCAGGTCACCCAACTTGTTCCCTCACATTGTTTGTGTTTCCCAAAAGATGACAAGACGCAGATGAGTGCCCCGTGATACCACCTTGGTACTTATTTCTTTTCATATTTGCCTTTTAGCACCTTGAGGCAACACAAATATTAAAGAATACTAATCTAACTCTATTTAATGAATATTGAGCCCTTTAAATGAGCTAAAAAATAAAGAAAACCCTAATTCTAATAGATGAATGATACACATTTTAAGAGCAGTGACAGATGAATGATACACATTTTAAGAGCAATGACAGAGAAAAGTTTTCGTCCCTTATAGAATGTACACGGGGAATCATGTTGAATCTCATGTCGACAGATGCCTTGTTACTTTTGGTTTTCTAAATTACTGGGACACCGTTAAGGGACATGTTTTGCCATGATCGGTGTCTGATCATCATCGTCTGGCATTTTTTTGTCATATGTCAAATTTGAGTGGCCCTCGCCCGTTTCGTTTCCAAAATATGTGGGTTAAGGATGCTGGTTTTCTTGATGTGGTTCGCACTTCTCTGTCGGTTGCTAGTACAATTACTCCCTGGCATCGTGTTACTATGAAATTGAAAAGGCTTAAATGTGCCTTAAAGGATTGGAATAAAGTGGTTTTTGGAGATGTTTTTCAAAAAAAAGAGGAGGCCCTGAGTTCGCTATCTGACATCCAAATGAACATTCCACATGACGGGTATTCGGAGAGGAGTTATTTTGTCAAGAGGTGGAAAAGACAGTTGAGCTATACGACATTATGGATAAAGAATATGAATTTTACCTTCAAAAAAGTCGAATAACTTAGCTCAAGGATGGAGATCGCAACTCAAAATTTTTTCACACTTCGGCCAAGATTAGAAATTGCCGCAATGCTATTAATATGATGCAGTTGAATGTTGCTATTTGTAGGGATTCTAATTTAATTGTCGATCATGTGGTCGATTATTTAGCAACTTGTTTAGTTCATCTTTCATGCCATCTCTAGAGGCTCTGGCTACTATTACGGGTGTGATATCAGCTAAAGTCTCGGATGATTAGAATATGACGTTGACTTGTATGCCTTCTGATGAGGATATTAGGGCGGCAATTTTTGACATGGATCTTAATAGCGCACCCAGTCCTGATGGATTTCCGGTAAGTTTTATCAAGCTTCTTGAAATATTATTGGCGCAGATGTGTGCTTTGCGGTGCAGGAATTTTTTCAGACTAGCACGTTACCTCTTGGAATCAATACTAGTTTTGTGGTCCTTATTCCTAAGGTTAGGGAGGCGTTCGGGTTGATCAATTTTGGCCTACTATGCTCAGTAATTTTCTTTTTAAGATTGCGTCGGATACACTGATTGCATTGCAATGGCTTTCGAATGTATGAATTGCCTTGATCGGGGAGCTTATGGGGGGAATATGGCAACTAAGGTTGACATCCGTAAGGCATTCGACACGCTTTCATGGGATTTTCTTTTAGCTACGTTGTCACCTTTGGTTTTTGGACACTTTTAGGAATTGGATCATTAGAATTTTAAAATCGCCCGCTTGTCCATTTTGATGAATTGTTCTCCGTTGGTTACTTTGAATGTACTCAAGGAGTTCGTCAAGGGGATACCTTATCGCCCCTTATTTTCCGCCTTCTTCAAGAGGTTGTCGACTATCTTATTTTGCGTAAAGTTCACGATGGTTCGTTAGTTTGCATTCGAGCCGGCCATGGTGTCTCTTTTCCTTCTCATTTATTGTATGCAAATGATGTCGGTTTTTTCGTCAAGCTACTTTGCACAATGCCCAGGTTATTTCGGAGATTCTTGTGAGGTATGAGTAGCTTTCGGGTCAGTCTGCGAATCGAGACAAGTCGATGGTCTACTTTGGAAAACATGTTATCCATGAGAGAAGCATGCTTTGGCAGCTTTCGATGTCCGAGGGACGTCTCTGCTTTACTTACCTGGGGGTCCTGTTATTTGTTGGGATTCCTCGTAAAACTTATTTGGAACCCATTGTTGATTGTATCATTGCTAAATTCAATAAATGGAAAGGAAATTAGCTTTCGATGGCGGGTAGGGCATTTTTGATTGACTCTGTTATTAATAGCTCGGCTATTCATTCTATGATGGTTTATGAATGGCCTATTAGCAGCTCGAAACTTCCTTTGGACAGGGGACATCACCAAGAGAGGAATTGTTACGGTTCCTTGGGCTCGGGTTTGCGCTCCAAAATCGGAAGGGGGTTTGGGCATCCGTTCGCTCAGAGTGATGAATGAGTCTTTTTTACATTATTACGGCTAAGTCTTTGATGGTTCTTCGTAGTCGTTTCTTCACAGCTGGTTTAATCCCAAAACGATCTGCATTTAGTTTTTCTATCTGGAAGGGGGTTAAAAATCACATTCCAAGATTATTAAACAAATCTAGATGCATTTTTGGGCCAGGGACGTCTATCTCCTTCTGGAGGGACAACTGGCTCTGTTATTCAATTGCTGGTAGAATTGGAATTCCACCTCGATTACATGATATTTACTCTCAATGTGTTGTATATTATTTAGTGGACGGAGTTTGGCAATTCACTTCAGGATTTATCTTAAACTGTTCTGATATAGTTGAAGACATCATTGCTCATCCAATTGGGGAAGATGCAATTCCAGGGTTTGGACGCAGTAAGTTCATGGGGAGGTTACCTCGAAGATTGCTTTATGGACTATCCAACCGAATTTCCCAGTGGTGAGGTGGGGAACTTGGCTTTGGCATAGTTGGCATTCCTACTCGTCGATCTTTTTTGGTTTGGAGAATTGTTCATAATAAGCTGCCATTATGGGGAAATCTGCAGACTCATGGGTTTACTAGTCCGTCGATTTGTATGTTTTGCCTTAGGAACAGTGAGAGTTTGGAACCACTAGCTTGTAGCTCAAGTGGTATCACTAACTCTTTATAAGGGTGTTAACCAGGGTTCGAACCCTGTATCTTTTAGTTTATTTTGAAATCTCCAACCAGTACTCCCAGCTTATTAAAAAAACATGGAGAGTTTGGATAATTATTTCGTGAATTGTCAGATTGTTAGGCCGGTTTTGGATTTTTTGGCAGACGTGTTTAAAATTGATATTGATACATCTTTGCGTGTCTGGGAGATTATTATTCAATGTATGAGTGTTCGTCTTAGCTCTCAAATCGGCTTTTTATTGAGACGACCACTGTTTCAATGCTTTGGGTCATTTGGTTTCACCGGAATAAATCTATTTTCGATAATCAGAGGGTAAGTGCTATGGCTATCAAGGCTCACGTGGTTTCGTTAATTCGGGAGGCTTCTTATACTCCGGTGGGTTTTATGTCTAATTTTTGCTCGGATCTTGACATTGTCCATTTGTTGGGTATTAGTGGACGTCCAAAACCCTCTAAACCTACGATTCTGGTTTGGTGGGTGGGGCCTCCTCCAGGTTGGATTAAAATTAATACTGACGGGAGCACTTTGGGTGCTCCGGGTCCAACAGCTTCAAGTGGGGTTTTTAGAAATCACTTTGGCTCCGTTGTGGGTTGCTTCACGCTTCACATGGGAGTGGGTTTTGCATTTATGGCTGAACTTTTTGGAGCAATTACGGCTTGTGAGATTGCACTGGCCTGGGGTTGGCATTTCAGTTGGTTAGAATCAGATTCGGAGTATGTGGTCTTGATTTTTTCGACCTTTCCTCAGAAAACTCCTTGGGTTTATCAGAGTTGTCTTTCCCGGCTATTCGGTCATCTGAAGGATGTCCATTTTCAGATATCTTATGTGTACAGGGAAACTAATGGGGTGCTTGATGTCCTGTCTAAGCACGCTCATGCTATGGGTAATCTTTGGTGGGACGCATCTCCGGAGATCATTAAGGATTACGTGGCTAAGGACAATACCCTGCTATATCATCTTCGTCATTAATATTATTGACCCTGATGATAATGTGGAGGATGAAGATTTTCTCTCTCTAGGAAAACCCTAATTCCATACTCTATCACGTCCGGCCATCATTTTCCCATCGGTGTTCACGCCAGCAGCCGCCATTCATGGTGTCGTCGGAATATTCTGGATTAGCGTCCAATTTTGTCCCTCATGTGCGATCCCAAGCCTCTCCTTCGAAGCCTCCATCGTCCTACAATGCTGCTGCGTGCCCAGGTTTTGATCATGTGCCCACCGGATTGATCCCACCAGAGTTTTATCTGTTGCATTCATCTTCGAACCCCGCCACTGCTAATTCCTTTCTGCCACACAACCAGCATACGTCCTCCACCACGCAGCCCGCTGCGTTGTAGCCTTCCGCGCCGCACAGCCCTACGCGCAGCTAGATGCCCGACGCCCAGCCCTCGCCTGCGTTGCAGCCCAACGCCTAGCCCTCAGGCCCATGCGTGCGTGTTACTGCTGTCTTCTTGTCCGGCCAACCTCGCAGCTTGTTCTTTGCTTATACGCATGGGCAAGCAAGAAGTGACCCCCACCCATGCAAGGCAACAATATTGGGGGGCCGCTGCACACCCAGATTGCTGGAAGTTCTCCCCCAATGACATCTATTTATGAATCGAACCCACGACATTCGGCTCATAATGCTAATGTTCAATCCAATATTGGGCATTATTTTGCTAAAATTGTTTCAGGTACTCACCACGATATGGATTCAACTACGCATGCCCAAGATAATTTCACAACATTTTCACATGCTATTTTTGGTAAATCCAATTCTATCCCTAAACTGGTTAGAAAAGGAGATTATTATTCAGTTACTATTGATGAAAACATTTATGAACAATGCCCCACCGAATTCTCTTATTCATTGATTGGAAGGGTGATTTTAGGCAAGGGCAACAAGCCATGGGCAACGATGCTTTTGCATAAACGCCTATCTGGAATATGGGGCATTCGAATTGATTGGAAACTAATCCCCTTGGGTAAGGGATTTTTTTGTGTCAAGTTTTCTAATGCGCAGGATCGGGCTCGAGCTCAAGTACGCATTAATTGGGCGCTCAATCTGGGTACTATTCGGCTCTCTCCATGGGTCCCAGATTTCAATCCTTACAAGGTGCACACGTCCATCTTGGGGATCGCTAGTGCGATTGGGAATCCGATACAAATTGATCATCGTTCGCTGGATGGTTCTCTGGGGCATTTCATCCGGGTGTTAGTGTATATTGATCTATCGAAACCATTGGATGATCACATCATGGTGGAACGAGTTGGTCAGTGCGCTTTTGTGTCAGTTACTTATGAGAAATTACCGGAATTTTGTTCGAAGTGCGATACGGACATTCGACGGTTTCTCCTTGTTTTACTCCGGTGGGAAATCAACCACGGACAGGCGTGCCTCTCCTGATCGAGGATGCCCCAGGACTTCAACGGGACGTCAGAATTCAGTGCAACGAGGTCGTTCAAGGGTCCGTAAAGTTTATCGTCCTGTGCAGCAAGACAAGGGTAAGGCCATTGATGACTCAATGGGAAATACGGGTTCGACTATGCGTGTAGGATCCCCTACCTTTGCAATAGTCACTTGCCCTTCTGATATACACACGAGTAACACTTTTGAGGCTCTTGCTTCGATGATGCCCCGATCAAACTTCAAAGATTTCTCAATCCAAATATCCAGAAGGAATCATTCCCAAGGCCTCTTCTTCCAACACTGACCCGTTTCAACTATCCCGCCTCTTACGATTCAAAGATCCATTGGAGAAGCCTATTCGGACTCTTACTCGCGCTTTTTGGGGACACTCTCTGACTCAAAACTAAATCCAGATTAATCCAGAGTGTCACCAAGGGTCCATCACCAGAATTCATGACATTGCTATTGAACCGAACGCCTGGGTCGAATGAGTTAGATTTTGCAACTTCAAAGAGATGGGCCGATTATGCGATGAAGTGGCTAATTCGGGTCGTCGATTCTCGCAAAGACACCACACTCCGATTTTCACCGTGCGGTCATCACGGGCGCCACGCCCCATCGCCCCAATGAATTGCATCTTCTGGAACATCTGGGGGATTGGGAACATTGCCTCTCGTAATGTTCTTAAGGCGTTATGTCAAAAACACAAACCTTCCATTCTAGCTGTTTGTGAGCCTAAAGTGGATATTTTATCGGTATCGGATTCTTATTGGAATAGTTTGGGATTGAGGTTCATGGCGCAGAGCTTCCGGGCTAACGAACGTCCAGATATTTGGGTATTCTGTGATGCTAGCATCTCTGTCCTTAATCGGGTTTGGTCTTCTACTCAATGTATTGTTCTACAAGTTCAATTTGGTTCCATAGTTTTTCATGTTGGTTTTACTCGTGGTTTGTGTGATCATATTGCTTGGTGCGCGCTCTGGTTGGATTTGAAGAATTTGGGTCTTACTGATCTGCTACTTATTGGAGATTTTAATGCGGTCTTGGGACATCATGAGCGCTCTGGCAGTGGTACTTTATCCCAAGCCTCTTGTCAGGATTTCAGGGATTACTTGGAGGATGCTGGTTTGTTTGCAGTACCGACTACGGGAAATTCATTTACTTGGTGCTCCCCCCGAAGGCCTTTATCCCTCCTTCAGGCTAAGTTGGATCAAGCCCTAGCAACTTGTCAATTTTTCTCTTTTCGGCAAGTTGTCAAGGGCTTAGTTCTTCCACGCATTGGATCTAATCACCATCCCATTTTGGTTTCTTGCTCATCTTCCATTAGCAGGGGCCTGATGCCATTTCGATTTCAGTGTATGTGGGTTCATCATGACACGTTCCGCGATTTGTTTATCACTTCTTGGTCTGCTCCATGCACAACGCCCAACCCTCTGTTGTGCGTCATGTGGAAGCTCAAAAGGTTGCGGCAGGCTATTAAGTTCGGGAACAGATGTTTTTGGGGATGTGAATCGCAGGTGGTGTATCGATGGAGCAAAGTTAGGCGGTTCAGCAGATATTGAGAATTTGGGCTATACAGCTGCTCGTCGGGACCAGGAGCTGGACGCCCAAAAGCTGTTGTCTCAGACATTGATATTACAATCTGAATTGTTTAAGAAAAAGGCACGCTCAACCTGGCTTAAGGATGGGGATCGTAATACAACATTTTTTCATCATCGTAGCCAGATTCGCAGATCTTATGGTGGACGGCATCTACACTGATGATACAACGGTTCTTGGGAATCATATTATCTCTTTTTTATAAGGAGCTCTTTGTGGATACTGGGGGTACCATTTAGGATTACACTATTATTGATCAGGTTATTTCTCCACGGGTAGGGGCGTCGGATAATGCTAGCTTGACAGTCATTCCGTCGGATACAGAGGTTAAGGAAGCGGTTTTTGATATGGATTCGGAAAGCTCTCCAGGACAAGACGGTTTCAGTGGGATTTTTTATCGCCACTTCTGGGAGGTCATTTCCGTCGAGGTGATCGCCGCGGTCAGGTTTTTCTTCACTAGCTCGTCCCTACCTTTTGGACTGAATGCTAGCTTCATGGTGCTCATAAAGTGTGCCACTCGATTTTTTGAAAGAATTTGAAGATATATAAAAATGAAAAAGAGAGTTATCCTGATCACAGGCTGATCAGGTAGCCAAATAAATAAGCCTAAAAAAAGTTCGAAAGAAAATCGAAATGGTCACAAGTCGACCAAATGGCTGAATGGTTGGGGCCTCGTTAAAACCTCCCAAGGTAAAACCCACCATTGTGGGAAAAACCCTTGGCAGGAAAAAGAGTACCCCATAAAAGAAAGAAGGCGTCCAAACATACAGAAAGAGAAGCCCGGATGCATTAACTAACAAATCTATAATTGGACTGACCAACATAGTCCTTAGTGAGAAAAGGCATGAGATCCTCAGGCGGGATGCCCCACCAAGTCCGAGAATCCGACTTCTTACTCAGAATGTCTGCCACTTGATTGCCTTCCTGATAAATATGTGAGACCACTAGCTCCATATGTGAAAGCAGATGAAGAGTGTAACTCCACTTGCTAAGATTATGCCAGGGAACCTCAATGGATCTCTTATGGAGCAAATTCACCACATAAACCGAATCCAACTCAAGCCAAAGTTATGTCCAACCCTTAGCGAATGCATAATGAGTGGCCCACATCGCTGCCACTAACTCAGCCTCAAACGCATAGCCCGCACCACAATGGCTCACAAAACATCCCCAAAAGAAGCCTCTGCAATTCCGGAAGACCCCGGAAGCTGTAAGACTTCTCGGCGCCCCCGAAGCATTACCGTCCATATTCACCTTGATCCAATCCGGAAGGGGTTTTTGCCAATTAACTTCCACAATCTCCGGGGCTAGTCGAGCCGCCCAGAACACACAAATCTATGAAGGATGAAGAGTTCTTGTTGATCATTGTTCATGCAAATTTATCTAATAAAGATGATTCGACGATAAGAACCCGAAGATGGAGGATTGTCGCGTCCACCGTCCAGAGTTTATTGTTAAAAACCAACTCATTCCGGATATCCCAAATGAGTCAGATACAGGACAGAACAGCCACACGCCATAAGAAAGCATCCTGCACACTAAAACGGAAATTCATTAAACGCACCAAGAATTCATTAAAGCTATAAGCCATAAAGAGGTGGACGTCAAATGAACCAAAAATCCATCGCCAAAGAGTTCCTGCAAAGACACAAGAGACAAACAAATGGTCAACCGATTCAAGAGAGGCACAACAAAGAGCACAGACCGAGGGGCCAATGAAACTCCCCCTAGTACGCAATAAGTCCAAGACTGCCAATCAATCATGGATGGCTCTCCGCGCCACAACCGAACGGCGTTCCGGAATGTGAGGTGACCAAATCCAAGAACCCCATCGTACCGCTGGAGAATGGGGACGAATATGAGAATACGCCGCTTTTGAGGTAACATTCCCATCATCAAAGTTCAACCAGACCCGCATGTCCTGCGAGGAAGGTGCGATGGGGACCCAAACAATATCCTGAACCAGATCCAAGTAAGCCTCAACAAATGAGAAGGTGAAGTGCCAGGGATCATTGTAGAAGTACTCCGAAATGCGATGCCCAAATAAATGTCTGTACTCATGTGGAATACCAATTATGTCTGCTATTGAGTAACCCAACCAGTTGTCAAGCCAGAATTACACCCAAGGATCCAACGAGAATCGTCCAAGCAATCCGCAATGCAAGGCCTAATCCCAGTCTAAATAGAAGAAGGGATGAATGATCTACGGAGAGAACCGTCCGTTGTCATATAGCGTTTCCTGAGAGTTTTGAAAATCACAGAATTTAAATTCATAACTTTCCAACCCAGCTTCATCAAAAAGGCAGTATTAGCCACAATAATAGATCGCACGCCCAAGCCCCCTTCAGCCTGAGGCGTGCAACATCGATTCCAATTGACCACCAGCGAACCATTAGAGTTAGCATCCCCAGTCCAAATAAAATTCCGCATGGCCATTTCCATTTGCTTGAGCAAGGATCTAGGCCACTTGTAAACCATCATCGTGTGCACAAACAAACTAGTAATCACCGAATTAACCAGGCAGACACGACCAGCAAGAGATAAAGAGGTCCCTTTCCATCTTCTAAATTTTAAAATCACCTTATCAAAGACGGGCTGTAAATCCGCAGCCTTAGGGGCGCCTTTAAAGATAGGGGCTCCTAAATAAACCATAGGGAAGGCCCCTAACTGGATACCCATGATTGTCTGAACACGGCTACGTACATAATTTGAGACCCAGGTGCCAAACTACACTTTTGACTTACGAGGATTGAATGCCTGACCCGAGATATCGGCATATAATGTGAGGATCTGAAGTAAGATGCGGGCGTTAGTAGAAGAGGCCCCACACATAATAACAATGTCATCAGTGTAAAGAATGGAAGATGGAAAAATAACATGTCTCGGCACAATGAACGGCCCTAGCTGATTCTGAGTTACCGCGGTATCAATAAATTTGCTTAGGACCTCCTCCGCGATGCAAAAGAGCAAAGGAGATAGAGGGTCTCCCTGTCTAACACCTCTAAAATAAGAGAAGTATCCCACAGACATCCCATTCAGTAAAATCGAAATTCTGGAAGACTGGAGAATACCTCAATCCAATGAACAAAAATCTCCAAGAAACCAAACCGATGCAAGACGTGAAGAAGAAAACCCCACTTTAACGTGTCAAATGCTTTGCGGATATCAATCTTTAAAATCATATTATCATCGTTCTGGCCATGCAAGACACGTAAAGCCCTCAGAGATTAGAGCTATACAGTCATGAATCTGCCTACTCGGAATGAATCCAAACTGTGTGGGCGACTGATAGGCAACGATGATAGTTCCCAAACGAGTAGCTAATATCTTAGTAATAATCTTGAAAAGAAAATTACTCATAATGATCGGACGAAAGTTGTCAATAGTGTTAGCATCCTTCGTCTTAGGAATGAGGGCCATAAAACTAGCATTCAACCCCGAGGGAGGGTTAAGCTGGTGAAGAAAAAGCGAATCGTTGCAGTAACATCTGCCAACAGAATGTCCAACAGTGACGATAAAAAGTCCCAGTGAAACCGTCCAGGCCTGGAGAGATGTCTGATCCCATATCAAACACTGCTTCCCAAATCTTTGAGTCCAAAGGGACAGCCGTTAAAAGAGCATTATCAACGGCCCCCACCATCGGAGAAATCACCTGATCAACCATAGAATAATCCGTAATGCTGCCCCCTAAGTCCAAGAAAAGCTCATTATAGAAGGAGGTAATGTGATTCCCAAGAACAACTGGATTGTTCGAATAGTTACCATCAATCATCAAACCCTGAATACCCAAATAGCTACCTCGAATCTGACAACATCGATGAAAAAAGGTTGTATTATGATCCCTATCCTTAAGCCAAGCCAAACGAGCTTTCTGCTTTAGGAATTCGGATTACAATAATAACGTGTGGGACAAATCATTTTGGGCTTCAAATTCCATCTCGCGACGGGCAGCAGAGAAACCCAAAGCCTCAATATCTGCCTGAATCTGACGAACTTTCTCCATCTGACTATCCACCTTATGATTAACATCCCCAAAGACGTCTTTATTCCAAACCCTAATTGTTTGTCGTAACCTTTTAAGCTTCCACATGATGCGCCATAGAGGGTTAGACAATGCGCATGAAAGGGCCCAAGAAGAAGTTACTAGATCCTGAAACGAGTCATGATAAACCCACATATGCTGGAAACGAAACGGAACTGGGCCCCTACTGACTGATGATGAGCAAGAGACCAAAATGGGATGGTGATCCGAGTCAATGCGAGGAAGAACCAAACCCTTGACAACTTGCCAAAGAGATAAAAATTGACACGTTGCTAGGGCTCGATCCAATTTAGCCTGGAGAAGGGATAGAGGCGTACGGGGAGAGCACCAAGTGAACGAGTTCCCGTAGTCGTCTGCGAGAAAACAAACCAAAGATTCTCCAAAAAGTCCCTGAAGTCCTGACAAGAGGCCTGAGATACAATACCACTGCCCAGGCGCTCATGATGACCCAAAATAGCATTAAAATCCCCAATAAGCAATAAATCATCAAGACCCAAATTTCTCAAATCCAGCCAAAGAGTGCGCCGAGCAATATGATTACATAAACATGGGCAAAGCCAATATGAAAAATCAAAGAACCCAACTGAACCTGCAGAACAATACACTGAGAAGAAATCCAAACCTGTTGCAAAATAGAGATGCTAGGATCACAGAATACCCAAATATCAGCCCGACCATTAGAACGAAAGTTTTGAGCCACGAAGCTCAAACCCAGACTACTCCAATAGGAAGCTGATATCGAAGAAATGTCCACTTTAGGCTCACAGATAGCCATAATAGAAGGTTTATGCTTCTGACATAGAGCCTTAAGAATATTACAAAAAGCAATGTTCCCAATCCCCCGGATATTCCAGAAGATGCAATTCATTGAGACGGAGAGGGGGAAACCCATGTCATGTGCACGGTAAAAACAGGAGTATGGTGTGTCGCAGAATCCGACGATTGAGCATTAGCAACTTTATCAGCATAATCCGCCCATCGTTTTGAAGCCGCAAAATCTAATTCATTGGGCCCTGCGTGGTCCGACTCAATCGTGAGGTCATGAATAGGCGGACATGGTCCTTGAGCAACATTCTGAAGTAATCTGGATTTGGATGAATCAAGGGAGCTATCCCAGAAGGCGCGACTAAGAGCACAAATAGGCTTCTCCAACGGATGTTGAATCGTGAGAGGCAGATTTGTAGAAAAAGATCCAGTGTTAGAGGCTAAAGCCTTGGGAACCAGATGTCGAGTTGAGAGAACTGGAGGGGAATCCGTGCAATGTTATTCTGGGGTATCATCTGAATCAAGTGCCTCAAAAGCATTACCAAGGTGGATGTCAGTAGGGCAAGTGACTATGGCGCAGGAAGGGAGCCCGACAGCATAGTCGAACCCGTATTCCCATTGAGTCATCAACGGCCTTGCCCTTGTCCTGCTGCACATGACGATAAACTTTGCGAACTCTGGAATGACCTCTTTGAACTGAATTAGGACATCCATCCGGAGCCCTGGAACGTCCTTGAGTAGGAATGATACGTCTTTCCGTAGCCGAGGTTCCCGTACAAGTTAGACGACAAGAAGCAGTCGAATGTCCCATAACATTACACTTAGAGCAAAACTCAGGGAGTTTCTCATAGCTAACTGACATAAAGGAACACTGGCCAACCTGTTCTACCATAATGTGATCCTCCAATGGTTTTGTGAGATCAATATCAACCAGCACACGAATAAAATGTCCCAAAGATCCATCAAGCGATCGCTGATCAATTTGAATTGGATTACCAATAGCACTGGTGATCCCCAAGATAATATTGGGATCCCAGTATTCCAAACTGAGCTCAAAGATTCGAACCCAAACACTGGCTACAGAAGTGTGAACCTTGTAGGGATTGAAATCCAGGACCCAGGGAGAAAGCTGAATAGTACCTGGATTAAGCGCCCAATTGATACGTAACTGAGCACGAGATAGATCGTGCACATTAAAAAATTTAACACAAAAATATCCCTTGCCCAAGGGAATTAGTTTCCAATCATTTTTAATGCCCCAAACTCAGATAGGCATTTATGTAATAGCATAGTCGCCCATGGCTTGTTACCTTTTACCAAAATCACCCTCCCAATCAAAGAATAAGAAAATTCGACAAGACGTTGCTGGTAAATGTTTTCAGCGATAGTCACAGAGTAATAATCTCCCTTCCTAACAGGTTTAGGGATAGAATGAATCTTGCCTTAAAACTATATGGGAGAATGAGGTGACATTACCTCGAGGCCCGAGGAATTGAATCCATAGGATGGGTATTACCCTCAAACAATTTTAGCAAAAGTGTTACCCAAATTAGCATGAGCATTAGCATTATGAGCCGAAAGTTGAGGGTTCGATTCATAAACGGAAGTCATTGGGGAAGAGCTTCCAACAATCTAAACAGCGTCTTTGGGAGCAGCATCCTTGTGGTGGCATGCAGGCGGGATTCCATGCAGATGGCAGACAGCGGCCCAGGGGTCATCACCCCCCTGGGGGAGGGGGCGGCCTTGGAAGGAGACATGCCAGTCGGCCCCCCAAAAGGAGCCACAAGGGGGTCGGCCCCCCATGGCATGCGACAGCCATGGGGGAAAGTTGGATGGCGCCCCCCATTATGGGCGACCTTCAATGGATGGGGGATGGCCGCCCCCTATACTACAATCCCTTCTTATTTGCAGATGTATCCACATGATTCGAAGACGGTGGGAGCAAATAGGATTCCGGCGGAATTAAACCGGCAGACACATGCTCAAAAGTAGGCCATGCATATTGATTGGAGGATGGGGTGAAAGACGATGGGAAATTGCTGGACGCCGAAGATGTAGAGGATGATGGATGTGATTGGACATATTGACTGAAATTGGACGTCAGTCCAAGGAGAAGTGGCTCCGCCATGGAGCCACCAGGGAAGGAGCACGGTGGAGAGAGAAAACCCTAGGGAGAAAGTTTGCCACTTGATTACCTTCACGATAAATATGGGAAACCACCAAATCCATCTGAGAAATCAAATGAAGAGTATACCGCCATTACTCAAGTGTCACCAGGGAACAATAGAAGATCATTTATGAAGAAGGTCCACCACATAAGCACAATCCGACTCAAGGCAAAGATGGGTCCAACCCTTAACAAACGCGTAGTCAATAGCCAACATAGCCGCCATCAACTCTGCCTCAAACACATAACCAGCACCACAATGATCCACAAAGCAACCCCGAAAGAAGAGATTGCTTCGAGAACTGCTTACTCTCATCTTCGTCCATCTTCTCCTATGGTCAAGTGGGGTTCAAGGATTTGGTCCCTTTACATCCCATAGAGGCGTTCTATTATGGTTTGGCGTGCCATTCACAATCGCCTTGCGGTCTTGGATTTGTTGCAGAACCGGGGTTTCATCGGCCCTTCTGTCTGTGGCTTTGTTATGCTCATGCTGAATCCACTGATCATTTATTTGTCTCTTGTGTCTTTGCAGGGGATCTTTGGCGATGGATTTTTAGTAGTTTTAATGAATTGTTGATGCACTTGATGTCCTTTCGCTTCAGTGAGCATATCTATTTTCTATGGTGAGCAGCGGCGATTTCTTGCATTTGGCTTATTTGGCATACCCGGAATGATTTGACTTTCAACGATAAGACCTGGACGGTGGATGCCGCTATCATCCAGCTTCGGGTTCTTATTGTGGAATCTTCATCTTCAGATCAGGGTTGCATGGATAATGATCAACATGATCTTTTCACACTTCGAAGACTTCACGTTCCTAGATGGCCAAGGAAGGCTCCGAACATTGTGCATTTTGATTGCAAAAACCTCTTCCCAGTTGGATCAAGGTGAATACGGACGGCAGTGCTTCGGGAGTGCCGGGACGTCTTTCTATGTCTGGGGTTTTTTTGGGAATTGCGGAGGTTTTTTTCGGGATTGTTTTGTGGATGTTGCGGTACAGGTTATGCTTTTGAGACGGAATTGATGACAGCGATGTTGGCTATTCAATTTGCGTTTACTAGAGGTTGGAGGCAACTTTGGCTTGAGTCGGACTCTGCTTATGTGGTAGAACTTCTTCATAAACGATCTTCTTCTATTCCTTGGTGGCACTTGAGTTAATGGCGGTACACTCTTCATTTTATCTCTCAAATGGAGTTGGTGGTTTCTCATATTTACGGAGAAGGCAAATGAGTGGCAAACTTTCTGAGTAAGAAATCGTAGACTGGGACTTGGTGGGGCATCCCTCCAACGGATATTGTGCCTCTTCTCATGGAGGATTCATGTTGGGCAGTCGACTTACATATTTGATAGATAATACGTCCATGTGTTTTCTTATTTTATCCTCCTGGATGTTTATTTATGTTCTTTGGGGTAATCTTTTTCCTGCCAAGAGTTTTTCCCATAAGGGTGGGTTTTACCTTGGAAGGTTTTAACGAGGCCCCGAATTTTAAGCTACCTCATCGGCTTGTGATCAGTACGCTTTTCTTTTCTGGTTTCATTTTTGACCTTTTTTCCTACGCTACCTGGTCAGCTTGTGATCAGGATTACTTTTTTCTTTTTTTAATATATTTCCGATTCTGTGATTAAAAAAATTGAGCTAAACAAATAAGGAAACTGTAATCCTTATTAATAAATAATGAGCCTTTTGTTGAGCTAAACAAATAAGGAAACCCTATTCCCAATTAATGAATGACACAAATTTAAAATCCGTCCAAAAGGGAGATTTTTGGCCCTTATCTCTTTCCATAAGTGTCATTTAGAACCCTAAAGATGGAACACAAGTTTTGAAGAATACTAATTTAGATTTACTTAATGAATTTTTGGCCTTTTAGTTGAGCTAAACAAATGATGAGCAACGAGTTGAAACCCTAACGAAATGCTCTCTCATCTCTCTAATTTCACGTCAACCACCCGCCATTGTTGAGAGTTTTCGGTCATCTTCTTCGATCAATTCATGGCGGAGTCCTTCCGGGGGCTCACTTCTAACTTTGATCATCCACACGCTCCTCATCCTCCACTGCGATCGATTCCTATGCCAACTGCTTCTTCATCGCACATGGCATTCAATTTTCCATCGACGTCTCCGGCACTGTCTGCTGCTCGAAACCCTGCTATGGAAATCTGTCTTTTAGGGACGACATCTCAGTCCCCTTCGTATACCATGTCCTCTAAGGTTTTTGATCGTTATCATGGAAACCCTAACGCATGTCCGGCCTCCGTTGTTCATCCTTCCGTCGGTTTACCTGCAAACTTTATCCCTCGTGGGAAATCCTCATCTTCGGATCATGGAATTTTTGCTTTGACGATGGTGGGTCTTGTCCTGGAATCATCCTACTTATCACCTCTTCCTGTCGCGCCTGGGAACATTCATGGGGGCGACCTTCTTCCTCATCATTGAGAAACTACCGCCATTAATGCCCCCCAAGTGCAGCATGTTGCTGCCCCTTCCCTTGGAGGGTCCAACACCCCTCATGATCCTCCTAAGAAGCAACGTGATGTTGGCCATGGGGGTGATGCCCCATTCCCTTTGCCTTCTATGCCCCTAGGAAGCAATAATTTGCTGAGGGGTTCAGGCCCCCATGCCTTGGGGGGTCTGGACGGTGGACAGCAACACCCATCCCAGGGGGTGATGGCCCCTGGTTTTGTCATTCCAGTCAATCCCATGGTGTTCAGAAGGTGGTCCCCTTTCCAATTTTGGCAACTCCATATGACGATAACAAATTTGCAGAGGCTTCTCATAATAATAAAACCTATACTACAGGTAACTTTGCTTAAATTATTTCTTGTCCTGATATCCAGGTACGTCCAACACTAATAATCCTCAATCTTATGCTAATGTGGTTAATAGTTGTTATAATTCTGCCTCGGCACCTATTAAAAAGGGTGAATATTTATCTGTTTCTATTGATGAAAATTGGTATTGATACGGATTGTACGAAGGACCCATTGAACATATCGATTCAAGAACCCAACGTATACAAGTAGGCATCGGATATTCCGGATCGATGATCTAGTTTGATCTTACCTAGAGCTTTATAACCTTGACCCGTTGGCTATATGATCAGCCAAGAACCTTGGTATGGTGAACACCACAAGATATTGCTCAAGTATCTTGATAAGTTCTTAAACAATTGAAAACTCTACAAAGAGAATTTCAACTCACAAAGGCAAATGCCAATTTCAATATATCAATCAATTCTCCATTCTTACATGGGCTGCCATGCTTTTATAGTTACAATGTGATGCTTCAATGTTAATCCCGAATTGGCTTTTCATGGGATTTGAAGAGACATTCTTGACCCCTTTTTCTAGTCTTACAACATAGAAAATGACTCCCCATGTGAAGAGACACTCTAGACCACCTTTACTAGACTTGGAAAATGATTACTAGACTAGACAACCTTTCTAGACTTGGAAAATGACTACTAGACTTACTTTATTGAATAATCATACTTGATTAACTTAACTAAGACACTTTGACTAACAAAATGCTGAAAATTGACCATTTTAAGCAAAATGAAACATCACTCCTCTTGGGCTTGAGGTGTTGGACGAAAATCATGGCTCATAAACTCCAAATTAAGTCTTCAATTCAGTTCCATGCTTGAGCCCAACTTATTTGATGCATTCTGCCCAACAACTTGAATAACATTCATTACTTGGCCTTGTATTGAGCTCCCTTGCACATTTTCTTTAATTTCAAAACAAGAGTCATCAAAGCTTGCTTAATTTGTTTAGCTCTTGCTCGTGATTGGCCCTCCATGAATCATCATCGGTTCTTTATTTCCTTGAGTTGTAACTACGGGATGACCTTCATCATTCCCTTCTTTCTTCGAAAGGATTCGTCCTCGAATCTGATTTTGCATTAAAAGGAGATAGATCGGACACATTAAAAGTAGCACGACATTATACTCACCTGGAAGATCAATCTTGTAGGCATTGTCATTGATCTTTGCAATCACTTGAAATGGCCCATCACCCCTTGGTTGTAGCTTGGACTTTCGCTTTGTTGGAAACCTTTCTTTTCTCAAATGCAGCCACACCCAATCTCCTGGTTCAAATATTACTTGCTTTCGACCTTTGTTGGCTTGTTTAACATATCGCTCGCTTTGCTTCTCAATATTAAGTTTCACCTTTTCATGCAACTTCTTTACCAATTACGCCTTAGCTTTTCCATCAAGACTTGCTTGCTCTTCAACAGGGATAGGAACAAGATCAAGTGGACTCAATGGATTAAATCCATAAACAACTTCAAAAGGAGTAAAGTTAGTAGCGAGAATGCACACTCCTATTATATGCAAACTCAACAAATGGCAAACAATCTTCCCAATTCTTTAAGTTCTTTTGAATCAAAGTTCAAGTATTTGAGACAAAGTTCTATTTACTACTTCAGTTTGCCCATCGGTTTGTGGGTGGCAAGTAGTAGAAAATAGAAGTTTAGTTCCCAATTTGCTCCATAACACACGCCAAAAGTGACTTAAAAATTTTGCATCTCTATCACTCACAATTGTTCTTGGAACTCCATGCAAACGCACAATTTCTCTAAAGAACAAATCAAAGAACATGAGTAGCATCATCACTTTTATGACAAGGAATGAAATGTGCCATTTTAGAAAATCTATCAACAACCACAAACACAGAATCTCTACCCTTACTTGTTCTAGGTAAACCCAAAACAAAGTCCATAGATATGTCCACCCAAGGTTCATTTGGAATAGGTAAAGGTTTATACATTCCATGAGGTTGTGATTTTGATTTAGCATGTTTACAAGTTATGCACTTTTCACAAATTCTTTCAACATCAACACGCATACAAGGCCAAAAGAAATGATCACGTAGGACTTCCAAGGTTTTATGCACACCAAAGTGTCCCATTAAACCTCCCCATGCGCTTCTCTAACAAGTAACTCTCGAATAGAACATTTGGGGATGCAAAGTTTGTTTTCACGAAATAAGTATCCTTCATGTTTATAGAACTTTCCAAATGCAAAGCATGCTCACAAGCTATATAAATAGAAGAGAAATCAGAATCATTGTCATACATTTCCTTTATTGACTAAAACCAAGAAGCTTAGAACCCAATGTAGTGATTAAGGCATGCCTCCGAGATAATGCATCGCTACAATGTTTTCTTTCCTTTTTATATTTAATCACGTAAGGAAATGATTCAATGAACTCCACCCATTTGATATGTCGCTTGTTCAACTTACCTTGGCCCTTGAGATATTTTAAAGACTCATGATCGTATGAATCACAAACTCCTTTGGCCACAAGTAGTCTTTGCCAGTTTCCAATGCTCTCACCAAAGCATAGAGCTCTTTATCATACGTCGGATAGTTCAATTGTGCTCCTTTCAACTTCTCGCTAAAGTAAGCAATTGGTCTTCCCTCCTGCATCAAAACAGCACCTACACCCACTCCTGGATGCATCACATTCAAGCTCAAATGATTTATCAAAATTAGGTAATGCAAGAATAGGTGCGAGTTAGTTTTTCTTTAAGGAGTTCAAATGCATGTTGCTTTGTTTTTCTCCCCAATGAAAACCAACTTCCTTTTTGATTATTTCATTCAATGGTGCAGCAATGGTGCTAAAATTCTTTACAAACTTCCTATAGAAGCTTGCAAGACCATGAAAACTTCTCACTTCAGCAATGCTTTTAGGAATTGGCCAATCTAAGATAGCATTGACTTTTTCCTTTCCATTTCAATTCCATTAGCACTTACTACAAATCCAAGAAAAACAACTTTGTCCATGCAAAAAGAACACTTTTTCGATTAGCATGCAAAGACTCTCTTCTTAAAGTGTTTAACACTTCACGCACATGATCAAGATGTTCCTCTAAGCTTTTGCTATAGATAAGGATGTCATCAAAATAAACTACAACAAACTTGCCGATAAAGTTACGCAAAATATGGTTCATTAATCTCATGAAAGTGCTTGGAGCATTAGTTAAACCAAAAGGCATTACTAACCACTCATATAAACCATACTTTGTTTTAAAGGCGGGTTTTCCATTCATCACCTTCTTTAATTCGAATTTGATGATATCCACTCTTTAAATCAATTTTAGTGAAGACTACAGCACCATGTAATTCATCAAGCATATCATCTAACCTAGGAATAGGATAACGATACTTTCACGGTGATTTTATTGATGGCACGGCAATCTGTACACATTCTCCACGCTCCGTCTTTTTTTGGTACCACGATCACCGGTACGGCACAAGACTCATGCTTTCTCTAATTTTACCCTTTGTCAACAACTCCTCCACTTGCATTTGAATTTCTTTTGTCTCTTCCTGGGTTGGCTCTCAGTATGCTGGTCGGTTTGGAAGCACCGCTCCGGGGATGAAATCAATTTGATGTTCAATTCCTCTTAGTGGCGGCAATCCATTTGCTCTTCTTCCTGAAAGACGTCATTATATTCCCCGCAAAAAAGAAATAAAAGAACTTGGCAAAGATGGTGTTAGCTCATTAGTGTTCAAATAGGACTCCTTAAACACTATTACTAACACACTCTTTTCTTCAACTAATGCCCTTTTTAACTCACTTGCTTTTGCATAGAAATTCAGCCTTTTTTTGCCCTCTACCTTTTCTCCCTCATTCACACTCAATTCATTCCTCTTATTATTATCTCCACTCTTTTTTTCACTCGAATTTTGCCCCTCTTCCTTACTCTTTTTTTTTCTCTCGGCCTCTCGTATTTTTCTTGCTTGGGACATTTTGATTTGATCTTCTTGCACTTGTTGTGGAGTCAAAGAAACAAGCTGGATATTTTTATTATGATGCTTGAGTGTGCATCGATTAAGAAAACCATCATACGTCACCCTTCTATCGAATTGCCATGGTCTCCCAATAGAATATGGCTAGCATGCATTGGTACCACATCACATAGAACATCATCCTTGTAATTGCCAATTGAAAATGATACCAAAACTTGCTTAGTCACACGAATTTCTCCACAATCATTAAGCCATTGCAGCTTGTATGGATTGGGGTGCTTCGTAGTAGCTAAATTCAGTTTTTCCACCATTTCACAACTAGCAACATTAGCACAACTCCCTCCATCAACAATTAACATGCACACCTTACCTTGAACTAAACACCTTGTGTGGAAGATGTTCTCCTTTGTTGTTCAGCTTCTTCCATATTTGTTTGCATGTTTAGAGCTCTTCTAACAACCAAAAGCTCGCCATGTTCGGGTATGGTCTCTTCAAGTTGTTCTTCTTCATGTTCACTTTCGATTCTATCTCTCCATTATCCTTCATGATCATCACTCTCTTGTTTGGACATTGAGATGCAATATGTCCAAACCTTGACAACGAAAAACATTTGATATCTCGATTTCGAGAATTGGAGTTGAGACCCTTTCCTTTATCAACCTCATTGTACTTGGTTTTGAACGCCTCGGTTTGAGTTTTAGAGGTTGTTCCAACACTTGCTTTCAACATTCCTTCTTTCATCTTGTTGGAAGACTGAAAATTCGATACGTAACTCTTTTGAAATGAACTCTTCTTCTTGAGTTGCCTTTCCACCTTTATGGCTGTATGCACCATGTCTTCAAGCTCCACATAGTGTTGTAATTCCACTATGTTAGCAATCTCCTATTCAGCCCGCTTAGGAATCTTGCCATGGTAGCCTCCCTATCTTCATCAATATTGGCCCTAATCATTGAAATCTCCATCTCCTTGTAATACTCATCCACCGATCTACTACCTTGAGTCATTGTTTGAGTTTTTGATACAAGTCACGAAAATAATGAGATGGTACAAATCTCCTACGCATGGTTGTCTTCATTTCAGCCCAAGTAGTGATCGATCTTTCTCCGTAGCGCCTTCGATTTGTGGTTAATTGATCCCACCAAACTAATGCATAGTCGGTGAACTCAATTGCAGCAAGCTTTACCTTCTTTTCCTCGGAGTAATTGTGGCATTCGAAAATAAGATCCACCTTTCTCTCCCACTCTAAATATGCTTCGGATCACTTCTTCCATGGAATGCAGGGATATTCAATTTGATGTTCCCTAAATCCCGATCAACTTCATTATTTTGCCTTCTCCCACCTCGTCTATTTCCATGGTGTTGCGGCTCCATTTCTTCTTCCTCCTCAGATTCCCACTCCTCATTACGTCTCCATTGATTTGGTTGAGGAATCTCACGCCTCCTAGCTGCTGGTTGTTCAAGCCTCTCCAAACGATCCGTTATATTTTCAAGAATTGCTGTAAATCTTGCAAATTGTTGTTGCATAGCCTCAATAGTGAAATCTTTTTCCCCAACCTTGCTGCCCGAAGTATCCTCCATGATATATTCCTCACAAAACACTCGTGTATCACTCAAGATGATTCACTCAATTGGCTTTTACCTCCCCTCTAATGATCTCACCACTCAATGCCTTTTACCACTCAAATTCTCATATGTAGGCTCAATAAGAATAAGAACAAATCAAGACAAGCAATTCCAAGTCACGTTCAACAAATGATATGCCCGTGTACAAAAAGATCAATAAGTATGTTTTCTAAGAAACAAGATACAATTTTCTTTTGGTGGTGGAGTCTTTAGGATCCCACAACAAGATTTTTCTTTTTTTGTTTTTTTTTGTATGTACTTCTCAAGATTGAATGGAGAAGGAATTGATTTTTTTTTTTTTTTTTTTTTTTTTTTTTTTCGTTTTTTTCTCTTTTTGTTTTTTTTTGAAACTAGAAGATAGAATATGGATAAAATGATAGCAAATCAGATCAATACCAGATTGCTCTGATACCAAACTGATACGGATTGTACGAAGGACCCATTGAACATATCGATTCAAGAACCCAACGTATACAAGTAGGCAGGCGGATATTCCGGATCGATGATCTAGTTTGATCTTACCTAGAGCTTTATAACCTTGACCCGTTGGCTATATGATCAGCCAAGAACCTTGGTATGGTGAACACCACAAGATATTGCTCAAGTATCTTGATAAGTTCTTAAACAATTGAAAACTCTACAAAGAGAATTTCAACTCACAAAGGCAAATGCCAATTTCAATATATCAATCAATTCTCCATTCTTACATGGGCTGCCATGCTTTTATAGTTACAATGTGATGCTTCAATGTTAATCCCGAATTGGCTTTTCATGGGATTTGAAGAGACATTCTTGACCCCTTTTTCTAGTCTTACAACATAGAAAATGACTCCCCATGTGAAGAGACACTCTGACCACCTTTACTAGACTTGGAAAATGATTACTAGACTAGACAACCTTTCTAGACTTGGAAAATGACTACTAGACTTACTTTATTGAATAATCATACTTGATTAACTTAACTAAGACACTTTGACTAACAAAATGCTGAAAATTGACCATTTTAAGCAAAATGAAACATCACTCCTCTTGGGCTTGAGGTGTTGGACGAAAATCATGGCTCATAAACTCCAAATTAAGTCTTCAATTCAGTTCCATGCTTGAGCCCAACTTATTTGATGCATTCGCCCAACAACTTGAATAACATTCATTACTTGGCCTTGTATTGAGCTCCCTTGCACATTTTCTTTAATTTCAAAGAACAAGAGTCATCAAAGCTTGCTTAATTTGTTTAGCTCTTGCTCGTGATTGGCCCTCCATGAATCATCATCGGTTCTTTATTTCCTTGAGTTGTAACTACGGGATGACCTTCATCGGTATCAACAACGATTCGAATTCTCGTATACTCCGATTGGTCGGGTTATTCTGGGAAAGGGGAGTAAACTCGGGCTTTACTCGCATCTTCACAGTCATCTGACGAAATTATGGACAAGGGGAGTGGAAATTAGTTCCTCTAGGAAAAGGGTATTTCTATATTAAATTCTCGACGGAAAATGATTGAAATAGGGTTGCCGCACATTCTTCTTGGATTTTAAATCCTGGGTCTATTCATCTTACTACATGGGTCCCGGACTTTAATCCCTACAAATTAATTCATCTATTGCCACCATCTGGGTGCGATTTTTTGAATTAAATTTTGAATATTGGGATCCCCATGTTATTATGAATATAGCTAAGGCAGTCGGTAATCCGGTGCAAATTGATTCTAAGTCCTTTAATGGATCTCTGGGACACTTTGTCAGGGTCCTTGTGGAGGTCGACTTATCTAAGCCTCTGCAAGATCATGTTATGGTTGAACGAGTTGGACACTGCTCGTTTGTTTCACTCTTATGAAAAGCTCCCAAAATATTGTTCACATTGTAGTGTGGTAGAACATTCGATGGTTTCTTGTCATAGAAATATTCATAGAAACATGAATATTGTGCCCCCTCAAGCTCCCTTTGACCCCAAACGACCACCCTCTGTTCCTATAGGTCATTCTCGGGTCCGTAAAGAGTATCGCCCTGTTAATAAAGTTGTTGGTAAGGGCAAAGAAGTCCTAGTTTTGACTTCTAATCAGCAGATTGTTGCCTCCCGTATGATGGTCCCACACTCGTCTGGTGTTTCTTTGGGTAATTCGTTTCTTTGCTTGGATGATGCCTGTGATTCGACTGTGCCGATCATACTCCAGTTTCCACCATGGTCACCTCGAGTGCCGAAAAACCATACTGTCATCTGTGTCATGCCATGCGTGACAAATCTCTTGACTCGGCCAAAAATAAATTAGTGACTGACGTTGAGCGGGGTTCTTTACCTCCTCTTCACAAGTTTATAGTTTCGACTGATTCTGATTGTCACCAAACTTTCAGTATGGCAGTCAACAAGAAATGGGGTGACTACACGGATGTTGACTCAGGTGATTCTGAGTTACACGGGAATGATGTTATGGACATCTCTGAGGATAATATATCCGCCTCTCCACTGCGGATTATTCCCCCAGCCGCGTCCCAATGAATTGCCTTTTCTGGAACATCCGAGGGATGGGGAATACTTCTTCTCGCAATATTCTTAGGGATCTTTGTCTGCGTCACAACCCCTTCCTTGTTGCTATTGCGAACTTAAAATTGATCTGTGTGTTATTTCAGATTCTTTCTGGGTGGCCCTGGGTTTACAGTTTGTTACTCAGAATTTTCAGGCCTCTGGTAAATTGGATATCTGAGTTTTTCATTGCTCTGATGTTAATATTTTGCATCATGTGTATTTATCGGATCAGGGTATTGTTCTTCAGGTGTAAGTGTCCAATATTTTTTTCATATTGGATTTATTAATGCGCATTGTGATTATTTAGCTAGGTGTCAGTTGTGTCAAGATTTGGTTGGTCTTGGCCTAGCTAGTTTTATGGTGTTAGGTGATTTTAATGCCATCTTGGGCAGCCACGAATGTCTGGGCAGTAGCATTGTTTCTCAGGCTGCTTGTCTGGATTTTCGCAATTTTATGGATAATAGGGCCTTATTTCTATCCATACTTTGGGCAAATTTTTTACTTGGTGTTCGACCTGTTTCCCCATGCGTCTCATTCAGGCTTGTCTTGGCATGGTTGTGGCGACTCTTGGTTTTTCTTCTCTTTGGCTTCATGTGGAAGCTCTGGTTTTCCCTCGTATCTCTTCTGATCATCACCCAATTTTGGTTTCTTGTTTTACTCAGCTGAGCAAAGGCCCTTCTCCGTTTCATTTTCAAAGCATGTGGATGAGGCATCCAGGCTTCTTTGAGTTGATTTGGTCTTCCTGGGAGACTCTTGGCACGTTTCCTAATCCCATTTCCAGGGTTATGTTTAAGTTGAAGCGTCTTCGTGCTGACCTCAAAATTTGGAACATGGATATTTTTGGTGATGTGAATTGGTCGGTTGAACTTCAGCTTCAGAAGGTTTAGATTATTCAATCGGATATTGAGAATTTGGAGTATTTGGAAGCTTGTCATCAGGAAGAGCTGGACGCCCAAAAATCCCTCCTCCAGATGCTCGCTATGCAGGTTGATTTTCTCAGGTAGAAGTCTAGAGTTTCTTTGCTTAAGGATGGTGATAGGAATACTACTTTCTTTCATCATCAATGTCGGATGCGTTCTCGTAGGGCAGGTATTTGTAGCTTACATATTCAGGGTGATATCTCTCATGATCCTTTTGCTATTGCTTACCATATTAATGAGTATTACAATGATCTTTTTGCGGCTACCTCCATGGGTTCTATCGATTATACTTGGTTGGATAGGCTTATCTCTCCGATGGTTTTGGACTAGGACAATCACATCTTAATTTTGCCTCTTTCTGGCCTTGATATTCGTACGACTGTCTTTGATTTGGGATCTGGAAGTTCCCCCGGGCCAGATGGTTTTAATGGTTTGTTCTATCAGAATTGCTGGGATGTTTTTTGAATAAATGCGAATATATATATATATATATATATATATATATATAAAAAAAAAAGAGTTGTCCGATCACAGTGATCAGGTAAGCAAAGGAAAGCCTGGAAACAAAGTCAAGAATAAAAGCTATCCAGTCATAAGTCGACCAGATGGCTGAATGGTTGGGGCCTCGTTAAAACCTTCCAAGGTAAAACCCACCCTTGTGGGAAAACCCTTGGAAGGAAAAAGAGTACCCCCCATGATAGAAAATGCGTCTAAAATAGGAAAAGGAAATCAGAATCCAAGACGCACTAGCTAACAAACCTATAGTTAGACTGGCTAACATAATCCTCAGTAAGAGTCGAAATGATAGCCGCTGGAGGTGCCTCCCACCACGTAGCAGCGTGCGCCGTCTTGCTAAGGATATCCGCAGCCATGTTGCCTTCTCGAAAGATGTGCGAGACCACCAAATTCATCTGAGAAAGAAGGTGCAGAGTGTATCACCACATGCTAAGGTGACGCCAAGGAACCCCTGTGGGATCTCTTCCGCAGCAACTCTACCACATAAACCGAATCCGACTCCAGCCATAGTTGAATCCAGTCCTTCTCGAAAGCGTAATGAATTGCCCGCATAGCCGCCATCAGCTCCGCCTCAAAAGCAAAACCCAAACCACAACGTTCCACAAAGCAGCCACGAAAGAAGCCTCTGCATAGGTTTCAAAAACCCGGATCTTTGTAGAGCGGGAGACGCCCGGCGCTGAGGCATCGTCAGTGTGGACTTTGATCTAGCCTGGCGAGGTTTTTGCCAAGTGACTGAACAATCTTCGGGCTGTCTTGGCGCCCCAGAACACGAAGTCTCATGGAGAATGAAAAGGTCCTGTTGATCATTATGCATGCAACCTCGGTCTAAGGAGGCCGACTCCAGAATCAGGACACGAAGGCGTAGGATGGCCGCCTCCACTGTCCGATTCTTGTCATTTTTTTGAATAAATGCGAATATATATAAAAAATGAAAAAGAGTACTCCTAATCACAGTGATCGGGTAACCAAAGAAGTAAACGTGGGAACGAGTCAAAGAAACTAAGACATGGTCACAAGTCGACCAGATGGCTGAATGGTTGGGGCCTCGTTAAAACCTTCCAAAGTAAAACCCACCCTTGTGGGAAAAACCCTGGAAGGAAAAAGAGTACCCCCGTGAGGAAAAAGCTCGAAAACTAAAGACCAATCGCACTAGCTAACAAACCTATAATTGGCATGGCCAACATAATCTGTGTGAGGGACGAGATTATGGCCGATGGGGCGCCCACCACGTATCCTCGTGTGAAGTCTTGCTAAGAATATCCGCTGCCGTTGCCTTCCCCACGAAGATGTGCGAAACCACCAAGTTCATCCGGAGAGAGGAGGTGCGAGTGTATCGCCACATGCTCAAATGCCTCCAAGAAGCCTCATGGATCTCTTCCTCGGCAATTCCACCACATAAACCGAGTCCGACTCGGCCATAGATGATTCGGCCCCTTTTCGGAAAGCGCGATGGATGGCCCGCATTCTTGCCATCAACTCCGCCTCAAAAGCAAAACCGAACCACATCTTTCCACAAAACATCCGCGAAAGAACCCCCGCAATTGCGAAAAACTCAAGAAGTAGTGAGATGCCGGGTGAGCGGATCTTATCATGTTGTCGGTGTTCACTTTAATCTATCCCTGACAAGGGTTTTCGCCAATTAACTTCCAACGATCTTAGGGGCTGTCTTGGGCGCCCGGGACCCGTGGCCGACGGAGAATGAGAAGGTCCCTTTGGTCATTATGCATGCAACCTCTGTCTAAGGAAGATGACTCAAGAATTAGAACACGAAGGCGTAGAATGGCCGCCTCTAGTGTCCAGATCTTGTCATGGAAGGTCAAGTCATTTCTTATTTTCCAGATGAGCCAAATACAGGATAACACCGCAACCCGCCAAAGAAAAGAAACTTGCTCACTGAAATGAAAACTCATTAAACGCACCAGGGATTCATTGAAGCTGTAAGCCCTAAATTGATGGATATCAAAAGAGTCGAAAATCCATTTCCATAGGGTCCCTGCAAAAGCACATGAGACAAATAGATGATCAACAGATTCCGCGTCAGCACAACAAAGAATACAAATCGAGGGGCCTGTAAAGGAACCCCGTGGTCGCAACACATCCAAAATTGCCGGTCGATTGTGAATGGCGCACCAAGTCTGTCGAACATCTTTCCGAATGTGAGGTGACCAAATCCAGGAACCCCATTGAACCACCGGGAGTGAGGGCGCAAATGTGCGTAAGCCACCTTTGAGGAGATGGTCCCATCATCGAGTGTATCCATGCCCGCGCATCCGACGAATCAGGGCAATGGGGATTCTAACAATATCTCGAACCACATCCAAGTGTGCCTCTATAAAGAGAGTGAAGTGCGAAGTCCCGTCGTAAAAGTAATCCGAGATCGTTGCGAAATAAATAATCGTACTCTGCGGGATACCAATCCTATCTCGAATGGTGTAACCGACCAATTATCCAGCCATAATGAAATGCCGGGTTGCATCCTACCATGAAGGATCGGTAGTCCTCCAAGAATCCCGAGATCCCGGGCCAAACCCCCGTATGGAAGAGGGGATATACGATCGGCGTGGAAAACCCTCGAGGAAGTGAAAAACGCTTTACGGGGTGTTGTAAACCAAAGAGTTTGAAGTCATAATCTTCCAACCCATCTTCATAAGGAAGGCATTGTTGGCAACAACGATGGAATGGACGCGTAAGCCTCCTTCCGTCCGTGGCATACAACAACGACTCCAGTTAACCACCACTGAACCCTCCCTTAGAGTTCACATTCCCGGTCGTATGAAATTACACATGGCATTTTCCATTGGCCGAAGCGATGTTTTAGGCCACTTGTAAACCATCATGGTATGCCGCGAAGGAGCAAGAGGTAACCACCGAATTTACCAGGCAAATGCGACCCGAATACAACGAGGACCCTTTCCACCTCCCGAATTTAAAGATGATCTTATCGAACAGGTGAAGATCGCCACTTTAGGCGCCCCCACGAAGATTGGGGCACCTAGATAGACCGTAGGAAGGCGCCCATATGCATCCCCCTCGTAATCGTCTGGATACGCCCTTGTACATAATTAGAAACCCTGCCAAAATAAACTTTAGATTTATTCGGATTGAAAATATCGCATTTTGAAATGTCCGCATAAAGATTGAGCACCTGAATAATGGAACGTGCATTGCTCGTGGAGGCCCCACACTTCACAATATCATCCGCATACATAATTGTGAAGGAAGATCACCCAGCTAGGCGCCATAAATGCCTCGAAGGTGGTTCCTCCTCACCGCCTCCTCCACGAATCTACTCGGAACGCGTCTTCGCGATGCAAAAGCGGGGGTGATAACGGATCCCCGCCTAACCCCTCGAAAAACAAGAGAAATAACCCATAGGCGACCCATTTTAGAAGGACTGAAAATGCGGAAGAATGAAGGATAATCTCTATCTAGTGAATGAACACTTCGGAGAAACCAAAGCGACGCAACACGTGAATCGAAAAATCCCAATTAACCGTATCAAAAGCCTTGCGGATATCAATTTTTAAGATCATGTTGGTGTCATTCCCCCCCGCAAAATATTAAACCCTTCCAAAAACTAACGCGATGCAATCGTGAATTTGCCTTCCCTGAATAAAACCAAACGGAGTCGGAGACAAGTAAGAAGAAATAATGGAGCCCAAACGAGTAGCCAAAATTTTTCGTGATAATCTTAAAAGAAAGTTACTCGCGACGATCGGCCGAAAATCCTCCACCGCATTAGCCTCCTTGGTCTTTGGGATGAGTGCCATGACACTGGCGTTCAGTGTACAGTTCTTGCCATTGAAGGTCAAGTCATTTCTGATTTGCCATATGACCCAAATATCGGATAACACTGCAACCCGCCTTGCTCACTGAAATGGAAACTCATTAAATGCACCAAAAATTCATTGAAGCTAAAATCCATAAAAAATTGGATATCAAAAGATGCAAAAATCCACCGCCATAAGGCCCCTGCAAAAACACACGAGACAAACAAATGATCAATGATTCGGCGTCAAGACAACAAATACCGCAAAACCGAAGGGCACAAAAGGAATCTGCGCTAGACGCAGACATCCAATACCGCAAGTCGATTATGGATGGCACACCATGCCACAATCGAACATCGTTCTGGAATGTGAGGTGACCAAATCCAGGAACCCCATCGAACCTCAGGGGAATGAGGGCGCAGATAGGTGTAAGCCGACTTCGATGTGACAATCCCATCCTCCGAATGTACCCAGGCCCGCATATCCGTCGATGCTGGAGCAATGGGGACTCTAACAATATCCCTGACCATATCCAAATATGCCTCTATGAATGAGAATATGAAGTGCCAAGACCCGTCGTAAAAGTAATCCGAAATGCGATGCCGAAATAAATACCAGTACTCCTGCGGAATACCAGTCCTATCGGCAATGGTGTAACCCAGCCATTATAGCCAAAATAAAATACTAGAATTACATCCCGGAATCCAGTGATAGTCCTCCAAGAAACCCGAAATCCCAGGCTGAATCACGCCCCAAATGGAAGAGGGGATGAACAAACGGCGTGGAACTCCGTCTGAGGTCAAGAAACACTTTCTAAAGGTGTTATGAACCAAAGAGTTTGAAGTCATAATCTTCCAACCCATCTTCATAAGGAATGCATTGTTGGCGACAACAATGGAGCGACGCCCGATCCACCTTCCGCGTGGCATACAACAACGACTCCTTAACCACCACCGACCGCTTTAGAGTTGACATTTCTAGTCCATATAAAATTACGCATGGCCCTTTCCATTTGCGGAACAATGTTCTAGGCCACTTATATACCATCATCGTATGCACAAAGGAACCGTAATCACCGAGTTCACCAAACACACATGACCAGCAATAGATAGAGAAGTCCTTTCCACCTTCGAACTTAAGAATAATCTTATCGAAAATTGGTTGTAGATCAGCCACTTTAGCGCACCCTTTGAAGATAGGGGCGCCTAGATAAACCGTTGGGAAAGCCCCCATGGATCCCAATAATCATCCGAATACGACCACGCACATAGTTAGAAACCGGTGCAAAATATGCTTTAGATTTGTTAGGATTGAAAGTCCGCTGAAAATGCTAGCATAGAGATTGAGGATCTGCACGATGCGAGCGTGCATTCCTCGTGGATGCCCCACACATAATCACAATATCATCCACATACATAATATACGAGGGAAAACGACATGCTTAGGTGCCAGAATGCCCTAATCGATTCTGGTTGACCGCCTCCTCCGAAATTCTACTTAACGTCCTCCGCGATACAAAAGAGCGAGTGATAACGGATCCCCCAGTCCGAACCCCTCAAAGCAAGAGAAGTAACCCACGACCCATTCGTAAGGATCGAAATTCTTGAAGACTAAAGTTTAATCTCAATCCAAAGTGAACGAACACTTCGAGAAACCAAAGCGGCGTAATGCGTGTAAATGTAAAACCCCCATTAATAAAGATCAAAAGCCTTGCGTATATCAATCTTTAAAATCATATTGACATCATTCTGTCCCTGCAAAATATTGAAACCCTCCGAAACCAAAGCAATAAGTCGTGAATCTGCCTGCCCGGGATAAATCCAAACTGACTAGGAGACAAGTAAGAAGAAATGATAGAGCCTGCATTTAGGGCAGTCGCCAAAATCTTGGTGATAATCTTAAAGAGAAAGTTGCTCATCACAATTGGCTAAAGTCCTCCACCGCGTTACCTCCTTAGTCTTTGGAATGAGTGCCATAAAATCGCATTCAATCCCCGCGGAAAGGACACAAAGGACGAAAAATAACGTCTTTTTGCCACCACATCATCCGACACCACATCCCAAAAGTGCTGGTAGAATCTCCCGTTAAAACCGTCCGGGCCCGGAGAACTATCTAAACCCATATCAAAAGCAGCTTCCTTTACCTCCAAGTCCGAGGGAATAGCCGTCAAAAGCGCATTGTCAACCGAGCTAACCGTAGGGGAAATAAGTTGGTCGACCAAAGAATAGTCTGAGCTGGTTTGCCCCGTGTCTACGAAAAGGTCCGTATAGAAGGAAATAATATGATTCTGAAGAACCACCGAATCATCTGTGTAACTACCATCAACCATCAAACCCTGAATCCCCGAGCGTCCATTACAAATCTGGCAAGATCAACACTTATCTTCTAGGTTGGACGATATCTTGGAAAAACGATTCTCTCTCTACGGCTTCTCTCTCTCTCTCACGCATCGGACGTCACTTCCCTTCTCTCCAGCGCCGTTGCCGGCCATGGCTTCGTCGGAGTCTCTGGCTTTCTCCGGTTTGACTTCGAATTTTACCCCGCACCATGCCCGTCCGCATGGATCAACAGCTTCACAGCCTTCCTCTCCGCGCACCACTCCACCTCGCGCGCATGGACAACAATTGACGTCGGGGGCGTTACCTTCTATGGGTGCCTTGACTTTCTTGTCCTCTTCCGGCCGCTCCTGACAAGAGCCTCCCTCCACGAGCGCATCATCGCCAGGAGTTGTCCACGACAACAAAGAATGACAAAGAATCGAATCGGGCGTGTCGCCTCCTCGTACTGCGGCAAAGATTTTCCCCGGGCCCAACAACCTCCAGTCGTCCCGTGCGCGCGCTCGTGTGGTCCCACGCATCCGATGCTCACAGGTGGTTATTATGGGGCGGCGGCAATACTTCCTCCCATGGGGACCGGCCCCTCATCCCATCTCTTGGGGGCCTGCCATCGCCCTACATCCTCGGCCCCTCCCCAGGGGAGTGATGACCCTTGGGCCGCCGTCCGCCATCCGCAGGTTCCCCCGCATGCCAGTCCACATCCGATTCTAGAATCTAATAACGAGCAACGAAACACTGGATATCTTGCTCCAATGTCTTTCATTATGAAACGAACCTGCGACATTCGGCTCATACTTCAAATGCTAACCCCAATTTTGGATACTCTTTTGCTAAAATAGTTGCGAGTACCAATCATCTAGATCCCACGCCCAGGCCCCAGGTAATACAAACTTGTTTTCCACGGTGGTTTTACGGTAAAAGTCACCCATTCCAAAACCGTGCGAAAAAGTGATTACTATTCTGTCAATTGATGATAATGTTTACCAACAACGTCTCGCTGAATTTTCCTATTCTTT